>JAUPFN010000024.1:14585931-15935452 GCA_036924255.1 Apodemia mormo | reverse complement strand
GACTTGTTTTAAAAGCTATTTGGACGACTTATACTCGCGAGCGTAGCTGAGCGGATCAGTTACTTGCCCATATGCCGTACGGTGACTATAATTTTTAAAAATTACTACACTGATTTTGTTTTTACTAAGTAGTTTTTCATTATATTTTTATTAGTTACATAGGACTATTACCAATCATGTCCTTCAATATGTAAATATCTAAACCTAGAAATACAAATCTATACACGTTAAGTTCGCCTGTTTTATATTTTGTTCAATTAAATTTAAATAAACAAATTAAATATTTTCGGGTCATGTGAATAAAGCCGCCGGCAACTGCCAGCAACTTTGTTCGTAAGACACGAACAAAATTACTTCATTTGCTAAATTGGGTAAAATGTAGCCTATGTAGCTTTTTATATGGATCTTTTAAATCGGTTAAATCGTTTTTGAGGATATACATTACAATCTTTCAATAAGTCAAATTTTAACCTGTCTTAAAGTTGCGTTGCCGGCCTTTTAAACATTAGTAGGGTCTTTTCTTGGATGTCTCCAAGTCGTATCCGTTCAGAAACGCCCCCGCCGGTAATTGATTCCACAAAGGAGTACGCAAGGCAGTAAGTGCCGACAAAATCGCACGGTTGTGGGTTAACATTAATAACATCCTTTATATCATTAGTATAAAAATGTCCTATCGATCGCTAGGCCAATCTGATCATTTACTGGAAATTTCATCAAAATTCTTCAAGTTGTGTAGTATGGAATATAAGTACACATCGATTTTTATATACATTGTTCCGAGCTTAGAGTTCGTATGGTGTAATAAAATACCACTTATTTTATTGATTCAGGCGTTACTTTGCGGAAATCCATTATTAAAAGGTGAAATTAATTAAATTTGCTATTATCCGCGAACTATTATTCTATGTATCCTCCGTGATGGTACCGAAAAGAGAGACGTCGGTTTAATAAATGGATTGGACTCACCGATGGTTCCGATCAAACGAAGACCCCAGCGGCACACTTTTCCGCCCACATCCACCACACTTTTACAACCACGACCACGCCGGCACCAATCACAAAAGCACACAATTCATGTACGTACTCAACGCACGTTTCACTTCGAAACCGAAGCATCTTCAGGAGAAACGAACACTACCTCACTCTACGCGAGTGTAAGTAATACTGATTCGCGCCGGTGTTTGACGCGCTTTTTATTCTATTCGCAAAGTGTGGCCAGCCCAAACGCTCTTTTGTAACAGGGGTGAATTTGAAAGATTTATTTGTTCATTTAACAATTTGATTGAACCGTTATTATGTTTTATGATCTCTAACTGCTCTAATATATTTAATTTTAAACCCTTATCACACGTATGTAATACTTCAAAAGTATGATTCGCTGTTAAACTATGACCGGTTTCTAAAAGGTGTTTAGCAAAATGAGACTTATCGGGATGTTTATTTTTAAAGGCGGATATGTGTTCTTTATAACGTGACTCGAAATTTCGACCGGTTTGACCGATATATACGCTACTACATTCGGAACAACGTAATTTATAAACTCCAGATTTATTATTATTATGTGTTTTGTCCTTTCCATTACACAATATGTTTCGTAGGGAATTATGTGTTTTAAATGCTACGTTGATATTATTACGTTTTAAACATTTATGTATTTTTTCCGAATCGCGACCGAAATACGTTAGACTAGATTTAAACTTAAACTCTTTTTGGGGTGGTACCGCATAAAGTAATGTTCTAATTTTTTGTGTTTCTTTCTTTTTTATTAAACTTTTAATTAAATTACAACTATATCCGTTTGAAACCGCCATTTTAAAAATTGTATTGAGCTCTTCGTTATAACTCTCTCTACTAAGTGGTAAAGTTGTTAATCTGTGTATGTAACTATTAAACGCGGCTATTTTGTGTTGCCATGGGTGGCAGGATGACGCGGGTATTGTAATATCTGTGTATGTCGGTTTACGGAAAATCCCAAAGTGGTGTTTATTATTTTGTTTTGTTATTGTTAAATCTAAGAAATTTATTGAATTTTCCTTTTCTAATTCTAGTTTAAACTTTATTTTTGGGTGTTTTTTATTTAAATTTTTTACAAAAAGATCTAGTTGTCTGTCCGATATTATTATGTGTTGGACCGGTACGGACAGACAACTAGATCTTTTTGTAAAAAATTTAAATAAAAAACACCCAAAAATAAAGTTTAAACTAGAATTAGAAAAGGAAAATTCAATAAATTTCTTAGATTTAACAATAACAAAACAAAATAATAAACACCACTTTGGGATTTTCCGTAAACCGACATACACAGATATTACAATACCCGCGTCATCCTGCCACCCATGGCAACACAAAATAGCCGCGTTTAATAGTTACATACACAGATTAACAACTTTACCACTTAGTAGAGAGAGTTATAACGAAGAGCTCAATACAATTTTTAAAATGGCGGTTTCAAACGGATATAGTTGTAATTTAATTAAAAGTTTAATAAAAAAGAAAGAAACACAAAAAATTAGAACATTACTTTATGCGGTACCACCCCAAAAAGAGTTTAAGTTTAAATCTAGTCTAACGTATTTCGGTCGCGATTCGGAAAAAATACATAAATGTTTAAAACGTAATAATATCAACGTAGCATTTAAAACACATAATTCCCTACGAAACATATTGTGTAATGGAAAGGACAAAACACACAATAATAATAAATCTGGAGTTTATAAATTACGTTGTTCCGAATGTAGTAGCGTATATATCGGTCAAACCGGTCGAAATTTCGAGTCACGTTATAAAGAACACATATCCGCCTTTAAAAATAAACATCCCGATAAGTCTCATTTTGCTAAACACCTTTTAGAAACCGGTCATAGTTTAACAGCGAATCATACTTTTGAAGTATTACATACGTGTGATAAGGGTTTAAAATTAAATATATTAGAGCAGTTAGAGATCATAAAACATAATAACGGTTCAATCAAATTGTTAAATGAACAAATAAATCTTTCAAATTCACCCCTGTTACAAAAGAGCGTTTGGGCTGGCCACACTTTGCGAATAGAATAAAAAGCGCGTCAAACACCGGCGCGAATCAGTATTACTTACACTCGCGTAGAGTGAGGTAGTGTTCGTTTCTCCTGAAGATGCTTCGGTTTCGAAGTGAAACGTGCGTTGAGTACGTACATGAATTGTGTGCTTTTGTGATTGGTGCCGGCGTGGTCGTGGTTGTAAAAGTGTGGTGGATGTGGGCGGAAAAGTGTGCCGCTGGGGTCTTCGTTTGATCGGAACCATCGGTGAGTCCAATCCATTTATTAAACCGACGTCTCTCTTTTCGGTACCATCACGGAGGATACATAGAATAATAGTTCGCGGATAATAGCAAATTTAATTAATTTCACCTTTTAAATACCACTTATATTAAAACTTATAATATACGCACTGACTTACATTAATAGCACCGTCACTATATTCGCACTAGAACTAACCGACTAATCTAAAACACATTCCTTATTAAATGCCGACTAAATTGCTCTGTCACTTGTATCGCATTATATCACTCAAGTTATCACTTTGGATCGCTTTACAAAATTAACTCGCTTCTCACCGACACGTCCTTATTTATACACAAAATAAAGTTCAACCATGTTCTCGAAAGTTCTGCAAATGACTTGTAAACAACTTAAATGTAGATATTTAAACAAGTCACAGTACATGCTAATTTCCACTTATGCTCTGTGCGAGAAGGTTCATTGTAGCGCAGTTGTTTGGGTAACGGCAGCTATTGTATATCAATAGAAGCAGCTGTATCTTCCTTTTATTTATAAATTTTTCCAGTATTCACACTCTTCACTTTCTAGAATATTCGCAACAATATGATAATAAAACAAAATTAAAGAGAATTATAGCTTACGATTATTCAATTTCACAATGACAGAGTCGTAATCTATATTAATCGTAATTAATACATGAAGAGAAAACATTCGACCCCTTTTCAAGATAATTACGCGAATAGCTGAGTACGAAATTTGATACAGTTATAGTTTACAATGCTGAGGACTGCAAAAACCAAATATTTTGAAATAAAGTGCAATAAAAATACATGTAATTCATAAAAATATACATTACGCACTCTACATACATATGACATACTATACTATATGATATAATACACACATCTATACCTTTTTTACAGGTTGAATCAAACATCAAAGAAATTTTATTATTTCATCTATGGTCGAATTTCGGCTACAGGTATTCTTTCTTATTACATAGTATAAAACAAAGTCGCTTCCACCGTTTGTTCGCTTATATCTTTTAAATCACGCAACGGATTTTAATACATTTCTTTAATCAATAGATGGAGTAATTCAAGAGGAAGGTTCACATACATAATTTATGCACACTATAGGAGAAAAAAGCCGAGAATTTCATAGATTTGTCGTAAAAATATATTATTGTGCCTTAACATTGCATCCGTGCGAAGTTGGAGCAGGTCTCTAGTGTTCAATAAACCGCTTTGTAATTCAGTAGAAGCCTCACAACTTTAATATATCTTAATACATCCATGTCGGGGATGGTATTATATTAATATCACGTAATAAAGCCCTACGAATCGTCGAGAAAAATATATTGGATGAGGAAGCGGAATAAAGTATCAATTAAGTTGAGAATATACTTAATAAGCTGAAAATATACACATCCTAATAGATTTTTTATCGTCTTCTTCATTCATGCTTGTATATTCTTCACGCCTGTATCCCCGAAGAGGTAGACAGAGGTACAACTTGTGTAACCACGATTGGCCGAAGATACTTAGTCCCACAATAAGATTGGTGGCAAGCCTATTGCCAACTGGGCACTTTTTCAATCCCGGGCAATGTGGTTTTTATGAGAAAATTATAGTTCTTTATAATATTTAATGCATCCAGAGGAAGTTACCGTCCACGGAAAAGGTCTGGCAATATATTTACTTTATATATATATATATATATATATATATATATATGTGTGTGTGTGTGTGTGTGTGTGTGTGTTCCCCGTATTGGTCCGAGCTCCTTTTGAAGAGTGGATATACTGCCTTTTTATCAGGCAAATCGTAAAAAGCGATCGATTTGTTATACAATAAATTATTTGTAGTATTAAATTTCATTTGCTTCAAAAACTTAATAAATAATAAAAATAATAATAATAAATAATATAAATTAATATTATTAATAAGTAGCTGATCCGGCAAACGTTGTTCTGCCTTTTTAACTAGGTACTTTTATTTTTTTCTATATTTTCTCACCTCTAAACCTTCCCTAAAAAAATATATATAATAATATATATATATATATATATATATATATATATATATATGTGTGTGTGTGTGTGTGTGTTCCCCGTATTGGTCCGAGCTCCTTTTGAAGAGTGGATATACTGCCTTTTTATCAGGCAAATCGTAAAAAGCGATCGATTTGTTATACAATAAATTATTTGTAGTATTAAATTTCATTTGCTTCAAAAACTTAATAAATAATAAAAATAATAATAATAAATAATATAAATTAATATTATTAATAAGTAGCTGATCCGGCAAACGTTGTTCTGCCTTTTTAACTAGGTACTCTTATTTTTTTCTATATTTTCTCACCTCTAAACCTTCCCTAAAAAAAAAAGTATCTTCACGCCCATATCCCCGAAGGGGTAGGCAGAGGTACAACAAGTGCACCCACGATTAGCCGAAGATACTTGGTCCCACAAATGTGATAGGTGGCAAGCCTATCGCCAACCGGGCACTTTCCAATCCCGGGCAACTTTGCGTTTCTCAGAAAACTGAAAAAACACTTTTTTTAATGTGCCCGACCCGGGAATCGAACCCGGGACCTCATGTGGTCAACGCCAACGCTGGACCACTAGACCACAGAGACCAGAGAGACCTTCCCTGGACTTCAAAAATTAATTTAAAACCAAAACTAGCCAAATCGGTTCAGCCGTTCTCGAGTTTTAGCGAGACTAACGAACAGCAATTGATTTTTATATACATAGATAATTTAAATAATAACAAAAACTTTATAACTTCTTAACAGACTAACGTACTAGACAAGTCATGCGCCACTCCATTTGTGTTTCACTATAGTGCAGTCCATGGACTGCACCTACCTCACAGTTCATTGAATGAAACGCGTAAGCGTCACGAAATTCACGACGGTTATGAGCTTTTGGTCGCGAATATATGCTCTATTACATGCAGCGCTGCTTAATATTTGACTTTGGTTAAATGATTTTTTTTCAGCGCTGTAGCGAAAGTTAACGAAATGGAATACAATTTCTACTTAACATAGTTCTCTTTTACGTAGTTCATAAAATTCTCTAGTTAGCTTATGTCTAACTAAAAAAAAAGCGACCGATTGGCTATGCGAGTCACTATCAACATGGCTACTAGGTGGTAGAGTTTCGATTGTCTCGCCGGGGCATGGTACCATCGCCTTACCTATTCTTGCTGCAATGGAGTCAGTGCTAGTCGCTGTCATGTTCCGGTTTAGAGGGCAGCCGGAAGGTAGGAGGAGATAGCCGGTAAACTTATACATGTGGCATTAGACCTTGCCACAAGATAGCAACACACCTTTGACATCTTTGTGTCTATAGGCGATAGTTGACTCTTTCCATCAGGAGACCCATCTGCTTGTTTGCTATCTTATCATACAAAAAAACTAAATGACTTCTTTTATAAACTATACCAGAAATACAGCTCGGAATTGGAAACACTGCGACTGTAAAAAATATGCAGACCTCGCGTCACATCAACTTATGACTGATTTATGGTCCCAATTGCCCAGTTTTCAACGTGTCATTCCCCTCTTCCATCTCTTTCTATCCTACAAATTCACATATGCTTAAGGGAGACAAGTGTATGATTTGTATGCACGGTAATTACTCGTAGTTCGTTGAGGTCTGAATGCACCTCGTTAATTAGTCGGTTTATTAAGGGTTCAAGGGTTTGTTTACCGGTCTCCGCCCTATCGTTGAGCTATTATAGTCTGCATATCTTTGTTTTATTTTTTGTAATTTCTATGAGCTGTATGCATTTATCGACCACAAATGTATTTGCAATATACAGTGTGTAAAGAAAACAAAGGTTTTCTTATATAATGCCATAGCTATGGCATTATTTGGTAGCTTAATACAATCACACCTGTGTCATTATTTTATGGATATTGATTGATAAATTTTCAAAATATTTGCTTATTTTAAGAGGAAGTTGCTCAAGTTTAGTACTAAAGTGAGGCACTTTAAAATACGATATTTTTGTTATATTTTGTTATACTAATAAGTGCCCGGCGATAGCCTTACAACTAGGCATGGAAATTATTGTTAAATTAGATTAACTGTTATGTTGTTAAAGTTAATTAATATTTAACAGTTATTTATTTATGTTATATTATATCAGTAACCTTTAAATAATAAGTATTAGAAGCGGTAAAAACACGAAGCTACCAAAAAAGGTCCTCTAGAATAGTTTTAATAACATTATTATCATATATCAAGTTATTGGTAATTTTAGTGATGCATAAAAATTACTTTTAACAGTATTTGCTAATATAAATAACAGTTGTTAATTGTTAAAAAAAATTAGTACGAAATTTAATATGTTAACTGTTAAATGATCCATGCCTACTTACAACCTATCACATTGTGGGATAGAGTAAAAAATAGTATCGTCACGCTGGTTGACAGAGTATCTTCGGTTGATCTTGGGTGCACTGATTGTACTTCTGCCTACCTCTACGGGGATATGGGCGTGAAGATACTTTAATTTTTGGTTATGTAGACCCACATCAACATGTGACTGTTGATCTATATGAAAGGCTATTCATAAAAGCGAGAAGAAATTTAATCTAGTTTGATATATAATATAACAAATTGAATACTTCCCGTCGTCGGTACTTAGTGAAACTGCATTTTGAATTAGATATTACAAATAAACTCACTTGTACTTCCAGTTCACATATATTTTATATAATTATATACACCCAACTAGTTTCGCTTATTACAGCATCATCAGGGATGTTTGAAACAGTTATTAGATAATTACAACTTGTAATGAGGATAATTACAAGTTGTAATTATCAAGTAACTATTCTAAAAACAAAAAACTATCGTCAGCTGATAAACCGGTGAATCATGCTGAAGCGGAAAGTTTACCGTTCGGTTTACTCTATCTACCCTTAAGGAAATTGTCAAAATCAAAATCTTAAAAAAATCATTACGGCCGGCTTGCTTGCGAGGTAGGTAAAGTAAACTGAACGTATATAAACTTTCAAGTTCACCACGATTTGCCAGTTGGCGAGATGAGTGGTGATCTACGTCGCTGTGTTTTATCGTCCTGATAATGATTATCAACGACTTTACATGCTCATTGGAAGCACGGGAGTGGAAAACACACTACCCTTTCCAGACTCCGACTTGCTACTGAGATATTGGATTTTCCAGAAAAACTTCATAAAACCTCAATAACAGTTTTGCCCGACTCGGGGATCGAACCCAGGACCTCATGATTTGGACCGAATAACTATTCCCTAAATCATTGACTTCCTAGTCAATATAAATCAAAATCTTACCCTAAAACTTAACCTTAATAGGCATTTTTGACGAATAACCTTATAGTTACTACTGGATCAGAAAATTGACCCACTCTGGAAAGATCTTGTTGTTTTCAAATACAATTTTAATCAATTACAATAATTACCAGATATTGGTCTGAGAAGCAATTAATGCCAGAATCTTTACCTCTTAATAATCTAATATACTCACATTTTTCTTTTAACACATTTTTGTATCTGTTGAATCTCATGAGGATTTTCCATTATAATGGTACTAATTTTAGAAATGCTTGTGGCGAAAAAGATCTCTACGTAAAACCCAGTTATAAATTCGGCTCAAATCAGTTCTATATATTATCAAGTTCCGCTGAAAAGGCATCTGCATCGGAAACCTTTTATCTGGATTGAATGGTTGGTCTGCGTTTTATTTCCCAGCCTTTTTTTACAATCGAAATTTCAGACGCTCTTCTCAACGTTATCCCGCAAATCTTTTATCTTACTAGCGAGACCATTAAAACAAGGATATTTTAGGCATGTATACAGTGAACGTAATAAAATCAGAGGTATTTTTGGTAGCCTTTTCCAATCAATCCTTAAAGTTTCGCCATGCCCGTCCGTCCGTCCACAGCTTGCTCATATTCATACAAGAAAGCTGTAATTTGATTCAAATATAATTAAGCTATAATGCATTGCATGACAAAGTGCTAAAATAAAATCTTATAAAAATATTTTAGAAAGAGAAGTAGAGAGTTTTGCATTGTCTCGCCCGGGTCTGGTACCACTGTCTTACCTATTCCTGCCACAATAGCGTCAGTGCTTGTCACAGTCGTGTCCCGGTTTGGAGGGTAGCCGGTAAATTTATGCATGTGGCATTATACCTCGCCACAAGATAGCAACGCACCATTAACACGTGTGGTGTCTATAGGCGATGGTTGGTTGGTTGGTTGGCTCTTTCCATCAGGAGACCCATCTGCTTGTTTTTTTTTTTACTACACAAAAAGTAGGGATGTTAATTATTTTTTTACTGTCGATAGGGAAGCGCTTGACCACGATCTCGCCTTTTTCTCGCATACCCCAAATGATGGGGTGTCGTTGCAAACGTATTTTGAAAATATCGTAAGTTTGTGAAAGCGGTTTTTCGATTAAGTTTTTGACGAATCCTGCGGGAACACCAAATTTTCTCGTGATAAAACGTAGCCTATGTGCTATTTCAGGTCATCATATACCTGTGTGTCAAATTTAATTTGAATACATTCAGTAGTTTTTGTGTGATTTAGTAACAAACATCTATCTATCCAAACATCCAAACTTTCGCATTTATGATATATATCAATTAATAAAATTCAATGCTCTTTCGGCTGCCGGGAAGTACAATCCCGTATACTTATATAAATTACTTGTCACGTTGTTAGTCCGCTATGGATTCCTAATATGTATGGCAAAACAACTTTTGCCGGGTCAGCTAGTGTTAATATAGATAAGCTGTACGAGTTAATAATTAATAAGTAATAATCACGCGTACTTTCCTTTCAAGACATAACACCTAAATAACTATATAAATTTTGCTATCATTTGAAATAAAATAAACAAAATAAAATCACGTAGTTCCAGTGAGTAATATAAGTCCCCCTAACACCTGACACCGTCAGAATTAAATAAAGTCACATGTCAGTGCACGAATAAATCCCTCTTATTTAACAATTTGCATATTTGAGTACGCGCATTCGTGTTAATCCGTCACGAATATGTAATTTGGCTGATTCAATGCGATCCCTCCAGTTTGTGACGTTGAATTTAATGTTTTATTTGACAAATGCACATATTTGTTTTAATTTTCCTTAAACTGAAACAACGATCGATTAGATGATCCCCTTCACGAAATCTTCGTAAAATATTTTGACATAATATTTGAGAGAAAGTAATATAGAGATTTTAAAAGTTGAGGTTGATATTGCAACTTATATCCTATATACTGGCGTTAACGTTGCGTATTTGATAAATAAATTCGATCGGAGACTCAAAGGAATCTTTGTTTAATAACAGAAATTGATCTAATCTAAGAGTAGGTAAATTATTTTATTAAACAAATGTAAGAATCCCTTAATACTATCACTGACAAGATTAAATAGTCAGTGCACGAATAAATCTCTCTTATTTAACAATTTCGTATTTAAGTACTCGCATTCGTGTTAATCCAACACGAATTGTAATTTCACTGATTAAATACGATTTTTCCAGTTGGTGACTTTATCTATACATATAATAAAATAGTAGGAAAATCAAAACTGTACATTGATTATTTTTTTTAAAGAATACTTGGGGCGTGATCTACAATCGATATCGAAGCCAAAAATATAGTTTTTAGAATTTGTCTGTTTGTCTGTTTATCTGTTTGTCTGTATGTATGTCCGGGGTAAACTCAAAAAGTACTGCATGGATTTACTTCAAATTGTCCATGAATATTACTTACAGGTCGGGTCAACATATAGGCTACATATTATCACGTTATCACCAACGGGGGAGGTGCTATGTGAAGTAAACGAAGTCCGCGCGGACGAATTCGTGGGCAACAGCTAGTATTTAATATTTTATTTGACAAATATATAAAGGATTGATCTGAAGACCTAAAAATATCGCTGTTGAAATAACACGAATTAATCTAGCCCATCAACTAAGCAAATTGTTATACGAATCGATCTAATCCCAAAGTAAGCAATTTATTTGCTTGTATTATGGGTGTTAGTCAACTATACTAATACATAGAAATACATATATAAATACTCAAATATATTTAATAAACTCAAACCCAGAAATACAAACATCTATGCTCATCACATAAATATTTGTCCCTGTCGGCAATCGAGCCCTAGCTTCACCGGTGCGTGTTCAGGTACACTAACCACTCTACTAATGGGGCGAGGGGGGATGCTAGTCAACAATATTAATACATGTATAAGTACATAATAATATTAAATAAACACATAAATTCAGAAAGAAATACAATTACGCTCATCATGCCAGTGCATTTACTTTTTCCTTAGTTTAGTTTCTACAAAAACATGCACGAATAGGAAACTACGTCGCTCCAGTTACTAATAGAAAATTATTATTATTCGACCGTCCCGTTGGTCGAGTGGTTAGCGTGTACGATACGTATACGCTACACATCGATGGGGCTCGGGTTCGAATCCCGACGGGGACGAACATTTGTGTGATGAGCATAGATGTTTGTACTGGGTCTGAGTAGTTGTAAGTGTACACGTAGTTGTAAGTATAATCGTTGTTGTAAATGTACTCGTAGTTGTAGGAGTACTCGTAGTTGTATCAGTATTTGTATTTGTGTTCGTATTTGTAAGTTGTATTTGTAAGTTGTGTCGGTATTAGTAAGTTGTATTTGTATTTGTAAGTCGTATTTGTAGATGTAAGTTGTATAGGTATTTGAAATTTGTATTTGTATTTATAAATATTAATTGTTGATAACTATCTTAATTTTTCATATTTCTGGTTAGCTAGAAAAAAACTGTGTTATATGAGAGAGATGTCTATTGTATTTTCGTTTTAAACATTTACGTTTCAGTTATTTTTGCGTAGATTAAAGAATTAAATAAACGTATAATTAAATAAACGTATTAATCTGCTAACACTTGACGCACGATTTGAAAATGTCACTTATCAGTGCACGAATAAGTCCCTTTTATTTAACAACTAGCTGTTGATAGGTGTTCCTCCTCCTCCCCCATAGGTGATAGCGTGATAATATGTAGCCTATATGTTGACCCGAGCTGTTAGTAATATTCATACATATTTTAAACTAAATCCATGCAGTACTTTTTGAGTTTACCCCGGACATACATACAGACAAACAGACAATCAGACATACAGACAAACAGACAAACAGACAAACAGACAAACAGACAAACAGACAAACAGACAAACAGACAAACAGACAAACAGACAAACAGACAAACAGACAAACAGACAAACAGACAAACAGACAAACAGACAAACAGACAAACAGACAAACAGACAAACAGACAAACAGACAAACAGACAAACAGACAAACAGACAAACAGACAAACAGACAAACAGACAAACAGACAAACAGACAAACAGACAAACAGACAAACAGACAAACAGACAAACAGACAAACAGACAAACAGACAAACAGACAAACAGACAAACAGACAAACAGACAAACAGACAAACAGACAAACAGACAAACAGACAAACAGACAAACAGACAAACAGACAAACAGACAAACAGACAAACAGACAAACAGACAAACAGACAAACAGACAAACAGACAAACAGACAAACAGACAAACAGACAAACAGACAAACAGACAAACAGACAAACAGGCAAACAGACAAACAGACAAACAGACAAACAGACAAACAGACAAACAGACAAATTCTAAAAACTTTATTTTTGGCTTCGATATCGATTATAAATCACGCCCCAAGTATTTAAAAAAAAAACATTCAATGTACAGTTTTGACTTTCCTACGATTTTATTATATGTATAGATTTGCATATTTAAGTAGATAGATACGCGCATTCGTGTTAATCCGACATGTTCATGTTATTTGGCTGATCCTCTTGCTAGTCTCGGGCTCCTTTGAAGAATAGGCCAACTGCTGTTCTGCCAGGCAGGTCGTAAAAGGCGACCGATTGGCTATACGAGTCACTACAATCGTGGCTACTAGGTGGTAGAGTTCTGCATTGTCTCGTCCGGGTCTGGTACCACCACCTTACTTATTCCAGCCGCAATAGCGCCAATGCTTGTCACTGTCGTGTATCGGTTTAGAGGGTAATATAGGTAGTAAACTTATGCATGTGGCATTAGACCTTGCCACAAGATAGCGACGTACCATTAACACCTTTGGTGTCTATAGTAATAGTTTACTCTTTCCATCAGGAGACCCATCTGCTTATTTGCTATCATACAATGTAAAAAATGAGTGAATGGAGCATTAGAGAGATTTTTAAAAACACTTTTTTAAGTCAGTGTACCCGTCTTGCCCTGTATAATTATGTGCTTATATCCCAACGCCATTGTATGAAAGTAAGAGTTGGGAATGTCAGAAAAGACAGACAGACAGACCTAGTAGCCACGATGATAGTGACTCGCATAGCCAATCGGTGGCATTTTACGACCTGCCTAGCAGAAAGCAGTTGGCATATACTTCAAAGGAGCCCGGGACTAACACGAGGAAAACTTTCTGTTCCCTAAACACACTCTTCTTTTAAGATATACAAACTCATCCGTTTGTTCCAGCGGTACATCGTCGACCACAACTTTCACATTCGTTCTAGTTGCTTCTCTTTCAATATTAATCTCTAACAAATTAAAATTATTTATTCAGTATCATATTTTTACAAAAATTTGAGTGATATAATTTCTGTTATGTTATTCAGTGATTATGTAGCTTTGTATGTATTGAAGAAGGAATTTTTAAAATCGGTCTTGTAGATTTTGAGTTCATTCATTACAAATAATACACAACAGCATGAACCCCTGTCTAGTAACAAAAAATAACAATATTTTAATACGGCGATTAATTTATCCCCCAAAGTAGGTAATAAGTATAATGCGTGTTACTCAACCACACTAATACAAAGCAATACACTTAGAATGATAAAAGTCTGTGGAAACACACACACACACACACACACATATATATATGTGTGTGTGTGTGTGTGTGTATCCCTATAATACATGTATATATATATATATATATATATATATATATATATATATATATATATATATATATATATATATATATACATGTATTAAAGGGATAGGGTAATATACTTCATTATATTTAATAAAAATCTAAACCCTAAAACACAGATATTTATGCTCATCACAAAAATGTGTTGGAAATCAAACTCGAACAGCCACATTTCCAGAGTTTTTTATCATTTAACCAATCAGAATTGTTGGTTACTTTGTTATCTTGTCGTCTTCTCGTCGTCCCAAATTGTTTTATTTTTACGAAATGAATGAACTGACAGTTAATTGTTGATTTTGCGCGATGGTTGTCTCGTACCATCAGAAGAGCCTAATAAGTGGAGCTTGATATTTTAAAATATAAGAAAGATATTTTTTATTTATAAAGAACTGAAAATTGAAATAACCTATTTTCCCTAATTTTTTAAATTCAAACAGTATTGAATCTATTGGTAATAATGGGAGCAGAAAACTCCGTCTCAGTAAATTACAATCAGGTCTCATCATTAAGCAAGGCAAATTATAGCACATTATTCATGGGCAGATTCATTGTGTTGATATTTGATAAGCAATGTGCAGTGAGAGGGCTTTAGCCGGAAGGGACCTGGAAGTATGTAGAGAGATACATGTATTTATGAGCAGTAAAAGTTGTCCTAGAAGACGATGAAAATGCTTGTGTTTTATTGATTCAGGCGTTACTTTGCGGAAATCCATAATTAAGAAGTAAAAGGAAAGGAAAGGAGGAAGAAGGATTTTTAACATCGAATCATTCTTTTGAAATCATATATATGTGTGACAAAGGATTAAACCTAAATATATTAGAACAATTTAAAATCATAAAACATAATAACAGTTCAACTGCACTGTAAAATGAACAGAAAAATTTATCAAACTCACCCTAGTAATAAAAAATGTTTGACCGACCACATCGTGCGTATAAAAGCTCTACAAACATCGACGCGTAATTAGTATTACTTGCATTGAGTAAGGCAGTGTTCGTTTCTCCTGAAGATGCTTCGATTTTCGAAGTGAAACGTGCGTGGAGTGCATAAATAAATGCTTTTGTGCTGGCTGCCAACGTGGGTGAAAGGTGGATAATTGTGCCGTTATGATCTTCTTTTTTGTTCGGACCATCGGTCAGTTTTAGCCATTTATTAAACCGGGGTTTTTCTTTTCGGTGGCAACGCATAGGTCATATAGAACAGTTTGCGGAGAACAGCAAATATGATTGATTTTTTTATTCCTGGTGTTGTTTTTGGGCCTCTTATGAAGACGAAACAAAATTATTTTAAGGGAACCTGTATGTATAATAAGAAATATTACTATCCAGATAGATTCCTTAGCCGACACTTATTATCCATATCATGGGAGTGATGCAAATAACATTTAGTGATGCAAACGTAAACATTGATAATTTAATATCGATTGTAAAACTTCTAATACGTGTATTTAACACAACATTGATTTCGATTTGAATTATCTTCTAAACAGAACTTACAATATCTTTTCGTCTGTGTTTGCGTTGTAAACATTGACTAAAAAAATAATAGCTTTATCCAAAAGCGGCTCTTTGCAAAAGTATCTTTATCTGCATTCCGTAGGAATGTTATTCCGAATTGAATTTAGAATTAAAGTAAGAACGAATATAGGGAAAAAATATGAAACGGCCATTAGTTGCGGCGGTAACGTGAGTAATGGAAATAAACAAATAAAATTATTTTTACCGAACATGATGACTTTCACTATTTGCTGCATATTTAAAAAAATTACTGTGTAAATAACCTTTACTTTTACTAAATCCTTACAAATAAAACACATTTTTTTTGCATTAATAAGACTACAATAGTTGTTTTTACGACTTACGACTGGAGGAGGGCAATATGTTTATCTTTCAACACATAATATTGTCGGAACTTGTGTGAAATGTAAAACTCCATGTTAATGTGTATTTATATAATTTTATAATCTAATTAAAAGAGAACAAGTGATTATAACATTAATATGTCCGTGTGTCTATGCATACAGTGTGTAAAAAAACCCTGTCCAATCGTCAAAGGCATTATTTGGTAGCTTAATACAAAGATATCTGTAACATTATTTTATGGACATTGATACATCAATTTTCAAAATATTTGCTTGATTTAAGGGGAAGTTGCTCAATTTTAGTACTAAAATGAGGCACTTTAAACTACGATATTTTTCTTATTTTTTTTTCATTTTAGTTCCTGCGATAACTATAGTTATTTATTTATTTATTTATTTAAAGTATTGCCAACAAAGCATGCATTATAAAAATTAACATAATATTATATTTAATACAATAACGCAAGTTAAATGCTGCCTCAATTAAAGGCACTAACGACATTCTTGAATTAAAAAAAATAGTATTCAATTAGGATATAATACATTAACAAAAATAGGAATTAATAAAATAAAATAGTCATCGATTGAATAAGGTAGTTAAAATTAAACAATAAAAAATTATAAAGAATGAAAACTTAAAAATAATTGTTATTTTGATCAAATATTGTTATTTTTATTGATTTGAGTTCTATAATTTTTTATATTTCGAATAAAATTGTATTTTTCTTGAAAAATTCCCAAAAAGATGGTTATACCCAAAAATTACCTAAGATCGTGTAGAGGCACGTGTTGTTTTGAATTTAAAAAATAAAATCCAGTGTTTTTTCATCAAAAAGGAGGTTTTTAGGGGGCGCCGCAAAAAATTAATATAATATATAATAAGTCAAAAATGTAAAGTTTAATTAAAGTTAGAGTCGTTTCGAAAGATCAAAAACGATGATCGTTTTTAAAATATAGAGCTTTTCGGAGATAAAAACAAAATCGGAAAAGCTGTGTCATCGATTTTGATCTTTCGAATGGCATACAAAGCTATTTTTAAGCTCTAAAATGTTGCCTCTATAAAATCGATTGGTTGAAAAATGTCGAAGTAATATCAAAAAAAACTGTAAACCGGCTGATCTTGTAGGTGATCTTTGAAACTTCCCGCTAAATTAAGGTATTTCAAAGGAATAAAAAGTGTCAACTGACGTAACAATCATCATAATCGTCTCACTCATTTGGTTTCTAGATCAGCACACACACACACACACATACATACACAAACATACATACATCACATACATACATAATAATAATAATAAATCATAATAATAATAATAATGCCCCCTCTTCTATAAAAAATAAATAAATAATAATAATAATAATAAATCATTCACGGAACAAATTACACTTATTGATCTAACCCCAAAGTAAGCAAATTATTTGCTTGTGTTATGGGTGTTAGTCAACGATACTAATACATAGAAATACATATATGAATACTAGAATATATATATATATATATATATATATATATATATATATATATATATATATATATATATATATATAATAAACACCCAAACCCGGAAATACAAACATCAACATCATCACACAAAATGCTTGTCCCCGTCGGGGATCGAACCCAAGCCCCGTTGGTTGCGTAGTTAGGGTCACTAACCACTCGACCAACGGGGCGGTCAAATACATACGTACAGAAATACTAACTTCATCGTGAAAATAGTCGGAAAAGGTTCCTAGGACTTCAAAACGTGAAGATCTGGTGAAAACTCGATTTTCTAAAATCGGGGCAAAATCAGTAACTTCCTTATCTACATACGTAGCGGGAAGTTAAAAACATTA
Organism: Apodemia mormo; assembly: GCA_036924255.1. Lineage (NCBI taxonomy): Eukaryota > Metazoa > Arthropoda > Insecta > Lepidoptera > Riodinidae > Apodemia > Apodemia mormo. Next base: position 15,917,433 of record JAUPFN010000024.1, on the reverse strand, counting down.
GGAAGATCTTGTATATATGTACGTATAGCTGAGACATATGTAGGTACTCTTAAACATTCTTTAATTTGATTTTTTTGGAAAAATAATAATATTATATCTGTATTCAATGCGTACATTTTTGATGAAATGAAATATTCAAATATTTGTTTGACAACTACGTATAAATTCCAGTGACATTCAAATACTTTTTCTTTAAATAAATTTCTCAGAAATACATTGTTATTTGTTTTATAAATGGTTCGCAAATATCTCTTTTATAAAGAAATATGAGATGAACATTTACAGAATTCGCTCAAAAAATATTGCCATAAGTAAAAATTGAATAAACAGATCCGCAAGAAATATTTCCAGTAACATATTTGCAAGTTGTTTTTTCAAGTATTGGTTTTTTCAACCGACTTCTTCCCAAAAGACTAAAGAGTGAATTTTCTATTCGATTATTGTTTCTTAAATTTTTTTATGTATGTTAATTCAAAACCTGGTCATTTATGAACCGATTTGAATTTTTTTTTATGTTTGAAAAATTATATTTCCTGTGTGGACCCATTTTTGGTGAAGATCTGATGCAGGGTTCCGGAGATAAAGAAAATGTGAAGTCGTTTGTTGCAATTTTATTGCGATAAAAATTATTATTTATCTCCTCAACATGACTCGCTTCTTTGCTTCAATAACGTGTTATCTTAAAAACATAATTTTACAGTAAAGCATTATTTAACTTACAAAAAATTATTTTTGTTGTAATTTGTTTTTTTTTTCTCTTTATTGTAGATTACGTATTAACTTTAACACCTTAGCTGTCTCAAATCATAAGAATCCTACTAATATTATAAATGCGAAAGTTTGTGGTTATGTATGTATGGATGTTTGTTACTCTTTCACGCAAATACTACTAAACCGATTACACTGAAATTTGGTATGTAGATAGCTGAAGACCCAGAATAACACATAGGCTATTTTTTATCCCGGAAATGTTAGGTGTTTCCGCGGGATTCACTAAAAACTTTTATAATGCAGCGGGCTGCATGCTGCAGCTAGTGTTTTGATAATACATTAAATTTAAGACAAAACTGAGTTTTCAAACTTGTCACGTTATTGAAGCAAAGAAGCGATGTGCTTTCCATTTCAAGTATTTATCAATTCTAATTATAAAAAATAGATTCAGAATCTTCACGCCCGTATTCCTGAAAGGGTAGGCAGAGGTACAACAAGTGCACCCACGATTATCTGAAGATACTTGGTCCCACAAATGTGATTGGTGGCAAGCCTATCACCAACCGGGCACGTTCCAATCCCGGGCAACTTTGTGTATATCAGAAAACTGAAAAAAACACTCTTTTTATGTGCCCGACACGGGAATCGAACCCGTACTCATGTGGTCAACGCCAACGCTGGACACTAGACCACAGAGGCGATAGATGATGAATAAGAACAAAAATGGTCTTAATTAGTTTTTTGGCATTAGACAAATAATAATCCATCGGTTTGGCGATTTATAAATTATCTAATTTTTTGCTTGATATAACTTCCCAAATAGGAATTCTCCCCGTGTTGGTTCGAGCTCCTTTAAAGAATAAATGGACCAATTGCCTTTCTACCAGGCAGGTCGTAAAATGCGACCGATTGGCTATACGTGTTGTAACTATAGAAGATGCTCGCGCACAGATATCTTATCGTACTATCGTTATCACATTTTATCACGCAGCATACACGTGAATTTCTAGTATATAAGTTTCATGTAACACCCAGTTAAATTACAGTTAATAAAACACATTTATCAACCGATGTGTGACTGTCATTTAGTCGATGTAATATTGGTGACCACCGACCAGTGAACACGCAAAAAGGAAAATGAGTAACCCAGCGCTAACTTCATGCAGGAGCTCTTCAGCAACAGCAAGTTCGGCAACATCCATGGAAACCGCAGCGGTATTCACGACGACACAACCTTTGTGACTTATAGGTAGTAAAGTTCCGCAACATCTTGTCTGGGTATTTGGTACCACCACCGTAAGTATTCCTGCCGCAATAGCGTCAATGCTTGTTATGTTCGTATTCTGGTTTTGAGAGTAAGATAGTTATTTTTTTATATCATAAGATAGCAAACAAGCAAATAGGTCTCATGATGGAAAGAGTCAACCATCGCCTATAGACACCAAAGGTGTTAATAGTGCGTTGCTATCTTGTGACGAGATCTAATGGCACATGCATAAGTTTACCAGCTACCTCACCCTCCAAACAGCAACACGACAGTGACAAGCACTGACGCTATTGTGGCAGGAATAGGAAAGGTGGTGGTGGGCGACCTACCTGGCAGAACGGCAGTTGGCCTATTCCTCAAAGGAGCACGGGATCAACACGGGGCGTGATTCCTTGACATTTTAAATGATTGAGTAAATCGATCAAATGAAATATCCCAATCGCTCTGCAGTGCAAATACTTCAGACAACAAGTCCTTAAATTACTAATCTACTATAGTTAGGAGTACATAAATTTCGCAAATAAAAAATCGTGATTTCGCATTTAAAAAACTCAAAATAGAAAATTTCGCATTTATTTCGCAAAAAAAATACAGTATTAAAAACTCAACTAAAGGCTAGTATTGTTGTAATTTTTACATTGGCATCTTTTATTGTTTGCCTACGATCAGTAACGACAATGTTGTAGATACTAAAGTACCTCTCGGCATCAACAGTATTGACATTGGCATACATTATATTATATTGTTGTATTGGCATACATATAACATGGCATTTGCAAATCCAGGGTAGCAAGATTTTGTTCGTTCATCATCTACGCAACAACTCGTGTCGTCTCTGTCTGCTTTGAACAGAGTTGTAATAATTGTTAGCGCGTCAGAGTGCTAAGTGTGAGTTTTTCTTTCCGCATTCGATCGTGAGCGCGTTTGGAGTTTGCTAGGAATTTGTATGTGATTTGTACAGCGCCATCTAGTGATAAACGCGAGAAACCAGTTTACCACTAGGTGGCACTGTACAAATCACATACAAATTCCTAGTAAACTCCAAACGCGCTCACGATCGAATGCGAAACTCACACTTAGCACTCTGATCAACATTTGAAAGCACGTAACGTAAAAAGGTGCGAAAGTATTTAATTTTAAAATTTCGCTTTTATTGCAAATAAAATGCAGATTTCGCTTTTATCGCATCTATTTCGTGAAAACGAAATTTACGTACCCCAAACTATAGTGCATTCATACTATTTTAAATGTTCATTTTTGAATATTTTAATCATCTATACCAATCTGTGTTTCCTCCCATTTAGGTTAAATTTTATTTCTGCCATATTTTGATACCGACTATATTTTTATATGTCGACCTACGTTTAATGTTTGCTCTATTTTATAAAAAGTGTATTTTAGCTCTATCTTCAGTTTAAGATTTTTATAAGGATAAAAGTGTCGGATTATATGATTTTCTAGTATTTTAGATAACTATCAAGTAATTTACAATAAATACTTATTTCATGGGTGATAAAGATAATAAAAACATTTCGAATTTGAACCATCTCCTCGTATTTAAAATCTTGTTATTCAAAAATAGCCTCCAGTTATTGGAATTTCATTTCCATTAAAATCGATTTCAAAACAACCAACAAGTAAGTCCGACGAGCGAAGTAATCGCTCGCAATTGCATCAGCATCGCTAAATCGAGTTGCACGTCTGACTCAGCATCCGCAGATTTTTCTGATTTAGGGATCCTTCTTTTATTTTACTTCTCTCAAAAATAGTGTCTGTTTATTAAAACATTATAACAAAAAAATAAGCATAATTAGCAAATGAAACATAAAACCTTTCTACGGTCATTTTGAGTTTGTAAATTATTCTTTAACTCCCGAAGCAAAGACGAGGCAGACGAGAAAAGACTGTTATAACTTTAATATCTGTGTATGTGTTTCAATGTGCTTCTGTGCCTTCATAGTTCCTAAACCAGCCACACTCAATTTTTTTTTCTTAAGCTGCTTTCAGATTTCAGCTATGCCGTGCGGGTCACTACCTAATAAATCACAAAATCTGTTATTCGCGCGTGTGTGCACTGCGCTGTGTTTACAGACCAAAATAATCGGCTACGCCTACTAATCCCGTGGAATTTAAAATATGTTTTTCGTTAATAGAATTTGGAGCTACAACAGGCGGGCCACTTTCAAAAGTCTAATGGGCCACATGCAGCACATGACAGAAGTTTAAGGTATTTTAATCAAAAGCCTTGCTTATTACTATAGTTCTAAACTATGATTCAATAAGATATCTATTCATTCGATTTAAAATCGTTAACTCCAAATTGATGAATGAAATTTAACACAATACATAGACCTGATCGATACGAAATTTAGTATTCTGGTAAATCAATGATATTGCAATGACATGATAATTTCAACCTGATGCTGCAGGATCTCCATTTGAAGATCATATTTCACATTTTACTCTGTAAATGAAATAGGAAGTTAGTGATGTTTAAGAATAAGTATTATTATCTCATTAGTCTAGCGTCATTGGCATAGACATATGTGCATGAAGTCTCAGATTTAAATTGAATAATTCGTTAAAATTGTTACAACTTTGCTATATATTTGGCTTAGTCATGACTAATAATATAAGTAGTGTGCTGGTACCTTTTACTTTATACGCTTTTACAGTAAACTTCCCGAAACTATAAGAGATCTATCAGTAAATAAACTTAAAAAATGTGTTAAAACAAAACTTTGTAAAAAAGGGTATTATAAAATCTCAGATTAATTGGAAGACAAACAAGCATGGGATTAATTGCTCCTCATATCAATCTCATATATATGTTTTATAATTATGTAATATTGTGATATTGTGTATGTATAAAAAATTATATGAAAAAAACAAGCCCGCTGAGTTTCTTCCGCCGGATTTTCTCAATGTGTGGCCGCCTTCCGATCCGGTGGTAGTTTTGAAGAGTATTGACGTGTCAAAATAACTTGTAAAAAGTTTTATTGAACAAAGGTCTTCTGATTTCTGAGTCTTAAACCTAAGTACTAGCTAGCTACGGCAGTCACTAACCAGCATCCAGAGACTAGAAGTCTCTCCTATTACCTTCTCTATTTCTCACGTGTCATATTAAGCTATTGCATAGCTTATATCGCGGGCCTTGAGCGTGGAGACGGAATCCAGAAATTCCGAAACGAAAAAACCTAACACCCCCCACTCCGACCGGCACAGCGGTGATACTTTTTAGTTTTTCCATCTATCGATAAATACCAGAACTTTTAATGACTTTTTCAAATATCACGCTTGTCTCTTTAGTTCAGCAACCCGCCTTTAGGTGGCATTGGTTGTATTGGAAAACTACCGTAATCAGCTGTTTGTGAGAAAGTATATAGGTGTATAGGTATTTATCATCTACGTACAACAGTGAATATCTGTACTCGTATAATTTGTGTACAAAGTGTTTTAAATATGAATAAACAAAGTGCATTTATTAAATATTCCTGAAGAACCGACATATATTGAAAGATAATAAAAATATTTTGAACAATATTAACATCTCATTTATTTAATAAAATAAAAAAAAATGTTTTTTATCGGTCAACACGCTCAAATTAATATCAAAGAATAAAAACAAAGAAAAAAATACTGCATAAATAAAATAAATATATAATTGTAATTGCATAAGTTGATAAAAAATGCTATGCAATAGCTTTACCGCGGCAGTCTCCGAGTGCCACACGTCTTTTTTTTTAATTTCTATTTTCAAAGTGTAATTAGTGTTAATTAAATGAATATATTATTTTAAAAACACTAACTTTCTTTTTAAAAGGATGAACAAGCTTTTAACTTTTTCTGGAAAACATGATTTTTCCGAAACAGTACAGGTTAGCAATTTTCCCCTTGTTGGTCCGGGCTGCTTTAAAGAATAAACCAACTGCCGTTCTGCCAGGCAAATAGTAAAAGGCGACCGATTACCTATACGTATCCCTATCATTATGACTACTAAATCGTAAAGTTCTAAGGTGTCTCGTCCGGGTATTTGGTGCCACCGCCTTACGTATTCTTGCCGAAATAGCCTCAGTGCTTGTCATTGTCATGCTCCAGTTTAGATATATATGTGTGTATATATATATACATATATATATATATATATATATATATATATATATATATATATATATATATATATATATATATATATATATATATATATATATATATATGTATGTATATATATGTATATATATATATGTATGTATATATATATATATATATATATATATATATATATATATATATATATATATATATATATATATATATATATATATATATATATATATATATATATATATATATATATATATATGAGAGGAAACCAATTGAATGCCACCTTACTTCACCTCCTAGGATTCCTAGGACTCCTTGAATGGTTCCTAGGACCTCAAAACGCAGAGATCTGGTGAAAACTCGATCTTTGAAAATCTTTTCTTCTTTGAAAATTATCTACATACGTAGCGGGAAGTTAATTTTATTGAGGTTTGCTTTGAAATTAGGCAATATTCTCTTTTCAATTTATTTTTATGAGCGTTATGACCAATATGACCATTTTTGTTTTTATAGCATTCGCCCAGTCGTGCTTGGGAAACTTGAAAAACTTTAAAAACTACAAAGAAAAATATCGACACGTGAGACTCGAACCCGCGACCATCTCCTTCCAGCCGGGACGCTCTGCCACTGTGAGCTAATGTCGACGGGCTCGACGTGACGTGAATTAGAAGTCACGAAAGTACTGATAAAAAAATTATAAATGTGAATTTCATCTGTAACGATGAACTCATTTAACTGGTTATACGTATGTATATCTAGCGATCAGTATAATCAACGTTATTGATCATATAACGAAGAAGAATTTCGTCCAGTTGAGCCAGTCGACACTAGCTCTGTGGCAGAGCGTCCCGGCTTGAGGGTGATGGTCGCGGGTTCGAGTCTCGCGTGTCGACATTTTTCTTTGTTGTTTTTAAAGTTTTTCATTATGACCATTATTACCATTACGACCATTAATATCACGTCCTTAAGTACGATATAAGGAACGAAGGAAATATATATTTAAATATATACAGCCTTTTATCTGTCAACCTGTATACATATACAGATTAAAATGTTGAACAACAATACTTACGCATATTTACTGAAATTTATTACGTCGGTAACGGAAAAAAAAAACAGTAGCAGTCGTGGGACTGCCGATAGAAGTGAAAACGGAACTATTAAGTTGAGAGTAATTAAAACTATATGCAAAACATAGCTATAGATATACTATTATCATTAGCATGTCGGTGACGCGAACCGAGGATTTTACCCTCTACCAAAACGCTCAACGCGCCTAAAGAAGTTTTCACTTCAAAAAATATGATCAGCTTAACAAAAGTGTCACGTTTTCTCGGAAAACTCGCGAAAATTCAATAACACCGTAATTGTAGCAAGATGAGGGAGGTAACTCGATTTAATTCCTTGGATTTTTGAAGTGAAAACTTCTTTAGGCGCGTTGAGCGTTTTGGTAGAGGGTAAAATCCTCGGTTCGCGTCACCGACATGCTAATGATAATAGTATATCTATAGCTATGTTTTGCATATAGTTTTAATTACTCTCAACTTAATAGTTCCGTTTTCACTTCTATCGGCAGTCCCACGACTGCTACTGTTTTTTTTTCTTAAACTGAAACATTCATTTTTCTTAAAATATTAGACTTGAATTTCGTACACCTCGAAATATTATTCAATAAGATTTGTTTTGAGTTTTGTACTCATTTATATAATTTACTAGGTAGTAGAGTTCTGCATTGTCTCGCCCGGGTCTGGTACCACCGCCTCACCTATTCCTGCCGCAATAGCGTCAGTGCTTGTCACACGGTTTGGAGTTTAAGGTAGCCGGTAAACTTATGCATATGGCATAAGACCTCGCCACAAGATAACAACGCACCATTAACACCTTTGGTGTCTATAGGCGATGGTTGACTCTTTGGCTGCTTTGACTTTGACTGCTTGTTGACTATCTTATACCATAAAAAAATGTAGAAGATATTGTGATGGAACATTTATGAGATTGTTTATAAATAATCCCTCAGGTTTGGTACCACTAATTTGCCTACTATTGCCACAATTGCGTCAGCATGTTTTTTTAAGCTAACTACCTCTTTGGACTAGTGGTCCGATGTCGATGGTGACCACATAAGGTCCCGGGTTCGATTATGAGTCGGGCAATTCGAAAATGTGTTTTTTCATTTTTCTAATAAAAGCAACGTTGCGTAGGTCCCACCTTATCGTGGGTGTACTGGTTGTACCTCTTCCAACTCCTTTTAGGATACGGTCGTGAAGATACTCTAACGTGTTCTGACAGCTTGTTAATGACTAAACTTTGGCTAATTTTTACTATCATCAAGTCTAATTAAATGGTAGAGTTCTGCAAAGTCGTGCCCCGGGTCTGTTACCATCGCCTCACTTATTCCTGCCACAATAACGCCGGTACTTGTAATTGTTGTGTTTGAAAGGTAAGGTAAGAAGTAAACTTATGCATCACTAATTACCACATAGATAGCAATATAGCATTAAAGCTACGTATGCATAGGCAGATGGCTTGCTTAACGCCTATTTATTTTTTATTTATTTATTTATTTAAAACATATAAAAGTATCTTCACGCCCGTATCCCCGAAAGGGTAGGCAGAGGTACAACAAGTGCACCCACGATTAGCCGAAGATACTTGGTCCCACTATGTGATAGGTGGCAAGCCTATCACCAACCGGGCACTTTCCAATCCCGGGCAATGTTGTTCTTATCAGAAAACTGAAAAAACACATTTCTGAATTGACCGACCCAGGAATCGTACCCGGGACCTCTGTGGTCAACTCCGACACCGGACCACTACACTACAAAGGCGATTAAAGATTAACATATACAAGCATAAATATATGTTATGAAGGTGCTACAAAAACTCGCTTGAATTTTCCTGAGCACCAACGAGTCTTACTGCACAGTTTACAATAATCTTTACACAACAAACGTATAATATGTACTTTGCTACACAAATCATAAGTCTTAAAATATGCTAATAACGAGTAAAAAATAAGTCGCTGGCGGACTTCACATTGTCACATTCACTGCGTTTAACAAAACATAATTTTATGATTTATGATCTGTACACCTGCAGGTGATAATATACTGTTATTTAAGACAATGTTTAAGACAATGGTGATAATATACTAAGTTATTTAAGACAAAAATAATATGTTCTGTACAGCGTGTAAACAACCCAAAATCTAAAGCTCCACATTTATCTGACGCCATATCACGCTTTAATGCATACTACATCAGGTCAACATAGTACTGCAGTTAGAGCCTAGCAAACTACTTAGCGAGTAGCTTAGTAAAACGATCATTCTAGAATGTTCGCGATCGATCGCTCTACGTGCGTAGCGCCTAGTTAGTTGCTTAGCGACCTATCGAAGTAAACAGTACACATAGTCACAAACATTCTAGAATGCTCGTCTTACTAAGCTACTCGCTAGGTGGTTTGCTAGGCTGTATGCGCTAAGAAAGTTTGTCTGTGAGGACGCACCCTTAAAGTGTTTGGCTATGTCCGAATAGACAGGCGGATTGCTTGATTTCCTTTAATTCTATATGTAATTTTTTTACCCCGTGTTGGTCCCGGGCTCCTTTGAAGAATAGGCCAACTGCTGTTCTGCCAGGCAGGTCGTAAAAGGCGACCGAAAGGCGAACAAGTCACTACCATCGTGACTACAAGATGGTAGAGTTCCGCATTGTCTCACCCGGGTCAGTTACCACCGCCTAACCTATTCCTGCCGCAATAGCGTCAGTACTTGTTACTGTCATGCATCTTACACTCCAAACCGGAAGTTTGGAGGGTAAGGTAGCCGGTAAACTTATGCATGTGGTTTAGACCTCGCCGCAAGATAACAACACACTATTAACACATTTGGTATCTATAGGCGATGATTGACTATTTCCATCAGGAGAACCATCTGCTCTTTTACTATCTTATGATATAAAAAAATACACTAGTTAGTACTCACGACTTTTTTCGTGTGAACCAAAATCGTTGGTTGGTTGGTTCAATCGGATATAAAGTAGCCTTTGTAACTCCTGAATAGTGTAACTATTTAATGGCAAAAGAATTTTTAAGACTGGTCTAGTAGTTTTTGAGTTTATTCGTCACAAACATACAAAAATAAATGTTTGTCTTTATAATATTAGTATAGATTTATGAATTATGAGGTTTGGTTTTTACGTGTCAGTTATCCTGATAGAAAGTCTAGTTGCTAAAAATATTAAAGGCAGTAATAATGTAATGGTGATGATACGGCTGATATACAAGGATAATGTGTAAGTACCGTGACCACCTTAACATCCTAGTAGGGACACGATGAGAGATTTTATCAAGTTCAGTAAAAAGAGAAGAACTGTGGTACAGTTTCACAGTTCTTCTCTTTCTACTACCAGATGCCATGATGGTAGCGACGTAGTTCAACGACGATAACTGTATGTGTGTGTGTGTGTGTGTGTGTGTTTTGTTTAAAACGCGGTATGACTACGATTTAAAAACGTCGATTTTACTCACACAACTGCATATTACCGCGTAATCTAATTTTATATTTACGAGACGTCGAATAAGGTTTAAAATTGCAAAGCAAAGCAAACAAAAATATTTTGTTAAAGCTGTAACTAGACTGCAAATACACATTTAATTTGCGGGATTTCCTTAGATAACTTTTAACGCATTTAATTCAATATTTGTGTAGTTAAAGTGTCAGTACAACCATATTCCTATTATATTCTAAAAGTTATTATTACCGCTGAAAATACAGAAAATATTGATGCCAAAGTTTATTTTTGTGAAGCAAATTATTTAGATCTTTTTATTAGAAAATATTAAACAAAATGATGTGGTGTCGCGGGACACCAGGTAGGAACGAACTTCCTTCGGCTAAACGGCACTACTCGCTTGTGTACGCGACTGTCGCGCCTGCGCACGTCTCATTTAACGCTTTTATTCCACGCATTTTTCTTACGGTTTTACTATCACATTTTTTTCAGTTCGGTCGCGCAGCAAAATCCCTATCCCCTCCAAGCCTGCCGTAAGGAACTTCGTTCCAAATATTTAATATTCTATTCGGTTAACATTTTTCTTTAGACCTATTTCTACGCTCTGAATTTTTTACGTGGGATATTTTCCTTGGGTTTCCTCGTACTCAAGTGTTAAGAAACATAGTTTTGTGAATGTTGAGATAACACCCCGCCTTAACAAAGATTCACTTAAAAAGACCTTCGTAGAAAAAGTTAGCCTTAGACTAAGACTAGTTTCTTGCGCATAAAAAGCACGTTCATATTAAAGGAGACGTTGATATTTAATTAACAGAAATATAATAACAACATAAGTTTGTCGGTTATCTTTTTTATATTACAAAATAGCAAACAAGCAGATGGGTCTCCTGCATAGCCTCGTGTATAGCAGCCCCAGACTCTATTCTAAAAGTAATAAATCGTTGCATTGCGGAAGGTGTTTTCCCTAAAATATGGCGCCAAGGATATCTCAAAATTATTCCAAAATCTGGTGACAAGCCTCCGGATGACCCTAAATCATATCGCCCAATTACACTTCTACCTTCTCTTGGTAAACTGCTAGAAAGATTAGTAGTTCCTCGACTCTTACCGCAAGGGCCCACATTCAATAAACAACAATTTGGATTTACCGCCGGAAAATCCACTGTAGATGCAGTGCTAACCATGAGAAAAACGGTAGAACTATCACGAAATAATTATGTTGTGGGTATCTTTTTGGATATTTCAGGTGCTTTTGATAACGCGTGGTGGCCGATGTTATTATTAAAACTAAAAATAAGGGGATGCTATTCTAATATATATCAACTAATTAAATCGTATTTAGAAAACGGTCACTTGAAATTACAGCTAGGGCATTACGCAGCATCTAAACGCCTTACTCTGGGCTGCCCACAAGGATCAGTACTTTCGCCATAACTATGGAACTTAGGATTTGATGATTTATTTTCACTAGCCTTGCCTGAAGGATGCTCACTTATAGGTTATGCGGACGACGTTGCTTTAATAATACAAGCAAACACACGAGCACAGATAGAGTCACTGGCTTATACTAGTCTTAATTTAATATCCAACTGGGGATTCAGAAATCATCTAAAATTTGCGCCTCATAAAACGTTCTACTTAATACTAAAAGGTTCGCTTCTATCGTCTCCTAGCATAAAATTAAATAATAGCACAGTAAAGAGAAAGGAGTCCGTAACATATTTAGGTTTAGTTTTAGAGAAAAATTATACTTTTATAAATCATATTAACTATATCAGTGAAAAAGCTAAACGGAATTACTTGTCCTTTGCCGGCATATCTACCTCAACGTGGGGTTTAACCTTTAACACTTTAAAGATAATTTATAACGCAACTTATTTAGGTTGTATTACTTATGCATGTTCAGCATGGGCTGATAAAGTTACAAGCGGCGCGACCCGGCGTAAATTACTTCAAAATCAGCGTTTGGCTTTAATATTTCTGTGTAAAGCATATCGCACTGTAAGTTCTGAAGCTTTACCCGTTTTATCAGGTGTATTTCCATTAGATTTAGAAATTCAGCGTCGGTCCTCAATGTACTATAATTCTAAAAACTTTACTAGCCCAGAATTTATTAATCCGCAAGCCCAAACAAAAATACGTCGCCTCTTTAATCCCGTGATGGATGTTACTAATGAATTAATAAATGAATGGCAGTCGCGTTGGTGCTGCTCACCTAAAGGACGGCATTTATATAACTTTTTCCCCTGCGTCCGGGAACGATTAAGTAAAACGTGGATAGAAATAGATCATTGTGTTGCACAGTTCCTTACTAGTCATGGTAATTTTAAAGCTAAATTATTCTCGTTCAAATTAGTTCCTTCTCCATTTTGCGAATGTTCCACCATAAACTGTAAATATGAACAAACTGCACATCATATTCTTTGGGAGTGTAATCTCTGGCAAAATGAACGTAGCCAAATGCTTGATAGTATACGATGTATATCCGGTAATCTACTATTCCGACCTTGTAGCAACACGTGGGAATTTCCGTGCCTTCAAGCGATTTTGTCATACATACTACTGGAAGCAGAATTAAGTAGGCCATTTTCGTAGGTCCTCAAATACCTAAACTACCGTGGTGCAATAGCAATCAGGCTTAACCTGATTGTAAACGTCTCATTTCTTAGCAGTTTTTGCTTTATCTTACGCTGTCTCCTGCTGTAAAGGGAGGGAAACTGGATGTATTTTCCTACTCCTCCTATACTCTTCTGATTAAATTCGATGCGGGTTCCAAGACAGCTTAGCTTTTCCCCCAGGGCACCCTGAGCTCGCAACTCAGAGGTTATCAGGAAGGTTGCCGCTGTTGATTCTGGTTTACAGAAGTTACAGTGGTGGGAACGAGAGGTGGGCCCATTGCCCTAAAAAAGATGGGTCTCCTGGTGGAAAGAGTCAACTATCGCCTATAGACATCAAAGACGTTAATGGTGCGTTGCTATCTTGTGACGAGGTCTAATGCCACATGCATAAGTTTACCGGCCACCTTACCCTCCAAACCGGAACACGACAGTGGCTAGCACTGATTGCAGCAAGAATAGATAAGGCGTTGGTACCGGACCCGGGCGAGCCAATACAGAACTCTAGCACCTAGTAGCCACGATGCTAGTGACTCGCATAGCCAATCGGTCGCCTATTATGACCTGCCTGGCAGAACGGCAGTTGACCTATTCTTCAAAGGAGCCCGGGACCAACACGGGGAAAATATCTTTCTCTATAATACCCGGTTCCTATATCCAAAAACGGGGCCATTAGCCTCCTGTTCAGTACACGCTCCATAGTCTTGCAGAGTATGGACGTAACTGAAATTGGCCTATAGTTGGAGGCTTCAGCACGACTGCCCTTTTTAGGCACAGGCTGCACGTTAGCAAGCTTCCATGATTTAGGTACTTTTCCGGTCGTCATCGAAAGGCGAAAGAGACGTGTAAAGATAGAAGCGAGTTCAGACGCACAGGTTTTAAATACTATTGCTGGAATTCCATCAGGGCCACAGGCTTTGTTCACGTCCAGCCCCCCAATTCACGTAATTAAGTCAAAGCGCTTAGGGCTTTCACACACATAAATACGATAGAACGTCGAGACGTGCTACGACGCGGCATAATGTGTAATAAAATGTGTAAGTATCTTAAATGCTTCGACTCGCTTGCCACTCCGCAGCGTTTTAAGAACCTCAGTCTGACGGATGCGAATTTCCGGCATTTTCACCTCGCATCCAGGTAGACTGGGAGGTTTCGCGTTGGCAGAATCAAGACGTGAGTTTTCCGCAAATAGAGTAGGGAATAGGTTCGCTTTCTCTACAGCGGTGTGAGCCAGAGTCCGGGGTAACACGAGGAAATAAGTTTTATTATATAATCTTAAATGCTTAAGATCCTTACACTCCATTGATCTAATGGCTCTTGATCCTGACTACGCAATCAATAGGGGTCGGGTTTAATTCCTGACAGGAGCAGGCATTTATGTGATGAACACAGATGTTTTTATTTCTGGGTTTGTATGTTTATTTAATTCAAGCTAATCCGCAGTTTTGCCCAGGAATAGATTAACATATCGCCGATATAGTTTTGTATATAAAGATTAGTACCCTATAGGCTTAGAAACCCCGGCTCTTTATGCTAAATTGCATCATATATATATATATATATATATATATATATATATATATATATATATATATATATATATATATATATATATATATATATATATATATATATATATATATATATATCAATTACTGTTCGTTAGCCTCGCTAGAACTCGAGAATAGGACTAGGGAAGGTTTAAAAGGTAAGAAAATATTAAAAAAAAATAAGAGTAATTAAAAAGGCAGAACAACGTTTGTCGAGTCAGCTAGTAAATATACCTATATATTAATATCGTTGACCAAAACTCACACCACAAGCAAATGATTTGATTAGATCAATTCATGTATTATTTGTCGATATAAAAAGATGCAATAATAAAAATTTTAATAGTACAGCAAAAAATACTCTCTTATTACTGATATTTATTTACGTTTAGAAAAAGTTAAGAAA
This sequence comes from Apodemia mormo, assembly GCA_036924255.1. NCBI lineage: Eukaryota > Metazoa > Arthropoda > Insecta > Lepidoptera > Riodinidae > Apodemia > Apodemia mormo. Next base: position 15,902,269 of record JAUPFN010000024.1, on the reverse strand, counting down.
TTTTTTACAGCCTTAAATATATCAGCCGATACTTCTTCAGGATTTTCGAAAGCAGCGAAGTGGCCTCCTTTGCTTAAATGAGATGTTCCAATTAAGTTTGGATATTTCCACCGCAGAATGACATCTGGGTGATGAACCAACTCGCGTTTCGGCCGAAGACCCCAGGTTGGAACAGATGTGGGTATGCTGAAAGTTTTAGAAATAATATTTATATAGAGAAAAAAAAAATCCTTCCCTTGTTGGTCCGGCGCCCTTTTGAAGAATAGAACATTTGGTATTCTACCAAGCAGTTCGTAAAAAAAATTTTTTATATATCTTAAACAAGTAGATGGTTCTCCTGTTGGAAAAACTTAACTATCATTTATGACAAAAAGATTTCCCTGCAACGAGGTCCTAATGTCACTTATTCTCCAAAATATAAGAACACGACAAAGACAAGCACTGATGCTATGGCGGCAGGAATAGGTAAGGCGGTAGTACCAGACTCGGGCGAGACAATACAGAACTCACGATGTAACGATAGCAGTGATTCGCATAGCCAATTGTTTGCCCCTTAGAAAATGCCTTAGGAAATTCTTATAGTAATAGTAATACTCAGTGTACATGTATCTATTGCCTATTACTAGATGGTAGTGTTCTGCAAAGCCTCGCCCGGATCAAATACCAACGCCTCATCAATTCCTTCCGCAATTTCGACAATGTCACTGCCGTGTTTCGGTTTGGAGATTAAAGGAGCCGGTAGAGCTTATGTATGTGGCATTAGCACCCCTTTATTATGGAAAGCAGCGCACTATTAACTTCAGTGTCTATAGGTAATGGTTTTCTCTTTCCATCGAGCAAGACATCTGATTATTTGCTTTTTTCTGATAAAGTAATATGTAAACAACGTAGCAGGTATAGTGTATGAGTGTATGTTAAATGTATTATAATTGACTGTGCAGTATAAAATTTGACCCTTTTATCTCAGTTTATCTAAAATCCCTGTGAAGTTCCCTAAGGTATCTGGGAGTCTGCCCTGAGTTCGAAATTAATTTATTTTTAGGATGAATGTCTTATTAGACTGAACAAGAATGTTTTGACTGTTTTTAAATTGTGGTTGATTAATTTTGGTCCTTCGAGTCAAACGCCACTTACCTTGAAATTGATTCTTCTAAATCCATATTTCTAATATTTTCTTTAAACAAACGAATGGACGTGGTGATACTTCCACTAATCCAATACAACATCACGTTATCCAATAAGTCCGTAGTGTTATATACTGATAAACCACCGTCCGGTAAGTATTTGTTGTCCAGATCAGAGAATATTGATATTCGGTCAATAATATACGCGCAAAGACCTATCGGAGAATCTTGCAGAGCAATACCTAAAATAATAATATAAGTTTCTTACTTACTAATAAATCAATCTTTATTGCTGCAATTTTTTTTTAACTTTATTTTAGGCTTGAATGTTAACTATTAATTAATTATACTAGCAGCCGGTGCAATTTTTTTAGCTTTTATTTCAACATAATCCTCTTTTAATGCTTTCATTTTGTCCTGTTCTTATCTATTAATTAATACGTGTCTATTTTGGACCAGATATCTTTTTCATGCCATCTTCCCAAAGTTTAATTTGCCTACTTTTACCCCTGTTAATTAATAATAAGTAGCAAATAAACATCACTTTGCGGTTTTTTTCTGACTTCAAAAAGAAAAATAGTTACAATTTGTCGGAATCTTTCCCAAAGGATCAGCCTTTACTATTCTAAAGGTTGTAACCCTGGATTGGCCTCATTTTAATCTGGTAAAATTCTGGTAAATACTTTAAAGGTCTTATATAAATTTATTTTTGTGCTATAGCACATACTCCGTGCTTGAGAAAACTGGAAAACTTTTAAAACAATAAAGAAAAATATTGACACCCAGGGAGGCGTGTCGATATTTTTCCTTATTATTTTTTAAGTTATATAAATTCGTTTAATATCTGATAATAATATCACGAAAAAGTAACGGAATTCTTCAATTCTAATGAACACGTCAGAGACAACTACCAACACTATTGGGACAGGAAAAAGTAAGACCGGGCAAACATAGTAAGTGATATAAGCCCGGGCAAACATAAATATCGACCATCTATTTAGGTAGTAGTAAGTTCAAAATTGTAACATCTTATGTACCCACATTCTTGCAAATTTTTTTTTATCATAAGATAGCAAACAAACAGATGGGTCTCCTGATGGAAAGAGTCAACCATCGCCTATAGACACCAAAGATGTTAATGGTGCGTTGCTATCTTGTGGCAAGTTCTAATGCCACATGCATAAGTTTACCGGTTACCTTACCCTCCAAACCGGAACACGACAGCGACAAGCACTGACGCTATTGCGGGTGGAATAGGTAAGGCGGTGGTACCAGACCCGGGCGAGACAATGCAGAACTCTGCCACCTAATAGCCACGATGGTAGTGACTCGATAGCTAATCGGTCGCCTTTTACGACCTGCCTGGCAGAACGGCAGTTGGCCTATTCTTCAAAGGAAGCCGGGACCAACACGACGGCAAATAAATGAAATTATTATTATTATTATTATTACCTATATTTAAAATTATGATCTGAGTGACTGGCTAATAAGCGTTCTCTCATCTTGTATAAGGTGACAAGCAATAAGGAATCGACGCGGACAAAGTTAGCCGTATGGCCTAATTATAACAACTAGCAATCGCACGTTCAGTCGATATTCTACCGCAAAATATTTTATTTATATTTATACAGGGTTACTTATAAAAGTCCGGTCAAGTTTTAAAATTAGGAACTAAGTAAAGAATTGAAAGTGCGTTTTAATTATTATTGTAAAATTATTACAAGATAATATAAAAATATTCGTTTAAAAATATCCCACTTATAGTCCAGTAAAAAGTTTAATGAAACCATGATCTGACCAGTTTTGGCGCAATGAGTAAAAATGTGTTCATTAATACTTAAATAATGATATTATGAAAGAAATTCTGATTTAAATTTAGGGGAAAGTGATGAAAAAAATAAAAAAAGGGTTGAAAAATGCCTTTTTTAAAAATAACTTAATAACGGTAGGAAATAGAAAAAAAAGTTTCAAGTAAAAGTTGTAGAAAAAAAAATTCTACATAAAAAAGTTCCTCTTCATTTTTTTGTTATCTACTTTAGTTTAGCTACAAAAAATAAAAATTAAATTTGTAGTAAAATATGTAAAAATATATAAATATGGGAAAACATATGTAGTAGTGTTAGTACATATTTATGTGATGCGCGCGCTGCATGGTACAGGGCCGTAATAATTCTGGTAAGTTTTTATAATTAATTACAAAGCAAATTTAATTTTTATTTTTTGTAAGTAAACTGAAGCAGATGACAAAAAAATGAAGAGGAACTTATTTGTGTAGAATTTTTTTCTCTACAACTTTTACTTGAAACTTTTTTTTCTATTTCCTACCGTTATTAAGTTATTTTTAAAAAAGGCATTTTTCAACACTTTTTTTATTTTTTTCATCCCTTTCCCCTAAATTTAAATCAAAATTTCTTTTATAATATCATTATTTAAGTATTAATGAACACATTTTTACTCATTGCGCCAAAACTGGTCAGATCATGGTTTCATTAAACTTTTTACTGGACTATTAAACGAATTGGATGCATCGAGTTTTGCGAATAAATTCTTTAATGCTTGCAGTATGTCATTTTATATTTACCTATAATTACGATAGTAACTATACTATTATGCAATCTATCACTCTAAGTACATTTTTCCCGATCACTTTTAATACAGTTGAAGTCACTGAAATATTTTAGTTCGAATTTTGCGTAATTGAAATTATATCCATGCGTTTTGTTTCTTTGTCAGATAAAAATGAAATTTTGTTTTTTTAATTATTTTTTTATAACATAAATCGATCATATTATTGATTCTGAACTGCCTCTGCAAATATGGCTGGACCTTTAAAAGTAACGCTGAATAATAAAATATTTTCCAAATTTGACAGCATACGTGGCCATAAACAGAATAGTACCCATGAATGTAGATATATTATGAAGTATGTCAATTGAGTATTGAACAGAGATAGAGTGTATAATCTAAATAATTAAAAACGGCTGCACTCACGTTTTTTATCGGAGTAGGTTCCGACTAGTTTTGGACCTATATGAGGTGCATCTTCAGGATGAGTTTGACGTTCACTCGGTAGCGACTCGTCTCGAACTGCAGGTCGACGTTCGAAGTGCACGGCTTGATGGCATTGGGCGTGTGAGCAGTGAGGTCGAGGTGGTTGGTGGTCGAGGTGGTTTGTGGTCAAACCGAAACCAGTCGGAACCTACTCCGATAAAAAACCTGAGTGCAGCCGTTTTTAATTATTTAGTTTATAATGTCTCACGAAAGATTTAATAATTTTAGAGTGTGTAATGTTTATTTTTAATAATTTATCTAGCTGATACTGCAGCCCTCTGCGACCTTAACACTTTTTAGTGAATCCCACGAAAACAACTCATTTTTCGGGATAAAAAGTATCTAATGTGTTATTCCCGGTTATCATCTACATGTGTGCCAAATTTCGTCCAAATCGACTGGGTCGTTTTTGCGTGAAAGAGTAACAAACATCCATCCATCAATTCAAAAAAAGTTTCGCATTTATAATACTAGCTGCAGCGAGCAAACCGCTGTATTACAAAAGCTTTTGTTAATTTCCACGAGAACAACTATTTTTTCGGGATAAAAAGTATCCTATGTGCTATTTTAGGCCATTATCTACCTTTGTGCAAAATTTCATCTAAATCCGTTTAGTAATTTAGGCGTGATTGAGTAACATCTATCCATTCATCCATCCAAACAGCCAAACTTTCGCATTTATAATATTAATAGGTACTAGCTGATCCGGCAAACGTTGTTCTGCCTTTTTAACGACACTTATTTTTTTTCTAATATTTTCTCACATTTTAAACCTTCCCTGGACTTAAACAATTAACTCAAAACCAAAATTAGCCAAATCGGTTCAGCCGTTCTCAAGTTTTAGCGAGACTAACGAACAGCAATTGATTGTTATATATATAGATATATAGGATAAGATTTGTTCCTAATGCATAGATAAAATACTAGCTGTCCAACGCTTATCCCGTAACTAGGGTACCACATCACCAATGTATTCTTTTATACAAATTTTCATACTGTATTTCAGCCTCTTGGGTGTTAAATTTTGAAATTACCCGTATTGGTTCGGACTCCCATTGAAAGAATAGACCAAGCGCCGTTCAGCCAGGCAGGTCGTAAAAGGCGACCAAATAACTAAACGTGTCACTAGCATCGTGACTACTAGGCGTAAGAGTTCCGCAACGTGTCGTCCGGGTGTACGGTACCACCTAGAGGTGTGTAACTCCGGAGGTACTAAATCAAAGGTTCTGATTCCAGGGCCGGATCGATAAGCTTATTTATTCCTTCAAATCCTTATCCGTCTCTGTGGAATTATTTATTCCGGCCAAATGGCGAGCGACTGAGCGTTCTGCGATTAGAGTGAGAGAGAGAGAGAGAGAGTGTGTGAAACGCGACAAGCGATAATCAACCTAAAAAAACTACTCTAATTATATAGTACCTACTGTGGAATTGGTGGGAGCGAGAAAATATATAGCGAATAAGGATACGTTCATTTAAAGATACGACCACAAAATAAGATACGCTGTAATTAAAACAGGACGAAGTGAGCCAAAGGAATAAAGGAATAAATAAGGTGAATCATATCATATCATGTAAAGGAATAAATAAGGTGAATAAGTGAATAAATCACCCCGAGGAATAAAGATTACTTACCGCTAGACCACCGCCTCACCTATTCTTGCCGCAATAGCGTCAATGCGCGTCATTGTCGTGTTTCGCTTTGGAGAGTAAGATAGCTGCTAGCTTTATGCATGTGGCATTGCCATCCCGCAACACGGAAAGCAACGCATCATTATCATCTTTGATGTCTATAAGCAATGGTTTCTCTTTCCATCAGGAGAGTCATCGGTTTGTTTGCTATCTTTTTCATAAGACCCGGGGTCAAAAAAATGCTTTTTTATATCATATAAAAAAATTGACACCGGACCTTAAGCTATCTCCATGCCAAACTTCATCAAAATCGGTTTATGGGCTTAGCCGTGAAAGTGATTAAATGGCCAGACAGACAGACTTTCGCATTTATTATATTACTAGTATAAATAAACTTTCTGCCCTTCTTCACTACGTTAACTTTAGCTGTGCCAAATTTTATACTCTTCTCTACTGCGTTTACAAAATTATCTTAAAAAGGGGTGCAAAGTTTCTGCTTCACATTAATACACAGATGAAACCAAAAGTTTTACCGCCGATGTCGTGTTTCCAATACAAGCTCTCACAGATATGCGTACTAATTGCATCATTATACAGTGTCGAGGTTTAATTACTTTGAAACAACAATAATTAAGATTCAGATAAATAAATTTTGTTTGTATTGATTTTGGTTATCAGACTTCCTATCTATCTAGCTATCGGGCTGTATTTAAGGTGTTTTTATGATTAAATCTGCAAGCTGGCCATGGAAGACGGAAAGCGGTTACCACAGCACATGGACATTTGCAACGTCTCAAATACCATATATATATATATATATATATATATATATATATATATATATATATATATATATATATATATATATATATATATATATATATATATATATATATATATATATATATATATATATATATATATATATATATATATATATATATATATATGTGTGTGTGTATATATAATACTGGTATTTGATTTATACCCATTTTTAAAACAATTACGCGAACCTAAATTGACTAAAGCAACAAAATGCTCTAAAATTCACTTCTTACTAAGATTGCTCCTAAGTGCCAGATTTCGCGACTTGCTAGAGTACTTTCAGTATAGTAAGATGAGGGTTCACTGAAGCTGGTATAAAAACATTCAGACCCACTAAGTATGTTTAACGGAAGTGTTGGAAAGGCAAACTTTAGTTTTACCAATGCGATCTTTACGCGAGCAATCTAACTTAAGTTTAAAAATCCGGGTTAAAGGTATAAAAAGGTAAGGTATATTTTCGTAAGAGTCCAAATATATTTGGACTCGAACTCTATGAACACGATGAAAGGCAAAGGGCAAGATGAAAGATAATTGTATTGAAGAAAAAGTGCAAATAATTGTCGCCTGGTATATTTTTTATGCTATTCGATAGATCCCATATAATCTTTTAAAATTTTCACACCATATTCTGATAGAATAAACATTATCTGTAACTTCCATACATATTTTTGAGGCCTGCGCAGACGAAGGATTTTGTCTGCAGAAGACAATAATCCCTGAATTGTGGAAAAATGGCCGTCGCGAAGTTGCCACTGAAACGCTCACGGCAATTATTTGCTGTCCGAATAATTAGTGAAAAATAGTTTATATATAAACATGGAGTGTTTTGTTGATTCTCAAATCATATTTACTGCAAGCGAGCTACCATCAGCTCCTGAGGGAATCATTGTTTCTCAACATTGCAAGCTCGTAAGATTTATTTTATTACATTTTCTCAGTTATCTTATGGTTAATACCCACCGATTAAAATATTCTTTTATTTCATGTGACAACAAACACACTGATGGTATGAAAAGCGATAACCATAGTCTATAGATACCAAAGATATTATTGGTGTATTATTGTTCGTGAATATAAAAATATAGATAGTATCAACCACAAATCCTCGTGTTGGTATGGGTTCCTTTTAAAAAACAAGACAGATCGTCTGTCATTTGCGTGCCAGGCAATTCGTAAATGGAAACTATTGGTCAATCATGTTACTACCATAGTGACTTAGAAAATAAAAAAGGCATGATGCCCCGTTAGAAAAGACACAATATCGACATATCTCATATATCCTAATCTTATCAAAACACAAATGTGTAATGAAAGCCAAGTTTAATATAAGAGTATTCGTCTCTGTCGACTTTTTAAAAGATAATACGGGGTCTATTCTTTTATTTCGAATCGTTTTTTGAACTTTATTCTTATTTTTACAAGAAAAAAACTTACCAATTGTATCTGGTTTTGTACTTTGTAAATGTAAGTATCCAGTCTCCTCCAAAAATCTGCTAAATTTTTCATCCGGTGAATAAGTTTTCTCTGCAAGATCATTCGTCAAGAATCTAGGCAACTTTGAAGCTATAGCAGAAGCCACATGCCCTAACTTTGACAGATACACTGGAAAACTTGTATGAAAGCCTAAAACCTGGCCTGGAAATATGGTAGCCATGTGTGAACCGATTATATGACCGATGTCACCTCCGTGGACGTAAAATTGTCTGAAGCCAAGGCGCTCCATGAGGTTTCTTAAGATGATTGAAATGTGTACTGTACTTAAACCAGGTTTTACGGTTCCCTGAAATTGTAAATAAAAATTAGATTTATAAACCCCGGCGTATTTGATTTTTTAATATACAATGTGTAAAAGAACCGGCCAAGTGCAAATAGGCTCGCACACAAAGGGTTCCGTACAATCATAGCAAGAAAAACACGAAAAAAAAAACATGTTAATTGTGACCCCCCTTAATACTTTCAATTTTTTTATTTTTAGTATTTGTTATTATAGCGACAACGGAAATACATAATTTGTGAAAATTTCAGCTTTCTAGCTATCACGGTTTATAAGATACAGCCTAGTGACAGACAGACAGGCGGACAGACAGACAGTGGAGGCTTAGTCATAGGGTTCCGATTTACGTTTTAGGTACGAAACCCTAAAAATCTGTCCGACCTGAATGTATTGACATATATATCGATGACATTATCAAAAAAAAAGAAATTGTACTATTTAAAAAATAAAAACATCATCACGCCCGGTTCTCTTACAGGATATGCAGAGTAAACGGAACATCTATAGACTTTCAAGTTCACTACAATTCACCGGTTTGTCAGTTGGCGAGATGAGTGGTGATCCCTATCGCCGTTAATTTAAAAAAATAAGCACCATTTAAAAAATATATAAATAATTAAATGTTACTGACATATGAAATCCTAATATTTACGTTACAATTAGGTACATTAATAATTAGCGGACATTTTAAACCGGACGACAAAGAGTACACAATCACTATGTTTTACCGGACGACAACCACGTCGAGTCGGCGGCCGTCATACAAAATAAAACCGCCCTAGATGTCATGATCGTAGGTAGTATTTGTGTACATTTTTAGGCCGATATTTTGTGTCGCCATACTAATATTTGAAACCTGAAAATCGACAGAGTGCACAATCTATATTATATTACAATATTATAAATGCGAAAGTTTGGATGTTTGGATGGATATTTGGATAGATATTTGGATGGGTGTTTGTTCTGTACTCAATCACGCAAAAACTACTAAATGGATTTAAATAAAATTTGGCACACAGGTAGATAATGACCTGGAATAGCACACACCTTTTATCCTGGAAAAATTAGGCGATCCGCGGGATTTGCCGAAAACTTAATGCAGCCAGCTGCACGCTGCAGCTAGTTTTAAATTTTCACTAAATTTTACCGAAATCGAAAGTTAAATACAAGAAAATTACAATATCACAACATTTCATTTCACTATTCAAGGCAATTTCTTAGGTTGTCAAGCTGTTTATAAGTACAGTACGAAAGGTGTGCTTTCTTTACGTACTGTACTTAAATACTATTGGTAAAAATTAGCCAAGTCAATTTTTGAGCTAGATTCTAAGTGAAATAAATGTATTTTATAAATAATTGTTTGTTAAAATTTAAGAACTTATATTACTTTTTAAGTAGCAAACACTCTGGTAGTACTAATTAATTTTAGAATATTGCAGGTACTTGTAACTAAAATTTTAGGTGTTTCTTTACAAAACTTGGCATCCAATTAGATCTCTATTCTTTTGTATGCGAAGTCGACAGAGACGAATACTCTTCTTGTTTTGAACTTGGCTTTCATTTCAAGTTTGTATATTGATAAGATTATAATATACGAGATATGTCAACATTGGCAATTATCTCTCCTCTGGTGGATATATCACACGTGTCTATTCTAACGAGGCATCATGTTTTTTTTGTAAGTCACTATGGTACTAACATGAGTGACCAATTGTTTTCCATTTACGAGCTGCCTAGCATGCAAATACCAGACGATCTGTCTATTTTTCAAAGGGAACCCATACCAACACGAAGATTCGTGGTTGATACTATCTATATTTTGTATATTCACGAACAATATAATACGCCATTAATATATTTGGTGTCTATAGAGTATTTTAATTTGTTTGCATAAGAGAACCATCAGTTTGTTTGCTGTTGCATGAAATAAAAGGACATTTTAATCTGTGGGTATTAACCATAGGATAACTGAGAAAATGTAATAAAATTAATCTTAAGAGCTTGCAGTGTTGAGAAACAATGATTCCCTCAGGAGCTGATGGTAGCTCGTTTGCACTAAATATGATTTGTGAGCCAACAGCACACTCCATGTTAATACATAAACTAATTTTAACTTTTCGTACATTACAGTATAACTTTGTGTTGAACATTTATATAATTTTGATTATGAAATGTTTTAAAGTTACGTCGCAAAACTACAAACCGTCTCAGCTGGATCATCTATACTAATATTGTAAAGAGGTAAAGTTTCTTCTTTAATCAGGAGAAAGGTTTATTATTTTTGAATGAAATAAGCTACATTTTATTCAATTTTTTTCTGAATAATTGGAACCTATGCGAGTATATATACCACGGGAAATGTGTAGTAGTTTTTTGTAATAATTGAAACCATAAAAGTGTTGTATTAAAAAGACACACAGCCTCAGCTGGATCACAAATTGGATATATTTTTAGGATTCCGTACCTAAACGGTAAATACAGAACCCTATTACTAAGCCTCCGGTGTCTGTCTGTCCTGTCTGTCTGTCACCAGGCTGTATGTCATAAACCGTGATAGCTAGAAAGCTGAAGTTTTCACAAATTATATATTTTCATTGACGCCATAACAACAAATTCTAAAAACAAAAAATGAAAATATCAAAGGGGGTAATACAACAAACGTAATTTTTTGCCGTTTTTTTATAGCTTTCATTCGCACACGAAACTCCGACTCGCACTTGGCCGGTTTTTTTTTTATTTTATTATTTTAACTATTTTTATTCTAACTATTTTAACTATAATTTTTTTTATTTTAACTAAAGATAAGACTTTACAGCGTTATTACTCTAAGTTTACTGCATAGAATAATAACGCATAGAAACCAAGTCGACCCGAGCTATATTAAGCCATTTCAAAGAAGCCTGAAAAGGCTTCTTACGCTCGCCGGCCGCTCAGACATGTGACACGTGCTACACAGAGTACAGCTCTCGCAATTTCAAAAAATGTGAGTTACTGTGTGGTGAAAGGTTGTCACCGTGCTTCACAAAAGCGTATTTAGGGCTTGAAGATCACATTTCACAGATAAGAACTACTTGGCATCGGATATTTTTGTATAAATTCCAAACAAATAAATCGTAAATATCTAAGTTGAACGATATTCAAAATGTTGCCAGCCAAAGAGGAAAATATTTTACCACGTATTTGTTTTTACCTATTTTCATTATAATTAATAACGTGTGTATTACTGTTTTATGTGCGATATTACATAGCTTGGACTTTGTTTTTGCATAAAATATATTTTTTAAGTGTTGGGACTTACCGTTATACTGGCACAAATATTACAAAACCGTTTGTCAAACCAATATTACAAAGCTTATATTCGTGTATAATGAGGACTTTTAGAAGGCAAAAAAATTGTTCCAACTAGCATTCTAGATAGGTACCGCGGTGATCACCAGAAAAATACTATTACTGCTAAAAAGACATTTTTTTTAAATTTTTCTTGTGAAATAATCTGCCATGGTACAGCATTATTTCGTAATAATCTGCCATGGTACAGCATTATTTCGTGTTATCCTAAGTATCAAGTAGTTTTATTGGCGATATTTTCGAGTTTTATCGACGAAATAATTTAGGGTAACGTGCCCTAAAATCGGTCTGCGCCAAATGTTGGCCTCCTAATATGTTTATGCTGATAATTAAGTTTCAATTCTACATATCTTGAAATGTATGTTGCGAATGATGATATTGCTCATACACGACTTAATTAATTTGTGCCGTATACTCCAATGGATATATTATAGCACGTAGAAGCCAAAGAGTCGCCACAAAGAGCTGTATTGTTTCCGATTCAGCTAAAAATGTTAGAGGAGATTACGCATAGGGATTACGTTCTTCTATATCCTAAGATCTGAACCAAAACAATTGCGCACGATAGGTGGTGCTCAAGTAGTGCACAGAGCCAATAGTAGCTTGACTCAATATAGTAGTTAGAAACATTATGTTTAGCTTAAAACATTTTAACTTTTTAAACTGGCTTAAATAAATAATTTGATTAATAAGCATACCTATGCTATTACTTTTTACCTCAAAGTGCTTGTAAATATTGTTCCTGCTTACCCGCCCATCTGCCAACGTTCAAGCTAGTTTAGCTTTCATCAAATTAATATATATATATATATATATATATATATATATATATATATATATATATATATATATATATATATATATATATATACATACACGCACACAGACATACACATAAAGACACACAAACATTCGCCAAGCAATGTACAAATTTGTAATAACATTTGACCACCCCGTTGGTCGAGTGGTCAGCGGCCCTGACTATGCAATCGATGAGCTCGGGTTCAATCCCCGACGGGGACATGCATTTGCGTGATGAGCATAAATGTTTATATTTCCGGGTTTGGGTGTTTATTAAATATATTCCAGTGTTTATATATGTATATATTAGTATCGTTGACTAACACCTACTACACAAGCAAATAATTTGCTTACTTTGGGGTTAGATCAGTAAGTGTAATTTGTCCCGTGAATATTATATTATATTATATTATTATTATTGTACAATTATATTTTAGTAGATATATTTCAATAATTTTTTTTAAAGAATTACTTCAATAAATGTTTTTATAACTTCAATAATGTAAACTTGTATTGGCCATATTTTTTATTTACGGTTGGTGCTGGTTGGTTACCGCTGTTTGATTACTGATATATACAAAAAAAAAAACTCATTTTACCTCACCGGGATAAAAAATGTAAGTTTTAAGTTTTTTATATGTCTAATAATACTATTGGAAAGAAAGACAATCTTTATTTTAATGAGGTAAAACTATTTTAAATTACAAATGAAAGCACATAAAATTAAAAAAATATAAGATTAAATAGCTTTGGAATATCATCTTGAGAACATCTAGAATTTTTCTTGACATTTAAAATATTTTACGTAACCGAATAAAAGTATAAGTTTCAAGTTTATACTAAATGACTATTAATGTTATAATATGAAAGACTATTTGTAAGGTAGACCTATTTTAAATACCGTTTTGGGAAAATATTTATTTGCCTGCAACATTATTCACGCAATAATGTGTCTTTGTGTGCGTGTCAACGCAAGTAATTACACGAAGGTTGACGAAGGTCATGCACACAATTTTTGGCTTAAAAAATGAACGAAACGTTGAATGCAATTATCACTCTAAGCGTTATTACTCTAAGTTTACTGCTATATAAATCTGTAGTATTTATCTGTGTATATTTTTGTCAAATTTCGTGATAAATATTCTTTTTCTGACTCACTCTGATAAATAATATGAAACACAATTAATATACTTATAGATTGGGGCCATGAAATCTCTGAAATTAATGAAAATTGAAAAAAGTTCTAATTTTTTTGAAGGACGACACTCCTTGGCAATGGAAGAAAATATAGTCAAAATAAGAGTAAAATAATTTACGGGTGTTTTGATTTCGGAAATTGTAAGCGGACTTTGAATGGGGGAAATGGTTTATCACGTTTTCCGGCAAAACTACGAGTTCTATCAAAAAAGTTTAATGGCAAAGTTGTCTGTACTTTTTTCACATAACCTCAAAATTATGTAAAAATTAAAAAAAAAATACTTTTTTATTATTTTTGTATTTCCCACAAAAATAAATTTTTATTCACTAAAATAAGTGAAAAGTTACCTTTTTATGTCCCAAACCACACAAGATATTTATTTCATTTTTCTTCCTTTTCCAAAGGGTATCATCCTGATCTTATTTTTTTTGTGTCATAAATTATTGGCCCTAGTCTATTAAATATGTTACAGGCTGAAGAGGCTTTAAAAAGTGAAGTTAGTTGAGCAAGATTGTTGAAATTTTGAAAAAATTTGGAGTGACCTCTTAAATTTTTTTTTTGACCTGTCCTTTGGTGAGGGCTCTTAAAACATCAAAAACTAACATTTTTTCACTCGAGACTCAAAAAAATAGTCGGTTTTTTGCGCCACCCTAATCTATATTAATATCTATATTATTTGATATTATAAATGCGAAAGTTTGGATGTTTAGATGGATGGATGTTCGTTACTCAATCACGCAAAAACCACTGAACGGATTTGAATGAAATTTGGCACACAGCTAGATGATAACCAGAAATAGCACATAAGTTACTTTTTGTTCCGGAAAAAATAGATGGTCCCGCGGGATGCGCCAAAAACTTTTATAATGCAGCGGGCTGCACGCTGCAGCTAGTTAAAATTATATATGTTGTGAAGTGAATATAAATAATAAAGTATTATTAATTGTGTCTAACACTTATGGAATTTTACCAAGTGCCGACGATGGAATGGATGGAAATTTAAACATTTTAAAATTGTTGTGGTTCTGTCTGTATATCTAAGTGTTACGTTGTAACTTTAAAATAACGAATGGTTGTGATAAAAATTGACTTATATCAATAACACGTGGCCACGTAATTGATAGTAAGTACATATAATTTTTGTCTGTCTGTATACTTACGAAAATTAATATAGGTACTATACTACATTTTCATCGACAATCTTAATGTTATTGAAAAATGATAAAATATGTATTTTTTACCGTCAATAATTTTAACTTAACAAAGCGGTTGGGTGTTAGCTATTAAGACCGTAAATTAAGTATATGATGAAATAAATCTTCAACGCGTGCAATGTTTTGAAACAATGATTCCCCCAGGAGCTGATGGTAGTTTGTTTGCAGTAAATATGATTTGTGAACCGCCAACAAGCTCCATTTTAATACACAAACTAATTATAACTTTTCATACATTACCGTAAAACTAGGTGAGGAACATTTATATAATTTTGATTTTCATAATCAAGTGTTTTAAGTTCCGTCGCAAAACTAAAGATAGAATGATATACAAATCTTTAGTACTAAGGTATACGACCTGTCACATAATTATATGTAAGAGCAAAAAGTTGTTGATTGAGAAACACCTACTGAATCCATTGCAACAAATGTTATATTTTTTATAAATAAATAATTAAAAATAAATATAATAGACACCTTTCATAAAGAGTTGAAATAAAGAAAAAATAAACTTAAGTCCAGGTAATAGGCCCTAAAATATTTAAATCTTTAAATTTAAAAATATTTAATCAAAAATATATCTAAAAAATATACTTTCGCCCACACTACGGATAAATGAATTCATAAAAAATAATGTTTAAAATCACGAAAAAAGATTTTCTATAGTCGAAACTTACAACACAGAAGGCTGTGTAAACAAGCAACTCTTAGTATGATACTAAGGAAAAAAACAAGTGCCGTCTATTTAATCTGTGACCAATAAATATGCTTTATTGTTGTAAACAAACGTTGTTCATCTTTTAACTTTTAAGTGATTAAAATCAAATGTGAGAGATATAAAAACGTATTATATTTGTTATGACGATATATTACGACTTGAATCGCTTAAAATAATATATAATTATATATTAATTATATAAATATTGTGAATGCAAGTAATATTAGTCTTTAAAGGTTTTTCATTAATTTTAGCATTATAAGTATCCGTGATACAATTTACATTTTAGAAGAAATTGCACTACAATGCGATAAGCATCTATCAACATGCGATGCTTTCTAGGCAAACTTTGTATGGACCGTCAACATTCTCCTGTGGTGAAGATCTGATTTAGAGTTCCACAGAAACAGAAAGTTGAAATTCGATTTCAGTTTTACTGCGTTTATATTATTAACTATTTGCTTTAGAAACCATATTTATAGACAGCGTTTATGTTAACACATTCTTTCATTCAATTACTATAATAGCTACAGTACTATTATTATAGATAGCATCATTTATTCAAACACATTAGTGTCACACGTATAATACCAGAAGGCTTTAACCATAATCGCTCTGCCATTACGTAAGTCGACGTAAGATCCCATATAATCCGCATTTGGGCGAAATTGCAAGGGGTTGAAGTAAAATTCATGGGAAGGAGTTCTCAGGTCTGTTTAACTATAGATCTTAAGTGCAAGTGTAAGAGAAGAAAAGCTTTTAAAAAGCCTAATGTTTAATTAACTATTCCAAGATAATACTATGTTGGTCCGAAACCCTTTTATATATTAGACTATTACTTTATTATTAATTTATATAATTACTAGCGTATTCCCGTGGGAATAACGGAATGGCTTATATGCAAAAACCTTCATCAAGAATCAATCTATCTATTTAAAAAACTGCATCAAAATCCGTTGCGTAGTATTAAAGATTTAAGCATACATAGGGACATAGGGACAGACAGAGAAAACGACTTACTTTTATACTATGTATTGAATACTCGTATTAGACTATTACTATTACTTTTTAGCCAGGGCAATTCGTAAAAGTTAAAAGATGGGCCAATATTTTAAGGTGGGCCAATTGGTCATAGCTTCCATCATGATATAGCTCTGCAACTTCCGCATTATCTATGACTTTTTGGATATTTAACAAACAGATAATTCCTCTAATGGTAAAAGCTACACCATCGCCTATAGACACCAAAAACGTTAATAGTGTGTTGCTATCCGTGTGGCGGAGTTGGAATATCACTTGTATAATTTTACCGGCTATATTACCCTCCAAACCGGGAAACAACAGCGCCGATGATATTGCGAAAATGTATAATGGTGGTATTAGCCCCAGGCGAGACATTACAGAACGTCACGACGGTAGTGACTCGTATAGCCAATCTTTCATCTCTTACAAAATGCCTGGTGAAACATCAAATGGTTTATTCTTTAAAGGGACCTCGAAACAACGCGGAACAAATTCAATGAAAATTTTTTTTCGACTGCGCTAGAAGGAGGGTTATTTTTTTGAGTGTTTTATGTATTAAAATATTTTATTTCTTTGACACGTTCTGTAACGACTTGATGAACTTTAGGTTTAAAAGGTTAGATAACCGGTAAACTAATGCATGCGGCAGTAGGCCCCGCCACAAGAACAGCGGGGTACCATTAACATCTTTGCTGTCCATAGAAAATAGATCTAGTAGTATCTTGCCATCTAGATAGCCTTCTGTTCGTATGTTATCTTACAATTTAAAAAAATCTGTAAAATGATTGACTCTACAGGCCATCCCTAGAACTTCTCGCTAAATTGAGGTATTTTAAGCTTAAGGGAACAAAAACTAAACCTAGAAACAAAAACCTAGATTATTTTCAAGTTTATTTCGGAAACGATGCCCAATTTTGAACTTTCGAATGGCATTCAACGCAATTTTTGAGCTCTAAAATGTATTCTTAGCTACATAATCTATGCGCTGACTGCCTCAGCCAGTATTGAAATACTGGGAGTCGACACATCGAACAACGTTCAGTTCAGTTCAGTTCAGAAAGGCTAAACTAGCCTTCAAAAAGTTTGGTGTGCTCATCTGAGCGAGGCAGTACTTTATGCCAGCCCATCGCCTCCAACTTTACAAGGTCCAAATTCGACCTCACATGGAGTACATTCTCATCTCTGGGTCGGAGCTCCTTAGTACCAGCTTCTTCCACCTGATCACATTCGACGTAGATCGGATTTTCTGGACTGAAATGGTTCAGTTCTTTTAGGAAGTCTAAGTTGAGTGGAATCCAATCGAATGCTTTCAACCGAGTTTCAATCGGTCAAGCCGTTTTAAAATCTATGAGATGTTTACATACACACATTAAGACATATTGAAGTCACCATGAAAATAGTCGGAAAAGAACACTAGGACCTCAAAACGTGGAGATTTGGTGAAAATTCGATTTTTGAAAATCGGGGCAAAATCAGTAATTTCTTTATCTACATACGTAGCAGGAAGTTAAAAAGTCGGGAAAGCGATTCGTATATACGATTCCAGTTATTTTAAGGCCGTCTGTCCGTCAAGACTATAAATGACAATGAATTCGAGAAAACAGTTCCATTTCTAATCCAGCGTTGGGTTTAATCGCTGGCCTGGAATAATTTAAGTCTTATTATAATAATTAATAAATTCTTACTTACACTCGAAAACACGAATCCAGGTAAACTTGGGGCTATAATTTCAAAAACGAAGTTATGTCCAGGTTTTTCTGTGGTTAAAAGTGGTATCATTTCATAGAACTCCTTCACAGAGCTAGGCCATCCATGAATCAGAAGCAGTGGTAACACCTACGAATAATTGAAAAAAAACAGCATTATCAAGGGAAACTGTGAAAAAATAATTAATAGCCTTAAGTTACGTATTTTGTATTACTGTGCTTCTTCTTTTCAACCGACTTTTTTACATTATTAAACGCAAAAAAGGATAAGGTTCGGTTTGGTTTTATATTATTATGATTGTTACCTCAAAATATGTTTTTCTTCGGAATGTCTGAATTGTTGCTGGCCTCAAAGGCCTTCACTGCTTCACCGGTCGCGCTCAAAACATGGTCAAAGTCACCACTACCATCGTGGAGGCTAAGTGGTAAAGTTCTACATGGTCTCGCCCGGGTCTGGTACTGCCGTCTTACCTATTTCTGCCGCAATAGCGTCAATGCTTGTCACTGTCGTTTTCCGGTTTGGAGAGTAAACTTATGTGGCAATAAGGGCTCGCCATAATGATAGCAATGCACTATTAACATCTTTGGTTTCTATATGCGATGGTTGTATCCTTCCATCAGGAGAGCCATCTGTTTGTGTGCAAGCTCATGATATTAAAAAATGTAAAACTTTTAAAGTCCTGATTATTCAGATATACATGAGGTTTCGATTTTTCATTCAAATATGCATTTTTACTGCGATTATCAAATTCTGATTTATAACATACCTTTACAGTAGGCTTCTGAGGCTTAGCTCGAATAAAATGTATGTCCAGTCCTTGGACATTAGTCTTGTAATGATCGAACTTGTTCAAATACCTAACACGGTCTCTGTTTTTATATTGGAATTGCCAGTAGGCGAATGTCTGGGCCAATGCATCTGAATGTACGCCATAACTAAATGACTCATTGAGACTTTTGATCCGATTCATACTTCGATAGTTATTGAACTTTCTGCTCATGTTTTCTTGCATCTGGAATTATTTAAATGTAATCCTCTTAATTGACACAAAATCAAAACAAATTGAATGTTTTTAGTAGTATCTGCAGCATACCAGCAATGGGCCTAAAGCGAGGAAAACAATAGATAGACATGCCCGCGGGCAAGCTCGCAGACATGCCCGACGGGCTTTGCTATTATAGGCCTATGCAATGTCTGTCAAGTATATTACCGACGCGGGCCGTCCGACCTTTAGTAGCAAAGTGCGTCGAGCATGTCTGCAGGCTTGGCCGCGGGCATATGCGTCTAGTGATATCCCCGCTTAATGGAAAGGAGCCATAGACCTACGATCACTATTAATTGTAATAACCATATAAAAATATATGTTATGAATCAAGTTTCCACAACCAAATCATATAACGATTTTTTTTATAAATATCTCACTACAAAAAAGTTAAAACTTAAAACGAAAAAGTTAAAAGTTAAAATCGAAAATATTCTATTCGTCTGAAAAACACCTCTTTAGGGTTTTTAAGACGAATTGAAAATATTCGCCATAACGGCTACTCATTTGGACAATTTATTATTACACATTAAACACCTCTTTAATACACAGATACACACTTTACCCATGGAACATAGAACAAGCGGAATTGGCAAGTACAAACATTTGTATCAGGACCGCGATCGCCATACTCACACATAAAATAAGCATTATTGCATATAAACTACTAATGCAAACATTGTTTCATTGGTCGTTTTCATTTTAAACAACAATGATCCGAAACACACAAACAGAACATTTAAAAATATACCAAACTGCGTTACAATAAATTTTATTTTGCTACAAACAAAAAGAGTATTTACGTCCTTTTGTAGTCTATTCAAAATAGATTCATCTATTTGTACAATAGTGAAACTTAAGATCTTAATAGTTTCGCTATTCTACAATAGATGGCAGTATTGATTTTTCCGTAGTTTTCAGTTGATCATATTTGAGTAGAGAACTTTCTAGAACGATATACGTAATGACTGTCATTACGTATAACTTTCTAGAAAAATTAGGTCAACCTAAAATGAACTTTATATGTAAGGTGTATGGCTGATTTTAGCTTGATTTTCTATTATATCATTAGAGATTATATTAAATTAGGAATTTAATTAAAATAAAATGAAAATTGTACTTTCGAATGATATGAAATATCTCCATTTTTAATCATCTGTATTCTACTATCATTTCTGCATTCAAGGATGGCACAATACGGCATAATTCAGTGTATAATAGATTTTCGCACGACGACTATCTCCTAATGATATGGTAAGTATCACTAAGGCAATTTAGAGTAAAAGCGCATAATAGTGACGCACGCGGCACGCCCACTCTTCACTTCCCCTTGTTCTATGTTCCATGATAATACCTCTCTAATACACTGATGACACTTATGATACCTCTACTATACAGATACTATTGAGATATTTTCTATACTAAGATATACATTTACAACACCTCTCCATCCCACAGATACACACTTAAACACCTCTCCCACATACAGATACACGTTTATGGCACCTCTCTAAAGCGCAAAGATACACACGTAAAGCAATTTTCCAATACATTGATACACACTTACAATACCTCTCCAATACACAGATACCTGCATAACACCTTTTTTTGCGTTCAAGTTAAAAACTTACAGCTTCTGTGTACAAAACTCGATACGGTCGTATCGATGTATCTTGATTTTTTGGCAAACCTGAGCCCCACCATGTGTTCAAGTCTAATTTCGGCATTTCTGGTACAGCCAACAATTTTGAGTACAATTGATATGAAGTAAAAGCCAATGCTAGAACTACAAACGATAGTATTATGTAACAAATCTGAAATAAAAACAAAACAGATAACAGAGCAACTGATCATTTTTACTAGTAACCTTAACCTGGTCAGAATTCGACTATGATATAACGTGAAATTGTATCTTATATATACAATGAAAATGTTCATGTATAATACATATACAGAAACATTTGCGTTTACTGATCGCCCTCTAATTCAAATTATAACAATATCGCTGAACAAATTACACGAATTGATCTCACCTCAAAGTAAGCAAACTTTTTGCTTGTGTTATGGGTGTTAGTCAACGATACTAATACATACAAATACATGTATAAATACAGCTAAAAAGTATCTTCACGCCCATATCCCTGAAGGGGTAGGCAGAGGTGCAACGAATGCACCCACGATTAGCCGAAGATACTTGGTCCCGCAAATGTGATAGGTGGCAAGTCTATCACCAACTGGGCACTTCCCAATCCCGGGCAACTTTGTATTTCTCAGAAAAACTGAAAAATCCCTTTTATGTGTCCGACCCGGGAATCGAACCCGAGACCTCATGTGGTAAACGCCAACGCTGGACCACTAGACCACAGAGGCGACTGATAAATAAATACAGCTACATACTTATTAAACATCTAAACCCAGAAATACAAACATGTGTGCTCATCACGCAATTGAAAGTCTCTGTCGGGAATCAAACACAAACCCAAACTATTCTATTTATAAATATTTTTCTTTCTAAAATGTTCGAAGCCCCCCTTACTTTATTAATCACCCGATTCGAGTTTTGTCGAAGATAAAAAAGATTGGGAAGCGGTTTATAAAAACTCAGCTTGTTATTACTTAATAAAAAAAATTGTTCCTATGACCACGGTCTATATCAATAACCATCAAATAATTACCTGTACGAATATGAATATTGTTGATTGAAAGTTAAAACTTACTTAGTAAAGTTTTGACTGAGTTAGAGTTTTTGACACAATGTCATCAATTCAAACTATAGCTGACTTGGAAAAAGTCACCAAATCCCTAAACACATTTTCATTTCTCATTAGATATAAAGAGAAAAAACTCATTTACTACATTATTTTTCAAAACAAAGGTGGGAAAAAATCATTAAAATATATGTCTCAAAATGTTATTGAGTTTTTTCTATCATATGACGATATGTTTATATTTATTTTGCTAAATTTTTCGTATTATTTGTATGTGTTTTGTAGTATAAGAGTATTATATGCGATCAAGATGCCAGCTTCCAAGGAAATTAATAACCCTCCTCTTCAAAATCCGAATATCAAAGCTACTCGGAAAACCCTGCGAGTTAAACTATTCCAGAGTTTGACTGTTCGTATAAAGAAGGTATGGGGTAATCCTCAGTTGTGGATGGAATTCTCACTACGGCATGTAGTGCGATGGTGGAACGTGGATTACGGCACTAAATTAATAATAATAACAAATAAATAAATAAATATTCACGGGACAAATTACACTGACTGTAACTGACTAACCCCAAAGTAAGCAAATTATTTACTTGTGTTATGGGTCTTAGTCAACGATACTAATACATAGA
The DNA here is from genome assembly GCA_036924255.1 of Apodemia mormo. Taxonomy (NCBI): domain Eukaryota; kingdom Metazoa; phylum Arthropoda; class Insecta; order Lepidoptera; family Riodinidae; genus Apodemia; species Apodemia mormo. The sequence continues at coordinate 15,879,472 of JAUPFN010000024.1, read as the reverse complement.
AATACATATATAGATACCAGAATATATTTGATAAACACCCAACTCTGGAAATACAAACATTTATGCTCATCGCACAAATGCTTGTCCCTGTCGGGGATCGAACCCGAGCCTCGTCGATTCAATCGACGGTCGCTAACCACTCGACCAACGGGCGGGCGGCCATTAAATAATTCATCACAACACTCCCCATTATACAAAGCACGGAATTTCTGTGATATAAAGGGTAGAACACACTTAGAGATCCATATAATTGATAAAAACTTTATATCCGGCAGGGTTTTTTACTCCATTTTATCTCTAACTCTATCTCTAATAAATCTATTTTGTAAAATTAACACTTACTGTACAATTGTTGCTGTCTTTATCAGTTTTAATTTCTATTTCATTCACATTTTTCTTAGATTTTTTCGCCATTTTGAAATTAAAAATTAAAACACTTTAACTTGTAACTAATTGTCAACTGAATCTAATCAAGTCAATATTTATCTAATTTCAGCGTGGGTCCGTTGTTATCTAATCAATGGATTATTCTGATTTCATAACACCAAATGCACTGACGTGGTCCAATATAATATGATTTAACTTTAAATGTAATTTCCCATTCAATTCAATTTCAGTCTGTCTAGTATATGCGATTTGAGAAGATTGTGTTGACTATTTATTTTTCAACCGACTTACAAAAGGAGGTTATCGGTTGTATGTTTTTAGGGTTCCGTACCTAAAGATAAAATGGAACCCTATTACTAAGACTCCGCTGTCTGTCTGTCTGTCCGACTGTCTGTCACCAGGCTGTATCTCATAAACCGTGATAGCTAGAAAGCTGAAAATTTCACAAATTATGTATTTCAGTTGCCGCTACAACAACAAATACTAAAAATAAAAAATATGAAAATATTAAAAGTCCACATACAATAAACGTGTTTTTTTTTTTCGTATTTTTTGCTATGATAGTACAGAACCCTTCGTACGCGAGTCGACTCGCACTTGGCCGATTATTTTATATTTGTCCTCAGAACTCGGGCATTTATGAACTGATTTTAAAAATTCATTTTTTGTTTGAGAGGGTATATTTCCTGTACCATTTTAATTTGGCGAAGATATGATGATGCAGGGTTCCAGAGATAAAGGAAATGGGAAGACAGTTGCCGCAGTTTTACTGTGTTAAAAAATATTAGACCGGGATCCCAGAAACAAACTTTTTTTTATTACTAACAAAGTGAATTTTTGTGAACAGCTTCGTTTTGACGAGACAGCCATCTTTTCTATTTTCGAAAAATCTCAATGGGTAGATAATAAAGTTATGGGGCTTTGAAAATTTTGATTCGGTGATGGGAAAATATTTAATAATAACAATAATTATTTTTTGACTTAAATCGCTTGATTATATTATGAAAAACACGATGAAACTTTTGTCCTACACATTTGATGATTTTTCTGGCGAGTCCTCCACTCTAAAGTTTTGGAATTATGAGATGTTTAAATTTATATTAATCAATTTAATAACAACCTAATTTTCTCACAACAGCTTGTTAGTTATTATTGTTATTCAAGGGTAACATTGTCCTACACATAAAGTAGAAACTTGTCTTAGTCCAACACTCTAAAGTTTCCATTTTCATCCATCTTTATTAGTTGCCCGATTCGAGATTTTTCGAAGATAGAAAAGATAGTTGTCTCGTCAAAACGAAGCTGCTCATGAAAATTCAGCTTGTTAGTAATCAAAAAAAAAGTTTTTTCTAGGCATCCTGGTCTCCATTATTTAACCAAACCAAAACAGCGTCAGTTCTTGTAACTGTCGTGTTCCGGTTTAGAAGGTAATATAACCGGCAAGCTAATGCATGTGGCAGTAGGCCCTGCCACAAGAATAGCAGGGCACCATTAACATCTTTGACCGCCCCGTTAGTCGAGTGGTTAGTGACCCTGACTACGCAATCGACGGGGCTCGGGGTCAATCCCCGACGGGGACAAGCATTTGTGTGATGAGCATAAATGTTTGTATTTCCGAGTTTGGGTGTTTATTAAATATATTCCAATACTTATATATGTACTTCCATGTATTAGTATCGTTGACTGACACCCATAACACAAGCAAAATAATTTTTTTATATTATAAGATAGCAAACAAGCAGATGGGTCTCCTGATGGAAAGACTCAACCATCGTCTATAGATATACTATACCTTACCCTCTAAACCGGAACACGACAGTGATTAGCACTGACGCTATTGCAGCAGGAATAGTAAAGGTGGTGGTTGTGGACGGTCGAGTGGTTAATGAAAATAATCAAAAATCTATGGGGATCGTATTAAAGTCCTGACAGGGGCAAACGTTTGTGTTTTTTTTTTTATATCATAAGATAGCAAACAAGCAGATGGGTCTCCTGGTGGAAAGAGTCAACCATCGCCTAAAGACACCAAAGATGTTAATGGTGCGTTGCTATCTTGTGGCGAGGTGTAATGCCACATGCATAAGTTTACCGGCTACCTTACCCTCCAAACCGGAACACGACAGCGACAAGCATTGACGTTATTGCGACAGGAATAGGTAAGGCGGTGGTACCAGACCCGGGCGAGACAATGCAGAACTCTACCACCTAGTAGCCACGATGTTAGTGACTCGATAGTCTTCGGTCGCCTTTTACGACCTGCCTGGTAGAACGGCAGTTGGCCTATTCTTCAAAGGAGGCCGGGACCAACACGGCGAAAATAGTAATTGTGTAATGAGTATAGATGTTTGTATTTCTGGTTTTGGGTGTTTATTATGTATGTTTCAGTATTTTTACATGTATATATGTATTAATAACGTTGACCATGTTGGTCCCGGGCTCTTTTAAAGAATAGGCCATCTGCCATTCTGCCAGGCAGATTGTCAAAAGCGACCGATCGCCTATGCGAGTCACCACCATCGTGGCTACTAGAACTCTACCACAAGTTCTGCATTGTCTCACCCGGGTCAGGTATCACCGCCTTAATTAATCCTCGCTACAAGATGGCAATGCGCTATGAACATATTTGGTGTCTAAAGTCGATGGTTGACTCTTTCTATCAGGAGACCCATCTGCTTGTTTGCTATCTTATGACATAAAAAATAAACATTAGACAAATGAAAATGATACCATAACAGGAATGAATTAAATTAATACGTTAAATTAATAAAAAAACATTACGCACATTACATTCATATGATAAATACATACACATAATGATATATAATGTTATGGCTTACTATGCGTTCCAACTGTTAATAGGATCGCCCTTGTTACCAACTTCATACCACAAGTATGAAATTAGTAATGTCAGCAAAAAAATATTTGTTCAAAAATTATTGCTGATTTATTGAAGAACAAATAACGTTTTTATAATATTACTAACTGAACGCACAGCTTCGCCCGCGAGTACATAAACATGTCGTCTAGATAGTTTTTCATACAAATTTAATTTCCTATTTCAACCCTTTAGAGGTCGTTTTATGAAAAAAAAAATGTTTGACCCCGGCTCTTCAATTACTTCCATGCCAAATTTCATGAAACTCGGTCATATATATATATATATATATATATATATATATATATATATATATATATATATATATATATATATATATATATATATATATATATATATATATATATATATATATATATATTGGGGTTTGGGTTGCCTTTGTCCAAAATAGGCTAAAAAGTATTAAAATATAATATTCGTCAATAAAAAATAGTAAAAGATAGCAATCTAGCCGTTCGTCCATATATTATATATTATATATGTATATAAAAAAGCCGTGTTAGTTATTTTACACCTTATTTTTATACAGGGTAACATGATCTGATGGGAATCTAAATAAAAAATATACTAATTAGAATGAAAATATTTTTAAAAAGTATTTTTTGTTACATTTTTCTTCCACACCTTACTCATCTTTATGAAGTTTTTACAAAATCCGAAATAATATGTCATCCTGACAGTCTTATTCTCAGTTGGAACGCATAATAAATAGTACGGCTAATGTCTGTTTGTCAAAGTTTATAGAAATTTTACTTATTGTTTAGGCTATGGTCGAATTTCGACCGTAGAGCGATCGCTTACACGCGAAAATTTCAAATAAAGCGTTTTATATGTAACTCCACAGAAATTTAAACCTCGTGTTGGTCCCGAGCTCCTTTGAAAAATAGACCAGCTGCCGTTCTGCCAGGCAGGTCGTAAAAGGCGACCGACTGGCTATACAAGTCACTACCATCGTGGCTACTAGGCGGTAGTGTTCTTCATTGTCTCGCCTGGGTCTGGTACCACCGCCTTACCTATTCCTGCCGCAATAGCGTCAGTGCTTGTCACTGTCGTGTTCCGGTTTGGAGGGTAAGGTTGCTGGTAAACTTATGCATGTGGCATAGTGTAACTCCATATAAAAACACTTTGTTTCATAACATCAGGAGCGCCATCTGTTCGCTTTGCGCCATCCTATACGGGTAAAAATCTAAAAATAGCGAATACAAAAAGAAAATGGCGAATATTTAAGATTCTAAGTTTTTCAAGTTTCTTGTTTGTTACCCCAGATTCAAAGAAGTATTTGTCATCTTCAGCTGATGTTGCAGAGATATTAAGACCTCATCTTAGAAGGTGAACTAGTTTTCTAGGTCATTCGTTACGGGGCAACCTTTCAAAACACCTTTATGCAACAAAAGACAAAGGATATATTACAGAGTAAATATTCGATAACGCAAAGTAATGGCTTCGAAGATAAACACGTATATACACATACATATAAATATCTTTAACATCTTCATTCATCACAAAAATGCTTGTCATGACAAGCATTTGTATGATGAGCATAAATATTTGTACTTCGGGGTTTGGCTGTTTACATTGGCGTACCGAGGGGGGGCAGGGAGGGGCATCAGCCCCCCCCCCCCCCCCCGTCTACTAACTATATACTGTGGTAGATAAAAATATAATAAGATAAATATATAGTTTTAAAATGTTATAGTTGCCATCCCCCCCCATCCCGACCCAGATACTAGGTATGCCCGTCTGGGTACTGTGTTTATTAAATATATTCTAGTATTTATACATGTATTTCTATGTATTAGTATCGTTGACTAACACCCATAACACAAGCAAATAATTTTCTTACTTTGGATTTAGATATTTAGATGAGTTGCTTAATAAAGCGTTCATATATTTAATGGTATTTTCTAAACTTACAACAATTATATTAACAGTTTATTAAAATTTTTAATGTATTTTATTTTCATTTTAATCTTGAGATAACACAGTTTTATTTAATATACCCCGTAAATATACCTACTTGCTATTACTTTTTATTAAGTACTAGCTGAGCCCGCGTAGAAAATTTTCGAAAAAAAGTAGCCCAAGTTACTTCCTATCACATCAGCTATCTGCCAGTGAAAGTCTCATCAAGCCACCGACAAACAGATGACAAGTGGCGCGGTTTAGTTTAAATTTTAACGGCATTACCACATTACCGTTAAAATTTAAACATCATAGATCCATTTATACCATAGATCTCCAATCTCTTACTTTATGGTTCAAACATAAAGAAGAAATTTCATTTAAATGGCATTGCAGAGATTATAATTATGAGAGTCCGCGAGTTTTAAAAATTACTGCTTGACAACATACGATCTTAGCTATAACAGCGACCTCTATGTACTAACGCACTACATTAATCCCTTTGGCTATAATAAAGCTGCCGCATTACAAATATATAGCATCGTTTCACTTTAAGGCTACCTTGCATCATATTATGTTATACCTTGCATCATATGAGGTGGCATAAATGGGATGCAACATCGCTCATAAAAAACATCGATATTACGACATTGTTTTTTTCTAAAATGAAACATCGATGTTAAACACATCGAACTTTATGAACGATATATCAATTTCGACGTTTTTGATGGTTTTTTTATTATATCTTTACTTCTATGATGTGGTGGTACGTGAACGGCAAACAACCAACAAAAGAATGGCCGGCCAATGCAGGTAGGCAAAGCGGCTGTATCGTTTATCGTGTGCGCCTTAGAAAGATATATGTTTATGTGTGTGAAAGATATATGTTGATCACTGACATGATGGAAGATGTTGCCATGATAAAATATCGTTCATAACACATAGCTCATGAGGAACGATATATTATCGATATTTGGGGTTTCAATATCGATGTAAAAACTTCGATACTTATGAACGATATATCGATGTTTGAAAAAATCAATGTATCGCTTGCATTATTTCCCTATGCATCATATGTATTCGGGTGAGTCCTTGTGCATCTCCACCATCTAATAGTCACAATGGTAGTGACACGTTTAGCCAAACATTGGCCTTTTACGAGCTGCCTATCAGAATGGCAGATTTTCTATTTTTCTCGTCATCATATTCATCCCGTCTCGTCTCTGTAACGTTATAATGACATTTTTATTATTTCAAATATTTTATTATTCCAAAATATATTTTTTCAGTTTTCTTAAAAAAAACGTTACCCGAAATCGGAAAGTGGCCGGTTGGCGATAGGCTTGCCACCAATCACATTGTGAGACCACGTATCTTCGGCTAATCGTGGGTGCACTTGTTGTACCTCTGCCTACCTTTTCAGGGATGCGGGCGTGAAAATACTTCTTTTTTTTTAAATATCTTGAAATATCTTGAAAAAAAAGAAGTATTTTCACGCCCGCATCCCTGAAAAGGTAGGCAGAGGTACAACAAGTGCACCCACGATTAGCCGAAGATACTTGGTCTTACTTAATCACATTGTGAGACCAAGTATCTTCGCCTAATCGTGGGTGCACTTGTTGTACCTCTGTCTACATTTTCAGGGATGCGGGCGTGAAAATACTTCTTTTTTTTTCAAGATATTTGTAGATTTTTTTCACGAGGTTTCTATAAATATCTGCTGTCGGCGTAATCAGCATTCAAATTGTTCTCCGCTAGGTATTATGTAAGGAATACAAATGAGCTAAATGAGCTACTTTTGGATTATTCAATCGCTCTTTTAAGGCGTTGCCTGAAATTTAGATGACTCATTTAAATAGCAAATCAGACGGAACTTTTTGTGTTTTTGATTAAAACCTAATAGCTTGGAAGTGACTTTCTGTTATTGCGAAATAAAGTAATTTTTTAAAAACTAAATGTCTATTTTGAAACTATTTTGATGAAATGAATTACCACCGCCTTACTTATTCCTGCCGCAATAGCGTCAGTGCTTGTCGCTGTCGTGTTCCGGTTTGGAGAGTAAGGTAGCCGGTAAACTTTTGCTTGTGGCATTAGACCTCGCCACAAGATAGCAACGCACCATTAACATCTTTGGTGTCTATAGGCGATGGTTGACTCTTTCCATCAGGAGACCCATCTGCTTGTTTGCTATCTTATGATATAAAAAAAAAATGAAATGAATTAGGACTTGGGGTTAAATATCTAAGGCTACTTTTTAACTTCCCACTACGTATGTAGACAAGGAAGGTACTGATTTTACCCCGATTTTCGAAAATCGAGTTTTTACCAGATCTCCATGTTTTGTGGTCCCAGGAACCTTTTATTTTCACGATGACGTCAGCATGTCTGTATGTATGTACTAGCTGTTGCCAGCGACTTCGTCCGCACGGAGTTCGTTTACTCCGCACTGCCCCTCCCCTGTAAGTTACAGCGTGATAATATGTAGCCTATATGTTGACCCGACCTATTAGTAATATTCATACAAAATTTGAAGTAAATCCGTGCAGTACTTTTTGAGTTTACCCCGGACATACATACAGACAAACAGACAAAAATTCTAAAAACTATATTTTTGGCTTCGATATCGATTGTAGATCACGGCCCAAGTATTTTTTTTTTAAATATTCAATGTACAGTTTTGACTTTTCTACGATTTTATTATATGTATAGATGTGTGTGTATGTTTGTATGTATCATCTCATAACACATCTCATAACTTTTGAACAGCTGGACCGATCGAAACGCGGTTGATGGCATTCGATTGGATTCCGCTCAACTTCCTTCCAAGACTTCCTGAAAATTTGAAGAATTTGATCCAAGAAATTTTCAGAAATTTTGACAAAACACCAAAAAAATTTTTGGCGAAACAGTATTTTTGTAATATAACTTCCAGATTTCTGTACTGTACTGATTGAGTACAAAAACTAACAGCTCTATTCCTCAAAAACCTACGTCTAATACATAAATTGCATCAAAATCGGTTTATCCGTTTGGGAGTAATCGTTGATGAAAAATTTTGAAAAAAGTGTGTTTTCGACATAGCTTCGAAATTTTTCAATTGATTTTTTGGTATTCTACGATATTTTAGTACTAAAAAAACTAGTTCAAATGCCGTTTCAAAAATCAAACTCGAATCTAATTCTCAAAACTTCTAGTTTTTCAGATATTAAAATTACGTTGTTTTTAGCAAACTTACTTGATTTTTTTAAATAATTTTTAAGTTAATTTACCGATTGACTTAAAAAGCTTATCAGCATTTTTCCTTTAAAAACTGCGTCAAATACCGTTAATTTAATCAAAATCGGTCAATTTGTTTGAGATTTATCAATGCAGAAAATTAAAAATAAAATGTATTATGACATTGCATCGAAACTTTTCAACCTATCGATTCTTTAGCTAAAGCAATATTTTAGATCTCAAAAATTATCGTTTTCAAAATTTGTTATTTTTCTTTTCAAAAATTAATAAACCGCCGTTTTTAACAAAATAGATGTTTGAACTGAAAAATCTATGCTTATATTTTTTACTCTTTCGCGCTTAAAATATCTAATTTAGTGGGAAGTTTTAGGGATGGCCCGTCGGGTCAACCGTTTACACATTTTTTATTATTGGGGCTTAAAGGATGAAAGTTTGTAAAAAAATTACATCGCAGACATGTTAATCTACTTACGGGCAAAGCTGCGCGGCTAACCTAGTACATAATTTATAAACAAAAATACATCACATACGTTTATTACCATTTATTGTATTTTATATACCTTTTCTTTTTTTTCTTTATATCAACATAAAATACAAGCAGATGGGAGTCCTGATGGAAAAGTCAACAATCGCCTATAGACACCAAGGATGTTAATGGTGCGTTGCTATCTTGTGGCGAGGTCTTATACCACATGCATAAGTTTACCGGCTACCTTATCCCTCAAACCGGAAAACGACTGTTACAAGCACTGACGCTATTGCGGCAGGAATATGTAAGGCGGTGGTACCAGACCCGGGCGAGACAATGCAGAACTCTACCTCCTAGTAGCCACAATGGTAGTGACTCGTATAGCCAATTGATCACCTTTTACGACCTGCCTGGCAGAACGGCAGTTGGCCCATTCTTCAAAGGAGCCCGGGACCAACACGGGGTAAATAGTAGTTGAAAGTTTTTTGTTGGTTCAATTTTTTTCTTTTTTTAGCAGCTACAAATTACACACTGCCAAATAAAGCTAAACTGCCGAGCTGTGAAAAAAAGTTTTTTCGTCACACCCAAAATTATATAAGGTCATTCCATAATAGGTGAAAATATTTTAACACAGCATTCGGTACGTCTAACCAAAGATATTCATCTAACAAGATAAAATTAAAAATTTCAAGAACCCCCGACATATCCTCAGACCGCCATTCTGATACATATGCATCATTTTAAGAGCAAAACGTGAAAGGGCCTAATGATCTTCAAAAGGGGATCTTGTAGCATCAGGTTAAGTTACCACGGTCCCTTACTCAATGAGTTTAAGTTGTATTATTGCAAAACTCTTTTGCCCTCCAGCTTTACTATATAACCCTGGAAGTTATTTTGATTCAGAGTGTATGTAAAAATATAACAAATGAAACCACACTCAATGGGCTTACTTTGTTTAGTGCAGGAGTTCCATGGCCACTTTCTAGTTTCATTATCAAACCTTGCAAATCTCCTATCAATAAAGGCCAACTATATCAGCCTAATCTCCGATGACCGCCTTCCAGTTCCATCATTATTATATCTTAAAAAATATCCGGCATCTAAGTATTTGCCAAGATAAACCGAAATAGCCCACATTTAATGGGTTTATCTAGATTAGCTTAGAGGTTCTCATGGCTTTCTTTCGGTTTTATTATTAGACACACACACACAAACATCCTGCTCCAAATACTTTGGTATAAATTTACTCCATTTTAATACAAAGTTTCCATGCTTCATCATCAGCTCTATTATAAAATCCCGGAAATCGTCTAGCACCAGAATGTTTGTTAAAACAGAACAAAGGACCCCAAACTCGATAGGTTTATATTGATAACTTTAGAAGTTCCTATGACTACCTTCCGATTCTATCATCAAATACTGAAAATCGTCCAGCACCAAATTGTTTAAAACAAACCGAATGAGTCTCCACTTGATGGATTAACCTGGTTTAGTTGAAGAGTTCTCGGGCACATCTTCCAGCTCTATCACCAGGTACTGGAAGCCATTCCGCTCCAAAGTCCTTATAATAACAAATGACACCAAAGTAGATGGTGTTTCTCTATTTTAATCCAAAATTCCCATAACGTACTCCCAGCTCCATCATGAGACTATGCAAATCGTTTAGCACTAGAGTGTTTGTCCAAACAGAACAAATGAGTCCAATTTCGATTAGTTTATGTTATCTAGTTTAGGAGTTCTAATGGTTACTTTTCAGTTCCATCAGCAGAGCCTGAAAATCATCCAGCACTCGTGTTTTCCAATACAAGAAAATTAAGTGCTTATTCAAAAATACTACCTCATTTGGTTTAGGCGTTCATTGTAGTTGTATTTTGAAGCTGGATTCTTGGAATTTCAATGTCACTTTTTGGCTCAATCGTCAGAGCCTTATCATCATGAGAAAGAACCTACTATAATAAATTAAATTACTCCAAACTCCACTATATTAGGAATTTCTATCTACGAGTTATAATGACTCACTTACGGCTCCATCTTCAGATCTTTGACATTATATATAATGGAAAGTACGCGTCATCAAAAATCCATCGAGTAAGAACTTGATAATCTTATCTCTTTCGACATTCTACGCGTGGTTTTCGGTACCTACCACTTTTTCAGCTCCATTTCAGATCCTCGTCAACATGAGCACTAATCAAAATTTGTACTTTTAGCAACAAAACCAATGAGTCCAAACAATGTTATCTTGTTAAGACTCTGGATCAAAGAGTGCCAGCTTTGTTGGATGGTACCACAGTACTGCATTGTCACTGAACTTTTACAAGTATGTCAAGTTTTTGTACAAACGATATCAGAAAGTCGTTAAAAAGTTGCTTGCAATATTTAGAAATTCTGTTACTGTTATAAAAATTGCCAGTTAAATGGATGCTGATGATCTTCGAATGAGGATCTCCAAGTGTAATACTTTGAGATCAAGGTTACCATGTAATTGTAATATCAATAAAGTAAGAGAATACAAAATTTAGTATAAATAAAGCCATTACAAGTTGTTTAATTCCTTTCATCAGTTAGAAAAGAGCTGGTGATCTTGAAAAGGTTGAACAGATTCTATTGAAACATAGCTAAGAACCATCTCGCAAAACAGGGCTTTCAATTAAAAAAAACCGCAACCAAATCGGACCATCCGCCAGGGCGCTACGATGCCACGGACAGACACACAGATACACACATACACAGATACACAGATATACAGATACACACCTGAAACTTATAACACCCCTCATTTTTCGTCGGGGGTTAAAAACAAACATCATTCAAGGGTTTAAAACTTTTTGATTTGTATGAAATTTAATTCGTATACAAAATTTTATTCATACAAATCAAAAAGTTTTACACCCTTGAATGACATCTGTTTTTAGCTGGATATCTTTGATTAGACGTACCGAATGGTGGGTTAAAATTTTTCACCTATTATGGAAAGAAGTTATATAAGTATCCTCAAATATTTTATACTATATAATATATTCAACACTTTAAAATGTAAAATGAACTCATAACTTCGTTTCAAACATTTGTACAATTTTTAATTTTAGTTACTGTAAAATATGAAAAATGTAGTTATGCCAATATCATAATATTATGTATTCAATGTATTTAAACCAAAATCTTTAGGAACTTTAGTACTGCTGCTATTATACCCATCTTGTGCCAAATAAGTAAGCCAATTACTTAGGTTTACGTCTCGAATCGATGACATATCTCAGTTCAAATCTTGATCCATTATCAGGATTGAGACAAGTGTCTTTATATAAAGTAAGCGCACATGAATCTTTTGCGATAATATTTTGGTTGCGATAAAATAGTATACCAATAGATTCTAATACAATTCTATAAATGTAAGAAGTTCTTCTTTGCCGCTATACTCTTGTCAGAGTGTCGTGATCGTCATGCTTGTACTTTAGTAGTGGCAGATGTAATACGCTTTACGACAGCCCGCCACCTTTCTCTGCTTGCCGTCATCCTCGTGCACTCATGCACTGTACTGCCCAAGACTGACTTGATTTGTTATTGTTTTAAATTTTACACTTGTACTGTTTCACAATTTTTATTTTTTTACGTGTAATTTATTATTATTAGTTTTTAAATTATTATCTATATATTTTGGTAGTACATTATTTCTTTTGCATGCACTATTAAATGCAAATGTGCAAAATGCACTATTAAGTGCAAATTAAATGCAAATGCAAATTAATGACTTGATTTGGCCGGTCCAACGCATTAGTGACCTTCCGTGTGGTCTAGTACCTTCAAATTTACCCTGAACAACGATACGCTCTATGGACTGGCTGCCTCATCTTGAAACGTGACCAAAGAATGTCAGTATCCAGGCTTGTACTACAGAAGAAGTTCTGAAAATCTAATAGTGCACGCCTCATCATAACATTCCTTTAATTTAAAAAATAACTAAACGAAACTGAATTAGATAGTAACTGTCAATAGTAAACTATCCCGTGACAGCTGTTATATGTGTGCCCATGACGTATTGTTACTCGTAGCCATCGATATATTAAACGTCAAAGCTCGTAGCATAATCAAGGCACACCATACATACAGGCATTCACACGTTCACGATTTTTTTAAATCAGATTTTACATACAATATAATTATTTGTCAAATATTTTTCAAAACTATTTAATGCGTTTATTAAAGGGTTATTTTTTATGTCTGTGTATTATCGTATTAGTGAAATATGAATACAATAGATACAATCTAGGTCCAGAATAATGTTTGACCTTGACATTAAGAGTAGAGCACTACTCCGCTTATGAGGCGTGTAATACTGGGAGAGACCAAAACTAATGTACTATGATTAAAGCGGACAGATATTGTCCAAAAGTAGTGTTCCGACTATCCAAAATAAACGGATATACCTAAAGGAAATTAGTATATAGGCGTTGCGAACTCTGAGTGCTAAGTGTGAGTTTTTCTTTTTTGCATTCTTGCAAATAAATAATAATAAAAAAAACCTACAGATTACCTATATTCACTCCAAATCTCCAGAGTGCTAAGTGTGAGTTTTTCTTTTCGCATTCGATCGTGAGCGCGTTTCGAGTTTACTGGGAATTTGTATGTAATTTGTACAGCGCTACCTAGTGGAAACTGGTTTCTCACGTTTACCACTAGGTGGCGCTGTACAAATCACATGCAAATTCCTAGTAAACTCCAAACGCGCTCACGATCGAATGCGAAAAGAAAAACTCACACTTAGCACTCTGGAGATTTGGAGTGAATATAGGTAATCTGTAGGTTTTTTTTATTATTATTTATTTATATTATTATAATTTATTTATATTTTAATATTAATTAAAATATTGATCAAATATTGAGTCTAGCTGCAAAAAGTCTGTCAAAGCAATAGAAGAAACTAGCGTTATACTTACTTTATTACCAACTTGTCAATATATTAGAATTGGATGACTATTCTAAAATGTTGTTGGTTTGGATTCTTAATAGACTTTTTCTCTCTCTCTCTCTCTCTCTCTCTCTATATATATATATATATATATATATATATATATATATATATATATATATATATATATATATATATACCTGGTTATTTAAGCTAGAATACAAAAAGAGTTGACTAATTGAAGACAGTCAATTGATCTACAAAGTTAGGCTCGATTCAAACCTGAAAGGCAGCGGCGCGGCGAGCAGTTTTTCTGTAAAATAATTTATATAATACTCTTTTTACTTACCTGAAAGGCCAGTATCGTTTAAGTTCGTGCAGCCGCCCACTGGCGCCGGAGCAGCCTCGCGGTTTTTTTATATATCATAAGAAAGCAAATACGCAAATGGATCTCCTGATGGAAAGAGTTCAACCATCACCTGCCACCAAATACCAAAGATGTTAATGATGCGTTGAATTTAATTGCAACAGGAATAGGTAAGACGGTGGTATCAGACCATGCAGATAGACAATGCAGAACTGTACCACCTAGTAGCCACGATGGAAGTGACTCGCATAGACATTTGGTCGCCTTTTACGACTTGTCAAAAAACGACAGTTGGCCTATTCTTCGAAGGGAGCCAGTCCAATACAGGGGTTACGCAAATTTAATTCGAAACTGGTATTTCAAGTATGTAGATAAAGCATAAAATATTTTTCACTGATAATGCTCACCGCACCGCTGCCATTCCAGTGTGAATTCTTAATAAATAATAGCATGTAAATAAAATGTAGTAAAACTTCAACAACTGACAACCTCCTGTATATCTGTAACCCTGAATCTTCACCATGATTTTTCAATTCCATAAATTCAATTAATTTTCATAAATTGAACATTTCTGAGGTTTAAAAAAATATGGCTGCATTAAGAACCTCCCATTTTTTGGAAGTCGGTTGAAAAATACCACAACATGACATCCATAAGTCCCCACCCGCTATTATATTTTGCAGAAATTTTTTAGTAGTCTTTGTGACAACTTTCACCTAAATCTGTCCAGTTGTTTTTACGTGATTGAATAATAAACATCCAAATATCCACATATTCAAACATCCATATATCTAAACATTCAAACATACCAACTTTCAAATTTATAATATGTGTTGGATTGATCCCTCAAATTGGTGTTTTAAGTACCTCGGCCAGTTTGATCTCTAATAATTATTCGAATGTATTTCAAATTAGGACTTGTGTGTATTTATTTAAAATTTTGTGATTTCTACTAAATTTTAAACACATATATGTGTTTAAAATTTGGTACAATACAACAGTTAATTTTTGTTTAGAATATGAAACTTAAGATATTGTCTTATTTACGACGACTACCTTGGTCATAGTTCTGCAGATACAACTCGAAAGATTATTATGTTAATTAATTATTATAAGAATTATATACATAAGATTAAGCATTTTTTCCGGACTAGCCATAAAACTATCTCCACTCGTGGTGCATGATTTAATTCAAACTTAAAAAAGAAATTTCATCTCATGGCATTGCAGAGGTCATAAATATATGAGAGTCCGCGGGTTTTAAAAATGACTGCTTGAGACTGTACGGCTTTAAGTTAATAAATCTATCACAAGTCTATAGTATCGCTTCAGTAAAGCAATCTATAGCATTACACTGCATGGCTACCTTTAAACTAACATCAGCATTATGTAGATGAGATGTCTGCTTGTCTTCGCGGATTGAGAGTAGAACTATCACCGATATCTCACTTCGGTTTTCATTCCACTTCAACGCAAATGTATTTTGTATAAAAGGACGCCATTACCGAATACTTTTATTTGCGTTCTTTTTCTCGTTAATATTGGGATTGACACTATTTTATCATTATTTAGGTTTTAAATAACGTAATATAAGTATAAATATTTTTAATTTTATTTATCTTTTAAAAGCTACTTATGTAATAAGAAATTGTTTCGTAATGTCATCGAAACCAATCATTTTTTAAGAAAAAAATAGCCTAATATATAGATTACAGGTTATATGTTTAGTACAATCGACCCCATCGTGCAGGTATGAATGAGGTATAAATATATAGGCGATTTTGGTATCAGCACCAAACAAACCAAGTTAGATGGACTGGATCAATGTCAGAATAGTATGGGTTGGAGTGCGAGGTGAGGTAGGGTGGAATTACCTCTACTCGGCTCTTCAACTTATACATAAATGGTTTGATAGATGAACTCAGCAAAGCCGGTGTAGGTTGGTCAATAAATGCTCAATTTGTTAATAACATCAGCTATGCGGATGATATGGTTCTGCTGAGCCCGTTCGGTTAGAGCTCTCCAGAATCTTATTGCAATTTGTGAGAGGTGTGCGCTGACACATGGCCTAAAGTACAATGGCGTAAAAAGCGAAGTACTTGTATTTAAAGGTAGCAATAAAATTCCAAAGGCAGTACTTCCAATTAAACTTGGTGATATTGTATTGAGGAGGATCAGCAGATTTAAATACTTAGGACACTGGGTCAGCGCAGACGTCTCTGTTGAGCTGGATGTGGAGAGGGAATGTTGAGCATTGTCAGTGAGATGCAACATGTTGGCCCGTAGGTTTTCACAATGTAGTGCTGAGGTAAAATCACACTATTTAAAACGTACTATCAGACATTTTACAATGTAGCCCGTGGGCCAAGTGCACAGGCAGGGCTCTCAATGCTCTACATGTTCAGTATAATAATGGTTTAAGGATGTTGTTGGGGCTACCTCGGTACGGCAGTGCATCAAGAATGTTTGCTAAGGCCCGCGTTGACAGTTTCCTTGCGATCTTGCCCAAACGCGTGGCGTAGATGATGCTGCGGGTGCGGAATAGCACTGTCTGGTGTAACACTGACTGTCTGGTGGTACGGCACTGGAATACGTTTCACATACATTCCAGAACTCTTATGTTTAATATAAATAGAGTTTGAACTATCGTTATTAAATTAGTTATATAAGAATTTACTAACACACATGGACACGTTTCCGAAATAAAGTTTTATTATTATTATTATTTATTATAAAAAAAAAACAGATAGGGATCTATTCTGAGAGGATTTGACAATATTGATAATAAAACAAAGTCAATTCATAAAGCCAATCAACCTATGTATTTCGTGTTTACAGACGTAAAATAACAACTGACGGCCATGAAAATTTTTTTCAAGGATATTTTTTAGAGTAATTACTTTCTTCAAAGCCTTCAAGTAATACAGAATTTGAAAATTTAAGGTTCCTCTTTATAATCGTATACTTTTTATGTCAAATTAGTGTATAAATTTAATACTGAGTGTAATTGAAGTTGGTTGAGCCATATATTTTTTTTTTCAACTGATAATAATGCAATGCAATTAACATCTCGCCTCGTGTTGGTCCTTGGCTCCTTTGAAGAATAGGCTAACTGCCGTTCTGCCAGGCAGATCGTAAAAGGCGACCGATTGGCTATTCGACTCAATACCATTGTAGCTACTAGGTGTTAGAGTTTTGCAACATTTTACCCGGGTATTTGGTACCACCGCCTTACCTATTCCTGCCGCAATAGCGTCAATGCTTGTCATTATCGTGTTTCGCTTTAGAGGGTAATGTAGTCGGTAAACTCATGCATGTGGCATTAGACCTCGCCTCAAGATAGCAACGCACCATTAACATTTTTGGTGTCTATAGGCGATGGTCGACTCTTTCCATCAGGAGACCCATCTGCTTGTTTGCTATCTTATGATATGAAAAAACTCCATTTACATGTAAATGAACTACCCCAAAAAAAATATTTTTAAGATTTTGGTACCACTTGTTGCAGTGAATACACGTATAATCATGCCAAATTACAGTTTTCTAGTACTAAGGATTTCTGAATCCGCGATTTCGTCCTCGTGGACAAAATTCTAAAATGAAAAGTTTACTCGCATAGCTCCCGTTCCCGTGGGATTTCCGGGATAATAACTATCCTATGTTCTTTATCGGGTCTCCAACTATCTTTGTATCAAATTTCATACAAATTTGTTCAATGGCTTAGGCGTAAAGAGACAGACAGGCACATAGAGTTATTTTCACATTTATAATATTAGTAGGTACATGAGCGTACCGAGGGGCGAGGAGCAGGGAGCAGCAGCTGCCCCCCCCCCTGGAATTTGGTTACCTCTCTACTAACTATTGACTGTTGTAGATAAAAATATAATTACATAAAAATATAGTCTTAAAATGTTACGTTTGCCCCTTCTGCCCCAGAACCTGGGTCTTAAAATGTTACGTTTGCCCCCCCTGCCCCAGAACCTGGGTCTTAAAATGTTACGATTGCCCTCCCCTGGCCCAGAACCTGGGTACGCCCATGAGTAGGAATGGATTAATGATATTACCTTTTAATA
Organism: Apodemia mormo; assembly: GCA_036924255.1. NCBI lineage: Eukaryota > Metazoa > Arthropoda > Insecta > Lepidoptera > Riodinidae > Apodemia > Apodemia mormo. Next base: position 15,861,232 of record JAUPFN010000024.1, on the reverse strand, counting down.
TTTGTAGTATGTAGTATAAGTAGTATGTATTATAATGCATAACTGAGTATTAAAATAATTGTAAGGAAGTTAAGATCCGTATCCGTATTCGCGAATCTTAACAACAAAGACCCGTATCCGTATTCGTATCCGCGGATCTAGCTTTTAAGCAATCCGGCACATCTCTAGTATCTATCTACAAGTACTCTACAAACATAAAGGGCTGACAAAAAATTTACATAGAAATTTTACTGCTTAATTTTTATAATGGCAATATAGGCAACTAGGGTTTTAATGAAAGGTGAGTGTGCATAAATAAAGAGATATTGCATGTTATTAAATAAATATTCCCGGGACAAATCAAACTTACTGATCTAACCCCAAAGTAGCAAATTATTTGCTTGTGTTATGGGTGTTAGTCAACGATACTAATACATAGAAATACATATATAAATACAGAAATATATTTAATAAATACCCAAACCCGGAAATACAAACATTTATGCTCATCACACAAATGCTTGTCCCCGTCGGAGATCGAACCCGAGCCCCGTTGATTACGTAGTCAGGATCGCTAACCACTCGACTAACGGGTATAATTTAATATATTTCTAATGTATATTATGTAAAATATTGTCCACTTTCTTCCTCAATGTTAACTTTAACTGTACCAAATTTCATACATCACCATTTGCATTCGCGAAGTTGTCTCAAAAAGGTGTACAAAGTTTTTTCTTCACCTATTAATATATAGAAAATTTTACAGTTCATAATTTTAAACGAAAAAACGTATGACAGAAACGGTAAAAACGGTTTGCGGGTTTCTACTGCCAGCGATATGTCACGTCCCGGCACGATAAGGTACTTCCGTTTGAACGCTGTACACCTTAGAGTATAAATTAATATAGAACGCAAGTAAAAGTACTTGAAGATGGGGCGCATACGTTTTCGCCTGTGTTGATTCCGGGCTCCTTTGAAGAATGTACCAACTGCCGTTCTGCCAGGCAGGTCGTAAAAGGCGGCCGATTGGCTATCGAGTCACTACCATCGTGACTACTAAATGGTAGAGTTCTGCATTTTCTCGCCCGGGTTTGGTACCACCGCCTTACCTATTCCTGCCGCAATAGCGTCAGTGCTGTCACTGTCGTGTTCCGGTTTAGAGGGTAAGGTAGCCGGTAAACTTATGCATGTGGCATTAGACCACGCCACAATATTACAACGCACCATTAACATCTTTGGTGTCTATAGGCGATGGTTGACTCTTTCCATCAGGAGACCCATCTGCTGTTTGCTATCTTATAATATAAAAAAATAGAATTTGAAGATAAGGCGCATACACATCATAAATGGGAAAGCTTGTATGTTTGGATATTTGGATAGTGCTAAATTTGCAATATTGCACATTTTTTTGATAATCATCTCGTCTCATGCTATTTCATATAGAAATATTTTGTTAGTTTTAAATAATCTACTGTTATCTCAAAATTTTGTAAATGACTAGATTCGTTTTTCAAAGAATACCTAATTTTATGTTAAATACACAGTCGCCCAAGAACTTTTACTTTTTGAACGGCTTCTTTTTTATAAATTAACAATACTAAGAGGCAATCGTAGTCCACGAACATCAAATATAGTGACGTATTGCTATCCGCGTGATCGAGTCATAAAGCCACATACTCATGTTCACGACTAATTTACCTTCAAGCCGGAACATGTCGATTTCACAACAGTAGACCCTATTTTATAGCGGTAGTACCAAATTCAATTAGAGCTTCGATAGGCTACATATTACCTAATTGTGTTTAACTTGAGTTAGGCTTTTATTTATTTATTTATTTTAACTTTATTGTACACCAAAAACATACATTTTCGTACAAAAGGCGAACTTAATGCCTATTGGCATTATCCACCAGTCAACCTTTGGCCCAACAGAATGAAGGTGTGAAGGTGCCATTGAACTTTATATATTTTATTATTATCATCATACACATACATACATATTTAAATATTCATATACATATATAGATAGATACACATACATACATAAGCATATACATATACATACATATACAAATATATAAAATCATGTCAAATTTGCATGTACTAGATTATAGTACTTCAGTTATTGGAATTAAAAATAGAATATTTACAGGCAGAAATACTGAAGATTAGGTATAAAGAGCATGGACCAATATGGAGTGTTAAGAAAAAAACACAAATTGTATGATAGTTTTTATTTATAGAAGACGGGGGAAACGAGCAAGAGGTGCACCTGATAGTAAGTGATCACCGCCGCCCATGGACATCGGCAATACCAGAGGTCTTGCAGTTGCGTTGCCGGCCTTTTAAGAATGAGTAAGCTCTTTTCTTGAAGGTCCCTATGTTGTATCCGTTCGGAAATACCCCTGTAGGTAATTGGTTCCACAACAGAGTAGTGCGAGGTAAAGTGTCGGGATAATCGCACAGTTATGGATTTCCAGACATCGAGATAGTGATAGCCTCACTTCAAATTTTGAGACGATGTCCGATGGTGGAATTCGGCAGCAGAAATTAATCCAAACAACTCGTCGGAACACTCCTCATGATAAAAATTATATAAGATGCAGAGAGAACCTATATCTTTGCGCAATGCCAAAGAGTCAAGCTGTTTCGAAATACCCTGGCCGTCAACGATTCGAACCGCTCTACGCTGAAAATATTTATAAGAAACTTAATATTCACAGGAACACAACTTAGACTATAAGAGAATAAGACGAATACACTATTGAGGTAGAACAGACAGAAGAAGAGAGCGAGAGAAATAGAGTAATCGATCGACAATTTGGTCGATTGATTAATAGAGATGAAGGATAGAGGCCGTTCATAAAATACATAGGCATATAAAGGGGGGGGAGGATCTCGCTTACTCTCACAAACCTAACCTAACCTAAACGAAGTTATTGATTTTGACACAATTTTTGAAAATCGAGTATTCACATGATCTCCACGTTTTGAGGTCCTAGGAGCCTTTTCCTACCATTTTCGCAATGATGTCAGTATGTCTGTATGTACGTATGTATGTGAGTGTGTGTGTAAACATTTCATAACTTTTAACGGCTTGACCGGTCGAAACGCGGTTGGTTGGATCGAAACGATGGTATTCGGTTGCATTCTGCTCAACTTAGACTACCTCGAAATTTGAACCAGTTCTGTTTCAGTTCCAGTTCAATATTTTTTTCAAAGTTTCTCACAATCTCCTGTGATTGTGAGAAAAATTGAAAAAAAAAATTGCGGTATTTTTTTTAATACAACTTTCAAATTAATATACCGATTGAGTACAAATCTAATCAGCTTTTTTCCTCAAAAAAACTGAGTACAATGCATAGATTGCATCAAAATCGGCTTATCCGTTCGGGAACTCTCGAACTCGGGAACGATAACTATCGTTGATGAAAAATTTGGAAAAAGTGTTTTTTTTTGACCTAACTTTGAAATTTTTCAACCAATCATTTTTTGATCTCCCACAATATTTTAGTACTTAAATAAGTACGTCAAATGTGGTTACAATTTATATGCTCTATATTAGTTTACTCGAGAACATTCACGTATTTTCAAGATGTTTTGTGAGTTTACAAATAGAGGAACCGCAAACCGAGAGTAAAACCCGTGTCCAACTGACCCAAATACCGCTGGAGGATGGTTTTACAATTAATCTAACATACAATAGTTTAACTTATTTATATTTTACTAGCTGTTGCCCGCAACTTCGTCCGCGCGGACTTCGTTTATTCCGCACTGCTCCTCCCCTGTAGGTGACAGCGTGATAATATGTAGCCTATATGTTGACCCGACCTATTAGTAATATTCATGCAAAATTTGAAGTAAATCCATACAGCACTTTTTTAGTTTACCCCGGACATACATACAGACAAACAGACAAACTGATAAACAGACAAACAAACAAACAGACAAACAGATAAACAGACAAACAAACAAACAGAAAAACAGACAAACAGACAAACAGACAAACAGACAAAAGACAAACAGACAAACAGACAAACAGACAAACAGACAAACAGATAAACAGACAAACAAACAAACAGACAGACAGACAAAAATTCTAAAAACTATATTTTTGGCTTCGGTATCGATTGTAGATCACACCCCAAGTATTCTTTTAAAAAACAAAAATATTCAATGTACAGTTTTGACTTTCCTACGATTTTATTATACGTATAGATTGGTCTGGTGGAATATTATGATATGGTTAATATTATCAAGGAAGTTTAACAATTTACACACTCTATTTTATATTCTATATTCACGTATTTTCACGATGTTTTGTGAGTTTACAAATGGAGAAACCGCAAACCGAGAGTAAAGATCGTGTCTAACTGACCCAAATACCGCTGGAGGATGGTTTTACAATTAATCTAACATACAATAGTTTAACTTATTTATATTTTATTGATCTGGTGGAATATTATGATATGATTAATATTATCAAGGAAGTTTAACAATTTACTCGCTCTGTATTAGTTTACTCGAGGACATTCACGTATTTTCACGATGTTTTGTGAGTTTACAAATGGAGAAACCGCAAACCGAGAGTAAAGATCGTGTCTAACTAACCCAAATACCGCTGGAGGATAGTTTTACAATTAATCTAACATACAATAGTTTAACTTATTTATATTTTATTGATCTGGTGGAATATTATGATATGATTAATATTATCAAGGAAGTTTAACAATTTACTCGCTCTATATTAGTTTACTCGAGGGCATTCACGTATTTTCACGATGTTTTGCGAGTTTACAAATGGAGGCACCGCAAACCGAGAGTAAAGATCATGTCCAACTGACCCAAATACCGCTTGGAGGATCATTTTACAACTAGTTTAACATATTCAACAACATTTTATGGATGGTCACGGTTCCTTTAGGAAATAGGCTATGTGCCATTCTGTCAGGCAGTTTGTAAATGGCGAAAAATTAAATGAATGTTTCACTATCATCGTATCTACTAGGTGGCAGAATTTTCAACGTTCCGCGGGGTTATCACGTAACTCACAATGCGGTATTATCGTAATTGTTTAGTTATTGCAAGACACATAACAGCCTTGTTTATTAGTGGCAGTCGTTGCCGGTTGATTAGTTTTGCTGCTGATTCATTGCAAAAAGTGCATCCAATGACCAGCAAGCAATTGGTGACGTTTTGATGTGTTTTTCGTTACGTTTAAAAGTCATCGCTGGTCGCTGGCGGATTGTAAACGTTAGGTGATACGCCTGCCGGTTGATTTTGTTAATACCGCTTTACCAACATTTCTGATCGAAGGCTTTACCCATTCATTCCAATAGCAGACGCTATAGCAGCAATAGCGTCTGTTTAACACTATCGTGTTAAGGTTTAAAAGACAAGGTAGACGCTAAACTTATGCACGTAGAATAAATAACGCTAAAAATATTACCATCTTTGATGACTATTATAGACAGTGGTGGTGAAAAGGGACACTTTCCATCAGGAGTGCTGTTTGCTTTTTTTTATATCATAAGATAGCAAACAAGCAGATGGGTCTCCTGATGGAGTCAACCATCGCCTATAGACACCAAAGATATTAATGGTGCGTTGCTATCTTGTGGCGAGGTCTAATGCCACATGCATAAGTTTACTGGTTACCTTATCCTCCAAACCGGAACACGACAGCGACAAGCACTGACGCTATTGCGGCAGGAATAGGTAAGGTGGTGGTACCAGACCCGGGCGAAACAATGCAGAACTCTACCACCTAGTAAAAAGTTGCTTGTTTGCTATTTATTGACATGGTATAAAAGAATCAACCGTATTACTATACTTATTGGTCTATTGGTCTAATGGAACTTAACTCAATTAAAATAAGACTAAATCACAAAACCGTTTTTGACAAAAATAGGCAAGAAGATAGTTCAAGATCTGGGGTCAAATATAGGCATTTTTTTAATCAATCTGTAAGGGGGTGAAAGGGGGGATGAATTAGAGATTATATTTATGATATGTTACTTTACTTGCGGAAGAAACTGCGCGGGATTGCTAGTCTGTATTAATATTATAAAGATAAACCCTTTTGTATATTTGACTAAACTAATATTGTACAAATTTGATTTATTGTTTGTTCGTTCGTTTCGATTTAACCAAAAAATTACTCGACCAATATTAAAAATTCTTTCACCTTTAGAAATATTTATTATCCAAAAGTGAAATAGGCTACTTTTTTATCCAACTTAGTAAAAGAAAGCAATGATTTTGAATCACGCGAACGAAATCGCGAGGAACACCTAGTAACGAATATACTCAAAAACCACTGGACTTATATTTGTTTTATCATTAGGAATTTTCCCCGTGTTGGTCCCGCTCCCGGGCTCCTTAAAAGAATAGGCCAACTGCCGTTCTGCCAGGGTCGTAAAAGGCGACTGTTCGGCTATGCGAGTCATTACCATCGTGGCTACTAGGTGGTAGAGTTCTGCATTGGCTTGCCCGGGTCTGGTACCACCGCCTTACCTATTCCTGCTGCAATAACAACAGCGCTAGTCACTGTCGTGTTCCGGTTTGGAGGATAAGGTAAACTTATGCAGGTGGCATTAGACCTCGCCACAAGATAGCAACGCACCTTTAACATCTTTGGTGTCTATAGGCGATGGTTGACTCTTTCCATCAGGAGACCCATCTGCTTGTTTGCTATCTTATAATATAAGATATCATTTTTTTATATCATATATATTCTATCGTATCTTATAATATAAGATATATTTTTTTATATCATATATATTGTGTCTATAGGCGATGGTTTATTCTTTCCATCAGAAAACTCATCTGCTTGTTTGCTATCTTATGAAATAAAAAAACCGGCCAAGTACGAGTCGGACTCGCGCACGAAGGCTTTCGTAACCCTTTTTTTGGGGAATTGTAGGGGGTCCCCAACCCCCTTAATATTTTCATTTTTTATTTTTAGTATTTGTTGTTACAGTGGCTATGGAAATACATAATTGTGAAAGTTTCAGCTTTCTAGCTATCAGGGTTTATGAGATACAGCCTGGTGACAGACAGACAGACGGACAGATAGACAGCGGAGGCTTAGTAATAGGGTCCCGTTTTACCTTTTAGGTACAGAACCCTAAAAAGGAACCTACACTATCACGGAGCAATATAGACTACTATTTTATCCGATTGAGCAAAAGGAAGTAATGATTTTGGGTCACGAAAACGATGTCACGGGTTTCAGTTAGTAACGAATAAAGTACAAAATATCCACCGAATAAAATTAAACATATCATTCCAGATGTTCCAGAATCAAGGCAATATTTCCATCCGTCGTCAAAAGCCATTTACCGAATAACAGTTGGCAACGATTTCGAATGAACTTTAACCAATGCCAAGTATGATATGAAACCACCTTTGTTTGGCAACTTTCCCTGTAATGCCTCTGAAATACAGCTTAAAAAAGATTTACAGAATATACGTAGTAGTATAATGTCATCCTTGTTTTTTTTATGGAAGAGGGGGGCAAACGAGCAGGAGGTGCACCTGATGTGAGGTGATCACCGCCATTCATGGACATCCGCAATAGCAGGACTTGCACTTGCTTTGCCGACCTTTTAAAAATGAGTAAGTTCTCTAAACTTGCAGTTGTTTCGCCGAACTTTTAAAAATGAGTAAGCTCTCTAAAGTTGCAGTTGCTTTGCCGACTTTTTAAAAATGAGTAAGCTCTCTAAATTTGCAGTTGCTTTGCCGACCTTGTAAAAACAAGTAAGCTCTCTAAAATTGCAGTTGCTTTGTCGAACTTTCAAAAATAAGTAAGCTCTCTAAAGTTGCAGTTGCGTTCCGACCTTTTAAAAATGAGTAAGCTCTCTAAAATTGCAGTTGCTTTGCCGAACTTGTAAAAATAAGTAAGCTCTCTAAAGTTGCAGTTGCTTTGCCGACTTTTTAAAAATGAGTAAGCTCTCTAAATTTGCAGTTGCTTTGCCGACCTTGTAAAAATGAGTAAGCTCTTTAAAATGGCAGTTGCTTTGTCGACCTTTTAAAAATGAATAAGCTCTCTATAGTTACAGTTGCGTTGCCGACCTTTTAAAAATGAGTAAGCTCTCTAAACCTGTTTGTTAGAGTCTATGTAACTGTCGTGTTTGTATAATGAGTTTCATTAATGTAAAAGAGCAAGGATTATCTGTAAAGCCTTTTTTTAAGCCATTAGATAGCAAACAAGCAGATAGCTCTTCCGATGAAGAGAGAAAACCTTTCGCCTACTAACACCAAATATATTAATTGTGCGTTGTTATCCTTGTGGTGAGGTCTTAATGCCAGATGCATAAGTGTACCGACTACCTTAACCTCAAAACTGAAACATGACAGTAATAAGCACTGGGGTTATTGCAGCAGGAAGAGGAAAGGTGGTGGTACAAGACTCGGGCGAGGTAATCTGTAAAAGTGTGGAAGTGACTAAGCTAGCCTAGCATTAGTAGTAATAGCACTGTAGTACTAAGTCGAATTGAGAGTACTTTAGTAGATAAAACACTCGCTACTGCAAAAAAATCACACTTTAGTCGAGTACAGTTCACAAGTAAGTTATGTTTCGCTAGGTGAACACCCTACAAAGTAACTGATGCACGCAAAACACAGCTTACCTACTCCTGTGTGCTAAGTGCTAAGTGAAACGTGAGAAACCAGTTTACCACTAGGTGGCGCTTTACAAATCACATACAAATTCCTAGTAAACTCGAAACGCGCTCACGATCGAATGCGAAAAGAAAAACTCTGCACTTAGCACTCTGATACAAATAATACACTCGACTAAAACGTGAGATTCATATTTGTTTAGTCGGTTAACTATAAAGCGGAGCGCTTGCTGAAGGACGCTACTCCCCCGAGAAAAATTAAATGTATTGACTAAATTAAGCACTAATCTACTCGACTAAATTTTTTACTTTCAGACACGTTTAGTAACTAAATTACTCGCTACTCGACTAAAATTATACCAACCTAGTTAGAACAAGGTTTGGGATATATAGCATTCGGTATTCTCTACCTACGCTGCAAGGAATCTAACATGAAGATAAAATGTAGATTGTAAGTGTGGATATTTAATGTTGGATTATATATTATAGGACAACAGATAAGATGGTTATCACCTTTCATCACAAGTACCATCTGCTATAATTATCAGGGCATTTACAACAATTGACTAAATACAAAAACTAAATGTTCCACATATTAAAATCATTCTTATATCATTAGATAGTAAACAAGCAGACGGGTCTCCTGATAGAAAGAGACAACTATTGCCTATAGACGCCAAAGATGTTAATGATGCGGTACTATCCGTGTAGCGGATGTAATGCCGCATGAATAGATTTACCAGTTACCTACTGGTACCTACCTGACCGGAAAATAGGTAATGATAGCGTCGACGCTACTACAGTCGGAACAGCTAAGACGGTGATACCAAATAATCACTGCTATGAATATACTGCTAAAATAGATATATTAAATAGACATAGAAATCATTTAGTTTGATACCAGCTACTTCTTTCACCGCTACAACACTCGTCGAGGACGGAACCTTCACCCACACTACCTTGACTCATGGTGTTCATCAACAATACGCTTTAGTCGGAACTTTTTAGTTCGTACCACCAAATTATGGAATGAACTCTCTAGATCTATATTTCCTGAAAAATATAATAGTGGATTTTTTAAGAGATTTTTGAGATTTTACATCTCCTCTTATGCTGTGGATGTCCATGGGCATCGGTGACCGCTTCCCATCAGACAGCTTGTTTGCTCGTCTGCCAGCTCACAATAAAAAAAGAAGACAAGTTAAATTTCGTGTAGTATATTGTGGAAATGTATACCTCCTCTTTAGTTCGATGTCATGTGAATTCCCTTGGCCTTGATGGTTTGGGCTTCTTTGAGAAATACAAAATATAACATACATTCTGGCCGGCAGTTCGCAAGAGTCGAAGAATTGGCTATGTAAGCCATCGGTAGCTACTAGGTGGTAAAGTTCTGCATTGTCTCGCCCGGGTCTGGTACCACCACCTTTCCTATTCCTGTCACAACAGCGTCAGTCCATGTCTGTCATGTTTCGTTTGAAAGAGTAAGGTAGCCAGTAAACTTATGCATATTATGGCATTATCATCAAATCACACGGATAGCAACGCACCATTAACATACATGGTGTTAAGAGGCGATTTTTGTTTATTTCCATCAATAGAGTCGCCTCTGCAGTCTAGCGCTCCAGTGTCGGAGTTGACCACATGAGGTCCGGGGTTCGATTCCCGAGTCGGGCATCTCAAAATGCGTTTTTTCATATTTCTGATAATAACAACGTTGTCCGGGTTTGGATAACAACGTTGCCCGGTTTGTGACAGGTTTGCAACCTGTCACATCAATAAGCCATAGCTTTGGCTATGTTTGTACTTCTGTCTACCTCTTCAGGGGTATGGGCGTGAAGATACTTTTTCCATTAGAGCCACCGATTTGCTATATTATGATTTAAAAAAAAAAACACTTTAATTATGCAATGGAATACCTTGCAGATCGCTAGTCATTAGCCAAATGATAATATCAACGCTATTTCACAATTACATATCATAAATAATGTAGGTACATAACCAAATTACTCATTAAACTAATCAATCGTTAAATATACACATTGTGTAGTATATACACATAATGTATCCCATGCGCATAAATAATAACCACATTATATAGGCAGTTATGAACAATTATAGGCCTAATAAACGTAACCAGATGGCCTAAATTGGCATGCATTAATTTTCATTTGCAATTGCCGAACATGTCGTTCTGTGGCTAGAAATAATTATGTGTGGAATTCGACCAGACAATATGACGTGGAGTGGAAAATTTGGAGTGGGTTTCTATACATTTGATTATATCCATGAGAAGATCATCATCACATTGCAATAGGGTTGTGGCCACTAAGATTGAATTGTATATAGATATGTCACCGGAAAGTTATAAGATCCGCAAGTTTACGAATTTCCGTAGTAATGTTATAAACAAACTGCTAACCTAACCTAACCAATTTATAAACTAACTAAAACTAGGTATATTATAAACTAACGGTTTTTACGATTTTATATTGATATATACATATATTGTAGTTTTTAGTAACTAATTAGGTACATAGAGATAGTAAAAATCTGAAGTATTTGTTATAAAAGGTAAAGAATAATAATATTTTTAAGATATACATTTAGCAAAAATATACATTAAGTCACGTGATAATAAACGCAAATCTGGAAGTGTTACGTCACACCGTGGTAAAACGACATCTTGATTGACATCAAAACCACAGAGTATTAACTGTAGATATTACCACGGCGTAATATAATATCCAGTCCAGTGAGCCAGTCCAGAGCGTTTTAACGGTAAATTTAATTTAAATTTTATAACGCGAAATTTTAATTATAATTAGACGTTATTTAACAAAAATATATTTTTTTTGTTAATATATATAACTAATAAGGTAAATTATTAATGAATTGGTCGAATAGTTTTAACGGTAAATTTTAATTCAAATTTTATAACGCGAAATTTTAATTATAATTAGACATTATTTAACAAAAATATTTTTTTGTTAATATATATAACTAATAAGGTAAATTATCGGTCGGTTATAAAGTATCGGTCGAATGGTTTGCGATCCTGACATTACAATCGTTGGGTTCGATTAAGTAAGTAAGTAAGAATAAGTAAGGCGGTGGTACCAGACCCGGGCGAGACAATGCAGAACTCTACCACCTAGTAATATATATAATAAACATAAGGTTTGTGTTTCTGGGTTTGAATGTATCAATACTTATGAATGTATTTACGTTAATTATTTACGTGTTTAAATAGAGCAATATAGCGAAAGAATTTTTTTAAATATTGTTCCTTTGCTACGTGTGAAGTATCTATACTACTTAAATAAAAAACAATCGCTGCACGAATTATACTATTATCGAATATTTCTAGCAATAAGCAGGACTGACGGCTTTACGCGCTCATCCGAGGCATGGGAGTGGTAATACCAACTCCGCCAGAATATGAGCTGGAACTTACTTAGGTTTTAGATTTTCGAGACACTTACGCTTCAAAAAAAACCTCAATAACACTTTTGCCCAAACTGAGGATTGAACTTGGGACTTCATGACATAAGCCAAAAATATAAGCTAACCCCTACAATACGAGGCAGACAAAATTATAAATACAAAAGGAAATTTGGCACACATGTAAAAGACCTGGAATAGCACATAGGATTTATTTATGTAAAGTTATGCACAATTACAGGACAGTGGATGACTTAATGCCCATTGGCATTCTTAACCAGCCAAGTTTTTTTTTTAATAGAAGAGGGGGCAAACGAGCAAGAGGTGCACCTGATGGTAAGTGATCACCGCCGCCAATGGACATCTGCAATACCAGAGTTCTTGCAGTTGCGTTGCCGGCCTTTTAAGAATGAGTAAGAGATAGAGATAGATACAACTCCAAGCAATAGCGAGAAAATTAGGATGCAAGTTGATAATTAAAATGTATAATACCCATAACACATAATAATATATGTCTAATGAAAAAAAAACATATACAAATATATAGTTATGTACAAAGTTTATAATAAACACCATATAATGTAAAGCAATAGGTATGTGAAATAACCTTTAAATAAAAATATGGCATAAAAAATGATGTGGATCCCAGCAATAAGCGATTTGACTTAATAGAAGGAGGAGCTAAAAAAAATAGTAAATATTCGAGGTGACATAATAATACTTACTGAATATATACAATAAAAAAAACTCATTTTATCCCGGGAAAATAAGTTGTTTCCATAGGATTCATCAAAAACTTCTATGGTGAGAGAGAGCAGGTAGTTAATTAATTATATTTACCTAATAATAATGAAACTTCAAATAGTGATGAAAATAGTGTAATATATAAAAAAACACAACTTTTATATCGAAACACTATCATAAAAAATAAACAGGAAAAACATTCAATTTTATTGCAAATAACCTCCTCCATTTTGTGACACACGCCGTTCAGAAAATGTCTGCGCATGACGTCACAAATTGTCCCCTATTCAGTTGCGAAATTACAGGCGTTGACGCGAGCTGGACTAATTTTAGCTCACGATATTATTATTCGAATATTGATAATGAGGTCATATTTTAGGTTTCCAAATTATACAACTGCCTCATTGGGTTAGTGGTTAGAGTCGGAAAATTCGACAGCTTCTGGACACTGTTCTGTTCCGGTTTGGAAGCCAAGAAACCGGTAAAGTTATAAAAAATTTCTTCACGCACGCAAGTATTCCCCAAACCGGTAGGCAGAGGTACAACACCTACTGTGAGCCAAAGATACTTAGTCTCACAATGTGACAACGGGGCACTTATCGAATTGTTGTGGCGCCGCTGGTCCGTACCGCTGCAGAGTAATAGTGATGGAACCAGCAGGCCGACTTTTGTCAGGTGACATCACAACTGCTGAGGTTGATGACGTCACACAAGGACAAGGAAGGGTAAATGGAAGATCTTCCCAGGCAGGCAAGGTGAACTGCCTGGGGACCGAAGTACATTTGAGAAGCGTTGAAACTTGTATACAATGTGTACAAGATAAATAATTGTAATATGGCGATTCAGGATTTTATTTTTAATTTCATTATCTTCTACTTTTTTTCTTGTAGTGTTTGTACATTGCTTGAACCGCTACAGTTGTTGTAATTAAAAAAACTGAAAAAATTAATTATGAATTGCCCGACCAGGGAATCGATCGCGGAATCCCCTGTGGTCAAAACCGACACCGTACCAATTGACCACAGAGGCTATAGAAATTTATACATGTAGCATTACCGTTCCGCTACACGAATAGCAACGCATTATTAACATCTTTGGAGGCTATAGTAGATGGTATATTTCCATTAGGAGAGCCTTCTGCATGTTCGCTATCTTATGATATAAGAAAACCACAGTTAAACATTGTACACAAATACTCATTTAACTTTGGATCGCGTACTTCGCGTCATTGTTCGTTATAGAAAAATATTTGTTTGAATAGAAAAATATGATAATGGGCATCACCATCTGAGTCCCCAATTGACAAACCGGTGAATCATAGTGAATGGTTTACCCTGTATTGGTCGGGGCCCCTTTGAAGTCTGGTTTGGAGGGTAAGGTAGCCGGTAGCCTTATGCATGTAGCATTAAGACCCCGCCACAAGCGTAGCAATGCATCAATAACATACATATTTAGTGTCTGTAGGTAATAGTTACCTCTTTTCATCAGGAGAGACATCAGCTTATTTGCTATCTTATGACATAAAAAAAGATAGCAAACAAGCAGATGGGTCTCTTGATAGAAAGGGTCAAATATTTAGACATTAGACACCAAAGATGTTAATAGTGCGTTGCTATCTTGTGGCGAGGTCTAATGCTACATGCATACGTTTCTGGCTATCTTACACTCCAAACCGGAACACGACAGTGACAAGCACTGACGCTATTGCAGCAGGAATAGGTAAGGCGGTGGTATCAGACCCGGGCGAGACAATGCAGAACTCTACCACCTAGTAGCCATAATGGTAGTGACTCCTATAGCCAATCGGTTGCGTTTAACGACCTGCCTGGCAGAACGGCAGTTGGCCTATTCTTCAAAAACGCCCGGGACCAACACGGGGAAAAATCTTATGATAAAAAAACTCCATTCAACGACTATATTTATTTACATGAAAAAATATTCAATAATACTTTTATTGTCCGACTCTAAATTTGATAGTAATAAGCATTGACGCTATTGCGGCAGGAATAGGTTAGACAGATTTGTATTAAAACCCGGGCGAGACGTTGTAGAACTCAATTACCTAGTATCAATGGGATCCGGGTTCGATTCCCGGCAGGGACAGGCATTTGTATGACGAGCACAGATGTTTGTATTCCTGGGTTTGGGTGTCTATTAAATATATCCTAGTATTTATATATGTATTTCTATGTATTAGTATCGTTGACTGACACCCATACTACAAGCATATAATTTGCTTATTTTGGGGTCAGATTAATTCGTGTAATTTGTCCAGTGATATTTATTTATTTACGACGGTAGTTACATATTTGGCCAACCGTTCACCTTTCAATCAAACTGACTGGCATAATGGCAGATGGTACTTCTTTAAAGGAGGCCTATATGGAGAGTCTATCTTTGGCATAATAGCTCACAAAAAATTAAACGGCTTTGGGTAAGTTTGAGTACGGTTTTTAATCGAAAGCTTATTAAAGCTGATTGGTTCTAACTCCATGGCCATTTTGTTTTCTGTTTTAATGAGTTTTACGTTCTCAACGGGACTTTTATAGAATGAGTGATATTGAAACAGAATCTAGATCTAAAAATCTTTGCAATGAGTATGTACTCCGGAACAGATGACCACGAATTAAATGAAGTAGAGCGCACGTCTAAATACACGATGGCAATATCCTTTGATGTCATGATGCAATCAGGATAGTGTGCAAATACCTACTCCACTGAACTTGGTACTACCGACTTACCAATTCCTGTCGTAGCAGCGTTGCTGCTTGTCGCTGACGTGTTTCAGTTGGAGAGCAAGGTAGCTGATAAATTTATGCATGCGATATATCGTCTTCGCGACACAGGATAAGTGACTCACCTGATGGTAAGACTGATCAGAAGACACACTGATCAGAAATCAGAAGACTTGTAGTTGCATTTCCTGCCTTTTAAGAAAGAGTAGGCTCTTTTCTAGAAGTCGTAACCGTTCGGGAATATCCCTGCCAGTAATTAGTTCAATTGCCTCTGCTCGCTATCCTGTGAACATTGATATAAAAAACCCTAGATGCACAGTCCCCAACAAAACTGACACTCAAAAGTGTCCCTAATTTCATTTAAGTAGATATATATATGGCAAAAACATGTCTTTGCATATCCAACCTTAAGTGCACGACTTATAGTTATTTTTACAAAGCAGTGTACCAAAAGAAATAAAATTGACAGGTTCGCGACCGATGCGATTCTATTTGAAATGAGTGCACAATTTAAAATTGTGCACTCATTTTTGGAGGACGTTTTTGACACACTGATTGTGTATCTTGGGTTTTTTATATCAATGAATGTGAAATAAAAAAAATCATTTCCTGTAACTATGTCGTATTAATTTTCATTAAACAGATTTGTTTGCTCTGCAAATGATGCACAATGCACGTGAAACAAGAAGACAGCCTAAAAATGTGTCGACGATTTTTTAATTTAGAATTATTTAATATACAAAAATATTAAATGAAATAACGATTAGCTATATATCGCAGTCAATTTGTACATTTCATCGTTATACAAACAACGTGGGTACTTTATAAACGAAAAAGTTCAATACAAATTGCCGAAAGCAAATTATTGATGACAAATTGCGTCAATGCTATCTACAAAGTTAGATGTCGCCGATGTTCGACGAAGTATGGAACCGAAAGGTATCCTAAGAAACCTACTTTTTATGTAAGAAGCCAAATAGGTTTTTAGTTCTAAATAAACTAGCCATTTACAAAACAAGTAATTTGAACAAAATGCCGCGGCAATTTGTTAACGGCAGTGGTAAATTTCATGCATATTATATAATAACATCATTTTACATTCGGCATAATGCATTTTCTAAAACGTATTTATATTTATAATCTAACGACACCATTTGTATACAAACGAACGAATTCTAGAATATGCTTGCGACGTATATACACAGTGATGTAATGCCACACGCATAAGTTACTGACTAGTTTCAGTCTGAACACGAAAGTAATAAATGACTAAAAGCAAAATCTTAATGTCCTGTGACCTTCCACTCATCTTGCCAAATGACGAACAAGTAAATCGTGGTAAACCGCAAAGCCTGCCTACCCTTCAAGGTTACCGGGCGTGATTATACTTTTTTGCTCTGATACCATATTATTATATTCTTTTATATTAGGTCATATTCTTATAGAACTTTTAATCCTATCTCACCAATTTCTTTTCATCGCGGATTTCAACACAGCCTAGCTTTTCCTTAAATTCGCAATACGTGAGTCATAAGAATATAGTCTTTGTTGATTCAAATCTACAGAAATTACAAAACTGCAAACGAGAGCTGTGTAAAAAAACTAAATAGGCTATTAAACCAACAAGGCAATATTCAAAAAATTTCAAAATCGTCATTTACGTATCATCCAATTCAAAGACCAATATCATAAACAAGTTATAGTGTGTATTCCCTTCATGAGCCGGTGCTTCGTAGCGGTATAGACGGATTTTAATTGGAGTGATATCGGCAATCGCTAATGATGTCATCAGAACATGTTGACGCGACGATCCTTTGAAAAATATTGTAAGCACATTTCATTTACAGATTGGAAATTATTTCCCTTTTGTGAATATGTTTTTAGTTGTCTGAATCATTAATAAATCAGAAACTACAAGTTTTTATTAAAAATGTTTTCGATCTCTGATATTTGAATAAACTACAGCTGACAGAATTTTCATTTACAACTTTGAAATTACTTTTCCTTTGTTAGAATATTTTGAATTTGCTAAACCAATAACAGTTAATAAGTTTTCTTTTCTATTATTATTTATTAAAAAAACAAGTTTCTGAAAAACAACATACTAGCCCTTAATCTCAGCTTTACTCTATTTTACAACTTATTACTGCCCAGGGACATGTTTTTTAGTGGTCTGGATCTTTAATAAATCTAAAATTATATAAGATTTGGTTAACTAGTATCGATTTCTGATATTTGAAACCACTTAAACTGAAAGAACTTTTTCAAAATTTTCCCTTGTGATAGAATATTTTTTATTTAAAACCGTTAAACCAATAAGAGTTAATAAATTTTAATTCCTCTTATTTAAAAAGTATAAAAAATACAGCTCTATGAAAAACAGAAAATGTCACCTTTTATATTCAGCTGCTTTTCTTAAGTTGTTTTCTAACCTTCGAAGACATGATCTTGGTGGTTAATAAATCTAGACATATTTTTTTAATCTTGTCAATCTCAGATAATTGAAGGAACTACACCTGAAATAACTTTTATTTAAGACGTCTAAATTATGAACTTCTATTTTTTTATTAAACCAATGACAGTTAATAAGTTTTTATTTCTCTTGCCAGTTTAAAAAAAAATACAGATTTTTGAAAATTATAACATAGGTATACGCGGCTTGATTCAAATTCTTTTCTATCACTCGATAAAAAGGTTTTAGATGACTAAATCCTAAGTACTTAAATTTGAAATAATGGGATTTATTAAAATAATACCAATCTCTGATATTTCAATAATACATGAGGCACACTAAAAGTTTTGCACTTCTAGCTCGGATCGGAAATATTTGAATTTCAAATGTTATATTTTTAAAACGTTGCGACCTTCTTAGTAATAAAAAAACAATTAGCGGGAAATAATTTGTCAATTGTTTTTTATCACACAAAGTTCTACCTACACAACGAAAATAGAATTAAGTCGAAAAGATTTTAGGGCAATGATTTTTTATGATTTTAAAAGTTCTGTTTCTCCGCAAGAGTGTGCCGCTCATCTTCAAAATGCTTTTGGGAGAGAAGCACCTTGTTTGAGCACCGTGAGGCGATGACTTGCTGAATTTGAGAGAGGTCGAGTTTCTTTACATGACGAATTTCGTGAAGGGCGGCCTTCAACTGCCGTCAACGAAAATAATGTGGCTACTGTTAAGCGGTTAATTGAAGAAAACCTCCGGATTACCTATGAGACAATTCGAGGACTATTGGGGATTGTATGAGCCTAATTCAGAAAATTTTACACGAAGAATCAAAAGTTCGGAAACTTTATTGTCGTTGGATCCCTCGTGAACTGACAGCGGAGCAGAAGCGGGCTCGCATGGAATGGTGCTCACAGATGCTACTGAAGTACGACCACGGACATTCTAATGCTATTTATGACATTGTCACAAGAGACGAAACGTGGATTTATTGTTTTGAACCCGAAAAAAACAGCAATCTTGTGAATGGCTGTTTGAAAATGAGAACAGGCCAACAAAAGTGAGACAGGCGAGAAGCGTTTAGTAAAAAAATGATCGCATTTTTTTCTCAGCTACGGGTCCCATCTGTACAATTCCACTTGAAGATCAAAAGAGTGTTAATGCCGAGTTGTATTCTACCATTTTTTTACCCAGGGTGTTAAAAAAAGTTCGCGAAAGACGACCCAAAAGCCGCATTCTCCTACACCATGATAACGCTTCTTCACACACGGCCAACAAATCAAAGTAATTTTTAGCTTCCGAAAAAGTACATCTCGTCACTCATCCTGTGCATAGCCCCGACCTAGCCCTGTGATTTCTGTATTTTCCCCAAAATCAAAGATTTGATGAGAGGTTTTACTTTTACCAACTCCCAAGAGGCAGTGAAAGCGTTCAATCAGCACGTAGAAAACATGCCTTCAGATCTCTGGTCCTCCTGTTTTAAGAAATGGTTCGATCGCATGAAAAAATGTTTAAAATGTAAAGGAAATTATTTTGAAAAGCAATACATATAATATTTTGTTCATAACATGTTGTTTTTTTAAGTTACGCAAAACTTATAGTGTGACCTTCGTATTTATAGTTTGCTAAATCATTTAATTATCCAATTGAAAACCAATTAGTTTTCACTACTATGGTTTATTTTTTTAAAAGAATGAATATCTACGCTAGCTTTTGCCCGCGTATTCATTTATGGTATTTTTCTGTCCCACGGAAGCAGAACTTTTTTCTAGATAAAAGTAACATGACTCACTGCTGCTGCTGTTACTAGCAATGTATATGAATATGACGATTGATTTTTCTAGTAGAGTCGTAAAAGCGTAACGAACAAACAAACACACTATCGCATTTACAATATTTATTACGATCTTCTTTGGTATAATTTAAAACGTTATATAATTGTTTAAGCAATACTTCTGTGCTAAGAAAAACTAAAAAAAATTAAACAAACAAAATTTTAGACTTTATTTCAGCTAGGTATATCTAAATTTTTCTTTTCGGGATTCAGTCCCGAACCCTTCAAAAGTCGATACTGAAGCTAGCAACGCTAGACCATGGATGTCATTTTAATATTTATAGAAACTTTCAATCCATCTGAATTACACCTGAAATAGAACATTTTCATCATATTTTAATTACTCAATGCTTCATCACGGTTTGCGGTCCATTAAAATATTCAAACGCACCTAAGCTTTTAGTCTGCGGTCCCAATTAGGTCACTACTCCGTTTGTTATAATATATTTAGTAATGTAATTATTGAATAACTGTGTCTCGCAATCTAGAATGAAAAAAATTAAAAAAAAATATTCCGATCAAATATCGTTTATGGGTACAGTTTTGGCGCTCTTAGATTCCAAAAAAAATATATTAAAAAAATATAGCGATTTAAGAGAACCCAACACTTTTTTTAGATAGAGCTCTAATCTCCACTTAGTAAAAAATATAAATTTTATTTATTTAAACGACAACTGATAAAATACAGAATTATATTAAATACAAAACTGATTTCACTTTGTTGTATATTACCAAAATTTACTTCTCAATTTCACAAACACGAATGCCTCGAAAACATATCTGTCGAACCCATTAATAACCTTTTACTCTAGTCTATTACTGACTTTATTATTACCTAATCAAATACTTCACTTTATTTTAGGCCAAAGTTAAATTAATTATTTTAATTTACAATTAATTTAAAATAGGTTGAATAATGAATCATTCTGAACATTTAATAAGATATACATTTATTTTTTTATTTATTTACTTATTATTTAATAAGATATATTTAAATAATAAGTAAAAAAATAACACTTCAGCTTTATTCTGATGCAACAATTTAAAAATGATGTCGCATATATTCATTTTATGCAAATTTATGTTTGTGTAAAAAATTAAGAACACAACAGTCTGTTGTACAATATTAAGTTATTCAATTATATTTACTTGTGTCTCGCAGTCTGAAATAAAAAAATATTATTCGGATCCAAAATCTTTTTTAAGACAAAAAGCTTACGCGCTCTCAGCTGCAAGGTTATATTTTTATATTTATACGTATTTTATATTATAAGATAGCAAACAAGCAGATGGGTCTCCTGATGTAAAGAGTCAACCATCGCCTGTAGACACCAAAGATGTTAATGGTGCGTTGCTATCTTGAGGCGAGGCGAGGCTATACCTTACCCTCCAAACCGGAACACGACAGTGACAAGCACTGACGCTATTGCAGCAGGAATAATTAAGGCGGTGGTACCAGACCCGGGCGAGACAATGCAGAACTCTACCACCTAGTAGTCACGATGATAGTGACTCGCATAGCCAATCGCTTTTATGACATGCCTGCCAGAACGGCAGTTGGTCTATTCTTCAAAGGAGTCCGGAACCAACGCGGGGAAATATAGATAATATCTAATTCGTTATTATCTATATTAATATTATAAATGCGAAAGTTTGAATAGGTGGATATTTGGATGGATGTTTGTTACTTAATCGCGCAAAAACTACCGAACGGATTTGAATGAAATTTGGCACACAGGTAGATGATGTCTTGGAATAGTATATAGGTTATCTTTTATCCCGGAAAAATTAGGTGATCCAGCAGGATCCGCCAAAAACTTTTATAATGCAGCGGGCTGCACGCGGCAGCTAGTTTCATATAAAACTTAAACTTCCTTTGCAATAATTGTTTATTAATCTTAAGTACTATTATGTCACTCATGGCAAGTTATTATTTACGTTAACATTGGTTTGGCCCGCATAGTAATACATTGTAAGCAAAAGAATTAAAATTTCATTGATTAACAAAGATATTATTAGATTGTTTATGATTGAATTACAACGAATATACAGGTTTGGTAGAAATTATGAAATGGAAAAATCCATTGTCTTAAACAATGAGTTTATTCGGTTAATTTGTGTGTACGTTCTAAAAAAATATTTTCGAGATGCTGTATTGATTAAGTGGAATCTGTAGCCTGTATAAATTTCAAAGTTTTTCCTTTTTGGAAAGTCAGTTGAAAATAGCCAGCTTTAATTTCTGTACAGGCAAATAAAGATGAAGTACGATACATTATTAAATTATATGTTTGTTTCGAGTTGGCGATACAGCTTTGTAGTTTGCAGGGTTCCTGAGAGAGCCATAACTTTTATCTGAATTCTGATATATGTACGAGTATATAATGTTCAAATTAATATTTGTATCCAGTTTATTAATAAGTATTTATGCTTTATTTTACTGCTTTCAATATATGCCCCTGGAGCAGCCGACATGACTCATATCTAGGTTATTTGCTTTGTATAAGTTTAGATACTGAAAAACTTAAAACAGAAGATTTATTCTCCAAGTTGGCCAGGTCCTTTTTCGTCAGATAGCTCGTAATAATTTTTTTCTATATTGTACCCGGCCTATTTAGATTTAAGCTTTATTATAGCTTTAACAGTCTGTGTTTTGAAATATTTGAAAATCTGATTAAGAATCGTAGTAAATTTATCTATATTAATATTATAAATGCGAAAATTTGGATGTTTGGATGGAGGATGTTTGGATGGATTTTTGTTACTCAATCGCGCAAAAACTACTTAACGGATTTGAATGAAATTTGGCACACAGATAGACAATGACCTGGAATAACACAGGCTATTCCGAAAAAAGTTGTCCTGGGTTGGTCCCGCGGGATTCGCCAAAAACTTTTGTAATGCAGCGGGCTGCACGCTACAGCTCAATAAAACGAAAAAGCCAAATGAAAAAAGAAAAATGCAGTTTATAGAATTTAGCCTGCGATAGAATGTGGTGGAATTAATTGCACAGTGTTTTATAGTAATCAGTCTCCTCTTTATGCGATGGCTCTTAGCCTTCCCTTTTTTGTCTGTTAAGCGGCGTGCGTAGTTGTGTGCACCTGTATATTGAGTCGTGCTGAGAGAGAAGGCGTCATATAATTAATATAGTATATATATATATATATATATATATATATATATATATATATATATATATATATAAGTTAAAAATGTAAAGTTTAATTAAAGTTTTTAAAATATAGAGCTAAAATGTAAAGGAGATTATTTTGAAAAACAATAAACATAATATTTTGATTATAACGTGTTATTTTTTAAGTTACGCAAGACTTATAGTGTGACCTACATATATATATATATATATAGATACTTGTCCATAAGGTTAACTTATTTGTGTTTATTATTCTACTCATCAAATACTCTTCATTTACCACATTTTCTGGAAATTTTCTTTTCTGTAAGTTTAATTTCTGAATTTTTCACATTTCTGAAAGTGTAAACGGTACACATGCTTTTCTTCTGTTCCGACGTCGTCAGTTAATACCTAACCATCATGGTCAACGTCTTTGATTAATCTAAATGAATGGATCTTTCAAATAATCTTCTTTTAAATCCTATCTATTACTTTGTTTTGATCAATATTGTGATCTCTGATGATCCAATAATGACATAGACTGTTTAAATATGACCTTTAATAACTATTTCCTTTCATTCTCATTCAATTACTTGTAAGTATTTATTGATGCGTTTCCAGTTCCTTTTGTTCCTACCCGACTGCGGCTTTGACTTGAGGTTATATTTTTTAAATGGATGCATGTAAACACGTATGTGTGTTTGTATGTTTCTTTGTAAGTATGTATGTATATTTCTTCAACACGCTCAGTAGCGTAAACATCTTTATAGATTTAAGCTCCAGTAGTTTTATTAAGTGAGAGTGACACAGGCGATATAATTTTTAGCGGACTTGATAAGAAAAAGGTTTTATTTTTTCGAATCGGTCACAGTCGGGATTTTGAACGGAGAGTTGAGCTTGGCAAGGTTCCCTTTAAGATCAAGGATTTTTTTGGACTTACTGTATCCTCCGTGTTGGTCTGTAAAGAATAGGCTCCTTTGAAGAATAGACCAACTGTGGTTCTGTCAGGCAGGTCATAGAATGGCAATACATGTCACTACCATCGTAACTACGAGTACTAAGCGCTAGAGTTCCACAGCGTCTTTCTCGGGTATTTTTTACCACCACCTTACATTTTCATGCCGCAATAGCGTTAATGTTGTCATGTTCCGGTTTAGAGAATAAGGAAGCCAGTAGATATATGCATGTGGCATTGCTATCCTGCGTCACAGATAGCAAAAATCTATTAACATATTTGTTATCCATAGACGATGGTTTCCCTTTCCATCAAGAGAGTCATCTGTTTGTTTCCTACATTATGATATAAAAAAATCCATTATATTCAATATTTTAAAAAAATCTGGACGTCTGGATGTATGTATGTATAGATGTACTACGATTACCCTCAAAATACTTAACCTAAAGGTATCATTTTTTTAACAGCTTCAGTATGTCAGGGGTTTTTTCCTATTGAAAATTACTATCTAATTCACTATCCTTTAATTATTTTTTTAAATTAACGATCGTTAGTAAAGCTTACACTTTTGGATTATACAATTTTTTTGTTTTTATAATAATTACTTATTAGATTGACGAAATCGTAGAAAATAACAAAAATTTTTGGTTCAACTTGAAACGAGTTCAAGACATAACTATCGTTTAAAGTTTAACGAAACATCCACACAGAACGAGTTTAAAAATATTTTCCAGCGCGCTCCAGGAAATGGACTCTCCGAACGGAACCCGACTCGATAAAAGTATCGCACGATATATGTGCGAAGTTTTAAATGTCCTCCATATTGTTTTCTTTCTGATGTATTTATTTTTCTTATATGATGAGTTGGATCACTATTTATGATTTATTAATGACGAAAATTTTTGAAAATAATGATTTTTGACTTTTTAATAAAATGTTCTTTGACTTTTAGAAAAAATGTTTTTTTTTTAATTTTTTAAAAACAAAAATAAATTAATCGTTGTCATGTTTAAAATGATGTAAGGTAACGAACATATTGACACGAAAATAGTGTAAACTAGTAGGTTATATCCATAAAATATTAGGTATAGGTGGAGCTGGCACTCGTCTTAATCAATTGAAACAAATATTTACATGATATCTCTGTCTCTGAGGTCTCGTCATCTCTTTTTATACAGCTGTGTTAGAAAGAGAGGGTTAGACCTCAGAAGATGACAGCAGTATTTAAAATTTGGTTTCAAGTAGGTATTAGAAGTGTTGCCTCGTGATATAATACAGCTTCATGGTTATATCCACAGTATTATCTGTATTTCCAACCGATTAGTCATTCCAATAGATTATTCATTCGCCTGTGTTTTTTATGTTTGTTAACACAGAACTCGGATATTTATGAATCGATTTTGAAAATTCTTTTTACGTTTGAGAAGGTATACTTACCGAGTGGTCTTAGTTAAATTTGGCAAAGATCTGATGCAGAATTTCAGAGTACAGGAAATGGGAAGTCGCTAGCTGCAATTTTACGCCGTCTAAAAAATATAAGTAACTAATTCTTCATTCTCTTTTTTTCTAAGTTTAGAGTTTTAATTTATTTTTGTTTTACTTTTCACTCTAATTCCCTTCTTTTTTATTTACTGAATCTTTATTTACTGTACTCTTTTTTCGCTGGAAGAAATCTCACTACGTGATAAGCTCATTTTTATATTATGTTTTGTTTAAAAAAACTCGTCTGCATTTGTATACAGTTAAGTATAAATTAATAAATAAAATAAAAAATAAATAACATCTCGCCGATACTACAGAAGAGGTAGGCATTATGTGATAGGTGGCATATCGTCATGTCGGGCACCAAAGAATATCGGACACGTTCATTATTATGTTTTCGAAAACACTTGAAACTATGGAGTATATAAGGATATATAGAGTATAAATTAAAAGAAAAAACTTTTGAAAAAAA
This sequence comes from Apodemia mormo, assembly GCA_036924255.1. Classification (NCBI taxonomy): domain Eukaryota; kingdom Metazoa; phylum Arthropoda; class Insecta; order Lepidoptera; family Riodinidae; genus Apodemia; species Apodemia mormo. The sequence goes on along the minus strand of JAUPFN010000024.1, from coordinate 15,835,387 downwards.
GCCTTTATTTAAACGCTCTAAAAAGAAGAAAATAAAATTTTCCTTTTAAATTTTAACTATGAACTTACAACATCATTATACACAACTTATATGATCATAAAAGCTTGACGCGATGATCAGTAATTAATTAAATTCAAATGTTATTAATTTGAACTTAGCAGATTTTACATAAATCAATAAGTAGGTACTAGTTTATTTACACAAAAAATCGAATAATATCGCTGGAAAAATTGCACAAATTGATCTAATCTCAAAGGAAACAAATTATTGACTTGTGTTATGGGTGTTACTCAACAATATTAATACATAGAAATAAATATGTACCTAAATATTGTTACATACATAATACACACCCAGACCCAGAAATATAAACATCTATGCTCATCACAGAAACGTTTGTCCCCGTTGGGAATCGAACCCAAGCCCCATCGATTTTTACTTAGGTTCGCTAACAGCTCGACCAGTGAAGCGGTCAAAAGATATACGATGCAGCCGGATATAGAGGAAAAGTTGTAAGTGTCCCGCTGTTTACTGAAAATAAAGTTTCAAAACCCTATCAGAATGGCGCTGACGTTGGATAAACTACGATTTGAACATAGCTGTTGCAGACGGAGTGAAGTGTGCTGAACCAAAGTTTAAACAGCGATTGCTGCGCTGTTTTAACAATTTTTTTACATTATAAAATAGTAAACAGGCATCTGCCTGTTTATTATTTTATAATGTAAAAAAATCTTGATAGAAAGAGAAAACTATCGCTTATAAACACCAAAGATGTTTATGGTGCGTTGATATTCTTGTGGCGAGGTCTTAATGCGAGATGCATAAATTTACCGGCTAACCTTATCTTTCAGAACGGAGCGCGACAATCTGTAGATATCCATGCTACGTACGTTAGCTTATAGGCTAATCCTAAATGCCGAAACCTGACTTCAACAGGTACTAACAAATTCGCGGTTGTAATAGGCAAAGCGGTCTGAACAAAACGATGTAGAATTCTAGTATTTATGTACAGTTGACAGTATATATTAAAGGACATGATAGGTAATAGTCATAAAATATAATGAAAAGAGCAGTAAACCCAAATGCAGAGGTTTTGTGCATTAAAATGTATTAGATCCCTAGCACGAACACATATTATTTTTAATTTTACATATTAGTACATGTTATTATAAATAATGGGCAGTTATTTTACCCATATTATTAGTAAATTTGGTTATAAACCTAAAAAGGTAATATACATATTGTTTCGTTTAATTTTACATTTTAGTTATTTCCATTACTACGTTAGCATCCAAGTTCAATTATACATATAAGTTATTTATTTTACTTTATTAATAGTTATTAATAAAGTAAAATAAATAAAAAATAATTAACATCTCGGCGATACGAAAAGTTAGCTATTGCCAGAGACTTCGCCCCTCGCGGACTTCGTTTACTCCGCACAGCTCCTCCCCCGTAGGTGATAATATGTAGCCTACATGTTGACCCGACCTGTTAGTAATATTCATGCAGATGCAAATTTGAAGTAAATCCATGCAGTACTTTTTGAGTTTACCCTGGACATACAGACAAACAGACAAAAATTCTAAAAACTATATTTTTGGCTTTGATATCGCTAAGTGGTAGATCACGTCCCAAGTATTCTTTTAAAAAAATATTCAATGTACAGTTTTGACTTTCCTACGATTTTATTATATGTATAGATACTAAGATGGTCTATTCTTCAAAGGAAGCTCCCCGTCAAGAGTAGAATATTTATCATTCTACTTATTTTGGCAAAGATCGGCTGTATATATGTCGGCCGTTTCACTATAATCGAGACTACGAGATGAGAGTTCTTCAACACATCGCCCAGGTTTTGGTACCACCGCCTTATCTATTGCTACAGCAATAATGTCAATACTTACCACCTATAGGCGATATTTTTTTTATATCATAAGATAGCAAACAAGCAGACAGGCCTCCTGATGGAAAGATTCAAACATCGCCTATAGAAACTAGAGGTGTTAAAGTGCATTGCTATCTAGTGGCGAGGTCTAATGCCACGTGCATAAGTTTACCGGCTACCTTACCCTCCAAACCGGAACACGAAAGCGACAAGCACTGACGCTATTGCAGCAGGAATAGGTAAGGCGGTGGTACCAGTTCAGGCGAGACAATGCAGAACTCTACCACCTAGTAGCCACGATGCTAGTGACTCAAATAGCCAATCGTTAGCCTTTCACGACCTTCCTGGCAGAACGGCAGTTGACCTATTCTTAAAAGGAGCCCGGAACCAACACCGGGAAAATAATTATAGGGTGGATAGTTGTTCCTTTCAATCAGGAGAGGCAGCTGCTTGCCTGTTATTTTATCATTTAAATATAAAATATTTGCTTAATTAGCACATCTATTTATGCATATTATTTATATTATTTCTTCAGTAAATTTTACATAACCATTCATTAAATACGATTCTCGCTGATTAAGGTCGAGATTGTAGCTGAGTTAGAATTAATGATATTCCACAAGTTCCCTCGTCTGTGCCAAAACTTTATAATTTATTGGCAAACAAAGACGCGAACTGAATAACAATGCCGAACCTGAGCGACGTTACATTACTTTCTTGTTATATCATGATTAAAAATTATAATTTCTTCTGAACTTTCTCTTGTATTTGATTGAGGATATTAAAAAGTTGGCCATTCAAAAGCAACAAACTTTGACGTTCGCGTTTCCCAGGTTCGTGTTTTAATTACGCCGCCATTTTTAAATTAATGTCAAATAAGTCAAATTAAATTAGAAAGGAAAAATATGTATGAATAATGAAACTTAATTAAATTGCCGCCTCAAGGTGCTGTAAGGGCATTTTAAAATCTTAATCCACGGGTTTCCTTGAGATAAAAATTTAAAGATATTATAGACCGTGGTCCAACGAACAAACTTTTTTTTGATCAATAACAAGCTGAATTTTTGTAAAAAGCTTCGTTTTGATGAGACAACCATCTTTTCTATCTAAGAAAAATCTCAAATCGGGTAACTAATAAAGTTATGGGGCTTTGAAAATTTTGATTCGGTGAAGGAAAAATATTAATAAATAATCGCTTGACTATATTGGAAAACACGATGAAACTTTTGTCCTACATATTCGATAGTTTTTCTGATGAGTCCACCACTCTAAAGTTTCGGAATTATGAGTTTTTTAAATTGATATTAATCAATATAAAAACAACTTATTTTCTCACAACAGCTTATTAATAATTATTGTTAACATTGTCCTGCACGTAAAGTGGAAACTTGTTTTAGTCCGACACTCTAAACTGTTATTTTTTATCTGTTTTTATTAGTTACCCAACGATGCTGTTCCCTTAAATTCAGCTTGCTATTAATCAAAAACAAGTTAGTTTGTGGGACCATGGTCTATAATAGGTTATATTTTTTTAAACTTTGTGTAGGTAAGTATGTTCGTAAAAAGATTAGGTCATTAAAATATTTACATAATACGTAGGTCACACTATAACTTTTGCGTAACTTAAAAAAACAACATGTTATAAACAAAATATTATGTTTATTGCTTTTCAAAATAATTTCCTTTACATTTTAAACATTTTTTCATGCGATCGAACCATTTATTAAAACAGGAGGACCACAGGTCTGAAGGCATGTTTTCTACGTGCTGATTGAACGCTATCACTGCCCCTTTGGAGTTGGTAAAAGTAAAACCTCTCATCAAATCTTTGATTTTGGGGAAAATACACAAATCACAGGGTGCTAGGTCGAGGCTATGCGTAGGATGAGTGACAAGTTATACTTTTCCGGAAGCTAAAATGACTTTGTTTTGTTGGCCGTGTGTGAAGAAGCGTTATCATGGTATAGGAGAATGCGGCTTTTGGGTCGTCTTTCGCGAACTTTTTCTAACAACCTGGGTAAACAAATGGTAGAATACCACTCGGCATTAACACTCTTTTGATTTTCAAGTAGAATTGTACAGATAGGACCCGTAGCTGAGAAAAAAACGCGATCATTTTTTTACCAACGTTTCTCGACTGTCTCACTTTGGTTGGCCTGTTCTCATTTTCAAACACCCATTCACAAGATTGCTGTTTTTTTTTTCGGGTTCAAAACAATAAATCCACGTTTCGTCTTCTGTGACAATGTCATAAACAGCATTAGAATGTCCGTGGTCGTACTTCAGTAGCATCTGTGAGCACCACTCCACGCGAGCCCGCTTCGGCTCCGCTGTCAGTTCATGAGGGATCCAACGACAACAAAGTTTCCGCACTTTCAATTCTTCGTGTAAAATTTACTGAATTTGGCTTATACCAATCCCCAATAGTCCTCGAATTGTTTCATAGATAATCCGGGGGTTTTCTTCAATTAACCGTTTAACAGTAGCCACATTATTTTCGTTGACGGCAGTTAAAGGCCGCCCTTCACGAAATTCGTCATGTAAAGAAACTCGACCTCTCTCAAATTCAGCAAGCCATCGCCTCACGGTGCTCAAACAAGGTGCTTCTCTCCCAAAAGTATTTTGTAGACGAGCGGCACAGTCTTGCGGAGAAAGAGAACTTTTAAAATCATAAAAAATCATCGCTCTAAAATCTTTTCGACTTAATTCCATTTTCGTTGCGTACGTAGAACTTTGATGTGTGATAAAAAAACAATTGACAAATCATTTCCCGCCAATTGTTTTTTTTTTATTACTAAGAAGGTTGCAAGGTTTAAAAAATATAAAATTCGAAATCCAAATAGTTTCGATTAGCTAGAAGTGCAAAACTTTTAGTGTGCCCCATGTATAAAAATCAATTGCTGTTCGTTAGTCTCGCTAAAACTCAAGAACGGCTCTGAACTGATTTGGTTTTGAATTAATTCTTAAAGTACAGGGAAGGTTTAAAATTTGAGAAAATATATAAAAAATTAGAGTAGTTTAAAAAGCAGAACAACGTTTGCCGGGTCAGCTAGTAATAATATAAATGCAAAAGTTTGGATGTTTGGATAAATGGATGGATGGATGTTTGTTACTCAATCACGCAAAAACTACTAAACGAATTTCAATGAAATTTGGCAGCGTGCAACCTGCTGCATGATAAAAGTTTTTGGTAAATCCCGCGGATCACCTAATTTTTCGGAATAAAAAGTATCATATGTGTTATTTCAGGTTATCAAACTGTATGCTAAATTTCATTCAAACCCGTTCAGTAGTGTTTGCGTGATTGAGTAACAAACATCCATGCATCCATCCAAACAACCATCCATCCAAAAATTCAAATTTTCGCATTTATAATATCAATATATAAATTTACACAAGTGTCAGCTAATACCTGGCCGTTTTGCTGGGCGTAAATTCATTAATGATAAAATAAATTATGTTGTCTATCATTTTTATAATCTTGTGTACCAATATACCAACACCAATATTTATATAGATCGGTCTAGCATTCTCAAGTCATAATGGGACATGAGCATACAAACAATAAAAAATGTGTAAACGGTTGACCCTGCAGGCCATTCCTGAAACTTCCCGCTTAATAAATCCCAAACAAATAGTCGATTTTGATGCAATTAGCGGTATTTAACGAAGTTTTAAAGGAGAAAAACTGATAAGATTTTTATGTCAACCGGTCTATTAACCTGAAAGTTATTTCAAAAATATTAAGTAAGTTTGCAAAAAACAACGTGATTTTAATATTTGAAATGCTGTAATATCGAATAGAATACAAAAAAATGATTAGTTGAAAAATTTCGAAAATACACATTTTTTTAAATTTTTCTTCAGCGATTATTCCCAAACGGATAAAGTAATTTTAACGCAATTTATGCATTAGGCGTAGTTTTTGAGGAATAGAGCTGATTAGTTTTTGTATTCAATCGCTACATTAATCTGGAATTTATATTTTTTCAAAATTTCTCAAAATCTCCTGGACCGAATCGATTCAAATTTTCAGGAAGTCTAAGTTGAGCGGAGTCCAATCGAATGTCATCAACCGCGTTTCGATCGGTCTAGTCATTCAAAAGTTATGAAATGTTTACGTACACACATACACACATACACACACACGTATACATACACACGTACACATACACACATACATACAGACATACTGAAGTCATCGTGAAAATAGTTGGAAAAGGTTCCTAGGACCTCAAAACGTGGAGATCTGCCCCCCTAGACAAGTGGCAAACGCTCAGTAACTATTCAAATATTACGCTTCGTGGATCATGGCTTGTTCAACGTTCGTTCCATACGAACTTTACGAAGTATATCGAATATTGTCTCTGAATTGACGGTAAACGTCACTTTGAAGTATTATTTTCACCGAGGTTATAAGTTTTATTTATATGAAAAGTGCATTAAAAGCAAAAAAGGCTTGCCTCCCAAGATGTGGCATCAACGCTAGTATAATAGAAAGAGAAATTTATGGATTTGTCATAAGCTGTTGACACGAGCGTAAATGAATTTGTAATTGGTAGCCAAATGTCATTCGTGAAACGAAACGTTATATTGCATCGATCATTTTTGACAATTTTCGTACAAAACCGTAGCCAAGTGGCACTTTTGACAAGCAAAATAGTAGCGAATTATCCGATAATCAGCGAACGCTAGAACCCTGCAGATTACGCTTAAAATGGCGGTTGATCACTATTATTCAATCAGCTGTTCTAAAGCGTAAATAACATCTGTGAGAATTTTTGATAATTTTAAAGTAAAATTAACGCAAATTAAGGCTTTTGGTGGCACATTATTAATGGTGCTTTGATATCCTTGTGGCGCGGGCGGGGTATTAATGCCACATGCATACATTTACCGGCTACCTTACCCTCCAAACCGGAACACGCCAGTAACAAGCACTGTTGCTATTGCTGCAGAATAGGTGGGCCAGTGGTATTAGACCCGGGCGAGACAATGCAGAATCCTACCACCTAGAAGCCACATTACTAGTGACTCTTTTACCCAATTGTTCGCTTCTAACGAACTGCCTAGTCACATTGTAAGTAGTGATAGGTTTGCAAAATGCTGACAATGTCTTAATGATGATAAATATAATATTTCGTCTTTAAATATGTTACAGACACTATAAGTTCAAGTTATAAACACTATATTCTTGTTACAACCCTTGTATTTTGTAAATTTAATGAAACAAAGAAAGATAGTTTATTTTTCAGTGTAGCAATAGATTTCGATCAATTTTACATTTCTGTAAATATGTATGCCAAAAAATACGTAAAAAAGAAGTTTTATATGTTCAGTTTTGGATATTTTTGTTCATTTTTAATAATAAATTTATCATCAGCTTTCATAAATCTGAAACAAAAGTTTTATGTGACTATCGATAACATTTTGCACAATTCTACGTTCACTTGTAATGTAAAGAGGATTTACTTAAAATATGTTAACACAATCAAATTTGATAGCAAGGAAGATAAATACATAAATCTTGGTGACAGTATTTAATTTTATAACTCTTTAAATTCGTAGTACTGACAGAGTTCAATTGACATGTTAGCTATATAGAAACTTACGGCATGACAGTAATTAAGAATCAGATATAGCGACTCTGTTCTTATTTTTTATATTATTTATATATTCCATCCATGTATATTATTCATCCGAGATTGACTCACGTTGTGAAAATAACACTTTAAACTGACATCGCCGTCAATTCACAGACAATATTCGATAGACCTCAATAGAATGAACGTTAAACAAGCCATGATCCACTTGGCTACCAATTTGGTCTAAATGACGCCAATGGGTTATATTAGAATGAACGTAGAGCCCGGTTGGCGGTCAGAGCGTGCGCAGGACAGAAAAATTTTGATGGAAAATTTCAACCCTATATAAAACACCCCTTTTTTGTTGCACCATTGCGTGGAGGGGGTAAGGGACACCAACTTTTGTCAAGGTCACTTTGCTCTGAGTTAATTCCCCGTGGAGTTAGGAGATGAAAATAGAAATCCATTACAAAGGCGTCTGCGACTTAAAAAAATAAAATGTATCGAAATCCCCCTAGTTAGGTTACTCTTAAACTATGGACTCTTAAATTATGGCAATTTGCGTTCATTTTACTTTAAAATTATCAAAAATTCTAACAGATATTATCCACGATTTAGAACAACTGATTGAATAATAGTGATCATCCGCCATTTTTAGCGTAATTTACAGGGTTCTAGCGTTCGCTAATCATCGGATCACAATTTTGCTTGTCAAAAGTGCCACTTGGCTAAGGTTTTGTATGAAAATGATCAAAAATGATAGATGCAATACAACGTTTCGTTTCACGAATGACACTTGGCTACCAATTACAAATTCGTTTACGCTCGTATCAACAGCTTATGTCAAATCCATACATTTTGTTTTCTATTCTCCTAGCGTTGATGCCACTTGTCTTGGGGGGCTGGTGAAAACTCGATTTTCGTAATTCGGAGTACATTCAGCAACTTGAAACTTAACTTCCTTAATTATATACGTAGCGGGAAGTTAAAAAATTAAAATGGTAAAATAAATGTTAGTGAGTATTTAGGTATTACGAAATTTGCCAATAAAGGAGATTGATGAGATATGCCGCAAGTACTTCAAGAATATTGCGTAAGCTGAAATCATCAAATTTATGTACAATAAGCCCATATTAGAATTCTACAACCATTTTTTAATAACAAGTAAATTTTAAAAAGGAGTGTACTTGGAGGTCATGAAACTAATCTAACTTGTACGCTTTTTCTTATTTCTAAATCAAGCAAAGATTTTTCTTTTCTGCCATAAATAGCACTTTCTTTTATTTTTAACGCCATTCAAAAGATCAAAACCGATCATCATTTTGAAAATATACATATTTTTGAACATTAAAATACTATTAGTTTTACAAACTTTAGATTTTTGAATTTTTTGGTTTCAAAAATTCATGCTTAGGTAAAGTTTTTGCTTCGTTGAGCTCCTTAAAGCTTGAGCTCCTAAAAGCTCCTTAAAATATTTCAATATGATGGCCTGAAGGCCAACCGGATTACAAATTTTTTAAATAAGTAGGATAAAGTTTAATTTTTGAAGTAAAACATCTTCAGGCATGACTTGAGATTAGTTAAGATCTTTTTGAACGGAAATAACGCTTGACGCACTTTCCGCTATTTAAAAATACAATGTGAATTGAGAATATATGTGACACATACATTCACAATTCACAACAACAACAAGTTTATAGGTATTAAAACGAGCTAACTTAACCGTCATTTTATTTTTTAAATATCATTTAGGTAATAGCTTCAAAACCAGCCAGTCAAAAACAATGCAACCAAGGAGATTTTATTGCAACTTTTGACTTAAAAAAACGAAAAACATTTTTCCGCGGGCTACTTTATTACTATTTACTACGGATAAAATGGATACGCCTTTCAAGACAAAAATCTAAGTTTGTCAGTGTAGCTTGCATTTACACACAGAAATACAGAGCTACTAAAGGGGGCCCAAACCATCACGAAGTATTTTTAGGGACCTTTAATGAGTTTTTTTTTACATTTCTTGTAGTGTTTTTTTATTCTTTTACTGGCATTGAAAAGGTCGGATGTAAGAATCCACAGAAGGTATTAAATTGAATTGATTTCTTGTTTGGGTTATGGATTGTAACGCCTGAATCTATAAAATTTCTTGCGACTGTTTACTTAATACATAGTAGTCGGTAGAAAATAATGCATTATTGTGTTTACGAAGCAATAAATCTCAACTGCATTTCACTACAAAGTTATATCTATGAAGGGATGTATGCAGTTCTATCGATAAAGTCATGTTTTAATCGACATATACTCATTATGTTACATATAAATTACTAGCTGTTGCCAGCGACTTCGTCCGCGTGGACTTCGTTTACTCCGCACAGCTCCTCCCCCGTAGGTGATAGCGTGATAATATGTAGCCTATATGTTGACCCAACCTGTTAGTAATATTCATGCAAAATTTGAAGTAAATAAATCCATGCAGTACTTTTTGAGTTTACCCCGGACATACATCCTGACAAACAGACAAAAATTCTAAAAACTATATTTTTGGTTTCGATATCGATTGTAGATCAAGGCCCAAGTATTATTTTAAAAAAATATATTTAATGTACCGATTTGACTTTCCTACGATTTTATTATATGTATATAGATATATAGATGTGTGTGTACTTATGTAGAAGTGTCTTTATGTCCATATCCCTGAAGAGGTAAGCAGAAGTACAATCAGTCCACCTAGAATTAGTCGAAAATACTTTGTCCCACAGTATGATAGTCGGCAAGCCTATCGCCAACTGGGAACTTTTCCAATTTCGGGCAACGTTGTTTTTATCAAAAAACTGAAAAAACACATTTAAGTTACCCAGCCCGGGAATCGAGCTCAGGATCTCATGTGGTCAACATCGACATCGGACCAGTAGACCACACAGGCGATTACTTTGCGATTGATGTACTTATGTAGGCGCGTAAAAAGTTTTACTTAGCTAACCACCACTTGGATGTGCGCGCTCATCGTAATACCAGCTTACTTCATGTCGCATGTACGTGCACAACGTAATATTAGCTAGATTCATTATGCCGCCTTTTTGTTGTTGGCTATCAGGTGTGCGCGCACATCATAAAAATTTTACTCTCAAAATTGTTTCCAAACGCGCCAAACGAGGTATAACTTCAATAAAACTATAGAACCTGGTGTGCCTATATTTAATTTAGATATTAAAATTGGTAATGGAAAAGAAAAAAAAAACAAAAAAAACAAACCTTGTATTGAAACAAAAATATTTTATTAGGTTGTTCCTAAAAATAATTAAAAATATTAGCACTTTTTCAACTTAAATCCACAACCCTAGATCTGCTACCGGCAATTTTGAGCCAACAAGATAGTCAGCACAAAAAGAAATGATGTTTAGTCATAATTTAATATTAACTTTATAACTGTGCTGTAAAAATTTGTTGCAAATTTCGATGGAATTATGCATTTATCTTTCCTAACATACAAACTTAAAAACACACGTAGATTTCCACATTCATAAAGAGTAGTAAATATGGTAACTTATACCATTACAATCTGTGGTTATAACTTATAATGTTATTTTTTATGTACAAATATCGATAAAATTATTTACTGACATCACTTAAAGTAAATGAGCGTTTAATGGGTGTAACTTTGATCGTAACTCAGACAAGTTCGGCGATTAAACAAGAATTGTATCCTTGATATTAGATTGTAATTTAACGAAACATTAATATCCTTTGTGTACTAAAGCGATATTTATTACAATGCTGTTACTAATTTGTGGCTTGGTAGCTTTTGTTTGTGCTGACTTTGGCCTAAACGGAAGGGAAGACGCTTATTCTTCAAATACAGAACGAACAGTGGTGTATGAAATTTGGCCCAAGTAAAGTTTTTGTTGCAGAGGATTGCAATAACCTAATATTTTTAAATGAAATGCATTAGAATTAATTAAATTAATATAAATATACATAACCCGCACTATATTCATGTTTTTTTATATCATAAGATAGGAAACAAGCAGATGGGTCTCCTGATGGAAAGAGTCAGCCATCCTATAGGCACCAAAGGTGAAAATGATTTAACCCAAAGTAAACAAAAAGGTTAAACCCAATACTAATCTATTTATTAATACGTGAAGGAAAATCTTTAGACCCCTTTTAAAGACAATTGCGCAAACGGTGGAGTTGGCATGATATTTGGCACAATTAAAGTTTTGATTGCGGAGGACTTAAGAAATTTAGTATTGTTAAATGCATTAGAAATTAGAATGACATCGTAATATTTATATATATATATATATATATATATATATATATATATATATATATATATGTATATATATATATATATATATATATATATATATATATATATATATATATATATATATATATATATATATATATATATATATATAATGAATTAACCTCTCTTCCTCTCAAGTACCCCACCAAAATATTCAATACAAGTTATTTGTATTGCAATATAATAACGTTTGCCGTGTCAGCCAGGTAAATTAATAAAAATAAACGTTACCTACAATACATTCATGTGACATACACGATAATATACACACAAAAATATAGTCAGTTGTAAAATTTTAAATAGATTTTATTGTTTAATTTATGGCTGAATTTCGGCCACAGGCGGTGACTGTAATGATAAATGTCCACTGCACAAATTACCAAAATGATTTAATTCAAAATATTAGTATCGTTGACTAACACCCATATCACAAGCAAATAATTTGCTCACTTGAGGTTAGATATGTTTTTGTTATTAAATTTGTCCAGCGACATTTATTATTATTAATACTAATCTATATATTAATGCCTGAAACAAAAACTTTTATCCCTTGTTACGTCAGTTACGCGAACGAAGGAGTATAGGTTCAGTTAAAGTTTATTTATTTATTTAATGCTTTATTGTACACATTAATAAATTAACATTTACAGAACACGCACAAATGGCGGTCTTATCGCTAGAGCTATTTCTTCCAAAAACTCCTTTACATGGTAAAGGAGTTTTTTTATAGAAAAAAGGGGCAAATGAGCAAAAGGCTCACCTGATGGTAAGTGATTACCACCGCCCATGGACAGCCATAGCACCATAGGTCTTGCAGCTGCGTTGACGGCCTTTTAAGAATGAGTATGCTCTTTTCTTGAAGGTCCCTAAGTCGTATCCGTTTGGAAACACCCCCGCCGGTAATTGATTCAACAGAAAAGAAATGCGTGGTAAAAAGTGCATAGAGAATCGCACGGTTGTGGAAGTTAAAGAAGGAGCGCAGAAAATGCATATAATATGCATTAAAAACAGTTAAAATAATGGATACTATTCCTTATACTATTTTACTCATGTGTATTTTTTATTTATGGCTAAAGTCTGCCAAAATTAGAAGGGGTTTTAATAAAGTCTATGTACAGACTTGCTATGCGTTCCAACTAAAAATAGGACTGTCAGGATGACATATTGCTCCGCATTTTGCAAAAAGTTCATAAGTGATGAGTAAGGTGTGCAAAAATATTCTAACAAAGAAATATGTACTTTAAAAATATTTTGATTCTAATTGGTATACTTTTTATTTAGATTCCCATCAGATCATGTTACCATGTATAAAAATAAGGTGTAAAATAATAATAACTAACATGACTTTTATATATACATATAGATGAACGGCTAGATATTTTACTGTTTTTTTGTTGATGAATATCATATTTTAATACTTTCTGGACAAAGGCAACCCAAACCCACAAAAAACGCAACATAATTGGCCCCGTCATTCTTGACTTATAAGTGGTTTAACTGTTGTCTTATAAGTAACTGTTGACTTATAAGTAGTGTAAATGTTTTTACTATTTTTTTATTGATGAAAATAATATTGTGAAAACATTATTTGTTCTTCAATAAATCAACAATATTTTTTGTACAAATATTTTTTGCTGACATTACTAATTTTACACTTGTGATATGAAGCTCATAACAAGCGCGATCCTATTCTAAGTTAGAACGCATAGTAGGCGGGGAATTTAATAGACGCACATGGCTCCAAGCCAGCCTGCAGACATGCCCTATACTACTACTTTGCCACTATAGGCCGGACGGCCCGCATCGGTAATACATTTGACAGACATTGCACAGACCTATAGTAGCAAAGTTCGCCGGGCATGTCTGCAGGCTTGCCCGCGGGCATGTCCGTCTCGTGACTTCCTCGCCTTACAATGCCACACGGTTTTAGCTTAAATTGGTTTGTGTCATCGCTTAAAAGGCGTTCTTATTTCAGATATGCTTCGAGCGAAACCTTTTTTTTACTGGTTTCAAGGCTTAGTTATGTTTGCTAAGATGCCTCTCTCCTTCCCATAAGATCCGGTGACACTTCGTTCAAACTTTGAGTCAATCCGTTCACAGGCCAATTTATTGAAGACCAAGCAACTTTAAAAGTTTTACCCAGTTAATATGAAAATGTGTCTTTGCTAAACTGCCAGAGAAAAGTCACGTTCCAATTTTCCATATACATACAGAGGATGTGATTTACAAATATCCAATTTTATGTTTTGCTCCACAGCGCACAACTCAAAAATTATGGTTCGATTAGGTTTAAAATCCACAGGAAGATGAACATTTTCAACCGACGAAAAACGGTTATCAGTTTGACATATTATGTGTATATAATAATATTGTTGGATTTCGATTTTTTTTTTGTATTGCAAGGTAGCAAATAAGCAGATGGGGCTCTTGATGGAAAGAGCAGCCATTGCCTTACCATGCCTATGTATGCCTTGACACAAAAAATGTGAATGGTGCGTTGCTATGCGTGTGGTGGGATGGCAATTTCTCATGCATTAGTCTACCGGCTACCTTACTCTCCAAACCGGAACACGACAATGACAAACATTGACGCTATTGCGGCAGTAAAAGGTAAAGCGTTGGCACTAAATACCTGGGCGAGACGTTACAGAACTCTACCATTAGTAGTCACGATGACAATGCCACGTTGTAATGATTCTTTACTCTTATGTTCATGGTTCTGTATTTTAAATTTGTCTTATACAAGTTATAGGGCAACTTACATTTTTTATGTATTCCCTTTCATATTATAATATCTTTAGGTATATAAAAAACATGCAATCATTGTATATAAAGTTGATTTTTAAATACGCCAATATTCATGGGTCCTTGAATCCTTTAATTATACTTTCATTGAATACTTTTAATCCTACGCCTAAGAATATTACCAGTCTTAAGCTTGGAAGAAACCCGTTACTTGTTGATTTAGGGTATAAGTATGAAGGAAAATCAACTTTGTATAATTTGTATATTTAAATCATAGTGAGTAAATCACACTATTGCTCATTTCATTTCTTTCATGTAATTATGAATCATCATAATGACATGAGGACAACCTCGTATCGCTCATATCACAGCTAAGTTACTATTTCAATAACATGCATTGATATAAAAAGGGAAGATATGTTACGCTCTAATATCTCAATTGCTAAACCTAAGCTCGATCAGTCGAACACAAAGTAATGCGACGAACGTAGCAAACTACGTTTCCCTCGCTTACTTTTATATTGTACTATCTCACTCTCGCAAACATGGCGAACTAAACAATAATTTAATCTTATTTTCAAACAAATTGTTTTAACCGTACTTACGAATGGAAAGTAATTCCGTGTGTCTTATTTTTTTCCTTGAGTGATTATAACACTGGCTGAATATACAAAAAGGTATTTTGATGCGTGTTTAATGGTAAAAACATTCGGAAAATATAAGTGTATGATATGAGGTCCCGCGCGTAATTGATTAGAACCAAATATGCATCTAATACATTCTTGTTTCGTGTTTGTCATGTTATTGATCATCACTTTGGTAGTATAGACATGTTTAACATATCGATTTATAAATTTAAACTTAAAGTCAAAGAAATTTTGAAATCATTATAAATAATAATCATTTAACTGCACCATGTTGTCATTTACTTAATTAACTTAGACAAGTAAAAAAAGAGACCAACTTATTTTTTTTTTATTTGTCTGAGTTTGTTATGTATATAAATATTGTCATTATTTTCTATTCATTCTTTACTCTTTACTCTTTACATATAACATTTTTTTGTATCCAGTTACATATTGTATATGTGTTATATATTTGCGGAAACTTTTTGTGGAAAATTTTGTAGTTATATTTTCTAGTTATAAGTATTATAATCTGTTTGTTTCCCTAACATTAAATAAATAATTAAAAAAAAAGTTAACATTTGTTTCTTACTTAACAAAGGGGAAAAACGTTCTGAGCAAGACAACGACAAGAATGGATGCTGTCCCTTTCTTGCAATTGCCAGTGTAAATAAAACTATCCGATGGTAGATTTTTTATATATTCGGTAATCGTTAAATCCCTTTTCTTCATGCACGTCGATAAATACATTAGCATGAAATGTATTGTAATTAACACAGTGAGTTCTAAAATGTGCTTATTTTAATTATTACGTAATTACTTATGTAATGCAAAAATTGTTTCTCAAGTTAGTAAAATTACTTAGTAGTAATTTGCAAACTACGCATGGCCGCAATTATATATGGCGATTGGCGCTTTATTTAGTAAAAATAGACGCACTCCACCCATGTTGTGGTACTCTTCGCAACGAGTTTGAAGCGCGGGTGAACATTCCGGGTAGAATGTAACTTCCTTGCTCGTGACTTAAAATATATTTTTGCCGAATTTATATCCTAAAAATATTATTTATCTTTGTCTTTCATAACAAATATTTTAGTTTGTTGTTACTGCCATTGATACGAGTAATTGCCATTTGTTTTTGCATTAATAATTGTCATTGTCATTAATCAATAAAAACTATATAGTCAGTTATTTTATGGTTTTCGGTATGCTCTTTTCGAATTTCAACTTTGCCATCTCATATCTCCGCCGCTCATACCATATTGAAAATACGGCGCCTATTAACAGTTTTTTAGGAATGACTCCTTTCCGACGCATTTTACGAAAAATACATTTATGTACTAAATAAACTAGAAACATTTTCCTACAATTGATGTATTTATAATTTTTTTTCATAAAATCTATGGTTTTTGCGTATTAAAAGCCTTAAGGATGTTAATGGTGCATAGCTATCTGCGTAATAGGGATGTAAAGCACAAAGGTAAGTGTTGACAATCTTACCTCTTAAATCGCTACACGATAGTAATAAGCCCAAATAATTACATTTTTTATACTTTTCTATACTATAGACTACCGAATATTAGGTTCATTTAATGATTGGTAGCGACAATCACCTATAGATAGCTGCAACACCTGCGATCTTGGAATGCAGTACCGACTATTAGCTTTTTTCTTTGAAGACATCCACGTTTTATCTATTTGGCAATAAATCTGCTAGTAATTTTTGCAACTGAGTGATTTTGCGGTTACAGTTATTACTTACTTGTATCATTGTTTTTGCTACAACAATAATACATTATAGCAATAAATCTGCTAGTAATTTTTGCAACTGAGTGATTTTGCGGTTACAGTTATTACTTACTTGTATCATTGTTTTTGCTACAACAATAATACATTATAAAGCATCATCACGCCCGTATTCCTGAAGGGATATGCAAAGGTACAAACAGTGCATTTACGATTAGCCAAAGATACTTAGTCCCACAATGTAATAGGTGGCAAGTATATCCGCCAGCCGGATACTTTTCTAATCCCAAGCATATTTTTTTATCAGAAAACTGAAAAATCACATCTTTTTATTGCCCGACCCGGGATTCGAACCCGGGATAACAACGATACCAGACCAATTATTTTTGTGTTATAGCACTCACCCCGTGCTTGGGAATCTGGAAAAACCTTAAAAACAACAAAGAAAAATATCGACACGCGGGATTTGAACCTGCGACCATTTCCCGGCTATAGGGAAATGGTCGCAGGTTCAAATCCCGCGTGTCGATATTTTTCTTTGTTGTTTTTAAGATACCAGACCAATACACCACAGAGGCGATACTATATATAATATATTATATTTTACGTGAAAATTCCACATTAAATGCATCTATGATTACACATCAACAAACAAAGCGTTAGTAAAAGTGTGACTCAGCGAACGTTGAAGATATCTCGCTACAAATTGTGAAAGAAGTCACGATCCAATTTCCTATATATCGGAAGCGTGACGCACAATATTCAGTTTTCTAGTTTACTTCAATAGTGGTGTAAGTTTTACTATTACTTTGTGTACGTTTGTATTTAAAATACGTTTAAGATATAATTTTTAATTTCTTCTTCACTTTTTTGCTTTCATTGGGAAAAAATTTGCCTATATACTAAATTAATTTTAAACATGGGGCTATTTTTGAGGATAAATTATTAAAAAAATACAAACTATGTTTTGTGACATCACTATTAAAGAAAAGGGGATGGGGAAGAGATCTCCTTGTGAGAATCACAAATGTGTTTTTTTTATAATTTTAAAACAAAACCTTCTATAGTAATTTAAGAAAATTAACCATTAATTTCCGAAGTTCTAGTCCGAAGTTAAACCTAAAATGAAAAAAATACATAAAAAAGCCTACCTACAAATTACAGAAAAATCTATAAAAAGTCTGTAGTATTCATAGATATATATATATATATATATAAATATATATATATATATATATATATATATATATATATATATATATATATATATATATATATATATATATATATATATATATATATATATATATATATATATATATATATATATATATATATATATATATATATATATATACTCAAAGGTAGTATTGATTGAATGTCATGAACTGCAATAATCGTATTGTAAGAAACTCTCGACACGCAAAGAACACGGGCAAGACTTCATACATCGTTTTTTTTTAGTTAATACCTTAAAGTTTAATATATTCCTTAAGATTCTATATCAACTCCTTAACTTATCCGCATTTAATAAATATTTTTTTAACTTGGAGAATAGTAGCTAAATAAAGTTGGAATTTAGATGAGGTTAACGTAAACAATTAGTTCTCTCCTTAGTAGTCTGTGGTTAGGTATTTATCTTGTCATTGGGTGTCTTCAGTACAACTGCTAATCTCAGAAATCTAAGTTAGATTGACAGAATTCTGAGCTAAGATTTTGCAAAAACACTTTATAGGTACTTAAAAGAACAAAAAATAAATTAGCATTAACTATTCTTTAATACAAAACAAGGAGAATTTTTATTTGATACTTATAATAAAAATTATGATATATAAACTTATTACTGTTTTAATGAAAATGTAATCAAAGTTTTATAAAATGGTAACACCTAAATATGATAACAGAATGCAATCAAATTATATATTTATTTAATTGATTTAAAAATCGTAGATAATTATTCTAGTTTATCTTATACTAGCGGTCCGCCCCGGCTTCGCACGGGAAAAAAAAATGATTAAAATCGATCCAGTAGTTTTGATTTATTCATTACTACCCGTGGCCCGTACGCGTTAAATTTGGAGTAAAACCTTTCCCTATGAAGATTTCCTGCTATCTTTGGAATATCTAAATTCATATAGGTACTACATTTTTAGTTTTTACATTTTTACCTATTTCTTTTATTTTTAAAATTAATATATTATGGAATGTCTTTATAAATAACGTTCACAGCTTTCTTGTCATTAGACAATACAAATATGTTTTCTTTAGAGGTTACTCTTGAAAGAGCGATATATAGTTGACCATGTGAAAAGCAGCCAACGCTCAAATCTAAGCCTGCAACGTTGAAAGCTTGACCCTGCGATTTATCAAAGCGAGGCATCAGGACAAACGGGAAAAAATGTGTAAATGGTTGACCCTACGGGCCATCCCTGAAACTTCTCACTAAATTAAGGTATTTTAAGCTCGAGAGTAAAAAATATAAGCATAGATTTTTCAGTTCAAACATCTATTTTGTTAAAAAATACAGTATTATTAATTTTTGAAAAGCTGTATATTTAAAAACGATGATGGCATTCAACTCAATTTTTGAGATCTAAAATATTGTTTTACCTAAATAATCGATAAGTTGAAAAATTTCGATGCTATGTCAAAAAATATATTATTTTTAATTTTCTTTATTGATAAATCCCAAACAAATTGACCGATTTTGATTAAATTAACGGAACAAAATCTTATAAAATTTTTAAGTCAATCGGTAAATTAACTTGAAAGTTATTTAAAAAAACTCCTTATCTTCATCCATAAGTAACGGGAAGTTAAAAAGCATCAGTTAGCGCAAATCTATCTCGCTTCAGCTTGCAATGTACATCAATGGAAAAGCGAAATGTACATATTTCTAACAATAATATAGTCACCGTCTCTGTAGTCTCTGTGGTCCAGTGGTACGATGTCGGTGTTCACCACACGAGGTCCCGGATTCGATTCCCAGGTCGGGCAACTCCAAATGCGTTTTTTTCAGTTTCCTGATAAAAAACATCGTTTCCCGGTTGGAGTTAGGCTTGCCACGTATCACATTGTGGGACTAAGTATTTTCGACTAATTGTGGGTGCACTGGTTGTACCTCTGATTACGTCTTCGGGGATACGGGCGTGAAAATATTTTTTTTTAATATACATAGTTGCGATAGTAAAAACAACCGGATAGAAAGGCTGATGATTTTATACAAGATGCTTGATTAACGCTAAAAATTTAGTACGAAGCACTCAAGGATTTAAAACGTTATGATTTCGATATATTTGCGTCGTCGTGATTGGTTAGGGTATAAGGTATTATGACGTTGTCTTCAAGCGTTAGTTGGAGAACCAATCACGAAACAGCAAGTAACGCAGGGAATCAATCACGAAACAGCAAAAATATCGAAATTATAACGTTATAAATCCTTGGAAGCACTGAACACGTCATACAAAACTACAACCTCACGGGCTTTTCGTTATAAAACGAACGTGTATTATCACAATGCTCCTAGGGATCATCTGACCTAGATCCAGAATTCTGAATGTCCCTAGATGTTTCAATGAAGTCTGACTGCCAGTCACTAGTAATATAGGGTTGCTACCGATCTAGAATAAAAAAAAAGAAAAAAGAATACATTGTCACCTCACTATTAAAATTGAAAAGATACGCTCGATGAAATGAAATCAAAAATAATATGGGTGTTACAAGTTATTATGAAATGATTCAAAGTTAGCCTGTCGCCTCTGTGGTCTAGTGGTCCGGTGTCAGAGTTAACCACACGGCGTCTCAGGTTCGATTTCCGGGTCACGCAATTCAATAAATGTCTTTTTTCAGTTTTTTTAAAAAATACAACGTTGTTCGAGTTTGGATAAGCGCCCGGTTAGCGATAGACTTGCCACCTATAACATTGTGGGATCTGTATCTTTGGCTAATCGTGTGTACACTTGTTGTACCTCTACCTACCTCTTCGGGGATACGGGCGTGAAGATACTTTCAGCACAGCTTCGCCTGTGAGTAACCAAGTTGTCGATATAGTTCTTTATACAATATTACATTCCCTATATCAGGGGTAGATTTTTTGAAAGTTAGTCTACATTTTACCCCGGGTCTTCAACTATCTGGTTGTCAAATTTCATCAAAATCAGTTTAGCGATAAATCCAAACCAAATCGCAACGCTACTTACCATTCTCAAATCCACTTGAACACACAATAAATTTCATCAAAATCTGTCAAACCTTTTACGAGGAGGAGGATAAATTTGATAAAGATCTGATCTAGTGATTTAGGTAGCTCGAAAGTCGAAACTGTCACAAGTTAGCCGCTACTCAACTTGTTAAATGAAGTTACTTACGTTGCCTTTAGGTCCCATATCTAGAAAAAGAGGCCTAGCTGGACTACCTCACTTACCTAAAATTGTTAGTAATTGTGAAATTGTAAGGACACTTTACATGCTTTACGGTTCTATAAATCCATACTAATATATTAATATTATAAATGCGAAAGTAACGCTGTCTCTTTCCTCTTCTTAACACTTAAACACCAAGTTATACATGCATACATATCTTCACGCCAGATCCCTTTCGACAAGCAGAGAGAATCGAGTGCCATACATCACGATCCTTGCAGGCTTGCCTCGCTTCCTCCAAATTCATCACTCTCTTCATACACACACTTCGGTTGCGAAGACTCTTGACACCACCTTCGGACAGTACTCGGTCAATTTGATCATGGTATGTCAGTCTTGGTCTTTCCCGCATTCCCCGCGGGCACATTCGCATTGTATATATGTTTTGTTAACCTTTCATCTACCATTCTTTCTACATGTCCGAACCAACGGAACATGCCCTTTCTCATCTTTACCCCGACACTTTCTTTCAAGCCTAACCTCTCTCTCACTTATAACAAGTTATATTTTCCAGTAAAACTAATACCTAATAAAAAATAAAATTGCAAGAACAAAATTCAATTTAATTTAAAATACGTCAGTACGCCTGCTTTAATACACGTAGCTCAGGGCATAAGTTAACAGATAAAAAACTTTGTTAAAATCCGTTCTAAAACCAGCCCTAGTAACGCATTCGCATCCCATGAGAAATTATCTAGTAAGCCCGTCTTTCTATATTGTGGAGCTGCCATGTTTCGCGTTATGTAGAATGTGTCTATATTTCTATATTTTATATTCTATTTCAGGATATTTCGTAACTAAAAAGCTTAGGGTAGACTATTTTATTAATTCAGATGTTACTTTTTTATAGAAGGGGGCAAACGAGTAGGAGGTGCACCTGAATGTAAGTGATCATCAGTAATGCGCATGGACATCTGCAATACCAGAGGTTTTGCAATAACATTAACGGCCTTTTAAAAATGAGTAAGCTCTTTCTTTGAACGTCCACAAATCGTATCCGTTTTTTGCGTAAATCCATAATTAAAAGGTGAATTTAAAAATTATTTCACTATTATAAAGATGTTAAATCATCCGCGAACTATTTTATGTGACCTTCGCGATGGTACTGAAAAGAATGACACCGATGTAATGGATAACTCACCGATGAGCCTGATAAATAAGAAGACCCCAGTGGCACAATTATCCACTCACATCCACGATTATCTAACCACATCCACAATTATCCACCCACATCCACCACACTTTTACCCAAATCGGCAACAAGCACAAAAGCACACAATCTATCTAGCAATTTACGCACTCAGCACACGTTTTACTTACAAGCCGAAGCATCTGTAGAAGAAACAAACTTTGAGTTTTATATACCAATAATTTTATTTCTGTGATAGGGGTAAATACAAAGTTGGTTTTATATATAGTTGATCTCCACTATCTGCCTTTTGGCGTATAGATTCCAGAATATAGAGTATATTATTTAAATATTAACATAATTTCACTATTTTGTGTATTACAATTTATTGTAATTATAGGCGTTTTATATAATTTTAGCTTTATTTGATAATTAATTATATATATTTTTAATTTATTAATATTCATTCATATTTCATTAAATTGAATAGTTAATGTATTAAAATTGCGTTGAAAATAATTAAGTTAATATAATAGCAAATGATTAAATGCAGATTTCTCTCATATCTTTGTCAATATACCTATTTTGAAATGACATAAAATGTTATTAACATATGTGTAAACATTTTAGACATTGTATACTTTTTGACATATTTGAATGTCAAAAAGTATACAATGTCTAAAATGTTAATAAAAATACAGATATCTAATTTATGTTTATCCTATGTCTATAATAATGTGGAATTTCAATTATTCATTTATTAAACCGCCGTTTTGGATATTAACGCGATGATCGAACCTCCCCCCGCCCCCCCCCGTCCCCCGTAACCCCCGTAACTCGTCGTAAGAACCCCTCCTGCCCACAAATTATACTCATCACACAAATGCTTGTCCACGTTGGAAATCGAACCCGAGCCCCGTCGATTGCGTAGTCAGGGTCGCTAACCACTTGACCAACAACGGGGTGGTCTAATACTTTACCTTTTATTCGCTTTTATGCGTTGAGTGTGTAAATTGTGTGCTTTTGTGATTGCTGCACACGTGGGTGTAAGTGTGAAGGAAGTGGGTGGAAAGTTGCAGCTGGCGTCTTTTTTTTAATTGGGTTTTATCTATTTATTAAACCACCGTCTTTCTTTTCGGTGGCCTCGTCGAAGTCACATGAAACAATTCGCGAAAAATAGCGAAAATAATAAATTTCACCTTTTAATTATTTCCGCAAAGTAACACTCGATTTAATAAAATATTATACGCTAATCAGTCATAGTCACCTCTGTGGTCTAGTGGTCCAGCGTTGGCGTTGAACACATGAGGCCCCGGGTTCGATTCCCGGGTCGGGCACATAAAAAAAGTGGTTTTTTCAGTTTTCTGAGAAACACAAAGTTGCCCGGGATTGGAAAGTGCCCAGTTGGCGATAGGCTTGCCACCTATCACATTTGTGGGACTAAGTATCTTCGGCTAATCGTGGGTGCACTTGTTGTACCTCTGCCTACCCTTTCGGGGATATGGGTGTTAAGATACTTATATTATACCACGATATGGTGTGCAGATATTTAAAAATAATCATTTTGTATTCTATTAAATTTAAAACTTTTAAGTCGATTTTTTAGAATTACTACGGGATTGGAACGCGGCCACATACTATGAAGATCCGGCTAAGAAACCCAGCTGGCTTGTCTTTTTTCTCTATATTATGTATATTATGTACTTACTAGCTGATCCGCGCAGCTTCGCCCGCGTGTAGATTAACATGTCGTCGAGACAGTTTTTCATACAAATTTCAGCCCCTATCTCAATCTTTTAGGGGTTGATTTTTGAGAAAAAATAGCCTATGTCGATTTGGTCTAGTGGTTAGCGACCCTGACTGCGCAATCAACGGGGCTCGGGTTCAATCCCCGACGGGGACGATGATTTGTGTGATGAGCATAAATGTTTGTATTTCCGGGTTTGAGTGTTTATTATGCATGTTAAAGTATTTATATATGTATTTCTATGTATTAGTATCGCTGACTGAGACACAAGCAAACAATTTGCTTACTTTGGGGTTAGATCGGTAAGTGTTATTTGTTCCGTGAATATTTATTTATTATTATTTATTTATTTATGTTTGAACCCAGATTTTAAATTACTTCCATGCAAAATTTCATGAAAATCGGTCCAGCGTTTTAGCCGTGAAAGCGTAACAGACAGACAGACAGACTTTCGCATTTATAATACAGACAGACAGAATATGGATTGCTAATGTACATGAATTATTTTACATCACAAAAGTTTACAAAATTTCATTTTTTGTTTATTCAAAATGAATACAATTTACCAAGTTATTGGGTAGCCGTTTACTGCAGTTTTTCTGCGCTTACATTAAAATTATTTTAGATGCTACTAAACAAAATCGATTTGTGATTATCGCTACGATAATATAGTCGCATCAGATAAAATGCAATACAATATACAATATACATGCTTTATTGGACATCGAAACAACATACGACACATGGATTTACAATTTTACTGATATGTCGCCAGATTTTACATTATTAGATTATAATGAGAAAACTTATCGCATATTTGCGACGTCTACAGACAAGGTGCGGATATAGAAAATACTTATATATTTTATGTATCATAAGATAACAAACAAGCAGATGGGTCTCCTGATGGAAAGAGTCAACCATCGCCTATAGACACCAAAGATGTTAATGATGCGTTGCTATCTTGTGGCGAGGTCTAAAGCCACAGCATAAGTTTACCGGCTACATTACCCTCCAAATCGGAACACGACAGTGACAGGCACTGACGCTATTGCGGCAGGAATAGCTAAGGCGGTGGTACCAGACCCGAGCGAGACAATGCAGAACTCTACCACGTACTCAGTACCTACCATCTAAATCAGTAAATTTAAGTTTGTTAAATTTAATTGGCTATTTTACTTGAGACTTTAACTACGTGTCATGAAATACAATAACTAATAAATTAGCATTCGATAAAATATTTGTGTTTTCTTTTATTCATATGTATTCGTTTAACTTTACGGTGTCCTGAATCAAACAGAATCATTCATAAAGAAATGACATTTTTATACAATGTCCTAAAAAATAGTCACAATACCGCTCGATTTATCAGGCGACGTGACCAAATGTAGAATAAATCCAGGTAGGGTTGATTCCCGAGGACGTGATCGGAATTGCTGTGTTGGCACGATTGACACTGTTCACTCGAAACGTGCTTAAATTGTATATTTGGTTTCAACATAAATACAATGTAAGGAAAGCTAAATTACTACAATCAAAAGTAATAATAATAAATACATAATAATAAATATTTGACAAATTACATAAATTGTTCTAATCTATATTTTTTTTATATTAATAATTTCGTCAAGGGTACGGTAGAATCAACCGGAACCTTACCTAAATTATAAAACGTAAAAAAATAATAATTTTGAGTCGACAACATATATCCGTAAAATTCGGATTGTCGAGTATTTTGTTAAAAAGTGATTAAAATTTCTAACGGTGCTGACAGACAAATCGGCCATGATTCTTTAAAGGTTACAAATATGTGGTGTAGATGGCGTGAGTAAAAGTACAATGACGTGTATATTATGTATATTATACACGTCATTGGTAAAGTATCAGAGAACGGAGCGCAGATTATCATGAAACTTATTTTCTTTTTATTCATAGAAGAGTAAAAATTAAAAAATAGCGACACTATAATATTGTCTTTATTAAAACAACGTAATAGTTGAAAGAAGACGTCACTACAGTGTTGCTACTTTTTAATGTCTACTATTTGAGTTAGTATATAAGATTGCGAATTATGAGACTTCCAAGCGGAGCCGAGTTTTCATCTAGTAATAATAATAAATGTTGATTCAACAATGATTGCCCTTATAGTCGTTTCTGTAAACGATCTTGTAGTGAAGGGTCACGCTACAGAGGCTCTCTGAGAAACAGAACAAATGAATCCAAACTCGATGGGTTTATTTTGTTAGGTTAAGGAGTTGTAGATATTCTTGTAATTGAGGCCAACTAAAAAAGCTTAAGCTCGGATATGTTTATCTTGTTTAGTTTAGAGCTTCCTATGCTCAACTTCTACTTTTAGATCCTGTAAACCATCCAGGTACAGAATGTTTTTTTAAATCATAAGATAGAAAATGGCAATCACCAGATATAATAAAATATAATGCCAAAAAATTGGTCTATTCCTTTGTAATACCAAAACCTAATACCAATGGTATTAGTTTATTGACACAATACCTTTTCTATTCCTAATGAATACCAAATTTTGAATATTTAAATAATATACAAAATCTATTCCCAACGAATACCAAAACATACCTTTTAGTACAGTCACACAAACAATTTATTTGCATTCTAATAATATAATATTATGATCTTAACACAATTCTAAACCTTCAATTTACTTCATTCCAGCATTTAAGTAACTTAAGTTAACTTGAGCTAAAGTTAATTAATAAAACTAACTGAAGCTAAAGTTAATTAATAAAACTAACTGAAGCTAAAGTTAATTAATAAAAAATAATTTACGAAAATTTTCATTTTTATTACTGACTGTATGTCATACCATTTGATTTGTTTTGGGATTAATTTATGAGTGGTATCCGTTCGGAATAAAAAAAATGAACGACTAGCTAAGCCCGCCACTTCGTCCGCGTGCAAAAATTTCGAAAAAAAGTAGCCTAAGTTACTCCCTACCACATTAACTATCTTCTAGTGAAAGTACCGTCAAAATCGATCCATCCGTTCCAGAGATTAGCCGGAACAAACAGACAGACAGACAGACAGGCAAAAATTGTAAAAAAAAATATTTCGGTATATGTACCGTGTATACATACCTATGCATTTAGTAAAAAGCGGTTATTTTAATATTACAAACAAACACACCAATTTTATTTATTTGTATATATATAGATATTTACCTAATACCATTGGTATTAGTTTTTGGTATGAGAAAGTAATACATCAAAAAATTCACTATAAACTGCTAAGAATAGTACCTAACTAACAAAATTTAATCCCACATTTTAGTATAAAGTTATCTATACATATAATAAAATCGTAGGAAAGTCAAAACTGTACATTGAATATTTTTTTTAAAAAGAATACTTGGGGCGTGATCTACAATCGATATCGAAGCCAAAAATATAGTTTTTAGAATTTTTGTCTGTTTGTCTGTTTGTCCGTTTGTCCGTTTGTCCGTTTGTCCGTTTGTCCGTTTGTCCGTTTGTCCGTTTGTCCGTTTGTCCGCTTTTGTCCGTTTGTCCATTTGTCTGTTTGTCTGTATGTATGTCCGGGGTAAACTCAAAAAGTACTGCATGGATTTACTTCAAATTCTGCATGAATATTACTAACAGGTCGGGTCAACATATAGGCTATATATTATCACGCTATCACCGATGGGGGAGGAGCTGTGCGGAGTAAACGAAGTCCGCGCGGACGAAGTCGCTGGCAACAGCTAGTAACCAATAAATTATAGCCTGCTTACCCACATAATGCAAGAATCTCTAAACATCTCTCGCTGAACAACCCAGAAATAGTAAACAGTCACCAAAAATTTTACCACATATTAATTCAAAAGTTTATCCAAATACGTTACATATTTTCTACTAACGTCTGACCTTCTTAGGGTTTTAAATAAAATACCTTCACCAAACCAACTACCAAAAAAAATCATTATTATTCAATTATTTATTAAATCTTTTTAAATAGAGAAGAAATACATGTTAAAGGCAGTCCTTTGAGTAATTTTAAAATCTTAATAAAGAGTCAATCGCGACGCATGCGACGGCGCGATTGACTCTTTATTAACGACGACGCGCGGCGACGTGGTGACATTTTAGACAGGTGGTACATTTTAAAGCAAACCTAGTTATATATTTAAGTAGTAAAAGCACAAAATTTGCTTATTAAAATTTGGTGCTTGTTTACTGTTTGGGTATTGTAGTTTCCAGTTCCATCATAGGATCCTTAAAATCGCCCAGTAACAAATGATTTGCTAAAAAATCAAATTAGCCAAAACCCAATGGACTTACTTTATTTAGTTATAACAGAATAATTGAGTTTAAATTCATACTCGATCGTCGAGGCGCACAGATTCTAAGCATCGCCATATTGTGAACGTTCCACGTACCAGGACAAAACCCTTCGACTTGACATTCTTCATTCGAACCGCAAGGGACTGGAACATGCTTCCTGGGTCTGTGTTCCCCGACGAGTACAATCTGAGAATTTTCAAGAGAAAAGTTAACAGGTACCGTCTCGAGAAGCGCGTTCCGTCTTAAGGCCGCATCTTAGCTTACCTCCAGGCGAGATCGTGGTCAAGCGCTTTTTTTTTATATATATATCATGAGATAGTAAACAAGCAGATGGGTCTCCTGATGGAAAGAGTCAACCATCGCCTATAGACACCAAAGATGTTAATGGTGCGTTGCTATCTTGTGGGGAGGTCTAATGCCACATGCATAAGTTTACCGGCTACCTTACCCCCCAAGGCGGAACACGACAACGACAAGCACTGACGTTATTGCGGCAGGTATAAGTAAGGCGGTGGTATCAGACCCGGGCGAGAAAATGCAGAACTCTACCACCTAGTAATATTCCCTATCGATAATAAATAAAACGACTTACGTTGTTTAATTTAGGAGTAGATACACTATTCTAGTCCTTAATCAATCTGACCCTCATCATCATGCGTAATGGAAAGCACTAATTACAAACAATACCAACGACCCCAACCTAGATTATTTTAGCACTTTCTATAATATGTGAGATTCAATTGCTTCCCGTGTTGATCCCGAGCTCCTTTGAAGAATAGGCTAACTGCCGTTCCGCCAGGCAGGTCGTAATAGGCGACCGATTGGCTTTACAAGTCACTAACATCATAGCTACTAGGTGGTAGAGTTCTGCATTGTCTCTTCCCGGTCTGGTACCACCGCCTTATCTATTCCTGCCGCAATAGCGTCAGTGCTTGTTACTGTCGTGTTCCGATTTGGAGGTAAGGTAGCCGGTAAACTTATGCATGTGGCATAAGACCTCACCACAAACTAGCAACTCGCCATAAACACCTTTAGTGTCTATAGGCGATGGTTGACTCTTTTCATCAGGAGACCCATCTGCTTGTTTGCTATCTTATAAAAAAATTGCACTCTTTCGACTCCATCTTCAGATCCTCTTCACCATGAGTATTACTTAACTTTAGGTACGCATTTGTAATGTACTCAAGTACTTATAACAACAAAAACGATGAGTCTGATGAGTATGATATTGTACCCATATAAAATAAATAGCTGCAAAGTGCAGCCCGCTGCATTATAAGACTTTTTGGCGAATCTCGCGGGATCACCTAGTTTTTTCGGAATAAAAAGTAGCCTATGTGCTTTTCTAAGTCATTATCTACCTGTGTGTTAAATTTTATTCACATCCGTTCAGTAGTTTTTGAGTAACAAACATCCATCCATCCAAACTTTCGCATTTATAACATAAATATAGATAATAGGTTGCTAGTTAGAAATAAAAATACTTGAAATATAAAAAATCAAGTTCATTATAAAGTCTATTTTCGTAATAAAACACCCATTGTTTTCATCATGAAAATGGTTAATAAATAATAATTCACGCAACGACTAAACGACCTGGCGTAAAACAAAATGGCCGCCATACAGGAACCGGAAGCGGCGTACAATTAATTATGCCGCCATAATAACCCGCGCTTCATTAAACTGAAAACTGAAACGTGCTTTGCTGACACTTTTAAAGTGTCTTCATTTTGTTTAAAATAATTCATATAATGTTAAATGAAACAATGTTTTTTTATTTTTATCATACAAGATAGCAAACAAGCAAATGGTTCTTCTAATAAAAAGGAAAAACCATCGCATATAGACATCAAACATGTTAATGATCGGATGCTATCTCTTTTTCGAAGTACTAATGCCAATTCCATAGTATATTCTATACTTTCAATCGTCGGTACTTGGTGAAATTTAATTACTGTTACACAATCGACTAAGCATACATACATACATATCTTCACGTCTGATCCCTTACGTACGGTACGGGTAGGCAGAGTGTACCGAGTGCCATACATCATGATCCTTTTCATCACTCTCTTCGTAGGTTGCGAAGACTCTTGACACCACCTTCGGACAGTACTCGATCAATCTGATCATGGTATGTCGGTCTTGGTCTTCCCCGGTACTTACATCCTTCCACATTCACATTGTATATCTGTTTTGTTAACTTTTCATCTACCATTCTTTCTACATGTCCGAATTAACGGAGCATGCCCTTTCTCATCTTTACACCGACACCTTCTTTCTTACTTTTCACACTTTCTTTCCCTCTCTCACTTCCACATTACAAACCCGGTCCGTGAATTTTACACCATATATCTATTTATTATTGACTAGCATTTGTACTTAAATTTGACTTCAAACAAATTTTAGTATATCACTCAAACGGTTTCACTTTGAAGCATTTTTAGGGTGTAAAATTACATCCCGAATTGTGTCCTGAAAACATAATCAATTGTATGCCAATTACATTAGTTTACCAGCTACCTTACTCTCCAAACTGGAATACGACAATGACAAATACTGACGCTATTGCAAGAGGAATAGGTAAGATATAATGCAACTTTATGGGTAAGACGGTTTTAAAAAATGTGTTAGCGGTTAACCCTACAGGCCATCCCTGAAACTTCCCGCTAAATTAAGGTATTTTAAGCTCAAAAGAGTAAAAACTATAAACATGGATTTTTTCAGTTCAAACATCTATTTTGTTAAAATGGCAGTATATTAATTTTTGAAAAGTTGTATATTCTGGAAACGCTGATTGAATTTGATCTTTCGAATGACATTCAACTCAATTTTTGAGATCTAAATATTGCTTTAGCTAAATAATGGATAGGTTGAAAAATTTCGTAGCAATGTCAATAAATATTTTTTTAAGGAATTGACCGATTTTGATCCAATTAACGGTATTTGACGCAGTTTTTAAAGTAGAAGAGCTGATAAGATTTTTAAGTCCATCGGTGTATTAGCCTGAAAATTATTTTAAAAATAAAAAGTAAATTTGCTAAAAATGACGTAATTTTAATATTTGAAAAGCTGTAACTTTTGAAAATTTGATTCGATTTTGATTCTTGAAATACCATCTAACGTAATTTTTTTAGTACTAAAATATCGTAGAATACCAAAAAATGATTGATTGAAAAGTTTCGAAGTTACGTCGAAAAAACACTTTTTTTTTAATTTTTCGTCAACGATTTCTCCCAAACGGATAAACCGATTTTGATGAAATTAATGCATCTTTATTTCTTTCTCTTTTTTGCAATGAGTTTTTTGAGGAATAGAGCTGATTAGTTTGTGTACTCAATCGCTACATTTATCTGGAAGTTATGTTAAAAAATACTGTTTCGCCAAAATTTTTTTAAGGCTTTTTTCAAAATTTCTCAAATTCTGCTGGACCGATTTGGTTAAAGTTTTAAGGAAATCTAAGTTGAGCGGAATCCAATCGAATGCCATCAACCGCATTTCGGTAAGTCTAACCATTCAAAAGTTATGAGATGTTTACATACATACATACACACACGCATACTCACACACATACATACATACAGACATACTGACGTCATCGCGAAAATAGTCGGAAAAGATTCCTAGGTCCTCAAAACGTGGAGATCCGGTGAATACTCGATTTTCGAAAATCGAGGCAAATTCAGTGACTTCCTATCTATGTACACTACGTACGACGTAGCGGGAAGTTAAAAATCTCCGGACGACACATTGCAGAACTACCACCAAGTAATCATGATAGTAGTGAAACTTACATCCAATTGTAGAGAGAGAGAGAGAGAGAGAGAGAGAGAGTGGTTAGCTACCATGACTAAGCTAGGGTCGGGGCTCGGTTTCGATTGCCGACAGGAGCAGGCATTTATGTGAAGAGGCAGGCATTTATGTTTGTAATTCTGGGTTTGGGTATTTAATAAATAAAATATACTTGATTATTTATATGTGTATTTCTACGTAATAATATCGTTGACTAATAATTTGTTTACTTTGGGGTTAGATCCATTCGTGTAAAATTGTCCAGAGATATTTATAATTTACTATCTGACCCGGCAATGTTGTTTTGCCATATAAATTACTGAATTAAGAAACAGGGGTTGATGGTAGAAGGGCGAAAATTTACGGTTGTATGTATTTGTCAATGCTGAATCATAAAAAAAATTAAATTTGTAATAAAAATAAATAAATATTTTTAGGGGTGGTCAACCCTTATCACTAAGGGATATGAAAAATAGATGTTGGCCGATTCTCAGACCTACTCAATATGCTCACAAAATTTCATGAGAATCGGTCAAGCCGTTTCGGAGGAGTACGTGAACGAACATTGTGACACGAGAATTTAAAATATAAGATAGTTCATAGTTCATTGTTCATAGTTCATAGTTCGTAGTTCGTAGTTCGTAGTTCGTGGTTCGTGGTTCGTGGTTCGTGGTTCGTGGTTCGTAGTTAATAGTTCATAGTTCGAAGTTCGTAGTTCGTAGTTCATAGTTCATAGTTCATAGTTCATAGTTCATAGTTCATAGTTCATAGTTCATAGTTCATAGTTCATAGTTCATAGTTCATAGTTCATAGTTCATAGTTCATAGTTCATAGTTCATAGTTCATAGTTCATAGTTCATAGTTCATAGTTCATAGTTCATAGTTCATAGTTCATAGTTCATAGTTCATAGTTCATAGTTCATAGTTCATAGTTCATAGTTCATAGTTCATAGTTCATAGTTCATAGTTCATAGTTCATAGTTCATAGTTCATAGTTCATAGTTCATAGTTCATAGTTCATAGTTCATAGTTCATAGTTCATAGTTCATAGTTCATAGTTCATAGTTCATAGTTCATAGTTCATAGTTCATAGTTCATAGTTCATAGTTCATAGTTCATAGTTCATAGTTCATAGTTCATAGTTCATAGTTCATAGTTCATAGTTCAAAGTTCATAGTTCATAGTTCATAGTTCATAGTTCATAGTTCAGAGTTCATAGTTCATAGTTCATAGTTCAGAGTTCATAGTTCATAGTTCATAGTTCATAGTTC
This sequence comes from Apodemia mormo, assembly GCA_036924255.1. Classification (NCBI taxonomy): domain Eukaryota; kingdom Metazoa; phylum Arthropoda; class Insecta; order Lepidoptera; family Riodinidae; genus Apodemia; species Apodemia mormo. The sequence goes on along the minus strand of JAUPFN010000024.1, from coordinate 15,801,818 downwards.
ATAGTTCATAGTTCATAGTTCATAGTTCATAGTTCATAGTTCATAGTTCATAGTTCATAGTTCATAGTTCATAGTTCATAGTTCATAGTTCATAGTTCATAGTTCATAGTTCATAGTTCATAGTTCATAGTTCAAAGTTCATAACTCATGATTCATGATTCATGATTCATGATTCATGCTTCATACTTCATACTTCATACTTCGTACTTCATACTTCGTACTTCATACTTCGTACTTCATACTTCGTACTTCGTACTTAGTACTTCGTACTTCGTACTTCATACTTCATACTTCATACTTCATACTTCATTCTTCATTATTCATACTTCATACTTCATACTTCATACTTCATTCTTCATACTTCATACTTAGTAGTTCGTAGTTCGTAGTTCATGGTTCATAGTTCATGGTTCATGGTTCATGGTTCATGCTTCATGGTTCATGGTTCATGGTTCATGATTCATGATTCATGATTCATGATTCATGATTCATGATTCATGATTCATGATTCATGATTCATGATTCATGATTCATGATTCATGATTCATGATTCATGATTCATGCCGATGGGTAACTCTTTCCATCAGGAGATCATTTGCTTGTTTGCTATCTTATGATATAAAAAAATGCACCCATGTATATTCACCACTTAAAACACAAGAGCGGTAAGACTACGTAACGTTGCCATGATGAAAAAATACGTACTAGAATTTGCGCCTTAATCCTGTGCTATGCTAACGTGGAGTGTAAGGACCAAAAGTACAATTTCAAATGTCTTTTAACTCAAAAATATCCACAAAATAGCAATAAATAGAGAAAACATAGTAGCTTTCGTGTAGAAAAAGGTATGATCTGAAGCTGTTTTAAAATAATTAAAGGTTAACGATTGGCTATCTCAACTTTCACTATTTAAAAAAAAATAGTCCGTGAATTAGCTACGCCATCTTTCTTTAAGGCTATTTTAAAGACATTTTACAACGAGATTGCACAGCAGCTGGTCTGAACTCTTTTTTCGACACACAATAACGTTGATATTGATGACGTTGAATGGCAGTTGTCACTTATAGGACAGATATTTTTCATATCACAAAATAGCAAACAAGCAGATGGCCCTGCCGATGGTCTCCCAGAGCAGTGATACCAAACCGGGCGAGAAGTAGTGGAAATCTACCATATAGTAGTCATGGACAGCTAATCATTCGCTTTTCACGAACTGTCAGGCAGAACGTTAAATGGTTTATTCTTCAAAAGGAGCCCGAATCAACAAGGCGACGAATTTTATATAATCGTTATTATGGAAACAACCATACTTTTATGTACATTTTTAACATATTTTATAATTTTTATATAATCGCCGTGTTGGTCCTGACCTCCTTTGTAGAATAGGCAAACTGCCGTTCTGCCAGGCAGGTCGTAAAAGGCGACCGATTGGCTATCGAGTCACTACCATCGTGGCTACTAGGTGGTAGAGTTCTGCATTGTCTCGCCCGGGTCTGGTACCACCGCCTTACCTATTCCTGCCGCAATAGCGTCAGTGCTTGTCGCTGTCGTGTTCCGGTTTGGAGGGTAAGGTAGCCGGTAAACTTATGCATCTGGCATTATACCTCGCCACAAGATAGCAACGCACCATTAACATCTTTGGTGTCTATAGGCGATGGTTGACTCTTTCCATCAGGAGACCCATCTGCTTGTTTGCTATCTTATGACATAAAATAAATAAATAAAATAATCGTTACTATAGTAATAACCATAGTAACGATTATATTTAAAGATATATTATATGCAGCAGTACTCTTTTGTCGACAATATCAAGCTATAGTACCAAGGAGCTTCATTATCACCATTAATAGTAGCACTTGTGCGTTCGCTATCCCATTACCTATTACATATGCAATGGTTCAAGTGTAATAAATTCTGACTTTTGATGTTTACTTTCCTATAGTACTAAAAAATTGCCATTAATTCTCGATAAAAGGGCAATGAAAAGAAGGCAATTATCATGTTATCGGTGTTTATGAAACGAAAAGGCTCACAATACACAATAACACTCAGCGTTTGTGTACGTTTTCTAGAGCCATATGTTCTCAGTAATATTTAATTACTTCAAAACATCACAGAATGTTAATTGACCGCAGGCAGTTCCGAAAGTATTTGCTTTGGTAATGTTGTTTTGTATGCTCACAATACATTGTGAATTGGATTTTCCTAAAACAACCTATACTAACAAAATGTCTATTTTCTAGTATTGATGCTGATTTTATTCATACACCTTATGAAAAAAATATATCTTGTGAGCAATAAAAAAATTCCTTTATTTAGATTTTTCTTACGCTAAGGTTAAGATGTTTGCCTCCCTTTTTAGAGAAAACCTCACAATTACTCCAAATAAATTCTATATCATTTTATAGATAATTGCTTGCTCTACCGGCATCAACAACTAAAAAAAATATTACTGCTTTGGCTTTTGTAAATTAATTAATTATGTATACAGGTATACATTAAGACCGCAATACAGCAATACTGACATTTGACTGTTTTAATTTTGAAATTAGTGCGAATTATTCGCACGGGTATTGCTAGTATATATTAATACACTAAGGTTAAAATGTTTGCTTTCCTTTTTAGAGAAAACTTCACAATTACTTCAAATAAATTCTATATCATTTTATAGATTACTGCTTTTGTTTTTATAAATTATTAAAATTATATACATTATACATAATATATTAAGACATAATACAGCAATGCTGCCATCTGAGAGCATTAATTTTGAAACAACATCAACATGAATGACGGTCAGCAATTTTTTTGTTCAATTTCAAATCAATTTAACAAGTATTTAATAAAATTACTTAGTGCGAATTATTCGCACGGGTATTGCTAATATATAAAAATATTCGTTTGAAAATATAAAAATATTCGTTTGAAAATATCCCAATAAATTAATATACTTTTAATTTGGTTGAAGGAACTAAAATAATTTTGTTCGAATTTTGCTGAATTGAAATTATATCCATTCATTTGTTTTTTATGTTTTTTATGCCGGACAAAAATAAAATTTTGTTTTTTTTTATTACATAAATCGAACATATTATCGATTCTAAACAGCCTCTTATTTGGCCGGACCTTTAAAAATAACCCTGTATATATATTCTTCCCCTAAGCTTATCAATTTGCCTGTATGTTTTTTATGAGAGGATATACTCCCCGTGTAGTCAGTCCCATATTAAATTGGTAAATATTTCATGCAGGTTTCCGGAGATCTGAGACGGCACTTGCATCTATCATCACGAAGCTTCACGCAATGACGCAATACATGCAGATGTGACCGGCTATTATCGGCTTTCGTCGCAACGTCTGACTGCGTGTGCCTTAGCGTGCTAATATCATCGAGACGATACACGCAGGTGCAGCCGAAGTGTTACGCGTTAAAAAATTATGACCAAATACCAACGATGGATACCGACTATGAACGTTTTTGTATGTGTCTTTGAGTCGTATGTTCCCAGCATTACTTAATTACTCGAAATTAATTCTTATTTCTTAATCATTTTGATCAAATGCCGACGACGAAAATTTATGGCTTCGAACGTTTTCCTATGTTTCTTTAAGCCGTATGTTCCCAGCGTTATTTAATTACTCGAAAACATCACAGCCTGTTAATTGACCGCAGGCTGTTGAGAACGTGTTTGCTTTGGTAATGATGTGTTTTGTGTGTTCACAATACACGTTAAATCGGGTCAGATTTCCATGACACTCGTTTAAAATATAACCAGAAATATCTTTTTTAAGATAACAAACAATCAGACGGCTTTGCTGATCGAATGAGAGTACCACAACCTTATAGACTTCAAAGATGGTGTATTGCTATCTTTTATTTATTTACATGGGGAAACCCTCCCGTTGGGTTTATCGAGAGGGTTATGTTGGACTATCTTACAAGGAGGCCTACCACATAAAAACCCACGATGTTCTTCTCACTATTTTGAATAGATTGGGATCGGTGTACCAATTCTACCATGGAACTCTATCACAGCTATCCTACCTTAACCTCCTTTAAAGATTTCTCACCTTACCTTCCAAAATAATAACTCAATAGTGATTACTGATTAGCACTGAAGCTATACCAATGTAAAAAGGTACCTAAAGCGGCGATTCGAATCTAGTCGGAATCGAAAACTTAATCATATTACTCGATATGAAAATATAGGTATGTCCGATCTCGTCTCGTTCTGGTCTCGTTATATTAAATTTATTTATTTTATTCTATTAGATAGCAAGCAGGTGGGTCATCTGATAAAAAGATAAAATCATAGCCTATAGACACTAAATATGTTAATGGTTCGGTGTTATCCGTATAGGAAGGGTTAGAATGCCACATAATTGCGACAGGAATAGGCAAAGCGGTATTAATGATCCCGGTCGAAACGTTACAGAACTTGGCAGAGTTTTTAGCAATCACGATGTTAGTGTAGAGTTGGAGCGCTGGAGCGATCTAGAAATAAAAGAAAGAGATGGTTACTTCTATTGATAAACATGACCGTTACCCGAATAGTTATGTATTAATTGACCTTATCGCTTAATGTATAAGGGTGAAAATAGCGTGTACTTGGATTTGTTTACATTAAAATAACTTGTTTAAGATTAGTCTGGCTTACGCGTAGATGATTCGGGAATAATATCGAAAAGAAACCCTGGTATAAATAGGGATGCGTTGACAAATAGAGCACAATTTTATACAGCGATCGGAAGCAATAGTACGGGCGACAAGTGTGAGTGAATAAGGGAAGTGTTTTCATTCAGCATTGTCGGTTAAGTTTAGTATTAGTACAGTGAGTGTGACTAGTGTGTATAGTGTATTGACGCATTGCATTGTGATATTTTGTATATTTGTGTTGTAAATACACGATTTTAATATAAGTGGTGTTTTCTTAAACATCACTTATATTAACACTGTTAACAGTATAGTAAAAAATAAACAGTATCCTGGATAAGCTTTTTTTCGCCTAATACGAGATGCCTAGCCTAGCCTAGCAGTATGGCAGAAGATCAATTCCGCCAGACACTTCGTGAAAGGCAAACGATAAAACAATGCCCCGTGTTAATTCCGGACTCCTTTGAAGAAAAGCCAAATTTCCGTTCTGCCAAGCAGGTCGTAAAAGGCGACCGATTGACTGTGCGAGTTACTACCATCATGGCTACTAGGTGGTAGAGTTCTGCATTGTCTCGCCCGGGTCTGGTGCCACCGCGTTAAATATTCCTGCCGCACTAGCGTTAGTCCTTGTCTCTGTTGTGTTCCGGTTTAGAGGGTAAGTAGCTAATAAACTTATAGATGAGGCATGAGGCGGGGTGAAATGCCCCGCCACATGGATGGCAACGCAACATTTTTAATGTGTCTATAGGCGACAGTTTTCGCTTTCCATCATGTTTTCATGTTTTTGTTTGCTATCCAATGATATTAAACGTTTGTTCCGGGCCTAGTACATATCGTAAATATGATATTGCATAAAAGTATCTCTCTTTATGAAAATAGATTACTATCGTCTATATACCAAATGATTTTAATTACCTATTCATTTTTAAGTTTTCCGGCATAATCGGCTTTAACAAAATTATTAGCGCCTTACTTATTCCTGCTGCAAAATGTCGATGATGTTAAATTTGAAATATATAAGGCGCTACTATCAATTCAGGCGATATTAGGTATTAAAAAGACTAACCTTTGCCGAGCTATCTAGCAGGACTACTATAACTCATACTTACATAAATACGAAAGTTCGTTTATCTGTCTGTTATGCTTTCATAGCTAAGCCGCTAAACCGATTTCGATGAAATTTAATATGAAGATAGTTGAAAATCCGGGGTTAAACACAAGCTAACCTTTCTTTAAAAGTCAACCTCTAAAGGGCTAAAAAAGACGATGAAAGTTTGTATGAAAACTCTATCGACGACATGTTAATCTGTTAGCGGGCAAAGCTGCGCGAGTGTCTAGTGGAGTATAAAAGGGTACTAAAACCGTCACGACCATATCCCGAAGAGGCAGGCAGAGGTGTAACTAGCTCATCATCAGTTTGTCAACGGTATTTTGGTCCCAAAATTTATGTTTTATTTTCTACTATCTTCCCAAAAAGGTTTTTTTATATCATAAGATAGCAAACAAGCAGATGGGTCTCCTGATGGAAAGAGTCAACCATCGCCTATAGACACCACAGATGTTAATGATGCGTTTATATCTTGTGGCTCGGTCTAATGCCACATGCATGTGTTTACCGGTTACCTTACCCTCCAAACCGGAACATGGCAGTGACGAGCACTGACGCTATTGCGGCAGGAATAGGTAAGGCGGTGGTTCCAGACCCGGGTGAGACAATGCAGAAATCTACAACTTAGTAGTCACGATGGTAGTGACTCGCATTGCCAATCGGCCGCCTTTTACGACCTGTCTGGCAGAACGGCAGTTGGTCTATTCTTCAAAGGTGCCCGGAACCAACACGGGGAAAAAAATTTTTGTTTTTTTTTTGTCAACACTGGATATCGTCGACACTGTGTATTTATATAATTTTATACATTGCGCTGTTTTATTTCAGGCAGGGAGGTAGATAGACAAAATTATAAAGCTGATGTCAGTCTCATAATTAGACGATCTAATGACACCTTTCAAACTTTCGATTCCTTAGCTCACTCTGCATCTATTACCCTATCTATCATGGTGAGTGTTAAGATTAACTGTTCGGATTAATTCATGCCGTTGAATTTCATTATCGGAAATCGCGCCAATATTCAAAGTTCCACTCTCATAACCTTGATATCTGGAAATCCACAACTCACATCCTGTGGAATCAATTACGGATACGAAATAGGGACCTTCAAGGAAAGGGATTATTCATTCTCAAAAGGCAGGCAAAGCTGCAAGAGCAGTGCTGCTGTGGTTCTCCATGGGCGGTAGTGATCACTTACCATCAGGTATATCTTCTGCTCATTTGCTTATTTCTTGTATAAAAAAAACTTAAATCCATCAAACCGTTTCGGATATAGAACGTACCAAAGAAATAAACGTACATAGATATATTCGAAAAACATAATCCTCCTTCAACACAGTCGGATACAAAGAGAAAAGACTAAAACTAAGAAAAAGACTAAGACTAAGTACTAAAAAAACACAGTACATTAGATATTTTTAATTTTGTTAGTTGTGGCAAGTCAGTAAAGTGGGGCGAATGGCAATGGCAATCGTAGATAATTGCCCATCGAGCTAACTGACACACCGGTTATGAACCAGCACCTTTACGTTTTGTACATTCTGCCTGCCCCGCAACAGAACCGGTGTGATTGTATTCGGATTCATTTTAATAAAAAAAATAAAGTTCATTGACCTACAATAATTAGCAGTGATAACTGCATTGTGACGAGTAGAGTGAGAGCTGGCGACTGCGAAAAATACATTATCTCAGATAACTTTTGTCGCAAAATGTCATCGTAATGCATTGATATTATGTTGCTATCTTGCGGCGAGGTCTAATGTCATATGCAATTTCAATATCTCGTTAACACCATCGCTATTTTGTATGTCATAAGATAGCAAAACAAGCAGATGGCCCTTCTGATGAACAGACAACCATAGGTATTAATGGTGCGTTGCTACCTGTTACGAACCGCGCTTAACAAGTACAAGCCGGACACATGTGTAGCGCACCTGTGTTATGCACCTGGTATTGTGAGATTATTTATTTATTTATTTATTTCCATAATCTTCCTACTATCATTACAGGCATATCCAACCTGGCATGAACTTCGTTAAGTGTAACGATAGCTCGAGTTAGTGGAGTTTTGGCTAGCAGATTCGTCCCTGCCTCCGGCACAACCAGCAATGGCGGACACCAACGCCTCCAAACATAGCGATCCGGTACGTACAGGTGTAAGCGTTGTAGTACTCCCGGGTTATGAGCTACCCCTCTTATCAGATTGAAAATGATAATGACATCATAAAAACAATGGACAAAATAAATTAATGAATAATGGTATAAATAGGCGGGGATAAGATTTTTTCATGTCATTGTAAATCTATCGCTTCTTGAGGGCGTTACTCTGCCCGAAAATTATATGATTTAAGTGTGTGTTTACCAGCCCTTATGTTTAGAATTTAAAAAGTAAATAAATAGGACTACCCTCGACGTATACCTACTCCAATAAAAAAATAATGATCAAAATCGGACTACTCTGTAAAAAGTTATAGGTGGTCTAACATAAAAAATATACGCTTCGAATTAAGAACCTCCTCCATTTTTTTACCGGTTAAAAAACCCTTTTCCTAGTCCACATTATTGTAATAGACAAGTCTCCTGATGGAAAGAGTCAACCATCGCCTATAGACACCAAAAATGTTAATGGTGCGTTGCTATATTGTGTCGAGGTCTAATGCCACATGCATAAGTTTACCGGTTACCTTACCCTTCAAACTGGAACACGACAGTGACAAGCACTGACGCATTTGCGACGGTAATAGATAAGGCGGTGGTAACAGACCCGGGTGAGACAATAGAGAAATCTACCACCTAGTAGCCACGATGGTAGTGACTCACATAGCCAATCCGTCGGATTTTACGAACTGCCTGGCAGAGCAGCAGTTGGCTTATCCTTCAAAGGAGCCCGGGACCAACACGGGGAAACATATAGATAGAAAATAAGGTGATAGTTCTCCTGATGAAAAAAGAAACCATCGCCAATGACACTGAAGAATTTACGTGTCACGTGTCGAAGGTATTGTTACACCCTACCATGTTAAGCTTTTGGCTTAATCACATCCCTAATAAGCAAAGCACCGAAAAGTGTTACTCTAGGCCTTTTGGGTTCCTTATGAATCTCTATCCTAGCCAAGTCAGTCTACATCCAGTCTCCCTATACTATATCCGTATTCCGTGTTGTGTTATTGTGTGTTCTACTATTTTTCGTGTTAAAGTGTAATAAATGTACTACTATTTCTTGTGTAAAAGTGTAATAAACTTATTTGTGTAAAATAAATCTTTTTTTTAAAAGACTAGCGCGTTGCCCCGTGTAACAGTACGTTGCTATTAGTGTGGCTGGATGGAAATGCCACATGCATAAGTCTTTGTCACGGATAGCAACGGAGTATTGATATCTTTGGTGTTTACCAGAGATGTCAATATTGCATTGCTATCAATGTTGCAGGGTGTGAATGTGAAATTCATAAGTTTACCGGCTACCGTACCCTCGAAAACTGAACATGACAGTGACAAGAAACGATGCTTCTGTGGCATGAATGGGGCGGTGGCAATAAAACCGAATGAGCTCTTGCAGAGCTCTACCACCTAATTAGTATTCATGATTTTAGTGACACCTACTTGTATTTATCTTTTGTCGTCTTTAGCGAGATGCTCAGCAGTTAATCTACTCTTAGAAAGGAGCCCGTTAGTCATAACAAACATACACAAATAAACTTTCGTGTTTATGTTTGTATATATATCGGTGTTTGAAACTTCGGCAGCTCACCGAGTATCTGTATGTATAGCACCCGCATGTAAACTGTATGCAAATTTAAATGTTTTATGTATGCACGTTATCATTAGCATAAAGTTCATTAATTCTAATCAGGGAATACCCAATGGAACACTATTGCCTCTATATTATTAAACTAAGCAGTTACTCGTGATTTCATTTGCGAAACAATAAAATATTACTTCTCTTTTTTCTCAGTTGGGTAAAAAAAATTCCTATGTCACTGCGGGATAATGTAACTTTATTAAGAGAAAAGAATTTTTATAATTAGTCGAGTAGTTTTTGAGTTAAATCGTTACAAACAATCAATCAAATCTTCCCTCTTTAAAATATTAGTATAGACTAAGTAGTTTCAGCGGTTTCACTCGTTTAAAAAAGCTAACCACACTAATTTTACTTATACTGTCTACCGCATTTCTGACGAAAAATCGGAGGTTAAAAATCTGTCATTATTTTTATATCATAAAATAGCAAACAAGCAGATGGCTCTCCTGACGGAATGAGAAACCATCGCCTATAGACACCTAAGATGTTAATGGTGAGTTGCTATCCGTGTGGCGAGATGGTAAAGCCACATGCATAAGTCCACCGGCTACCTAACCGGAACACGACAATGACAAGCATTGACGCTATAGCGACAGGAATAAGTAAGGCGTTGGTACCAAATACACGGGTGAGTCGTTGCAGAACTTTACCACCTAGTAGTCACGATGGCAGTGACACGTACAGCCAAACGGTCGCCATTTACGACCTGCCTGTCTGAACGGTAGGTGCTTTATTCTTCAAAATAGCCCGGACAAACACGGGAAAAAACATATAGGTATCTATGTAATATTGTCACCATTGAAGAATATTTAAATATTATATTTAGGCGTCCAAGCATGTGTACTAAATTTCGTAAGTGTAAGTATATTTACACAAAATAAAGGTTGGTAAAAGGGTGAAAATTTAGGGTTGTAAATATTTTTCAATGATGAATCATAAAAAAAAACAAAAAAAAAATTCAAAACAAAATTAAGGGTGGGTCACCCTTAACATATCTTATATATAAAAATCAATTGCTGTTCGTTGGTCTCGCTAAAACTCGAGAACGGCTAAACCGATTTGGCTAATTTTGGAAAAAAGGTCCACGGAAGGTTTAAAAGGTGAGAAAATATAGAAAAAAATAAGAGTAGTTAAAAAGGCAGAACAACGTTTGCCGGGTCAGCTAGTAAGGAAATAAAAAATAGATTGTCATCTCTGTGGTCTAGTCGTCCGCTGTTGATGTTAACCACATGAGTTACCGGGTTCGATTCCCGTGTCGGGTCACTACAAAATGTATTTTTTCACTTTTTTGATAAAAAACCTCGGTGCCCAGGATTGGAATGTGCCCGGTTGGTGATAGGCTTGCCACCTATCACATTGTGGGACCAAGTATCTTCGGCTAATCGTGGGTGCACTTGTAGCTAGGAGTAGGTCCTTTGTGGATACGAGCGTGAAAATACTTTTCAAAAATAGATATTGGCCTATTATCAGACCTACCCAATATGCACACAAATTTTATAAGAATCGATCGAGCCGTTTCGGAGAAGTTGGTAACAAATTAGAGAACTTTATAGTTATACTAGCTGTTGCCCTCGACTTCGTCCGCGCGGACTTCGTTTACTCCGCACAGCTCCTCCCCCGCAGGTGATAGCGTGATAATATGTAGCCTATATGTTGACCCGACCTGTTAGTAATATTCATGCAAAATTTGAAGTAAACCCATGCAGTACTTTTTGAGTTTACCCCAGACATACATACAGACAAACAGACAAACAGATGAACAGACAAACAGATAAAAATTCTAAAAACTATATTTTTGGCTTTGATATCGATTGTAAACCATGCCCCAAGTATTCTTTTTAAAAAATATTCAATGTACAGTTTTGACTTCCCTACGATTTTATTATATGTTAGATTAGATTTTCTCTATCTTGGGTTACCTGTAATAGACCGGGAGGTGGTGATACAAAATATTAGATCATTTGTGTCAGTATGGCGGTTGTTCTGGGTGTAATTAAATAATGGCACAAAGAAAAATGATGGTCATAGCGCTGGCACCGGCGCGGCGCGGCGGCTCAATCGCGTGGGCGTTAATCGATATATCGGATAAATTACGAGTGTCAAACGATTTGTTCCTCAAATTTCTTGCATTTTCCGATAGTCGATAACAAAAGAAGTAGGCGGTAGCGGTTTCGTTTTTTTTATATATTATAAAATAGCAAACAAGCAGATGGGTCTCCTGATGGAAAGAGTCAACCATCGCCTATAGACACCAAAGATAATAGTGGGTTGCTATCTCGTGTCGAGTTCTAATGCCACTAGCATAAGTTTATCGGCTACCTTACCCTCCAAACCGGATAACGACAGTGACAAGCACTGACACTATTGCGGCAGGGATATGTAAGGCGGTGGTACCAGACCAGAGTGCGTCAAACTTGCTACCAGCTCGATATACATGGGGCACACTAAAAATTTGCACTTCTAGCTAATCGGAACTATTTGAATTTCAAATGTTATATTTTTAAAACGTTGCAACCTCCTTAGTAACAAAAAAAAACAATTGGCGGGAAATGATTTGTCAATTGTTTTTTTATCACACATCAAAGTTCTACGTACGCAACGAAAATGGAATTATGTCGAAAAGATTTTAGAGCGATGATTTTTTATGATTTAGAAGTTCTCTTTCTCCGCAAGACTGTGCCGCTCGTCTTCAAAATTTTTTGGAGAGAAGCACCTTGTTTGAGCACCGTGAGGTGAGGGTTTGCTGAATTTGCGAGAGGTCGAGTTTCTTTACATGACGAATTTCGTGAAGGGGCCTTCAACTGCCGTCAACGAAAATAATGTGGCTACTGTTAAGCGGTTAATTGAAGAAAACTCCCGGATTACCTATGAAACAATTCGAGGACTATTAGGAATTGGTATAAGCCAAATTCAGAAAATTTTATACGAAGAATCGAAAGTTCGGAAACTTCGTTGTCGTTGGATCACTCATGAACTGCCAGCGGAGCAGAAGCGGGCTCGCGTGGAATGGTGATCACAGATGCTACTGAAGTACGACCACGGACATTATAATGCTGTTTATGACATTGTCACAGGAGACGAAACGTGGATTTATTGTTTTGAACCCAAAAAAAACAGCAATCTTCTAAATGGGTGTTTGAAAATGAGAACAGGCCAACAAAAGTGAGACAGGCGAGAAACGTTGGTAAAAAAATGATCGCGATTTTTTCTCAGCTACGGGTCCCATCTGTATAATTCCACTTGAAGATCAAAAAAGTGTTAATGCCGAGTGGTATTCTAACATTTGTTTACCCAGGGTGTTAGAAAAAGTTCGCGAAAGACGACCCAAAAGTCGCATTCTCTTACACCATGATAACGCTTCTTCACACACGGCCAACAAAACAAAGTCATTTTTAGCTTCCAAAAAAATACATCTCGTCACTCATCCTGCGCATAGCCCCGACCTAGCACCTTGTGATTTCTGTATTTCCCCAAAATCAAAGATTCGATAAGAGGTTTTACTTTTACCAAATCCGAAGAGGCAGTGATAGCGTTCAATCAGCACGTAGAAAACATGCTTTCAGATCTGTGGTCCTCCTGTTTTAAAATATGGTTCTATCGCATGAAAAAATGTTTAAAATGTAAAGGAGATTATTTTGAAATGCAATAAACATAATATTTTGGTTATAACATGTTGTTTTTTTAAGTTACGCAAAACTTATAGTGTGACCTACCTATAAACGTATTTTGCTTATAGTTTGTGGAGACTAAACGTAACTATACAACATGGTAGTTACGGAAAGACTTATATCACAGAATACTTAGAGACTACCAGAAGTCGATGTTACATACAAGTAATATTCGAGCATAGCACACATAGATACCTCTCACGGACGCGATATCTGATGCTGGTAATGGTGGTGATAATGGTGCGGTACAAACTGTACCGAACCATTCCGAAATATCGCGTCCGTGAAAGGTGTCTATGTGTGCGTTTCTCGAATATCACATGTATGTAGATTGACTACTGTTAGTCTCCAGTATACTGTGGTTATATGGTACTGAAATGGATATTTGAGATTAAAGTTCGGGCAATCAATCAGTATGTAGATGTCTCTATAAAAGCAAGTATAGCCTTAATTATCTACAAATAGGTACATCTTTGCTAAATGTCAATTCCTAACAATACTGTCAAGTAGGAATTAAAATAATCCAAATAATATAATTAAGTATAAGTAAATGACTATAATTATAACTAATTTATTCATAATGTGATGTAAGTTTAGATGATTTTACAATTAGGTATAACTCTGATTTATCGATGATGTAATGAGACCGGTGTCTTTAAACATTAAAGAACTAATACCCTTGAATTATTTTACCTGCTAGTAAAGTTTAATGTGTTTATAATAGATATCGTTTGGTTGAATCGGGCTTTAGACTATTGAGATACAATTCTGTTCATTTCCGATTACGTAACCGACATGACTTAAATGATTCTGTTAGAGACTATCGGAGCGAGGTCGGCAAAACAATTCAACATTCCTTTCCGCTGTTTTACTTGACTGTTCATTTCCGAAAACAAATTCTGCGATGACTTAATAGGATAGAAAATATTTATTCATCAATATTATACCCAGTTCTCTTTTGAAACATCAGCCACCTACAATTTTTTTTAAGTACATAATAATAAATAAATATTCACGAGACAAATTGCACTTATTGATCTAACCCCAAAGTAAGCAAATTACATATTTGCTTGTGTTATGGGTGTTAGTCAACGATACTAATATATAGAAATACATATATAAATACTAGAATATATATATAATAAACACCCAAACCCGGAAATACAAACATTTATGCTCATCACACAAATGCTTGTCCCCGTCGGGGATTGAACCCGAGCCCCGTTGATTGCGTAGTCAGGGTCACTAACCACTCGACCAACGGGGCGGTCGAGTGGTTAGTGACCGATAATATTACTAGCTTGCCCTTTGCAGCTTCGATTAGAAGTAGATTGACAGATTATTAATGTAAGAAATAATATGTCTTTTACATTTTATATAAATTATTCATTTAACCTCTATTTCAGGCCTACAGGAGTCGACTTCGAAAAAGTTGTAGTTTGACTCCGGGTTTACGGGTAAGAAGATAATTCTTCTTGCCAAATTTTATCAATATCGGTAAAAGTGTAACAGATTATCAACCAGACATTTGCATTTAAAATTTTGGTATCGGTTTAGAAAACCTTCTCCAATATTTCTCAGTCCATTTTCATATTATGAATTTTTCAAAACTTGAAACAGGACATGATGATACTTTTAAATATTTCTCTGTAAGTTTTTTAATAATTTTCTTACACATAAACCTTGTCCTGACAGTAGAACAACTAAGAATGAATTATCCTTTTGTGGCTAATTTATCCCGAAATTATGCAAGTACAAATATATTGGCAATGCATTTTTATTTGTATATAGATAGCCATGTAAAATTGACAAAAAATACTACGAAAAAATGGCTATGAAACATTTACATAATATTATGATTTCCATTTTTGTTCAAATGTTTTTTTTTAAACCGTTCAATTATGTACCATGATATCTAAATATCGTAAGTTTTCGATAAGTTATTACATATTATATAAATAATTTAATTTTCTGATAGATCCAGTGCTGCTTTTAATAAATACTAAATAGACTAGATGGTTTGTTTTTGCATAATATTGAAATATTTAGCAATAATATGTCGTACCTGTATAACAAGTATGTACTAGTCTTTCAAAAACTAATAATATGCAACGTATCATTATATTTCGTTTATTTAACATTACAAAAGAAACTATATCGAAAAAAACATCAAATAACAGCTTTGTGTGTTTTATGCTGTTATTATAAAAAATATAATTTACGTAAAAATTAAGCAATAAAATGATTAATTGTTATAAATAAATCAATATCATAAACTTAATCGATTTATTAAATAATAATCCTAAAACGAATCGAAAACAATATGTTGGTACAAAAACGATTATCCCTTTAGGAATTTCTAAAATATGCATAGTTCCCTCGACACGCAAACGATAAACGATATTTATATGCATTGTAAATGTGAGAAATCCCATAGATAGGATCGTCTTGCAGCGAAACAGTGTTGTGTTTGTCTTTGTGCCATACAGGCGTGCAAGATGTGGAAGGTCATACCTCTAGCGTTAATCACCATTGTTTCAACAACTCCAATTAATTTTAACTTAGACTTTGCACCAATCAATCAATTTACGCTAAAACTCTTAGATAATACTTATGCTTACGAAGAAAATTTCGGACGAAAGAACATTGCCATATCTCCTCTATCAGTCTGGAGCATATTTGCTTTATTAGCTGAGGGATCATCCGGAGAAACTTTTTTAGAATTAATGAGAGAGCTAAGATTACCAAACGATCTTAAAGCTACTCAAGCGCTGCATGAAGCTATTTCTTTAATTATGAAGACAAGAAATCAAGATGTGGTTTTAAATGGTCAATCAGCTATGTTCACGGATCGCACGTTAAGAGTACATAAAGAATTTTGTCAATCGGCGAACTATTACAATACAGATGTGTTTTCTGTAGATCCTAAAAATACAACAAAACTTGCAGATGATATAAATTACTATATATGTATTGCTACTGAAGGTCGGATTCTTCAAGCAGTAAATCCAAGTGTTCTACAAAATCTTAAGATGATATTAATAGATGTATTATATTTTAAAGCAGCTTGGACATATCCGTTTGAGCCATCGCAAACCAAAAAAGAAGCATTTTACAATTCACAAGGTAAAGCAATTGGTTTTGTTAATATGATGTTTCATAAAGCTCCACATAATATAATAGATTCAGATTTAATTGGAGCTCAAATTTTGGAGATGACATATGGAAGGAATGAACAATTTTCAATGCTAATTCTTCTTCCATTTAATGATATACCTTTAAAAGTATTATTGAATAATTTAGCATCACGACCCTTAAGTTGGATGGATGATTTAAGAAATTCTGATAGTTTCCAAGAAACATTATGTTTCATACCACGATTCAGAATTTTGGCTGAGACGAATTTAATTCCACCTTTACAGTACAGTGGGATTCAAAGGATATTCAATCCAAAAACTGCTGAATTACCAGGAGTATCAGATAATTCGTTATTTGTATCAAATACAGTACAAAATGTTGACATAGAAGTTACAGAAGAAGGTTCCGTTGCAGCAGCTGCAACTATTGTAGGTCTGAAAGATAAAATGCTGAGTCAACGATTTGATGCAAATAAGGAATTTGTGTTTTTAGTTATAGATAGACATACAAATGTGATATTGTTATCTGGTATATACACAGATCCACATGATATTTAAAAGTGAATTAATAAAGTTTTTTTGTAATACTTTTATTGAATTTGCTCTTTTGTAAATAGACGATCTGACTTTATATCAGGCATTTGCTCTTTTTGTAAATAGACGATCTGACTTTATATCAGGCATTTCATAAAAGACAATAGCCAAACGTTTTTCTACTATCGTGATTATTAAATGGTAAACTTTTGCAATCTTTAGCCCTTGAAATCGTCGTAAGAAGAATAAGGCAGCTGGTATATTTATGCATGTAGCATCACATCTTCCTCAAGCGCATGGTAATACTCCATTAGTAGTTTTGATGTCTATAAGCAGTAGTTATGTCTTTCCAATAAGAAAGACAGTTGTTTTTTACCTACTTAATTATATAAAAAAATTAGCAAAATGCATGTCGGGCCACGCGCAATGTAGGGTGCCATAGATGTCTATCGCAATATTACAGATTAAGAAGAGGGTTTTTTATTGTTTTACTAGCTGACCCGCGCAGCTTCGCTCGCGAGTAGATTAACATATCGTCCAGATAACTTTTCATACAAAATTCATCCCCTATTTCAACCCTTTAAGGATTGATTTTTGAAAAAAAATAAGCCTATGTTTGACCCCGGCTCTTCAACTACTTCCATGCTAAATTTCATCAAAATAGGTCTAGCGGTTTAGCCGTGAAACCGTAACAAACAGACAGACAGACTTTCGCATTTATAATATTAGTACGGACACCATACACATTCAACCTATTTAACGTCTATAACGATGATGGATATATCAGCACTACAGGTTCACCGCCTTTAAAAACTTCTTTAAGTACATTTTATAAGTTGATCGACTATTACTCAAAAACTTGTACAGCCTTCTAAGCCATGATCATTTTCTTTTTAACTTTGTTATATTTACTATAACCGTGATTTTTTTTCCCAACCCCAAAACCAAACATTTAGCTGGCAAAGCTCCCCTTCTCCGTCTCCACTTGACTTTAACAAAAATTAGCTTAATATTTCACAAACGTGTCCCTTAATCGAAAAATTGTTTTCACACTCTTACAATAGTTTTAAAATAATCTTCAACGATACCCCATACCATAGACTACACGAGAAAAATTAACATCCCCACTTTACCCTAAAAAAATCATTCAAAATTTTATGTTACAGTTGCCGTGACTATACAATATGTATATTCATGCCAAATTGCAGCTTTCTAGTAGGTACTAAGGATCTCTACGCTAGACTGCGGACGGACGGACGAACGGACGGACGGATTGAAGGACATAGTGAAACTATAAATGTTCCTAGTTTACTTCGGATTTCGGAACTAAAAAAAAAGAGCTTGGCTAAGATCAGGACATATATTTTACTTCATTTATATTGTATGTCAGAAGAAAATCAATCCTCATTTAAATTTATTAAGATTTAATAGAGTCACAGCAATTGCTGTAAATATCATAGAGAACCGAAAGTCAGTGACTTTCCAGTTCACCGCGATTCACTGTTTATCGCTGAGCACGACAAGTGAATATACCAAAGTTGAATTTTACCGACTTAATAACGATTATCGCCTATTTCTAGTGATAACCAGGATTAACAGATTTACGTGCTTATCCGAGTCACGAGGATGAGAAATGGATGTTTAAGAATAACCTCGAAAAACCCATAATAACACTTTTGGCCAACCCAGGAATCGAACTCGGATGAGCCGAATAGGCTAACCTCCAGACCACGATGCTAGTATTTAAATAGTGATATATAATATTATTAACTGACCCGTCAGACGTTCTTTTGCCATTATAGTAATTTAAAAAAACTAATACTAACTGTAAAGCTCGACCAACAACGATCCGATCTGTAAAATCAATCACTCTAACAACCAAGAGGAATTACATATTTTGTGTATTTTCTAAAATTTTACTATTCTTTTAAAAAAAGTGCTGTAGAATATTACGATAAATCAAATGATAAAAAAATATACAGTAATAGTAGCGATCTGGAAATTTATGGACTTTATATTTTGATATATAATTTATATATTTTTCATGTATTTTTCATATATTTAAAATATATAATTTTTATATTTTAAAATATATTTTTTATATATTTTTTTTTCATGGGGGTTGTGTGGTTCTGATAAGAGTGAATTTAGATAGTAAACAGATGGTTTATTACAAATGTATTGTTGTAGAAGGATTGATGAATAGATTTTGAAGTATATAGCTTTTTAAAATTAGAATTAAAATTTTGAACAAATATATTTTGTATGCTAAGAGATAAAAATATAATAATAAACATTAAAAAAGAAATCTGGTTCTTTGAATTAAAAAAATCCATAAGTATAATTTAGATGAAAAATATAAAATATTTGTAACGTGATTGGTCAAATATATCATAAGCATGAAAATATATATAATTCTATACTAACAGTTAGTTGCGCGCTTGCGATTAATAATTGCAATTAATAAAATAAAAAACCCAAAAGACTGCATATCTTTATATATTGTGTACATTGATTCCACTATTGTTCAGATTTTTCATCGTAATTTTGTGGAAATATTTTAATGCGTAGATACTTTATAGGCTGACGAATTACAGTCAAATGCTCTTTTCGGACAAGATTCGTTAGATTTAATAACATATACTTCAATAGATTTCTTCAAATTTGGCTTACGTGACTTATGTCAGGACACGTTTGTTTATAAATAACAACGTACCCTGATAGCCACCTTACCTATAACTTACTGTCAATCTACATCCGCAATTTGAAGCAAACTTGACGGAAAGAGTTGGCAAAGCGAGCGATTACCTATTAGTTACCTATAACTACAAATCTAAAAAAACTATTTTTTCAGCGTATCAAAAATTAGTCATAAACATCTTGACAGTATTACATATTTATACACTATATATTTTCAGTATTTTTGAATCGCTTGTCCTATTTTTCCTTGTTAGCCACCGGAAATCCCAGAAATTCGCTAACGAGATTATCAGAATTACCTAACAAGTATTTTAATTATAACTCAAAGTAGGAAATTTCGTTTGACGTCAAGTTAGTGTTATCAGGAGGTATATCGGTCTTTATAATTTGCCTATAACTTCCGTTAATTAGCCTAAAACCCAATAATATTCGATAACAAACCTCAAACTAGGGATGTACGATTCCAAAAAAAATCGATCTTGAGAATCGCGACAAATATTTTATTATTTGTTATAAATATTTTATTGACAGATATGAGTAGAGTGATTATCATTTTGATAATATCTTAAAAAGCACCCCACGCTTTTTTTAAAATAAAATATTTTTTTTTTATTCACACTATTATTAATTTATATTTATTGAAATTTTCAACACTATTCTTAATTTAAATTTATTAAAATTTATTTTCTATTTTTTGCTTTGATTTTCTATAAAAAGCGTGCTTTTAGTTTTTTTAAACTATTATTTATTTTTTACTTTTTAGTTTGGTTTATTCATAAAAGCGTGATTTTTTAGTTTTTTAAAACTATTATTTGTTTTGTAAAATTAAAATTCTCCTTAGTATTCAAAAATTTGTCAATATTGGAGAAATCGGCTAAAGATAATTATTGGAAATTAAAATTAACATCAAGTCCTGTCTTATCGACTGTAGGAATAATTATAAAAAATTAAAATTAAGTTTCTTACCTTATCGACTATAGATGTAAATTATATAAAATAACAAAAATCATATTTTGCAAATTAAAAAATGGAATAATTTTATCAAACATACAAACATACAAAAGTACAAACGTACAAACATACAAACATACAAACATACATATAGGTGAAGCTAATAAAAAGTTTGTAAAAATTATATGTCTCAATTTTAGAATCAAATTTGTAAATTACTTAAAAAATACTTTCTTTGAAAATTCGGGAAAATTGAAAAATCGGGAAAATTAAAGTTATAAATAAGAGAAAAAAATCTATTAAACACTGCGTAGATCATTTAAAGATTAAAAAAATTCGATACAATCGAACGACAATCTGAAATTCGAAAATACGGTTATTTTGTAGCTTCTCTTTACATGCTATTTTTTAAAAATTTTGTCAATTTTTCAATTCTAAGATCATATTCCAGCTATGAAAATGCACTTGCAAGTCATTAACAATTGTGTTTAATAGATTTTTTCCCCATATTTATAACTGTAATTTTTCCGATTTTTTTTTTTTTGATATTTTTAGATTTTTTTTTAATTTTTAGCGCGCGCATAAAAATTTCTAGTAGAAATTTATTTCGATGTCGATGGTTCATTATTCTACATCGACCATCGATGTTTCGATTCCAAAAAAAATCGACCAAAAAAAATGATGTTTCCCGGAAAAAACATCGATAGTCGAAACATCGATGTATATCGGCCATCCCTATTTGACTGCTTTAGTTATCAATTAACAGGAAAAAAACAATTTATTTTGCGCATTATTAATACATTTTATGGTCCGTTCTCTGAGTTGAGGTTATCGCTGTTTTCGATATAATAAATTTATTAATATATTTTCCGTATTACATAGCTATTTTAAATATTAAATAAGCAAAGGAAAGTTTTGAGTTGATGAAAACCCAAATAATTTAGTTTAGTTTCGATTCAAAATGATACTACTCCACTATCAGTAGAAAACAATAAAGCCCTTGAGTTTACAGAATGTTTTGCGTGACAAAAACAATTTTTTTTCTTAATTATCAATTTTTTGGGTTCCAATTTCTAAATTTCGACATTGAAGCGAGCCCTGGTATCGTCAATATATCAAAAATGTTCCACACTATTTTCAAACATTTTTCCATTCCGTGGTCCAAAGCTATGTATTCGGTTGTCGGTTCGTCCGACTGGACCGGCCGTTAACTGTGTATTTAGTAGACCTGCATATCAGAACGGTAGTTGGTCTATTCTTCAAAGGAGCCATTTCTGTATCAAGCTGATTAGGCTAAAACGGGTGCCAAAGAAATATACATACATACACAACAAAATATAACCCTCCTTCTAGCGCACTCAGCTTAAAAATAACTAAGGATCACTACTTTTGCGACGGACTAGTAGTTAATTCCCTAGATATGAATTTTAGCATTACGTCTTTTCTGAGAAATATTCATCGTAAAAATCTCTTTGAAGGCAAATCTGTCAAAATTTTCAGAATGTGCCAGAAAAGTAGTTTTCCCAAGAACTACAATATTTACTTGCTCTCAAATACGCTACGTTACATTATGACAGATGGCTCTATAATAAATTACATTAGCAAAAGTAGTTATATTTTTCTTTAGTAGTAGCGAGACCTTTATGTCTGTCTGTACCAAAAGAAAGAGATTGTCGAAGAAAATCGTTCCATGGTTTAATATGTAAATAAAAAATCCGACGAATTAAGTTCTCTGCTTTTTGGAAGTTGTTTGAAAATCTGCAAATCAATTTTTAATAAAAGTGACATCTGTAAATGGACTGCTAAACTACAGTGAATAAGGGTAACAAAACGCGTGTTTCAAATGGGTATAATAAGCTCTACGCAGATGTCTTTGTGCTACATCGAAGATTTTATGTAAATCTATAGTCTATACTAATACCAATTCATGTGGTCTGTGCTAATACCACTAAGCTGTGCAAACACTATGAAGAGGAATGTTTTGTTTATTTTCAATAGATGAACACAAAAACTACCTGAACTGGTTTTAATAATTCTTTTACCAATATAACGCTTCATTATCACTGAGTTTCAAAAGAAAGGCTTATTATTTTCCCGACAGTAAGTATCTTCACGCCCGTATCCCCAAAGAGGTTGTCAGAAGTAAATAGCTCTTCTACGATCGGACAGCGATATTTAATTTATACGGGAAAAAATATATATGTTTACTATTATTTAATAAAGCCATTACAGTATCTTTATTGTGTGTTAAAAAATGAAGTAAACAAACGCTAACATAACCAAAATTAAACACACTTTTTGAAATAATTTTACTTACTTCATTTAAATTGAATGACCAAAAATGATTTCACAATTCTTTTTGCACCCAAGTCAAGGTATTGCAGTATTTTTTTAATATAAATAAACTCATATGGCATTAAGACCCCGTAACACGGATAGCAACGTACCATTAACTTTTGTTGTCTATAAGCGATAGTTGTCTCTTCCCATCAGGAGAGCCATAATCTGCTTGTTTACTATCTTATGATATAATCTTCTATAAAAAGAAACTAATCTTCACCAAATTTGTATGGGACAAAATGGGAAGTCAACCCTCCCAAACAAAAATAGTATTTTCGAAATCGACCTAGGTTGTTGGTGACCAACCACCAAAGGCCAACTGCCGTTCTGCCAGGCAGGTCGTAAAACACGACACTGGCTATGCGAGTCACTACCTTCGTGGCTACTAGGTGGTAAAGTTCTGCATTGTTTCGCCCGGGTTTGATACCACCGCCTTACCTATTCCTGCCACAATAGCGTCAGTACTTTTCACTGTCGTCTTCCGGTTTGTAGAGTAAGGTAGCCGGGAAACTTATGCATGTAGCATTAGACCTCGCCAAAAGATAGCAACGCACCATAAACATCTTTGGTGTCTATAGGCGATGGTAGACTCTTTCCATCAGGAGAACCATCTGCTTGTTTGCTTTTTTATGATATAAAAAAGTTTTCAAATATTCGAGTAACGAGTTTTCTCCGTGTTGGCCCCGGGCTCCTTTGAAGAATAGGCCAACTGCCGTTCTGGCAGGCAGGTCGTAAAAGGCGACCGATTGGCAATACGAGTCACTAACATTGTGGCTACTAGGTGGTAGAGTTCTGCATTGTCTCGCCCGGGTCTGGTACCACCGCCTTACCTATCCCTGCCGCCTGCCTAGACCTCGCCACAAGATAGCAACGCACCATTAACACCTTTGGTGTCTATAGGCGTTGATTGTCTCTTTCCATCAGGAGACCCATCTGCTTGTTTGCTATCTTATACTATACAAATAAAAAACAAACAAACATAACAATATTCTTACTAATTGAAATCGGTTTAAAACGTATTATGCTGTAGGTATACATAACACCCATATAACCTTATAGACAAGAAATTTACCAGTGAAAATATATTTAAAGCATACGTAGGCGTGAAAAGTATGTATGTATGTATGTATTTATGTGGGTGTATATAATTTTAAACGATTTTTAACTTCTCGATATTGATATAAAGTATTTCTCGACATTTATTAATACCGTTACACAGTCTCTGTTAGGCCCAAAACAGACTTATGTTTAAAGCGGCCTTATATTTAAGAATATTAATTAAAAAGAATAACATATTGTCAACCGGTCATTATTAATTACGCTCGTTATCTACGGGACAGAACAATTAAAACAAGGTTTTAATACTGTTATTTTTATTATGATTAGTAGAATAATAATTATTATTATCACTACATAGTATAAAACAAAGTCGCTTTCTCTGTCTGTCCCTATGTCCCCATTTCCCTATGTCGCTATGTATGCTTAAATCTTTAACACTACGCAACGGATTTTGATGCGGTTTTTTTAATAGATAGATTGACTCCTGAGGAAAGTTTTAATATATAAACCTTTCCGCTATTCCCACGGGAACAAAAGCTACGCGGGTGAAACCGCGGGCAGGTCGCTAGTTATATTATAAAGTAATCTTATTGTACACAGTAATCACCAACATAACAACAATAATATTTAAAAGCAAATAAAATTTTCTATTCTTAGGTAGTCACTTTACTTAGTATCTTGGATTCTAGAGGGTGGTGTGAAAGCCTAAAAGACAGACAAACAGACTTTCGCATTCATAATATTAGTATAGACTAGCTGCAACATGCAGCCATTATAAAAGTTATAGCATTACATAGTTTTTTAGCGAATCTCGCGGATTACCTAATTTTCCGTGATAAAAAGTAGCCTATATGCTATTCTAGGTCATCTACCTGAGTGCCAAATTTAATTTAAATCGGTTTAGTAGTTTTTGCGTGATTGAGTAACAAACATCCGCTTTTATAATATTAATACAGATTGAAAGCACTTGTACTGTTTTACTTGGTTTTAATTTACTAATACCAACCGGTTTCGCGTTTTCTCACATCATCAGCAACAAATAAAATATTATTTTATAATATAAATTCAAGTTAACATGGAGTTTTACCAAGTGCCGACGATATTCAGTGTCCAAACTATTCATAATATTGGCCATATATACAAATATACGTATATTATATTCGATGCTTAAAGAACTAGCCACCTATTTAATTGGACTTTTGGCAAAATGTAGAAGTCCTAGATGTATAAACTCGCTTGCCACTCTAAATATGGACTCAAGTAAAAATTGGTCCTCGATTGGGTTCGTTTGTAGTGGGCCTTAGCGCTTACGTACACTTTCACGGAAAAACCGATTCGTCATCATCAAACAAATTAAAGCTCAAAGGACAATTTCGTCAATTGATACAGCCAGCCTTTTGAATTCAGCCTTTATTCGAACAATTTTTAGTTGTTGTCTGTGTTTTGCAATATGAAAAATGTTGTCATTTTAAATGGGGCAAAATAAACAGTAGGTTTTTCAACCAATCACTGTTCTGCTTTACCCTACATATTTCATCTTTTAATAGAAAAATGGAGCGCTTAATAATTAAACGGTATAATTAAAATACTACTTGGCTTAAGTTAATTTAATTTTTAATATAAGTATTTTTATGAATGTGACGGTAGAAAATTATTGACCTTAGTTAGGTATACACTGATCGTTGTTTATATTTTGAACTACGATAAGTGATAACTTTTTTTATTTTAATTTATTTTCTTCACATCATTATTATATTCAATATGCATTTTTTAAATCTTAATCCCTTTATAAGATAAAGCGATTTATTAGGAATGTTCTAGCGCTATATTTTATTACAAAAAAGAGTAAGTTATTGAACACATTGCAAATTCTTTCATGTATATCATTGGTATAAAAAAAAACCCATGATGCCATAGTTCCGAACAAAACTAACACTCAAAACTGCCGCTAATTTCACACAAGTAGGTTATTATAGATATGACAAAAATATATGTTTTTACTATCCAACCTCTTAAGGTTACAGAAGATTTATAGTTGTTTTTGCAAAGCAATGCACGAAAATTAATAAAATTGTCAGTATCGCGATCGACGCGATTCTATTTGAAATGAGCGCACAATTTAAAATTTTATGCTCATTTTTAGAAGACATTTTTTAGACCTGATCGTGTATCTTGGGTTTTTTAAATAAATTATGTATATACTTGTAACACAACCCTCATTGCTCTGTCAATAAAGTTATTTTAAAATATGCTAAAATTGATAAGAAGTGGTGTTGGAGAGGTAGTGCTTAAAGTAAAAGACTTAGAAGTAATCTAGCGCCTCCATCATTCCATTTGAAGGAGTAAAACATTTAACACCCATGCCCCCATGCGACAATATAATTCAAGTGTAAATTGACCCTTGCACTGTACCTATTTAGTATTTTTTTAAACACATCATCCATTATCAGAACTGGGAATATCCAATCACCCGGCCCAGCACTCGTGACACGTTTGAAATAAATACGTTTGAAACAAATATTGAATAGTGTGATGTTTTCCTCTTCGTTTAAAAAACCTGAAGTGAAATCTTTATATCAAGAAATCGATTTACGTCAACACTATTTACAACGAAATAATAAGGTTTTATTACATAATACATTTAACAAAATTTCAGACATTTTAATATACAGGGTATAACAAAAATAAGCACTAATACTGAAGGAGCGTTCAGGATGTGTGGTTAGCTCTTTAATTATACATTTTTAATAAATAAAAACTATGAAATTTCTGAGAAAATGAATGTCAAAGTTTTTTTTCAAAATGATCTGTGGCAGCCCTGAAGTATAGCACGCAGTAACGTACGCGCACGGTTTACGCAGCTATGAAAGGTCACAATCATATGATAGATGTCAATGAACTGCTAGACGCACAACAAAGTACTAATTACTTGACAGAGTAAATAATGTAGATATTATTTAAAGAGTTTTTTTATATTTTTTTCTACCAGGACTGATGTTGGAATAAACCCATGAGGGTCCTTAGTTTGATTACCAGGCTGGACAATTTGATTCATAGGTAACTTAACTGGGTTTTGATAGCCATAATTATTACATTATGTTAAAAAAAACACTGTCCGACTATTGGTGTCACTCGATAGCATATTACGATCATATTAAAATAATTATTAATTACTATACTCATATTCAATAAAAAAATCTCATAAAATTTTATTAATCGTAAATACCTACCTAGTAGTCTCATACCTAGTTTACGTAAGGCAAACCTGCGGCTATTAGGCATTTCATGCAGGAAAATCTCCCGCCTGGCAACAAAATTATATCAGCTATGTACCTAAAATTTATTGTGACCTGGATTATTATTTCTAACTCTGAGTGAAACTATTAGTTTGGTACATACATTCTAAAACAATCGTGGCAAATAATCCAATATAACTAATTAAGGTATCTTTTTGTTATGAAAACACATTACATAAATTACTTCATCACACAATATCCACCTTCAAAGTCAACTATTCACATGTGTTTTCAGTGTAGGTACCTAAATCTATTCCGTGATTCATAGGCATTTTACAATGTATTAATTATCTGGCATGGTTTCAACTTACAAACTGTTTTAATGGCATAATACTTACCTCTAGTACCTACCCTGTTTGCTTCTAACTTCACATAACAAGGTGTCTAAATAGGTAATTAGTTTTTGAGCAGGTAAATCATAGCTATTATCACTTTTTTTACACACAATTCTAAAAACTTAGTAAAACTTTCTCGTTGATAACACGACACTTCGCAAAATAAATATGCATTATCATTAAGAATTAAGACACAACACAACCTTTTATAAGCATTTTTGACAAATAAACCTACGCATTGATTAGCCTAGAAGTCCTTTGATTTGAAGTATTACCGACATCGCGCTAGGCGTCTCAACGCGGCGCAACGCGGTCTCAACCAAGCGCCCGACTTAAGGCCTTGCTCACACACACTACTGAATATTTTCCGCGGGAATTTTAATTGCGCAAATTAATTTTCGTTACATATGAAATTTGACATGGCTAGCACTGCTAAAAAAATGTCAAGAATCGGAATGTTCCCGGTGAGTTGATAGGCTCGTTTGTCACTATCACTACATGGCTGATGGAACTTAGTACCTACCTAAAGTTTGTTTTAGGTGCGCCTCTTCTTACCTTTTTTTATGTTATTGAGATAGGCAAACTAGCAGACGTGCCACCTGATGGTAAGTGGTCGACGTCGCTAATGAACAAAAATGGGATACCTGGGCTGGAACTAGCCCAGGTATTCCATTCATGTGTTAGAGACATAAGATGTTAAGATCCTGAGACATAAGATGTTAAGTCTCGGTGCCAGTAATTATAGTGCCTGTCTTGCCCTTCTCTCCGAAACACAGCAAAGCTGTTTCACGGGAGAAATTGGCAAGACCTTTCTAAGTAGTAGTTATTTCAGGAAAAAGATAATTTTTGACTACGTTTTTTTGATTACATTTTAGATCAAAGATTTTATAAAATACTAGCCGTTGCTCGCGGCTTCGCACGCGTGGTTAGAGTTTTTTGTGAATGTCAAAAATAAACCACGCAAGCGAAACCAACGAAAACTATTGCTAATTTTAGCGATTGCCGGGATTACATATCAACCTGTTCATTCATTCAGAAAAATTAATCTTTTTCATCAAAATATTGTTTATCATACTGGAAATGTAAAAGTATTAAGTTAACTTTAAAGCCGCCGCCGGTCGTTTGTACAGGCCTTTAGAACTTACACGTGTTTTGCGGCTTATACAAAGTGCAACGAAACGCTTTGATTGGCGAAAAGACCACTTTCGGAAAGAGACAAGACACTCCCTTTTTTCTGCCATTTTGTTTTTATGTAAAATCATACTAATATGTAGTTCCGTATAGTTTTAGTCAACATTTTTGTCACTTTTATGATAAGAGTGATGCCGGTTTAGGCGTTTCTTCGTAAGGTACTGGGTTCGATTCTCAGTTCGCCTGGTAGAATGGAGGGTAATTCTTCTTAAGGCACTCAAACTAACACGGGAAATGATTTTTTTTTATTTATGGTGCAAGGGGTCCCACCACCACCTTCGGGACCCAAGACAACCTGACTGCTGTACAATGAAAGAGGTCCTGGCACCGGCTTCCTCCAGAGAGGTTCGGAGGTTAGACGACAGTCGCTACGGCAAACTCAAACTCGTTCCTAGCGCAAGCGTGGAGAATAACCGGAATAAACTCTAAGATGAAGAAGATTATTTTTAAATTTGTTTCACTGAACCCTAATTAGTTCGGAAAAGTACCTAGATAATTGTAAAGGAATTTTTATTTTTTTATTCAGTTGCCGTTTGTCTTTGGAGAGCGTAACTATTGCTATTATTGCCGATTTTTTATGAATCTTACTTAATACCCATTGATTGGAAATCGCGATTTTAAAAATGCCACGTAGAAATAATAATGACCGTCACCTTTACACTAATAGTGAATTTTACGAAATGATGCTATGTGTTGGTGCTGCTAGGAATGGTAGCATTAATGAAGCGAGGGAGATTTACCGACAACGGTTTATTGATGGAAGGCCACCAGCAGAACAACGTCATTTACCTCCGTACTCAGTATTCCGTAACATGTGTTTACGACTTCAGCGTACTGGTTCCTTCCACCGCGAACGAAACGTTGGACGTCCTAATTCAAGAGTAGGTACTGCTATTGAGACTCGGATTCTAAATCATTTTGACGAGAATCCTCGGACCAGCACACGCCGATGCAGTGCTATGTTA
Source organism: Apodemia mormo (assembly GCA_036924255.1). Classification (NCBI taxonomy): domain Eukaryota; kingdom Metazoa; phylum Arthropoda; class Insecta; order Lepidoptera; family Riodinidae; genus Apodemia; species Apodemia mormo. The sequence goes on along the minus strand of JAUPFN010000024.1, from coordinate 15,772,084 downwards.
AATGTAAACCATATGGTGGTGTGGCGTACTCTGCAGGATGATGGACGACATCCCTACCATTTTTCAAGGACTCAGGAGATAGGACTTGCAGACCATATGCCCAGAATGGACTTTTGTAGGTGGTACCAGAACCGTGCTGAAGCAAATCCCGAATTTGCTTTTAATATTTTATGGACAGATGAGGCTTCTTTCACAAGAAATGGTGTGCTCAATTTGCACAACGAGCATGTGTGGGCACATAATAACCCGCATGCCTCGAGTGAAAGTAGCTTTCAGCACCAGTGGAGAATTAATGTCTGGGCAGGCATCGTTGGGGACTATGTTTTGGGGCCGACTATTTTACCTCAGGGTTTTAACGCTCAAAGGTACCTACAACACCTGAGAGAGGATTTAGAAGAACATCTGGAAAATCTTCCACTGAATGTATATCGTAATATAATTTTTCAGCACGATGGAGCACCCGCTCACTTTGCACGCCCTGTGCGTGATTATTTAAACGATCGATTTGCAGAGTGGATAGGTCGAAGTGGCCCGGTGCCTTGGCCACCTCGTTCTCCAGATCTCACGTGCCTAGACTACTTTTTATGGGGTTATGTGAAAAATAAAGTTTACTCTGTGGAATGTCATACACGTGAAGAGATGGAAGGTAAAATTAATGCAGCATTTAGGTCCATAACCCCACATATGTTGCATAATGTAAGGTTATCAATGTTACGCAGAACTGCTCTTTGCATTGAGAAGGGTGGTGGTCATTTTGAACCTTACTTATAAATTAATTTGAAGACAGTGTTGTTTTATTATTGCCTGTAAATAGTGAATTTGGATTAATGTATAATAATTAATCAGTGACGAAAGTGATATGTAAAAAATTGCTTATTAAATGTGTGTAAGTACAAGTACGCGGTATTCTTCATGTCTATGTGTGCGTCACGCTATTCATTCAACGTGTTGCTGACGTCGCATCACTTCCATCTTCAAGGTAGGGGTGTGAAAATAAACTTTAATTTCTTATTTTACTAAATTTATATGAAACAAAAAATGTGTGCCTTTTGGTATAATATTTTACCAGGTGTTTGTTGAGTTCATGTACACGTATACCCTTGAAAGTTAGTGCTTATTTTTGTTATACCCTGTATACTTTGACCACCCCATCGATTGAGTAATTAGCGACCCTGACGGACTGGCCACGGAAAATTCGCGCTTGCGATATTTCGCACGGCATGAACGGCGAAGCGTCTGGCGTCTGAAACAAATGTATGGGGAAGTACCAAACATGCCACGCGGCACAGCGACCGGCGGGGTGACGGACAATTTTTGACGAGCGAATCGGGCGCGTGGTGCGGGACACGGCGAGTGAGTGAGACAAATGTATGAATCAGCACAGAGCATGGCGGTGTCCTTAGCATATCGATACAGCTCGGTGCTCAAAGGGCGTAAGCTCCAAAACTCGATTTCACAGGAGAGCCAAAAAACAAAAAAAAAATATTTTGAACATAACTTTTTGATTTTTGACATAAATTAACCATTTAAAGACTGAAAGTCTTATTTTTTTTAGTGCAGAACCTTATAAATATATAATATATTTCGTATAAATTTAATACCTTTAAATTAAAACAAATTTAGCTGCTTCATACGCCCCAGAAAATTGCATGTTTGGGGCGTTTAAGCCCCAAAAATCAATGAATGTGTGATAAATAATAGTTGTAACCGTCAAATTGCCCACTAATTCTATTAGTTTTTTGATGTTAATTTTATTTTCTTTATTGCTTATTATTTATTTTCAGTTTTATTTGAAAACAAATAACACATTATTTATTTTCAATTATCTTATCAATTATCTTTCTTATCAATTTCTTATCAATTATCAATTATCTTTTTATTAACTAGGTAATTCTGTATATTATTCTTGATTTTACTAATAATACCTCACTATCTTTGTTACGTTTTTCTATTCAATTAGGTTACCTTATTTATTATAAAAGGAAAATGATAAATAAAACTACACAATAATAATAATAATAGTGTTTATTAAACAATCACAGTATGCAGAAACTTACTTGGCTTACTGATATACTAAATTTATGTACTGGCACAAAATTTAGCACCAATTACTTCTTATCTTACAATTTTATTTAATAGAAAATACAAGGAACTCTTGAGATCGATTATGTATAATTTTTTAGTCTTTTAAAGACCTGTAGATGTATGCAGATTTAAAGTACCTAATAAGTAGATACCTAAAACCTGCTTACGTTTACCTAGGACTCCTTGGGTATAGATTGCTAAAATATTCAACAATCATTATTTGTCTCGTCTAAACTTATTCAAATGATACATGTTTAACAAAAATATTTATGATAAACAAGACCGTATGACTTATAAACTCACTACTTCTTTTAAAAATCTATACCTATGAAGGGAAACAAAATTAACTTCTAAAATTTACTATGATTCAGGTACAATAATAAAAATTTATGCGATACCAATTGATGGTAAAACTCAGCCTTGGTTTGGTTACTCCTGTAAAACGGCTTCACGCCGAAAGCAGGAGTGCTACCGGGCTTGGGATGCAGATTTCGCATCTTGTGATGAAAATACCAGTGCATTACGTAAGGAGTACAATTCCGCCTCGAATTACTTCAAAAGAACTATCGCCAAGGCAAAATCTGAATACATAGGCAGAATTGGTGAGAAATTAGTTCGCCTTCCTTTAGGGACCCGTACGTCCTAGTTTTTCGCCAAGGCTGTCTTAGGGAATTTCTCACATTCTCTCTCTCTTCCATCCATGCACGGCCCATACCGCAAACGAGAAGACCGATCTCTTGGGCTCCTTCTTTGCGTCCAACTCAACTCTGGATGACCAAGAGATTGCACTGCCTACCATCCCGCAGTGTGATAGTTCCATGCCAGAACCACAATTTCGGCAGTCATCTGTGCGTAAAGCATTACTTTTCTTGGATATCCACAAGTCGAGTGGGCCGGATGGCATTCTTCCGATTGTGCTCAAAGCGCGTGCTCCAGAGTTGGCGCCAGTATTTGCACGCCTATTCCGGCTCTCCTACTCACTCAACGTGGCACCGAATTCATGGAAGACAGCTTGGTGCATCCCATCCATAAAAAAGGAGATCGCTCAAATCCGTCTAACTATCGGCCCATAGTCATTACCTCCTTCTTCTCCAAAATTATCGAGACTATCATCAACTTTTCGCCGTGTTGGTCCCGGCCTCCTTTGAAGAATAGGCCAACTGCCGTTTTGCCAGGCAGGTCGTAAAAGGCGACCGATTGACTATCGAGTCACTACCATTGTGGCTACTAGGTATATATATATATATATATATATATATATATATATATATATATATATATATATATATATATATATATATATATATATATATATATATATTCTTTGAAATTTTCTTGATTTATTAAAAACACGATTTTTATTATTATCAATTTTATCTACACAGAACAAATATAAAGGTTATCTCCTAAAATTTTACACCATATTTTCTGGTCTACCTATAATATAGTATGGTCTACGTATAATATGTAACAACTCAAGATCCATCTCGCGCCACCGTTTCTCTCTTACAGCCTAATATTGATAGAAATCGATTTTTATTTATGGTAGCTTTCTTGTAAAATAAATAGTTTTCAAGGAAAAATAAGTATTAAAAATAAAAGTTGATCTTATAAAGAAAAACACATTCTTAACATTTCGCTAAGATAAAGAGTTTTTTTTAATCGGGATTTTTTTTTGGGTTTTTCAAAATTTTATCAAAATCCTTTGGGCCCATTTGGTTCAAATTTTCAGGAAGTCTAAGTTGAGTGGAATCAATCGAATGCCATCAACTGCGTTTCGATCGGTCCAGCTGTTCAAAAGTTATGAGATGTTTACATACAGACAGACACACGCACACATGCATACATACAGACACACTGACGTCATCGTGAAAATAGTCGAAAAAGGTGTCTAGGACCTCAAATCGTGGACATCTGGTGAAAACTCGATTTTTGAAAATCGGAGCAAAATCAGTAACTTCCTTATCTACATACATAGCGGGAAGTTAAAAGGACAAGTGTATTAATAGATTAATTTTTTGTTTATTCTGCATTTTTCGCAATGTAAACTTTAATGCGCCCATACTCCACCTTTCGCGCAATTGCCTTTAAAAAAGGATCCAAAGTTTTTCCTTCACTTATTATTACATACCTAAGTAGATATTCTATTTAAGTACCTCTTCCGTTAAGCGAACAAACAAGTTGTCAAACAACTACGTTTTCCCTATAATATTTAAATAAACATTCTAAAACATATTTGCGTAAATATAGAATTCTAGTAAACGCGATATAGAGTAAAAATAACGGTAATAACCCAAACATGACTAATGTGCTTTATCGATAGCTTTGAAAATATTACAGCCTAGGAATACCTTTCTTCTCATAAGTTATATCGTAATTCGTAATATACGTATAGAATGGACTTTATTTCTAAAATCTATTACTTCTGCCTGTGATAAAGTCACAAAAAACCCCGTTTCATTGTCTCTAATTGACAACATTAAATTAAAATACGTCTATTTTAAACGTTAACTATTGTGAATAGGGCATAAAATGCAATACACATATTTTATTTTTTCTCTTTGTCACTCTTTAGATTTGCATGGAGACGAACAAGCTTGACGAGAAGTTATCGCAAACCAGTGCTACAACTAGGGATAAACATCATACGCAAAGATATCGATACATTAATATTATGTATTTTTCCATATATTAATATGGATTTGTAAAATTAGTGCGAATATTATATGAGTTTGAAAAATAGTAATGCCGACACGTTAAAAAGTGTGTGTGTAAACTTTACGCACGATTGAAATAAAACTCATATAAATACCGTAACACGTTGTTTGTCTGCGATGGACTCCAGAACTACTGAACCGATTTAAACGAAATTTTGTATACATCTACTGTTTGGTCAAACTTAAAATATAGAATAACTTTTATCTCAAATACTCACCAAAATATTCAATATTAGTAATTTGTATGCAAAACAACGTTTACCGGGTCAGCTAGTTTACTATATGTACAGCTTGGCAAAAATGAGTGCGTTGCGGTGACGAATTAAACTAAAATACACTAGTTATGGCAACACTAACGTTATCGAGATTCGAGTTACAGACATCAATTGTTTATTGTTTACTTAATTTTTATTGTTTTTTAAAATTTGTTATTGTTATATGTAATTGTTATTGTTTAAAAAACAAACAATCAAATCTTTTTTCTTTAATATTATTAGTATAGACATCGCTCTTAGGGGTGACTGATAAAAAATATATTTCTTTCTTATAGAATATTTAAACCTGCTGCTTCAACAACGTGAACGGTGTTATTGTGTTGTAGGCTTGTAGCTAAACATCGAAGTATTAAAACCAATTATGCAGTATATGTGATACCATATAAACGATAGAGGGCGCCTTAATTATTTTTTTACTCTTTTTGCCAAGCTGTATCTCTCATACCCACAACATTTATTTTAAAAAAGAGTGAAAACTATGCGAATCGATTATCAAGCATAATTTCCGTCCGAAAAATCTGAGCTACTCTCAAGTCGTTCTTAAAGAAAGGGTCAATCTCGAACGGTTTCACTTTTTAAAGCATCTTCAGGATGTAATATACTTTAGTTAAGTATATTACATCCTGAAAATGCTTTAAAAAGTGAAACCGGTCGAGTAATATAATTAAAATTGTGTAAAGTGAAATTGATGTACAAGTGGAATAGTAAAAGTGTCTAGTAACAATGGAATTTCACCAAGTGCCGACGATGGAAAGTATAGAATATGTCAATCTCGAATTTCATTTTGAACCAGTACGTGAAAGTACTAAAGCGCAATATTAATTTTGTAAGTAGATAATTGTAATATTTCTGGTCAGAAGATGAAATCTGTACCCAATGTTTGGAAGAGTTCATTTTGAAGATTAATTCATCTGCCATTTTGCTGTAGTCATTTTGTAAATGGTGAACGATTGGCTATACCTAACTACTAGGTAGGTAGAGTTCTGCAACGTCTAGTTCGGGTATTAGAATAGAATAGAATAGAATATATTTTATTCAAAATAAGTACAACTTATACATTTTTTGAACGTCAATTAAAATAAACTGGAATAACACTTTAAAAACATTTGATACCACATATTTGGTACCACAGCCTGACCTATTCCTTCAACAATATCGTCCATGCTTGTCATTGTTTCGGTTTAGAAAATAAGGTAGCCAGTAGTGTTATGCGCGTTGCGTTATCATCCCGCCACACGGATAGCAACGCACTATTAATATCTTTGGTGTCTGTAAGCGATGGTTATTTTTTCCACCAGGAGAGCCATCTGCTTCTTGTCTAACTTGGAACAGTTACGTTTTCACGTCAAATCTCTTATCTGAGCCTAAGCCGATGAGTAAAAATATTTAGCCAGTCTCTGACTTCATAATCTATATATGTATATAAAAATCAATTGCTGTTCGTTAGTCTCGCTAAAACTCAAGAACGGCTGGACCGATTTGGTTAATTTTGGTTTTAAAATATTCACGGGGGTTCAGGTTAGGTTTAAAAGGTGAAAAAATGTAGGAAAAAAACCGAAAAGTAGACACAAGGTTAACAGAACAACGTTTGCCGGGTCAGCTAGTAATAAATATTTAAAAAAAATACCAAAACAGTATCTATTTATAGTACATACCAATACATCAATAAAACAAGTTACGAAAACACATAATATAAAAACCTGAACATACAAAATAAGATATCATTGAATAATATATCTAGTTGAATAAATTGTCATTATGTCTGTATGCTCCATGTATCCAATGCCACTATTCTATAACCGCTTCATTTCTAATATTATACTGAAGAAAATATTGATAAATTGACCTTTTTATGTAGCATTAGATAGCAATCAAGCAGACGATAGATGATAAATAAATGGTTCTCCTGATGGAAAGAGTTTATTATTTTATTTCATTGCCTACACGCATGTGCGTGAGATGCAGCTGCCTGCCCCTCCCCCCTGCCTATATTTGGTTACCTCCCTATTAACTATCTACTGTTGTCGATAAAAATATACTAAGATAAAAATATAGTCTTAAAATGTGAGGTTTCGGTTTCGGCCGAAGCTGAAACAAAAGCTGAAGTTTCAGTTTCGGTTTAGCCGCTCACTTCACTTTCGTAACTAATGAGACCTCTGAAAAAATTCACTTTGGTCTCTATAGGGACCAAACGCTAACTTCATCCAAAAAAACAATATTTTCACTATTTACCAGTTTTAATACAATACTCTATGGTATTTTATCGTTTTCGAACGAAACATTGTACAGAATAACATCAATTTAGCATTATTTTTTCAAATACGCTCTTGGCGAAAAATAAAAGAACTTAGTCCACCATTTTGATTCGCGCTGTGTGTTATGTGTTGGTTGCAGTTTATGATACAGGTTAATTTAAAAGTGTTTTGGCGTATTAATCAACAAGTAAACTTTATTTATAATCAAGATTAGTTCAAGATCTAACAGTTTAGATAATAGTTTTGTCAAAAAACCGTAAATCTCAATAAAACATATATTTCGTTAACGACCAACTTGATGATACCAGCGCTTTGGGTATGACGGTACCTATTTTTATATATTTTCGTAAATTTTAGTGTTGATATCTATGATCTCAAAAAAAATCATATGATATGAATGTGAAATATCCTAATGAATATTTAAAAAAAATTAACATAGCTGTAAAATTGAAAAAGAAATAAATTATTTAAAAATTACGAAAAAAACTACGTATTAATTATGAAAAAAAAATATTAATATTTAAGTAAATTAATATTTTTGTACTATAATATATGTTGTTTATTTTTTCCGTATGTATATGTTTACCAATTATATAAAAAAAATATAAAAAGCATAGGTCATCGATTTACTTTTTGAATTAAAAATCCTCGACTAACAAGTAGTCATATTTTTCTCCAAGTGTCGTGTTACACCTGAATTATTTTGTAGCTTAAGCCTAAATGGCTTAAATTAAACAATTCTCCACCAGTGTATTGCAGTGCTCAAGACCTCTTAAAAATATACGCTTTACAGTATCGGATTCAATCCCAATAACTCATAAACCATTTTTGTGATCACGGTCCACCGGAACGAACTCGGAACGTGTGCGCGTAACGGTCCGTGTTTTTTTTAGAAAAAAATGCGAAAATGACTGGTGGTATGAGCGGTTAGGTTGAAAATCCAGTTTCAATTGGTCACTATTAACTGCTTTGCTTTCCCCTGGCCCGGTTATACATGTCATTACCATCGTGACTACTACATGGAAGAGTTCCACAACATATCGCCCGGGTGTTTGGTGCCACTGCTTTACCTACATCTGCCACAATAGCGTCAATGCATGTCATTGTCATGTTCCGGTTTGGAGGGTAAGGTAACTTATACATGTGTCACAGCCATCCTGCCACTCGGATAGCAACGCACTATTAACATCTTTGGTTTCTATAGACGACGGTCTCCCTTTCCATCAGGGGAGATATGTGTTTGTTTGCTATCCTAATAATATAAAATAAAAAAATATATTTGAAGTTTATTTCTTCGCATCGATCTTTTACAATTACTTACATCCCTAGTTACCAACCTGTTTTGATGTTATTACTTATTATATATTCGTGAGTAGCCTACGTTAAGTTAGTATACTAGAGAGAACGGTTGTAGGTGGTTAGTTCATCATGAAAGTTTTATTATTGTTAGCGTTTGTCGTGGCAACATGTTCCGGTGCAGTAGAATTCAGTTCCCGTGCAAGAAACTTTAGTATTGAGCTGTTACATTACACACAATTAGAAACAGATGGACATGTTGTGATATCACCGTTTGGAATATGGAGTTTGATGACTGGCGTAGCTTTAGGAGCAACAGGTGAAAGCAAAACCGAACTACTCAGAGCGTTTATTCTTCCACAGAATCAAAATACAATTATAAATGGATATACGAATCTAACAAAGACTGTTTTAAATCCTGATAGTGATGGTGTGGAGTTAACTAGCCGGAATTTTGTCTTTCTTGACAAAGCTTTTACAGTAAAACCAAAATTCCAAAAGGTAATCAAAGGAGACTTTAGCGCTACAGTCACTCGTCTTAATTTCAAAGACCCAAATTCAGCTGCAAAAACAGCAAACGACCTTATTCAAAACTCGGGTGCTAGCGTTTCAAATGTATTAAGATCCGAGGATTTCGAGGAATCTAGAATGATATTAACCAATGTCATAACATTTAAAGGTCTTTGGTCTTCTCCATTTAATAAATCGGATACAACCTTAGAATCATTTTACGATGAAAACAAACATGAACTAGGCAAAGTTAACATGATGTACCAAAGGGCACAACTGCCATTTTCTAATATACAATCAATTAACTCATATGTCATGGAACTTCCCTATGGTAATGATAAAAGATATTGCATGCTTGTGATTCTGCCATATCCTAAAATAAAGGCTCATGAAGTATACAAAAAGTTAAGTATGATTTCATTCGGAGATATATTCGAGAGGTTACAAAGTGATGTGAATAACTTTGGGTTAGAAGACATCGATGTTAAGTTACCAAGGTTTAAAATTAGTACCAACATCGTGCTAAATAAGCCGTTAAATAATATGGGAGTATACGATATATTTGATCCACAACGCGCAAGTTTTAAAGAAATTACAAATGAGGATATTTACGTGTCCGCCATTGTACATAAGGCTGATATAGAGGTCACAGAGTCTGGTACAGTGGCCTCGGCTGCCACATCTGCATACTTTGCAGATCGTATATCTACACCGAACTTCGAAGCAAACCGGCCTTTTATTTACTTTGTTATGGAAAAACCAACAGCGACGGTAATCTTTAGTGGAATTTATTCGAAGCCATCTGTGTTTTGAGTGGTCTATGTGTTAATAGATAGCGTTTTAAATATTGTTTATTGTTAGTGTCAGACAATACTCAACTGCAGTATATCTCCTACAATTCTGCAGTATTATGTTGGAGTATGAATTGTGATATGTCAGTTAAAGAGACTGTTCAAATTGTTAAATCGTTTAAGACTTTTTTATAAGTCTTCATGCTTATCAATATAAACTATGACATTAAAATTCATAGTTATAATTAGCATAAAAAATTAAAGAATAAAAAAAATGCGTTCGCACTTCTTTTGCGTTTCCAGTCTTCTTGCCCTTTTTTAATATATAGGTATATTTTTTAGAAGCAAATTACGAAAAATCCCTTAAAATTTTAGTTATTCCGATTGTTAATTTGTCCCTCACAATTAACACTTCATAAATAAATGATAATAATAACAATATTTTAAACTGTAATATTAAATTTTTTATCAAAATCAGATCAGGCGTTTAGGCATGTAAACGTAACTGATAAATACACATACAGAATTTTGCATTTATAATATTATAGTATGGATATGTAAGGGCTATCCTTATTTGAGATGTTATAATCTCAACTTTTTCTCATTAAAAAATCTGTAAATCGGTTAACCCTGCAGGCCATCCCTAAAACTTGCCGCCAAATTAAGGTATTTTAAGCTCAACGAATAAACGATACGAAACGATAGTTTTGCACTATACCTAAGGATGAGTTTTTGGCCTACAAACGTTCAAAAATCTTAAGTTTGTGAAAATAATAGTATTTAAATGTTTGAAAAGATGTATATTTTCAAAATGATGATCGGTTATGATCTTTTGAATGGCGTTCAAAGCAATTTTCGAGCTGTAGGTTGTTTTATTTAGCTACATAATCAACAGATTAAAAAAATGTCGAAGAAATGTACTTTAAAAAACCTTATAATTTTTTTAAATTTTGTTCGTATTTATTATGTCTAAGTAAGGGCTGCGAAAAAAGATACAGTTATTTAAATAAAACCATTATTTGAGCCATTTTATTTGTAAATTTTCTTTAAGCATTACTCAAAATGTTGCCTTTTTAAATTAGCCAAGACAAATATTTAGTAGATTTATGCCCAACCAAGTTACTCTGTCTTGCCTTAAATGTTTCATTCTTTAGCAGAAAAGTTTAAATCACAGGTTTAAATAGTATATTAAAAAATATATTTTTCCTTGAGTTTTGCTTGTTTCGCTGAGCGGGTGTGCATTAAACACTCAAATATCGATACATTATTTCTTACTATGTTTAGTTATTTACTAATTTTTGTTTATAATAAAAAAATATTACTTGTGCTTAATTCGTAGCAAAAATCTATAAAACTGTTTAATTTTTTGTACCTACCTTAATTTACCTCGAAAAAAGCGTGTTTAAAAATCTTAACCCCTTGGTATGATAAAACGATTTATTTGAAATATTCTAGCATTAATTTTAATTCCAAAAACCTTCAATTTACCGAAGGCGTTACAAATTTCTTTCAGGTATTTTCTTGTATGATAACTCGCCATTGTTCTTTGCGTCATTAATAAATCCAGAACGAATCAACCGATTTTAGTCCGATTGACGCAGTTTTTCATTTTAAATAGAAAAGCTAACTAGATTTTTAAATAAATCGGTAGTAGGTAGCTTGAAAGTTTTTTTGGAACGAAGTTCCTTATCGCGCGTTGTGAAAGGAGGCTAGATGGAAAAAATTCTTACGAAAAGTTGTCACGACACTTTTTGCTATAGTAAGGTATTGTATAAGCACAGAAATATCCAGCCACTTCCCTTTAGCTCGTGCATTGAAAGTGAAAGAGTCTATCTACTATTTGAGTTTACTTTTTTCTAGTGCCAAATGTTCGACATTTATACAGAATTTCGACCGAATGACGAATTTCGACCAAAAGTTGAATTTCGATGGACAGTCGAATTTCGATCGAGTGTCGAAATTCAACCGAGTGTCGAAATTCGACCGGGTGCCGAAATTTGACCGTGGGTCGAAATTCGATCGGGTTCCAAAATTTGACCATCGGTCGAAATTGGACCGGGTGCCGAAATTCGACCGGGTGCCGAAATTCGACCGGGTGCCGAAATTCGACCGGGTGCCGAAATTCGACCGGGTGCCGAAATTCGACCGTAGGTCGAAATTCTACGAAGTTCCTTATCGCGCGTTGTGAAAGGGGGCTCAACGGAAAAAATTCTTACGAAAAGTTGTCACGACACTTTTTGCTATAGTAAACTATTGTAAGCTGTGCGGCGTGCGGATGTTTCTCTCTCTCTCTCTCTCTCTCTCTCTCTCTCTCTCTCTCTATCTGTCTCTTTTATAGAAAGCAAGCCAGATATTCCCATTTCTATTTCGCATTGAACAGTGTGGTGTCGCGACGATTATTTTTGTTGGGTGTATACAGGTTTTTTGTAAATAATAATAAAAGGAACTTCGTTCCATCCGGGTGTCCCTTGACACCTCTCAAGTTTTTTTTTAAATATGAAGTTTGCTGTAAACGACGTAATTTTAATTAGGGTTGTGGTACTGTTCGAACAAACTATTTTATGATAGCGCGTTATAGACTATAAACTATATTTTTTTACGCTTTTCGTTGAGTACACTTAGCGCGCTATTATTATAACGCTATGCTATATTATATATTAACCACCACAACTCTAATTTTAATATTTGAAAAGTGTAGCTTTTGAAAATTTAATTCGATTTTAATTTTTGAAACGGTGTTCGACGTAGTTTTTTAAATGCTAAAAATGATGAAAGATCAAATTATAATTGGCAAAAAATTTCAAAATTAGTTCGAAAAAACACTTTTTTCAAAATTTTTTGTCAACTATAACTCACGAACAAATAAACCGATTTGATGCAATTTAGGCATTGGTCACATTTTTTTTTAAAGAAAAGAGCTGAATAGATTTTGTACTCAATCGGTACATTAGTTTGAAAATTATATTAAAAAATACTGTTTCGACAACAATTGGTTCAAATTTTTAAGATGTCTAAGTTGAGTGGAATTAAATCCAATGCCATCAACCACGTTCCGATCGGTCAAGCCGTTCAAAAGTTACGAGACGTTTAAATACACACATACACACGCACACAAACACACACACACACAGAGAGGGAGAGAGAGAGAGAGAGAGAGAGAGAGAGAGATACTGACGTCATCGTTAAAATAGTTGAATAAGGTTTCTAGGACCTCAAAACGTGGAGATCTGGAGATCTGGTGAAAAATCGAATTTCGAAAATCGGGGCAAAATCGGTAACTTCCTTATCTACATACGTAGTGGGAGGTTAAAAATTAATAATACATCGCACTATGTTAGTCTATTCTCCGATTTGGAATCAAATCATGATAACTATCATGATTTGATTCTAAATCATGATAGTTATTATTCCCGTGTTGGTCCCGGGCTCCTTTGAAGAATAGGCCAACTGCCGTTCTGCCAGGCAGGTCGTAAAATGAGACCGATTGGCTATGCGAGGCACTAGCATCGTGGCTACTAGGTGGTAGAGTTTTGCAATGGGTCTGGTACCACCGCCTTACCTGTTCCTGTCACAATAGCGTCAGTACTAGTCATTGACATGTTTGGAGGGTAAGGTAGCCGGTAAACGTATGCATATGGCATTAGACCATTTGGTGTCTATAGGCGATGGTTGACTCTTTCCATCAGGAGACCCATCTGCTTGTTTGCTATGTTATAAAAAAAGATTAATTGCTTGTTAAAATTAATTTACGATTCGGAAACCGGCCGTTAGTCCCACATTGTGTTAAGTGGCAAGCCTATCGCCAACTGGGCACTTTTTCCATCCAGGACAAAAAATCGGGCCTCATGAGATCAACAGCAACACAGGACCGTTAAACCACGGGTTAGCGATAAGGCGATAATATATTCTTTCGTTTATGATATAATAACTTGTCTTAACTATTACGAATACAGTCATATCTCCGTGGTTGGATGGATAACTAGCACACGTAGATCGGAATAAGCTGATAAAACAAATTTGTTTCATACACATTTTCTCATTTTGAAAGCAATACATACAACTACATTTCGATGATTACATGGCTACACTGTTTCAATTTAATTTTCCGCCGACGAAATAATGGAGGTTATCTGACATGTAATATTGTTGGAATTGGATTATATTTGAGTGTGATGATTTAATCGTACAAAAACTTGTATCAAATTTACTAAGTTTATATCTGTTTGTATGTTTATATGTCTGTCCACCAATTTCTCGGTACTTAAAAGCCATATCGATGTATTTTTTATTTAAATCTTTATTTCAACTTAGGGAAACGTCCCAGTTTTATCAAAATCAGTTCACTAGTTTTTGAGATGTGAATAAATGAATGTATATATGTATATCTTATTTGCAGGAATATGGTATTACACAATATGTTGTTACAATTATTATTTAACTAGCGGACCCACGCAGCTTTGCCCGCCGAGTGAAGTAGCATGTCATCAATAGGTTTGACGCTAGGTCAAACATAAAGATGACATGCTACTTTACGATTACTTCAGTAGTTTAGCCATGAAAAGGTAACAAACAGATAAAGAGACTTACACATTTATAATATTATTACTTATTAGTATGGAAGTATGGATATTAGTATGAAAGAACGGATATTAGTGTATTAGTATGTACAAATTTTCAACTCCTATTTCAGCTTGTTATGGGTAGATATTTAAAAAATAGCCTTCATTTGACCCTGGATCTTTAACTACCTTCATAACAAATTTCATTAAAATAGGTTCAGTGGTTTAGGCCTGACTGCGTAACAGACAGACAGACAGACAGACTTTCGCATTTATAGTATTAGAATGAAAGTATGCATATGAAAGTTTGGATGGGCATTAGTATGAAAGAACGGATATTAGTATATTAGTATGGAAAAATTTTCAACCCCTATTTCAGCTTATTAGGGATAGATATTTGAAAAAATAGCTTATATTTAGCCCTTGATTTTGAACTACCTTAATACCTTTCAAGAAAATCGATTTAATGGTTTAGTCGTAACACACAGACAGAATTTCGCATTTATAATATTAGTATGGAAAAGTATGGAACTAGTATAGAATATATATTTATGGTAGAAACCATTTTATATGTTATATACATATACCATTGAGTCTACCATATATGTATGTACTAAGATATGAGCGTAGTTGAGAGATATTTTAAGTCGGTTTAATTTTTTGAATTACTTTTTGTTGTATTTAATAATTCAATGTCTTCATGCCCTTATTCCCGAAGATGTAGGCACAACAGCAACACCGTCCATTAGGGGCGATCCATAAATTACGTCACATGTTAAGGGGGCTGGAGGGGGTCGACGAAGTGTGACATTGTGTGACAAATGGTAGGGAGAGGTCCCAAACTTTGTGACATCACAAATTTTCAACATATAATATTTTATATTTAAGTATTACAACACTAAATTTAAAAAACTTAACTGTTCAATTAAAAAAATAACTGAATGAGATCATTATCCCAGTGTAAAATTGTAAAATATGTGACGTCACACTAGTTAGGGGGACCTCACAAATGTAACCAGCTGTGACAAAAGACGGGGGAGGAGTCAAAAAATCATGAAATTCGTGTGACTTAATTTATGGAAAGCTGAAAATTCTTAGTCCTACAGAGTGATAGGTGGCAAGCCTATCGCCAACCGGGTACTTATTCAATCCCATAAAACATTGTTAAAATTGAAAAAAACATATTATTTAATTACTGAGTTTCACACATTAACACATTAAAACGTCCATAAGGCTGACGGTAGTAACTAAACCATCACTACAATTAATTAATATTTATGTCAAAGTATCGATGCAGTAATTATTTCCATCCCTAATAACTTATTTGTTTTGATAATAATATAAATTTACGAGTACGTTCATACTTCATATTCATATGTTCAATGAACTCGATACTGTGAAGAACGATTGTGAACGGTCATCATGAAAGTATTAATATTATTAACGTTTATTGTGGCAACATGTTACGGCGCAGTAGAATTCAGTGCTCGGGCAAGAAACTTTAGTATCGAGTTGTTGTATTTTACACAATTAGAAACGGATGGACACGTGGTGATATCACCGTATGGAATATGGAGTTTGATGACTGGTGTAGTCTTAGGGGCATCAGGTAACAGCAAAACTGAATTACTTAAAGCATTCATTCTTCCAGAAAATCATAATACTATTATAAATGGATATAATAATCTTACCAAGACGGTCCTTACTCCTAATAGTGATGGTGTGCAGCTAAGTAGCAAAAACTTTGTATTTTTTGATGAGGCATTTGAAGTAAAACCGACCTTCCAAAGAACTGTTAAGAGTGATTTTGGCTCTAAAATAATACGGCTTGATTTTAATGATCCAAATTCAGCTGCAAAAACCGCAAACGATCTCATTCAAACCTCTGGTGCTAGTGTTTCAAATGTATTAAGGTCGGAAGATTTCGCGGAATCTAGAATGATATTGACTAATATCATAACATTTAGAGGTTTCTGGTTTTCTCCATTCAATACATCAGAGACAAACTTGCAAACATTTTACGATGAAAACAATCGTGAAATAGGAAAAGTTAACATGATGTATCAGCGAGCAGAACTACCATTTTCTAATGTACGAGAAATTAATTCTTACGTCGTGGAACTTCCCTACGGTAACGATCAAAGATATTGTATGCTTGTTATTCTTCCTTATCCTAAAATAAAGACTCAAGATGTGTACAAAAAGTTGAGTACCTTTTCATTGGGAGATATATTTAATAAGTTACAACGCGATGAGGATTACTTTGGATTAGTTAACGTCGATATCAAGTTGCCGAGGTTCAAAATTAGTACAAATGTTGCATTAAATAAACCTTTAAATCACATGGGAGTGTATGATATATTTGATCCAAAACGCGCAAATTTTGAACAAATTACAGATAAAGATATTTTTGTATCTGCTATTGTACATAAAGCTGATATAGAGGTCACAGAGTCAGGGACGGTGGCATCAGCATCTACGTCTGCATATTTTGCAGATCGAATGTCTCCACCGAACTTCGAAGCAAACCGCCCTTTTATATATTTTATATTGGAAAAAACAACTACAACGATTATTTTTAGTGGAATATATTCGAAACCGTCAGTTTTTTGAGAAGATTTAATGATGGATTATCTTTTAAATATTTTATTATTATACATGTTATGTTATGTATAATTACGTACGTACGTACGTACGTAATAATATTATAATAATAAAATTTTATATACCTACATATACTATAATTAGTTGGATATAATATAATGCTAGTGAATAGTATTATTATTCACCAGCATTATATGTAATACCTATTAGCAGGGTAATATTATCTATACAGTATTGTAACTCGGCCATATCTTTGAAATAAATGCCTGTAACCGCGCGGAGCGTAAACGTGCAATAAGGCTGCCCGCCTCCAACACTTTAATGATGTTTGCCTACTTTCTGTTGCCATTTAGTCTTGTGATTTTAAATGTACTTTTTATATAAACAAATAAAATACTTTGTGAATTTAATAGGAAGTGTTTAATTTAAATGCGTGTTATTTTTTGATTGGTAGATTTAATTATAATTCAAGTTTATGTTTAAATAACAAATTGGTCTTATGAAATTGCGAAAAAAGTTATCTCTGGATGCGTTATTGACGAATTCATGCAACCAAAAACAGCACAATATAACCTACTCATCATATTAAATATGTACTTGAAGTTATTTTTTTTTAAAAAATAAAAATTGTGAAAAAAAAACAACACACCGTCCGTCCGTTCGTTCGTCACTGCGGCGCAATCTCAACTGTCTTCATGCCAAGATCGAGGTGCGTAGGCATACCTCACGTTTGTATGAAATTGGAATGCTGTATAGATAATATTACCGTGCTATTAGTGTTTTAATATCAAGCGTGATAAATTAAATAACAAGACCGTCTGAAATCCGAGTGATATTAAATGTCTTGTATTAATTACTTTTGAATTATGTATACGTACTTTCTTGTTTTGTCATTCAATAATATTAATGCCGATTTAATTAGAATAGATACACAGATCTGTTTTAGAAGGTTTAAATATTGAAAGATTGAGTTATATGTTATTATTGTAGTAGGTAGGTATATTTCTTCTTCAAATCTGTAGCATTTTGGTGTGAGTATGAAATGTGATGTATCTAATAGACTGACAGAAATATATCAATATATATGTTTTGTTTTCAATATTTTTTTCGTCCTTTCGAAATCAATATTTACTAGAGCTAGGATGATATTAATCTAATCACAGTAAAACTGTATTGAATGTATTGGTGGGGTATTTGAGAGGGGGGAGATGGCGGGCTGTAGAGATAATAAAAACTATCCTATCTTTTGAGTTGGACCAAACACTAGATATATACAAAATTTCGTTGAAATCGGTTCAGTAGTTTAGGAATCCATGGCGGATAAACAACGTGACACGTAATAATTTATATATGTATATTAAGGCTAACTGACACAGCAAACTTGTAAAGCCTTCTAAGCCGTGATAGTTTTCTTTTAACTTCGTTATATTTACCTACTACTACCGTAATTTTTTTCCCACTTCCAAAACCCTTACCGTTTGGATGGCAAAGGGGAGCTTTGCACGGACACTTGACTCTAACAAAAAACAGCACTTTGAAGCTGAATTTTTCAGAAACAAGTCCTTTAATCGAAAAATTGTATTCACTCATTCTTCATAATACTATATTTTGTAGAAACCTATCCAACGATACCCCACACAATGGGGTACACGAGAAAATAAAATAACATCCCCAATTTACACTTTCGCAGAGCTATCCTAAAACAATATTTTTCAAGATTTTATGGTTCCACTTTTTTGCCGTGACTATTAAGTATATTCATGTCAAATTGTAGTTTTCTAGTACTACAGATATCTGCAGTAGACTGAGGGCAGACGGACGGACATACCGCAACTGTAAGGTTTCTAGTTTACATTGGAACCCTAAAAAGTGGTATCATAGATTTAAATTATGTTATACCATCTGATATAAACAGAACAGTAGAGTTACCTAAGTAGCTAGAAATATTTGTTTGATGCCAAAGTCACGTTGCTCTACAACAACAATCTAGACTAGACTGTGATCCCAGGAACTAACTTTTTTATGAGTAATAATTTAATTATTATAATATTAACCTAACGGGATGGGTAGAGAGAACTGAATGCCATACATCACGATCCTTGCAGGCTTGTCTCGCTTCCTCCACATTTATCACCCTCTTCATACACACTCGTCGGTTGCGAAGACTCTTGATATCACCTTCGGACAGTACTCGATCAATCTGATCATGGTAGGTCAGTCTTAGTCTTCCCCGGTACCTGCATCCTTCCACATTCGCATTATATACCTGTTTTGACAACTTTTCATCTACCATTCTTTCTACATGTCCGAACCAGCGGAGCGTGCCATTTCTCATCTTTACACTGACACTTTCTTTCAAGCCTAACGTCTCTCTCACTTCTACATTACGGACCCGGCCCACATGAGTAGATAAGGGAAACTCTTTGTCCGGCCTGCGAGTGTTACACCACATATTTTTTGTAGCGATCTCAGCTCGACCGCGTTGATTCTACTTTCATGCCCTTCCTGACATACCCAACTCCCACTTCCATACAATAGCATTGGAGTAAGCACATAATTATGCAGGGCTAGACGGATACCCTGACTTAAAATTGTGCTATTAAGTAATCTTCCTAACGCTCCATTCCCTCTGTTCCCTGCACATACTCTTCTTTCAACATCAGCGGTGTACCTTCCATTCCTGCCAAAACACATCCAAGATATACAAACTCATCCACTTGTTCCAGCATTACATCATCAATAAATTAAATTAATTAGATAAAGTATATCGCTGGGGACAATCATATAAAAATATTGAGACTTTGATTGACTTCTATCATCATATTTAAGTGTTACCATTATATAAAACTTTAATTACATTTACATTAAAACAGCAATAAGTTCATATATCATAATTTTCGTTATAAGTATCAAATATAAATTCTTCCTGTTTTTGTACTAATAGTTAAAGCTAATCGCCTCTGTGGTCTAGTGGTCCAGCGTTGCCGTTGACCACATGAAGTCCCGGGTTCAATTCCCGGGTCAGGCACATAAAAAAAGTGTTTTTTTTTTTCAGTTTTCTGATAAACACAAAGTTGCCCGGGATTGGAAAGTGCCTGGTTTGCGATAGGCTTGCCACCTATCACATTTGTGGGACAAGTATCTTCGGCTAATCGTGGGTGCACTTGTTATACCTCTGCTTACCCCTTCGGGGATACGGGCGTGAAGATACTTTCTTTTTCTTTTTTAGTTAAAGCTAATTTCTAAAAAGTTTCTTGGCAAAGTCTTAGCTTATAATTTTGTCAATCTAACTTAGATTTCTGAGATTAGCAGTTGTACTAAGGACACCCAATAACAAGATAAATACTACTAAATACTAAATATTAATACTGAATATATAAATAAAGATAAGACTACTGAAGATACAGCAAAATGTTTATATAAACCTTGCCTAAATTGCAACTTTACTTGGCTACGATACCCCAAGTTAAAAAATATTTGTTAAATGCGTTGATATAGTATCTTACGGAATATATTAAACTTTAAGGTAATAACTAAAAAAGACGATGTACGAAGTCTTGCCCGTGTTCTTTGTTACAAATATAGTTTGAGACCAGAGAAAGAATATAGGATAGTTTTTATCCCGGAAATCCCACGGGAACGCGAACTATGCGGGTAAAACCCCAGGATTGTCTATCCTTTAAACCTTTTTCCACGCGGACGAATTCGCGGGCACAGATAGTTCATACTAATATTATAAATGCAAAAGTAACTCTGTCCGTCTGTCTGTCTGGCTATCTAGTCTCTTCTTCACGCCTAAACCCCTTTTCCCCGTATTGGTCTCGGGTTAATTTAAAGAACAGGCCAACTGCTGTTCTGCCAGGCAGGTCGTAAAAGTCGACCGATTGGCTCTATGAGTTACTACCGTCGTGGCTACTAGGTGGTAGAGTTCCGCATTGTCTCGCCCGGGTCTGGTACCATACCACCGCCTTACCTATTCCTGTCGCGATAGCGTCAGTGCTTGTCGCTGTCGTGTTCCGGTTTGGAGGGTCATGTAGCCGGAAAACTTATGCATGTGGCTTTAGACCTCGCCACAAGATAGCAACGCACCATTAACACTTTTGGTGTCTATAGGCGATGGTTGACTCTTTCCATCAGGAGACCCATCTGCTTGTTTGCTATCTTATGATAAAAAAAACACTGAACCAATTTGAATTAAGTTTAGTACACAGATACTTTGAAATCCGAGAAAGAACAGAGGTAGTATTTATCCCGGAAATGCTACGGGAATGAGAACTATGCGGGCAAAACCACGGGATCTATCTTTTAAACCACGGTAATATGGACTAGTGGCTAGTTTATCGGTTTTATGAAATAAAAGTAAATCGTTACAAGTAACGGCCGAAATGCAGAAAACTTTAATAATAACGAAAAATTGATTTTAACGGAATTACTAGTAAAACATCAAACGTTAATAGAAAATAAAAGAACTGACGCGGCTCCTATTTCCGACAAAGTACGGGGCTGGAAGCAGCTTACCGAAGATTTTAAAGCATTTAATGTTTACCATTAAGTAAGTAAGTAAGTTTAAGGTACCAGTGAGTTTAAAAACATGTTGGAAAAATATAAAAAGATAAACAAAAAATTGTAGCGTGTTTGTTATAGACGATGTTGATGTTAATCATTTGTTATATTTTTTAGGTTTTCTAATAACATCATTTTCAAATGTGTAGTATATATAATAGCTTCTTACATATTTTAAAACTATAATAATTAACTTTGGAGAGTACGCTGCGGAATTGCACGACTTGACTTCGCCATCCCCGTTATTCTATCGATCGTCGAGGCGCACAGATACTAGGCATCGCCATATGGTGGTCGTTCCACGTACCCGGACAATGAGGTTCGACTTCACGTTTTTCATTCGAACCGCAAGGGACTGGAACATGCTTCCTGAGTCTGTGTTCCCCGACGAGTACAATCTAGGGATCTTCAAGAGAAGAGTAACCGGATAGTTGAAGACTCGATATCAAACATAGGACACTCTTCTTTTCAAAATTAACTTTTGAGGGAATGGAAGTTTGTACTATGCGTTCCAAATAAGAATAGGACTGTCAGGATGACGTATTGCTCCGCATTTTGCAAAAATTTCGTGAGTGATGAGTAAGGTGTGCAAAAAAAAATCTAACAAAGAAATACTTTTAAAAAAATATATTTCATTCTATTTGGTATACTTTTTATTTAGATTCCTATCAGATTATGTAACCATGTATTGAATTAAGGGGTAAAATAACTAACGCGACTTTTATATATACGTATATTTAGATGAACGGCTAGACTGATAGGTATATTGTACTGCTTTTTATTTATGAATATTATATTTTAATACTTTTTAGCCTATTTTGGACAAAGATAACCCAGACCCGCAAAAATCACAACAAAATTGGCTTACAACTCAAAAACGACGGGGCCAATTTTGTTATGATGTAAGTGGTGTAAATAACACGACATCTTTATACAATATATAGATGAACAGCAAAGCTGATGCTTTTTACTTATTTTTATTGATGAAAATAATATTATTAAAACGTTATTTGTTTTTCAATAAATCAGCAATATTTTTTGAACCAATATTTTTTTTGCTGACATTACTAATTTCACACTTGAGGCACAGAATACGTGCTTGAGGTATGAACTTAGTTGGAAAGCATAGTATGAAAGATTATATTGTTGTCAAGTTACTCTAATCACGGGCAAAACTGCGCGGGTAAGCTAGTAATATTTAAAAACTTATATTACCACTGCGCAGGCGCAGACCACAAACTGATACAAAAATAGATATTCACACAAACATACATTTTCCCGTACTGTACGAGTATGAGGTCATGTACAGCAAACCAGTATTGTAGCTTGTTTTTGATGATGTAGCTTGTAAGTTGTAACATACATCAAATATGTGAATTTGAGAGATTTCACATTCATACTAGCGGATCTAGGTGACCGAAGTTGTACTTATTGCTAGATTGCGATAAGCAACGAGAGTTGTTTTAGTTCAAGGATTTTTAACGTTGTAATATTGATGTTTTTTTAACGTCGTCGTGATTATAACGTCTAGTTGGCAAACCAACCACGAAACAGCATGAAACGCGGCGAACCAATCATGAAACAGCAAACATATCGATATTATAACGTTTTAAATCCTTAATTATTTTTGTGTTATAGCACTCACCCCGTGCCAGGGAAACTGGAAAACCTTTAGAAACAACAAAGAAAATTATCGACACGCAGGGATGGCCCCTGCGACCATCTTCCTAAAGCCGGGACGCTCTGCCACTGAGCTAGTGTTAAAAGGCTCGACGTAATCGATCATATAGCAAAGAATAATTTCGCCACGTCGCGCTACGTCGAGCCTGTCGACACTAGCTCATTGGGAGAGCGTCCCGGCTTTAGGGAGATGGTCGCAGGTTCAATCCCTGCGTGTCGATATTTATCTTTGTTGTTTTTGAAGTTTTTCCAGTTTTGAATCCTTGTTTTAGTTTCGTTGACTCGTTATCTCGTCAATAATGATTAATGACAGTATCGCTACTTCTCTATTGTACCTAACATAGCTGCATATATTCAAATTGATTTGTCAAATGTTTACCTATGTAAGTTTACGTAAGTCTTGGCTTGAATACTAGGATAAATGAGATATTGTATTGAGGTTGGTCAGTTTAAGACTAGACCTCATCTAATATTCTGCCAGGCAGTTTGTAAAAAGTAAACGATTGTCTGAATGTGCCGTTAACATCATAACTGCTATGAATTTGACAAAGAAGATTGGCCACAATGGCCCTTGTCTTGTCTTAGATCATAATATATCTTAAAAAATAGGTAATTTCTTTCTATATAATCTAGCAATATAGAAATTCTCGAAAGATGTATTAGAAAAACGTAAAACTTTTTTTGTAAGCCTCCATAGTGAGCAGTTCGACGTAATTACAAAAAAAAAACAATTCCGCCATATTGAATATTCTTGTTTGACACATGGAGTAGGTATAGACAAAAGAGGACCACTTCTGTAAATAAAAGTGTCCATCGAAACACATCAAACAGTGGTTTCATCACCGCTGTAAAATAATGTTTAGAAAGAAAGTAGTAAAAGTATTTATATATTGCTATTTAATTTTATTTCTCAAAATATAAAATATTTTAGCTCATTTGTCCATTAAGATACTATTATGATAAATCTAAATACGACAAAACTTGTATTGCAAAATGTCAGTAATTTATGGAAAATCAAAATATTATTTTATGAATACTTCATTAGAGACATTTATCCATGAAACTTGTTTTTAAATAATAAAACAACAATTCTGACACGAATTTCGTTATAAGACATGATATTCAATTTACGAGTCCAATCGATGTATGAAGCTTGGCCAGTGTTCTTTAATATTAATACCAGTGGAGTAAAAAAATAATTAAAAAACTACCAATACTTAATTTGGCACGTAATGTACTTTTGGTACTCTGTTTTAGTCCTTTTTTTTAGCTCTTTGTACTAAATTTTTATATAGGAAACTATTTCCTAGCAAAACGAAAAGAAGTAAGTTTTTTTAAATACCACTAGTATTTTAAAAAACCCCTTTAAACAGTTTTGCTAAACATGCAGTATGCAGTAACAGTTTTGTTATTTTTGTATTTTACTTTTTTTAAGTTATAATCTCACAAGATAAAAAACTGAAATTGTCCGTTTAGAATAAGGAACAAGATTTTTGTCGACGAGTTTTCTCGTCATTGAAGACATTATTGCTACTTCATTGATGTCGCTAACATGGCTGCAAAAATATAATTCAAATTAATATGCCAGGAGTCACAACTTTACGTAAGTTTGACTTGTATATTAGGATGAAATATTGTTTATAAGGAGTCCAGAGGGCCTACCATGAACTCTTATAATACTTGTCAAGTTCCAGGCAGTTCAACTATGAGTATTAACCTGTCAGGTTTTACTATCGTACCATGAACTAATTTTTGTTGACCTGCAATGCGTCGTCTTCTGGCCGGTCACATTATCTCTGGCAGGACATATCATATTAACGTTAAGAAACACATAACTTGCCGATTTTTAAATTTTAGTATAAAGTTATTATTATTAATACATTTTAATAAGAAATCTTGAATTTAAGAATACAAATTGGCAAAAGAGATCAAGTTTTAAGTTATTTAAAGTCTACGTAAAATATATGGAATATAAAGTAAACCACGTAATATTTGTTAAGCGGCATCCATTAAAGAACGCAACTCTGGGAATATTACACATGACCTTGAACTGTTTAATAAAGACATTTATGTTATGAGCGCGGTTTTTAAATTTCTTGAGTACGTCTTGATTTTTTGAGATTAGAGTTTTGGAATAGTTTGTGACTATTTTAAAGCTGTGTAATTGTAATTTTAACACATTGATTTCATGAACGTGATTGATTTCGGAAGCAAAACGATCGTATGATATCAATATATTCAATGAACAATTGGAAGTTTTATGAGATATTTTAAATACTCATAAAGATATTGCAACGGGATTCAATAAAAGTGCACACTCAAAACGTTAATTTTCATCACACATCTAAATTTATGTGTATCTCCTCTGTGGTCTAGTGGTCCGGTGTCGGAGTTGATCACATGAGGTCTCGGGTCGGACAATTCAACAAAATGTGTTTTTCAGTTTTCTGACAAAAGCAATGTTGCCCGGGATTGGAAAAAGTGCCCGGGTGGCGATAGGCTTTGGCTAATCGTGAGTACACTTGTTGTACCTCTGCCTACCTCTTTGGGGATACGGGCGTGAAGATACTTTTTTTTTTATAAAATTAAAAATAAATAAAAAATGCTTTAAAAGTAAGTAAATATTAAATAATAAATAAATAACTTTATTTAGAAGTAATGAATTAGGTACTGTATTTTATACCAATATTTAATATTTTTCTAAAACACAGTTAATGTCAAAAAATATACAGTATAAATTCCTAATAGGACTAGGGCTAGGAATAGCAGTAATAATTAAAAAATACCTACGTTTACAGTATATTTAAGACAAAGCAATCCAATAAAAGTTACTTTTTTCCACCTGCAAGTGACCGGCAATATTATGACACTTTAGCAGTTCAAATATCGATTTCGGTCTGACAAAAACACTTCATGGTACGCTAACGCAGGGCAGAAGTTGGTTTGAATAGTAAAACGATCGCTCGCCGGCATAGGTCACGTGGTCACTGACTGGCCTGTTAGATAACGCTTTCATGGTATGAAATAGCAGGACAGCGGGTCTAGACAAGTGGCATAAACGCTAGGAGAATAGAAAGATAAATGTACGGACTTGACGTAAGCGTTCGATTATGCTTATGTCAAATCCATACATTTATCTTTCTATTCTCCGAGCGTTTATGCCACTTGGCTAGACCCGCTGTTTAATTATCGACTAAAATTGCCCTGCTATAAGAGTTCATGGTAGGACCGCAGTTACTAACTCGGCGGCCGGACAGAGAGTGCCGGCGAGTAGTTGCTCACCGCGCCCCTGCTATCGCACACGTCACGAGCAGGCGTGTCTTTATTTATTATACATATACAAACTAGCTGTTGCCCGCGACTTCGTCCGCGCGGACTTCGTTTACTCCGCACAGCTCCCCCGTAGATGATAGCGTGATAATACGTAGCCTATATTTTGACCCGACCTGTTAGTAATATCCAGTACTTTCTGAGTTTACCTCGGACATACATACAGACAAACAGACAAAAATTCTAAATACTATATTTTTGGCTTCGACATCGATTATAGATCACTCCCCAAGTATTCTTTTAAAAAAATATGCAATGTCCAGTTTTGACTTTACTACGATTTTATTATATGTATAGAAGATATTACAGATATAAAAAGAATTAAAAGAAACCATACTTAGGCCTTTAAACTGTTATGTGAACTTGTAAAAATACTAATGACGTTATCGATAAATTATATTTAACCGCCACTTCAAAGAAATATCGAGGCAAACTGGGTATTTCTTATCAGTCACATTAATTTCAAAGAATCTAATCAAGCTGCAAAATGCGAACATTATTTTACATTCCCCAGCAAATGTTATAAATGTTTTTGTACACGCACTGGTGATAAGCCCCGTTTTCACTTTGAATAGTGCGAGCACGAGTGTTTAATGCAGATACTAAGTATTTAGCAAAAATACGTGAAGACAGCCGTTGATCAGTGCGAGTGATTAGTATTTAGCGTAGTAAAAGTGAATAGACGCTGATTACTAATCTCTCGCACTGATCAACGGCTGTCTTCGTGTATTTTTTGCTAGCACCTGCATTAAACACTCGCACTTGCACTAATCAAAGTGAAAACGAGGCTATACGGTATATTTTTTGAGTATATAAACCTTATCTATGGGGTATAAAACTGTACATTGAATATTTTTTTAAAAGAATACTTGGGGCGTGATCTACAATCGATATCGAAGCCAAAAATATAGTTTTTAGAATTTTTCTCTGTTTGTCTGTATGTCTTTTTGTCTGTTTGTCTGTATGTATGTCCGGGGTAAAGTCAAAAAGTACTGCATGGATTTTCTTCAATTTTTTTATGAATATTACTAATAGGTCGGGTCAACATATAGGCTACATATTATCACGCAATCACCTACGGGGGAACTCCTCACGAACGAACTCCTCGTGGACGAAGTCGCTGGCAACAGCTAGTAAATTATAAATTAATAATTTGAAATAAATTTTGAAGTACTTTTTGAGTTTACCCCGGACATACATACATACAAACAAACAGACAAAAATTCTAAAAACTATATTTTTGGCTTCGAAATCAATTGTAGATCACGTCCCAAGTATTCTTTAAAAATATTCAATGTACAGTTTTGACTTTCCTACGATTTTATTATATGTATAGATTAGAGATTAATATATTAACTGCACTGTGAACTGTGAAGCCCGCGGCATTATAAAAGTTTTTGATGAATCCCATGGAAATAACTCATTTTTTTCGAGATAAAAGTATCCTCTATGTGGTTCCAAATTATCATCTAACTGTGCGTCAAAATTCTTCCAAATCCGTTTAATTTTGGCGTAATTGAGTAACAAACACCTATCTAAACACCTAAACTTTTGCATTTTTTTTACTTTATTCGCATTAGAAAGAAAACAAACAGATGGATCTCCTGATGGATGACATTCCAGATTATCATCTACATGTGTACCAAAGTTCATGTAAACCAGCTGAGCCATTTTTGTGGAATTGGGTCACAAAAATCCCTACATCCAAACTTTCGCATTCATAATAATATAGGTTTGCCAACCGGTGTCAGATTTACGATATTTTCAGGGATATTTTTTTATATCTGCTAGACGACACCGTTTAGCAGATATAAAAAAAAATATTCTATGAAACATTACAAGTATATTTTTACAAAACACTTCTTAATTACTTTATGTCTTCCAACCGATAGCATGCTTACAAATTTTCTGAAATATATCATCACCGTAAAATACGAAATCGGTTAGTGACTAGGTATAATGTAAACAAAAAGTATTATAGGTATGTGACAATATACTCGTAAGAACATTTTAACATAGGTAAGTAATCGCAAAGGTGTTTGGCAAAACTGTGTTTTTTCAGGATTTCTCTCGAACGCGAACGGCTTGAAGTTTGGTGGTGATGTTCCATGTGATGAAGATCGAGAGAGTAAATTACATTATTTTATTACATACTAGCTGTTGCCCACGACTTCGTCCGCGCGGACTTCGTTTAGTCCGCACTGCTCCTCCCCCGTAGGTGATAGCGTGATGATATGTAGCCTATATGTCGACCCGACCTATTAGTAATATTCATGCAAAATTTGAAGTAAATCCATGAAGTACTTTTTGAGTTTACCCCGGACATACATACAGACAAACAGACAAACAGACAAACAGATAAACAGATAAACAGACAAACAGACAAAAATTATAAAAACTATATTTTTGGCTTCGATATCGATTGTAGATCACGCCCCAAGTATTCTTTTAAAAAAATATTCAATGTACAGTTTTGACTTTCCTACGATTTTATTATATGTATAGATTGTTAACACTATAGTCTATCTTTGTACTGTTGTTAAGTCAAGTTAGTTGAAATCATAGATAAATAGTTTTTTTTAATCTTTATTTTGTTGAGGTTTTATACAATAATGTATATGTCAACCTGGATAAATAGTTGAAATTAAACTCTCATCCAAACTACACGTCATCTTTATTTAAATCCCGTGCACCTAGAAGTATACGAGAGTTCACAGTGTGCAGTGTGTCCAGTGTCGTAAAGTTCACATATTATTGTATTTCATCAGAAACATACTGAGGAAATAATGGATTTTTACATGAGCAATGAATCGTGGTCCGTTATTAGTATTACCAATGACGTCACTGAAGAATAGATTACGTTGAATGTGATTAATTTCTTCATTCACTAAAATGGATTATTTCAGCAATAATGTCCTCAGTGGAAGTAGAAGCATAGAGCATACGAGTAACAAAATCGTATTAGTTACAGTTATAGTTTTTCCCCGTGTTGGTTTCGGGCTCTTTTGAAGAATAGACCAACTGCCGTTCTGCCAGGCAGGTCGTAAGAGGCGACCGATTGGCTATGCGAGTTACTACCATCATGGCTACTAGGTGGTAGAGTTCTGCATTGTCTCGCCCGGGTCTGGTACCACCGCCTTACCTATTCCTGCCGCAATAGCGTCAGTGCTTGTCGCTGTCGTGTTCCGGTTTGGAGGGTAAGGTAGCCGGTAAACTTATACATGTGACATTAGAGCTTGCCACAAGATAGCAACGCACCATTAACACCTTTGGTGTCTATAGGCGATGGTTGACTCTTTTCATCAGGAGACCCATCTGCTTATTTGCTATCTTATGATATATAAAAAAATAACCATTTATACCGGCTGACCCGCGGGGTTATCACGTAACTCGCAATGAGAAATTATTGTAATTATTTAGTTATTGCAAGACACATAAAGCCCCGTTTTCACTTTGATTAGTTCGAGTGCAAGTGTTTAATGCAGGTGCTTAATATAAAATACGTAAAAACAGCCGTTGATCAGTGCGAGTGATTAGTAATCAGCGTCTATTCACTTTTACTGCGCTGAGTGCTAAGTGTCAGTTTTTCTTTTCGCATTCAATCGTGAGCGCGTTTCGAGTTTACTAGGAATTTGTATGTGATTTGTACAGCGCCACCTAGTGGTAAACGTGAGAAACCAGTTTACCACTAGGTGGCGCTGTACAAATCACATACAAATTCCTAGTAAACTCTAAACGCGCTTACGATCGAATGCGAAAAGAAAAACTCACACTTAGCACTCTGAATACTAATTACTCGCACTGGCCAACGGCTATCTTCACGTATTTTTTTGCTTATTACTAAGAACCTGCATTAAACACTCGCACTCGCAATCAAAGTGAAAACGGGGCTTAACAGCCTTGTACTCATATATGTGGCAGTCGTTGTCGGTTGATTTTTTTGGTGCTGTGACATCACAAAAAGTGCATCCAGTAAAGCAATTGGCGACGTTTTTGATGATATTTTCACAGTCTTTGCTGATCGCTGGCGGGTTGCAATAATGTTAGGTGATACGCCTATCGGCTGACCCATCGATATTAATGCCATATCACATCACGATATTAATGCCATATTATGCCAATAAGATACTCCATTCTTGAAAGGTGGCCCGGGCCACAACACGAGGAAATGAAAGATTAACGAAACATAATTTGCACAAGAATGCCGTTATAGTACTTCTAAGACAATATAGTGTTGACGAATTTTACATAGAGGTGCACCATTTAAGCGACTCGTGAATCGTGAGTAATCACCGGAAACAATTTGTAATGCCGCAACCGTGTTTATTGTATTCTGTACTTCATCCAATGATTCATTCGTTTCTTTTATGGTCATTATTTTGTTATTACCTTAGAGTAATAACGCTTATTCTATGGTACCAATAACATCACTATTTTCTCCTAGAATTCTTGTTCATTTTATTTATTTTTTGATTCATTCAATTCTTTTATGGCCATTCTCTTGTTATTATTACCAATAACATAAATAATAAATAAATAAATAAATAAATATTCAAGGGACAAATTACACTAACTGATCTAACCCCAAAGTAAGCAAATTATTTGCTTGTGTTATGGGTGTTAGTCAACGATACTAATACATAGAAATACATATATAAATACAAGAATATATTTAATATACATACACCCAAACCCGGAAATACAAACATTTATGTTCATCACACAAATGCTTGTCCCCGTCGGGGATCGAACCCGAGCCCCGTCGATCGCGTAGTCAGGATTGCTAACCACTCGACCAACGGGGCGGTCATCATCATCACTATAATTAATTAGTGGTAGTGCCATACTGCTTTTGCAAATGAATAGGCCGGCACGCCCGGGGAGATACCACTCTCTCACTTAACACCGACGTAAAGTAGCAGCCCTGCTGCTGCGTTTCGTTTGGTTTGTGAGAGTCCCGGACGCCTAACTCTCCTCCCCCGCACACTATGAATGCGCAATCAAAAGAGAATCTACCCCAGGGGGGTACCACTTGCACCAGCAGTGGAGAATCCCCCCCTGAGCGTCCGTGCTCTGGATTCCAGCCAGATCATGGATGCTCAGGCTGCCCTGCGTATTCTGGGGGGGAGGGGCAAAATTGCGCTCATAGACAATACTGTCCGGGGCAAACAGGGCAAGAAAGCCATGCACCCCCTACCACACTTAATGTGGATTTCTGTAATGTCAGGGGGCTTCATTCCAACTTGAACGCCGTCCACTACCATCTCGAGACGGCGAAGTCAGCTTTGCTCTTTTTGACCGCGACACAGATATCTTCTCCGGCTGATACTTCTTACCTCTCCTACCCGGGGTACAAACTGGAACATTCCTTTGTACCGCGGGCTGGGGTGTGCGCATACATCAGAGAAGATATCTGTTACCGGCGCCTCGGCAGACTTGAAGGTCAGGACCTATCCATCCTCTGGTTACGCGTAGCTTGCGACGACCATCCACGCAGCTACTCGTGCCTATACAGGTCCCATGGCGGGAATACTGAAGTTGACCGGCTCGTTGAGCATTTACAAATGGCTGTAGATTCCGTGTTAGAGCAGACCCCCTCCGCAGAGATCGTGATCTTGGGTGATTTTAATGCCCACCACGCCGAATGGCTTTGTTCGCGCACCACCGATCATGCGGGGAGGTCTGTTCACGATTTTGCCTTGGCGTATGGTCTTACACAACTGGTAACCTCGCCCACGCGAGTTCCCGATGTGGATGACCATACGCCTTCACTGTTGGACCTTCTGCTGACCTCTCATCCGGATCATTATCAGGTATCGGTGGACGCCCCACTTGGTTCGTCAGACCACTGCCTGATCCGGAGTAAAGTGCTGGTTTCGCACCTATCACGGCCTCCTTTAGCAGGCTGTCGTCGCGTTTGGCACTTTAGGTCAGCAGATTGGGACGGGATGCGGTCTTTTTTTGCGTCCTACCCATGGGGGCGGTTGTGCTTCTCGCTGGATGATCCAAATGTCGTTGCTGACTCTATTGCCGATGTGGTGCTGCAGGGCATGGAACTTTTCATTCCATTTTCTGCGGTACCAATTGGTGGTAAGTCTCAGCCTTGCTTTGGTCGCTCCTGTAAAACGGCTTCGCGCCGCAAGCAGGAGTGCTACCGGGCTTGGGCTGCAGCATCCGCATCTTGTGATGAAAAAACCAGCACATTACGTAAGGAGTACAATTTCGCCTCGAGGTACTTCAAAAGAGCTATCGCCAATGCAAAATCGGAACACATTGGCAGAATTGGTGAGAAATTAGTTCGCCTTCCTTCGGACACTTGTGCGTTCTGGTCTCTCGCCAAGGCTGTCTTAGGGAATTTCTCACAGCCCTCTCTCCCATCCTTGCACGGAGACGATGACTCTTTGGCCCATACCGCAAAGGAGAAGGCCGATCTCCTGGGCTCCTTCTTTGCGGCCAACTCGACTCTGGATGACAAAGGGAACGCACCGCCTACCATCCCGCATTGTGATAGTTCTATGCCAGAACCACAATTTCGGCAGTCATCTGTGCGTAAAGCACTACTTTCCTTGGACATCCACAGGTCGAGTGGGCCGGATGGCATCCCTCCGATTGTGCTAAAAATGTGTGCTCCAGAGTTGGCACCAGTATTAACACGCCTATTCCGGCTCTCCTATTCACTCGACGTGTTACCGAATTCATGGAAGACATCTTTGGTGCATCCCATCCCTAAAAAAGGAGATCGCTCTAACCCGTCTAACTATCGGCCCATAGCCATAACCTCCTTGTTCTCCAAAATTATGGAGACAATCATCAACTCTCAGCTCCTCAAGTATTTAGGAGAGCACCAGCTGATTAGCGACCGTCAGTACGGTTTCCGTCGCGGTCGCTCAGCTGGTGACCTTCTAGTATACCTAACTCATCGATGGGCGGAAGCAGTTGAATCGAAGGGGGAAGCATTGGCAGTTAGTTTGGACATAGCGAAGGCCTTTGATCGAGTATGGCACAAAGCGCTTCTAGCGAAGCTGCCTTCCTATGGGCTTCCTGAGAAATTATGCGAGTGGATCACCAGTTTTTTGGCTGACCGGAGCATCAAGGTCGTTGTTGACGGTGAGTGCTCCGACCTAAAATCTGTCAATGCTGGTGTTCCCCAAGGCTACGTGCTATCACCGACACTGTTCCTTCTGCATATCAATGATATGATGCGAATTAGCAACATACATTGCTATGCGGACGACAGTACTGGTGATGCTACATACTCCGGCCGCAGCGGTATTTCTCGGGAACACGTCGAAGAGTGCCGAAACAAGCTTGTGTCTGAAGTTGAGAATCGACTTACCGATGTCTCGGAATGGGGTTGCCAAAACCTGGTTACTTTTAACCCCAAGAAGACACAGCTTTGCGTGTTCACCGCAAAAAAGACGCCATTTGTCATATCACCTCGATTTGAGGATACTCTCCTGACAGCCTTAGCTAGTGTAGGAATCCTGGGAGTTGACATATCGAATTACATTCAGTTTCGCGGTCATTTGGAAGGCAAGGCTAAACTAGCCTCCAAAAAGCTCGGTGTGCTCAGCAGAGCGAAACAGTACTTTTTGCCGGTCCATCGCCTTCAACTTTATAAGGCACAGGTTCAGCCTCATATCGAATACTGTTCGCATCTCTGGGCCGGAGCTTCCCAGTACCAGCTTCTTCCTCTTGATCGCATTCAGCGTAGAGCGGTTCGAATCGTTGACGACCAGGCTATTTCGAAACAGCTTGACTCTTTGGCATTGCGCAGAGATGTAGGTTCTCTCTGTGTCTTTTATCGTATATATCATGTAGTGTTCCGACGAGTTGTTTGGATTAATTCCTGCCGCCGAATTCCACCATTGGACATCGCGTCAAAATTTGAAGTTCCATCCTCACCATCTTGATGTCTGGAAATCCACAACTGTGCGTTTCTCTCGACACTTTTTACCTCGCACTACTCTGTTGTGGAACCAATTACCGGCAGGAGTATTTCCGAATGGATGCGACATAGGGACCTTCAAGAAAAGAGCTTACTCATTCTTAAAAGGCAGGCAACGCAACTGCAAGACCTCTGGTATTGCAGATGTCCATGGGCGGCGGTGATCACTTACCATCAGGTGCGCCTCTTGCTCGTTTGCCCCCTCTTCTATATAAAAAAAAACTATTTTCTCCTAGAATTCTTGTTAATTTTATGATCTACAAGAGATAGTTCAAGTTGAAAAAATGGCTCAAACATCGCTACGATTTAGACCGACCGGCTTGCATCGGCTCGGCCCGGGTAGCATTGTACAATGCGGTAAAAGGTAACGCATACTAAATATAATATATTCTTTCTCTTTCTATTAACAGGATATTTTACCTTACATACACGCTTAGAGCTCGCCTGCTCTATCTAGATATTTTCTCTATGAAAAATTCATCCGTGATCATTTTTCTCTAGTGCCTCTAAGACTTGTTATAAATTCAAAAACTTTTATAATAATAAAATTATCCATCGGCTGAATTGATGTTTCGTAATAAAGAGTTGGTTCAAATGAGTCAGATAAACGCCTATAAATAGAAACTTTATAATATTTAACCTTTTAGCCATGTTGTATTGACCCATTGTCATGCGAACAAAACAAAGAGTTTAACGCGTTTAATATCCACAATAACAGGCTTTATTAACAATCTCATAAGTTCTCCCCGTGATGACCCCGGCTTCTTCTGGGACCAACTGCCGTTCTGCCAGGCAACTCGTAAAAGGCGACCATTTGGCTATTATGCGTGCCTTAGGTACCTATTTCTGCCACAATAGCGTCAATGCTTGTTATTGACAGTAATAGTAGCGATCTGGAAATTTATGGACTTTATATTTTGATATATATTTATATATTTTTCATGTATTTTTCATATAATATTTAAAATATATAATTTTTATATTTTAAAATATATTTTTTATATATATTTTTTTTTCATGGGGGTTGTGTGGTTCTGATAAGAGTGAATTTAGATAGTAAACAGATGGTTTATTACAAATGTATTGTTGTAGAAGGATTGATGAATAGATTTTGAAGTATATAGCTTTTTAAAATTAGAATTAAAATTTTGAACAAATATATTTTGTATGCTAAGAGATAAAAATATAATAATAAACATTAAAAAAGAAATCTGGTTCTTTGAATTAAAAAAATCCATAAGTATAATTTAGATGAAAAATATAAAATATTTGTAACGTGATTGGTCAAATATATCGTAAGCATGAAAATATATATAATTCTATACTAACAGTTAGTTGCGCGCTTGCGATTAATAATTGCAATTAATAAAATAAAAAACCCAAAAGACTGCATATCTTTATATATTGTGTACATTGATTCCACTATTGTTCAGATTTTTCATCGTAATTTTGTGGAAATATTTTAATGCGTAGATACTTTATAGGCTGACGAATTACAGTCAAATGCTCTTTTCGGACAAGATTCGTTAGATTTAATAACATATACTTCAATAGATTTCTTCAAATTTGGCTTACGTGACTTATGTCAGGACACGTTTGTTTATAAATAACATCGTACCCTGATAGCCACCTTACCTATAACTTACTGTCAATCTACATCCGCAATTTGAAGCAAACTTGACGGAAAGAGTTGGCAAAGCGAGCGATTACCTATTAGTTACCTATAACTACAAATCTAAAAAGACTATTTTTTCAGCGTATCAAAAATTAGTCATAAACATCTTGACAGTATTACATATTTATACACTATATATTTTCAGTATTTTTGAATCGCTTGTCCTATTTTTCCTTGTTAGCCACCGGAAATCCCAGAAATTCGCTAACGAGATTATCAGAATTACCTAACAAGTATTTTTTTTAATTCACACTATTATTAATTTATATTTATTGAAATTTTCAACACTATTCTTAATTTAAATTTATTAAAATTTATTTTCTATTTTTTGCTTTGATTTTCTATAAAAAGCGTGCTTTTAGTTTTTTTAAACTATTATTTATTTTTTACTTTTTAGTTTGGTTTATTCATAAAAGCGTGATTTTTTAGTTTTTTAAAACTATTATTTGTTTTGTAAAATTAAAATTCTCCTTAGTATTCAAAAATTTGTCAATATTGGAGAAATCGGCTAAAGATAATTATTGGAAATTAAAATTAACATCAAGTCCTGTCTTATCGACTGTAGGAATAATTATAAAAAAATAAAATTAAGTTTCTTACCTTATCGACTATAGATGAAAATTATATAAAATAACAAAAATCATATTTTGCAAATTAAAAAATGGAATAATTTTATCAAACATACAAACATACAAAAGTACAAACGTACAAACATACAAACATACATATAGGTGAAGCTAATAAAAAGTTTGTAAAAATTATATGTCTCAATTTTAGAATCAAATTTGTAAATTACTTAAAAATACTTTCTTTGAAAATTCGGGAAAATTGAAAAATCGGGAAAATTAAAGTTATAAATAAGAGAAAAAAATCTATTAAACACTGCGTAGATCATTTAAAGATTAAAAAAATTCGATACAATCGAACGACAATCTGAAATTCGAAAATACGGTTATTTTGTAGCTTCTCTTTACATGCTATTTTTTTAAAATTTTGTCAATTTTTCAATTCTAAGATCATATTCCAGCTATGAAAATGCACTTGCAAGTCATTAACAATTGTGTTTAATAGATTTTTTTCCCATATTTATAACTGTAATTTTTTCGATTTTTTTTGGTATTTTTAGTTTTTTTTTTAATTTTTAGCGCGCGCATAAAAATTTCTAGTAGAAATTTATTTCGATGTCGATGGTTCATTATTCTACATCGACCATCGATGTTTCGATTCCAAAAAAAATCGACCAAAAAAAATGATGTTTCCCGGAAAAAACATCGATAGTCGAAACATCGATGTATATCGGCCATCCCTATTTGACTGCTTTAGTTATCAATTAACAGGAAAAAACCAATTTATTTTGCGCATTATTTTTTGTGGTCCGTTCTCTGAGTTGAGGTTATCGCTGTTTTCGATATAATAAATTTATTAATATATTTTCCGTATTACATAGCTATTTTAAATATTAAATAAGCAAAGGAAAGTTTTGAGTTGATGAAAACCCAAATAATTTAGTTTAGTTTTGATTCAAAATGATACTACTCCACTATCAGTAGAAAACAATAAAGCCCTTGAGTTTACAGAATGTTTTGCGTGACAAAAACAATTTTTTTTTAAATTATCAATTTTTTGGGTTCCAATTTCTAAATTTCGACATTGAAGCGAGCCCTGGTTGTCGTGTTTCGGTTTGGAGGATAAGGTAGCCGGTAGACTTATACATGTAGCATTGCCACCCCGCCACACGGATAACAACGCACCATTAACATATTTGGTGTCTAAAGGCAATGGTTTCTCTTTCCATCAGGAGAGCCATCTGCTTCTTTTCTATCTTATAATATAGAAAAAAGTTTTAAATCATTTTATTACTACTCAGTACCTCTAGCTATTAACACTTTGACTGTCCATGCATTACATGTAATGCACTGAAGACCTTGCTTGATACGTCCGTGCATTACATATAATGACTACTTCAGTTATCATCCTGTAAATAACACCTCAACGAGATAAATAGATGTCAGAAGAAACCAAATTAGAACGTATAGACGGATTAAAATGATAAAATGAATAAAACATTTTCGTGGCCTCGTAATAACTTAAAATGTGTTTTTACGTGTTTTTCCCCGTGTTGGTCCCGGGCTCCTTTGAAGGATAGGCCAACTGCCGTCCTGCCAGGCAGGTCGTAAAAAGCGACCGATTGGCTATACGAGTCACTATCATCGTGACTACTACGTGGTAGAGTTTTGCACTGTCTCGCCCGGGTCTGGTAACACCGCCTTACCTATTTCTGCCGCAATAGCGTCAGTGCTTGTCGCTGTCTTGTTCCAGTTTGGAGAGTAAGGTAGCCGGCAAACTCATGCATGTGGCATTAGACCACGCCACAAGATAGCAACATTAACATCTTTCGTGTCTATATGCGGTGGTTGTCTCTTTCCATCAGGAGACCCATTTGCTTGTTTGCTATCTTATGATAATTAAAAAAGAATTTAATATAATTATTGGACATTTTGGTGATGGGGACGGAAACATGCTTGGGACAGTTAAAGTGTTAACTATAAAGTTATAATAATATGGGTGGAAAAATTATACAAATCGATCTAACTCCAAAGTAAGCAAATTATTTGCTTGTGTTATGGGTCAACGATACTAATACATAGAAATACTTCGTACAATGACACGATAAATGCAGATGTGAATGGCTATTATCGGCTATAGTTTCACATACATTCCAGACTACGTGTGCCTTAGCGCGCATATAACTTCGGGACAATAGATACAAGTGCGGCTCCAGCATTAGAAATACGGCATTGGGCGCAAAACGCGTTATGATCAAATGTAAGTAAACGTCAAACGCTTGTAGATATGTTATGTTAAGTATTGTGGGATAATAGAGATAATGATATATTCTGATATTTTATCATGTCGGATAAGAAGCCAAGGCTTAAGGAATACCTCTGGAGTGATTTTATTTCAGCATGTAAATGCAAGTGACGTTGATAACCTAAGAAATTACTTTGAAAAGAAAAAAACAAAAACACGGCTCTAACTAGAAAAGGATTATCGCAACAAAATTATTAAAATAATTTTAAAGTTATAAAATATATTAAAAGAAATAACGTGTCAATTGTGAGCGGAGAAAGCACACATCCTTTCATTTTCAACTTGTTTTAATAACTGCATGCATCGTAAACACACTTTAAATGATTTTAAAACAAGGTTAATAAATAACCTTTTTGTATATTTTTGAAATCCGGAACTCATTTAAACTTTCTCGGCCATGAATAAGAGAAAAATAAACTTTCTCGATGCTATTAACAAGAATACATATGAACTTTTAAACTAACGCGTTCTACTATCATTTTTAAATATATAAACGGGTCAATAACGCGTACATATATAGAACTTACTTGTAAAGCTCGACGTTTCGGCCAAGTTACATTGACCGTGGTCACGAGCAGACTGGACAAGTAAGTTCTATATATGTACGCGTTATTGACCCGTTTATATATTTAAAAAAGAATACATATGCTCAATGAACTTGTTTCTTTGTCAATCTACAATGTACCTAAGTGCCGTGCTTACTTCTAATTCCTTACGGACTGGTTGCTTACAGATTAAGTCAAGACTCAAGAGAGCAGTGACATACATTGCGGTCAAAGCAAAATTATCTTTGTATTACCATATTATTCATAACAATCTTCCTGCAAACAATGGAAGATTTATATAGTCAGCGACAAGATATACCTAATATATTAAGAGGAGTGGTTTGGTTTGGCATTGACGTATAAAGAGTGGGGCCGGGTTGACCGTTCCCACCCTGGTATGGTCTAGTGCCCACCCCAGGATGTTGGGTTACCGATTCAAAATTCAAAGGCTGGACACCTAAACTCTTCACAGAAAAATCGTTGCTATCAAATAACTAGAGGTTCAAGCGAGAATATCTATATACATACTTCGTTTTTATTACACACTAGCTATTGCCTGCGACTTCGTCCGCGCGGACTTCGTTTACTCCGCACAGCTCCTCCCCTGTAGGTGATAGCGAGATGATATGTAGCCTATATGTTGACCCGACCTATTAGTAATATTCATGCAAAATTTGAAATAAATCCATGCAGTACTTTTTGAGTTTACCCCGGACATACATACAGACAAACAGACAAACAGACAAAAATTCTAAAAACTATATTTTTGGCTTCGGTATCGATTGTAGATCACGTCCCAAGTATTCTTTTAAAAAATATATTCAAATGTATAGATAAGTAGGTATTAAGTACAAACAATACATAATACACAAAAGCGGTCTTATCGCCAAAGAGC
Source organism: Apodemia mormo (assembly GCA_036924255.1). Classification (NCBI taxonomy): domain Eukaryota; kingdom Metazoa; phylum Arthropoda; class Insecta; order Lepidoptera; family Riodinidae; genus Apodemia; species Apodemia mormo. Next base: position 15,731,485 of record JAUPFN010000024.1, on the reverse strand, counting down.
AATCTTTACCATACTCTCAAAACCGGAACACGAGGACAATCATTGTCGCTATTGAGGCAGGAATAGGCAAGGCGGTGATACAAGATACATACGATGCGGAACTCTACCATCTAGTAGTCACGATGGTAGTAACTAGTAACACGTATAGCCGCTTTTTACGACCTGCCTGGCTGAACAATTGGTATATTGTCGTTCGGGAAGTTATAATAGAATAAAATATTTTTTTAATGAAAATAGGTATTAGGTAAATATATAAAATACATTTTTTGAACGTCAATACTATTATCGCAATAAAAGGGTATTACAATGTCCTAGAAAAATAAAAATAATGATAAATACATTAACGTTTATATAGCTATGGGATAAAGTAGCATTATTACGAACTACACAAACGAAGTGAAGATTATAACATCTACCTACTCATCAATAAGGAAGGAAGCAAACGAAACTTGAGTTATCATTTTTCCCTGTGTTATGTGCTTAAACTTTAAATAAGTAATTTGTTCCATCCAAGGATTTATAACATTATGATTTCGATATATTTGCGTCGTAGTGATTGGTTATGGTATATGATATTATGACGTTGTCTTCTAGCGCTAGTTGGCGAACCGATCAAGAAACAGCACGAAACGCGGCGAACCAATCACGAAACAGCAAAAATATCGAAATTATAACGTTATAAATCCTTGGTTCCAACATCCTATACAAGGTTTTGTTAAAATAATACTAGTGTTTTATACTTTACAATTCACACACACACGTTAACGTCGGCGACATGATAGTGATGAAATTGCCGGCAATATTCCCAAAGTTGCCAAAACTGGCACGAATGTTTCTAAGCTTACCGGTAACATATATACATATAATAAAATCGTAGGAATATCAGTGTATATCCGGGGTAAACTCAAAAATTACTGCATGGATTTACTTCAAATTTTGCATGAATGTTACTTACAGGTCGGGTCAACATATAGGCTACATATTATCACGCTATCACCTACGGGGGAGGAGCTACGCAGAGTAAACAGTTCGCGCGGACGAAGTCGCAGGCAACAGCTAGTACATATAATAAAATCGTAGGAATATCAGTGTATGTCCGGGGTAAACTCAAAAATTACTGCATGGATTTACTTCAAATTTTGCATGAATATTACTAACAGGTCGGGTCAACATATAGACTACATATTATCACGCTATCACCTACGGGGGAAGAGCTGTGCGGAGTAAACGAAGTCCGCGCGAACGAAGTCGCGGGCAACAGCTAGTTGACAATAAAAGTGTAAATAGAGAACGATATTTTTATAACACTATTTATTCTGATAAAAAAGTTTAACTTTTTTACCGACAACTTTAGAAACATTCGTGGCCGTTTTGACAACTTTTGGAATATTGCCGACAATTTCATCACTAAACACGACCCAATTTAGACCCACTAACAATAACTCCAACCCGTTGTCGCACAAATCAATGGAACTTGTGTTCGATTGCTGACTTTGGGGTTAGTTAATTCATTTAATTCGTGCAGCGATATTTATTTACTACTAGCTGCAGCGTTTTTGCTGGTTGGTTTCGAGATAAAAAGCCTATGCGCTATTTCAGGTCTTAATCTACCTGTGTGCCTTATTTTCGTATTCACGTGACCGAAAACTTTTTTGTTCTTGATTACTTCATTTTGTTCACTCGGATTAAAAAAAGTCGCGTATGTCTTGCCCTATTTACTTTTCAGTGAAAGTTCCATCTAATTACGATCCAGCCATTTCAGACATTACCCCGTACAAACACAATGACAGACAGACAGAATTTGTAAAAATATTTGTTTAGGTGTCGTAAAAATAACACACTGTATTTGAAAAACCTAGCTATTTTGTAATCACAGACATATACCTAGTCCAATTTTATTTATACGTATAAGCAGAATATTTAAGAGTCAATAAAGAGACAAAATTCTTATGCCACCTTCCTTGCCACTAGCGATGGGCCGAATGTGGTTTGAACCGAATTCGAACTTTGGCCGAACATTCGGTGAAAATAAAAAATTCGGCCGAATTTCGGCCGAACTTCGGTTTAGTAGGCGCTTTCTTGAAAGCGACACGTTTACGAATTTACTTAGAATTTAGATTATTTTATACTAGCTATTGTCCACGGCTTCGCTCGCGTAAAGTAAGAGACAAAAAGTTGCCTATGTCACTCTCCATTCCTTCTGAACTATCTCCACTTAAAAAAATCACATCAATTCGTCGCTGTTTTGCCGTGAAAAACGGACACACACACTTTCCCATTTATAATTTTAGTATGGATATATAGGATATTGTTAATAGTTTTCGCAACGCACATGAATTAATGACGTAACGGCATAAATTTGATACATTTGAGTTACATTGTTCCAATTTAGGCACGGATCTTTATTTTTAACTTCCCGTTACGTATGTAGATAAGGAACTCTTTTTGCCCCAATTTATGAAAATCGAGTTTTCACTAGATGTCCACGTTTTGAGATCCTAGAAATATTTTCCGACTATTTTCACAATGAGGTCAGCATGTCTGTATGTATATGTGTGTGTATGTGTATATGTAAACATCTCATAACTTTGTACATAAATAACATACATAAATAATTTTGTACATTCTAAGTACATAAATGTATAGATTAGCTACAAAATCTAATCAGCTCTATTCCTACAAAAACTGCGTTCAGTGCATTATTGCATCAAAAATTTTTAATTTTCCGTTCAAGAGTTATCGTTAACGAAAAATTTTAGAAGTGTTTTTTGACATATCTTGGTAATTTCTTAACTAGAATTTTTTTACCTTCCACAATATTTTAGTGCTTATAAGACTGTGTCAAATTTAGTTTCAAAAAACGAAATCGAATCAAGTTTTCAAAAGTTTCAACTATTTTAATATTAATATTTGTTGTTTACAGAAAACTTCACAAAATTTTTAAAATAACTTTCCGGATAATACACCGATTGATTTAAAAATCTAATCAGCTTTTCTCTCTAAAAATCTGTGTCAAATATCGTAAATTGTATCAAAATCGGTTTACCCGTTCGGAGTTATCGTTGACGAAAAATTTTGAAAAAAGAATGTTTTATATATAAATTCGAGATTTTTGACCAAAACTTGTTTGACCTTCTACAATATTGTGGTACTTAAAACAACTACGTGAAATATAGTTTCAAGAATCAAAATCGAATCAAGTTTCCAAAAGTACGGACCTGAAGCTACCAATTAAAATTAAAGGATGAAATTACCAGGGACGTAATAAGCAACGCCTCATATGGGGTTAACATTATGTTTACGGAAGTAATTAAATATTAAAACGCGGGATACTCCATAATATCAAAAACATTTAGAGAATCGAAAAAAAAACTATTTTCACCTACTCGCTAATACATATAAAAGTGTTGATTACATTGTACAAAACGCTTTTATTTTTAACTAGCAAAATTTTTCAGAGAAGTGAAAGCTGGTAGAGGCTTCTACTTGAGTCAAGAAGGTGCCTAGAGCAAAAATTTTTATCGGTTCACAGAGATTTCGCGAATCTATTAAAGGTCGAAAATTTACAATTTTACGGCAACGCCAGTATTTTTAACTAGCAAAATTTTTCAGAGAATAGGGAGTTGTAAGAGTCTTCTAATCGAGTTAAGGAGTTGCCTAGACCTAGATTTTTGATGGTTCGCGGATATTTCCCGAATCTACTAAGAGTCGAATATTATTTATATACTTGTATTTTTGAGTAGAAAAATTTTTCAGAGAAGTGGAAGCTGGTAGAGGCTTCTACTTGAGTCAAGGAGGTGCCTAAAGCAAAATTTTAAACGGTTCGCGGATTTTTTGCGAATCTATTAAAAGTCGAAAATTTACGAATTTACGGCAACGCCTGTATATTTAACTAGCAACATTTTTTAGAGAAAAAGAAGCTGGTAGAGGCTTCTATTTGTGTCAAGGAGATGCCTAGACCAAGATGTTTGCCGGTTCGCGGATATTTCGTGAAACTACTAAGAGTCGAATATTCTTTATATACGGTGACACTTGTATATCTTAATTAGCAAAATTTTTCAGAGATGACGAGGCTGGTGGAGGCATCTACATAAGTTTAGGACTTACTTAGTGCAAGATTTTTAAGGGTTTGCGGATATTTCGCGAATCTCTTAAAAGTCGAAAATTTACAAATTTACGGCAACGCCTGTATTTTTAACTAGCAACATTTTTCAGAGAACACGAAGCGGGTAGTGGCTTCTACTTGAGTCAAGGAGTTGCCTAGATCACGATTTTTGACGGTTCACGGATATTTCGCGAATCTATTTAGATGTCGAAAATTTACAAATTTACGACAACACCTGTATTTTTAACTAGCAAAATTTTTCGAAGAGGAAGCTGGTAGAGGCTTCTACTTGAGTTTAGGAGGTGCCTAATGTAAGACTTTAAACGGTTCGCGCATTTTTCAGGAATCTATTAAAAGTCGAAAATTTACGAATTTGCGGCAACGCCTATATTTTTAACTAGCAAATTTTTCAGAGAATAGGGTGTTGTTAGAGGCTTCTAATTGAGTTAAGGGATTACCTAGATCTAGATTTTTGATGTTTCACGGATATTTCGTGAATCTACTAAGAGACGTATATTATTTTCATATAGTGACGCTTGTATTTTTAAGTAGCAAAATTTTAAGAGTTAAAAATACGAACATCGTCGTAAAATGGTGTTACTAAAAATCGACTTGCGAAAAATTCATGAAAAGTATCTCTTGCTTAATTTTGCTTCTAGCGCTTCATCGTGGTAAATCCCTAATTTTCAACTCTAAATTGGCTTGCGAAAAATCTGCGAACCCTTAAAAATTTTGCTCTACCAACTTCTTCTACTCCGAAAATATTGCTAGTTAAAAATACTAGCGTCACCGCAAACAAGTACATTTTCGACTTTTAGTAGATAGTAGATTCACGAAATGTTCGCGAACCTCTAAACATCTTGCTCAAGGCACCTCCTACACTTAAGAAGAGGCCTCTACATACAAGATATATACAGTCGGGATCACAAGAGTGTACGGTGCATAATTCCTTGATGCAGCTTCAGGTGTGAGTAGGATTTGCAATGTCAACCCAATGCACTAGGATGCATTTGACTCAAAATGCAATTGAATTTTTTCACCGCAAACGGTGCTCGCTAGCCTCCTGGCACGCTTCTAGATTAAGTCTAGACATAATTCTCTGCAAAAGACTCTCAGGTGTTGCATAGAAAGGTAAGAAGATAAACGGCGCAGAGCTAACGCGCGAAACTTTCACTCGTAGTAATGTCGATCCTAAAGCTGTGTATCAGCTTCTTCATAACAATCTACCGTGCCTGTGCAAGGCTCACCCGCTCTTAGACGTCTCCTAGACACCTGCTTGCTTTTTCATAAAGCGTTTGTGACGTTTGTCAAGATTATAGCACGTTTCCCTTGTATGCGTACGTGCGTGTGTGTGCGTGTGCAATACACGTATACGAGCGTAACGTAAGTCAAGACGTTGAACGTGACGTGAACAGTATTTGCTACGATCCATCGTCATGCCAGCAGTCAGCAAGTACGAACGTCTGATGTGTTCTCTGCGCGCTGCAATGTGCAGCGATACCCGAGACACATATCGATGTTGTAAGATTGCATGAACTTTATGATATTCTGTGACCATAGAAACAAGACTGTTTCAAACACCTTATCTCGGGTTAAATAATAACTACACGAGTTAGTTGCTACGCGATTCCGTAAATGCCAATGTAATTATCCTGTTAGCTGGGCGACTGAACATATTTGGTAATAAGGTAAAATAAGTCCCGTTAAATTTGAGGATAACGATAAACATTGGGTTTTGTGGGTAACTGCAAACCGCAATGATATCATGGGGAATTTTACAAAATTTCAGCACAAAAATTATCGCTGCGCGCGTCAAAGCTTTTAGGTATGCATTCTGAAAAGTTGAACAATCCGTTGCGAGCTCAACTTTTCGTGCGTTGCGACGTGTTCTCCGATGGGCTCGAGGCGCTGGTGTTAAGCCTGAGTAGAATACATGTTTTTTTCTTCAAAGATAGCACGATCGCTGTACCTCGCTCAATTGCGTTACCGAGATCTCGATGCGGCTTTGGATAGTTACGTGCGGAGCGGTCTTATCGGTAGCCCGACTGTTCAAGATGTTGGTTGTACCTCTGTAAACCGTGCGGTTTATAATATTGCTTATTGTAATGCTTCTTTTTATTCACTTTTTAAAATAAATATTATTATCAAATATTTCTTGGTATCATTCACGTAGAATAAGCTGACGCGACACCGCGTCCAGTAGGTATCCCAACTCACCTATGAACCTGGCTGAGCTTAGGCCACGATCGGTCCGCTAGGCTGCATGCACATTGAATGTGCATCAGACCGACGTGCTGATATAGGCGTCATGCTGCAACTGGTGCAACTGCACTCTAATAGGTCGAGCAAAACGGCCTAGGAGTTGACACCATTGCACGATAGAGTTTTGTCTCCTGATTTCAAAAATACCACCCTCCGCTACCCCCGAGCCTTAACTTTGAAAATACAGTCTGTACGATCTCATGAAATTCACTGTAAATAAGTAAATTTTCGACTTTCAGTAGATCCGCGAACCGTTAAAAGTCTTACTCTAGGCAACTCCTGCCTCTAACAACTTCCTATTCTCTGGCAGTGAAAAATACAAGCGTCGCCATAAAAAAGTAAATTTCGACATTCATTTAATTTGCGGATGATGCGCGAACTGTCCAAAATCTTGCTTTGGGCCATTACTCGACTCAATTAGAACCCTCTACCGACTTCCTCTTCTATGAAAAAAATTGCTAGTTAAAAATACAGGCGTTGCGGCGTAATTTGGCAAAGTTTCGACTTTAAATAGAATCGCGAAAAATCCGCGAACCGTTTAAAATCTTGCTCCAGGCACCTCTTAAACTCAAACAGAAGCCTCTAGCAGCTTCCTCTTCCTTGAAAAATTTTGCTAGTTAAAAATACAAGCGTCGCCGTAAACAAGTAAATATTCGACTCTTAGTAGATTCACGAAATATCCGCGAACCGTCAAAAATCTAGGTCCAGGCAACTCCTTGACTCAATAGTTAGCCTCTAACAACTCCCTATTCTCTAAAATTTTTCCAGTTAAAAATACAGGCGTCGTCGTAAATATGTAAATATTCGACTTTTAATAAATTCGCGAACAATCTGCGAACCGTTTACGATCTGCGAATCTGGATCCGGGCACCTCCTAAACTCAAGTAGAAGCCTCTACCAGCTTCCTCTTCTCTGAAAATTTTGCTAGTTAAAAATACAAGCGTCGCCGAAAATAAGTAAATTTTCGACTTTCAGCATATTCGCGAAATATCCGCGAACTGTTAAAAGTCTTGCTCTAGGCAACTCCGTAACTCAAGTAGGAACTTCTAACAACTTCCACTTTTCTCAAAAATTTTGCTTGTTAAAAATAGGAGTTGCCGTAAATTTGTAAATTTTCGACTTTTAGTAGATTCGCGAAATATCCTTGAACCTTATATATAGCAAAGAAGAATTTCGCTGCCTCGAGCCTGTCTACACTAGTTCAGCGGAAGAGCGTCCCGGCTTTAGGGAAATGGTCGCAGTTTCAAATCCCGCGTGTTGATATTTTTCTTTGTTGTTTTTAAGGTTTATCCTTGAACCATCAAAAATCTTGGTCTAGGCAACTCCTTGACTCAAGTAGAAGCCTCTACCAGCTTCCTCTTCTCTCAAATTTTTTTTACTTAAAAATACAAGCGTCACCGTATATAAATAATATTCGACTCTTAGTAGATTCGCAAAATATCCGCAAACCGTCAAAAATCTTGGTCTAGGCAACTACTTGACTTAAGTAGAAGCCTCTACCCGTTTTCTCTTCTCTGAAAAATTTTGCTAGTTAAAAATACAGGCGTTGCCGTAAATTGGTATATTTTCGACTTTTAATAGATTCGCGAAAAATCCACGAACCGTTTAAAATATTGCTCCAGGCACTTCTTAACTCAAGTAGAAGCCTCTACCAGCTTCCTCTTCTCTGAAAAATTTTGGTAGTTAAAAATATAAGCGTCGCCGTAAACAAGTAAATATTCGACTCAGTAAATTCGCGTGATATCCGCGAACCGTTGAAATCTTGTTCTAGGCACCTCCTCGACTCAAGTACAAGCCTATACCAGGTTCCTCTTCTCTGAAAAATTTTGCTAATTAAAAATACAGGCGTTTGTAAATTTTCGACTTTTAATAGATTCACGAAAAATCCGTGAACCGATGAAAATCTTGCTCTAGGCACCTCTTCGACTCAAGAAGAAGCCTCTACCAGCTTTCTTTTCTCTGAAAAATTTTGCTAGTTAAAAATGCAAGCGTTTTGTACAATGTAATCAACAGTGTTGTATGTATTAGCGACTAAGTCACATTTGTTGTTGTTTGTGTTTTCAAGTCTCTAAATTTTTGTGATAATTATGGAATATCCCGCGTCTTTACTTCCGTAAACATCTTATAAACTCCATATGGGGGCTTGCTTATTACCTCCCTGTGCGCCGCCATATTTATCCTTTAATTTTAACTGCTAGCTTCAGGTTCGTTCCAAAAGTTACAACTATTTAAATATTAATATTTTGTTGTTTACAGAAAACCTAATAATTTTAAAATAACTCTTTGGCTTATATACCGACTGACTTAAAAATCTAATCAGCTTTTCTCTTTTTAAAACTGCATCAAATAAGTAAATTGCATCAAAAATTGATATTGCTTCGACATTTTTCAGCCTGTAGATTACGTTACGTACGTTTAGAAAACATTTTAGAGGTCAAAAATTGTGTCGAATGCCATCCGAAAAACCAAAATCAATCATCATTTTCAAAATATATAGCGTTTAAAATATTTAAAATTACTGTCATTTACGACTTTTATATATTAACGAACATTTGTAACAAATTAAAGATTTTTGAACTCTGTAAAAAATGTAGCGTAGCGTAGCGTAGATATAGATAAAGATTTAGAGAGAAGTTTCAGTGATGACTTGCCGATGCCGGGTCAACCGTTTTACATGCTACGTTTTACATGCTTTAATATCTTTCTAATGGTGAGAGATTTTTTCGAATCGGTCCGGTACTTTTTGAGTTTAGTTGATACAAGATATAAAAATATAGAAATACAAATCTTTCCTCTTTACAACATTAGTGTAGATTTCAAAAAAGTGCAAGTTTCTAGTGCCGAACATTCGGCATTTAAACCGAATTTCGGCCGAATGCCGAAGTTCGGTTCAAGCTGCCGAAATTCGGTTAAACCGAATGTGAAACGAATTTCGGCCCATCCCTACTTGCCACCCATCGTCAAGATACTGCCATAAGCTGACGTTTTGTCTCACGACTTACTGGACACCACCTTTGGGGATATCTAAGCCCAAACATTTTCAACTTTGGCTAGGCACTGCCCGGCCAAAAAGGCAGGTACTGAAGACCGAAAAAACTGGGACCAACTTTACGCACTTTTTCTACTGGTTACTGCTAGGTGGTAAAGTTCTGCATCGCCTCGGTCGTGTTTGAGCCTTGCCTATTTCTATCGCTATAGCGTCGAAGACTTCTCTGATTAAACAAAAGTTTATTTTGCGCATTTGAGTTGAGCCGGTTTCAGCCTGGAGACACTTTTTATATTTAACTCTTAAAACCTATAGCAAAAGTGTCACAATTATTCATATTTCTATAAATTATACAATGACGCCTAGAATTAAATTGGCGTGGGTGGCATTGGGATATGTCTTAGTATTATAATAGAGTACCCCAGCAAAATCTAAGTTTTAAGATTTCTATCAATCTTACTTACCTGAGTTTAGCTGTTGTCAGGAGCCAAGGGTGGATCCAGCCTTTGGTTCAAGGGAGGGGGGGGGAGGAGGGGGGAAATCTCAGAAATAACCACGAAATAAAGAAAACAAGGGGAAGTGAAGAGTGGGCGTGCCGCGTGCGTCACTATTATGCACTTTTACTCTAAATTGCCTTAGTGATACTTACCATATCATTAGGAGATAGTCGTCGTGCGAAAATCTATTATACACTGAATTATGCCGTATTGTGCCATCCTTGAATGCAGAAATGATAGTAGAATACAGATGATTAAAAATGGAGATATTTCATATCATTCGAAAGTACAATTTTCATTTTATTTTAATTAAATTCCTGATTTAATATAATCTCTAATGATATAATAGAAAGTCAAGCTAAAATCAGCCGTACAGCTTACATATAAAGTTCATTTTAGGTTGACCTAATGTTTCTAGAAAGATATGCGTAATGACAGTCATTACGTATATCGTTCTAGAAAGTTCTCTACTCAAATATGATCAACTGAAAACTACGGAAAAATCAATGCTGCCATCTATTGTAGAATAGCGAAACTATTACGATCTTAAGTTTCACTATTGTACAAATAGATGAGTCTATTTTGAATAGACTACAAAAGGACGTAAATACTCTTTTTTTTGTAGCAAAATGAAATTTATTGTAACGCACTTTGGTATATTTTTAAATGTTCTGTTTGTGTGTTTCGGATTATTGTTGCTTAAAATGAAAACGACCAATGAAACAATGTTTGCATTAGTAGTTTATATGCAATAATGCTTATTTTATGTGTGAGTGTGGCGATCGCGGTCCTGATACAAATGTTTGTACTTGCCAATTCCGCTTGTTTTCTTTATTTCGTGGAAATAACCCATTTAAAATTTGCGACCTTACGTTACGGCTCATGTTTATTACAACACCATCTAAGCCAATCGTTTCGAACCTTCTAAACTAAAACATTTATCGAACTCGAAATCATTCCTTCCGTATATAGTTCAGTTCCCAACCATTCCTTCATTTACTTACTAAATACTAATCAATCACTTAGTACCCATTTGTGAAGTGCAATATAAATATTATGAACTTGGCAGAAAGGACTTGTTTAAATGTATAAAAAAGTAGTTTTGTACGAAAAAGGAATGGGAACTTTGATGTGCGACTAGGCACACATCAAAGTTATTTTTTTAATAGTTCATTTTTTTTTAAGTTTTAAATTTGTAGTTACAGTGGTATTTTTTATTATTATTGTGTTAATGTGCCAAAACTTTTTTATGTTAGTTTTACTGATGGTGAAGTCGCTGCCGTACGATAAGTTGACATATGATTCGTATCGATGTCCAACACTAGCGGCAGTGACGTCACTAACGACACAACGGGAGAATTTAAAATAGGTAGGTATTTCAAATCATCATTCGCAACGAACTGTCGGACTATCCTTGTATTGTGCAATTATATTCCTTCAAAATACAGTCCATATTTATTTCAAGCCAGAATTCTGGAGCTAATAGCAAAGGCACTGGCCTCAACACTGAACTGAAGCTAAGCTGGCGCTATTTTCTGGCTGATGGTGATGTTCTGACGCGTACGTTATTAGGCTTAGGAAAAATACTCGATACTTCGAAGTATCACACTCTCTGGCTACTGAAACTCGTAAACGTGATTTCTTTTAAGGTCCCAAGGCTTTCGTTTCCTAATTTAAATTATACCTTTATTTAAATTCTATCTCAATTTTGCTACGTATTGTCATTGTGCATGTGACTAGTAAGTAAATAAATACAGTCTTACATAAACAACAAATCGCGCCAACCTACAATCACTTGTCTTCCTAGTTCATTCGCGCGGAGCTAAAATTCAAAGTTTACAACTCTTAACTCGAGTTCAGGGCAGGCGAATCTAACTCGAGTCAACTCGATTTAAGCACAACTGGAGTTACTAACTCGAGTTGACCCATCACTAGCCTATTACCCAAGGAACTTATATAAGATAACTTCTGTGGATAACTTCCGTCTTCTTGCCATTACTATATTTAACCCAAGGAAGTTACATTCTACCCGGAATGTTCACACGCGCTTCAAAATTGTTCCGAAGAGTACCACGACATGGGTGAAGTGTGTCTCTTTCTACTAAATAAAGCGCCAATCGCCATATATAAGTGCGGCCATGCGTAGTTTGCAAATTACTACTAAGTAATTCTACTAATTTGAGAAACAGTTTTTGCATTGCACAAGTAATTACGTAATAATTAAAATAAGCACATTTTAGAACTCACTGTGTTAATTACAATACATTTTATAAGAAAACGGCGGGAAACTTCGAATAAGCGCGGGTTTTCTCTCTTGGTGTAAAATTATTTTAATTAGTAAATATCATTCAAATTAGTTCATTTAGGTATAATTATAGTATTTTTCTTTTTCTTTTTTAATATAAATATTATTAATCATCTTTATATAGGGTAAGTAGTTTAATTTTTCATAAAATATGAATGAACCTCCTGATCCAGGGGGTACAGTCCCTCCTGCAACAAATTTTGTCACAATTGAATTAGACGAATCTGGTATGGAAACAAATAATTCTATAAAATCATCCAGAAAACGGTATCATTCACACAAAATTTGTAAGCAATGTAACAAAAAGAAACGTAAAAATCTTGGTAGCCAAAAGGACATTGGTTGTTTGTGTAGAAATGAGCCATGTTCAGTTAAAGATTCAAATAAAGACTCATTGACCACTTTAAATCCTTTGTCTATAGAATCAGCAACTAACTCTGCACACTCATCACCAACGGGTAGAAGAAATTATAACCATTTAGATGCTTCACCTTATACTATACATGTACAAAGATTACAGTCAACCGAGAATGATGGGACAACCCTTCATCCCATAACTCTTGGCAGAATACTAAAACAAAATAAAGTAAATAACATTAATAATGGCAGCATTAAGAGAATAGGCAGAAACAGAATCTCAATATCCTTTTCTAATTATATAGATGCAAATCAGTTCCTCGATAATAAGCTATTATCTAAAAATAAATTAAAAGCATTTATTCCATCTTTTTCAATTACTCGAGTTGGAATTGTTAGAGGTATACCTGCTGAATGGTCTCCGGAAGAGATCATGGAAAACATTACAACTCCATTTGGCTGTGGTAATATCATTAAAGTTAGACGCATAAATTATAAAGTAATTGTTGAGGGCTCTCCTGTGTGGAAACCCACTCAGTCAGTTGTAATTTCTTTTGATGGTCAAGTTTTACTAAAGAGAATATTTATATGTTTCACTGCCTTACCTGTAGATTTATACATTTTTCCCACAATCCAATGTTATAGTTGCTGCCGCTTCGGACACACAAAGACACAATGTAGATCTAAACCTAGGTGCTACAGATGCGGAGGGGAACATAGTGGTGAATCATGTAGAGTAGACGATGACTGTGTACAGTGCTGTTTGTGTTCTGGTTCACATGTTGCAAATAGCAAGATTTGCCTTGAACTTAAACGTCAAAAAGATATAAAACTCTATATGGCTCAAAACTGTGTTTCCTATGCTGAAGCATCGAGGTTACATCCAGCAGTTTCAAAATCATTTGCAGAGGCTCTTTCATCACCAAAAACTCTCACAGATAGTAATGACTTACCTGTAATTGCTAAGAACAACACTTCGTATAAAAAAACAGTGTTTCTAAAACCCCGATCCCCAATAAATTCAAGTAAGGGTTATGACAAGGAGAGCCATAAAAAAATACTTCGGGAATTTTCTATACCTACTCCAGCTGATGGGTGTGCTTTAGGTCAATTAAACACATTTAGTGAATCACAAGGTCCTTTAATATCAGAAATAATAGAATTACTACAAACATTAGCTCAATCCAGCCCTTATTTACCGTCCAACGCTGCACATCTAGTTGAACTTATATCACAATCAATACCTTTTAATAATGGATACAAACATAATCCAATGGAATTGCCGGAGTGCAATAAGCAACAAAAGTGATTTAATATATTTAATAAATAAATACGATCCGTATTTAGTTAGCTTATCTGAAACTTGGTTAAAGCCAAATTTTAGCTTTAAGCTAAAAGGTTATTCAACGGTCCGTCGAGATCGTTCTGACGGGTATCGCGGTGTTGCCATACTTATAAAGAGAAACATTCCTTTTTTACCAATACCCATCGCTGTAAATAATAATGATTTCTCAATTGTAGCTATAAGTGTAAATAGTATTTGTTACATCTCTGTATATATTCCCCACCCTTCATCATTCATTTTACATCAAATTAATAAAATAATTGAAACTATGCCTAAACCATTAGTAATACTGGGTGATTTCAATTGCCATCATGAGTCCTGGGGCAGCAGTCAAACTAATTGTTATGGTAAACAATTATTGGATATCCTAGATACAAATAATTTGTGCATATTAAATTCAGGATCTCCGACACGCCGGACTCAACCTACAGAGAGCTATAGTGTAGTAGATTTATCATTTTGTTCCCCAAATTTAGCTTCAATACTTTCATGGTCAACATTACCTTTTACCTACGGCAGTGATCACTATCCTATCATTATTAAATCTCCATCTTGTAATCACTCATTTACCTTAAATAATAATAGTCCTTATAAAAAATTCAAACTTAAATATGTAACAGATGATATGTGGCAGGATTTTAGCAAAACTATTGATGAAAAGATATCTATCTTATCATCCACACATGACGAAAAAATTAAGCCAGACACACATTTTACCGATATAATTGTTACTACGGCAAAGAGCATCTTTCCTACGGTAAACACATCTACTTACATTCCTTGTCCGCCATGGTGGGACAATGAATGTAAGAAAGCTATCGAGGAAAGGAAAACTGCAGAAAAAAATTACCGTAATAACATAACTGAAGAAAATTACGATCTTTTGATAAGTATCATGAAAAAAAATAAAAAGTTATTCAAGCAAAAGAAACTCGATAGTTGGAGAAAATTTTGTACTTCAATTACTCCAAGCACACATTCGTCTTTAGTTTGGCAAAATATTAAAAAAATCAGGTCTGCTTTTGATAATCTCTCAACTATAACCCTTCATCCTTCAATTACTAATAATTTCCTAAATAATATAGCTCCACCAACAGTCAATGAGGAAATAATAATAAAAGATGATGATGAAGAAAGCTTTTTAGAATTGTGTAAACCATTTTCTATAGATGAGCTTAAAAATGTAATAAATTTTACTAAAGATACTGCTCCAGGATATGATGGCATAGTTTATTCATTTATAACTCACCTGGGAGATATTTCCCTTGAATATTATTTAAATATTATAAATTCAATGTTATCTTCTGGAAAAACACCTCCATCTTGGAAAATTCAAATCGTTTTACCTGTTCTAAAACCTAATAAAAATCCTTCCGAAGTGTCATCTTATCGACCAATTGCTTTATCATCTGTTTTAATTAAAATAATTGAGCATCTTATCAAAAACCGTCTTGAATGGTACTTGGAGCATAACAACATGTTAGCCAGAAGCCAATATGGTTTCAGAAAAGGGAAGAGCACTATGGATAACATAAGTTTATTAAGTACCGACATTAGAATTGCCTTTTCATTAAATAAATCTGTACTTTCGGCTTTTCTAGATCTCACTTCTGCATATGATAATGTATTAATTTCAATTTTAGCAGAAAAACTAAGAATATTAAAAGTCCCACATAACCTTGTTAGATTAATTGTAAATATACTCACTGATAGATCAGTCAAGGTTACAGTTGATAATATTGTACATACTCGTATATTGTCTAAAGGTCTCCCTCAGGGGTCGGTGTTAAGTCCACTTCTGTATAATGTCTATACATATGACTTGGAAACCTTTGTAGGTAATAATACAAAAATTCTACAATATGCGGATGATCTCCTACTTTACACTACAAACCAAAATATTGATACAGCTAATTCGGAAATCAACTTGTCCTTAAATAGATTAAGAATTTGGCTGGACAAAAATGGCCTCCAAATATCTCCTACTAAAAGCTCTTCCGTTTTATTTACAAGAATGCGATATCTTCCTAACTACACAGTATTATTTGATAACAAAGTTATACCAAACAACAATAGTGCAAAATTTTTAGGAGTAATTTTTGACTCAAAACTTTCTGGGACACAATATTGTGATTATATATCTAACAAGTGCGAAAAATTAATTAATATAATAAGGTGTTTAGCAGGCATATGGTGGGGTACTCATCCGTTTTACCTAAAACTTATATACAATGCTGTTATAAGAAGTGTTTTAGATTATGGTACCTTTATTCTAGAACCTTGTAATAAATCGGGCTTAAAAAAACTGATCACAATACAATCTAAATGCTTACGGATTATATGCAGCGCTATGAAGTCCAGTCCCTTAAACGCTTTACAAGTCGAATGTTGCGATCCACCCCTACAATTACGTCGCCAGTTCCTCTCTGATCAATACTTTTTCCGGTGCTTACAATTTTCAGATCATCCACTCATACAAAAACTACAATTGCTTTCGCAGATAATTGAACACTCAACATATTGGTCAAACAAATCTATTCCGTGTCTCGTCGTTAGTTATAGAAAATATTTAACACTATCTGCTCCAATACATCATTCTTCAATTTTTTCTTTGTTTACTTGTGATTATGATTCCTTAATGAAAAAAGCTCAAATAAATTTTGATTTAGGTATCCAAAAACGCGACATGAATGCAAACGATGTATTTAATTCTATTATTGATGATAATTTTTCAGATTATCACCTTATTTTTAGTGATGCGTCTAAACATAATGTCAATAGCCACACACGAGTAGGAATTTATCATAAACAGTATAAAATTACGCAGAAAGTCAAACTCCCACCAGAATCTACGATTTTCTCTGGAGAGTGTATGGGCGTTTATAAAGCTATCGAATATGCTCTATTATGTAAACTTAAGAAAACAATTATATTTACCGATTCTTTAAGCACATTAAAAGCAATTGGCAACAACTCTTTTAAAAAAACGCATCATTCCTTAATATATGAAATTAAAAAGTTGCTTGGTATTTGTCGTCAAAACCAATGTGAAGTGATATTTTGTTGGATTCCGGGTCACGTTGGTATTCATGGCAACTGCAAAGCAGACGAACTAGCAAATGCTATTGTTAGTGGCGATATTTTCCCATATAATATATATTGTTCAGACTTAAAATCGTTCGCAAAACATACACTTTATACCTCTTGGCAAGAGTTATGGGAAAAAAGTAGTAAGCAGAAAGGTTTCTACTACTTCAATTTGCAACCCACAATTCCTCAAAAACCTTGGTTTTACTCCATGAATCTTGATAGGAAAAGCTCTAGCATCCTATCAAGATTGAGATTAGGTCACACAAGTACGCCTTATTATCTGGCAAAATTAAAAATAATAGAAAGCCCTGCGTGTGACTGTGGAGCGGAAGAAGCTGATGTAAATCATATTTTCCTTTCATGTATAAATTTTGACCACTCCAGTTTGTTTGAATCTTTAACTTTATCCGGAATACCTTTTCCTACATTTGTACCTTACCTTTTACTTAACAAAACTCAAGAAATATATAAAATGCTTGCAAATTTTGCTGTAAATAATGATATTAAAATTTAATTTTGTTTTCTAATGTAAATATTTATGATATCTATTTTATTTCTTGTAATTATAATTATTATAAACGTGTACATATATTATATTCTAATATTATCTATAACTTTACACTTTTTTTAATAATTTTTGTTAAATTTGTAAATTTATTACCTATAAATCGTAAAGTGTACTCTTTTGAATGATACAAAATTTTTCTCGTCACGGTTTGATTATAAAATATTGTATAAGTTTCTCGGCCTGTTTGTTACTGGCAACATGTATTCATATACTTTGCCATCAAGAAAGGAAAAAAAAATACATTTTATGCAAATGTATCTATCGACGTGATGAATAAAAGGGATTTAACGATTAACGAATATATAAAAATCTACCATCCGAAAGTTTTATTTACACTGGCAATTGCAAGAAAGGGACAACATCCACTCATGTCGTTTTCTTGCTCAGAACGTTTTTCCCCTCTGTTGTTAAGAAACAAATGTCAACTTTATTTGTAACGAAATAAAGTACATTTTTATTTTTCAAATATTGCTTCGTAGTAATTCCAGTTATCGTATATAAGTTCCTTGATTCAACCATATTGTTACCATAGACAAACTACAAAGTGGCGAAGATTTTAAAATCGTAAATAGTAAAATTTTAAATTATCATAAGTTTTGTAATATTAAAATGTTTTTGAAAGCCAATATAAGAGAATATATAAGTATCTAAGATTGTCAGAACAATCAAAAATAGTGATTAAACTTACTACGTGTGCGTTATTAAAAATATTAATTCATAATTGTAGTTTTCCAAGAAAATATGTTTATTCCTAGATTATTATTAAAAAAATTGAATGAAACTAAAAGACTTGTAGCGCGAAATAATAGAAGCAATATATATAATTATAATTGTTTGTTTAGAACCCTTACATGTAAGTAGTTTCATAACCTCTCGTTTTTCAATAACTTTTTTATGCTTAAAATCTGTGAGTACTAGCTCATTTGCCTCATTCATTGCTTCTTTATTTCACTAATTACTGCTGTGGATAAAAATTGCTTTAATTCTCAAGCCTGGAAAAGGAAATTATCCGATAAAACCTCAGTATATCTGATCTGAGGTTAAAACATTAAACTCATTAAAATAAAAAATACTTATTTACAATAATATGGGTATTACAAGTTATTAAAATAGTAAAAGATACCAGCATATTCTACTATGACATGGTGTGCAAAAATTAAAAAAATATATTTATTTATGTAATTAATAACATTAATTGGGTACCTACTATGCGTTCCAACTGAGAATAGGATCGCGTTTGTTATCACCTTCATAAGTGTGAAATTAGTGATGTCAAAAAAACTGTTCAAAAAATTGGGCTGATTTTTTGAAGAACAAATAACATACAAAATTTTTCAAATAACTCTATAATAATAATTTTAGTGTTCCATATCTATGTGTACCTACATAAGTGTACCTATTTAAATAATGTCATTATACGCATAATTTGAACACGTAATTAATTTTAGATTTATGCAATATTATGTGCGACAAAAAAGATTTGTATACCAATGATGTTGGCTACAAAGTCGTTATAAGCGGTGTAAAGGATTAAAATTCGATAGACACATTGTTTATAAAAATAAAACTATTAGTATTTTTTTTACTTTTCTACATTTTACTTTAACACATACTAGCATGAGCGAATGGGAACCTGAATAAAAAATATATCAATTAGAATGCAAATTATTTTTTTATGATGAACTAGCTGTTCCTGCGACTTAGTCCACTCGGACTTCGTTTACTTCGCACTGCTCCTCCCCTGTAGGTGATAGCGTGACAATATGTAGCCTATATGTTGACCCGATCTGTTAGTAATATTCATGCAAAATTTGAAGTAAATCCATGTAGTACTTTTTGAGTTTACCCTGGGCATACATACAGACAAACAGACAAAAATTCTAAAAACTATATTTTTGGCTTCGATATCGATTATAGATCACGCCCCAAGTATTCTTTTAAAAAAATATTCAATGTACAGTTTTGACTTTCCTACGATTTTATTATATGTATAGATTAAAATGAATTTCTTTGTGAGTATTTATTTGCTTACCATACTTTTTTTTTTTTTTTTTATATCATAAGATAGCAAACAAGCAGATGGGTCTCCTGATGGAAAGAGTCAACCATCGCCTATAGACACCAAAGATGTTAATGGTGCGTTGCTATCTTGCGGCGAGGTCTAATGCCACATGCATAAGTTTACCGGCTACCTTACCCTCCAAACCGGAACACGACAGCGACAAGCATTGACGTTATTGCGGCAGGAATAGGTAAGGCGGTGGTACCAGACCCGGGCGAGACAATGCAGAACTCTACCACCTAGTAAAACTATTATTATTACTTATGTAGTTTTTACAAAATGTGGATCAATATGACATCCTGACAGTCCTAACTTATAAGTTTTCATTAAAATATACATTTTTAATTGTCAACCATTTAGAGTACACAGTAGCAGTATATTTTTCTCTCCTCTGTGATGTAGGCAAATTGGACTAAAGGTAGTAGGGTGCTAGAGGAGGCAGTGAGGCGGTCCTCCCAGGGTATCACCCATTTGAGAGTAATGCCCCACTGCAAAAAAATGTAACTTTAAAACCTTAATATATACAAACAAATAATTCCCACGAAGAACGATTTAAGTGCTTTCTAATGCATGGATAGCGAGCAGTGAATATTTACATTTATTGACTACGAATTGGATATATATATACACACATGACTCATATAGACAGCTTTTCTGAATACAAACACTATAATGTGCTACTGTACTATGTGACACCAATGCAACCCCACTGACTAAAGGTTGATAGAGGGCCAATACTGGTCTATAATGGTTCATTACTGTATTAGTTTTACTGGTATATTAGATGGATGATTATTTCCACCAATGCCGAGATACTGCATATTTTGAGAAAGATTTTATTTTTTATTTACATTTACAGTTACAGCAACCAGGTCTTATGTTAAATTTCCAAATAAATCTAGTGCCTTCAATAATGGATGCACACTTAAAAAATGGTTTAGTTTGATGCATCAGAAACACTTTTCAAAGAAGTTAATAGAAAATGATGTACTAGGAGACATTATTGCTGGTATCGGTGAAGGTAAGGTCACATTTGTATTTCACACTAGCTGTTGCCTGCGACTTCGTTCGCGCGGACTTCGTTTACTCCGCACAGCTCCTCCTCTGTAGGTGATAGCATGATAATATGTAGCCTATATGTTGACCCGACCTGTTAGTAATGTTCATGCAAAATTTGAAGTAAATCCATGCAGTACTTTTTGAGTTTACCCCAGACATACATACAGACAAAAATTCTAAAAACTATATATTTGGCTTCTATATCGATTGTAGATCATGCCCCAAGTATTCTTTTAAAAAATATTCAATGTACAGTTTTGACTTTCCTACAATTTTATTATATGTATAGGTTTTTTATTTTTTTTAAATCAGATTTGAGGCAATAATCAATACAAAACAGAAAACTTCAATTGTCTTTTTACACAACCATGTATCCTCCTGGTTGTTAGAGTTCTGCATTGTCTCACCCGGGTCTGGTACCACCACCTTACCTATTCCTGCAGAAAAAGGATCAGTGCTTGTCACTTTAGATACTGGTAAACTTATGCACGTAGCATTAAAACCCCATCATAAGGATAGAAATGCACAATTAACATCTTTTTTGTCTATAGGAGATCGTTGTCTCCTTCCATCAAGATAGCCGTATGCTGTTTGCTATTAAGATAGATATAAAAATAAACAAAGTCATCAAAAATGTGGAGATTCTAGCAGCAAAATTTATAACATACTGTGTGCACACCTAATGTGGTTAAAAATGGTAAATATAGGAAGGTCATTGCAGAAGCAGTGGCATTGTCCCACTGGTTTCTTTTTTCCAGAACACATAGTGGGTGTTCCATTTCTTATATTATATAAAATAAGCTCGTCATTGTACTTACTTATGCTATGTTTACTTTATTTTTTTTTATAACATAAGATAGCAAACAAACAGATGGGTCTCCTGATAGAAAGAGTCAATCATCACCTATAGACACTGGAGATGTAAACGGTGCATCGCTATCTTGTGGCGAGGTTTAGTGCTACATGCATAAGTTTACCGGCTTATCCTCTAAGCCAGAACACAACAGTGCCAAGCACTGACGTTATTGCGGCAGGAATAAGTAAAGCGTTGGTACCAGACCCGGGCGAACCTGGCCAACTGCCTGGCAGAATGGCAGTTGGCCTATTTCTCAAAAGAGTCGGGGACCAACACGAGGAAAAATTCTATTGATGTTGCTATTTTCTGTGTTCAAATGTTTATGTTAAGTGTTAAACAAATAAATACTTTTCTTTGTTCAGTGGAATTGCAAAAGTCACATATATGAGTTTGCAGAGATATGCAAATTTCTTAATTTATGGATATCATTCAGATAAAATATTTAAACATCAATATTAAGAGCTTTTATTATAATACAAGATACTCAATGACTTAAAAGAACATATCTTTTAATCATTGAGTAAAAGCTTTGGACATAGTCCAATTATCACAAAAACATTAATATGTAAATGGATGTATGGACATAGTCCAATGAATAAATATAAACTTCCATTGGGCTTGATAGATAGATAGACGCTTAACGTAGGAATAAACAGCACAATATACTGTTAGAGTGTGTGATGTTGAATTACCTAAGTAGCCAGTTTTCAAGGCAACATATAGGTGTTCGAGCATCCCTCTACTGTCCTAAGCACAGACTTATTAGATAACGCTGATATATGCATTTTGCATGTCTCAAATAACTAGAAAGGACTTTCTTTAAAACAGTTTGATGTTCTTAAGCAGTAAAAGAAGTTGTAACCTGACAAGCTTGGTTTCTTATAGATGAAAGATACAGACTTCCTTTAACTAGATATTTGCCCTATGACAAATATCAAGTTAGATCCCTAAATATCTAAAAAGAGATGGATTGGCACAATTAACCACAATGAAATACATTCTAAATAGCCCACAGTAGGTATGTCTAAATATTTTATAGTAAAATTTGATAGATAAAGAGTGTATAATTTTTAAGTGTATAATTATTTAATTATTATTATTTTTATCACATTTTACAGGTCCAATTAAATCTAGTTTGAATTTCCCGCAACCTCGAGTAACATTGAATGAGTTGAACTCAAAAACCCCAGACAAAATATTTGACATACATTATAAGCAAGCTGCTGTGGCTCCTAAAGGCGGGAAGAAGAAAAAAACAGTTGCAAATCCAGACTGGACGTGCATGTATAGTTTTGTTTGGCCCGAGAAAATAAAATTTGAAGGGTACACACCAAATTTTTTATTTTCTTTATTAGTAGTCATAAGTAGCATATGAACTCATACTAAAGAAATCTATTTTATAAATTCAAAGAGGTTGCACCTATTTGACAATTTTTTTGTACATATTTCGCTCATTACTAATAAAGATGACCGCCCCGTTGGTCGAGTGGTTAGTGACCCTGACTATGCAAATGACGGGGCTCGGGTTTGATCCCCGACGAGGATAACATTAGTGTGATGAGCATGAATTTTTGTATTTCCGGGTTTGGGTGTTTATTAAATATATTCTAGTATTTCTATATGTATTTTGTTGACTAGGTTAGATGAGTAAGTTTAATTTGTCCCATGAATATTTATTATATATTACTATTAATAAAGATGACATTTCTCAAAAAAAGACATTTTATAGGATACCAATTTAAAGTTTGTAATAAAAATTATACTGTGGTCGCTGGCTGTTAAGATAAATTGTTTAGGCATACATTTTAGTATAATTAGTAAGTATAGTTTTTTGCTAACTTTCTGTTTCTTTAAGATCACATGCTCAACTTATCAGTCACACTGTTACATCTCAATTAATATAATATTGTTGTTGTCGTGAGTCACCCAAGCTTAAGAGATAGACTGTAATGCTATAATTGTAATTTTTCTTTCTTACTTACTAAGCGTTCCTTGGAGCCTAAAGAAATGACGTTTTTACAGCAAACTAAGCACTATTTTTTTCTACGCAACTGTATTATTAACTCAAATACAAAAATTTTGAGATATGTCAAACTTGCAGTAAATGAGCAATTTACAATTATTAGGACGAGAGTTGTATAAAAGAAGATATTTAAAACATCTTACGAAACAGTGAAAAGATTAAATTTAAACATAAATATATTATATTAGTATTTTAGCACTCACCCCATGCTTGGGAAAACTTGAAAAACTTTAAAAACAACAAAGGAAAATTTCGACATGTTGGATTTGAAACTACGACGTTCCCTATAGCCAGGACGTTCTACCAACTGAGCTAGAGTAACGAAATTCTTTGCTATGTGATCGGTTCCGTCGATTGTACTGATCGCTAGGTATAATATGTAAAGCTAGTTAATTCAGTTCATCTTTACAGATGAAATTCACATTTATAATGTTGATCAGTACTTTCGTGTTTCTGATTATATTTGTGCGACGCGATTATGTATTTTGTACTAGCACACACACAGTACTCACCCCGTGCTTGGGAACACTTTTGTAGAAATATTTTTTTGTTGTTTTTAAAGTTGAACATAAATACTTTAAAGGGATCTCCCCTTTAAACTCAATTATGTTTAAACTAGCCACATGATGAGAGACAATAGTAACAAATGGACAAAAGTTATAATAGAATAAACCCCAAGATTCCAAACAAAAAGAAAAAGAGGAAGACAAAGAAAACGTTGGATTAATGACATCAAAAGAAAGCAGGTCCACTATGGCACCGAAAAACTCGGACTAGAGTAGATTTGAAAGAGCTGGAGGAGGCCTTCGTGTCGCAAGGACACGCCGACGCCCAATAACTGATATTTTTTAGGCTCAATTACTTGGATTGTTACATTCATTCACTTAAATATATATTATACTAGCTATTGCCCGCGACTTCGTTCTCGCGGATCGTTTACCCCGCACAGCTCCTCCCCCGTAAATGATAGCGTGCTAATATGTAGCCTATATGTTGACCCGACCTGTTAGTAATATTCATGCAAAATTTGAAGTAAATCCATGCAGTACTTTTTAAGTTTACCCCGGACACACATTGACTTTCCTACGATTTTATTATATGTATTTATATTGTAAATATTTATACAGTAGAAACAATATTATGTTGGCAATAAAGGCTTAATAATATTAATAATAATGTTTAAACTCAATTTTTTTACATTAGCACAGCCATGCGAAATTAAATCAGACAATATAAAAAACATAATGAATAATTACAATTTCAGTACTGGAAAATCAAAACAGCAAGCAGCAGAAAAAGCAGCGTCTCAAGCAATACATTGGCTATATACAAATAGACATATAGATGA
This sequence comes from Apodemia mormo, assembly GCA_036924255.1. NCBI lineage: Eukaryota > Metazoa > Arthropoda > Insecta > Lepidoptera > Riodinidae > Apodemia > Apodemia mormo. The sequence goes on along the minus strand of JAUPFN010000024.1, from coordinate 15,706,622 downwards.
CAAAGGGTCTCCAAAGTACAACCAAAGTGTTCTAAAAGAACTTCAAAGTACCCTCAATAAGCCCGCATTTGCCACAATAAGCAATGAAACGATGGAAAAAATTGAACAGATTTGGAGTAAATATGAAAGCGAAATAAGTAAGTATAATAAATATATTAGGCATAACAGTGTTGGTTTTTCTTATATCATAAGATAGCAACAAGCAGATGGGTCTCCTGATGGAAAGAGCCATCGTCTATAGACACTAAATATGGTTTTTTTTTCGGAATGGCTCAAATACTGCTAGCCTTATGGGCTGTTACAGCTTCGCCGGTCGCGGGGGCGAGCAGAGTGCTCAGCCAGAATTTATACGCCCTCCGCCCTAAGGGTGTCTCCTGCGAGACCGAACCTCGGCTTAGGGTGGGGTCGTGATTTGCGATGAGAGGGCTAGTGGCATTGTTTTGTCCGTCGGCTGAACCTTGCCCTTGGGCTCGGTTCGCCGAAGGGCGAAACAGGGGTCCTCGTCGCCGCCGGCGGCGAAGGTGTCGCGAATGTAGGTGTGTAATGTTACCGTGTAAACCGTTGGCCAGAGTTATCGGGTCATCGGTCAAATATGTTAATGGTGCGTTCCCATATTGTGGCGAGGTCTAGTGCCACATGCATAAGTTTACCGCCTACTTTACCCTCCAAACTGGAACACGACAGTGACAAGCACTGACGCTATTGCGGCAGGAATAAGTAAGGCGGTAGATTCAGACTCGGGCAAGACAATGCAAAACTCTACCACCTAGTGTACTCTTAGCTTTCGTTGAAGAATTATAGACCATCTGCTATCTTTGTAAGAAGCGAAAAATTGGTTATGCGAGTCAGTTCCATTGTGGCTATTAGGTTAGGATTCATTTGTGTTATTGCTTTTGGCAGCTAAATGGTTAGTTTTGGGGGTGGGAATAAAATCACAGTAGTATTAAATATAATTAAATGTTAATTCGGAGATTTAATTAAAAGACCTTGTGTGTTCACGTAAGGTGTATTTCAAACTGTCGTGGACGCAGCCACGATTCGCCATCCTTTTCGTCTCCTACTTACTATGGTATGGTACGACTCTTACCTATCCACTAACATTAAATTAAATGAAAACTATCATGGATTAGAAGGCTTTACATTTTGTTATTATTTTTTAATAATTTTGTGACATTCTTTTATCCTGATATTCCTTTTTATTATTTTAATTATTATTGTTTACTAATTTATGACATTTTTTGACCTGATATTTCTTTTTATTTTTATTATTTTGATTGACATGCCTATTTTTTTTGCCTTACAAATTGTATATTTTTTATACTTCAATAAAAATTAGTTAAATATCCTTACAGTAAAACGTATTCTCTCCAGTTGCAAACTTTATTTGTGTTATATGGTTTAATTAGTTGAATTAATTATTTGTGTACTTGTGTAGTTATAAAGTAAACATTGATATAAAAACCCTAGATGCACAGTCCCGAACAAAACTGACACTCAAAAGTGTCCCTAATTACATTTAAATAGTTATAGATATGGCAAAAACATATGTCTTTGCATATCCAACCTTAAGTGCAAGACTTATAGTTGTTTTTACAAAGCAATGTACGAAAATAAATAAAATTGTCAGTGTCGCGACCGACGCGATTCTATTTGAAATGAGCGCACAATTTAAAATTGTGCGCTCATTTTTGGAGGACGTTTTTGATACACTGATTGTGTATCTCGGGTTTTTTAATTCAATGAAAGTAAACAAAGTAACTATGTTTTTGACGTCGATAAGTGTAACCGAAATTTACATATTGTCGAATAAATGCTATTTGAATTTGAACATGTTTATGAGTAGGTAATTAATAGTTGACCAACTTATAAAATGTAGTTGGAGAAGGTTTTTATAGCTGTTGAATCTGTGGTGCGGATATATCCGTCATTGACGTTAAATAGGTTAAACGTTCCAAAGTGTGAAACAATAAAAGCCCTCTTTTTAGTCTTCATTATTGTAATGGGCAACTTCGGAACCCTATATTGCGCGTGGCCCGAAACGCACTTTACCAATTTATTTCTACTATATGTATTAATACACAGACCACATGAACACTATTAGACAAGCCATTGGGAAGGAAACGTGTCTCCGCACATATGAGCAAAAGCTCCTATTACTGTCAAAAATTTCATACATTTGTAGGTTATATTACATTGTGAAAAAAAAGAAATGAAGCATGTTGTACTGTTTTATCGTACCGAATGACAAGGTTTAAAAATTACCCTTGAAATGATTTTATTTCATCGGTAAGTAGTATATCTCTGTATTTCTGTGTGTAATTGCAAGCTACACTGATAAACTAAGAAATTATCTTGAAAGGCGTATCCATTTAATCCGTGATGTAACATCTATAATTTAATATGTAATCGATGATTAATGAAATGTGTAATTGGTTTCAGAAAAAATATATGATGCTACTTTCAAAGAAGCAAGGCAGAGACTCCAAACACCACAAACAATCCAACACTTATTAAAAGATTCTTCGATCGACGAAGAAGGTACATTGGCTTAATAATTAATCTATATTAATACCTATTATTAATGCGAAAGTTTGGATATTTGTTACTCAATCACGCAAAAACTACTGAACGGATTAGAATGAAATTTGACACACAGATAAATGGTGATCTGGAATAACATACATGTTACTTTTTAACCCGGACAAATTAGGTGATTCCGTGGGATTCGCCAAACACTTTTATAATTCAGCCGTCTGCACCTATCCGTTATCTACGTAGCATATTGATGGCAACTGATTTTACAGATGGGATAGTTATAATTAAATAAATCTCTGTTTTCTTTTTTATTTATATAACAAAATAAATAATTACAATAATAAATAATTACAATTATTGACATTGATTTAAATTATGAACTTTTTGCCAGTGATGTCGGTAGAAGTTGAAAGATCATTTTCTTGCCCCAAATGGATATTTTCGAGTAGGAGACAAAGGCTTACTTCGTTAATATGGAACGTATCCAAGTCATTTACTACGAGTGTCACATACTAAACAAATGTCAATGTCAATAATATCGTCCCCATAGTGAGAAAATTAAATAACTCTGATTTTGTAATTCTGAGAGTTCTTATTTATTTCTTTATTATTTGTTAAAAAATGTAAGGCAATTTTAGTGTAAATATTTTTTTTTGTGGTTCTGATTACCTTTTACATTACGCTTAAATAACCTGAACTCTATCTTATACTATAACTAATTACATTAAAAATCAAGTCAATGTCGCCAAAATCGGACTTATTTAATTTTCCAACTATGGGAACGAATTATATAATTGTAATTATTTATTTTGTTATGTAAATAAAAAAAGGAAAACCGAGATTTATTTAATTGTAACTACCCCATCTCTAAAATCAGTTGCCACCAATATGCTACATAGATAACAGGGTATACTCATAACTATTGATATAGTCCTAATGTAAGTAATATTTTCCAGGATATTCTGAAGATGGTATGGAAGCAACATCAGACGTAGATGAAGAAATAGGTGAGAATTCGATATTCTTAGATACATATGCATTTTTAAGCCAAATCTATATTGCTTACAGCGCACGTTGTTGTTATTTTTTACACCTACTTTTGACGAGACAATTTCTTAAGAATCACTACCGGATCCGAACGCGACCGCACACAGAAGATCCAGCAGAAGAAACACAGCGTGATTTTCATCCTTTTTTTACATTTTTAGGATTCCGTACCTAGAAGGTAAAACGGAACCCTATTACTAAACTTCCGCTGTCTGTTTGTCTGTCACCAGGCCGTATTTAATAAACCGTGATAGCTGGAAAGCTGAAATTTTCACAAGTTATGTATTTCCGTTGCCGCTATAATAACAAATACTAAAATAATATATATATATATATATATATATATATATATATATATATATATATATATATATATATATATATATATATATATACGCTTACACAAATTCATTTGCTCTAAGAGTGCTTGTATCACAATTCATTTAGTTTTATGGTGTAACTATGGGAATAAAAAATTTCAATTTCGATCCTCCCGTTGGTCGAGTAGTTGGCGATTCTGACAACGCAATCAACGGGGCTTGGGGCTCGGGTTCGATTCCCGACAGGGATAGGCATTTGTTGCATATTCAAGTATTTATATATGTATTTCTATGTATTAGTATAATTGACTAACACCCATAACACAAGCAAATAATTTGCTTACATTGGGGTTAGATCAATTTGTGTAATTTGTCTTATTAATATTGATATTTAAAGAAAATCTAGATTTTATGCTTAACATATTAATAAAAGTCGTGTCTAGATTAGTTATCGGTATTTATTACGATAAATGTAGGGCAGTGGGGCATCGCTGTGTGCATAACGAGGATATGGCGGCGGCACTGCAGGGACCACTCGGGATAAAGGCTAAAAATAAACAAATTAAAACGAGCCGTACAATTTCAGTTTCATTTCTAAACTATCTGACCCACGCAGCTTAGCCCGCCGGCAGAGTAATAGGTCATGGTATGTTATTAGTAAACGCTTGTAATAAGTTTCTCTGTGTACCCCATCGTAAACACTGCTTAAGGTTGACTGGTAGAGAATGTCATGTAGCATTAAGTCCACCTCTGTACATGTTTGTACATAAATTTTAAATAAATAAATGCCCTATTTCCCCTTAGGGGTCGATTTTTGAGAATGTTTGACGGTTAACCCCGGGTCTTCAACTATTTGCTTGTCAAATTTCAGTAAAATTAGTTCAGTGGTATTAGCCTGGAAGCGTAAAAGATAGACAAACAGCCAGACTTTCGCATATTAGTACGGATTTACATGTTAGAGCGCCCTATATTCTAATAACTTTGGCTTATGCAAATTGTCAGATTATATTATTTATATGGTGGGAGACATATGTCGCGGCTATAAGGACCACCCATCAGCTGAAGTCGTGGCGCCAAGCGTCCGTTTTCCGTCACGTTAACGCTGATGTAGCTTTATTGAAGACGGGTCGAATCAGTTGCGCCTATACAATCTAGACGATATGATACACACTGACGTTTATGCATCTGGAGACTAGTCATGGAGGGTAGCGGGATCCGAGGCACGGTGCACCGCTGGCCGACCGCTAGTCAGTAGGGGGCCCAAGTAACGTGCTAGCCACATGTGAAAGGCTGCCCCGCCAACTAGCGAAAAATCCCAAAATGCGCCATAGTGCCGGTTGGCGACCGGATGAGAGGGCCCTATGGACATTCTTAGGGGGGCTCGGGCGTCCCCGCAGTCTCCAGACTAGTCCCTAATAGTGTAACTTCGAGGTGTGTGTCTCAGGTCCGGAAGTATAGCGCCTCGATTCACTGCCGTTTTCACACCTTCTTCACTCACTCTATTAAATGAAAAGGACAAGGTACAGGAATAACGTTGTACAGCGGCAGCACTCCCTCTCGATGAAAGTAGACCTCACCAACATCAGAGGTTTACATTCTAATCTCGCTGCAGTCCATTTCCACCTGGAGACTTATAAACCATGTATCTTGTTCCTCACGAAGACGCAGATAAGGTGCCCGTCTGATTTGGCGTACTTAACCTATCCCGGCTACACCCTGGAGCATAATTTTAAAGCTCGGTCAGGTGTGTGCGCGTACGTCCGTGACGACATCTGCTTTCGGCGTCTCCGGTATCTAGAAGACCCCCGCTACTCCGTACTATGGACACTGGTGGACACAGGCCTAGAGAAGCTTCTCTATGCCTGTGTCTACCGAGCGCACAGCGGAGACCAGGAGACGATCGGTCTTACAGAGTACCTAAGTGAGGCGGCGGATGCTGCTCAACACAAATACCCTTCCGCTCAGCTAATGCTTCTGGGGGATTTCAATGCCCACCATCAGGAGTGGCTATACCCATACCAGTGCACTGACCTCGCTGGGAGAGAGATGCGTAAACTCGCTGTAGCATTAAATATCACCCAGCTGGTTCAAGGAGCGACGCGGGTTCCTGACGTTGAGAGCCATACAGCCAATTGCTTGGATCTTCTGCTGACTACGGATCCAGACCGTTACTCGGTGGCGATTTCCTCGCCCCTTGGCAGCTCCGATCACTGTCTGGTGAAATCTGTATCCGTCTACTCGCCGCCCGATCCCAGTCCCAGGGGCTCTCGGCGCGTGTGGCGATACAAGTCAGCAGACTGGGACGAGATGCGTTCCTTCTTTGCGTCTTATCCCTGGCGGCCTGTCTGCTTTTCTTCTGAAGACTCCTCGGCCTGCGCGGATGCTGTGACAGATGTGCTGCGGCAAGGAATGGAGTATTTTATTCCTTTCTCCGACGTAGCCATGTCCAGTAAAGCTCATCCCTGGTTCAGAGCCAATTGTAGACGCGCTGAGGCGCTAAAGCAAGAGGCATATCTGGCTTGGGTAGATGCTCGACGTGTCGGAGAAGAAGAAAGCCTTCAACCGGGCCGCCAAGTCCTCCAAAAAGGCTCTACTGAAAGCTCGATTTGACCACGTCAGCCGTATTGGGAACAAACTGGCTTCATACCCTTAGGTAGTAAAGCCTTTTGGTCCCTGGCAAAGTCGGTTGAATCGAATTTCTGCCGCCCTTCACTCCCTCCACTGCTGAAACCGGATGAGACGCTAGCTCACACCGCCGTAGAGAAAGCGAACCTGTTCGCTACTCTATTCGCGGAAAACTCACGTCTGGATCCCGCCAACGCGAAACCACCCAGTCTACCTGGATGCGAGGTGAAAATGCCGGAAATTCGCATCCGTCAGACTGAGGTTTTTAAAACGCTGCGGAATCTGGACGTGAACAAAGCCAGTGGCCCTGATGAGATTCCAGCCATAGTACTGAAAACCTGTGCGCCTGAACTCGCTCCTGTTTTGACACGCCTCTTTCGCCTTTCGATGGCTACTGGAAAAGTGCCTAAATCATGGAAGCTTGCCAACGTGCAACCTGTGCCCAAAAAAGGCAGTCGTGCCGACCCCTCCAACTATAGGCCAATTTCAGTCACGTCCATACTCTGCAAGACTATGGAGCGTGTACTGAACAGCAGGCTAATGGCGCACCTAGAAGCGAACGAACTACTGAGTGATCGCCAATACGGGTTTCGCCGAAATCGGTCTACTGGGGATCTTCTAGCGTATGCCACTTACATTTTGAGCTCGGCCATCGAGAAGCATGGTGAGGCACTAGCTGCCTCCCTTGATGTCTCGAAGGCCTTTGACAGGGTCTGGCATGATAGTCTTATTGGTAAGCTTCCATCGTATGGTCTGCCTACTGGTCTCTGCGCCTGGATCTCAGATTTTCTGAGTGGCCGGTCGATCAGAGTAGTCGTCGACGGCTGCTCATCCGACCAAATGGCTATAAATGCCGGAGTCCCTCAGGGATCAGCTCTCTCCGCAACTCTATTCCTGCTACACATTAACAATCTGCTGAAGCCCGGTATCTATGGGTACGCAGATGATAGCACTGTTGTGGAGAGTTACGTATCCAATGCGCGGGCCAGTACGGCACAGATCCGGTCTCTCAGAGAGGCAATGGTCGATCGTATGAACCTGTCCTTACAGGCATTCTCCGATTGGGGCGATGCTAATCTGGTCAGGTTTAATGCAACTAAGACCCAGGCGTGTCTATTCTCCGCTAAACGGAGTCCGCTCCATCTATCTCCGTCTTTCCAGTGGCCGTGCCGATAAATGACCACCTCGAGATCCTTGGTATCACGTTGACGCCTACTCTCAACTTTGGTTCGTACATCGAATCTAAAGCCCAAGTTGCCTCAAAAAAGCCAGGTATTCTGGCGAAGGTGAGACAGTATTTCAGTCCGGGACAGTTGCTCAACCTTTGTAAAGCACAAGTCCGTTCGTGCATGTAATACTGCTCTCACCTCTGGGATGGATCCGCTAAATACCAGCTGGAGACCATCGAGAGGCGTGCCAAGAGGCTCATAAACGACGATGATTTGGTAGGCAAAAAACTCCAGAGCCTCGCTCATCGTCGCAGAGTGGCTAGTTTATCGGTTTTTTATCGAATACACTTTGGAGAGTGCGGAATTGCACGACTTAATTCCGCCATCCCCGTTTTTCTATCGATCGTCGAGGTGCACAGAATCTAGGCATCGTTATATGGTGGACGTTCCACGTACCCGGACAAAGCGGTTCGACTCAACATTCTTCATTCGAACCGCAAAGGACTGGAACATGCTTCCTGAGTCTGTGTTCCCGGACGAGTACAATCTGGAGATCTTCAAGAGAAGAGTGAACAGGTACCTTCTAGGGAAGCGCGTTCCATCTTAGGCCTCATCTTAGCTTACCATCAGGCGAGATCGAGGTCAAGCGCTTACCTATCGATAATAAATAAAATATCGGTATTAACATTGTCTCTTTAATTATTTTTATATCACAGCATCTATACATATAATAAAATCGTAGGAAAGTCAAAACTGTACATTGAATATTTTTTTAAAAGAATACTTGGGGCGTGATCTACAATTAATCGATATCGAAGCCAAAAATGTTTGTCTGTTTGTGTCTGTATGTATGTCCGGGGTAAACTCAAAAAGTACTGCATGTATTTACTTCAAATTTTGCATGAATATTACTAACAGGTCGGGTCAACATATAGGCTACATATTATCACGCTATCACCTAGCGGGGAGGTGCTGTGCGGAGTAAACGAAGTCCGCGCGGACGAAATCGCTGGCAACAGCTAGTTGTAAATAAGCTGAGAGTTCTCTTGATGGAAAGCATCAACCATCATGTATTGACACCCGTAATAGTCCCTTTTAAGAAGTCGCCATCTGCCATTCTGCCAGAGAGAGTCATCTGCTTGTTTGCTATCCATACTAATCCATACTATCCATACTAATATTATAAATGCGAAAGTAACTCTGTCTGTCTGTTACGCTTTCACGGCCAAACCACTGAACCGATTTGGATAAAATTTGGTACAAATATAGTTTGAGACCCAAGAAAGGACATAGAATAGTTCTTATCCCGGAAATCCCTCGGGAACGGGAACTATGCGGGTTTTTATTTTAGAATTTTTTCCACGCGAACGAAGTCGCGAGCACAGCTAGTAATATTATAAATACGAAAATAATTCTGTCTGTCTCTTCTTCACGGCTAAACCACTGAACAGATTTGGATGAAATTTGGTACAAATATATTTTGACGCCCGAGAAAGGATATAGGATAGTTTTTGTCTAGGAAATCCCTCAGGACTGGGACCTATGCGGGGTGCTAAAAATCCCGGGACTTTGAGAAATTTATCCACGCGGGCGAAGTCGCGTGCACAACTAGTCTAATAATATAGAGATATTTGACTTGTATTTCTTGTAGCGTGCTTTTTTCGATTAATCCATGAAAATTGTTTAGATCAAAAACCAAACATCCATCCAGTATTTGGTAAAAACGTCAGAACATTAACATCAACGATGTTGTTAAGACGGGAAAGAGCTTTGCAGGAGAAATTCCGGTTATACGAAGATAACATTATTCCGCTTCCTATTGACGACCATATGTGAGTATATTTTATTGTTTTAAACTTTTTTTGCTTCAATGCCTTAAATTTTTTTATTTATTAAAAAATCATTATCAACCGACAAGAAACGGTGGTTATCAGTTTGACAGATATGTGTGTAATATTGTTGGAATTTGATAATATTTGAGTATGATAATCTATTTACGCTTCCAAATACGTGTACTGAGTCGTAAGTGTATGTATACATATATTTGTCCACGTATTTCTTGAAAACTATAAGCCGTATTGAGATATTTTTTTACATTTATCTGAGGTATATTCTAATTTTGAGAACAGTATAAGTTTCATCAAAATCAGTTTAGTATTTTTTGAGATATTGTTATATTTGTTGGTTTATTTTTTTTTATTTAATACGTGCTGCAGCGTGCAGCCCGCTGCATTGTAAGTTTTTGGCGAATCCCGCGGGATTACCTAAATTTTTTGGGATAAAAAATAGCCTATGTGCTATTTCTGGTCATCATCAGGGCGAGCGAAGCGAGCCCTATACTAGGCCACCTTCTATGCACTTTTGTGGTACATTTTACTGAAAAAATATTGCATTTTTAGGTTTGAGCTTCGACGTGGTAGTTTATATTCATGTCTAGATTTGTTATCTACCATAAAAATACCATTTTATGAAAATAAAAAAATAGAAGGTACAATTTGTATTAGAATCTTATTACTACTAACGCCATCTCTTATTAAATTAACGAGTTAAAATAGATAGAAGATACATTTTCTATTAGAATTTTTGAACTTATTAAGAGACTACCTACTTCATGAATTGTTTCTTCATATTTGACTGGCGGCGCGCGGTTATCATGCCCTCGTATAAAGGCGAGGTTCAAGTATAAACTGCAATAGCTATAGGGCCATCAGTTTGATCAGTTTGGCATCGAAGGTGTATGATAAAATCATTGAAAAGAGAATGCAAGGGAAGTTCGAAGTAATATTGTGGAGGCACAAGGAGAATTTAGGTCTAGAGCAGGGGTGTTTGCTGGGAACAGAGTAAATAGAGCGTTAGAGAGTTTCACAATATGCTTATTGAGAAACAGTACAGATGTATTAATTGATTTATATTGTATTGAGATCAATTCCCAATCTTAGCCCGAGGGCGAGGGTAAAAAGCTAAAAAAAGGTATATTTACGCCCGTATCCCCGAAGAGATAGGCAGAAGTACAACGTGTGCATCCACGGTTAGCTGAAGATACTTAAGTCCCACAATGTGATATGTGGCCAGCCTATCGCCAGTAGGGCACTTTTCCAATCCCGGACAAAGTTGTTTTATCAGAAAACTGAAAAAACACATTTTTTCATTTACCTGACTCTGGAATCGAACTCCGAGGGTTTCTCTGAGAGAAAAATTCGAATTATGTATTCGCTGAGTGTCTACCGTCAATTCTTCGTGCCTGCGTAAGAAACTTGTATTAACGACTTGGCAATTTATTTTTGAGTTGTAATTATTTCATTTATATGTTAACTAGCTGTGTCCGCTTTGCCCGTGACTTCGCGTCGAAACATTTCTAAAATAAAAGTCCAAAAATTTTGAAGGTTTATTGAAATAAAACATTTTTTGATTTTGATTTCGTAAATCGACGTAAAACCAGGAACTTCCTGATTTTAGAAAAAAAAAACAATTATTTCAGCAAAATGTCAATAATGTGTTTTTTATAAGATCAACTTTCATTTTTAATACATATTTTTCCTTGAAAATACCAACAAACAAAAACCAAATATTCCTAGTCCAAAGCCTGACGACGCGGGCCTTTGATGCAAATGTAATGTTTAGGTGAAAATACGCTGAGTTTTTTAGGTTAGATAATTATAAATAAAGTCCATACATTAAAAGATGTAATTCTCATAAAAATACTTTTATAACAATATTACTAGATAGAATAACTTTGCGAGCCCTTACAAAGCTCTGCTTTTTTGCTAGTCTATCTGTGTGCCAAATTTCATTCAAATCCGTTCAGTAGTTTTTGCGTGGTTGAGTAACAAACATCCAACCATCCAAACATCCAAACTTTCGCATTTATTATACTACTAGCTGCTGCGTGCAGCCCGCTGCATTATACATTTTTTTTGGTGAATCTCGAAGGACTGTCTAATTTTTCCGGGATAAAAATTAGCCTATGTGCTATTATCTACCTTGCGACATTGTATCGTGTTTATGTGGTAAGTGTGTGTAATAAACGATGGCTGTCTCTTTCAATCAGAAGAGCCATCTGCATACAAAAAACAAACAACTATGCAGACAGGCATAAGTTTGTATACCAATTCTATACTTTCCAACGTCGGCACTTGGTGAAATTCCATTATTGTAACACTTGTACTTTATTTTAACATTAATACTTTTATTTCGTATATCACTCAATCGGTTTCACTTTTTAAGCATCTTCAGGATGTACAGGATACTATACATTAAATTTAAAGTACAATGTGTTACAATAATTGTGTTGTATACCAATTGTATACAGCAATTGTATACCAATTTTCATTTCTGTCATCCTTGAGTTATAACGGGGCGTAACCACATTTTTTCCAAAATGGTAGAATTGGTGTTAATAAATTATAAAAATATTATGTTAATAACGAATTTTAACAAAAAAAATGTACAAACAGATACTACAATTATATAGTTAGTACACTATCAGGACGCCATATTGTTCCGCATTTTGCAAAAACTTCATTACTGATGAGTATGGTGAGCAAAAAAATACAAAGAAATTCATCAAGAAAAATTGCATTCTAATTGGTATATTTTCTATTCAGGTTGGTATATTTTCTATTCACCCATGCTAATATGTGTTAAAGTAAGATGTAGAAAAGAAACTATAAAAAATACACGTAGATTTATTATTAAACACTTTTACTATTCCACTTGTACATAAATTTCACTTTTACACATTTTTTTAATATATTACTCGACCGGTTTCACTTTTTAAAGTGATATACTTAAGTATATTACATCCTGAAGATGCTTTAAAAAGTGAAACCGGTCGAGTAGTATATTAAAAAAATGTGTAAAAGTGAAATTTATGTACAAGTGGAATAGTAAAAGTGTTTAATAATAAATCTACGTGTATTTTTTATAGTTTCTTTTCTACATCTTACTTTAACACATACTAGCATGGGTGAATTACATCGTGAAGATGCTGATATACTTAAGTATATTACATCCTGAAGATGCTTTAAAAAGTGAAACCGGTCGAGTAATATATTAAAAAAATGTGTAAAAGTGAAATTTATGTACAAGTGGAATAGTAAAAGTGTTTAATAACAATGGAATTTCACCAAGTGCCGACGATGGAAAGTATAGAACACATAGATTTATTTTCTTAAACAAAGTACTTCATCAAATGTGATTTTAAATCCTTTATAACGACTTTAACGACTTATTTGCCGACATCATTAGTGTACGAATCTCTTTTGTCGCAGTATAATATTGCTTAAATCTGAAATTAATTACGTGTTTCAAATCATGTGTATAATGACATTATTTAAATAGATATACTTAGGTAGGTACATGTAGTATATGGAACATTAATATTATTATAGAATTATTTGAATTTTATTTGTTCTGTTCCATTTTACGATAAAAGGAATAGGAATAAAGTTGTAGACAATTTAATTTGCTACAAATAATGTCTCTATAACATTTTCTATCCGGTTACTAGTTTACGAGATACAGCGTGAAAACCCTTTGTATCCCTTTTTCTAATATGGCGGCCGAGAACAAGAGTGGCGACTCCCTATAGATAAAAAAAAATTGCGTCCTCTGAAAAACTTTTTTTGATTTGATTGATCATATTCACCAAATAGGTTGATCTTACTGCCACAGATAATAGTTTATATAAAACTTGGTAGCGTTTTAACTTGTTTTTCGGATTCCCTAAACATCTAGTATTTTGTATTTTTACAAACTGATCTATGAAAAACTTATTTAAAATAAAAGGTTGTGTAGATGAACATTAAAAAACGTTTACCGTATGTAATAAAAATTATCTTGATGTAACAACCCTAACCACAAAAAATCCGGATATAACTTTAATTAGTTATTACTTTTGAACAACACGGCATTAGAGTATGATTTTAATACAGATAATAGTAATTTAAATAAGCTTTTGTTTCATGTATACATCTGCTTCTAATACGGCATTATACCTGAGAACAAAAATAAAACCAAAAATGATAAAAATACATTTTCCACTTTATTTGACCACACTATATGGACAAATGATTTAAAGCTAGTTATATCTGCACAATCAACTGGCATAATCAGTTTTATAGTATCCGACTTGGTTTTTTTGATATTGATTATAGTATTTTTGATTAAAAACAAAGGGAAACAAAATCGATTAACATTTCATAATATGAAACAATGAGAAACCCCTATTATTATTGCGCATTATTGTGACGAGCAACTAAGAAACATTGCACGTGGCCCGCCTCGCTCTTAGCCGGTTATTAAATATTGAGGTCAGTGAACCTCAATTATTTAAGGCGCTGCTCTCAATTCGATGCCGTCGGGATTTCCTGACCTTGTCAATCTGTAGGTGACCTCAATGCCCCCGTTTCTTTCCATGACCTAATATTCCGACCTTTACGACATTGGGAGTCCCAGTTTTCAACTGGCTTTAACCTTCAATCGAGATAGCCGTACTTATGTTTGAGAATAAGGTTATTGTATTGACATGTAGCTACATAATGGGAATTTACTTATACGTCCAATATTAATTGAATTATAAATAAATAATATGTCAATAATACTAATTTTTATATTAATCTTATATATATATAAAAATCAATTGCTGTTCGTTAGTCTTGCTAAAACTCGAGAACGGCTGAACCGATTTGGCTAATTTTGGTTTTGAATTAATTGTTGAAGTCCAGGGAAGGTTTAAAATGTGAAAAAATATAGAAAAGAAATAAGAATAGTTAAAAAGGCAGAACAACGTTTGCCGGGTCAGCTAGTAATTGAATAACAACTTTATACACCTTTTTCCATCAATTACGCGAGCGCTGGTGTACGTAATTAGGTACCTACAGGTAAAGTTTACATTGAGGAGGACCCGTATGAAACCTGGTAAATTGGGATTTCAAAGGACGAAGGATTTTGTATCATTTAAACAGGTTTTCTTTTATTCATTTTTCCAATTGGACAGATTTAAAATAATTGTGGTCTCATTTACTGAGCCCCCGCTTATAGAAGTCGAAGTGTACCACTGTTACATTTATATAGGTGGAAATGTTCATTTGTGCGAAAGAAATTCAAATGCTTGCAAACAAACCTGTTGAAATCTGACCCTTCCCCTTCCCAACCTAATAAAATATCTCACTCTAACAGGGGATTGAATAACAGAGTCCCAATTATAGAAGTAAGCATCGAAAAAATCCTAGAAATCAAACCTCATTTAACCAAATGCGAATAGTCCCATTAATAGAAGTACGGCCGGTTTCCGAAACGCAAATTAATTTTAACAAGCAATTAATCTGTGTTTAACGTAATTTTTACAAGCAAATGATCTATTAAATACAGAGTAATTGTTTGTTAAAATTAATTTTCGTTTCGGAAACCGGCCGGTAATTTGATGAAAAAGTGCCGGAATCCTCATTGGAATTCTCAATAATAGAGGCTTCTCTTATCCAGGTCTCACTTTTCCAGGTCTCACTTTTCCAGGTTTCCCTGTATTTTTAAATAATATGAATTCAAAATTTGTACGTTAAATTGATAAAAGTGTGTGTGTGTATGTGTGTTTGTTTGTTTGTTTGTTTGTATGTGTGTGTGAATGTGCGTTTGTGTGATTTTAATGTACCGTATGAGTTCAAAAAGTAATCAGCTTTATTCCTCAAAAAATTACGTCTTATGCATAAATTGCATCAAAATTAGTTTATCAGTTTGGGAGTAATCGTTGACAAAAAAAATTGACAAAAGTGTTTTTTCGACATAACTCCGAAATTTTTTGACCAACCAATTTTTTAGTATCTTAGTACTAAAAACCTACATCGTAGAAGTTTCAAAAATCAAAATCGAATCTATTTTCAAAAGTTACGGCTTTTCAAATATTAAAATTACGTTGTTTTTAGCAAACTTACTTAATATTTTTAAAATAACTTTCAGGCTAATACACAGATTGACTTAAAAATCTTATCAGTTTTTCTCCTTTAAAAACTGCATCAAATACCGTTAATTAGATCGGTTATTTAGCTAAAGCAATATTTAGATTTCAAAAATTTAGTTGAATGCCATTCGAAAGATCAAAATCGGTCATCGTTTCCAAAACATACAGCTTTTCAAAAATAAATATACCCTCATTTTTAGCAAAATAGATGTTTGAACTGAAAAAATCTATGCTTATAGTTTTTACGCTTTTGAGCTTAAAATACCTTAATTTAGCGGGAAGTTCCAGAGATGGCCTGCAGGGCCAACTGTTTACATATTTTTTATATCAGAAGCTATTAAACAAGCAGAAGGATCTCCTGAAGGAAAGAGTCAACCATTGCCTATAAACACCAAAGATGATAATAGTGCGTTGCTATACATATGTTTACCGGCTTACTTACCCTTTAAACCAGAACGCGACAGTGACAAGCACTGACGCTATTGCGGCCGGAATAAGTAAGGCGGTGGTCCCAGGACCGGGCGAGACAATGCAGAACTCTACCACCTAATAAATCTCTGTCCATCAGTAGGGTAACCTTCTTGTTTGCCATCTTATGATATATCTATAATAAAACGCACGCAAAACGCAAGTATCAGTTACTGGATGTAGACTACCTTACAAAGCATACTTTCATTATGCTAGTGAATAAGTGAAAGTAATTGAAATTGAAAGTAGACTATTCCAACTATATCGTGACGTTGTAGAGACATTATTTTGACGCAAAAGCTATATACTTACGTCAGCTCATGTGACGTCACGTCATAAATTTTACTTTTAATAAATCAGACATCTAACATTTATTAACTCATTATGTCATAGTAAAATTATCTTGAATCAGACCAAAACTGGTTTCAAGTACAATTAGCAGTAGAATATTTATTTATTTACTAGCTGTGCCCGCGACTTCGTCCGCGTGGAAAAAATCTAAAATAAAAGTAGCCTAAGTTACTCCTTATTACATCAGCTATCTGCCAGTGAAAGTCCCGTCAAAATCAGTCCAGCCGTTCCAGACATTAGCCGGAACAAACAGACAGACAGACGGACAGACAGACAAAAATTGTAAATATGTTATTTTGGTACATGTACCGTGTACACATTTATATGCATTTAGTAAAAAGCGGTTATTTTAATATTACAAACATACACTTCAATTTTATTTATCTGTATAAATTAAAATTATTTATGATTATTATTTATAAAAAAAATATCCAAAGTCTGTATTGAACCTTTCTATAATTAATAACTATCTCAAATTAATTATTAAATTTTAAAATTTCAGTTATATGAGGTAAGTTCAAACACATATTAGTTTTCTAATATGTGTTTGAACTTACCTCATAATATTGAAATTGTGAAAAGAAATAGGAGGAACTACATTCTGTATAATCTTAAGAACAATGTAACAACCCCTATTTTAGCAATCAATAATTTGATTGATTGATTGATTGATAGACACACAGCGGAATGTCCAGTAACAAGTCTGTTATTGATAGGTAATAGTTTTATTTCAATTGATGTGTGTTGTTGTCATCTTAACTTGTATGTTGCAGTATGTAGCTTCGATAAAAATAAAAGCCTAATTTGTGAATTGTGCAACATCCGCACAAACCTACAACGTGGTTTAAGGATGTTGAAAAATTGTAAATTTACTTATCTTAATGAAATAAACAAAAATAAATAAAAGTTAAATAAAAAATAAATATAAATGAAATAAATAAAAAAATTAAAATAAATAAATAGAACGTTATAATTTCCCCGTGTTGGACCGGGGCTTCTTTTAAGTATAGACCATCTGCCTTTCTGTCAGGCAGTTCGTAAAATGCGAACGATTTGCTATACGTGTTACTTCCATCGTAATTACTAAGTGGTGAATTCCTTAACGTATTGCCGATTATTCGGTACCACCGCCTTACATATTTCTGCCGGATTAGCATCAATGCTTGTCATTGTCGTGTTCCGGTTTGGAGGGTAAGGAACGCACTATTCAGGTCTTTGGTGTCTATAGGCAATGGTTTTCTGTTTCCATCAGGATAACCATCTCCTTGTTTGCTATCTTAT
The DNA here is from genome assembly GCA_036924255.1 of Apodemia mormo. Classification (NCBI taxonomy): domain Eukaryota; kingdom Metazoa; phylum Arthropoda; class Insecta; order Lepidoptera; family Riodinidae; genus Apodemia; species Apodemia mormo. The sequence goes on along the minus strand of JAUPFN010000024.1, from coordinate 15,688,872 downwards.
AAAAATTAATGCTATAATGTGAGTTTGAACGTTGTGCTGGTAGTTTTGAATATGTATTACAATAAACACGTGCTTCCTGACAAGCACACAGCGAGAAAATGGAAAAAAAATCGGTTGTCTGTAAAGTTGGTTTACAGACGATAGTTGAACGTGACAACGTCTTAAGCTCTCGCTTGTACTCCAAGCCTTAAACGGAACGCCTCAGAGCGAGGTAGCGCCGCATGAGTCATGTTTTTTCGTGCGTGCAGCCAGCTCTATCGAATTATAAGACGTTGTCACGTCAAAATTTGGGTAATGACGGAAATAATCAGCATTACCATTCCAAACTTAATCAAAATAGCTTAAGTAGATTTTGTAAGGTGTACGCCGTATTGCTGACGAGTGACGTGCAATAGGCTTTTATTACAATTTTATAATAAACTAGCTGCAGCATGAAGCCCGCTGTATTATAAAAGTTTTTGGCGAATCCCGCGGGATCAACTAATTTTTCCGGGATAAAAAGTAACCTATGTGCTATTCCAGGCCATCATTTATCTGTGTGCCTTTCATTCAAATCCGTTTAGTACCTAGTTTTTACGTGATTGAGTAACAAACTTCAAACCATCCAAACATCCAAACTTTCGCATTTATAATACGAGTATTATTAAAATAGAAAACTAGCGGACGTGTACCTAGATATGAAATAAGTATTATTTTTAATGTTTAATAAAAACATTTTTTTCTAAACCAGTAATATAACTTTAGAAGAAAGGAAGTGAATTTAATGCAAAATTGAATTTTCGTTAAGTGAAACATAAAATTTATTCACATAGTTTGACATTATGGTAGGTATTTGTGGTCAGTGGGGATCGCGATTCGATTATTATATTTCAACAAGAGCGATTTTGAAACTTGCACAATAAAATAACGAAAAAACGCTTTTATAGACTTTACAATTGTATTATACTTGCGCTTCTGTAAAAAATCCATATATAAAAATCTTAAATCATGTGGCATTTACCTTGCGTCACGGTTAGCAACGCACCATTGCCATCTTTGATGTTTATAACCGATGGTTATCAAAAAATCCATCTGCTATCCTATCATTAAAAAACACTAGTTTATATAGTGAATTTATATAAACAATCGTTTTTTACATGTGGGATGCGATTAAGCTTATTAATCTAATTAGCCAATGCAACACTTTGCAATTATAACGTATTTACGTGACGCTGATCGGATACAATACTTTTACTATCATATGAACGTAACGGCGTCGTGACGTGTCTCGTGACGATTACTTTTGCTTTCGCCTAAACGTAAGTGTAACGTGACGCCTCGTGATATGATATACGTAAACCACTTTTACTTTTGTGAGAGAAACGTATCTACTATACAGCTGTGACCTGATTTGTGACATACTTTTGATTTTAAAACGCGAAAGTAACGTTGATCGCGTCAGCTATTGACTAACGACAACGTCACGAATACGTCACGTCAATTTGCTGATGAATAGTATATAAACTTGGTGAATAGTAGACGTCATTCAAGGGTGTAAAACTTTTTGATTTGTACGAATAAAACTTCCTATACGCTTAAAATTTCATACAAATCAAAAAGTTTTAAACCCTTGAATGACGTTTGTTTTTAGCTGGATATCTTTGGGATTATACAACTATAGCGTTAACGGGAAATGAAGTCTTCACGTGCTCGTCTGAGGCATAGGCGAGGTGAAAGAGTGATAACACACTACCCAATAGACACTGAGCTGCTATTTTGGATTCTCGAGAAAATCCTCGAAAAAACCTCCAATTACACTTTTGGCCTAATAAGACCAAATAATAATCTAAATACTACGACCATTTAATCAAAAATATTAAAAAATAAACTTACATCCATCGCGTATTGATACCTAAGATGATAATGGTGTGTACCTACCTTACTCATTAAACCAGAGACAACAGAGCCATAAGTAATATGGCTCGCATAGCCATATTACTTATGGCTCTGTTGTCTCTGTGTCACTACCCAAGTAGCACGTTAAGCTGTATATAGGCTGCATTTAGGTTCATTTTTAAACTTAAAGCTGTATACGAAGCCGTACAAAGGCTGTAGAAGCGCTTCTACAGCCGATATAACACCAAAAAGGGCCCCAAGTTATACAGCTTATTGCGTTATATAGGCTGCACAATAGCTATACAAGCTATTATAAACTGTACAATGGCTATTATTTGGTGTATAAAGAAACTATAACACTAAGGATACTCTCTTGTAACTGTCTTGTACAGCTAAGAGTTAAATAGGCTGCACAATAGCTGTACAAGCTGGTATAGGCTGTACAAAGGCTGTTATTCGGTGTATAAAGAAACTATAATACTTAAGATACTCTCTTGTGCAGCTAAAAGTTCTTAATAGGTGTTTGAAAATGATAAAAAGTAACTAAACAGTAATAGTAGCGATCTGGAAATTTATGGACTTTATATTTTGATATATAATTTATATATTTTTCATGTATTTTTCATATATTTAAAATATATAATTTTTATATTTTAAAATATATTTTTTATATTTTTTTTTCATGGGGGTTGTGTGGTTCTGATAAGGGTGAATTTAGATAGTAAACAGATGGTTTATTACAAATGTATTGTTGTAGAAGGATTGATGAATAGATTTTGAAGTATATAGCTTTTTAAAATTAGAATTAAAATTTTGAACACATATATTTTGTATGCTAAGAGATAAAAATATAATAATAAACATTAAAAAAGAAATCTGGTTCTTTGAATTAAAAAAATCCATAAGTATAATTTAGATGAAAAATATAAAATATTTGTAACGTGATTGGTCAAATATATCATAAGCATGAAAATATATATAATTCTATACTAACAGTTAGTTGCGCGCTTGCGATTAATAATTGCAATTAATAAAATAAAAAACCCAAAAGACTGCATATCTTTATATATTGTGTACATTGATTCCACTATTGTTCAGATTTTTCATCGTAATTTTGTGGAAATATTTTAATGCGTAGATACTTTATAGGCTGACGAATTACAGTCAAATGCTCTTTTCGGACAAGATTCGTTAGATTTAATAACATATACTTCAATAGATTTCTTCAAATTTGGCTTACGTGACTTGTGTCAGGACACGTTTGTTTATAAATAACATCGTACCCTGATAGCCACCTTACCTATAACTTACTGTCAATCTACATCCGCAATTTGAAGCAAACTTGACGGAAAGAGTTGGCAAAGCGAGCGATTACCTATTAGTTACCTATAACTACAAATCTAAAAAAACTATTTTTTCAGCGTATCAAAAATTAGTCATAAACATCTTGACAGTATTACATATTTATACACTATATATTTTCAGTATTTTTGAATCGCTTGTCCTATTTTTCCTTGTTAGCCACCGGAAATCCCAGAAATTCGCTAACGAGATTATCAGAATTACCTAACAAGTATTTTAATTATAACTCAAAGTAGGAAATTTCGTTTGACGTCAAGTTAGTGTTATCAGGAGGTATATCGGTCTTTATAATTTGCCTATAACTTCCGTTAATTAGCCTAAAACCCAATAATATTCGATAACAAACCTCAAACTAGGGATGTACGATTCCAAAAAAAATCGATCTTGAGAATCGCGACAAATATTTTATTATTTGTTATAAATATTTTATTGACAGATATGAGTAGAGTGATTATCATTTTGATAATATCTTAAAAAGCACCCCACGCTTTTTTTTTAAATAAAATAATATTTTTTTTATTCATACTATTATTAATTTATATTTATTGAAATTTTCAACACTATTCTTAATTTAAATTTATTAAAATTTATTTTCTATTTTTTGCTTTGATTTTCTATAAAAAGCGTGCTTTTAGTTTTTTTAAACTATTATTTATTTTTTACTTTTTAGTTTGGTTTATTCATAAAAGCGTGATTTTTTAGTTTTTTAAAACTATTATTTGTTTTGTAAAATTAAAATTCTCCTTAGTATTCAAAAATTTGTCAATATTGGAGAAATCGGCTAAAGATAATTATTGGAAATTAAAATTAACATCAAGTCCTGTCTTATCGACTGTAGGAATAATTATAAAAAATTAAAATTAAGTTTCTTACCTTATCGACTATAGATGAAAATTATATAAAATAACAAAAATCATATTTTGCAAATTAAAAAATGGAATAATTTTATCAAACATACAAACATACAAAAGTACAAACGTACAAACATACAAACATACAAACATACAAACATACAAACATACAAACATACATATAGGTGAAGCTAATAAAAAGTTTGTAAAAATTATATGTCTCAATTTTAGAATCAAATTTGTAAATTACTTAAAAAATACTTTCTTTGAAAATTCGGGAAAATTGAAAAATCGGGAAAAATTAAAGTTATAAATAAGAGAAAAAAATCTATTAAACACTGCGTAGATCATTTAAAGATTAAAAAAATTCGATACAATCGAACGACAATCTGAAATTCGAAAATACGGTTATTTTGTAGCTTCTCTTTACATGCTATTTTTTAAAAATTTTGTCAATTTTTCAATTCTAAGATCATATTCCAGCTATGAAAATGCACTTGCAAGTCATTAACAATTGTGTTTAATAGATTTTTTTCCCATATTTATAACTGTAATTTTTCCGATTTTTTTTTTTGGTATTTTTAGATTTTTTTTTAATTTTTAGCGCGCGCATAAAAATTTCTAGTAGAAATTTATTTCGATGTCGATGGTTCATTATTCTACATCGACCATCGATGTTTCGATTCCAAAAAAAATCGACCAAAAAAAATGATGTTTCCCGGAAAAAACATCGATAGTCGAAACATCGATGTATATCGGCCATCCCTATTTGACTGCTTTAGTTATCAATTAACAGGAAAAAACCAATTTATTTTGCGCATTATTAATACATTTTATGGTCCGTTCTCTGAGTTGAGGTTATCGCTGTTTTCGATATAATAAATTTATTAATATATTTTCCGTATTACATAGCTATTTTAAATATTAAATAAGCAAAGGAAAGTTTTGAGTTGATGAAAACCCAAATAATTTAGTTTAGTTTTGATTCAAAATGATACTACTCCACTATCAGTAGAAAACAATAAAGCCCTTGAGTTTACAGAATGTTTTGCGTGACAAAAACAATTTTTTTTTTAATTATCAATTTTTTGGGTTCCAATTTCTAAATTTCGACATTGAAGCGAGCCCTGGTAATCTGTTTTTGATATTGTATAACATTATATCTGCAGACGCCATAATTAAAAATATATTAATAAACGATAAATTCTTGGACTTGGAGCAGTATTCAAGGGTGTATTCAAAGTGCAAATTCTAAATGACTGTGAAGTCGTGTATGTTTTTCCTCAAAATATTCACGCGCCAACGAAATAATCAAGATAACACAAATAAAATCATTGCGAAATACGGTAAGTGTTTGTGTTTAAGGTTAGAATATACAAGTATTTATGGTACAATATTGTATATAAAGGCATAATGATCATAATATAAGTTGCTTGTCAAGATTTAGCATTAGCTATTGCTAAATATATCGTTTATTTAACAATATATTTCTTTAATGTTGTTTTTAATACACAATAATGGCGGCGTTTTGTTATACAGCCTAAAGTGTATTTGGAGGGTGATATACTGCAAATAGCTGTACTGAATCTCTTTTTTGTTCTATTATACGGCTATTGGCTTTTAATTACCGTCCAAATACACTTTAGGCTGTACTAAGTCCCTATATAAATCTATTGTACAGTAATTGGCTTTTAATCACTTAACTTATGTTTAGAGATGCGTACAAAAATTGAAGAACCCTAAATACAAAACATATGTTTGTCACTTGATTTCGCTATTGTGTTGTATTGACGTCGGTCGTTTGACTTTACAACTAAACCAACTTATTGTTAACTATAACTTATGAGACATGTATTTCAATCATGTTTTACTTTATTTTTCAGGGAAATATGCCTTATAAAATAAAAACAATTGAGAGAAGCCAAAACCGTATTTGTATCGTACCCAGTTTGTGGGAGGATAAAGGTGAATTATAATGACCAAGAAAACAACTTGATATAACTAAGTTGATCAAGAACGAAAAATCAAGCCCTTTAAATATTGGTCTATCACAAAAATATTTTTAAGAAGAATACGTTATTTCGTGCTTGTGATTTAATATTATTAGTTCTTCAAAGAGAAACACATACTCTTTTGCCTGTAATTGTATCTAAGTATATAATATTTTTAAAACGATTGTAAGTATACATATATACAGGGTGTTGCAAAAGTGGTACAGTAAGCCGCAAGGGGGTGGCTCAGGGGGTCGTTCTTAACAACTTTTGTTTAACGACTTTTGGAAATTCGCGAAAAAAATATTGATTCTCCATAGAAACTTTGTTGGTCACGTGACTTTTCACAATGGAAAAACAAAATTGTTTTTCGGGAATTTTCACAAATCGTTGATTTGTTCAACGAACGAGTTGTTCAAAATGACCCTCTGAGTCACCCCCTTTCGACTTACTATACCGCTTTTGTAAAACTCCGTATAGTAGCAAGTTAAAAATAAAAAAATACATATTTTCTCAGTGTAATGATTTTTATTTCTCTTTTTAACTCTTTTTTATATATTCTTTGAAGAATAGACCAACTGTCTTTCTGCCAGGCAGGTCGTAAAAGACAACCGATGGGCTATGCGAGTCACTTCCATCGTGGTCACTAGGTGATAGAGCTCTGCATTGGCTCGACCGGGTCTGGTACCACCGCCTTATCTATTCCTGCTGCAAAGCGTCAGTGCTAGTCACTGTCATGTTCCGGTTTGGAGGGTAAGGTGGCCAGTAAACTTATGCATTGGGCATTAGACCTTGCCACAAGAGAGCAACGCATCATTAACATTTTTGCTGTCTGTAGGCGATGGTTGATTCTTTTCATCAGGAGACCGATCTGCTTGTTTGCTATCTTATGACATTAAAAAAAATCAGTTATTATAAATTACCAACCAAGTAACCTTAATGAAGAAGATAAGCCTAAAAAATAATAAATCAGATAACCTACAATCACTTTTTAATGTTTTTGTTACGGAACCCTTTTCCTTGAACATTAATAAAAATGACGATTGTAGGTTTACCTGAATTAGTAATTTTTCAGCTTTATCTTCATCACGATTACTTGGTTGGTAATTTATAATATTTAAATATTCCTTTTCAATATTCCTCTTGATTTTTTCCACATGATATCAACTATGCAGATATAAAAACAGCAAACAACAATTTTCTCAGTAATACAGCCTTGAGCTGTACTATAGCTGTATATGCAGATTTTTTAACACCATTGGCTGCATAACAGTCTACAATTACGCCATAAATATTAGCTCTAGAACGGTGATTGCATATCCCATTTTACAGAAACAAGCGTTGAGTGATACTATAATAACACTTAAAGCTGTAATAAATTCCCGTGCTAAACAAAATACAGCTAATGTACAGCTTTAAGGATTAAAATCAGCCTAATGAGTTACAAATTGCTTAAAGCTGTACAGTAGTGTATTAATATTCAGATATAACGCCTAAAGCTTACGCGGAACTCTAAGAAAGCCCTTGTACAGCATTAGGCTGTATATAAATTCATAAAGGTCTCTTATACCGATAAAAGCATCTTTTTACACCATTGTACGGCTGCAATAGAACTTTAAGTTCTATATGAGCTGCTTTATGGGTATTAAACATGCTTGATTGCTGCTTGGTTACCATCGCGGCTATTAGGTAGTAGAATTCTGCGTTGTCTCGCCCGGATCTGGTACCACCGCCTTACCTATTCGTCAACGCCTTACCTAGCGTCAATGCTTGTCATTGTCGAGTTCCGGTGTGGAGGATAAGGTAGCCGGTAAACTTATGCACGTGGCATTAGACTTCGCCACAAGATAGCAACGCACCATTAACATCTTTGGTGTCTACAGGCGATGGTTGACTCTTTCCATCAGAAGACCCATCTGCTTGTTTGCTATCTTATGACAAAAAAATTGTCACTATTGCGGCTAGAATATGTAAGGCGGTGGTACCAGACGCGGGAAACGTTGCAGAACCCTATTGCCTAGTATACACTATGATAGTGAGTAAAATATAGCCAAGCGATCACCTTTTACGAGCTGGCAGGAATGCCAGGTGGTCTATTTTCAAAGGAGACATGAAAGTTTCGGAATAATTTAATTAATGTATTTTTTATTTTTTTATGTATTAATATTACATCCATTCATAACGTCAGTAAAAGGACCTTGCCAATTTCAGCATTCCCATTTGATGTATCCAAGAACCACTTTTGTTAAAAAAAAAATGTTTAATTTTTTTAACAACGACATTAAAATGTTTTTCGTTTAAAAGTCTGGGGTTCAATTTTTACAATAAATAAGGATTGTGATTGAGAGAAAAGTATTAATCTGTGGTCAAAGTGCATATTGTATCTAATATACTATAGTAATATACTGCCTATAAAATATATTTGTCTAGCGCGCTACGTTATAGACTTTATTATAACGTATAACTGGAACACTGATCGCGTAAGCCGGCCGAGATAGCGCGTGACTCAACACAACGTTTTACAGCGAGCGCACAGCACGTGGTGATATAATGTAGCGTATAAAGCTATAAACTATTTATAACGTTTAGCGTCTACAGTCTAGCACGTTACTCGTTACATCGTGTAGTTCGTTACTTCGTATGTTATAAAGTTCTAACTACGGCCTACGTGTTAGAGAGAGGGCACACATGCTACTTTTAGCATCGGCGATTCAGTCGCTTTTAGTAGCTGGATGCAGCGACCGATCGCTCCACCGCGCACACTTGCAATCGCCGATCGCGGCGATCGAGTTGCTAGTTGCCGCGACTGATCGCTACACCCGGCACACATGCGGATGCCGGTCGCGGCGATTGGCTTCCGCGGTTTGAGAGTTAGTGTCGTATTTAATATTGACGAAGCTACATTCTTACTATAAACTTAATATAAATATGAAGAATATTTTTTTGTTAAAAAATAATCTTTAGAACTAAATAATTTCTACCACTTACCTATTATCAAATATTAAAATTTCAATGCTGCTGGTGAGAAATTTTACAAAACCCAAAATACAAAGTTTAACAACGAGGTAAAAAAAAGGAAAAAAATGAGACAAATTTACAACTTTTTTAGTTTTAGATTTGAAATTAATATCGAATAGTGAATAAAAGTAATTTAAAAAATTAAAAAGATGAAATCGTGACGGCTGGATAGTGTTTTGTTTTTAGTTTTATGTTGTAACTGCCCTGATGAAGATTTACAACCGAAACCGGTTGGTTGATGTATGTAATAATTTATTGTGAAACAGTACAAGTGTTTTAATATTAAACATTGAATTAAAGAATTAAACCGACTTCAAAGATCTTTCAACTGTAGGTCCCCCATATCTCAAAAACTACTAAACCGATTTTGACACAACTTGGACAGTTCCCTAAGTTGGAATATAGATTGAACTTGATTTATATCAAAAAGGATTATCTCGATAATATAACTTTTAGTTCCCGACAAGTTTGAGGACAAACATATAAACATACAAACATGTATGTATATTTACAATTACGGAATTTAATAAATATGCTTGGACACCTAAATAGCATTCAAAAACATAGTCAAATATTATTCAATACCAAAAATTACATACATGCATATATTATGTCAAACTAATAACCTGCGTTTTTTTCATAGACCATAAAGACCATAAAGTTAGATCAGTATACTTTTTATATTACTACCAACTTGGGTTACTGTTACTGTTTTATAAGGAAAAAGAAAGATGATATCTTTCTTTTGTAAATATAAAATTTATAATTTAATTTGTTAAAGTAAACAATACTTTTACAAATCAGTAAATCATCGATAGTCGACTATCGAACGGCAACACTACAGCCGCTAACCACGCCTACTAAAACGTGCGATTCGGATGCCGCGACCGATCGCAGAGAGTCGTTAAAACACGATGCAGCATCGATGCAGTAGTTAAAATGCGCGTTTTGGATGCTAAAAGTAGCATGTGTGTCGTGTCTGTTATAGCGCCGAATGCGAATATAAATAGCGTACATTGAGTATACATAGCGCGCTATAGTATAGCGCTATGCGTTATATTAACTAGTTTGTCATTTTTTATATCATAATTTCTCCAAAATTCATCCATTTCCTCACTCATTTTACTAGATGGTAGAGTTCCGCAACGTTTCGCCCGTGTATTTAGTACTATCGCCTCATCTATTCCTGCCGCAATAGCGTCAAAGCTTGTCATTGTCTTGTTCCGGTTTCGAGGATCAGGTAGCCGGTAAACTTCTCACACCCCCACACGAATAGTAACGCACCATTAACATTTTTGATGTATATAGGCAATGGGTTTTCTTTCCATCAGTAAACCATCTGCTAGTTTAGGTACTATCTTATGGTATAAATCGCCATTGTGGTCTAGTGGCCCGGTTTCGGTGTTGACCACATGAGGTCCCGGGTTCGATTTCCGGCTCGGGTAATTCAAAAATGTTTTTTTTAGTTTCTGATAAAAACAACGTTATTTTTGTGTTATAGCACTCACCCCGTGCTTGGGAAGAAAAATATCGACACGCGGGATTTGAACCTGCGACCATTTCCCTAAAGCCGGGATGGTCGCAGGTTCAAATCCCGCGTGTCGATATTTTTCTTTGCTGTTTTTAAGGTTTTTCCAAAAACAACGTTGCTCGGGATTGAATAAGTGCAAGGTTCGTGCCTTACCACCTGTCACATTGTGGGACTAAGTATCATCGACTAATTGTAAGTGAAAAAGTTGTACCTTTGCCTACGTCTTCGGGGATACGGGCGTGAAGATACTTTATATATTTTTGTATAAAATAATGTAAAATTCCAATTATATTCGCAAAATATCGCCTGAATCTATAAAAAATGTTTTAGAATTGTTAAATATACTTTGCAGGGATGCAATAACATCAGCGATAGATCAATCACGAGTTGTAGTGGTTGTTGGTGCAGCCGGATGTGGGAAATCTACGCGAGTTCCTGCTGGAATACTGAAAAATTGTGGGACTAATACTGCTGCTATTGTTTCTGAGCCTCGACGTGTTGCAGCGATTGGCCTGGCACAGCGGGTCGCTGATGAACTTGGAGAAGATGTGAGTATCAAAGCCCAAAAGTACTACGATTTAAATTTTGCTCCTAGGAATCTTTTTCATATGAGGATAACAAAATAAACTTCCTCCTGGTCTAGGGGTTAGCCAATTTGGCACATGAGGTCGTCCCGGGTTCGATTCCCGGGTCGGGCAAAAGTTTTCGAGGTTTTTTCGAAAATCTAAAATCTTGTTAGCAGCTATCGGAGTCTATCGGAGTGGTGGTGGCGGTGGCTGTGGTATTACCAATACCGTGCCTCGCATGAGCACGTAAAGTTATCACTAGAAATAGTCGATAATCGTTAACATGTCGGTAAAATCCACATTTTTCGATCGATCGATCAATAGGATCACCACTTATCTCGCCAACCGACAAACCGGTGAATCGTGGGAAACCGGAAAGTCTATCGTTTGGTCTACTTTGCCTACCCCGCAAGGGAGCCGGGCGTGATGATAATAAGATAGCAAAAGATCTATTGGCTCTCCTGATAGAAAGGGAAACCCATAGATAGACACTAGGGATATTAATGGTGCTTTGCTATTCGTGTAATAGGGAAGGAATGCCAAATGCATAAATTTATCGGCTACCTTACTCTGCAAACCTGAACACGACAGCGTCAAGCACTAATGCTATTGTGGTAGGAATAGGTAAGGTGGTGATAACAAAACTCGGTCTAGACGATGCGGAACTCTACCACCTAGTTGTCTTATCGGCCTTGGCATTTAGTGTTGCCTGGTAGAATATCAAATAGTATATTTTTCAAAGGACCAAAAACCAACCAGAATAATACTCTTATAGGTTGGAGATTCCATTGGTTACACAGTTCGCTTACAATCCAAACCACCACGACCGCTAGGTGGCGCTGTTTTATATTGCACGTCTGGGGTGTTGTTGAAACGTTTGCAGATCAATCCAGGTTAGTGTGACTACAATCTTCGTGCCTTTACTTTTACTAACTCTACCTTTCAGCCCGCTGCATGAAAAAAGTTTTAGGTGAAATGGAACAACATATTTTCGGCATAGAAAGTAGCATATGTGCATAGCATAGCATTTATTCCGGGATATCATCCACACGTGTGCCAAATTTCATCCAAATCGGATATGCCGTTTTTGCGTAATTGAGTAACGAACATCCACACATCCAAATGTCTAAACTTTTGGTGAATTGGTGTAACCAAATTATTTGTTTTAGGATATATTTGTTAGTCAGTGATACTAGGTCATCGAAATACATATTTTATTTCACACTGAAACATTTTAATTAGACACTCAAACCTTGAATTAAATTTATGTTTGTCAGATAATTGCTTGGGAATCCAAGCTTTATGGTCATTGACATCGGATCTCATACTAAAATCGCGATAAAATTGTCCCAGCTACACATCACAAGAATAGATATGTTAACAAGGTAATTAAAACACTAAATCATTATATCAAGGTTTAATTTTGACTAACGCGGAATTGTAGCTCTTTTTTTGCGTTTTGTAGCTCCTTTGCCTCGGACATTTTTACCCGACATCCATAGTAATAATATGTCAATGCTTATGGTAGTCAAAACGAGTCCATTTCTATTCCAAGCTTTAATAAATATTTCCAGGTTTAGATGGTTGCACTCACGTGTTGATCGACGAAGCGCATGAACGAGATGTAAATACTGATGTGACGTTACTGCTTCTCAAACGAGCCATGGATTTGAATCCTCAATTGAAAGTTATTGTAATGAGTGCCACACTGGATACGGAAGTTTTTACCAGGTAATTTGGTTTGTTTAAAAATACACAACATATTATCAACTAGCTGAGCCCGCGACTTCGTCCACGTGGAAAAATTTCGAAACAAAAGCCTAAGTTACTCTCTATCACATCAGCTATCTGCTAGTGAAAGTCCCGTCAAAATCGGTGCAGCCGTTCCATTGATTAGCCGGAACAAACAGACAGACAAAAATTGAAAAAATGTTATTTTGGTATATATACCGTGTATACATCCATATGCATTTAGTAAAAAGCAGTTATTTTATTATTACAAACAGACACTCCAATTTTATTTACTTTTATAGATTAAGATTTGTTTTTAAAAGGCACACAACAAATCAACACATAAGATTTGTTTAATACCATTGATATAAAAAACCCTAGATGCACAGTCCCGAACAAAACTGACACTCAAAAGTGTCCCTAATTTCATTTAAGTAGTTATAGATATGACAAAAACATATGTCTTTGCATATCCAACCTTAAGCGCACGACTTATAGTTGTGTTTACAAAGCAGTGTACGAAAAGATATAAAATTGACAGGTTGGCGACCGACGCGATTCTATTTGAAATGAGTGCACAATTTAAAATTGTGCACTCATTTTTGGAGGACGTTTTTGACACATTGATTGTGTATCTTGGGTTTTTTATATCAATGTTTAATACACACAACGAATCAACATTGTTGTTTAAAAAGACACACAACAAATTAACACTTTTGATTTGTTTAAAAAGACACGCAGTAAATCAAAACTACATTTGTTTTAAAAGATACAACAATTCAACACGTTTAAAAAGACTCCTTTAAAAACACACAAAACTAACCAAGACATTAGATTTGTAACGAATCTAAAATTCTAATTCGTTGTGTGGGTAACAACAAATTATCACTTTAGATTCTTTTAAAAACACACAACAAATTTACACACACAAAATAAATCAACACATTAGATTTGTAACGAATCTAAATTTTTAAATCGTTGTTTGTGTAACACAAGTAATACTTTAGATTCGTTTAAAACAAACATAACAAATAAATATTTTAGTTTCGTTTAAAAACACACAAAACAAATCAACACATTAGATTTAGAAAATCATCGTTTAGTATACGTATGCGCGAATAATAATTACCACATTCTCTCTTGCCGACAAACTAGTGAATCGTTGTAAATCTGGAGCGTATTTGAACTCTGGTTATGAATGACGTGGAATGTTTGTTAAATTATACATTATTTTTAATATTCTTGGTCTGTTAAATTATACATGATTTTTAATATTCTTGGTCTGTTAAATTATACATGATTTTTAATATTCTTGGTCTGTTAAATTATACATTATTTTTGATATTCTTGGTCTGTTAAATTATACATTATTTTTAATATTCTTGGTCTGTTAAATTATACATGATTTTTAATATTCTTGGTCTGTTAAATTATACATTATTTTTGATATTCTTGGTCTGTTAAATTATGCATTATTTTTAATATTCTTGGTCTGTTAAATTATACATGATTTTTAATATTCTTGGTCTGTTAAATTATACATTATTTTTGATATTCTTGGTCTGTTAAATTATACATTATTTTTAATATTCTTGGTCTGTTAAATTATACATGATTTTTAATATTCTTGGTCTGTTAAATTATACATTATTTTTGATATTCTTGGTCTGTTAAATTATGCATTATTTTTAATATTCTTGGTCTGTTAAATTATACATTATTTTTGATATTCTTGGTCTGTTAAATTATGCATTATTTTTAATATTCTTGGTCTGTTAAATTATACATGATTTTTAATATTCTTGGTCTGTTAAATTATACATTATTTTTAATATTCTTGGTCTAGCACTGCCTCATGCATCGTGTGATCCTGGATTTGGTCTACTGGTCAATCAAAAGTATTATTGAGGTTTATTCGAAATTTTCCTCTATACTTCTTGTGTTATCAGGAGCTCAAACTCTGATTGGTTAACATCACATTCTATACATATACTGATATTATCAATAAAATACGTAGATGAGGATCACCACCCATCATGTCAACCAACGAACCGGTAAATTGTGGTCAATTGAAAGGTCTATCGACTTGGTTTACTCTGCCTACTCCGAAATGGAACCGGCGTGATGATACTTATTTATGTACCTTTACTAGTTTCTAGAGCATCTCAGAATGTGATTTTTCAGGTATTTCAACGATTGTCCAATTATAGAAGTACCGGGGAGGACATTTCCTGTAGATATATTACATCTGGAAGATATACAGAGAAAATTTAGTCTCAACCTTCCTATGACGCTAGAGAATTCTACCAAAAGTGATGTTAGACCTCAGCTAAGTTGTCCAGAGGTATGTATAAAGTCAATAAAAAACACGGACGAGACTTCATACGTCGTTCTTTTTTTTTATATATATCATAAGATAGCAAACAAGCAGATGGGTCTCCTGATGGAAAGAGTCAACCATCGCCTATAGACACCAAAGATGTTAATGGTGCGTTGCTATCTTGTAGCGAGGTCTAATGCCACATGCATAAGTTTATTGGCTACCTTACCCTCGAAACCGGAACACGATAGCAACAAGCACTGACGCTATTGCGGCAGGAATAGGTAAGGCGGTGGTACCAGACCCGGGCGAGACAATGCAGAACTATACCACCTAGTAAAGTTCTTTTTAGTTAATACCTTAAAGTTTAATATATTCCTTAAGATTCTATATCAACAACTCCTTCAGGTATACGCATTTAATAAATATTTTTTAAACTTTTTCGCCCCGTGTTGGTCCCGAGCTCCTTTGAAGAATTTTTCTGCATTGAGTTCTGCATTGTCTCGCCTAGGTCTGGTACCACCGCCTTACGTATTCCTGCCGCAATAGCGTCAGCGCTTGTCACTGTCGTGTTCCGGTTTGGAGGGTAAGGTCGCCGGTAAACTTATGCACTTGGCATAAGACCTCGCCACAAGATAGCAACGCACCATTAATATCTTTGGTGTCTATAGGCGATGGTTGACTCTTTCCATCAGGAGACCCATCTGCTTGTTTGCTATCTTATGATATAAAAAAAAACTTGGGAAATAGTAGCCAAATAAAGTTGGAATTTGGGCAAGGTTACCGCAGACATTTAATTGCTCGTTTAAAGGTATTAGATACATATAAAAATATGAGTTTTTAGAAAAAAAGTCAGAAAATTTATCTTGTTATTAAGTGTCTTTAGTACAACTGGTATTCTAAGAAACCTTAAGTTAGATTGACAAAATTCTGATCTAAGACTGCCAAGAAACTATTCAGAAATTAGCTTTAAACTATTATTTAGTACAAAAACAGGGAGAATGTTTATTTAATACTTATAATGAAAATTATGATATATGAACTTATTGCTGTTTCAATGTTAATGTAATTAAAGTTTTGTACAATGGTAACACTGAAATAAGACGATAGAAGTCACTCAAATTTGTCTTAATATTTTTTATATGATTATTCCTAACGATATATTTAATTAATTTAAAAATCGTATAAACCTATTTCTAGTTTATCCGTGTTGGTCCCGGGCTCCTTTGAAGAATAGGCCAACAGCCATTCTGCCATGCAGGTCGTAAAAGGAGACCGATTGGCTATGCGAGTCACTACCATCGTGACTACTAGGTGGTAAAGTTCTGCATTGTCTCGCCCGGGTATGATATTACCGCCTTATTCCTGCCGCAATAGCGTCAGTGCTGGTCGCTGTCGTGTTCCGGTTTGGAGGGTAAGATAGCCGGTAAACTTATGCATGTCGCATTAGACCTCGCCACTAGATAGCAACGCACCATTAACATCTTTGGTGTCTATAGGCGATGGTTGACTCTTTCCATCATGAGGCCTATATGCTTGTTGGCTACCTTATGATATAAAAAGAAAAAACCTAGTGGTCACCAGCCACCACCAGTCACCAGTTATATTGATTTTAAAAAGCTTGTTTATAATATATAAAATACTAACGGTTACCTGCGACTTCGTCCGCGTGACCCAAGTTCATTATCTCCTTTTGTTCCGTCAGTTAAAAAGTAGGCTGTGTTACTTATGGATCGGTCCAATAGTTTTTGAGTTTATTCGGCACAAACCACTGACCACATGAATACTAATACACATGATATTGGAAAAAAATATATGCATATGAGCAAATTCTCCCATCACTGTCAAAAGTGTCCATTTGAAGATTATTATATCGCGAAAAATAGAAATAAGCCATGCTGTACTGTTTTTCGTACCGATTGAAATAATAAGGTTTAAAAATTACTATTGAAATGATTTTATTTCATTGGTAAGTAAGTAGTGTAACTATTTCTGTGTGTGAATGCAAGCTACACTAATAATCTAAAAAATTGCCTTGAAAGGCGTATCCATTTAATCCGTGGTACAAACATATAGAAATCCAAAAATAAAAATGTTTTCTCTATGATGTTAGTACTTGCATACGTATCAAATTTTGTTTATTTAATTTAATGTAATTTATTTATTTATAATAGATGTTATCCTGATAAGTACTATATTAAGATAAGTACTATATTAATTATATCATAAGATAGCAAACAAGCAGATGGGTCTCCTGATGGAAAGAGTCAACCATCGCCTATAGACACCAAAGATGTTAATGGTGCGTTGCTATCTTGTGGCGAGATCTAATGCCACATGCATAAGTTTACCGGCTACCTTACCCTCCAAACCGGAACACGACAGCGACAAGCACTGACGCTATTGCGGCAGGAATAGGTAAGGCGGTGGTACCAGACCCGGGCGAGACAATGCAGAACTCTACCACCTAGTAGCCACGATGGTAGTGACTCGATAGCCAATCGGTCGCCTTTTACGACCTGCCTGGCAGAACGGCAGTTGGCCTATTCTACAAAGGAGGCCGACCAACACGACTTTGTTTCAAATACGATAACTCTACATCCCTGATACGATAGTCAGCTCGCTTCAGGTTGACAACATTGATGTTAATTAAAATTTAAAATTAAAAGAAATTTAGAAATTGGCAACATCGATCTGAAGTCAATGTTGATGTACTTGCTTTAAAATAAAGGCCTACTAAAATAAAAGTTGTTATTGGTATGTGTGTGTATATATGAGTTTGTGTTTATGTATGTTAATTAGATTTTATTTAATTAAATTATCGGTATTACAATCGTTGCTATTTATAAATTATATGTATTTATTATATTACTAGCTGTGCCCGCGACTTCGTTCGCGTGGAAAAAATTCTAAAATAAAAACCCGCATAGTTCCCGTTCCCGTGGGATTTCCGGGATAAGAACTATCCTATGTCCTTTCTTGGGTCTCAAACTATATTTGTACTAAATTTTATCCAAATCGGTTCAGTGGTTTGGCGTAACAGACAGACAGACAGACAGAGTTACTTTCGCATTTATAATATTAGTATGGATTATGTGCTGCTCGCCATATTGTTGTGTACATTAAATATATTTTTCCCCGTGTTGGTCCCGGGCTCCTTTGTAGAATAGGCCAACTGCCGTTCTGCCAGGCAGGTCGTAAAACGTGACCGATTGGCTATGCGAGTCACTACCATCGTGGCTAGTAAGTGGTAGAGTTCTACATTGTCCCACCCGGGTTTGGTACCACCGCTATACCTATTACTGCCGCAATATAAAAAACTTTAATTGCAAAACATCTTGCCAAAACATCGAATTTTCGCTATCTTTTGGGGTTTTTTTGTAATTTACTCGGAATTGAAGGCTGGACAGCCTAAACTGACTTGAAATTCGTATTCAGCGGGTCAAAAAACATGCCCGTAGATTGGTGGCGCCCGGTGTACAGACAATTTTTTTTTGTGTGCCGGTGAAATTAACTGAACATTTCAGATAGTAGAAGTGATAAAATCCGTGGATAAGATGGAGAAAGATGGTGCCATTTTAGTGTTCCTACCGGGCTGGGCTGAAATTAAACAAGTGAAATTGTTATTGGACCAACATTATGGAGACTCTCGCTTACACATGGTATTGCCGGTGCATTCAAGGTATTTGAAACATTATATATTTTATCTCACTGCTGTGGTGTAGTGGTACGGTGTCGGTGTTGACCACATGAGATCCCGGATTCGATTTTCGGATTCAGTTCTGATTTTTTTTATATCACAAGATAGCAAACAAGCAGATGGGTCTCCTGATGGAAAAAGTCAACCATCGCCTATAGACACCAAAGGTGTTAATGGTGTGTTGCTATCTTGTAGCGATGTCTAATGCCATATGCATATATGGTAAGGCAGTGGTACCAGACCCGGGTGAGACAATGCAGAACTCTACCACCTAGTAAACTACGATGGTAGTGACTCGCATAGCCAATCGGTCGCTTTTTACGACCTGCCTGGCAGAACGGCAGTTGGCCTATTCTTCAAAGGAGCCCGGGACCAACACGGGGAACTTACCAGAGCCCTCCTTGATTCTGTTTTCCTTGTAAGCCCCGACATCTACGACGTACACAACATCTGGTACGGTATTGGAATTATATGTATATGGAAGTCTATGATAAAAAACAACCTTGCCCGGAATCGGAAAGGTGCTAGGTTGACGATAGGCTTGCCACCTATCACGTAGTGCATTTGATTTTAGTCGAAATCCGTATTGTTTATCATAGAAGTTTATTGATTTGAGATAATTTTCTGCCTTAAATAGTTTTCTGCCTTCGTTTTACTTTCTGCTTTAGATATCGGGGTCACCTTTGTTACTTTTAATGAATCAGGAAAATTTTTCGTTTCTAAATAATTGTTTATTGACTTTGTTAATCTGTCCAGGATTAAATATTTAATACACTTAAGGGCATTTACACTGACTCCATCCTGTTCAGTATTAATATAAGAATAAAGGTTACTAATTATTTTGTTAGTAGCTGACCCACGTAACTTCGCCCGCGAGTATATTACTAAGTCGTCCAAATAGCTTTTAATAAAAATTTAATCCCCTATTTCAGCCTTCCAGGGACTGAATTTTGAAAAAAATATTAGCCTATGTTTGACCCCGGATCTTCAACTACTTCCATGCCAAATTTCATGAAAAGCGGTCCAGTGGTTTAGCCGTGAAAGCGTAACAGACAGACAGACTTTCGCATTTACAATATTAGTATGGATTTTCGTCGTTAGTGGTTGGAGTTAAATGTTTTAGTTCTTGGGAGTATTGCCTCTGGGAATTATTAAATAAACAATAAACTTATGGCACTTAGCGGGAATTTTACTAGCTAGGGAACACCCAACATTTGCGAAATGTTTACAAATATCTGTCACATTAGTAAGAATACCAGAGGAAAACTTTTTTCGTTTTTTTTTTAATACAAAAAGGGGGGCAAACGGACAGAAGGCTCACTTGATTGTAAGTGATCACCGCCGCCCAAGGACAACCACACTATCAGAAGACTTGCAGTTCTGTTGCCGGCCTTTTAAGAAATAGTAGGCTCTTTTCTTGAAGGTCCCTAAGTCGTATCCGCATGAAAAAACCCCTGCCGGTAATTGGTTCCACAGAGGAATAATGGGGGGTAAAAGTGCCTCGAGATTCTCACAGTTGTGGATTTCCAGATCGATGAATCAATCATAGACATCGAGATGGTAAGGATGAAATTTGTTTTAGATCCTATATTTAAGAATATCCAAGATCCACATTTTCACATTCATCGGTCAAAACCTATGGAGAAACACAACATATAAGACAAGTAGGCGAATCGATAATTTATACTTAATCCATACGAATATAACATTATAAATGCGAAAGTGTGTGTCAATTTGGCATGGAGATAGATACAGATCCGGAATCAAACATAGGCTACGTTTATATAAAGTTTATATTGATGACACATAACTCTATTTGCGGATGAAGCTATGCAGGTCAATGTGTGACCTGTACTTTAGCCACGCTTTCCCGTGACCTACATAGTCTTTTACACCGAAAAGTGTGACTAAAGTGCAGGCATATGTCACGTGAGCTATAAAATAATATACGATACGTCTGATTGAAAATGTCTATAATCGCGGCGCTTAGCAACCTCGCTGCTCTCGAGTTTTAACTTCACGCCGTCCGATAAT
The DNA here is from genome assembly GCA_036924255.1 of Apodemia mormo. NCBI lineage: Eukaryota > Metazoa > Arthropoda > Insecta > Lepidoptera > Riodinidae > Apodemia > Apodemia mormo. The sequence continues at coordinate 15,667,893 of JAUPFN010000024.1, read as the reverse complement.
AGACAACTTAAGTAAATAGAATTGTAATGTACTATTGTATGATCGCTTAAATATTTTATTTTAGATTGTCAACAACGGAACAAACCCGCATGTTTGCGAGACCACCTCTTGGTATCCGTAAGATTGTGCTGGCGACTAATATAGCGGAAACCTCCATCACCATACCAGATGTTGTATATGTCGTAGATGCCGGGGCACACAAGGAAAACAGGATCAAAGAGGGCACTGGTAAGTTTATTTCGATCGAATGAACGCCGGGTCTATGTTGTTCCAATCATGTCGAAATGAAGTCATATCATTTTCATTATATTGTTAATCGATTCATGACTATGTTCGTTGTTCTCTGAGACCAATTGAACAATGTAACAACATACATTTTCACAATACAAATTTACAAACTATAGATTTTTAACTCTTCGAAATCAAAAATCTATGTTTAGGTATAGTTTTTGCTACTTTGATCATGAAATATATCTCAATTTAGAGGGAAAATTGATGGCCTGCAGGGTCAACTGGCTTAAAGTTTTTTCTTTTTGTTTTATTATCGGAGGGGAAATGTATTTAGGCGCTACCTGGCCACTCAATGCGGCCGAATGTGGGACTCACCGGCTTCCCGGAAATACTAACTAAAACCGGTGCGGTGTCTTTGACGCTTTTGCAGACGTGGAGATGTGCACGCGTTAGCATTCTTCCCTTACCGCGCCAACATCCACATCCGTCTAAGACTGAAGTTGGTTAGAACTCGACGGACGATTTTTGACCATTTCTTAACGAGGTTGGCGTTCCTCACCCTCATGCACAAGGGAGGGCAGAGCACCTTTCCTTACATTATCCCATGATCTGAACTCTTCACTGAGCAAATGCTTACCTTGCGCATCTTGCACCGTCTTCTATGAAGAAGGGTTCGAGAGCGCCCTCAGTTCAATTAGCTTCCCCAGGGTGCTGGACCCCCCCCCCTCCCGCCATGACAATTATTAATATACATTGATAATGTACATGTCGCCGTGAAACTGACAACACCGTTAGATTATAATCTAGCTAGGGAGCAATTCCGTTGCATTATAATATAGCTAAGTGATATTATAATTTAACTGCTAACCGAACCTAACCAAATTATAAACTCACTAGATAGATTATAATCTAACAGTATTGACAATTTCACGGCGATATATATATATTGAAAACAGTTTCGATCCGTACGACCATGTGTCATATTATTTTTTTAATTTTCATATATTACAGGAACATCAAGCTTGGAAACTGTTTGGGTATCTCAAGCTGGTGCTAAACAAAGAGCCGGAAGAGCTGGACGAGTACAACCTGGTAACGTATGTTTAAAGTTTGACTTACGGGCCACTGACACATAGGGAGCTAATACTAGCTAGAACTCTTCCTTTGATTGATCTGGGGTCTAATTCACGTAATTATTTTTTATCGATAATTTAGTTATCGCTGACGAACAATTTTGAAAAAAGTGCTATTTTCGAAATCCGAAATTTTAAACCAATCGATTTTATACTAAAGACGAAGCTGTTTAAAAGCTCATAAATTTACGTTGAATGACGTTTAAAAGATGAAAATCGTCCCTCATTCCAAAGTTAAAACTTTTCAAAAATTAATGTTATTTCCAACAAACTCAAAAGTCCTTAGTAAGTAAGTAGTTCTAAACTCTCCGAGCTCAAAAATCTATAGCTTGAAGCAATTGTGCGGAGTACCACGAAGGCAAATCTGAAACGTATACCTTATTTTACTTTGACTTACCTTAGATGGCATAAAATTGAGCATTTTTTTTTATATCATAAGATAGCAAAATAGCAGATGGATCTCCTGATGGAAAAAGTCAAGCATCGCTTATAGACACCAATGATGTTAATGGTGCCTTGCTATCTTGTGGCGAAGTCTAATACCACATGTATAAGTTTACCGGCTATCTTACTCCCCAAACTGGAACACGACAGTGATAAGCACTGACGCTATTGCGGCAGGATATGGACATATTTCAGGTTATTACTTGTATTTATGCACTTTTCAACCTATTTTTATGTTAAACAGTTCATATATTAAAATTGCATTTTCTAGGTGTTTGTTATAGAATGTATACAAAAGACAAAGAAGCTGAATTCGCACCACATACGACGCCAGAAATATTAAGGTAAATTTTTTTTAAGATTCTTCGTCCGGTTTTACTTCTAGGTGAACGAAACAACAATAAAAGTTTTAGTGTACCCCGATCTTTACCAACCACTATCTATTCCCATCATCTATGGCTACAAAGGCTAGATCGTTCTCATTAAGTTGTGCATGCAATCTAATGTAAGGTAATTATATAACGCTAATTACCTTACATTAGACTAACTGTGCTTGCAACTCGTCCGCTTGGAAAAAATTCTAAAATAAATGTACCCTAAAATTATTCCTTATTACCAAGGGTTAAAAGATAGACAGTTTCGGGGTTTTACCCGCATAGTTCCTGTTCTCGTGGGATTACCGGCATGAAAACTACCCTATGTCCTTTCTCGGGTTCCAAACTATCTTTGTACCGAATTTACTCCAAATCGATTTAGGAGCTTAGGCGTGAACATGAGACAGTGTCACGGGATTCGTGGGATTCGAAGAAATAAAATGCTTACTCAATTAAAATTCAGGACTATATTCCGGTTATTCAAATATTAAATTTTAAATATAGGTAATAAACAATTCTCGGAGTCTGAAATTAAAAAAGGGGGGAATTCTGGAATACCCAACGGCGTGGTGGGCACGGGCTTGAACTTAGCTGGCTGGGGCTCGTGGAAATCGATGGTCTTCTCAGGCGGCACTCCTGCTGCAGCAACACGGTGGAGGGCCGGCCTCACGGCCGCCACGCGGACTCGGAACTACACCAGCCATTGGAAAGCAAAGGGAACCATGTCACCCTGTGATCCCTGACGCATCCCCGCGTACCCACGTGGTAGCGAGATGAGACAGGTTCACACGGGGTTAATTTTACAAAAAAAAAAACTAATCTACGACTAGTAGTTGTTTTCAAGATAATCAAAAAAATTAAAAGGAGTTATTTAATATGGATTACAGAATTATCAAAATCAGCTATAGCTTTAACCTTGAGGTAGGTCATTCTAGAAGTTTCGATCCATTACAACCAACAAAAAGAATTATTTCGGACACTAGTCATTACAATCTTACTTTATTGATAGAAAATGTGGATTTAAAGTTAGCTAAATTAAATTGATATAATTATTGAAATAAATTTGTACTTTACCGAAACAAGCCCGTCAAACCAGCTAGCGCGGGAGGCTCCGGATTGTGAATCGAGAAAAGGCAGCGTTTATATATTCTCCCGCGGGGGGAACGTGAATGAACCCGCCACCGATGCTTCTCTTTAGAGATGTCCCATTAGGACTGAATAATCGTAGCCGACTATCGATTGTAACGTGTAATCGAACACGTTACAATAGACAGACAGAGTTACTTTCGTATTTATAATATTAGTATGGATTTTAAAAATCAAATACACTTGGTTTTGTTCCCATTTAGTAAACGAAATTCGACATGTATCCAGGGAAAAGAAATCGCAGTAACTTTCTCATACATGTCTTTTCACTATTACGTCGCAACGGAATATACGGGTTGTTTTTTAGCCGTGGGACCTATTGAAGTAGTGTACTCAGTATTCGATTCTAAGCCCAAATGTCTATACAATGACAATAAATATATGAATTTTTGACTTAATTATCCCATAAAATACTTAAATCATATTCGTATAGATAAATACGTACGCACGCCGTGGGTCAATGAACTACGCTATACCAGCGCAAGTTACATAATATTTAGCGCCTTTCCGCACACCTCGGTTGCCAGGTGTCCGGCGCCGGGTACCCGGTGGTGATGTGTATGAAACCTTTCACATGTATATATTATTTCATATTATGTAGTTATTTTATGCCAAATACAGAAGAATTATTCTTCTGTATTTGGCGATTTGGGACACAAAGTCATTATGTAATGCATAGACACGTCCCATATCCCAATATTATTTATTGGATCACTGATAAGATGGCATTGTTATTATTAGTCAAACACTATCACAAAAACACGCGAGACGTTTAATTGATTAATAATATGAAATAATATATATTTCATATTATGTAGTTATTTTATGCCAATTACAGAAGAAATTTTTGACATAAAATAACTACATAATATGAAATAATATATATTTATAAGAAAACACATATACTAATTTGACCCTTGCTTATTTAATAGCACTATTTTTTTTAATGTTTGTACAAAAGCCAAGAAAATCTAGATTTTGAAGCTTTTATGAAAGGTTGGACATTATGGAATTATTATATTTTGTTCCGTCACTCCTAAATCATTATGAAGAGCATAATTTCATTTACGCCAGAAATAGTAAGGTATATATAAGCTGTATCTTAGACTTATATTCGTGCCTAGTTTCTTTTTAAAATTATAACAGGCTTTATTATGTAATGCCTAGGTATGTTTGCCTGTCCACCGGAGGGAAAATGAATAACGATTCACACCAATTTAAAACAGGGAGATAGATTACATTTACATTATCTACTTACCTACTACTGATATTATGATGACTCGTGAATCGTGTGAGTCGTGACTACTAGTGTAACGTCACGTCACGTCACGTGTCACGACACTTTTGATGATATTTCAATTACTGTTTTCTTGATTATTTAACATGTTTTTTTGAAAATGTTTATTCAATATGTATAAGCGTGAATTTCTACGGGCTTAATTCTGTCCTACGGCTAAAAAAACAGCCTGTTCCCTTGCTAGGTAATATTACCTAGCAAGGGAACCGGTGTGATAACCCTTATGTACAACGTTGAATACAACAACTTCAAAATTAGTAAGTTAACGACTGTGTGTGTCTTTGACTATGAGTAAAATTGTGTACTTTCAGAATCCCGCTAGAACAAACTGCACTTGATTGTAAATCTTATGCGCCAGAGGATAAAGTTGAAGATTTCTTGTCACTACTGCCCAATCCGCCCAGCAAGCAGGCGATTCGATTAGCCGTACACGACCTTATTGACTTAGGTAAGATTGAAAATAATAGAAAGAGATCTCTATCTCTCCTATTGGAATGAGTCAACTATCGCCTATAGAAACCAAATATGTTAATATTGTGTTGTAATGCCCACATGCATAATTTATAATTTACTCCGCGTGGATAATTTTCTAAAATAAAAGTCCGGGAATCTTACTCGTATGTTTCCCTTTCCCGTGGGATTTCCGGGATAAAAACTATTCTATGTCCTTTCTCGGGTCTTAAATTATCTTAGTAACCAATTTCATCCAGATCGGTTCAGTAATTTAGGCGTGAAGAAGAGACAGGTAGAAAGAGTTACTTTCACATTTATATTATCAGTATGGATGTAGTATGGATTATTTAGTAGCTGTATTAGAAAAGTTTTCAGTGAATCTCACCAAGTACCTAATATTTCAGATCATCATCTACATGTGTGCCAAATTTCATCCAAATCGATTCAGCTGTTTTTGCGTGATTGAGTAATAAACATCCATCTATCCATACACCCAAACATCCAAAACTTTCCCACTTATAATATTAAATATAAAAAATCTAAGTACAGTCTATTTCTTTTTCCTTGTCCATTTTAGTAAACATAAATGGCGGACCAGTAACTCAAATTGGTCATAGACAATTAATATGGTTGGAAAAAATCGAAAGACCTGTTGAACAAGTATGACAAATTAAACTGAATGAATGATATTAATTGTGTTCGGTTGTTTACTTTTGGTATGATCTAATTTAACTTGTTTGCACTATGCTATCTAGAAATAATATGCTGGTAGACGCCATAGGATTTTTCTTTGTCAATAAAGGCATCGAACTTTCTGTCTGATTTTAATGCCAGGATCTCAAGAGAAATCGACATTTCTAATCTAATCGAGTAAGAGATTAAAATCCCCCTTGCGACACCACGGTAACTAACGATACCATTAGAAATTACGTATCTACGCTATAATCTCTATAGGCACCACCGCTACCTTATAGGGTTTTCACCCAAAAAAAAACAATATTTTCCCTCTTTACCATTTTCAATACAGTACTCTATTATTTTCATTCATTTCAGAACGAAACATTGTACAAAACAACTCTTGGGGATAAATAAAAGAAATTAGACTGGCATTAATCCATGGTGTGTGCTCTGTGTTGGTTGCAGTTTAAGATACAGGTTAATTTAAAAGTGTTTTAGCGTATTAATCAAAAAGTAAACTTTAAGTATAATCAAGATTAGTTCAAGATCTAGGAGTTTAGATAATAATTGTGTCGAAAAGCGTTAATAATAATAATAAAATATATTTTCCTTCAACGACCTTATTAATATTACCAGCGCTCTGGATATGTTGGTACTTATTATTATTTATTTTCGTAAATTTTAGTGTTGATATCTGAGATCGCAAACAAAAACATACGATCTGAATATGAAATATCCTATACAACATTTAAAAAATGTTGTATTGTATACTAAGGTTTATTTATTTTCTTTACGGCTAAAGTCAGTTGTAGAACTTAAGAGATTTTAATTTAGTCTGTGGTGGAATTTTGTCTACAGGCGATAGCTAGTATTATATTATTTTGCACTATTTTGTATAGAAGAAGAAGAAACACTATTAACGTTACTTAGGTATGACCTAGTTTAACTTGTTAGCATTACGCAATAAAAAAAATTACCTCTGCTGGTAGACGCCACAGATTTTGTCAATAAAGGCATTGACCTTTCTGCCATTTCTTATTTTAATACCAAGGTCAGTATGCTCTAGAGAAATCGAAATCCACTAAACACAATTTGGGGGCTGAATCACCTTCGTCCGTAGGAGAACACCCGGAATTCTCTATCCCTACACGTGGCCCCTGGGTAGTGCTAATCAGGTGATATGGTGGGAGACATATGTCACGGCTATAATGACCACCCATCAGCTGAAGTCGTGGCGCCAAGCGTGCGTTTTCCGTCACTTTGACGCTGATGTAGCTTTAGTGAGACGGGTCGAATCAGTTGCGCCTATACAATCTGGACGATCTGATACACACTGACGTTGATGAATCTGGAGACTAGTCATGGAGGGTAGCGGGATCCGAGGCACGGTGCATCGCTGGCCGACAGCTAGTCAGTAGGGGGCCCAAGTAGCGTGCTACCTACATGTGAAAGGCTGCCCCGCCAACTAGCGAAAAATCCCAAAATGCGCCATAGTACTGGTTGGCGACCGGATGAGAGGGCGGTATGGACATTCCTGGGGGGACTCAGGCGTCCCCGCAGTCTCCAGACTAGTCCCCAACAGTGTGACTTCGAGATGTGTGTCTCAGGTCCGGAAGTATAGCGCCTCGATTCACTGCCGTCTTCACACCTACTTCACTCATTCTATTTAGTACAGGAATAACGTTGTACAGCGGCAGCACTCCCTCTCGATGAAAGTAGACCTCACCAATATCAGAGGTTTACATTTTAAACTCGCTGCTGTCCATTTCTAGCTGGAAACTCATAAACCATGTATCTTGTTCCTCACGGAGACACAAATAAGATGCCCGTCTGATTTGGCCTACTTAACCTATTCCGGCTACACCCTTCATCTAATGAGTCATCGAAATTTTAAAGACTGCAAACTTCCTTAAATGCAACATTAACATTTTTATTGCAAGCATGATTGTTATAGTAAGTATTGTTACTACCAGCAAAATGGCGAATTTGCGTATCATTCTCAATAATTTAATTAATTTTATAATATTACAAGACAAATGAATTAAAATAGAATAACTATTAAAAAAAAACATTAATCTCGTTTTTTGAGAAAATAAATGTAATCAATTATCTTTTTTCTCAAAAAAGTTGATCCATACTAGTTCAGAAAAATAAGTATGAAAAACTAAGAATCTTCGCGTGACGGGAGCAGTATCATTAGATATAAATAATTAAAATAATTTTATGGTATTATAGGACAAATGAATTTAAATATAACTATTAACAAAAACAATACTCACGTTTTTTTGTATTACAAGATCGTCGAATTATTGTAGTACGTAACGATTCTTTAAAATCGATCAAATAACCTGCCTTTAATAAAATAAAGCTTTTATTTTATTAAAAGCAGGTTATTTTACTATTACAAAATTATTCACATTTAACAAATTGTAAAACTATATTATTACTTTAAAAGTGTTAATCTTTGAAAAATGATAATTCAATAAAGCGTATATTTTATATTCTATTAATAAATATTTAACTTTTAAACAGTTAACAATATTTAACATTGTTACAAGCTATTTATCATATTTTATGAATGTTTATCTTTGACAAAGAATCATTCCATTACTCATTCATTCGTTTTACAATTCGTTCATTATTGCCCGCGTCTATTAATTTCATAGACAAGTTCATATTGTATGTGTCAACTTCATATGTTATTTTTTAGCTGTACAAATAAATTTTAGTTTCTAGTAAGTTTTCGTAAATTAAGTGTGATAAAACGATATATTAGAAACAGTTTTTAGTGCCAAACAAACCGTTTAAAATTAATGAATACAATAATCTAATAATATTTAATTCAGTGTATATGATTGATGTGAAACTTTAATGTTTTTATAAAAGGTGGACTTTGTTGTCATTTTCGGACAAGTTAGAAGAAACTTACTGTACGTAGTTTCACACAGTTTGGGGGTAACAAAATGTAAAGGTGTTTAGTCCATAACAGTAATTTAAAATTGTTAATCCGACTTCAAATATCAACTATACCCATATCTCAAAAATTACTGAACCGATTGTGATGAAACTTGCTCCCTAAGTTTTGCACCTCCCACCCGTTTGTCCCCTCTTCTATAATAAAATCCTACAGCTCTCTGGCGAATCTGCGAAGTTAGTAAAAAAAGAATCTTCACGGCAAGAAACTTCAGGCGAAGTTAGTAAAAAAAGAATCTTCACGCCGGAATCTGAAGAGACAGGCAGAGGTACAACACGAGTAGCCGAAGATACTTCATCCCACAATAGGTGACAAGCCTATCACCAACTGAGCACTTTCCAATCCTGAGCAACGTTGTTTTTATCAGTAAACTGAAGAAACACATTTTTTGAATTGCCCGACCTGGGAATCAAAACCCGGATCTCATGTGGTTTTTTCCCCGTGTTGGTTCCGGGCTCCTTTGAAGGATAGACCAACTGCCGTTCCTTCAGGCAAGTCGTAAAAGGCGACCGATTAGCTATGCGAGTCACTACCATTGTGGCTACTAGGTGGTAGAGTCCTGCATTGTCTCGCCCGGGTCTGGTACCACCGCCTGGAGGATGGTTGACTTTTTCCATCAGGAGACCCATCTGCTTGTTTGCTATCTTATGATACAAAAAAAATGTGGTCAACACCGACACCGTCCACTACACCACAGGGGCGATATTTTGTACGTAATTTTATAAAAACAAGTCTAACAATGTTATGTATTATTTTAGGAGCTTTTACAAGTGAGGAGAGACTGACACGTCTCGGCTCGTTATTATCGTTGATGTCGACACATCCCCGGCTGGGATGTTGCCTGCTTCACGCCTGTACTGTTGGCTGTCTGGTCGCCATTGCAAACATCACTGTTCACTGTTCCGACAATGTAGAACTGTTCCATAATGCCGCAGATAGACGGGAAGGTAACGTATTTTTACCTCGATTAAACCATTTAATTACAGAACGGTTGTTAGATAAAGTCTATTAAGCTTAGTTCGCACTGTGTTAGAACTAGCTTTTGCCCGCGACTTCTCTAAGGGGCCATCCATAAATTACGTCACAAGTTAAGGGGGAGGGAAGGGGTCGACGAAGTGTGACATTGTGTGACAAGGGGTAGGGAGGGATACCAAATTTTGTGACATCACATTTTTTCAATTTTATATCTAAGTATTACAACAGCAAATTTAAAAAGCCACCTGTCGAATATTGAATGAGACTATTATAGATTATCCTATTATAGACTATTATAGATAGGCAAAATCTAAGTACAAAGGGGCCATCCATAAATTACGTCACATGTTAAGGGGGAGGGAGGGGGTCAACGAAGTGTGACATTGTGTGACAAGCGGTAGGGAGTGGTCACAAATTTTGTGACATCACATTTTTTCAAAATATAATATTTTGTATTTAAGTATTACAACACCAAATTTGAAAAACCTACCTATACAAATAAAAGAATAATCGAATGAGATCATTATTCCAATGGAATTGTAAAATATGTGACATCACACTAGTAGGGGGGTCTCACAAATGGGACCAGCTGGGACAAGGACGGGGAAAGGGTCAAAAAATCATGAAATTCGTGTGACGTAATTTATGGATGGCCCCTAAAGTTAAATTTATTTTTGGGAGTAGGGGTTGACACTAATGGTGGTTAATATAACGCATAGCGTTAAATTATAGCGCGCTATGTATAGTCAACGTATAGCTTACGCTATTTATATTCGCATTCGGCGCTGTAACATAACGCCACGCTATATACCTAGCGGCTAGCGTAGGCCGCAGTTATAACATTATAACCTACGAAGTTACAAACTACGCGATCTAACGAGTAACGTGCTAGACCGTGGACGTTAGATGTTATAACATAGTTATATCTATATTAATATTTTTTTTATAGAAAAGGGGGCAAACGGACAGGAGGCTCACCTGATGATAAGTGATCACCACCGCCCATAGACAACCATACCATTAGAAGATTTGCAGTTGCGTTGCCGGCCTTTTAAGAAATAGTAGGCTCTTTTCTTGAAGGTCCATAAGTCGTATCCGCTTGGAAAAACCCCTGCCAGTAATTGGTTCCACAGAGGAATAATGCGGGGGAAGAAGTGCCTCGAGAATCGCACAGTTGTGGATTTCCAGACATTAATATTCTAAATGCGAAAGTTTGGATGTTTGGATGGATGTTTGTCACTCAATCGCGCAAAAACTACTGAACAGATTTGAATGAAATTTGGCACACAGGTAGATGATGACCTGGAATAGCACATAGGCTACATTTTTATCCCGGGAAAATTAGGTGATCCCGCGGGATTCACCAAAAACTGTTATAATGCAGCGAGCTGCACTCAGCAGCTAGTATATAATATAGCGTTATTGCTCTCAGTCAATCGGTGTATAACGTTGTGATGAGTCACGCGCTATCTCGGCCGGCTCGCGCGATTGGTGTTCCAGTTACACGTGATAATATAGATAATATAGTCTATAACGTAGCGCGCTAGAAAAATATAGTTTATAGTCTATAACACGCTGTCATAAAATAGTTTATTTCAACAATACTAGTTACTACTAGAGGGGTGTCCCTTCACAAACACACGTCAGTGGAGGACCCGTCAGAAAAACCATCTAATGTGTAGGACAAAAGATTTGTGTTTTTCATAAAATAATTAAACGATTAAAGTAAAAACAAAATGTTCGCCCCGTTGGTCGAGTGTTTTTTTTTTATTCTTTTTTTTTATTAGGGACTTGTGTCGCTATGGCGATTATGTCAGTCCCATCGGATTAAGCAAATCTTAGGTTAAAGAGATGGTGGGAGGCAGCGCTGTTCTAGGCTTCTTTTAACATACTTATACACATCAAGTGCTGACTCTGATGTCGGTCTACTGAGAATGCTTTGTATAGAACCTACGTCAAAAATATTAATTTGTCTTCTTGAAATTAATGCCTCACGCTCTCTCTTGTTCTTGGCAGTCGAGTGTTTAGCGACCCTGACTATCAATCGACGGGGCTCGGGTTCGATCCCCGACGAAGACAAGCATTTGTGTGATGAGAATAAATGTTTGTATATCCAGGTTTGGGTGTTTATTAAAATATATTCTGGTATTTATATATGTATTTCTATGTATTAGTATCGTTGACTAACACCCATAATACAAGCAAATAATTTGCTTACTTTGGGGTTAGATCAGTAAATGTAATTTATTTATATTATGAGATAGCAAACAAGCAGATGGGTCTCCTGATGGAAGGAGTCAACCATCGCCTATAGACTCGTTGTTATTTTGTGGCGAAGTCTAAAGCCACATGCATGAGTTTACCGGCTACCTTACCCTCCAAACCAGAATACGACAGTGATAAGCACTGACGCTATTGCGGCAGGAATATGTAAGGCGGTGGTACCTGATCCGGGCGAGACATTGCAGAACAAATTCGTCCCGTGAATATTTATAATTATTATTGTTAGTAATCAATATTTTTCCTTCATCAAATTAAAAGTATCTTCACGCCCATATCCCCGAAGGGGTAGGCGAGGTACAAGTGCACCCACGATTAGCCGAAGATACTTGGTCCCACAAGTGTGATAGATGGCAAGCCCATCGCCAACCGGGCACTTTCCAATCCCGGGCAACTTTGTGTGTTGTGTGAAACTGAAAAAACACTTTTTTTTTAAAGTCCCCGACCCGGGAATCGACCCCGGGACCTCATGCGGTCAACTCCAAAGCTGGACCATTAGACCACAGAGGGATCAAATTAAAATGTTCAAAGCTCTTTAACTTTATTAGTTACCAGATTCAAGGTTTTTCGAAGATAGGAAATATGAGCCTCTCGTCAAAGCGAAAGCTCAGAAAAATTCAGCTTGTTATTAATCAAAAAAAAGTTTGTTCTTGAGTACGCGGTCTGTATTTCCAGAGATAAGAGAAACAAAACGTCAGTTTTCCCGAAGCTCCGACCACGCCGCGTTACACTGGATACAAGAGGAATACGAGCAGAGACGCGCAGAGAACTGGCGTGACGCGGAGAAATGGTGCGACGGGTATGGGATGAGGAAAGACCGCCTTGATTATGTCAGATGTAAGACTTTTAGATTTTTCACTTTGAATTGTTAATTTTAAACTTTGACGTTAAATAGAGGGGTATTTTAAGGTTACTGACTGCCTAGTGGTCTAGGAGCTATTAGGGCAATTTACAATCTTACGTTTAAATTATAAGAAATCTACCAGTCAATAAATTTAAAAAATGTGTTAAAACAAAACTCTGTAAAAAAGGATATTATAAAATCTCAGATTATTTAGAAGACAAAAAAGGCTAGGATTAATTGCTGCTCATACCGATCTCATAAATATTTTTTGTAATAATGTGATATTGTATAAAAATAGATAAAAAAAAGGCAAGCCCGCTGAGTTTCTTCCGCCGGATCTTTTTAGTGTGTGGTCGCGTTTCCGATCCGCTAGTAATAGTTTTAAAAAATATGTTAACGTGTTAAAATAACTTGTTAAAAAATTATTGAATAAAGTACATCTGATTTCTGATAGGGGTAGTTAATTCAGCTCAGAACAGGAGGTTGTAGCGGTATAAGCAATCTACAAACGCTACCTGAGAAATAATAAAAAATTCAAAAAAATGAAATTCAAAAATAAAATTCTGAATCGCGATATCACCATTATTTAACTTGTAGACACTATTATACAAGTTTCAACGCTTCTCAAATGTACTTCGGTCCCCAGGCAAGGTGGCGTTCCTTGGGTGACGCCATCAACCTCCACAGCTATGACGTCATCCTGACAAGAAGCTGGCCCGCTGATTCCATCACTATGACCCTTCAGCGGTACGGACCAGCGGCGCCACAAGGTCCCTGGTTCGATCCCCAGGTCTGGCAAAGGTGTTATTGAGGTTTTTCTCGAAAACCTTAAATCTCAGTAGCAGCTTGGAGTGTGACGGAATGGTGTATTACCACTCCCGTGCCTCGGATATAGTGCATAGTTAACGTTCCCGTGGAATTTCTGAAATAAAAATTATCCTATGTCCTTTCTCGGGTCTCAAACTATCTTTGTACCAAATTTCATGCAAATCGATTCAGTGGTTTAGACGTGAAGAAAAAACAGAGAGACAGAGGTACTTTCGCATTTATAATATTAATATGGATTTAAAAGGAAAACTAACAGCTAAGTAGGCTTGACAAATTTTTGAGAGATTTTTCTGTAGACCGTGAATCTGTGATGCGATATATCCGTCAATAACGTTAATCATGTTACAGGTTCGTAATAAAAGGGATACAGAATATTATTCAGCACGAATAATAAATAATAAAGTAAACACATTTAATAGTATAATTCACAATATTTAATCTGTTTAATTATTTGATAATCAACTATATTAAATCATAGAAAACTTTAGTTATTACACTTCACAACACATCACTTATCACTTGTTATCATAAGATATCTGAAATTCTTTACCAACCATTCCAACATGACTATTTTCTTCTATTTACTATTACCATAATAATAATCTTCATCTTCAATATAAATATATTATAACAATAAGGAGAAATTACTTACGTTATATCACAGTTGTGGACTCGGAGACGATCACAATGAGAATGCCCGAGGCTTACATTACCATTGCTATTTATACTACAGTGCAAATAAGTTGTTTAGTCGCATTTTGCGCGCGTGCGCCTGCACGTGCGATTGTTAATAACGTAATAACAATGACATATTGGGGCAAATTGAACAAATATTGTTACATTACCTAACAGTAATATGAAGCAATATAAGCCCTTTTTGTAGTTTATTGTGATGGGCAACTTTGGAACCGTACATTATGCGTGGCCCAACACGGACTTTATCAATTTATTCTATGTGATTTTAGTATATCTGCATATCAACTAATAAGAGATCTTTAATCTTAGCGCTATCCAACCTACACTTAGAGGCTATCCTAAAGAGTGGCGTTATAGAGAAAACCCTGGAATCAGAGGAGCTGAACCGGTTATCTGATATCGAAGAACTGGTGTCTGGAGTTCTTCTGTCAGGGTCTAATAGTATTCTAACCAGTCGCCGTTATATTAAGAGAACCGGAAAACTTATGCCTGCTATTGACTTGTGTACAAGGTAACCATGTTTTAAAATTTCCTTACTTTTTTAGGATACCATCCTATATATTGTTACGAGCTTAGAGTTCGTTTTGTGCAATAAAATTACATTTATATTAAAACAGTTTATTTACATCACAAATATACAAAACACCACAATGTAATACGTAAATACACTGCAACTAATAACACTCGATATATATATATATATATATATATATATATATATATATATATATATATATATATATATATATATATATATATATATATTCACTGTACTATATCGCTTTACACTGTTCGTCTCAAGTGTCGCTCCCGATCGCTGTATAAAAACCGATCTCTATTCGCCAACACATCCATATTTATACCCAAGGTAATGTTCGACCTTGTTCCAGAAAATTCCGAATTTATCGCGTAAACAATTCTAATTGTAAAGAAGTCTTAGTACACGCCATTTTCACCACTATGCCCTAAGCGATAAGTTCAACTATGGCATAACTATTCGGGTAACGGTGGCTATTGTTTATCAATAGAAGCAGCCTATTTCTTTCTTTCAATTCTAGATTTTTCCAGCGCTCCAACTCTTCACGTTTCTAGATTATTCGCAACAATATCAATTAAGTTTTACCATTGAATGAAATAGTCGCGCGTTTAGTTAACTATAACTGGACTGCGTACTGCGTACTGTTAGATTATTAATTCGCTTTTATACATTAAAAAATATAAGTACAAAAATGATATAGTAAAAAAATTAAAAACTTTTTACGTCTCCTGAAAAGTTGTATTTTTGTAGATATTGTTTATTGACACTTTACCGTCGATACGGGTCTATTTTAAGTACAGGAGCGGTACGAATAGGTTCGTCAGTTTTCAAATTGATTCATTTAACAGGCTGCGAGCACATATGATCTTTTGAAAATTTGTCACATTGAAAGGCTTACATAGAAAATTATGCCTAACTGTTCGATAACATGGTTCAGACTTGCTTGCATCAACACTATTTCCTTATTTTATCTTGTGTAAATGATTATTATCTAAAGAGATGCTAATGTTTTTTTTTTTTAAATTAAAACCCTTTTATTGATTTGACCTGCCATTAATATTTATGATAAAACTATTGTAAGGTTAATGTCACCGTTGTTATTTCTATACTTCTAGTTTTATTCAATATTTTATTGCAAAATATATTTGCCATAAATATAATATCCTTTGCAGATCCAATAAATTAGCAGTAAAAGTTAAATATTTTCAATTGTGATAAACTTTATTTGATAGAAAACGTTACATTTATTTAATGTTAGTAGAACTGTTTTTGTACTGGTATGTTGGCATGATTGATTCGTACACTAGTGCAAGCGAAACTAGATCTTAAGGTGACGAACCGTTTAAAAAATTTTACCTAAAATTTTTACCGTGACTATGGTTGTTAAAATTATTTATAGCAAAGGCGATCGCGCTCACATAGGCAGTGAAAGTGTGAACCACAACATAACCAAACGCCTCCAACCAGCGTTTCTGACGCATTTCGGTGGTCACCACTCTGCTGACCGTCGAGCGCTGGTCGCGTACAGCACATCGCTCATATCGCCACATACCGTCATTCTCTTCAGCAAAGGCGATGTCATTACGGACTCTATGGTAAATACAACATTTTGTATATTTCCTATAAACACCTCTGGCGCATAAGGTCGTATACAGATATTTGGTTTAAATTTATTTTTGTTATTACTCGAAAATATACGACCGTAAGCGTTTCTAAAACTTGTTAAATAAAAGTATTTCTTTTTATTTAAATAATAAGTAATTAAAAGTAATTTTAAATTTCAGGAATTAATAAACTCATATACGTAATGTAAATACGGATTTTCAATAAAAAAGGCGTTACGACCTTATGCGCCGGAGTAATTCTACGCTATAAAATGAATGACTTTTTTTCTTTTTTTTATCGTAAGATAGCAAACAAGCAGATGACTCAATTTAGGAAATAAACAACCATCGCCAAGTCTGGCGGGGTCTTAATGCCAGATGTGAAAGTTCGCTGGCTACCTTACCCTTCAAATTGGAACACGGCAATGACATGCACTGACGCTATTACGACAGGAATATGTAAGGCGATGGTTATAGAACTCTACCACCTAGCCACGACGGTAGTATATCATGTAGCCAATGGTTCACTTCTTACGAACTGCCTGGCAAAACGCAAATGATATATCAACGTAGGGCACAGGGACCAACACAGGGGATTTTCAGTTTATTCATCTGTCTGTGGGTTAATTTTCCCTTGGCCCTTGAGGTATGAATGAAAAGAAATATTGTTAACTAGCTGTTGCCCACGACTTGGTCCGCGCGGACTTCGTTTACTCCGCACAGCACCTCCCCTGTAGGTGATAGCGTGATAATATGTAGCCTATATGTTGACCCGACCTGTTAGTAATATTCATGCAAAATTTGAAGCAAATCCATGCAGTACTTTTTGAGTTTACCCCGGACATACATACAGACAAACAGACAAAAATTCTTAAAACTATATTTCGGCTTCGATATCTATTGTAGATCACGCTCCAAGTATTCTTTTAAAAAAATATTCAATGTACAGTTTTGACTTTCCTACGATTTTATTATATGTATAGATACCATGAAGCTGTATTATATCTGGATGCAGCACTTCTAATACTTACTTGAAACACAACTTTACATACTGCTGTCATCTTCTGAGGTCTAACCCTCTCTTTCTAACACAGCTGTATAAAAAGAGATGGGGAGACCTCAGAGACAGAGATATCACGTAAATATTTGTTTCAATTGATTAACACGAGTGCTAGCTACACCTGTACCTAATACTTCATGGTTAATACCCAAAGACTATCAACTTTATGCCATCCTAGTATGTTTCAATTTTGATAAGCTGATATTGATCGACGACTGCCCCGTTGGTCGAGTGGTTAGCGAGCTTGACAACGCGATCGACGGGGCACGGGTTTGATTCTCGATGGGGACAAGTATTTGTGTGATGAGCACGAAGGTTTCTTTTTCTGGATTTGAGTGTTTATTAAATATATTACAGTATTTTTATATGCATTTCTATGTATTAGTGTCGTTGACTAATACTCATAACACAAGCAAATTATTTGCTTACTTTAGTGTTAGTTCAGTAAGTGAAATTTGTCTCGTGAATATTTATTTATTGAGAAACTAGTTTTACTTCAAGCTGTGTTTAACATGAGACTACTTATCTTTTCTCGCCTTTGCGGTCTATGAGGTCCCGGGTTCAATTACCAGGTCAGGCAATTCTGAAATGTGTACAGTCTGCGCGCGAGCTCCGAGGAATTTTACGAGATGTTGACGTGCAATTAATTAGTCGATATTACACAGAGCACTCGCCCGTACCCCAGTCCCTGATTCCTCGGAGCTCTTGTGCAGACTGTAATAGCAGTTTTCTGATAAAAACAACGGGATTGGATAAGTGTCCGATTGGCGATAGGCTTGCGTTGGTCACCTTGCGGAACGAAGTATTTTCGGTAATCGTGTGTACACTGCTTCTACCTCTGCCTACCTCTTCAAGGATACGGGCGTGAAAATACTTATTTTAGGGTTCCGTACCTAAAAGGTAAAACAGAACCCTTTATTACCAATCCTCCGCTGTCTGTCTGTCTGTCACCACGCTGTATCTCTAAACCGTGATAGCTAGAAAGCTGAATTTTTTACCAATTACTTATTTCCATTGCCGATATAAAAATAAATCCGTCGATGTGCCTGACAAATTCCATATGCTATATTTGTAAGGTTTTGGGAAGCAAACAAAAACGTGCTATTAAATTAACAAATAGTCTATTTTTTATTTAATACCAAATGACAAATTAACAAATAATCTATGTATTTGTTAATTTAATAACACGTTTTTTGTTGCTTCCCATAATCGTACAAATATCGCTTATGGAATTTGTCAGGCGCAGCGACGAAATACTAAAAATAAAAAGTTGAACATATTAAGGGGGAATAAATGTGTTTTCGTTTTTTTTTTTTTTTTTGCTATGATACGGAACCCGTCGTGCCCAAGTCCGACTCTCACTTGGCCGGTTTTTCCTTTATATTTTTTACTTATAACTTTATTAAATCTTTAACTTTAAAAATTGCTTACAGATCGACAGCAATGAAGACACTACAGAAATATACTTGCCGAGGCATAAATTAAAGATACAAATGCCTACTAGGTAAGATATCCAGGATCCCTATATTTTGATATTTAAATTAAATAATTATATTTTTATATATGTCATAAGAAGATAGCAAACAAGCAGATGGGTCTCTTGATGGCAAGAGTCAACCATCGCCTATAGACACCAAAGATGTTAATGGTGCGCTGCTATCTTGTGGCGAGGTCTAATACCACATGCATAAGTTTACCGGCTACCTTACCCTCCAAACCGGAACACGATAGCGACAAGCAGTGACGTTATTGCGGCAGGAATGGATAAGGCAGTGGTACCAGACCCGGGCGAGACAATGCAGAACTATACCACCTAGTAGCCACGATGGTAGTGACTTGCATAGCCAATCGGTCGCGTCTTACGACCTGCTGGCAGAACGGCAGTTGGTCTATTCTTCAAAGAAACCCGGGACAAACACGGGGGAATTATACAAGACTTCTATAATATGGTGATCTGTAAACAACTAACAACCTATAAAACAATGGCCGGCCAATGCACCTCTGTATTGCAGAGCAAACGAGACGTTATATTGAAAAATCTACGTTTGTGACTGAGAGCGATATCTATACATACAATAAAATCGTAGGAAAGTCAAAACTGTACAGTGAATATTTTTTTAAAAGAATACTTGGGGCGTGATCTACAATCGATATCGAAGCCAAAATATAGTTTTTAGAATTTTCGTCTGTTTGTCTGTATGTATGTCCGGGGTAAACTCAAAAAGTATTGCATTGATTTACTTCAAATTTTGCATGAATAGGTCGGGTCAACATATTATAGGCTACATATTATCACGCTATCACCTACGGAGGAGGAGCTGTGCGGAGTAAACGAAGACCGCGCGGACGAAGTCGTGGGCAACAGCTAGTATATTTATATGTGTAGCTGTTGGTCACGGACAGGGAGAAATATGTAGCTATGATGAAATATCGCTCATGAAGAACAATATATCGTCGATGTTTGAGGTTTGTATATCGATGTTAAAACATCGATGTTCATGAACGATATATCGATGGAAAAAATCGATATATCTAATTATTTTTTTGTGTGTTATAGCACTCACCCCGTGCTTGGGAAACTGGAAAAAACCTTAAAAACAACAAAGAAAAATATCGACACGCGGGATTTGAACCTGCGACCATCTCCCTAAAGCCGGGCTTTAGGGAGATGGTCGCAGGTTCAAATCCCGCGTGTCGATATTTTTCTTTGTTGTTTTTAATCGATATATCGTTTGTCATAGTTGATCACGGACAGGGAGGAAAATGTAGCTATGATGAAACATCGCTCATCAAGAACAATATATTGTCGATGTTTGAGGCTTCAATATCGTTGTTAAAACATCGATGTTCATGAACGATATAAATACATACATACATATCTTCACGCCAGATCCCTTACGGGGTAGGCAGAGAGAACCGAGTGCCATACATCACGATCCTTGCAAGCTTGTCTCGCTCCCTCCACATTCATCACTCTCTTCATAAAAAAAATTATACCTATCATTTGGGCAAATACGACTTGTAGGCATAAAATTTGTCTGTCCGTATGTCCAATTATTAAGAGCTTCTTGATCGATCTTTATGACAATTGGTATACGCTGAAAACACGTTATTGTATTTTCTGTCATCGGTGTAAGGGCGTAAATTCATCGACGTCAAAGTAAACCAGAGGTAATCTAATAGCAATAGTGGCTTATGGCGTACTGTCTGCACCATGTAGCCTGCTGCATCATAATATTTTTTGGTGAATCCGGGAACAACTCATTTTTCCGGCATAAAAAGCGTACGTGCTAGGTCTTCATCCAGTATTCCAGATCATCATCTAATTTCATCCCAATCCGTACTGCATTTTTGCTATGTTAAGACCGCCCCACTGGTCGAGTGGTTAGCGACCCTGACAACGCGATCGACAGGGCTCGGTTTCGATTCCCGACGCGGACAAGCATTTGTGTGATGAGCATCAATGTTTGTATTTCCGGGTTTGGGTGTTTATTAAATATATTCTAGTATTTATATATGTATTTCTATGTATTAGTATCGTTGACTAACACCCATAACACAAGCAAATAATTTGCTTACTTTGGGGTTAGATCAGGAAGTGTGGTTTGTCCCGTGAATATTTATTTATTTATTTATGTTCATATTTATATTTAAGTCCATTAGTTAATTCTTTTTTAAAGGAAAATTTCAATTAATTCTTTTTGCTGAGAGGAAAACTGTGCGTTATATGTCTTCAAATCAATACATTTAAAATTGACCAATTATGTAAAACGTCCAAATTTTGAGCCCTAAAGAAGTCAACAATGTTGACGAAACGTTGGTGATAAAATATCACCGACCACACAGCCCATAGACACCTAATAATAGGCGAATGACTTGTGTCAACACATCTGACTTATAGTTCCGATGTAAATGCTCACGCGCCAATGAGTAGTGATTGGGTAATCAGTGTCGACCAATCAGATGCTCTGTACATTACTATCTTTCACTGTGGCCTTGAGTTAGCCAATTGCGGCGTTGCAACCCCACTTCGTCTTACCTCAGCTAGTTGCCAGAATGCATTCAATACGGAAAATCAAACATTAGCCGTTTATAGGCTGTGTGGTCGGTGTAAAATATAAAAGTTTCACATAAGCTATTTGTCAATTTTTCCCTTTAAAAAAGAATTAATTGAAGTAATTTTTGCCTGATTGAGTAACAAATATTCCATTCATACACGCAAATTTTCAGATTTATAATATTATAAAGCTGACCCGCGCAGCTTCGCTCGCGAGTATATTAATAAGTCGTCCAAATAGCTTTTAATAAAAATTTCATCCCCTATTTCAGCCCTCCAGAGACTGATTTTTGAAAAAAAATTAGCCTATATTTGACCCCGGATCTTCAACTATATCCATGCCAAATTTCATGAAAATCGGTCCAGAGGTTTAGCCGTGAAAGCGTAAGAGACAGACAGACTTTCGCATTTATAATATTATAGTATGGACTAGCGACCTGCCCGTGGTTTCACCCGCGTAGCTTTTGTTTCCGTGGGAATATCGAAAAGGTTTATATACTTAAACCTTCCTCAAGAATTTATCTATTTATTTAAAAAAAACGCATCATAATCCGTTGCGTCGTTTTAAAGATTTAAGCATACATAGGGACAGAGAGAGAAAGCGACTTTGTTTTATACTATGTAGTGATTATAGTCGTAATATAAACTTCCGAGCTAGGTGTGATAAGAAACAATCTTTTCTTTACATTTTTACAGGCAAGCGGGCCTCATATTGAAAGCCAGAACAATGTTATGGAACACTCTAGAGTATTACATCGAAAGAGATCTGCGAAGTATAGAGTACGAGGAACTCACAGAAACTTCTAGATTCAAGACTTCACTTGTCAAAATCATTGGAAGAATTCTAGTCGAGGCGCAGAAGGAAATTAGTGATAAATGTGTACAAAATGTTGACGTTAGATAAATAAAAGCTTATAACGTGTATTTATTTATTGTGTTTTTAAATTATACTTCTTTTGGCTAATTAGGACATTAGACTCCATTTTGAAGTTTTGCAATATAACTACAAAAGTTTATTACAAATTTATTTTGAAAAAAAAACTATTTTTAAAATTTTTCAATATCTCTCGTCAGAATGTAAGGATCCTGATTGATTCAACGCATCTTTTAGGATTCTATAATAAAAAAAATCCAAAACTTATATAAGAAAACATTTGGAAATCTTTTTATAATAATAACAATAGTAATGTCGGTGGACAAATTACACTCATTATCATGGTATGTCAGTCTTGATCTGTCGCGAAAATAGTAACAAGTAGGTATAAACAATCGTTCGCCTTTTACGAACTGCCTGGCATCTTCTGGGCTCGTTCTTTGCGGCCAACTCGACTCTGGATGACCAAAGGAACGCACCACTTATCATCCCGCAGTGTGATAGGTCTATGCCAGAACCACAGTTCCGGCAGTCATATGTGCGTAAAACACTACTTTCCTTGGACATCCACCAGTCGAGTGGGCCTGATGGCATCCCTCCGATTGTGCTTAAAGTGTGTGCTCCAGAGTTGGCGTCAGTATTGACGCACTTATTCCAACTCTCCTATTCACTCGGCGCGGTACCGAATTCATGGAAAACAGCTTTAGTGCATCCCATTCCTAAAAAAGGTGATCGCTCTAATCCGTCAAACTATCGGCCAATAGCCATAACCTCCTTGTTCTCCAAAGTCATGGAGACACTTATAAACTGTCAGCTCCTGATGTATTTAGAAAAGCGCCAGCTGATTAGCGACCGTCAGTACGGTTTCCGTCGTGGTCGCTCAGCTGGTGATCTTCTAGTATACCTGACGCATCGCTGAGCGGAGGCAGTTGAGTCTAAGGGGGAGGCATTGGCAGTTAGTTTAGACATAGCGAAGGCCTTCGATCGGGTATGGCATAAAGCAGCTTCTCAAAGCTGCCTTCCTATGGGCTTCCCGAGAAATTATGCAAGTGGATCACCAGTTTTTTGGCTGATCGTAGTATCAAGGTCGTAGTCGACGGTGCATGCTCCGATCTCAAACCTGTCAATGCTGGTGTTCCCGAAGGCTGGGTGCTATCTTCGACACTGTTTCTTCTGCATATCAATGATATGTTGCGAATTAGTAACGTACATTGCTATGCGGACGACAGTACCGGTGATGCTACTGATAAATATTCGGGTTATATACTGATATATATATAGCAACAAGAAAACCACGTCCGTTCATTAGCACCTTTAATCGCAGAGAGGGAGACCGTTACACGTGAAACGTCAGGTAGCTCGCGGGTCTACCCTCTACACATAAATATAAATAATTTATATATCTGACATACATTACACCCTACCACTAAAATGACACTTAATCTAAAATCTAAACAAACACTATTACTTACTTACTAACATGGAAGTTACCTTTACATACAATTGAATCCTTACACTATTGGCTACGAATACAGTGGAATTCCTGTGCATACCTAACCACAGGTTTTTTTATACGTTTAGGGTATCTAGGAGCGTTCACTGGCATCTTAATAAGTGATGGGCCTGGGTCTACGACGGGGTTTTCGCTTTCACTTTCTAACGAACGGGGACTAGACCCCGGGCTAGCCTGTGGTGTCTCGCAAACAAAGGTCTCCGTATCCTCAGAGTGACTCTTTCTAATATCACTAGATGTTGGCATATCTAGCGCAAAAGTTCCCCTTTTTCTGATCTGGTCTATGTGTCTTTTTACTGGTAGACCGTTTTCCCTACCAACCAAAAAATGTCTCGATCCAAGTTTCTTTTCTACTTGACCTGTATCCCATTTCCTTCCCTCTGTATAATTACGCAGCCATACTTTATCTCCGACTTGAAAGTCTCGCGTGACCCCTTTCGAGTGGATAATTTGTTTATATTGTGCCATATTTACCTTATCCGTTAACTGTCGATCACCTCGGAGTAAATCAAGCCTACACCGCAATTGCCTACGTTGTAGTATCATAGCAGGCGAAACCCCGGTTGTGCTATGTTCTACGTTCCGATATGCTAATAAATAGGCTTGTAACGCGACGTCAATATCACAACCCTCACGAAAAGACTTTTTAATGGCCTTTTTACACAATTTGACCGCTCCCTCCGCCGCACCATTAGAAAATGGATGGTAAATGGCCGAAAATGTTAATTTTATACCATTAGTACGCATAAATTCTGCGTACTCGTGGCTAGAGAATGGCGGTCCATTGTCCGACACTATCTCTTGTGGCAACCCAAACCTAGCAAATGTTTCCCGTAGGACTTTTATGACGGCAAAAGCTGTTGTTTTAGCCATTGGAAAAATTTCAATCCACTTGCTAGATGCGTCGATGAGGACTAAGAAGGTTCTCCCTTGATAAGGACCCAAAAAATCGACGTGTAAACGTGACCACGGCTCTAATGGATATGGCCACGGTTGTAGCGGGGCTCTCGGTGGTGCGCTGGCCTCTGCCGCACAAGTTGAGCACTGTTTACAGGCCCTTTCAATGTCGGCGTCTATACCCGGCCACCATATAAAACTTCGCGCAACGCTTTTCATTTTTACAATACCTAAATGCCCAATATGCAGCTCTTTAAGCAAGGTGTCACGCAATACCCCCGGAATCACTAAACGATACCCCCATACAATACACCCCATATCCAAATATAATTCATTGCGACGCACAAAATATGGTTTCAATTCACTCTCCGTGCATTCCCGTGGCCAACCAGATTGTAAATATAGCACTATTTTTTGTAAAATACTATCTCGCGGCATTTGTTCCTGTACCTGTTTCCTTGTCACGGGTAAAAAATTTTGAATAAAATTTAAATATGTACTTTCTGTTTTGATTTTACCTTCCACCTCTAACGGTAAACGCGACAAAGCATCTGCTGCATTATTCTCGCTACGCACATACTCTATGTTGTAATCGTACCCGCCTAAAAGCACTCCCCAGCGCTGCATGCGACTGGCTGCCATTACAGGTATACCCGCCTTATCGCCAAAAATCGTTACTAATGGTTTGTGATCTGTTCTTAATGTAAACTTACGACCATAAAGGTATTGATGGAATTTTCTTATTCCGAAGATGATCGACAACGCCTCCCGTTCGATTTGCGAATAACTTTTCTCAGCTGTATTTAGGGTTCGCGATGCATAGGCTATAGGGCGCTCGCCCTGCGGAGTTAGGTGAGAAATAACGGCTGCCACCCAGACACTACTTGCATCTGTGGTTAATATAAGTGGCAGTTCCCCCGAATAATGCGCTAATACCGGACTCTTCACTAACATACTCTTTACTTTATTAAATGCTAAGTTACAATTTTTATCCCAAATAAAATTACATCCTTTTTTTAATAAATTATACAGAGGTGCTAGAATTGTACTAATATTTGGCACAAATTTGGCATAGTACATAACAAGTCCCAGAAAAGATCTTAGTTCTGTTACATTTGTGGGGGGTCTAACATTCTGAATGGCTTCAATTTTATCCGGAGATGTTTGCACTCCCTTTGCACTGATAACAAACCCTAAATAAGACACAGAATCGGCAAAAAAAGTGCACTTTTCTCTCTTTACTTTCAACCCGTATTCCTTTAACCGACTAAACACGGCATGCAAAGTTTTTAAATGGCTCTTTTCATCAGGTCCTGTGATTATAATGTCATCTAGGAATAGGCCCACGCCTGGTATACCTGCGAATAATTGCTCTAATTTCCTTTGAAATATACCAGGACTCGATGCTAAACCATATACTAGCCTATTATATCGAAAAAGACCCTTATGAGTGTTGATAACTACGTATTTTTTTGAATCATCAAGCGGAAATTGTGCATAGGCCTGTGACAGGTCAATTTTTGTGAATTTTTGCCCCCCATGTAGCCTAGACAACAAGTCTTCAACTTTCGGTAATGGAAAACGATCTACTTCTATGCATTTATTTAAAGTTATTTTAAAATCGCCACAAATGCGGATCGTACCGTCTTTCTTCATGATAGGCACCACAGGCGTCGCCCACTCCGAGCTGGTAACCGGTGTAATGATACCGTCGCGCACCAGCTCCGCTAGCGCGTGCTCGACCGGCTCGCGCAGCGCGTAGGCCAGTGGCCGCGCGCGCATGAACACCGGCCGCGCGTCGTCTCGCATTCTAAACCCGACCGCGCCGCCAGTGAACCTTCCCAGGCCCCCGTCAAACACCTCACAGTATCTGGAACTAAATTCCGCAAAATCAAACTTCTCGCTCTTAATAAAATAACCACTAGCTACAGGTATCTTAATATCTAGCTCACTAATCCATTGTCTGCCTAAAAGGTTGGTTTTGCCAAAATTAATAACATATAAATCTAATTGCTTATGTTTCCCTCCATACTTAACGAGTGGTTGAATTTTACCTACGGGCTTTACAATTTCTCCCGTATAATATCTCAGTCTCAACTCGCTATTCATCATTTTACAATTAGAAAATAATTTGTCATAACACTCTAAACTAACGCACGATATCGCGCTGCCAGTGTCAATCTCCATAACTAGCTGTACATCGTTAACGCAAATATTTATGGTGTATGGTGCAAAACAATTTAAACTACTACTGTCTATAGAAAAATTATTTACCTCATCGCTATCAGTGTCATTCACGTCTGAATTCCTCACATCTTGATGGGCTAAATTATGTGTGTCCACTGTGTGCTGAATTTTGGGGCACATTTTTTTTAAATGTCCTTGTTCGTTACATACCCGACACACATACCTCTTATATCTACATTGCGACGTTTCATGTTGCTCTCCACAGGCCATACACTGGAAATTAACATGCTGTTTTTTACTATAAGTCTGGATAGACCCGTGCCGTAACCCGCTACCCGCTCCGCTTATGGCACTCGGACCACCGCCACCAACCGGTTTGTTATAAATGGCGCTCTGTCGATCCGATCTCGCCCTGTGCTGCGATTGTATGCGCCGGTTACGCTCACTTCTCCGCTTTATTAAGTGGATGGCTTCCTCGCTGGATATACCGACACCTCTCGTCCGGGCTTGGTTTGCTACTAATACGGCGTCTGTCTCCGCCGCCTCCATGGCTACTGCAACTTTTATTGCCCTTTCCAACTTAACATTATCTTCCGCGAAAAGCCTTTGCCGAATATTTTCGTTATTTAACCCAGACACAAACTGATCGCGTAAATTTTCTGTTAGGGCCGTCGCTGTAAAACGACAGTTTATAGACAGTTTTTTTAGTTCTGCGATGTAATCCGCTACGCTTTCATCTTCTCTTTGTAGACATTTTCTATATTTGTATCTTTCCGCCAATAAACTCGGTATTGGTTGCAAGTGACTTTGCATAATCTCCACCAGCTCTTTAAAACATTTTTGCGACGGTTTTTCAGGCGTACATAAATTCACCATCAACTCATACGTCTCACTACCAATAACCGTGATCAATGTTGCAACTTTCACTGTGGAATCGTCAATTTTATTAGCAATAAAGTACTGCTCCAAACGGTCCACATACAAATTCCAACTGTCTTTTTTTAAATCGAACTGCCCTACTGTACCGATCGACATACTCATTAATTTGTATTATTTTCCGACTTTAACAGTTTTAATTGTTAATTTATATATAAAACACACGCGTGCACTCGTACTATCGTCGCCACTGATAAATATTCGGGTTATATACTGATATATATATAGCAACAAGAAAACCACGTCCGTTCATTAGCACCTTTAATCGCAGAGAGGGAGACCGTTACACGTGAAACGTCAGGTAGCTCGCGGGTCTACCCTCTACACATAAATATAAATAATTTATATATCTGACATACATTACAGCTACATAGCGGTATTTCTCGGGAACACGTCGAAGAGGGTCGGAACAAGCTCGTGTCTGAACTCGAGAATCGACTAACCGATGTCTCAGAATGGGGTCGTCAAAACCGTGTCACATTTAACCCCAAAAAGACGCAGCTTGAGCGTTCACCGTAAAAAAAATGATGTGGTGTCGCGGGACACCAGTTAGGAACGAACTTCCTTCGGCTAAACGACACTACTCGCTTGTGTACGCGACTGTCGCGCGTGCGCACGTCTCATTTAACGCTTTTATTCCACGCATTTTTCTTACGGTTTTACTATCACATTTTTTTCAGTTCGGTCGCGCAGCAAAATCCCTATCCCCTCCAAGCCTGCCGTAAGGAACTTCGTTCCAAAAACCCTTTGCCGTATCACCTCGGTTCGAAAACACTCTCCTGACAGCCTCAGTCAGTATGGAAAACTGGGAGTCGACATATCGAACAACGTTCAGTTCCGCGGTCATTTGGTAGGAAAGGCTAAACTAGCCTCTAAAAAGCTTGGTGTTCTCAGTAGAGCAAAGCAGTACTTCATGCCAACCCATCGTCTTCAACTTTACAAGGCCCAAATTCGACCTCACATGGAGTACTGTTCTTACCTCTGGGCCGGAGCTCCTCAGTACCAGCTTCTTCTTGATCGCATCCAACGTAGAGCGGTTCGAATCGTCGACGATCAGGCTATTTCTAATCGGCTTGACTCTTTGGCGTTACGCAGAGATGTAGGTTCGCTCTGCATCTTTTACCGTATGTATCATGGCGAGTGTTCCGAAGAGTTATTCGGACTAATTCCTGCCGCTAAATTCTATCATCGGACATCACATCAAAATTTATAGTTCCATCTTAACACCTCGATGTCTGGAAATCCACAACCATGCGCTTTTGTCGTCACTTTTTGCCTCGCACTACTCTTTTGTGGAATCAACTGCCCTCGGGTGTATCTCCGAACGGATACGACTTAGGGACCTTCAAGAAACGAGCTTATTCATTCTTAACAGGCCGGCAACGCAGCTGCAAGACTCCTGATATTCCAGATGTCCATGGGCGGCGGTAATCACTTATGATCAGGTGCACCACCTGCTCGTTTGCCCCCTCTGCTATAAAAAAAGAACGGTAAATAGTATTTTCTTCAAAAAGGGCCCGAACCTACAAGGGGAATACTTTTACTCTACCAGCGCAGCCCAATGAGATTAGTATCAACAGCGGTAAAAAACACTATTAACTAATTATTAAAAAAACGGTTAGTTTCTTGGGATACCAGACAGAACTGAAGCTCTTTATAAAAATATTAATTCCAAGTTCTATTCAAGGAATAATTAAAATATTTTTTTATCGATATAAACTACTCAAAACAAAATAGGACCCTCTTTGATTTCCGCCTTTAAAATGAAAATGGATATTTTTTTGTAGTTTTAATGGATAGATATAGTAAAACAGTTAAGTTTTATTAACTACTAGCTGTTGCCTGCGACTTCGTCCGCGCGGACTTCGTTTACTCCACACTGCTCCTCCCCTGTAGGTGAGAGCGTGATAATATGTAGCCTATATGTTGATCCGACCTGTTAGTAATATTCATGCAAAATTTGAAGTAAATCCATGCAGTACTTTTTGAGTTTACCCCGGACATACATACAGACAAACAGACAAAAATTTTAAAAACTATATTTTTGGCTTCGATATCGATTGTAGTACCCCGAGTATTCTTTTTAAAAAATATTCAATGTACAGTTTTGACTTTCCTACGATTTTATTATATGTATAGATTCAAACAGAGTAAATGATTAAAAAAAATTATACACAAAAATGAAAAAATAGAATTTACCTTTAAAAATTCGAACTTTACAAGTTTTGATTTTTAACAAAAATTAAATTGATGGTTACACAGAGGTGTGTTTAATATCGGATGGGTGCTCCTTGATTACGTACTGTTATGAGCAAACCTTATATGAAGTAAACGCATATGCAAGCATTATGTCACTTCAATAAAACTGATTTTTATGTTAATTTCCACAGTCTTCCTCCAGATTTTGTCCGGTTAACACATAACTTTGTAAATATCGAGCAGTGTGAATATACATTAGTTTCAGCCGAATTAAAGTGTTTTTTTTTAAAAAGGACTAACAGGCCGCCATCCTTACAATTTTGGTGTCAGAAGTGGGATATCCTGGATTCCGAATTCCCAGGATAATTTAGGTGTTAGGCGTCGCGATTTTCGAATTCCGCCTGACAACCATTTTGTGGCCCTGTGACTTTAGTCTTTAGCTACGTGCTAGTTCGCCGACGGTAAGCCTTGGCACCGTATGCCTAAGCCCGCGCTACTGCACCCTGTGGTCGACGAGTAAGTCTTGAGCATCATCAGCCAAGCCCGCGCTACATCACCACATCACCTACTTCGCGCTGTCAACTTTGATCGACGTGTAAGTCTCCGCTCTATAGCGTGAGCCCGCATCACCTCGTACTGCTTAATTCATCATCGACGGACAAGAAGACTCGTCATCATCACCGAACCTATAAAACGAAAGGCATTTCAACGTGACTTCGACGGAACTGCAATACGACTCCGTGAGTCGCCGTGCCGGTTACTCGAAGCTGTCGCCAGGGACATTCGCTGCGCTCTGCATTCTTCGTTGCCATGCACAATACCTTCAAGGTTAAGATGTTCCTGCGGTTCGTGATTATTTTTCTGTGAGTTTTATTTTTTCCAATTTAAAGTGTAAAGTGAATTTTCATTTAAACATCAAGATTTTATTTTTCAAGATTTTATATTTCTAGATTCAGAACTTTTATTAGAACATTATTTCAGAGTTTTTAAATAACTTTTAAAGTCATATAAATAATTTACTACTTATACAATTTTATACAATCTTATTGCTAACTTATATGATATTAATTTACATTTTCTATAATTTTTCTATTTACGTTTTTGTGTGTATTTTTCTGATGTTCTGTACAGCTTTTTAATTTACAATTATTGATGTTTAAATTTAATAAAAAAGAACAGACTACTGAAGTCGATACTAATACCGACTCAGACAGTTCTCTATCGAAACCATTATCTCAAAGGAAAAAATTAAACATGAGTGATAAAATTACACTCTCTGTTCTTACCAAATTCATTAAACCATATAACGGGGATCGGGAATCCCTTCCCGCGTTTTTAACCAATTGCGAAAGTGCAATTTCTTTAGCGAGTACAGACCAACAGAACTTTTTAGTCAAATATATCGTGTCACAACTTGAGGGCAAGGCTCAGTTAGCTTGTTGTTTGAAAAAATTCGATAATTGGCTTGAAATCAAACAGTTTTTAAAGGTAACTTTTGGAGAAAAAAAGCATTCAACACACCTTTTAGTAGATTTACAAAACTGCAAGCAATTACCCAACGAAGATGTGACACAATATTCTTTAAGGATTGAATCCTGCCTTACGCGGCTTCAGTCCGATATTCATTACAGTTGTGAAAATGAAAAGGAACTTATGGGCAGACTTGCTGCCATGGAAGATTTGGCTTTAAATACATTTTTATTAGGTATGAACTCAAACTTCTCACACATTGTGCGCTGCCGGAATCCTAAAGGACTTTCCGAAGCGATCACTCATGCCATTGAAGAAGAAAAACTGTTTAAGCTATCTAAACTATCTCAACGACCTTCTTCTTCCTCTAAACAATGTTCAATATGTCGAAAGTTTGGCCATAGCTCTTCCGATTGTTTCAAAAATAAATCTAAACATTCTTTTACAAACTCTTACCACGTAAATTCGAATTTAAATCATCGTAATAATTACTCTAATAATTCTACAAATAAAAATAATTACGCCTCGAATCAAATATGCGCGTATTGTAAAAATCGTGGTCATTTAATAGGCGATTGTCGGAAGCTTAAATATAAAAACAATAATTATATGCACCGCGATCTGCCACGCAACGTGATACCTTCAAGTTCACGGTCGCCGACGAGCAATTCGTCTAATCATAACGTTACCAATAACAATTCTAATATACACGTTATCTCTAACGAAAATAATTTAAACTAAATTCCGTTTCGGTGCCGTGTCTACCGAAACCTTTTGCAATTCGTAACGACACGAATAGTTCTAAGACAACAAAAAACTACGGCAAAAAGCCTAAATCTAATGAGTCCTTAAAGGGGTCTAAAGGACACTCTTGTGGTCAATTCACGGTTGCACAAGATGTACCTTCTGTTTATTCTATAAACTCTAATTTTAATAGGCTTCAATCCTGTGTTCCTAAATTATTTTCCGCACAGGCTAAAGTAAAGACAATGACTCATAATAGCTGTGTTCCTAAGTTATTTTCTACACAGCGTAATGGACGATCAGAGATTTCTCAACCTTGTGTTCCTAAATTATTTCCTGCACAGGTTAACGAAAATACAGAGTATTCTAAGTCAAATAATTATGTTAATGTCTCTGACGTCACTCTTAAGAAATCATTAAGGTTCTCGAACCTTTCACAACGCAACCCTTTATCTCGTGAAAAATCGAGTTCTTTTTCAAGGGATTGCTCTTATAATAAAACGTATTCTATAAATAACGTAAATAACAAAGTTTCTCTTCCTCATGTTTATCTAAAAACCAATATGAATGATAAGCCTCTATGTTTATTAATTGATACTGGTTCCTCAGTTTCAATCGTGAAACTCTCAAGTTTATTAAAAGGTCCAGTACTTAAAAATAATATCATTACACTCAAGGGATTAAGTGATAACGACTCAACGTGTGAATCACTCGGTTCTATTAAACTTAATTTCGAATATCAAATCTCATCTACACGTAAAATTGCTTTTGATTTTGTGTTTCACGCTATTGACGATGCTATTCAATTAAATTATGATGGTATAATTGGTAGTGACTTTATACAACATTTTAAAATCAACATACAATATACTAATAATTCATTAAACTTAGAAGGTTACTTAATACCTATATGTTTTAGTAAATCATCATATGTTATACCTGCGAGATCAGAAATGGTAATCGAATGTCCAGTCAGTAATCTACGTGATTTCGTAAATAAACGCGAAGCTCTAGTACTAGATCAGAAAATTTGTGAAGGTGTATTTTTAGCTAACGCTATTGTAAGTTTAAAATCAAACAACAGAGTTAATGTTACAGTTTTAAATACCACCGAATCTGAAATCGAAGTTGATAATTTTCAGGTACAGTTAACTCCGTTCGATTTACTAACTTCAAAGTTAGATGATTCTCAACAAGAACTTATTCATCAATTAAATTCTTTAAATATAAATAGATCTCAAAAGGTTTTAGATCAAATTAGAATATCTCATTTAAATCCTCAAGAGAAAAAGTTATTAATAATTGTATTTCTAACTATACAGACATATTTTATCTCGACGGAGAATTTTTGACACATACAGATGTGATGCGCCCCCGATTCACGTAAAATCATACCGTTTCCCTGAAGTTCATAAAGATGAAGTAGAAAAGCAAATTAGAAAAATGCTTGATGAAAATATAATCAGACCTTCTACGTCACCTTGGTGTGCTCCCGTTTGGGTAGTACCAAAGAAGCGTGATGCTTCCGGTAAACAAAAATGGCGTATCGTTATTGATTATCGTCGTTTAAATGACGTTACTGTCTCTGAAGTTTATCCTCTTCCACTTATAACGGATATTTTGGACCAATTAGGTCATTCGAAATATTTTAGCACGCTAGATTTAGCATCTGGTTTTCACCAATTATTATTAAATCCTAAAGATATTGAGAAAACCGCATTCAGTGTTTCTACTAATGGTATTTCTGGACAATTTGAATTTTTGCGCATGCCATTTGGGTTAAAAAATGCCCCTAGTACCTTTCAAAGAATGATGAATTTAGTGCTTACTGGTCTACAAGGTTTAGACTGTTATATCTATTTAGACGATTGCATTATCTACTCTCACGATCTTGAATCTCACATAATAAAGCTAGAATCTGTATTTTCTAAACTTAGAGAGGCAAATCTTAAACTCCAGCCCGACAAATGTGAGTTTTTGCGACGTGAAGTTGCGTATCTTGGGCATGTTATTACAGATAAAGGTGTTTCGCCTAACCCTGACAAGGTCAAGGCTATTTCCGAATTTCCTACACCGAAAACTCCAAAAGATGTCAAATCTTTCCTTGGGTTAACTGGTTACTATCGTCGTTTATTTCTCTCATATAACTAAGCCTCTAACTTCGTTATTAAAAAAGGATGTAAATTTTCATTGGTCAATTGAACAGGAACAATCTTTTAACACTTTAAAGCAAAAACTTATTTCTGCTCCCTTGTTACAATACCCAGATTTTTCGCAACCCTTTATTGTTACAACTGACGCTTCAAATTATGCCGTTGGTGCTATTTTATCACAAGGTGAAATCGGTAAAGACAAACCTATTGCATTCGCGTCTCGTACTATGAATAAACAAGAAGGCAATTATTCAACGACAGAAAAAGAACTTTTAGCAATTTTGTTCGCTGTAAATACATTTCGACCTTATTTATATGGGTATAAGTTTAAAATTGTGACAGATCACCGTCCATTAACATGGTTGTTTAACGCTAAAGATCCAGGTGGACGCTTGCTTAGGTGGAGGTTAAAACTCGAAGAATACGAGTACGAAATTGTATATAAACCAGGTAGAATAAATAGTAATGCAGATTGTTTATCTCGTTACCCAGTAAATGCTATCACTAATTCTAATATTAATAATGATACTTATGAACAATATTTTAAAAAGCAATTTACTAAAACTACGCCTAATTGTGATACGCAAATTGAAGAACACAATCAAAGTTTATATTTAGCCAAACAAAAATCAATTGCTTGCCCGATGTCTCTAGACCTTGATTACTCTATGCCATATTGCGAACAGTTCTTATCAATGTTAGATGATTCCATTTCATTCCGCGAGTCGGAACGGACACCTGATACCATACAGGTTGTCGATTGTAAAAACAATTTAAAGCTTTATTTCTTATATTCTAAGGTTCATCATTATGACGAAATTAGTTACAAAACTATTTACAATTTATTAATTAAACTAAGAGACCGAATTATTTCTAATAATGACTATGATAAAGAATTAGCTATTTCCGATTTTTCAGAACCGTTTTCAAAATTTGTGTATGTGAAAATTTATAACATGATATCTTATATTTTTAACGGCACAAATATTAAGATTCATATATACAAAAATCAAATAGTTTATCCTACTCCGGCCGAAATACCGAACATTTTAAAAGAAAATCATGGTACTACTATCGCCGGTCACCCCGGTATCAAACGCATGCTAAGTAGAATCAAAGCTTCCTACTATTGGAAAAATATGCGATCTGATGTTGAACGTTTTATAAAAGACTGCAAAGTGTGTCAAGTTAATAAACCATTACGACTCTCTAATAAAGCGCCTATGGTAATTACTTCCACTAGTACTAGGCCATTTGAGAGATTAGCTCTCGACATGGTTGGTCCCTTTCCTGAAGCCGGTATTCAAAAATTTAAATATATCTTAACATTACAAGACGACTTAACTAAATTTTCTAATGCTTATCCCATGATCACGTGTACAACCGACGAGGTTGCACGAAGTCTTATTCATTTCTTTTCGTTATTCTCGTTTCCAAAAATGATACTCACTGATCAAGGCACTACTTTTACCTCTGAATTATTTAGGCAACTGACAGACATACTTAAAATAAAAAGTCTCTATTCTAGCCCGTATCATCCTCAGACTAATGGCTCTCTTGAAAGATCACATGCTACACTAAAAGAATATCTAAGATCTTTCGTTAACGAAAATCAAAGCGATTGGCATTGTTACCTTGCAACCGCTATTCTATCATATAATACTACTCCTCATTGCACGACGGAGTTTACACCATTCGAATTATTATACGGTTATAAGCCGTCCATACCTAGCAGCATTTATGAAACTGATAACAACACTACCTACCAAGAGTACATTCGCGCACTGCAATATAGAATGAAGTACTCTCGTGAAAAAGCTATTGAAAATATAATTAAAAGTAAACAAGCCTCAAAAAAATATTATGACGTCTCTTCGAGAGAACTGAGTTATAAAACAGGTGATATGGTTTATGTCAAACATCACCACAGACTTCGCAAAGCCTTATCTCCAGTGTGGAAAGGCCCTTTTAAAGTTATTAAAACACATGGTAAAAATAATGTTACTATATGCATAAATAGAAAACATGTTAAATATCATGTTAACGAACTAAAGCCGATGTAAACTTGTATAATTTGTTCCAGGTATGTAATCGATCCTTGCGTTTCGAATCC
Organism: Apodemia mormo; assembly: GCA_036924255.1. Lineage (NCBI taxonomy): Eukaryota > Metazoa > Arthropoda > Insecta > Lepidoptera > Riodinidae > Apodemia > Apodemia mormo. Next base: position 15,631,195 of record JAUPFN010000024.1, on the reverse strand, counting down.
GATTGAATTAGTAACAAATAGCCCAGGTATTTACTTCGACCCTACTTCTGTTGTGTACTTTCAAAATGACAACTGGAATGTAGTAACCCACATCGATATTTTGCCTATTTTTCCTTACATGAAAAAAATCAAAACTTCAATCCAAAATATTTTATTTCTATGCAATAAAGCACAAAGATTAAACTTAGTTAATTTCAAAATTGATTGTAACGACGTTTTGAATCCTCTAGAAATATTAATAAATTCAAATGAACTAAAGTACCAATCTATGTCTCACCTTATTTTTGATCAAAGAACAAAACGAGCTCTTGAATTTGGAGGTGAAATCCTTAAATTCTTTTTTGGCACTTTAGATGCAGATGATGCACGAAAATATGACGAAGCAATTTCGTCGTGTCAGCAGAATGAAAATGAAATTTATTCCCTTATGAAAGACAACATCCATATTGTCCAATCTACGATTAATAATTTTAATACTTCTATTGAAAAATTAAATAATAATGAAATTAAATTAAATAACCAGATAGAAAAATTAAATTTCATATTTTAAACAGTACAAAGACAAATATAGAATTAATGAACTTAGAAAAATTTAACTCTATTTTTAATATTATTGAAGGTTCTTTATTATCAATTTCTAATATTCTAGATACAACTTTAAATTCAATTTTATTCGCAAAAGCAAATATTTTACACCCTTATGTCATTACACCTACTAAATTATATAATGTGTTATCTAACAATATTAAAATGAAACGAACTTCTGAGTTCCCTATTTCGCTTTCCTTAAAAAATATACACACGATTATTGACTTAGCGAAATTAACATCTTATTATTATAAAGAAAAATTGTATTTGTTATTCAAATTCCTTTAATAAATCCTGTTAAATTTAGTCTTTATAAGAACTTGGCTTTACCTACTCCTCATGAAACAAGTAATTATAAAACTTATGTGTTAATACACCCTTCTAAATTGTATTTAGCCATAACGGATGACAGACTGAACTACGCTTTATTAGATAGCATAAGTGATTGTAAGCGTGTTAATGACGAATACATGGTATGTCCCATGGCTTCGATATCGTCTACAATTAATAATCCTATTTGTGAAACTAAGTTATTAACTGAAGTTACTCTATCACTTCCTGAAGTTTGTAATTCTAATGTCATTTATGGTAATATTAACGTATGGCAAAAACTTAATGATGGTAGATATATTTTTGTTCAATCTAAGCCTAACAAATTGACTTTGAAATGTGACGATAAGATAAGTGATTTTACTTTGCAAGGCACTGGTATTTTATCATTAGAGAAAAATTGTATTGCCTATTTTCAAACTTTGCAATTTGTTCCTTCTACTAATTATAAGACTATTTTACCAGCTCAATTATTACTTAATTTTAATATTATCGAAGATGATTGTTGTAAGTATAATCTAGTAAATGAGACATATCAGTCTTTATCTCCGATAACTTTATCAAATATCGATTTAGAATCATTAAAATTTGCATCTCATAAGTTAGACCATTTAGAAGACCAAATAAACCAAGCATCTAATCAATCACATATCATGAAATATGGTCACTATTATTCTGGTATGACTTATTTTATATTAACTGTAATTATTTTATATATTTTGTATAACATTTATAAAAAATGTTTCTGTAAGTCTACTAGCACCTCATGTTGTATTCAAATCTATAATCAATGTCATAACTCGCATAGAACAGTCAACGACAGGACTATGAATACGTCCATCGAGCTAAGTGATATTTCTAATGAATCAGAATGCGACCAGAGACCTGTTAAGAGTCTCCCAGCAGAAATAGAATTTAATAAAAATTCGAATAAAGTCCTATATAGAAACTTAGGCAAATCTAACCGTAACTTAACCAACCATTAGAAAAGGCGAATAATGTTTTACATCTATTTTATGTACTTTATAGGTTAACCAACTATCATAAAAGGTGAATAATGTTTTACATCTATTTTATGTACTTTATAGGTTAACTAACTATCATAAAAGGTAAATAATATTTTACATCTCTTTTGTACTTTATACATTTCATTTTATTGTAATCATAATTTTACCAACTATTAGAAAAGTAAGTAATGTATTAACGTCTCTTTTACATCCTTTATACATTTCTTCCTATTTTATTTTCAAATACTACTAAGTTTTATATTTTTATAAATTCTAGAAAAGAATTTTGTTTTAAGATTAAACGATATCGACTTCTACTTTTATACATGGAGACATCTATTATAAGTTATTGTATTAATTTGAATTTATATAGCAAATAGCTATTCTTAGATTGATTAACTTTTGATTCACTGAGTTTTAGAAAACATTTGTTTATTATAACTTAATGTATTAATTTGAATTATATAGCAAATAGCTATTTTTAAATTGACTAATTATTGATTCACTGAGTTTTATCTTTTTACATATTGTTATTTTAACTCACTCTGATTTCTTATATTATCCTTCGCTTTATTAAAAAAAAAATAATACTCTGAGCCTGTTTGGGACACTTTCAATCCGATGGGTGATTTCTTCTTGAGGAATACGCTCCCAACAGGTTTTTAATGCGTTTATGAGTTCCTGTTGATTATTCACTTCACTATGAGTTTCTTTTAAGTTTCTTTTCAATTGGTCCCACAGGTGTTTGATTGGATTGAGATCGGGGCTCACTGTGGGCCAAGTAGGCTAACTAAAGCCAATATCGTACATATTGGCTTTAATTAGGGTCACCTGGGTTAGGCGAGCAATATGAGCACGAGCATTATCCTGCATGAGGACAAAATTATTGGTTACTCTTTGTGAAAATGGAATAATGTGGGGTTGGACCACACTCCGACGTAGCTGCCAGCAGTTACAGTACCTTCGTTAAGAATTACCAATTCGGTTTTGCCCATTAAGCTGATTTCACTCCACACTATGACACTGTGTCCCCCAAACCGATCAGTTTCGTGTACACAGGAGTCGGTAAATAGTTCGCCTTGTCTTCTCAAAATACGAACGCGCCTACGATCACTCAAAAACTTAACTTTACTTTCATCTGTAAGAGCACGCGTATTCTGGATCGCTGTCCATCTTCATGGAGTCTGTTGTGGATCGTTTGCTCACTTACTCGTGTACCCGTGGATTGCTGTAGTCGGTTTTGTAAAGCGCGGGCAGTAAAGACACGCTCTCAGCGGGCAGTTAAGCGAACATATCGGTCTTCCTGATCTGCTGCTTCTAACAACAGTACCTATGTATATAACAATATGTATGTAACAACAGTTTTTAATGTTATAGTAGTTCTCCTGGTAGCGGTCCCAAGCATTTCGAATAACTCGCCGCGATACACCTAGGCGTAGTGATAATGATCGCTGAGATTCTCCCTCTTGCAGCAATACCACTTCTTTTATAGAAGTTTCAATGCTCATATTGAGCCGAATGCGAATGCGTGACATTGTTATGAAACTAAATGATTGAACTAAAAAAACAGTAAAACAAATCAAGGAACGTTCGTAACGATAGTTTAGACTATACAAGTGAATAAGAAATTGTATCCAGGGCAGTCGCAGTTTTTTTATGTTACTTGTAAGCCAAGTAACATAAAAAAAGGAGAATGTATCAAACTCATATATATAAAAATCAATTAGTCTCGCTAACGGGCGTTCAAACGGCGCTAGTAGTATTCGTGTGTAAGTAGTTATTTCTTTTTTTAAGTACGGTGTTCACGTGCTTCTCTCGCAGAGAGTAGGTATAGAGAGTGTTCTGTGGTCCAGGGTAATTTTGATTTAATTTGTTTAAGTCTTCCCACTTGAGGGTAAAGATTAAAAATGGTGTTCAAAATAATGTTAAGAATACATAAACATCTCAAGTTTATGGTAAGACACTTGAACTTGCTCAAAATTAAGTTTTAAGTTGCATACAATCATTTTTTGTGAAAAAATCGGGGTGGGCCCTATTTTGTTTTGAGTAGTTTAAGATAAAATAATGTTACGAATAATCTAGAAACGTGAAGAGTTGGAACGCTGGAGAGATCTAGAAACAAAAGAAAGAGAAATATCTACATCATACCAATCCGAATTTAGAATAAACGAAACGGCGTTCCACAAGGAAGCGTGATGGGACCTCTTTTATTTTTAGTAAGTTCTAACGATCTTCCAAAAGTCTCTAGTGATAAATTTGTTTTATTTGCAGATTACATATCCGTCACAATTTCTAATAAGACAACTGAAAATACCCAAGAATATAAATCTAATGTTAATAAAACCGTTCAAAAGATCATATCATGGCTCGATTTAAATAATTTCAAACCTAACATATCGAAAACAAAATTCGTACAATTCCTTAACTACAAAAGTAAAAAATATAATATAAAAATTCATTGTTTGGGAAAAATCATAGAAGAAGCAAATGAAGCCAAACTTTTTTGAAGGTTTTTTTAGCGCAAAAAAACGTATACGTCAGATTTGTGGAGTTAGCTCCTTGACTTCTTGTAGACCATTATTTAAAAGACTAAAAATATTAACATTAACATCACGGTATATTTATGAAGCTGGCTATTTTGTTACAAAATATCCAGAATTATATGAACAAAATAATAAATTGACAAATATATATCGAGAGATCCAAACAAGATTAAATTTCCTAGGTGTCATAGTTCATTATTCCAAAAAATTGTTATATAATGACAATGAAAATTTATAATGCTCTTCCGTATATAAGAGACTTAAAAACTAAACTATTTAAAAAGAGATTACGAAATTGGCTTATTGAAAATTGTTTTTATACATTGGAAGAATATTTTACTTATACACATAATAAATAATTTGTCTCAAACATTGAATTTAATACAATATTAAAGATATATATATATATATATATATATATATATATATATATATATATATATATATATATATATATATATATATATATATATATATTAGGCTGTATCAAAAAAATCGACTATTTTTTTTTTGAAAAATATAATGAAAATCTTGTTCAGAATACCGAAAAAATACGCCAGTATAACGGACAGCTCTTAATTTTAATATTCAGATGTCCCGCTTCACGATTTTCCATTTCCCGTTTAAATTACATGGGAAAATCTGATTCTTCAAGTTTGGAATTTTGTAGCTCTGCAACGAATTATCAAATTGGTTAAACCATGACATATTCTTATAGGAAATTTAATGCTCTACAAAAAAGGTCTCTTACAAATTTTTGATTAATGTATTCCTTCAAAAGTTATTCAAGGTCAAAGTTGAAACCATTGTTAATTGTAAGAAATTTTCACTTTTTTGGAGCATTTATCATACTTATTACAATATTTTGTCATAAATAAGCTTTTTTAAAACTTTTTGGAGTTCCACAAATTTTTTTCTGTTTATTGATTTATATTAATTATCCTTGATATTAAAATTATTGAGTTTTGTTTTATTGACAAAAAAACACACAATTAATAAAACATATATTTCGTTAATGACCAACTTAATGATATCAGCGCTTTGGGTATACACTGGCAGGCTTTGTCTACTTTTAAATGTAGAATTGTCTAGTTTGTAGATGAAAAAAATGTAATAGAATAAGAGTGTTCCATTTGATTCGGTGGGGAACAGACATATCCCCGAGAAATAAATGAAGATATAAAACAATAGCGTATTATTGGAAATCCTAAAAAATCCCGTCAATCTTCGGGTCCTCGAGCAGCCAAGCGAGTTAAAGAAAAACCCCCTGGCAAAAGGCGGTACGATTGGTGGAGTAACACGGCCGTCCGATATATCGCCGGACGAGTGTTACAGTACCTATTTTTATTTATTTTCGTAAATTTGTTTTCGTGTTTTCGTGTTGATATATATATGATCTCAAAAAAATCATATGATGTGAATGTAAAATATCCTAAACAATATTTAAAAAAAATTAACATAGCTGTAAAATTGAAACAGAAATAAATTATTTAAAAATTACGAAAAAAATTACGTATTAATTATGAAAAAAAAGATATTAATATTTATGTAAATAAATATTTTTGTACTATAATATAAGTTGTTTATTTTTTCCGTATGTATATGTTTACCAATTATATAAAAAAAATATAAAAAGCATAGGTCATCGATTTACTTTTTGAATTAAAAATCCTCGACTAACAAGTAGTCATATTTTTCTCAAAGTGTCGTGTTACACCTGAATTATTTTGTAGCTTAAGCCATTTAAATTAAATAATTCTAACACCAGTGTATTGCAATGCTCAAGACCTCTTAAAAAATATACGCTTTACAGTATCGGATTCAATCCAAACAACTCATAAACCATTTTTGTGACCACATTCCACCGAAACGGACTCGAAACGCGAGCGCGTAACGGTCCATGTGTTTTTAGAAAAAAAATTCGAAAATGGCTGGTGGTGTGAGCGGTTATTTGTATTTAGTTAACAGACGGACGCAATCTGATATATAATATCCACTATAGGCATTGTTTGCGTCCTAGTGTGATTAGTGATTATCGACATCTTTACGTTTTTCTACAATCATAATAATGTTGACGCAAATTAGTATTTTTAATATGCATACTAATAATTAACAGAACAGGCGAACTTACCCTATCTGATATCTTTTATTTATTTACACTAACACAAATGTAAACTGCTTATAGACTGATATTTATTTAAAACTTTTATACACACTCTAAAAGTTAATGTAATACTCACTAAAAGTTTTATATTTATTTACAATAAGTACCTAAATAAAAACTTAGAACTAAAAAAGGCAAAGAATTATCGTTAAGTAGGGCACGTGTCACCAAGGTCAAGTGCAACTCAAAACAAATCTGTCTAAAAATATATATCAAAATACATTCAATTTCATTTCATATCAAATTTATTTATTCCTACAACATAAATTCAACCTTAAATCTATTCGCTTCATCACTTTTACGCCAGTAAAAAATTAAATGGTAAGACAGAGACAAAGCGAATAAAAGCTATCGATATGTCATATCGCTCGTGATGTGAAGTTTGCGTTTTGTTCGTTATTCAATATTCGTATATCGATGTCGTGTTGTGTTGTTGCGTTGCGCTTTGGATAAACCATAACTATTAACTTGATGAAGTTTTTGTGAAATCGGTTATATATATTTAGATATCGATATGGTATGATAATAGACACGTATCCGATATAAGTTACGTTTTGATATATCGAACCCATGCTTATACTCTTTGGTTGTTATTTAACATTACGGATAGACATGGGTAACTCAGCGAAATTCCTTGCGTTAACTCAGTAACTCAAGCGCAGTGTACTGCGCTGGCTCTTTGCGCTAACTCGAAATTGTGCCATGGCGCAACAAATCTGACGCTAGAGATGGGTTGGACTAGGTATATTAGAGACTGTCCCCCGTCTTTTGGCAGCGGCCGCCGCTCTTGCGCGGCTGCTGCCAAATCTCGGGGGCCCTGACGTGGCCTGCCGCCGCCTCTATCTTGGGGTGGTGCGCTCGATGGCCCTGTACGGGGCCCCAGTCTGGGCCCCGGCGCTGCGAAGCGTCACCATCGCCCTTTTGCGACAACCGCAAAGGGTGATGGCGATCAGGGCCATCCGAGGATATCGCACCATCTCGACAGAGGCGGCGTGCGTGTTGGCGGGATCGCCGCCGTGGGATCTAGAGGCCGCGGCACTGGCAAGGCTCTACGAGCGGCGCCAGGAGCTGCGGTCCGGCGACGATCCGCCAACGGTGACGGAAAGGTGGAAGTCCCACGCTCGACGGTTAACCGTCCGGAGGTGGACGGAGCGGCTGGCCGAACCTACGGCCGGTCGCCGGACTGTTGAGGCTGTCCGGCCGGTTCTCCAAAACTGGCTGGACAGGCGGCACGGGCGGCTCACGTTCCGGCTGACACAGGTGCTTTCCGAGCATGGATGCTTCGGAAAGTACCTGTGCTAAATCGCTCGTCGTGAGCCGACGACCGATTGCCACCACTGTGCGGGCAGCGAGAACACGGCGCAGCACACCCTCGAGGGGTGCCCCTCTTGGGCAGTGCAGCGGCGTGTCCTACGCGATGCCATCGGGGCTGATCTCTCGCTTCCGACCGTCGTGAAAGCCATGGTCGAGAGCGAGGAATCGTGGACGGCCGTCCTCTCCTTCTGCGAGGACGTGATGTCGCAGAAGGAGACGGCGGAGAGGGAAAGGGAGGCTGCGGCCAACCCCGACCCGATCCGCCGGAGACGCACGGGGGTGCGATGTCGGGCCTACCAGGCCCTGCTTCGTCCCCCATGATCGAGGGGGGGGGGCTCTGCCCCAAAAGGCCTCGAGGAGGTGCGCGCGGTGTCGCAAAGCCGCGCGCTTCTTAGCCGTCTGCTGGGGCCACGACGGCCCCGGTCCCGAAGGATGCCGGCAAGGCCGGCAGGTGCTGGCGGGTTGGTGGACGTGTGCGCAAGCGTTCCCACCTTCTCGCCACCACGGCACAGTGGGGCGGACGCAGGGGTTTTAGTGGGTATGGTCGGTTCTGTCCTGCGAGTCCCACACTCGGGCCAGTCCACACGGCCCGGCAGTGCGTAAGAGCATTTCCCCTGCGAGAACAAAAAAAAAATAAAAACAGTAGCAGTCGTGGGACTGCCGATAGAAGTGAAAACGGAACTATTAAGTTGAGAGTAATTAAAACTATATAACTATATAAAGCGTCCAACGCGCACATAACACAGTCAGAAATAGTCGATGTATTAGTGTATACGTGTACACAGGCAACTGCGCGTGCGCTAGTCTGGCTCTCCATAGCTATAGATATACTATTATCATTAGTGTTTAGTTCTGGAACACCATGATAGATGTCGCTGTTCCGAATTAAATCACGATAGCATTTGAATAAAGTTACTTTGTATTAGTAAATATAATGATGAAGTATTTAGTTAAGAGTTAAGATAACAGATGTCGCTATACAATATTATATCGCGTTATCGTTTGCTTATCATTACTTTGTATTAGCAATAAATGTCTTTGTTATCGTTGTTAAGAATTATAACCAGCCACTGTGTAACGAAGTTTTATTTACACCTTCGTGAGTCGTGCAAATTTTTGGGAAAGCATTGAACAATTAGCATGTCGGTGACGCGAACCGAGGATTTTACCCTCTACCAAAACGCTCAACGCGCCTAAAGAAGTTTTCACTTCAAAAAAAAAAAGGTATATTAGAGACTAGGTGCACCTAGTCCTAGTCTCTAAAAATACGTGAACCAAATACCTCTTCCACCTAGTCCTAATGATATTATTTTATTAAATCGATACTATAAACAATAAGGTATACCTACGTACTAGGTACTAAGTATCTATCAGACTTCAATGAAAGAGTTTGGTATTTAATCTCCCTTTACGTATGTGTACTTAAACGTAATTGAATATAATAATATTCTCTAACACTTACGCGAGACATTTACACAAATAAAACTAGGTTTTACGCTATTTATCGCGTTTTTTCTGATTTTTATACCCCAACATTAAAAGATGTTTTTTCGATAAATGTTTTGTTAAATTCGATACCGAGACTTTAAAACTTAATCATAGGTACCTTACATATTTTACATTCTGCCATTGTCTGTCATATTTTATCTTTTATGTACAAAATGTTCCTAAAAGCGATATTGCTACCTTTGGGCACCATTATTATAATAATAAAATAAAAAGTTCAGAATAACCGATTAAATATTAACAATAACCTTCTATGCTAATAACCCATAGAAATATGAATAATATATTTAGAGGTCAATGTAATAACCAACACGTAATCTGAAAAAAACTTTATGATGAATTCACGTCCACGTTACTAGGTTAGTCTATGATACTAGATACTTCAAAGCAGCGTCGTGAACGTTGCCTACATACAATTTTGACTTTGCACACATTTATAATTTTTGTATGTGTGTATCGTTCATCAATACCAACCATAAATATTCTAGGACAATTAAAATTACCTGACCACACTGCATATCTGAAATCCGCCAATCACCGCACACAACCAGTCGGAGTCGACACCAGTCAGCCTCCATTGGCTAAACGTTTTGCTAGATTAATGGATGTATTCTGAACAACAGCTAACATAAGACATCTTACTCAGACCTGATAAAGTAAACAAAATTATATTCTGAGCTACATTGAAATGAAATATAAAATATTTACTTGCAATAATATGAGTTTTACAAGTTATTTAAATAATCAAAAGTTACCAGCATATTCTACCATAGTATGGCGTGCAAATATTTAAAACTTGTCACATTCTATGTGATTCAATAATGGATATATACTACTTATTTACATATTTCTAAATATTATTTACATTAATTATTATATGTATTGAATTAAAATTTTATTAAATCAATTTTATTTACATTGAAATATAGAGGTACATTTAATCAATCCAAGAAATATTTTATTTTTTATAGCTAATTTTGACTAGTCGATATTTTAGATTCAGATCCGGTAGAGAAACCTCAGCGGGTTGTCTCGGTTTTCTTATGATTTACAAATTGTATATGTTGCTCAATCAAAATTTTTACAATTACAATATAATAAGAGGTTTTTTTAGTAAACATTTTAACCTAGCAAAAAAAATCACTCAAATTATATAATACTGTCGTCGCTGCGCCTGACAAGTTCCATTATCGATATTTGTATGGTTTTGGGGAACAACAAGAAACGTATTATTAAATAAACAATTAATAGTCTGTTTCTTATTTAATAACAAATAATAAATTAAAAATCACTAGTCTATGTGTTAATTTAATAACAAACATTAAGTAAACTAATTGTCTTTTTAAGTTAATTTAATAACACGTTTTTTGTTGTTTCCCAAAATCTTAAAATATCACAAAAAATTGAACTTGTCAGGTGCAATATGTTTTTTCTATTAGTAAATCAAATAACTTTTTGCGAAATTTATTTAAAGATAATGATTTAAGACTATAGGGAATGTAATTGAATACCTATATTAATTGTAATACAAAACGCATTTTTGTATAAACATTAAGTTTTTGGCAAGGCATATTTAGCTTTCTACTATTTCTAAAGCATATGTTTTTTGTCTCTAATAATTGTCAAAACCTATAGAAAAGGTATTAGAATCATACAATGGCACCTTGTCTTACAAAGTAAAAGCCAGCATTAGAATATGTCTTAGATCTATAGAGGGCCCTGTCTTCTTCAGAATTCTGTTAGTCTGACTTAGATTTCTAAGGTAAGCAGTTGTACTGAATACATCCATAGTCTACATCTGTGGTCTACAGGTAGCCATTTTTATTTTTTAATAATTATTCTTGTGAAGTTCTTTATGTTAGCTGCAGTAAAGTTTTGAATTATCGTTTGACTATATTATACATAGTTTTCACATGTTACATAAGGACATATTATATAGTGTCGTGAAGCCAGGGCGTTTTCTATCTTAAAGTGAGGCGTAAAAGTTAAAAAGACATATCCTAGAATTCCAACAAGTTTTGAACTTTTACTCAAGTGCATATAATTTCCAAACTTTGTACGGAAGGACGTTTTAAGCTACTAGTCCAGTAAAAAGTTTAATGAAACCATGATCTGACCAGTTTTGGCGCAATGAGTAAAAATGTGTTCATTAATACTTAAATAATGATATTATGAAAGAAATTCTGATTTAAATTTAGGGGAAAGTGATGAAAAAAATAAAAAAAGGGTTGAAAAATGCCTTTTTTTAAAATAACTTAATAACGGTAGGAAATAGAAAAAAAAGTTTTAAGTAAAAGTTGTAGAAAAAAAAAATCTACACAAAAAAGTTCCTCTTCATTTTTTTGTTATCTACTTTAGTTTAGCTACAAAAAATAAAAATTAAATTTGTAGTAAAATATGTAAAAATATATAAATATGGGAAAACATATGTAGTAGTGTTAGTACATATTTATGTGATGCGCGCGCTGCATGGTACAGGGCCGTAATAATTCTGGTAAGTTTTTATAATTAATTGCAAAGCAAATTTAATTTTTATTTTTTGTAAGTAAACTAAAGCAGATGACAAAAAAATGAAGAGGAACTTTTTTGTGTAGAATTTTTTTCTCTACAACTTTTACTTGAAACTTTTTTTTCTATTTCCTACCGTTATTAAGTTATTTTTAAAAAAGGCATTTTTCAACACTTTTTTTATTTTTTTCATCCCTTTCCCGTAATTTTAAATCAAAATTTCTTTCATAATATCATTATTTAAGTATTAATAAACATATTTTTACTCATTGCGCCAAAACTGGTCAGATCATGGTTTCGTTAAACTTTTTACTGGACTATACACCACGACATTTTGTGTGTTTAGTATTCAGAGACATTTCTATCAAATTAGCAAAAAGCGAACAAGTAAAGAAAATGTGCAAAGTGTGGTAAACCACGCGCTGAAGACTTTGCCGTGGCTTATCACAGGTTTCATTAATCAGGAATTAATAATATTATAAAGTGAGTAAACAATAACAGCAACGTTTGAGTGCTTTTTATACATGGAAGATAGAGAACAAGGGGAAGTGAAGAGTGGGCGTGCCGCGTGCGCCACTATTTTGCGCTTTTACTCTAAATTGCGTTAGTGATACTTACCATATCATTAGGAGATAGTCGTCGTGCGAAAATCTATTATACACTGAATTATACCGTATTGTGCCATCCTTGAATGCAGAAATGATAGTAGAATACAGATGATTAAGAATGGAGATATTTCATATCATCCGAAAGTACAATTTTCATTTTATTTTAATTAAATTCCTGATTTAATATAATCTCTAATGATATAATAGAAAGTCAATCTAAAATCAGCCGTACACCTTACATATAAAGTTCATTTTAGGTTGACCTAATTTTTCTAGAAAGATATACGTAATGACAGTCATTACGTTATCATTCTAGAAAGTTATCTACTCAAATATGATCAACTGAAAACTACGGAAAAATCAATGCTGCCATCTATTGTAGAATAGCGAAACTATTACGATGATTACTCAAATATGATCAACTGAAAACTACGGAAAAATCAATGCTGCCATCTATTGTAGAATAGCGATTTTAAGTTTCACTATTGTACAAATAGATGAGTCTATTTTGAATAGACTACAAAAGGACGTAAATACTCTTTTTTTTTTAGCGAAATAAAATTTATTGTAACGCAGTTTGGTATATTTTTAAATGTTCTGTTTGTGTGTTTCGGATTATTATTGTTTAAAATGAAAACGACCAATGAAACAAAGTTTGCATTAGTAGTTTATATGCAATAATGCTTATTTTATGTGTGAGTATGGCGATCACGGTCCTGATACAAATGTCTCCTTATCAATAAAAAATATTTTATTTACATTTCAAAAATTCCCGCCCATATTCGTCCCCCCCTCTGTGAGTAACCCTCCCCCTGTGAGTAGCCCCCCTCCCTTCTGTGAGTAGCCCCCCTCCCCTCTGTGAGTAGCCCCTCTCCCCTCTGTGAGTACCCCCCCGCCCCTCTGTGAGTAGCCCCCCTCCCCTCTGTGAGTAGCCCTCGCCCCTATGTTTCTACTGCTAATGCGCCATGGCACTACTGCTGCGTAGGTGTGTAAGGTTGCGTTTGCATTTTTAGTCTATGAAGGTTCACTTCTTCCCGGGAGGAGTATATTGTTCTGTGCTTCAAAGCAAAGACCTACAAAAATATTTTTTGTAGGTCTTTGCTTCAAAGTATGAAGACTATAATACTTTGTTCGATATCGGACGCGATCTCTGTTACCTGTTCTCAATGAAGTATTTGATCGAGTACTGCAAAACAATACGTAATATGATGTATAAACCGGCTGTTAGCTCGGCCATACGTAGCGAGAAATCGGGACGGGCATACAAATTGTATAGCGGTATCTCTCTTGCGAGAGCGAGAAAATGTATACAAATCATATTGCTTCATCTCGTTAGCATTTTCTGTCATGGGTGAGCAAGATAGCAAAACACGTTTTCACATAAGAGTAAAGGAAACGGTGCAGCGTATGCGATGAGCGTTTTATGCTATGATTATAATACTAATAGACTACAGAGTACAGGTCACTGGACTACACGGACTTAGTCTTGTGAAAAATGGAATAGGTGCCGTCTAGTATCGTAAAATACCTAGTATTCGTACCTATTCTAGTATTTACGACTCATCTTTATACGCAGCCCGCAAGTAAAGGGAAGTGAGCAGCGAGCGAAACGTGCGCCGTGCGCCACGCTACAGATTCTTAAAACAAACAGCGCACAGCGCATGATTTGCGTTGGTTCATTGGTAACTCAACGAGTGAGTCGCGACCAAGGAAGTTACATTCTACCCGGAATATCCACACGCGCTTCAAAATCGTTCCGAAGAGTATCACGACATGGGTGGAGTGTGTCTCTTTCTACTAAATAAAGCGCCAATCACCATATATAAGTGCGGCCATATAAAGTTCGCAAATTACTACTAAGTAATTCTACTAATTTGAGAAACAGCTTTGCATTGCTTAAGTAATTACGTAATAATTAAAATAAGCAATTTTAGAACTCACTATGTTAATTACAATACATTTTATGCTAATGTATTTATAGAAGTGTATGAATAAAAGGGATTTAACGATTACCGAATATATAAAAATCTACCATCAGCAGTTTTATTGTAACACTGGCAATTGTTTGAAAGGGACAACATCCACCCATGTCGATGTCTTGCTCTGCACGTTTTTCCCCTCTGTTAAGTAAGAAACAAATGTCAACTTTATGAGTAATGAAATAAAGTACATTTTTATTTTTCAAACATTGCTTCGTAACAATTCCAGTTATCATATATAAGTTCCTTGGTCTCTTTCTACTAAATAAAGCGCCAATCGCCATATATAAGTGCGGCCATGCGTAGTTCGCAAATTACTACTAAGTAATTCTACTTATTTTGGAAAACAGCTTTGCATTGCATAAGTAATTACGTAATAATTAAAATAAGCTCATTTTAAAACTCACTGTTAATTACAATACATTTTATACTAATGTACTTATCGACGTGTATGAATAAAAGGGATTTAACGATTACCGAATATATAAAAATCTACCATCAGTAGTTTTATTTAAACACTGGCAATTGCAAGAAAGGGACAACATCCACTCATGTCATTGTCTTGCTCAGAACGTTTTTCCCCTGTGTTAAATAAGAAACAAATGTTAACTTTTTAAGTAACGAAATAAAGTACATTTTTATTTTTCAAATATGTGTTTAGTATATTTTAGTAATATTTGGGAATAATTCTAGTAGAATTGTGCAGAAATAATTAAAAAGTGGTCACGCGACATCACTTGTCAAATGTGTTTGCAATTGTCAAATGTCAAATTTCATTGTCTAAACTCTAATGTTTTAAGCACAGACTACTTACCCCCCGTTTACACCAAGGTATAATACATGTATTTGACAAGTTTTATGCAATGTTTTCGTTTCTTGTTCACATTGGAATACATTTACAAAACTTGTATAAAACTTGTTGTATACAAAACTTGTATGAAACTTGTTGTGCACAAAACTTATATGAAACTTGTCGTATACAAAACTTTTATAAAACATGTAGACAAAACTTGTATTAAACTTGTTTTATACAAAACTTGTATAAAACGTGCAGACAAAATTTGTATGAAACTTGTTGTAGGTAGGTAAATTATTTGTGAACTTCTAGTTGCCTGCCTCTTGTTCATGATCTCACATAATATACTTATTTTAATTCTTTTATCGGCCATTCTGTAGTTTTATTAAGTCCTGGGTGCCCAATTAACTGCTGTTTAACACAACATTCACAATGGAAAGTGAAGACACTGAGGAATTTTTTGTTCATGGGTGCAGTGTACACTGTATTATACAATAAAAGTACATGCATATCTTCATGCTAGATGCTTTACGGGGTAGGCAGACAGAACCGAGTGCCATTCATCATGATCCTTGCAGGCTAGTCTCGCTTCCTCCACATTCATTACTCTCTTCATATACACACGCCGGTTGCGGAAACTCTTGACTCCTTCGGACAGTACTAGAACAATCTGATTATAATTTGTCAGTCTTGGCTCTACCCAGTACCTACATCCTTCCACATTCGCGTTGTATAATATATGCTTTGTTAACCTTCCGTCTACCATTATTTCTACATATCCGAACCAACGGAGAATGTCCTTTCTCATCTTTACACCGAGACTTTCTTTCAAGCCTAACTTCTCTCTCATTTTCACTTTAAGAACCCGGTCCGCCAGGGTCACGCCACATATTCTTCGCCAGCGATCTTACCTCAACCGCATTGATTCGACTTTCATGCCCTTTCTGATATACCCAACTCTCACACAATAATAGAGTTGGGATAAACATATAATTATGCAGGGCTAGATGGCACCTGACTTAAAACTGTGCTTTTAAGTAATCTCCCTAACGCTCCATTCGTTCTTTTCCCTGCACACACTCTTCTTTCAACATCACCAATGTACCTTCCATCCCTGCTAAAAGTACATCCAAGATATATACACAGTCATCTCCACTTGTTCCAGCACTACATCATCGACCAAAACTCTTACATCCGTTCTGGTTGCTTCTCTTTCAAATACTAAAACTTTAGTTTTCTTCGCATTCAAAAAATGAAATTCAAAATAATAAACATATTACAATAATAAAAAGATTACAAAATAATTAACATAATATTACGAAATGATACAAATTTAGGAAAAAATGCAATTAGATAGGTACTAAAGGATGAAAGGAGCGGTATGTTTAGTAAAAGTATAAAACATTATCCATCAAGCATGGATAAAGTATAAAACATGTTTGCAACTAGTTGTATACAGAAATTTCAATAAAATTAACAATACTTGTATAAAACACGACAGGTCTTCGTAGATGAGAACGCTGTCAATGTATCCGACAAATCAAAAACATGTCTTAGACACAAGTGTAAACGCGAGTGTGTTTTATACTTGTATAAAGACTTATTGGCTACACAGTGTGAACGAAAATATGTTTGAGACAGTTGCAATACATGTATAAAACAAATAATTATGTTTTGACAAGTATTCTACAAGTTGTGTATAAAACATGTTTTTTGGTGTAAACGAGGGGTTAGAGATGCAAGCATAGACTAATATTGTAAGTATATAGTATAATATAGTATATACTCTTTAGTATTTATAAGTCTTATGTGGGTAGCAAGGAAGTTACATTCTACCCGGAATGTCCACACGCGCTTCAAAATCGTTCCGAAGAGTACCACGACATGAGTGGAGTGTGTCTCTTTCTACTAAATAAAGCGCCAATCGCCATATATAAGTGCGGCTATGCGTAGTTTGCAAATTAGTACTAAATAATTCTACTAATTTGAGAAACAGTTTTTGCATTGCTTAAGTAATTACGTAATAATTAAAATAAACACATTTTAGAACTCACTAGGTTAATTACAATACATTTTATGCTAATTTATTTATCGACGTGTATTAATAAAAAGGATTTAACGATTATCGAATATGTAAAAATCTACCATCTAGATAGTTTTATTTACACTGGCAATTACAAGAAAGGGACAACATCCACTCTTGTCGTTGTCTTGCTCAGAACGTTTTTCCCCTCTGTTATGTAAGAAACAAATGTCAACTTTATTAAGAACAAAATAAAGTACATTTTTATTTTTCAAATATTGCTTCGTAACAATTCCAGTTATAGTATATAAGTTCCTTGGTGGGTAGTTGTCCGTCTATTCTAACATTTATACATAAATAATCTGTGCATTGTAAATTGTTGTAAATTAAAAGTCAGCTGAAAGGTCTTCCACAAGGCTCTGTTTTAAGTCCAATCCTTTACAACATATACTCATATGATATAGAAACTGTAGCAACTAGCAATTTAAATGTTCTTCAGTATGCTGATGACCTCCTTATATACTCAACTGACAAATCTATACAGATGGCTTGTGATAATCTTTCCATGTCTATTCTATCCCTACAGACTTGGCTTAATAATAATGGTCTTGATATTTCTGTTTCTAAAAGTTCCATAGTTTTATTTTCTCGCACAAAATTTCCACCCGCTATAAATATTACTTACAAAAATAGTTCAATTCCTGTTAAATCGAAAACAAAATTCTTAGGTATAATACTAGATAATAAACTCCAAGGACTAGATCACTGTGAGTATATAGCAGCAAAGTGTGAACGTAATATCAATTTAATGAGATGTGTTTCTGGGGTTTGGTGGGGTGCACACCCATCTACATTAAAACTTATGTATAATGCATTAATAAGAAGTTTATTGGATTATGGAATGTTTTTACTAGAACCATGTAGTAAGATTGGTCTAAAGAAAATTGACTCTGTTCAAATTAAAGCATTACGAATTGTTCTAGGAGCAATGAAATCCAGCCCTGTTTCTGCCTTGCAAGTAGAATGTGCTGAACCTCCATTACATTTACGACGTAAATATCTATCTGACAGGTTTTTCCTTCGCACTTTGGAATCACAAAATCACCCTCTGCTTACAAAGCTCTCTTGTCTTAGTGATTTAATGTCAGATAAGTATTGGAAACACAAAACAATCCCAGCCCTTGTATACAGCTATATGAAATATCATAGCCTTAAGCCTTTTACTTTTACATCCCCTATAAATCCCTTATATAAACACAATTATGAATCATTAATTCTGCAGCCTGTTGTAGTAAATTTAGGTATAGATAAACAATCTTTGTATGCCAATCAATATTTTAACAATATTATCAATGAAAAATGGCAAGATTTTCATTTGATTTTTACTGATGCATCCAAAAATAATAGTAATGTTGGAATAGGTATATACCATAAACAGTACAATATTGTTCAAAAAATCAAATTTCCACCGGAAGCATCTGTATTTACAGGTGAATGTTATGGACTTTATAAAGCTGTAGAATACATACACATTATGAAACTACCCAAGTGTATGATTCTGACTGATTCACTGAGTGCTCTACATTGTTTGCAAAAGTTTCCTTTAAAATCCAAATTTATTCCTCCTATTATTTTAGACTTAAGAAATCTTTTATACAAAATGTACTTTTAAATATAATCATATTATTTACTTTGCCTGGGTTCCAAGCCATTGTAATATCACTGAAAATGAGCGAGCTGATCGGTGTGCTAAAGAGGCAGTTCAGTGTGGTGATTTATACCCCTACATTAATTATTGCCATGATCTAGCTGCTCTCCCTAAACTCCATCTTAAGCAGTCATGGCAAAGTGTCTGTACATTGGTGAAAGGTGAAAGGTGATAGTGGTACATTGGTGAAAGGCAAAACCTATTCCCAATTACAACCATTGATACCTTCTAAACCTTGGTTTTCTGTAGTGAAATTAAATAAGTTGTCAACATCTGTTATCACCAGAATGAGGCTTGGTCACACTAATACTCCTGAACACCTCTTCAAGCTACACATCAAAGATAGCAATGTTTGTGAGTGTGGCACTGATATTGGAGATCTCAATCATATATTTTTTGCTTGTCCTAAATACAATCATTCATCATTATATAACAATCTATATTCTAATGACATTCCTTTACCTACATCCATTCTAACCCTGTTATTAAACCCTGGTATGTATAATATTCTTTCATTATTCATTCAAGAAAATAATATTAATATTTAAGCGTAGTTAGATACATTTAGTATCTAATACCAAATTAATATTAACCCACTTGTAAATATTATACAAATAACTAAGTATTATCTCTGTATATATTTATTTAAATATTATTGTTGTAAATAATTTATAATTTTAGTATCTATGTTATTTTGATTAATTTCTGATCCTCTATTTTCCTGTCAATCCAAATTCCAAATCCTAGTTTATTGTCTAAAATATGTTTTCTCGTTTTACTTGATCATGGCAGTTGCTTAACGCCCATGCCAAAAAGAAAAAAAAAGTCAGCTGGGAGTCTATGGCTGGGAGATAAAAACATAAACTCATATAGGTAGAATTTACTCTTGAGCACAGATCAGATATGTGTATACTACGTACAGATGGGACAGTATGATGAAATGAAGTTCCCAAATCCGGCGCTAAGCGCCACTATCGCTCCACTGCTTTTTTATTATCTGTGACAGATAATATTTCAATTTACGAAAAAAGAACATAGATAATTGCCATGCCATAATTGCCACTACATTACATACCTACTCCTTGATAATTGCAACTAGGCCCACATTACAAAATCTAGGCAACTCAAATCACATTGACATAAATTATGTAGGTCTTTATATGTAAAATTAAGCCATATTTATAATTCACACAAAATAATTGTAGTTATACATACCTACACAATTTTCGTTACCTACTTCTTTACTTTTAAAAACTCTTATTATGGTTGAAACCAAGTACACAAATATTATAAACTACCAGCAGATGACTCTCCTTGGAAACAATTGAAAACATTGATAATAGTGCTTTGCTCTCCGAGCGACGAGATCGTAATGATATATTCATAAGATTACCGGCTCCCTAAGCTTGCACCCAAACACGAGTGACAAGTAATGCCTCTATAGTGACAGGAATTTATTTTAATGAAATTTTACGAACTGCCTGACAGAATGGCAGATAGTAATTTTTTTAAAAAGAGCTCGGACTAATATGAAAGCTATACTTACCCAACGAAATTATCCAGGTTTATGATTTAGGCTCCATTTATAACAGAAAAAGACATTGTTTTCATAGAGTGCAAAAAATACTAGCTGCGTTGGTCACAGCTAGTTTTAAATAAAACAATACAAATGATTTCCCCTTTTTATTTTAACGATATTTTATTTTTAATATAGTAGATTAATATTTCTATATGCCATTTTTTGTGGCTCATTCATTTGATTAACATAATTTTCAACAATATCGTTTTTTTTAATGATTTTGCACCAATTATTAAATACGCGTAACGTAATAATTGTATTGAAATTGTTTTAACCTGTTCTATGTGGTGTTGAAAGGTTATGAATATGTTCCACGAATATTGAAAGGTTTTCAACTGTTTTCATTATTACATTGTATAAAATCTTTTTATAATTTACTAGCTGTTGCCCGCAACTTCGTCCACGCGGACTTCGTTTACTCCGCACAGCTCCTCCCCCGTAGGTGATAGCGTGATAATATGTAGCCTATATGTTGACCCGACCTGTTCATCCATTCAGCACTTTTTGAGTTTACCCCAGACATACATACATACCGACAAACAGACAAAAATTTTAAAAACTATATTTTTGGCTTCGATATCGATTGTAGATCACGCCCCAAGTATTCTTTAAAAAATATTCAATGTACAGTTTTGACTTTCCTATGATTTTATTATATGTATAGATGACAATTTGTGTTTAAAAAAGAATAGATTAATGCCGCTGCTTCTCTATACAGCTTTAAAATGTTTTCATAAAGATACTCAAGGTTATTTCTCTTTAAATCTTTGTGCTCTCTGTATTAAATAGGCATAACTGTGGATGGAATCGATTTTTACTTTAGTGTACGTTTTGGAGCATGTATTACATTGTTTATTTAGACAGTGACTTGGAAGGCAAAAAAGGCTAAATTAGCCTCTCAAGCATATCGAGTACTCCTTTCATTTGTAGACGGGGGCTCCTCAGCACCAGCTCCTTCCTTTTGATGGCATTTAACGTAGAGCGGCTTAAATCGTCCATGACAGAACAATTTCAAATTTGGCGTTATGTAGAGACGTGGTATTATTCTGCACCGTTTATCCGCTCTATAATGGGGAAAATTCTGAGGAAATGGTTGAATTAATTCCTGCCGCCGGACATCACAACGAATTTAAAATTTCGTCTTAACCATCTCGATGTCTGGAAATCCACAACCGAGCTCTTCTCGGGAAACTTATTGTCCCGCACTACTCCTATGTGGACCCTCATATTTGAAAGAAAAGCAACCAGAACGGATGTAAAAGTTGGGGGCGATGATGTAGTGCTGGCACAATTGGATGAGTTTGTATATCTTGGATGTGTTGAGTAGGGATGGAAGATACACTACTGATGTCAAAAAAAGTGTGTGTGTGCATAGAACAGAGTGAATAAAGCGTTAGGGAGATAACTTAAGCACAGTATTAAGTCATTGCACTGCATAATTATGTGCTAATCCCAACACTATTAGTAGCAGAAGTTGAGTATGTCAGAAAGGACATGAAAGTAGAATTAACGAACTCTGGTGGTGGTGGTCATCTACGAAAAATATGTGGCGTAACACTCGTAGACCGGGTTCGTCATGTTGAAGTGAGAGAGAGTTTAGGCCTGAGAGAAAGTGTCAGTGTAAAGATGAGAAAGGACATGTTGCGTTGGTTTGGACACGTAGAAAGAATGCTAGATGAAAGGTTAATAAAACAGATATACAATACGAACGCGAAAAGATGTTGGTACCGGGGAAGATCAAGGCCAACATACCACGATCAGATTGATTGAGTGCTGTCCAAAGGTAGTGTCAAGAGCCTTCACAACTAGTGTGTTTATATGAAGAGAGTAATGAATGTGGAGAAAGCGAGACAAGTCTGCAAGGATCGTGGTGTATGGCACTCGGTGGTTTCTACTTATCCCGTATGGGAACTGGCGTGAAAATATGTATGTATGCCTTGTCATTGGTCCTTGATAAGACTGCACAGTTTCAAATTATTTCGACGTTTTAAAGTACGTCAAAACCATGTTCAAAGTTTCGTTACATGCCCTGTCCTATAAGAGAACTAGCGTGAAGATATATATGAAAGTTTCAAATTTTTCAAATTAATCCGACGTGTTAAAGTATGTCAAAACCATGTTCAAAGTTTCCATTACATACTCTACCCCGTAAGGAAATTGGCGTGGATATATGTACATGCATGTATGCACTGTCATTGGTCCTTTATTAAACTTCCAAGTTTCAAATTAATCCGATGTTTTTAAAGTGCATCAAATCCATGTTACATACTTACGTTACGTTACATACTTACATACCAAGATATATACATACTAACATACAACCGAAAGTAATAAAAGCGTGTTAAAAATGAGGCATTGGATTATGTCTTACTGCTATAGAGTGTCCAGGAAAAGTCTTAGCTAAGCCATTTGCCAATTTTTTTAGAAGTCTGAGATTAGACGTTCGTCTTGAACACACCCAATGTCTAAGTTTAGACGTTTGTTCCGAACACGCTTATTGACAACAATCAACATGGCGTCCCTACCGATTGCAGCGCCTAGTGCACAAATTGGGAACCACACTGTCAGGGCCGTGCTCTTGAGCTTGACAACCGGTTCATGCAAAGACCAGTTACGTAGTAACCTAATTGGTCTGTGGTAGTAACTAATACCTAGTCTGTGGCAAAGACAAAGAGGAAAAAGCTTTTATTTTTAAAAAGAGAACGCACTTCCGGAGATTTTTGGCATATCAAGTTGATTGCGCCATCTGTATTTACGTTCCTAAACTAAAGCTACATATAGGTATAGATATATAGGTTCGTTACTATTCTGTATTCTGAATTATTTTTAACTGTTTTGTTCTAATCAACTTTTTGCTGAAATCTCGAAACTTTTTAAATTAAAAAAAATACAAACATTACTCCAAATATAGAATCGAGACTAGAACAGTTGATTAGAACAACACAATTTTAAATTATAAAGCTAAAAAGAGGAATGAATAAAAATACTTCCAAATTATATCTTATTTTTTATTTTTATAATGTTTCCTCTTATTATAATACTGTTGCGCAGCAACTTTTAATTTGTCATTACCGGTATACACAATCTTACCAGACAAAATTCTATTGATTGATCGACACCAACTATGCAGTAAGAGAGCTACAGTTGTGTTTTCAAATATTTTTTTTAATTCTTCTTTATGTACTGGACATTGGAATGGAAATTCTATTAAAATATCGGAAAATGAGAGTATTGTTCTTTTTATATTATGCATGGGAGGATTATTTTGTATAACTGATAATACTATTTTTTGTAAGTTGTGGAAACAATTTTCTAATTCTATACTCGGATAACACAACCATTTTTTATTACAATACTCTTTTCTCTGAGTAAAAGGGTTATTATGGTTGCTATTATCCGAGTCTAACAAAGTCTCTTTACAATTTTTACACGTTTTAACAAATTTCAGACATTTCTTTAGGATCCAGCCGCATACATAATTTCTTTGCCCGGCATCTGGAAGTTGACTTTCCTCAATATTTAATATATCATTGTTAAAATGAATTGTGTCTTCAGTGGAAACATCAGAAGTTATTTCATTTGTTTGATTTGTTAAAAAAAAATCTAATGTCTGAAGACATTTGTTGTCGTCATCCTCACAATTGACTCTAATGGAATGTAATGAGTTGAAATTGTTTAACAGTAAAGCCTTAAAAGCACCTTCAAAAGAAACAGTATTGGGGGCGATATTTCTAGCCCCATAACTTCTGATGTTCCCAAAAAAGTTTTCGACTGGATCCTGGTTTAAGTTTCTTGTTAAAAGTGTATCACAACCATATTTCTGAGATAATAATTTCCAAATTGCTTCCACACCATTGATTGTTTTAATTAAATTCACAACTGATGGTACATTTCTTTCAATCAATTGAATTTTATCTCCAACTCTTTTCGTTTCTATGAATTTGGCTGTATTTAAAACTTTTTTGGCATCTTGCCAAAATTTATGGTGAGGGGAGTGCCGCTTGATAGGACCCTTATATATTTTACCGTTAGGTATGTGAAAATTACTCACGTTTAATGTATCAAATAAATTATCTATAAGTAATGTGAATTCGATCAACTGGCGACATTCTTCTGGCAAATCTCCCCTCGCTGTCAAATGTTCCGTCACTACAGCTACGCTGTGGCTAAAAAGTTGTGTCGCCAATTTGACTCGCATTTTATTCATTTTTTCTATATTTATATGCTCCTCAGTTATTTTGTTGAGGAGTCTTAACTCCCCATAGGTCTTATCTGCATGATACACCATCTCAAAATATTTCCATTTAATAACTTTTTCCTGGTTATTTGTGGTGTATCGCAAATCCTTAGTCATTAAATTGTTACGGATACCTTTAATTAAGTGGGGAGTGTCGTAAATGGGGATTATATTTTGCCCATTTACGCAAAATAAGTCATGACGCCACTCCTTTTGTAGCCGCAGATAATTTTGTTTTGTTTCATTAACTAATTCTGTTATGGCACTTACATTAATGGTGCTTTGGTCGCACACAGTGTTAATGATGATAAGGCCTGAATCTTGTGCATGTTTTATCACATTTGTTATTGTACTTTTTAATTCAATTTTATTTAAAGAATTGGTGAAAAAATAAGCTATAGGTTGCTTATAATTACGATTCAGACCTTTCACCATAAAAACAAGAGCATGATCCGCAAATTTCTGACCACAATTAGTAGTAAAGCCTTCAAAAGTATCTTTTGCAGCATTATAAAATATTTGAGGTGTCAACGACATCTCGTCAAATATGATACTGCATAAGCGATCGCATTTATCTTTCTGCATTACAGTTTTTTTAATTTTTTCAAATATAATTTTATTAATTCCAGGTCTTAATTTTACTTGTGCCAGCAAACGCTTCATTGCTTTTACTGATGGCAATGTAAAATATTTATTTAACAAGGCATATCCTTTAGGACTTCTTTTATATAATGACAAGGAAAGCACTTTTTCTTGAATTGTAAAACGACGCCCTTTACTCTTTTTCTTAGTCTGCAATTGCATATGAACAAATAAGCGAGCTGGCATTGTCATATTTTTAACGACTCGATTAAAAGCTTTGTCCATTGATAGTTTTTCAGCATTATCTAAACGCTGTTTAAATGCACGACCTTTCTTGCGTAAGCGTGATACTTCATTCCTCAAATACTTGATTTCAGTACGCAGTGACTTTATTTGTGAACAATTAAATACAGCAGTGTTGTGTGAATCTGGAAAAAAATATATTTAATTTTTAATGTCTTGTGTTGATTTGAGACCCTTTTGAAGAATATACTATCTTTTTTTATATTATAAGATAGCGAACCAGCATATGGGTCTCCTGATGGAAAGAGTCAACTGCATGAATGGTGCATTGATCACCACATGCATGAGTTTACCGGCTACCTTACCCTCCAAACCGGAACACTTTTATCAGGCTATTCGTAAAACACGAACGATTTTCTAAACGTGCCTATATTTATATCATTATAAGATAGCAAACAAGACGTGCCGATACACATATCATTATAACATAGCAAACAAGCAGATGGGTCCTCTGATGGAAAGAGAAACCATCGCCTATAGACACCAAAGATTGTTAATATCTTGCTAACTTGTGGCAAGGTCTATTGCTACATGCATATGTTTACCGACTACCTTAGCCTCCAAACCGGAACACGAGTGACACGACAATGAAAATTAATAGGCAGAAAATGCCTATTTTCACGATGACGTATGCTTGTATGTATGTAAGAGTATGTACACATCTTATAACTTTTGAACGGCTTGACCACAGAAATCTAAATAATAAGGTAATAGAAGTTGTAAAGGCGCGTGACCTTGTCGCCGCGCATATATGACTCGCACGCCACATGTGCAGCGAAACACTATTGGTCCGACACATTATTGGCAATAGCTGCCACGTCTCAGGAGATTTTGAGTTTTTATAAAATATTATTTAACGCCATAGCTTTAAAGTTTAATCTTAGGTGCATTAATGCAAGTAACATGACGTGTATGCGCAATTGTGTACTTAATATTTATTGGTTGTCTACATGTGTTGGTAGCTATGACATGATGACACCCGTCACAGTATTAAAAGATAGTAGATAACATTTCTATTGCCTTATTATTTAGATTTCTGTGGGCTTGACCAATCGCAACGAGTTTGACGGCATCCGATTGGGCCCTAAAGCCAAATGCCGCAAATTACATTTAAATCGGTTTATATGTTCAGGGGTTATCATTGACGAATAATTTTGAAGTGATTTTGAAATAACTTCGAAATTTTTCAACCAATTATTTTTTGAATTTTTACAATATTTTAGAATTTACAAAACTACGTCTAATCCTGTTTCAAAAACTTAAATCGAATCAAGTTTCAAGAAGTCACAGTTTTCCAATACCAAAATTGTGTTGCTTGCAAAAAACTTACTTTATATTTTTAAAATAATTTTTAGACTAGTATACCGCTTTTATGCTTAAAAAACTGCGTCAAATACCCTAAATGTGATCAAAATCTATCAATGTATCTATGATTCATCAGTGATGAAAATTGATATAACTTTGAGATTTTTTTAATCTATTGATTATGTGGCTTAAACATTTTATATTTCAAAAATTGCGTTACCAAGATACATGGGCGCGTGCTCAGCCAAGCCAAGGAACTAGCGACGCAGCAACAAAAAAAATCCTTTATATTTTTAAAATAATTTTTAGACTAATGTACCGATTGGTTTAAAAATCTAATCAGCTTTTATCCTTAAAAACTGCTTCAAATACCGTAATATGGATCAAAATGTGTCAATTTATCTGGGATTTCTCAATGATGAAAATTGATATTACTTTGACATTTTTAAATCTATTGATTATGTAGCTAAAACAACATTTAAGATCTCAAAAATTGCAATATGAAGACACGCTGGGGCGTGTTCAGCACCCATATGTAATATTGCACAAACCATTACAAGCTACTTTTGACGCCTTCACAACTCAAAAACCATTTATCCTACATAAACGAAATTTGGAATATTTATTAAAACCTGTTAACTTATCTAGAACACAAAGTTTTATCAATGTAGCGCAAGCAGTTATTGAGTTATTAACAATTGAAAACCTCAATTTTTGTGACTGACTAACTCACTCATCTACATAGAGGTCAAAAACCGAACCCACTTCTAGATGACCTAGCAACTCGATATTTGGCATCAAGGTATCAAGTAGTATACAAATGAAAAAACTGGAAACTCAAAATTCTTGAAAACTAGCTGTTGTCCGCGATTTCGTTCGCGTGATACAATAACATTACTTTCTTTTGCATACACGGGTAAAAAGTAGCCGTAATAGCCTAGTAGTAGCAGTAATTATGTTTTAACACATATGAGTTATAACTGACATACTATGGATTAATAAATAAATATAAAATATTAAGTGACATGACACTCGCACGGTGCACCTTTGACAGCATATCCCCGTATTGGTTCCGGGGTCCTTTGTAAAAGAAATAGACCAATTGCTGTTCTGCCAGGCAGGTCGTAAAAAGCGACCGATTGTCTAAGTCACTACCATCGTGGCTACTAGATGGTAAGAGTTCTGCTTTTTCTCGCTCAGATGTGGTACCACCGCCTTACCTTTTTTTGCCGCAATAGCGTCAGTGCTTGTCACTGTCGTGTTCCGATTTGGAGGGTAAGGTAGCCGGTAAACTTATGCATGTGGCATTAGACCTCGCCACAAGATAGCAACGCACCATTAACATCTATAGTATCTATAGGTGATGGTTGACTCTTTCCATCAGGAGACCCATCTGCTTGTTTGCTATATTATATTTTTTTTAAATATAGATTTATATAATATATTTCATACAATCTTTGTTTCTCTTAGGGGCTAATTTAAACAAAAAGCTACATTTGACTTTAACTATCTCCTTGCCAAATTTCACAAAAATTATTTCAGTGGCTTAGCCGTAAAATCATAACAGACAGATAGACAAATTTTTAATATTATAATATACCATACCATGGCCAGTACAAATTTTTAATATTATAATATACTAGCTGAACTGGCAAACATTGTTTTGCCATATAAATTAACTGTATTAAATATTTTGCAGGGGTACTTGAGAGGGGAAGGAAGTTAATCGAGATAAAAATTATTCTATCGTTTAAGTTGGACTAAACAGTATACTATTACTATATAGTATATACTATTTTGTAGATATCTTTTAAACAGTAGATATCTACAAAATTCAATTGAAATCGCCTCTGTAGTTTCAGAGTCCATCGCGGACAAACAACGTGATACGTAATTTATTGTACATATAAAGATTTATGTATATGGATAAAATAGGTTGTATTTACAACCTATTTATTTATATAGATATACAATGCGCATGTGGAAGGATGTAGATACCGGGGAAGACAAAGACTGACATAACATAATCAGATTAAGCGAGTACTGTCCGAAGGTGGTGTCAAGAGCCTTCGCAATCGGCGTATGTGCATGAAGAGAGTAATGAATGCGGTGGAAGCAAAACAAGCCTGGAAGGATCGTGATGTATGGCACTCGGTTCCCTCTGGCTACCCCGTAAGGGAATTCGCATGAAGATATTATGTATGTATGTACGTGTATTGTGTAATGTTGCGAAGAAACATAGATGTCAGTAAGGA
Source organism: Apodemia mormo (assembly GCA_036924255.1). Classification (NCBI taxonomy): domain Eukaryota; kingdom Metazoa; phylum Arthropoda; class Insecta; order Lepidoptera; family Riodinidae; genus Apodemia; species Apodemia mormo. The sequence goes on along the minus strand of JAUPFN010000024.1, from coordinate 15,601,860 downwards.
TCTGGTATACTTGACCGTCTCGTTGGTTTAGTGGCTAGCAAACCTAACTACAAAACCATAGGTCTCGGGTTCGATTCCCGGCAAGGACAAACATTTGTGTTATGACCATAAATGTTTGTATTTCTAGGTTTGGGTGTTTATTATGTATATTACAGTATTTATATATGTTTTTCTATGTTTTAGTTTTAGAGATTAGCGCGTTCAAACAAACAAACAAAAAACTCTTCAGCTTTATTATATTGGTATAGATTTTAAAATGTTGCATTTTCTTGTAGCTAAAATTTTAGGAGTTTCTTTACAAAACTTGGCACCCAAACAGATCTCAATTCTTTTGTCTGCGTAGTCGGCAGAGACGCGTACTCTTATATTGTGCTTGGCTGAGATTTCACATTTGTGTTTTGACGGGATATAGTCATAGCCTAATTCACATAGTTGACAATAAACCTTAAAATTATGTTACATTAAAGTTTCAATATCGGTAGGGTGTACGTTCTAATAATATGTTATGATATACATAGTTAAATAATATTGACAGTCACCTTGTTTTATTATCTTCCTTTCAGGTCTGCTTATCACAGAATAATTATGTTCTTTGATGATATAAGCAGCACATGCTGTATTACTAATTGAACCTGAAATTGTAAGAAAAATTGGATAAATATATTTATTACTAGCTGTGCCCGCAACTTCACCTGCGTGGAAAAATTTCTAAACTTAAAAAAACAATCTAAATCCTTTTGATTTATTACATTTAAATAAAAGTACGCTAAGTTACTCATTACATTACTAGGTGGTAGAGTTCTGCATTGTCTCGCCCGGGTCTGGTACCACCGCCTTACCTATTCCTGCCGCAATAACGTCAGTGCTTGTCGCTGTCGTGTTCCGGTTTGGAGGGTAAGGTAGCCGGTAAACTTATGCATGTGGCATTAGACCTCGCCACAAGATAGCAATGCACCATTAACATCTTTGGTGTCTATAGGCGATGGTTGACTCTTTCCATCAGGAGACCCATCTGCTTGTTTGCTATCTTATGATATAAAAAAAAAACATCGGCTATCTGCCGAGATTAGCCGGAGCAAACAGAGAGACCGACAAAAACTATATAGCTCTATGGGTAGCTCTAAACTAAACAAAGTTAACCCAACTAGTTTTGATTAATTTAGCTTGTCTTTGCAAACATCTTTTGCTGTATGCATTGCATTTTGCTGTATGGATGGCATTAGGGAGTAGAGTTCTGCAACATCTCGTTCTCTAACTTCATTACTAATGGTTAGTAAATCTTTTCTCTGTGCTTAACTACATAATAAGAGGAAGCGTTGTCAAAATTTAATTGTGCTAATCCCAGTAAGTTTGTCTTTGTGTCATGTGAACGTCAATTTTTGCAACTCAGCTACATATAGATTTTGAAACTTTTCTCAATAGAAGGGTACATTTTTACAAGTAAAATATTTTGATCAAAAATTATAATTACCTGCGTTTAAGTTTAATGGTGCCAAAGCTTCATCAGTATTATTAAGATTTTTCGGGATAATGATTGGCTGGTTCAAAGATGTCCCTGAAAGGTAGAAGACACATTATTATTTCTCAAGCAAACACATTTCCTGGCTATTTTAATTCCGACTTTATGATTCACATAATCATATGAATAACATCATTTTCAAAAATATGGTCAATAAGATTGGGCGCAAATTTGTGCAAGTTTTCATTTTCTTAATCCCAGTAAATTGGACTTCGTGTAATGTGAACCAGTCAGTTTTTGCTTTTAAATGTACAAAAACTCAGCTGCCGATAGATTTCTAAACTTTTCACAGATAAAGAGAAGGTCCAAAGAATCGAGAATATTTTTACAAATAAAATATTTTGGTCAATAGTTATAATTACCTGTGTCTAAACCTAACGATACCAAAGCTTCGTCAGTATTATTGTGATTTTCCGGGATAGCGACAGACTGGTTCAAAGATGTCCCTGTAAGGTAGAAAATATATTTTTATTTCTCTTATAAGTAATCAAAGACATTTCCCGGGCATTACATTCAGAATTTATACTTGGGGCTTTGTGTAATGTGAAGCAGTCAGTTCCTGATGTTAAATGTACAAACACTCAGTTGCCTATATATTTTTAAACTTTTTCGCCGTGTTGGTCCCGGCCTCCTTTGAAGAATAGGCCAACTGCCGTTCTGCCAGGCAGGTCGTAAAAGGCGACCGATTGGCTAACGAGTCACTAACATCGTGGCTACTAGGTGGTAGAGTTCTGCATTGTCTCGCCCGGGTCTGGTACCACCGCCTTATCTATTCCTGCCGCAATAGCGTCAGTGCTTGTTGCTGTCGTGTTCCGGTTTGGAGGGTAAGGTAGCCGGTAAACTTATGCATGTGGCATTAGACCTCGCCACAAGATAGCAACGCACCATTAACATCTTTGGTGTCTATAGGCGATGGTTGACTCTTTCCATCAAGAGACCCATCTGCTTGTTTGCTATCTTATAATATAAAAAAAAAAAAACTTTTCACAGATGAAGAGTAGGTACTAAGATTTGATAACATTTTTAGCAAATAAAATATTTTGGTCAATAATTATAATTACCTGCATTTAAATCTAACGGTACCAAAGGTTCATCAGTGTTATTGTGATTTTCCGGAATAATGACAGACTGGTTCAAAGATGTCCCTGAAAGATAGAAAACAAATTTTTATTTTTTTAAAAAGTAAGCACAGACATTTCCCGGGCATTAAATTCAGATTTTATACATTACATATTCATATGAATAAGATCATTTGCAAATTTTTGGCTAAAAGTAAGTGCAAATTTCTAAAAAAATCTACATTCTTGGTCGTCAGCACTTGGTGAAACTCCATTTTCATTCAATATTTTATATTAAAACAGAAATACTTTATATTGAAACAGTATAAGTGTTTTAATATAAAATATTGAATACTGGTTTGTATGTACATGGCTATACTGGGTAATACCCATTTGTATGTACACACTGGGTTGTATGTGCATATTTGTTTACCCAGTTTTTGTCCGGACCCCTTTGAGAAATAAAATATCTGCCATTCTGCAAGACAGTTCGTAAGAACTGAATGATTAACTATGTGATTGAATACTAATGTAGCTACGTGGCTGAGTTCTGCATTTTGTCACCCGAGTCTGGTACCACTGCCCTATTTATTCTTGCCGGAATAGCGTCAGTGCTTGTCACTGACGTGTTCCGGTTTGGAGGTAAGTTAATTCAGTAAACATATCCATATCATACATGCATTATTTCCGCCACAAGGATAGCAACACACAATTCTTTAGTGTCTATAGCTGACAGTGGTCTCATATCATGAGAACCATCCGATTGTTTGCTATTTTATGAAATAGAAAAACAGGTTATGAGTTGTAAGGGTGACTACTTTTTAATCTATACATATAATAAAATCGTAGGTAAGTCAAAACTGAACATTGGATTTTTTTTTTAAAAGAATACTTGGGGCGTGATCTACAATCGATATCGAAGCCAAAAATATAGTTTTTAGAATTTTTGTCTGTTTGTTTGTATGTATGTCCGGGATAAACTCAAAAATTATTGCATGGATTTACTTCAAAATTTGCATGAATATTACTAACAGGTAGGGTCAACATATAGGCTACATATTATCACGCTATCACCTACGGGGGAGGAGCAGTGCGGAGTAAACGAAGTCCGCGCGGACGAAGTCATTGGCCACAGCTAGTCAATCATAAAAGTAGCGGTAGGCCTCTTAGCAGCTCACCCAGTTATACAGCAATACCCTTTATATTCACAATAATTACTTTGCTGCATTGTGGTTTGGTGTTATGTGGACTGAATTTACAACCGAGGCATAATATTCCTGCTTAAAAGTTATTAATAACACAAACAAATATGAAAACAAAAATGATGATCTATAATAATATTGCAAAGAGAAAACATATTTTGTATTTTTATATGACGAAATGAATACTAACTGATGCTCAATATTCTTTAACTAGTATAGGCGATGTTTTCTCTTTACATCACAAAATCCATCAGTTTGCTATATTATGATTTAAAAGAATTAAAAACCATCCAAAAGTAAGTAATATAAGGTACTTTTTACACTGGAGGATCGAGCAAGGAATCAGCAAAGTACCTACTTTACGAAGTGAACAAAAAGAAATTATCTTGTGTCATGTGAGTTTGTAACTTGGTAGCTCGTAGAATATAAAAAGAGAGTGGATGCACCGCACCCTAGAGACACCGCAATTATTTTTTATATACTAGCTAAAGTGTGCAGCTCACTGCATTATAAAAGTTTTCGGTGAATTCCACGTGATCATCTAATTTTTCTGGGATAGAAAATAACTTATGTGCTATACCAGGTAACCGTCTGCCTGTGTAGCAAATTTCATTCAAATCCGTGGTTGCGTGGTTGAGTAATTTATAATAATATAATATAGATATTGCATAACATTAATTCTATTATATACAATAAATAAATGTGTGAATAAAGAAGGATAATATGAATATTACATTTTTTGAAATTTTCATCTTTTTACATTACAATATTATAATAAATAAATAAATATTCACGGGACGAATTGCACTTACTGATCTAGCCCCAAAGTAAGCAAATTATTTGCTTGTGTTATAGGTGTTAGTCAACGATATTAATACAAAGAAATACATTTTTTTAGTCATAAGATAGCAAACAAGCAGATGGGTCTCCTGATGGAAAGAGTCAACCATCGCATATAGACACCAAATATGTTAATAGTGCCTTGCTATCTTGTGGCGAGGTCTAATGCATAAACATGCATAAGTTTACCGGCTACCTTACCCTCCAAACCGGAACACGACAGCGACAAGCACTGACGCTATTGCGGCAGGAATAGGTAAGGCGGTGGTACCAGACCCAGGCGAGACAATGCAGAACTATACCACCTAGTAGCCACGATGGTAGTGACTCGATAGCCAATCGGTCGCCCTTTACGACTTGCCTGGCAGAAGGGCAGTTGGCCTATTCTACAAAGGAGGCCGGGACCAACACGGCGAAAAATACATACATATATAAATATTGGAATATATTTAATAAACACCCAAATCCGGAAATACAAACTTTATGCTCATCACACTAATGCTTGTCCCCGTCGGGATCAAACCAGAGCCCCGTCGATTAGGTAGTCAGTGTCGCTAACCACTCGACCAACTGGGCGGTAATGCATATCAAATATATTCTAGTTTAAAATTTCAAATAAATTTACCAGGCACACTGTAGGGCAAAGGCACTGCTAAGGCATTTAACCGGTTGTAACGATTTTTGTCCCTTTCTGTGAAATGTAAGTCACATATCCTCTGATTTTTATAATGTTCGAAATCTAATTCTGTTTCCAATTTCCCACCAACACGTTGAACCCAAACTTTAAACCGTTCTAGATGTTTTGTAGGATTGGGAAAACAATGCATTCGAGCTTCTGAAACAAAAGAAAAAATGACAAATATAAGTATTTAATGATAATATTTATGAAGAGGTAAAATTTGTTTGTTTGTCTTAAACACTACTACTTAGACAGATTTCAGAATTTCTTTCACCAATATAAAGCTACATGTTTTCTAAGTAACATAGATATATTTTTAGACTGACTGAGAAATAGTAAATAATGTGTATGGGTCACACGAACAAAGTCACGGGAATAAGCTAGTATTTTATAAATATGTTTATTAGTATCTAATAGATAAATAATATATCAACAAAGTAATAATATAAATAGCATCACTTGTGTTAAATACATATATAGGACTAAAGCTCAACTGTTGAACTCAATATTAGTCAACTATATTAAGATCTACGGTGTAATAGGTGGTAAAGCTTTTGAGCAAGTTAGCACAATTATTCCAGCTGTGTGCAAGGTATGTTTTTGAAGTTATTTTGTAAGAAATTATTTATACTAAATAAAATGAAAAAATACATAAGCATTGGCTGACCGACAGGACCCCAATACTCTGTGCGACTGAAGTATCACTAGACTAATGAGAATAAAGAAAATAACAAAAAAATTAGGTTTTAACGACATATAAAACATATAGTCTAAAAATGGAAGTAGTGTGTATGACTGATACTTATATAAAAAAAATCTAAACATTACTATGCAAACTACATGTATTGATTTAACCCTAAAGTAAGCAAATTATATTTTTTCTTGTGCTATAGATGTTACTCAACAACTGTAATACAAAGAAATACATAATATATAAATACTAAAATATATTTCTTAAACATTAAGTATAAGAAATTATTAATTAATAGACAATATTTACCATACAAAATAATTAATATATTATAAATGAAAAAACAAATCAAAGCTTTTGCTAACAAACTTATTCTAAAAGAAAAAGAAGGCAATAAGTGATAGTGATAGTGAGTGGTAATTTTAGGCAAGTGGTAATTAACCACTGAAACCCAGAAATACAAACATTCATGCACATTAAACAAATGCTCGCCCCTGTTGGAATTCAAATATAAGCTCTATCAATTGTGTAGTCGCTACCACTCAACCAATGGGGCGGTTAAAAATGTATAATTTTGTATATTTTAAAAAAACTACTTATTTGATTTAAATGGATTCACTGTTAATGCATTGAATATTTTTCTGCAATTTCAAGTCTGTGTAACAGAGTAAAGTAACTACTACAGAAAGTAATGGAAAGTTGCAAATTGTAAGACAGTACAATTTGCAACTTTCCATTACTTTCTGTTAGTGAAATATGTTCTATCAGTTTCCTTTTTAGGACTTGTTAGTAAGTACAATATTTTCATATACCATAAAGGAGCAACCCACCATACTATTTCTATGTTATAGTTTTCTAAGCATAAGTAAATTTACATATACTGGATACAATTCTATACAATGAGTGACAACATGGCAGACCTAAGATCTTGTATGGAAAGTTGGCCATAAAGAAAATGTTATTAGATTCAGGACAGTTTTGGTTAAATTAATCAAGTACTTGGAAATCCCAGTTGTTTGTCAAAATAACTTGTAAAAAGTTTTACTGAACAAAGATCTTCTGATTTCTGTATTTTTCACTCAAACCTTCAGTTACTTAGGAATCCAATGTATATATTTAATGGTTTTATTAAAAACTCGTATTAGACACGATCAAGTGAAAATGAAAATTATGATATTTAACTGTGATTTACAAGCTGCCATTATAAATGTATTCTTTAAATTGTATGGTACTTACCACCCGGAGGGCAGCCAAATACGCAGCGGCGTGGCATTTTAATGTTAGTAATGTTTATTCACAAACAATAACTTAAAAACCAGTCACTGTAGCGTCTATATCGCAAGAAACTTAATTAATAAAGAGCGTCTTTTCGCGAAATAGTTGTAAACTAATGAAAGCTCGACAGCAATACGGAGGAATGCAGGATTCGACTCAACGTAATAACTGGAGATATATGAGAACAACAAACAAAATGGAGATCAATTACACTGCGTATACGCAACATGCAAGAAAACCGCCATTTGTAATTAATTGTATTTGTGCCGCTTCTGTTTTGTCTTCTGCCTGACATTTTGTGAATATACAGTGTTGCCAATATTCTATCTGATATTTACCAAAAATAATTTTAATGTAAAGAGAAATAATTATAAAACAATAAATATATTTGCAAAATATTTTGGAATGTTTTTTTAAGTAAAATAAGTTTGAATTTAATTTCAATTATATTACTTTTATAAACAAATTACAAACATTTATTATAAATCTGTTTTGAAGTAATGTTTTCCTTTACACTATAGGAAATCACTTAAAACAGCAACACTTACATAAAACGATAATTTCGTTGGTAATAGGGACATCTGTTGTAACGGTAGGTAAAATTGAACAGAGTAAGTTTTAAAAAAATTCCAGAACGGTATAATAGCTGGAGCTACTGAAAATTACGCATCACGTGACCTTTGTAACTGTCATCCCCCTGGGCAAAGACTACGTTTCATGTTTAGTTGTGACTTGTGTGCTTTGGCCTTTGGGTTTTCCCATTCGGTGAATAACGTTTAATGAATAATAATCTTAGTGTTGACGTCTCAGTCTTGTAAGTAATATTGACTAAATGAGTTGTTTTTATTAAAACGTAAAGTTTTTTTTTAAGTTCTAAAGTGACTAGTTGATTTGTTTAATAATATTTAAAATAGTTATTACCATGGCTGTGTTTGTATTATTACTCAGTGCACTATGCGTATTTGTTCCAACATCTTATGCAAAAAATATGACTAATAATTTACATGTGGGACTTACAGAACGAATTGGTAACTTTTCCGTTCAATTATTGTATCACACTACTAGTATAGTACAGAAAAAAGATCTCAATCTCATAATATCACCAATAACGGTTTGGACTGTCCTGGCAGTCATAGCCGAGGGTGCCTCTGGTAAAACTCAAGCACAAATAAATGCAGTAATTCGGATAGCACCACAGGAACGTCACAATATAAGGAAAGAATTCTCGAATCTTATACAATACCTTCAAGTTAACACATCCACTATTGAATTAAGCAAATTCAATGCTCTTTTCGTTCAAGAAGATAAACAACCTCAAAGAGACTTCCTGGACATTGCCAAAGAATATGATACACGTTTAATAAGTGTTAACTTTTCAAACCCTGAGCTCACTACCAATAATATAAATGCAGCTGTATCCAGTATTACCCATGACAAAATACCGACACTAGTCAATGTGGATGATATATCTCAAGTCAGTTTATTGTTGACAAGTGCATTGTATTTTAAAGGACAATGGACAATACCATTTAACAAAACATTTACAGAAAAATCTCCATTCTATAACAGTCAAGGTGACAAAATTGGAGAAGTGAACATGATGTACAATAGATACACATATCCATATGCAAACATCAAATCATTACAAGCCCGTATAGTAGAAATTCCGTACGGGTCACAAAATCGTTTGTCTATGCTTATAATGCTACCAAATCCGGGAGTTACAATACAGGAAATGCTACGTAATTTTGCAACTGTACCATTAGATATTATCTTTAAGGAATTACAGGTATCGAAAGACGAGTATGGAGATGATGAAGTAGATCTGTTCATACCACGATTTAAAATAGAATCAAATTTAATTTTAACGGAAAGCCTTCAAATTATGGGAATTCATGATCTATTTGATGAACTAAAAGCTAGATTACCCTTAATGGCTTTTAAACCATTGTTTGTATCAAAAGTTATTCACAAAGCTGAAATTGAGGTTACAGAAGAAGGAACAGAGGCAGCAGCAGCTACTGTAGCAGAATTCGCTAACCGTATAAGCGTTATTAGATTTGCAGCTGATCGACCCTTCTTGTATTTGATTGTTGAAAAAATTACAAATTCTATAACTTTTGGTGGATACTATCAGAAACCATCTTTATATTAGTTTACTTTTGTGTCATGATGAATAAATTTTTTTATATTTACAACTTTGTTAAACTAATCCTATCTTAGTTCATTGCTATTAAGCAATTGGCAAAGTCAATGATCTGGTGTTGGCATTTGAAATTCGCATGTTGATTAAAGGGTTGAAATGGTACGGGGGGGTAGTAGACCTCCCCCCCTTCCCCCCCCTTTCAACCCTTAATTCAACATGCGAATTTCAAATGCAACCCCGGAGGTATTTTCTTTATTGAAAAACTGAAATAAAAAAACACAACTATAACCATAGTATATGTGAGGGGTATAAAAGCAAAGGCGCTTCAGTCACAAAACACCTAAAATGAGTAAACCGCAAATTTCTACTGTGTCTTAATAAATTGTATTTTTTATCAGAAACGGATGTTAGTACATTCAATAAAATACATTTTTCAAATAACAATAATCAAATCAAATCAAATATACATAAATTCTTTATTATTTAAGAAATAGTGTAGGACTGAGGTGTTTTTGCATTTAAGCATTGGACTAAAGCATGTTTGCTTTTCATTGCTTTGGATCGAAGCGAATTTGCATGTCACTATTTAATTCGTCAACTGTCAATATGGCGGTAGCGTAAGGTACCGATTGCAAAATAAAATAAAGTTTAGAAATATAGAATTTTATTAATTTTCTTAACAAATTAGTTACAGGTAAGGTAGATTATATTGTATCATAATTATTTATGGAAAGTAAAGATAAAATAATATTCTTGCTCATTGTGAAAAAAAAAAAAAGAATGAAATCGGGAGATCTTTTGCAGAGTAACTTAACCAAAGGAAAATAAAACCCATTACTAAAAGCAGAAAAAAGCAATTCAGTATAGTGTGAATAAAATGTTAGTATTGTTACGTACTCGGGTTCGTACTTGTAAAAAAAAACACCACTTATACTAAATCCGTGTATTTACACAACAGAACACAACGTAATACTAAAATACACTCTACTTGCTAGTTACTCACTATACTATCACTGAACTACACAATAAAACACTTCTCACTTCGCACTGTTCACTTTGAGTATCGCTCTCGATCGCTTGATAAAAACTGCCTTGTGTTTGTCAACATCTCTGTATTTATAGGCAGGGGAAAGTCCTGGCTGGATCCAGAAAAAACTAAATGTATCGGGAAACAATGAATCACTTCTTATCGTAAACATGTTATGAGTCATAAATCCTAGTACACGCTACTTTCAACCTTATGCCGTATCCCACAAAGTCCATTATGGCATAGCCCAGGTGAACTATTTGTTTGTCAATAGGAGTAGCTATCTCTTTCTTTTATTTCTAGATAATTAGCGCGCGCGCGCTCCAATTCTATACGCTTCTAGATTATTCGTAACAGTATGTTAGGAGCTTTTTGCAATAATTAATTATTAATTTAATAAAAATTGAAATAAAATTTAGAAGAAGCTTTCTATGCAAACCCTACTTTACCCTATCACAACGGCCAAAATATTAGTAAGTTGTTTGTTACCTTTCTGCCTTTTCCTTCACTCGTTGCCACTGATTTTTATTTACCAGACGTTTTCGTGTTCGTCCTGCACGTGCTGGTGTAAATTTTTCTTCCATTACAATAAGTAATTTAATAAAAAACACAAATTAAACACGCGCTATGCGCAGTCAACTTACTATGAAAAGTAATTGATTCGCCATCTTAGACATTTTGAAATGGCTGCTTCTGATTGGTTGATTGTGACTGAGGCGGATTTGCTCCTAACAAAATTTGGATTGAGGTGGTTTTGCATGTAATCATTACTTTCTAAGTGAATTTTATGTAGGATTGATTTGGATTTGCATGGTGACGATTATACTATATTTTTGCAATTTTTGATCGCTACAATTTGGTGTGCTCAGTGTAATAAAATGCATTTTTGGACTGAAGCGCTTTTGCTTCTATACCCCTCATGTAACTCGTAATGTGACTTTTAAACGTAAACTAATTTTCCCTTAAAAATTACACATGTACATAACTAAAGCACTCTTGTTCATAAATTTATGTTTTCATAAATTTTTGTTTAAAATAATCATGCATATAAATGTACTATGTACATAGTACGTTTATATTATTGTGTTGAATAATTTACATATTTTAAACCACTTATCAGAAAAACTAAAAATAGGTGTAGAACAATTGATTGCACGGAAATTTGACTTGCCCTGGAAATCAAACTGGAAAGTATTGAGCACACTGGGGTGGGCCACATTGCAAAAATCCACTTAGATTGTTTTCATCAAGTTCTTTTATGTTCTGAGTATTAATTTATAACATCACGTAAGATATGCTAAGCTAGCATATTTCGTTGTATAGCAAATTTTTGTTGAAATAAGTACAAGTTTTTTAAAAATATACAATATCTAATTTTATTTCTAATTTATTGTAACTAAACATAACAGGTGATACCTTCAACACTGATTTGTTGCCCTGATGATGCATTAAAATGTGAAACTGGTTGGTATTAATAAATAAAACACTACATATGTTTATAACATTTTACAAATACAAATAACAGGTTATTTTTATTAAGGATCTCGAGATATATATATATATATATATATATATATATATATATATATATATATATATCAAATAGTGGTATCACTATGACATATGTATGGCATTGCCCCATCTTTATTTTCTTTTATCTGAGCGCATAAAATCATTTTTTTTAATTAAATTTAGTAGAATCATATTTTTTGAGAGATTTGTTATCTAAGAAAAAACAATTTAATTAAATTTGCTAACTAATTAAGTTAATTTCTTAAGGGCCCCCGAGACGGTCAAACGGTTTGATTCAAACCTTACATGTTTGATGATACCGTTTGGTGCAGGTTTGAACTTTCGTTAAATGGCACTGCACATTTTAGTTCTGTATGCTGCCGTAAGCAGTGTTGTGACGTAAATAAATTATGACATTCCTTGTGCTTATTACGTTAATGTCCTGCTTAAACGGTAAAAAAAAATTCTTTGTCTGATATCTTCGCCGTTCATTATAAAATACAGTGCAACCTGAGCCGTGTTTGATCAAACGCGTCTGAACACGGTCAAACGACGCGTCAAACACAACAAAAATATGTAATTTCATCAAACATGCTTCAAACCCGTAAAGGTTTGACAAACCTTACAACATAGCTATGTAAACGATCAAAATGGTTTGAGTCAAACCAAAATCTACGTGTTTGAATCAAACCATTTGACTGTCTCGGGGGCGCTTAATTCAAATAATGGCTTTCCGCAAAATGTGTTATATAAAAGAAGAGAAGTTTAACAGAATCTTTAAAATATTTATCATCTTATCTACAAAAGAATAAAATGTTAAACAAATATAGGATTGACCTTTAGACACATTACTCAGTTGAGATTATTGACAATCAAAGTCATGCAAATTTAAAATATTTGTTAATTTAAATTAGTGAAAAATAATTATAATAGCCTTGAGAAATTTATGTTGGAATTTTATTTGTTTAATTTCGCTTCTGAAGAATAGACCATTTATTATTGTGCCAGGCAGTTCATAAGAGGTGAACTTATTGGCTATGCGAGCCACTACTGTCCACTAAGTGGTTTGAGTCAAACAATACATACAATATACATACATATATATATATATATATATATATATATATATATATATATATATATATATATATTATATTTTTCGAAATTTAGATCGAAATCACTGACTATTGCTGCAAGAATAGTCTTTGTCTTGCCTTAGTTATGTACCTACTACCGCCTTACCTATTCTTGCCGCAATAGTCAGTGATTTCGACCCGTTGGTCGAGTGTGTAGCGACCTGACTACGCAATGGACGGGGCTCGGGTTTGATCCCCGACGGGATAAGCTTTTATGTGATGAGCATGTATGTTTGTATTTCCGGGTTTGGGTGCTTATTAAAAATATTCTAGCATTTGTATGTATTTATAATTTGTCCTGTGAATATTTATTTATTGTCACTGCCGTGTTCTATTTTGGAGGGTAAGGTAGCCGGTAAGCTTATACATGTGGCACTTAAACCTCGCCACGCACTATCGATGGCAGTCTATCCATCTACTTGTTTAATATTTTATGATATAAAGAAACGATACATTGTAAATAGTCTGTAGGACGTTTATCTGAAAGACAAATACCTACTGTTACGAATAATCTAGAAACGTGAAGAGTTGGAACGCTGGAGGGATCTAGAAATAAAAGAAAGAGATAGCTACTCCTATTAATGAACAAGTAGTTGGCCGGTATCGAAATAGCTATAGGTACCATACGGTTGAAAATAACGTGTACTAGGACTTGGTTGTTTATGATAAGTCGTTTATTGTAAACAACTTGTTATTGTTTACGAGATGATTGACGAACATTTGCGATTGTTGACGAATTTTACCTCGGGTATAAATAGAGATGTGTTGACAAACACAAGGCAGTTTTTATAAAGCGATCGAGAGCGATACTTGAAGCGACCCGTGCGAAGCGAGAAGTGTTTTATTGTGTAGTCTGTTAAGTTTAGTGACTAGTGTTAATCAGAGTATTTGAGTATTACATTGTGTTGTGTCTTAGCGGTTTGTTGTGTTTCTTTGCGGCTAAAGCAACTATTATATACTAGCTGTTGCCCGCAACATCGTCCGCACGGACTTCGTTTACTCCGCACAGCTCCTCCCCCGTAGGTGATAGCGTGATGATATGTAGCCTATATATTGACCTGACCTGTTAGTAATATTCATGCAAAATTTGAAGTGAATCCATGCAGTACTTTTTGAGTTTACCCCGGACATACATACAGACAAACAGACAAAAATTCTAAAACTATACTTTTGGCTTCGATATCGATTGAAGATCACGCCCCAAGTATTCTTTTAAAAAAATATTCAATGTACAGTTATGACTTTCCTACGATTTTATTATATGTATAGATATTAGGTTTCCGCAGTCCTCCGTAATGTAAACTTTATCTGTGCTAAATATCATACCTACTTCACCGTTCGCCCAATTGTAATTTTAAGGGATCCAAAACTTTTCCTTTACTTATTAAGGCGATAACATACGCCAAACTACGAAATATACTTCTCTTTGAAAGCCTACTTCTCCTAAACTGTTAATCCAATAATTTAAAAAAAATATACATTGTACGTAAAATATAATTAACTTTAAATTTTAAGTTCGTTTTTTCAAATTTCATTGTTATTTTTGACGAAAAAAAATCGAATATCTCTCTTATTTTTACGCAAGAATTTTCTTATAACTTCTAAACTACTGAAACGATTTTGGTGATTTTTTCACTTTGTTACAGACAATTTATTGCTTTATAAAATTTAAGTTCAACATTTTACAAAATCATTATAGTGTGCCATTAAATCAATAAAAACCTTATTATTTCATTCGCGGACAGCGCTCGCTCCGAAAGTCAGTCTCCCGATAGCGTTTGTACGAGGAGGCTGTGTCGCACGTCAGCGTATACCGCTCACCACATTAGAGTCAAAGAGTAATAATACAGATAGTGCGTTTGGCACAGTAATAAGGTTGTGCTGTTTAAAAATTGGACATTTCGTTTACGCTTGAACGTTTTTTATAGTAGATAATAAGTTTGGAGCGGGAAGGCTGATTTTTTACAGAGGTTGTTCTTATGATGTAATTTAATCCCTTAAAGAGGTAAAAGGGGCGTTAATGATTGTTTTAAAAAAAAATGTATATTACTTAAAATTTAGTATTAATCCTTTTTAATACGATTAAACAAATACGCATTTTTGAATTTCATCCCATAAAGGGGTAAAAGGAGAGTTAATTTTTGTATGAAAAATGAATTGTTTGTCGTAGAAATTACTAAAAATTTAGTATTTATGCTTTTTAATACAATTAAAGAAATTCATATTTTAGATATTTTTTTTAATTTCATCCATTAAAAGGGTAAGTGTATAAGTTTGTATTAAAATAAAAAGTTTATATTATCTAAACTCTCATAATACCTGCTGCTAATACCTGCTTATTCAATTCAATCCAAATTAAAGAAACATGCGCGTAATGAAGTTCGGAGTTTCATCCCTTAAAGGAGTAAAAATGGGTGTTACAATTCATATGAAAAATTAAACGCTTATGGTCAACATAACTTGAAATTTGGTACTTATGTTCTTCAACACAATTTAAAAATTATATATTTAGGGATTTCATACATTTATTCCTTAAAAGGGTAAAAAAAGCGTTTTTGTTTGTATTAAAAAAATAGATTGTTTATTGTAGAATATTGTAGAAATTATTTAAAACTTAGTATTTATGTTTTTTAACACAATTAAATGAATACGAGTTTAGTGTTTTTTTAAATTTCACCCCTTAAAAGGATCAAAAATGAGGTTAAGTTTGTGTAACAAATAAAATTTGTTTCATTAAAATCTTTTCAAATTTATTAGTTATGCTCTTTACTTCAATTACATAAACGTGCATGTAAGGAAACTTTGAGTTTTATCTCCTAAAGAGGTAAAAGAGGGTATTAAGGGGCTGAAAGCACTCGCACTATTGCATTCGGTTCTCTTTGCATACCTCGTAAAGGGACTGGCGTGAATATATATCGTCGTTGTTGTTGTTTTAGCAATAACCAGGACCGACTGCTTTATGTGCTCATCCGAGGCATGGAAGTGGTAACACACCAACCGCCAGACTCCAAGCTGCTACTGAGATTTTTTGAATTTTCGAAAAATACCTTAAACCAAACTTTAGGTTATCCCCTTGACTACGAGGCAGTTATTATAATCATTAGTTATTTTTTTCGACCTTGGTTTTTTGCAACACATCAACCCGGTTTTGGAACTACCGCGTTACATATTCCTGCCCATAGAGTAATAACGCTTAGAGCGATAATTGCATTCAACGTTTCGTTCATATTTTAAGCCAAAACCGTATCGATGTGTGCATAACCTTCGTCACCCTTAGTGTAATTACTTGCGTTGACACGCGGGTGATTCTTCAATGTTGAGGATAATACGGTTCCAGGCAGTTTTCTCTTTACTGTTATAACTACGATGAAGAAAAACAATGTTTTCCTATTCCATTATTACTTTTTTAACTATCAACAAGTAAAAGAAAAACATTTCTTATAATTAATTAACAAAAAAACGCAAAAATCTACTGAAAACGTCATTATTTCGCGTGTCCAGATCACCTGTTCTTGGCTATTTGGTCTTCTAAAATATTCAAATACCACTTAATAAAATTATTTATAGTAAAAAATTGTATTTAAAGGTCTATTGTTTCTGTTTCTTAACAATTTAAAGTATTAACTTAATTCTAAAATAGTAAAACACTCTTTCAAAAGTTTGTCACAAAAAAAGCGTCATTGTAAAAACAGGAATAGTTTTCAAATTTTTTCCACGATGATTGCAATTTTGGGGCATATTTCGTGCCTACCGGATGCCCCTCGGTACTCTTCGGTTAGGCCACACACTTTGAACGGATTGGACAGGTCATATTTCTCTCAAGGTAAGCTTGAATATGGTTCTTCGAAATTTGTCATCTTTATAGTCATTCTCCTTATTCACTTTATCGTGGTAAATAATATGTTCATTGATTTTATTCATGGCTTTATTTATGTATCGAACTGCAAATAACTCCCCATAGATATTTATTAGCTGTATCTAATCTTTTAAGACAAATTTCGAGATGTTTTCTGGAATTCGTCATTATTGCTGACATCATTATCCTGAAAATGACTGTTGAGAATAATGATGTATGGGTTAGAATAATGATTTTCGGATTTTGAACAATGACAAACGTTGAGAATAATGACGTCAATACAATTATTAGCATATATAACCATTAAAATAAAGTAAGCTGGTACATCAATTGATTAATTTTTTTCGTAATGTCTCTGCAGTTGTTTTGGGAAAAAAATCAGCATGCCTAGAAGTAAGGAATCCTATGAGAATCGTAAAGTCCAATATAAAATGTGTCAGAAACGGAGGTATCAACAAATGATTATTGATCTAGAACTGCTAGCCTTAGAACAAGTGAGAAGGCGCCAGAATATAAAAAAAGAAAAAAAGCGTAAACTGACGAGTATTGCTGCACCGCGCGATTTTTGCTTGCTAGGTTACGTCTAGTTATATAAGAACATATATAAAATAAGACTCGCTCATATCGAACAACGTTCATTTCAGCGGTCATTTGGGAGGAGAGGCTAACTTAGCCCCCAATAAGCTTGGTGTACTCAGCAGAGTAAAGCTTTATCCCAGTCCATCGCCTCCAACTTTACAAGACCCAAATTCGACCTCACATGGAGTACTGCTCCCACCTTTGGGCCGGAGCTCCTCAGTACTAGCTTTTTCCTCTTGATTGCATTCAACGTAGAGCGGTTCGAATCGTCGACGACCAGGCTATTTCTAATTGGCTTGACTCTTTGGCGTTGCGCAGAGATGTAGGTTCGCTCTGCATCTTTTACCGCAATCATAATGGGGAGTGTTCCGACGATTGTTCGGATTAATTCCTGCCGTTAAATTCCACTATCGGACATCGCGTCAAAAAAGTTCCATCCTCACCACCTCGATGCCTGGAAAACCACAACAGTGCGCCTTTGTCGGCACTGTTTGCCTCGCACTACTCCTTTATGGAATCAATTACGACTTGGGGACCTTCAAGAAACGAGCTTACTCATTTTTAAAAAGCCGACAACGCATCTGCAAGACCCCTGGTATTGCAGATGTACAAAGGTACTGCTTTTACCATCAGGTGCAGTACCTTTGCTCATTGGCCCCCTCTACTATAAAATAAAACAATGGAAAGATTAATTAAGAAACTAAAAGACCAGCCGAAGCGAATCTTTCAGAATTGCCAACCCTTTAGGAGTAATTGCCCTTGCCAAACACATTAAATGTATCTCTTCCTATGCCATCGGCAACGACAATATCAGTTAGCGCATGGTGGCTTCACTGTTCCCCGTCCTAACATATATTATCAATTTTTCCTTTTTTTCTGGCACTTTTCCTTAAGCCTAGAAGACAGCTCACGTCATTCCTTTTTCTAAAGTCTCAGCTCCTACTAATTTCTCTAAATATCGCCCTATACCAATTCTTCCATATTTGTCCAAGATTTTGGACACGCAGTTTAGCCTTTACCTGCAGGATAGTAACTTGTTCAATCCGTATCAATCTGGTTTCCGTTCGGGGCACAGTACTGTTACTGCTATTGTTAAAGTCACTGATGACATAAGACATGCTATTGGTAATAAACAACCTACTTTATTGGTTTTCTTTGACTTCAGTAACGATTTTATCTCTGTGGACTTTGATGTGCTGCTTGGTACTCTTCGTTCGCTGAATCTTTCCCCTCAGTCTGTATCCTGGTTTGACTCATATCTCCGAGATCGTTCTCAATGTATTCATTTCGAGGATTCTTTCTCAGGTTTTAGTAAATTAACAGTTGGTATTTCACAGGGGGGTGTTCTAGCTCCACTCCTATTTTTCGTGTTTATCAACATAACATCCAATGCCATGTCCTCCAGTTTTCATTCGTCATCATCATATGCGGATGCGGATCATATGCGGATGATCTGCAATCGTATCGTCCTTTCTCTGCTCCGGATGTTCTTGAGGCAATCACGCTATATATGAGGAACTGTCGCGTATTCACTCATGAGCGGAGTCATCTGGTTTATTAGTAAATCCCAAAAGTTACAGTTTTTAATTAGAGGTAGTGCAAATGCTAATGTTCCTGATCTCGTATATAGCAGCAGTGTTATACTGTATAGCAAATCAGCTAAAAATTTAGGTCAAATTATAAGTGAAGATTTCCCTTGGAATGCTTATATATCAGAAGTATGCAAAAAAGTTCATTCCACCTTTCATGCTATCAAACGTTTGCAAAGATTTCTTCCTTTTAAGACTAGAGTTATTTTAGTGCAAACATAAATCTTTCCTTTATTAGATTATGCTGATATTTGCTATCTTGATATCACAGAAGAAGGCCTGAATAAACTCGAGCGTTTACAGAATGTAGGAATTCGCTTTGTTTTTAGTTTTAGAAGATTTAACCAGATTTCCAATTTCAGAACATAACTCACGTAGCTTCCTATTCGGGAGCGCAGAAACGCTCAGCAGGAACGCTCCGCAGGAACGCAGACGAGCTTTTCATCGATATTACAATCAAATCTAGTTGTTTTAATTGTAATATCGATGAAAAGTATATCCATAGGTATAATAGAAACCATATCCCAAATAATAACTGTAAGTACACTGAGAATATTAATCCAAATCCTGTCGTTTCATTATCTAGGACACATAAAGAAGAGAGCCGCGATCCAAATCTCAGAAAAACAAATATCCTTTCTTCCTATTTAACCAGTGTTATACTCTTAACAATGTTAAGTGTTATCTATTTCGATTTTATTTCTTTGAGCTGATAGTTATTAGTTAATATAATGTGATGCAGGATAAACAATTGAAAAATAATAAAAATATTGTTATATTTTAATTATATACAAGAAGTTATATTTCTGTTCATCAATATGTAATTTTTTGATTAACATTATATTGTTAAATTATATTAATTACACAAGAATTTATGTTTGTGTTTATCAGTGCGTGATTTTACGACTAAATATAATTATGTTGATTCTTAATATTTTGTTTTATTTCAATGATAAGTGCAATAAAACAGGTGTAAAATCATTATCCTCAACAAAAGTCATTTATCCTAATTAAATCGTCATTATCATCAAAAAGTTGTCATTGTCCTCAGCAAGCATATTTAAAATTTTCGAATATCTCCCTAAATATTAATAATACAAAGATGCCTCTTACACCGATATCAAAGATTTGAATCAAGTAACAGTTCTAGTACTGATCACTTGTTGTGCCACGAGGTTTTTATTTTTTTCACCAAATCATTGAAAATATATTACGATCGAAGAATGACCCACGCACACAAAGACACATTATTGCGTGAATAATGTTGCAAGCAAATAAATATTTTCCCAAAACGGTATTTAAATTAGGTCTACCTTACAAATAGTCTTTCATATTATAACATTAATAGTCATTTAGTATAAACTTGAAACTTATACTTTTATTCGGTTACGTATAATATTTTAAATGTCAAGAAATATTCTAGATGTTCTCAAGATGATATTCCAAAGCTATTTAACCTTATATTTTTTTTAGTTTTTGTGCTTTCATTTATAATTTAAAATATTTTCACTTCATTAAAATAAAGATTGTCTTTCTTTCCAATAGTATTATTAGACATATAAAAAACTTAAAACTTACATTTTTTATCCCGGTGAGGTAAAATGACTAGAATTACAGGGAAATGTTAGAGTCAAGATATTTTTTTTGTATATATCAGTAATCAAACAGCGGTAACCAACCAGCACCAACCGTAAATAAAAATATGGCCAATACAAGTTTACATTATTGAAGTTATAAAAACATTTATTGAAGTAATTCTTTAAAAAAAAATTTTAAAAAAATTATTGAAATATATCTTCTAAAATATAATTGTACAATAATAATAATATAATATTCACGGGACAAATTACACTTACTGATCAAACTCCAAAGTAAGCAAATTATTTGCTTACTAACGTAACGTAACGTAACGATACTAATACATAGAAATACATATATAAATACTGGAATATATTTAATAAACACCCAAACCCGGAAATACAAACATTTATGCTCATCACGCAAATGCTTGTCCCCGTCGAGGATCGAACCCGAGCCCCGTCGATTGCGTAGTCAGGGCCGCTAAGCACTCGACCAACGGGGCGGTCAAATGTTATTACAAATTTGTACATTGCTTGGCGAATGCTTGTGTGTCTTTATGTGTACGTCTGTGTGCGTGTATGTGTGTATATGTATATATTTAGTGAAAGCTAAACTAGCTTGAACGTCAGCAGATGGGTGGGCAAGCGGAACAATATTTACAAGCACTTTGAGGTAAAAAGTAATAGCATAGGTATGCTTATTAATCAAATTATTTATTTAAATCAGTTTAAAAAGTTAAAATGTTTTAAGCTAAACATAATATTTCTGACTACTATATTGAGTCAAGCTGCTATTGGCTCTGTGCACTACTTGAGCACCACCTATCGTGCGCAACTGTTTTGATTCAGATCTTAGAATATAGAAAAGCGTAATCCCTGTGCGTAATCTCCTCTAACGTTTTTAGCTGAATCGGAAACAATGCAGCTCTTTATGGCGACTCTTTGGCTTCTACGTGCTATACTATATGCATTGGAGTATACGGCACAAATTAATTAAATCGTGTATGAGCAATATCGTCATTCGCAATATAAATTTCAAGCTATGTAGAATTAAAACTTAATTATCAGCATAAACATATTGGGAGGCCAACATTTGGCGCAGACCGATTTTAGGGCACGTTATTCTACATTATTTCGTCGATAAAACTCGAAAATATCGCCAATAAAACTACTTGACACTTAGGAAAACATGAAATAATGCTGTACCATGGCATATTATTTCATAAGAAAAATTAAAAAAAATGTCTTTTTAGCAGTAACAGTATTTTACTGGTATCACTGTGGCATCTAGAATGCTAGTTGGAACATTTTTTTTGCCTTCTAAAAGTCCTCATTATACACGAATATAAGCTTTGTAATATTGGTTTGACAAACGGTTTTGTAATATTTGTGCCAGTATAATGGTAAGTCCCAACACTTAAAAATATTTTTTATGCAAAAGCGAAGTCCAAGCTATGTATTATCGCACATAAAATAGTAATACACACGTTATTAATTATAATGAAAATAGGTAAAAACAAATACGTGGTAGAATATTTTCCTCTTTGGCTGGCAACATTTTGAATATCGTTCAACTTAGATATTTACGATTTATTTGTTTGGAATTTATACAAAAATATCCGATGCCAAGTAGTTTTTATGTGTGAAATGTGATCTTCAAGCCCTAAATACGCTATTGTGAAGCACGGTGACATACTTTCACCACACAGTAACTCACATTTTTTGAAATTGCGAGAGCTGTACTCTGTGTGGCACGTGTCACATGTCTGAGCGGCCGGCGAGCGTAAGAGGCCTTTTCAGGCTTCTTTGAAATGGCTTAATATAGCGCGGGTCGACTAGGTTTCTATGCGTTATTATTCTATGTTCCTGCCGCAATAGCGTAGGTGTTTTAAACTGTCGTGATTCGGTTTTGAGGGCAAGGTAAGCATATGCATGTAACATTCTAACCCTGCTACAAGAATAGCAATGCACCATTAACATTTTAGTGTCTATAGGCGATGTTTATATGTTTCTATCAAGAAAACTGTTTACTTGTTTGCTATCATAAGAAATGAAATAAATATAAATTAAATATATTATACATACAAATAGTCTAAATTAATCAACCTGTTTAAAACTTTCCTTTTAATTTAATTGAAAGCATACAGATATGGTTTCAATTAAATTAAATCTCTACTTTTTCTTATGAGATTTTTAAACAAAAACTTAAATTTTTAAAGGTTATTTAAGAGATCACTTTTTACAAAATCACATTTTAAAGGTTTTGTTAAAATTGTTAATTGTATGTATTAAAATAAAGTGCTACACGAGATGTATTGTATATTATAAGATAATAGGATACGTAACAGTCGTGATTGTGTAAAATTGTCATATAATTCTTTTGTCGATTTTCGATATTTACTGTTTTCTCTTTCGATATTTATCGTTTTTATAAAATGAATCGATAAATGACCGATTATCGGTTATGGGTTTTGAGTTTGCTAACATTCATTTGATTCATGATGATAAAAGTTCATATAGGTAAACAAAAATGTTAAAACGTATCTGCACCTACTGTATATACTCTTTGACTTTTGAAGATATCGGCGTGCGGAATAGTATTTACGCTGCGCCTGTCACTAACTCAAGGTCGTTCGCAGGTGTAATCGCCTTAATATTATATCGATAGCGGGTGTATGAAAACAGTTTTTCGAACGTTTCTGAGATATTAAACTTTAAATTGCTAATTTTGCTAGAGTAAACGTCAACAAAGTGGAAACAAAATCTTAAAAAATGTTTTTTTTCAAGGTACCTAGCTCTCCTATATGTAAAGTGGGAATGTTAATATTTTTTCTCACGTACCCCATTTTGTGAGGTATCGTTGGATAGGTTTTTAAAAATTATCGTAAGTTTGTTAAAACAAGTTTTCGATTAAGGGACTCGTTTATAAAATATTAAGCTTTTAAGTGCTAATTTTCCCCCTTTGCAGGCTTAACGTTGGTTTTAGGGGTGGGAAAAAAGTATATCGATACTAGTAAATATAATGTTTATTTTATGTCATAAGATACAAAATAGTCGTCGTACAAGTCTTGAAACGGCATTCTGATTAATTGTCAAAGATATATATTTTTTTTATATTATAAGATAGCAAACAAGCAGATGAGTCTCCTGACGGAAAAAGTCAACCGTAGCCTATAGACACCAAAGGTGTTAATGGTGCGTTGCTATCTTGTGGCGAGGTCTAATGCCACATGCATAAGTTTACCGGCTACCTTACCATCCAAACCGGAACACTACAGTGAAAAACACTGACGCTATCGCGGCAGGAATAGGCAAGGTGGTGGTGCCAGACCCGGGCGAGACAATGCAGAACTCTACCACCTAGAAGCCACGATGGTAGTAACTCGCGTAGCCAATCGGTCGCCTTTTACGACCTGCTTGGCAGAACGGCAGCCTATTCTTCAAAGGAGCCCGGAACCAACACGGGGGAGTTAAAAGGAAAACTATCTCAGTTTAGAGGCTTTACAAATTTTAGAGTAATAGTCGACCAACTTATAAAATGTACATAGAGAAATTTTTGTACGCGGTTAAACCTGTGATGCGGATATATAATTATCATTGACGTTGAATAGCTTAAATGTTCATAGTATGAAATTATAAAAGTCCTCTTCTTAGTCCGCATTATTGTGATGAGCATCTTCCGAACCCTACGTTGCGCGTGGTCTGACACACACTTTACCAATTTTTTTATCATAAATTGCAAATTTTTTTTTCCATCTGCTTAGATGACTATTCTGATGAAGAAAGACAAGCATCATTTATAGAAATAGAAATGTGTAGCAACCGTTGTAAGTCAATGGTAGCAACCCACCATCACCAAAGATATTGATGGTGCGTTGCTACCCATGTGGCGGATTGATAATGCCACTTGCATTGGCCACTTTTCGCCGTGTTGGTCCTGGCATCCTTTGAAGAATAGGCCAACTGCCGTTCTGCCAGGCAGGTCGTAAAAGGCGACCGATTGGCTATCGAGTCACTACCATCGTGCGTTCTGCAGTAGAGTTCTGCATTGTCTCGCCTGGGTCTGGTACCACCGCCTTACCTATTCCTGCCGCAATAGCGTCAGTGCTTGTCGCTGTCGCGTTCCGGTTTGGAGGGTAAGGTAGCCGGTAAACTTATGCATGTGGCATTAGACCTCGCCACAAGATAGCAACGCACCATTAACATCTTTGGTGTCTATAGGCGATGGTTGACTCTTGCCATCAGGAGACCCATCTGCTTGTTTGCTATCTTATGATATATAAAAAAAATCCCAGCGAAAAATAGAATTCCGGCCAGGATGGAAATTTGAAGAGTTTGGATTTACTTGAATCTTTTTAGAAATCCGTACTTAAACAGTAAAAACGGAACCCTATTACTAAGCCTCCGCTGTCTGTCACTAGGCTATATCTTATAAACCGTGATCGCTACAAAGCTGGAATTTTCACAAATTATGTATATCCGTTGCCGCTATAACAACAAATAATAAAAATAAAAAAATGAAAATAGTAAGATGGGTCCCCATTCAACAAACGAAAGTTTTTGCGGTCTTTATAGATGACTAGCGACCTGCCTGCGGTTTCACCCGCGTAGCTTTCGTTCCCGTGGGAATATCGGAAAGGTTTATATATTAAAACCTTCCACAAGAATCAATCTATCTATTAAAAAAAACCGCATCGAAATCAGTTGCGTAGTTTTAAAGATTTAAGCATACATAGGGACAGACAGAGAAAGCGACTTTATTTTATACTATGTAATGATGGTACGGAACCCTTAGTGCGTGAGTCCGACTCGCACTTGGCCGATTTTTTCTTGTATGCTCTATTCGAGAGAAGTCAGGGCAAGTCTCTAGTAGGAACTATATTCATCACTGCATTACAAATTAAATAATTGCAAGCCTACATTAATGTAGACAAATACAAGGAAAACCAGACTGGTTATTACGCATTTTGTTATTCTCGCTCTTACTGAGAGGATTTTTCCTTGAGATACCTACTTCTTAACACACATAGAAACACCCAAGATTTATCTAGCTAATATCGTTACGCTCTGTATCCTTGTAGTACTTGATATAGCCAATTTTACGCCTTTTACGACCTGCCTGGCAAAACGGCCGTTGGTCTATTCAAAAGAGCTTGGGCCGTCACTGGGACAAATAAAATAGAGATAAACTAGCTGTTACCCGCGGCTTCGCACGCGCATATTTACTTTAGAAGTTATTTAACCTTTCTTTATAAGCTATTTGCCTTATTTTACCACTTAGGGATCGAATTTTGAAAAACGCTTAAACACGTAATTAATTATTTTTTTGTACTCAATTCATACGAAATTTCATGCAAATATGTCCAGGGAATAAAAAATGTAATACAAACTCTTATCCCGTATTGCACCCCCTTCGGGGTTGAATTTTAAAAAGTCCTTAGTGGATGCCTACATCATAAGAGAAATACGTGTGCGAAATTTCAAGTTTCTAGCCCTAAGGGTTTGGCCTGTGCGTTGATACATTAGTCAGTCACTTTTGCCTTTTATAGAGAAAAATAAAAGAAACTCATTTTATTTGACATTTATCTTTACTGGCTATTTCGGTTATACATTTGGCAGTTTGAGCTCTTAAAACTACATAATTATACACATAGATAATTTTAATAGTGTAATAATAATAATAATATAAGTATCTGCCTACATAATAAGTTAAAGTTATTTCTACACAATATGCAACGTATTTATTGTATATACAAAGCAAGCTTTAACAAAAAAGCAGTCATAGTGATGTATTGATGCGATTTTAAAAAAATCAATGTAATAATTCAGTTAAATAACTATTTACAACTTCATAACTACACATGAATTATTACAGAAATTTATTTTATGATCAATTTATAGTGCGGAAGAATAGATTATAACTACAGTAAAAGCAAATGTTATGACTAAGTGCGTACCTACTAGTGTAATTCGGCCACAATCTTAGACGAAGGAAACTCCTACTAGATATGAAATAACTGAGGGAAAACCGTGCCATTTCGTCCCTAAAAATGGCGGACTCATGAACACTATTGAACAGCTGTTTACTGTCTACCTAACAATAGATAAATTATATTGCAATTGAGCATGTTATTTTAACAATTAGTTTTTAATTTAGATTTAAGGTACACAATAAAATTATAAAATACTAGCTGACCCAGCAACCGTTGTTCTGACTCTTATTTTTTTTCTATATTTTCTCACCTTTTAAAACTTCCCTGGACTTCAACAATTAATTCAAAACCAAAATTAGCCAAATCGGTTCTGCCGTTCTCGAGTTTTAGCGAAACTGATTTTTATATACCTATATAGATAGATAAACGCTCAAATCAATTTAATATTTTGTAAAAAAAGGGTTATTTGACATTAAATTTTAACTTAATTACATTGACAATGTATTTTTGTAATGGCGTATTAGCCGCAGGCTGTTTAAGGTGACATTAATTTTCTTAAATGATTTGAAATTAGAACACTGACAAAATTTATGTAGCTTTGTCTATTATGAAAATTCTAACATGTTAGGCAGAGATACAGCCATTTTTATTTGTTCAGCGTTGGAACGCATGCAATTTTATAATTTTGATTGTTTATGGAAATTAATGCCAAGTCCTTATCTTTCTCTTGACAAAGGCCACAATCGATGAAGTTCTTTTTGAAGTGAAAACTTCTTTAGGCGCGTTGAGCGTTTTGGTAGAGGGTAAAATCCTCGGTTCGCGTCACCGACATGCTAATGATAATAGTATATCTATAGCTATAGAGAGCCAGACTAGCGCACGCGCAGTAGCCTGTGTACACGTATACACTAACACATCGACTATTTCTGACTGTATTTTGTTATTTAACCCATCATATGTAACCTAATAAATAAAACATAAAAAATTTCATATAATTTTTGCATATAGTTTTAATTACTCTCAACTTAATAGTTCCGTTTTCACTTCTATCGGCAGTCCCACGACTGCTACTGTTTTTTTTATTCTTATGGATTATTACTATCGATTTTTAGCTATATACGAAATAATAAAAAATAAAAGCGATTGTCAAACAGAAAAGAAAGTAATCTGTTTTGTAATAATTAAAAAAAATCAATATAAAATCAGATTATTATTATTATTATAAATCACTGTGTCAAAAGAGATGAATGTATAGTGTGTATATCGATGTACTCTTAGGTGATGATTGGATATAAGATGAAAACTAGTCTGAGCTGGGAGCTTTTTAAATTGTAAGTTAAGGTTATAAAAGAATTAATATTCCTACAATACAAAACACACTGCTTAACTTAATAGGTAAACCTCAGAACCTAAATATTACTTAAGGACATTCAATTCTTGGGTAATCAGATGTTTTCTGTATATTTGTGGACATTTTTATACAAAAAAATATTTCGACATTGGTTTGGATGGGTGGCCTTTAACTTTTTAAATTTATTTTATAGTATTCACACGAATAAAACACACTTATACAGAACAGCGTGGCAGTAACCGTATTCACATAATTTATTTAACATCTTGAGAATAATGGTTTTAAGCTGTACACAAAAATAATGTACCTACACAAGAAACTCGACAGTCTAATTTCCATGATTTAACACAGGATTTGTTTTCGATCTCATATTTTTTAACATGAGTGTCGAGGGATTATTAGGGGTGTTAGGTGTCATTAATTCATTTCAACTTATCCTATTTTATGTAAAAGATTTAATATAGTAGTGTTATATTTGAGATCATAATATCTATAATTATACTATACGTACTAAGAGTATGAATTATTTTTAGACGAAACTTAGTTTCTGCCGTTTAAAAAACATTATTTTTCGCCTTCTATTAAAATCTGTAACGACAACATATATATGGTCAGTTGAAAGTATTTGTTATACAATCAGAATAAGTAAAAATGCTCCATGTAACGTTTGGCATGTTAAAAATAAAACGATATCTTACAAATTTCGTTTTATTTTTAAATTATTTTTTAAACGATTTTTTTTAATTATTTCATATTGATATTTTAGTCTTTCCATCTTCCAAATTACAGGTGTTTCCATTGCGTATTTTTTATACCATATGTCATACATACAGACATACCTAGATCGTATTGCGAGCATTGATATAAAACTCCCAAGATGCATAGTTCCGAACAAAACTGACACTCAAAACTGTCGCTAATTTCACATAAGTATTTACAGATATGATATAAATGTATATTTTTGCGTATCCAACCTTAAGCGCAAGATATATAGTTGTTTTTACAAAGCAATGTATAAGAAGAAATAAAATTGACAGTGTCGCGATCGACGCGATTTTTTTGAGGACGTTTTTGAGACACTGATTGTGTATCTTGGGTTTTTTATATCAATGTATTGCGAGTGACGTTGTTGGACTTAAGGTCAGTGAACTAATATTATTTGTTTTAAGTTTTATAAGACTGTTAAAATCATTTGTTTAAAATTTTTGTTTTGTTTAGTACTATCAAATATTTCCTAATTATGTATTATTTTTATGAATTGATAAAATCCATAATATGTACAATTAAATGAATAGTGCCGAAGGTACTTCGTATATTATAGATACATATTTAATAGTTTCCTATGTGGATATTTTGATAAAATATAAATTAAGTTATAAAAACGTAAACATATTCATCAAACAAGTTTTTATTAACTGGTTGATTAATCACAAGACTGCCTTTTTGTTGTTGTTTTACGGAGGCCATCAATTCGTTTCAACTTATCCTATTTTATGTACAAGATTTAATATAATAGTACTATAATATATTTGAGATCATAATATCTATAATTATACTATACGTACAAAGAGTATGAAATATTTTAGACGAAACTTAGTTTCAGTCATTTAAAAAATATGATTTTTCGCCTACTGTTGAAATCTGTATCTAACAAGTAATGACACCATAAGGTTAAATGACTGTATTTGTTATATAATCAATATATAAATGCTGTATGTAACGTTTATTGTGTTAAAAATAAAAGATTTTTTAAATCTAAATTGAATTTTTTTAGTTGCTTCATATTGATATTTTACAGTCTTTCATTTATTATGTTATATAATATAAGAATACCTACTTAACGTGATTTTTCAAAAAAGTGGACAAGGAACGACATAATAGTATAATGTTTAAATTAATAATTTATGATGTTATCTCTTCATCTTTTTGTATATTGTAAGATAATGACAGTTGTAGTTGTTGTACGCTCGATTTTTTATGTTTCTGTAGTATGTAGTATATGTATTTTTTATGTTTTTGTAGTATGTAGTATTTGTATCTGTATTCTCTTTATAAGACAAGTGGTTTAGTAGTGCAAGGTTTTTTGGGTGATTTTAGTTGTAATATAATAGCAAATTCAGGAGAAGGGAGGGTTCAATTTCAACAAATTATTATCTAAATCCATCTTCAAATCTAATAAAATTGTATTTTTAAATGATAGTGACAGTTTAAACCGTTAAACTGTCACCGTTTTAAAATATATATTTAAAAATACAATAATTTTTTATCTTCTCGGTAAAGCCACAGAATATTGGAGACTAACAAGTAGCATTCGAGCATATCACACATAGACACCTCTCACGGACGCGATATCTCGGATTGGTGCGGAACAAACTGTCCGGAACCATTCCGAAATATCGCGTCCGTGAGAGGTGTCTATGTGTGCGTTGCTCGAATACTACTTGTATGTACATTGAGTTCTGTTAATCTCCAGTATTCTGTGGTACAGCTGTTTAGCAAGATGTCTCGTGGTGGTGTGTCTCTCAAGGAACTTATATACGAGAACTGGAATTATTACGAAGCTATATTTAAAAAATATAAATGTACTTTATTTAGTTGATATTTGTTTCTTACTTAACAGAGGGAATAATGTTCCGACCAAGACAACGATAACGGTGGATGTTGTCCCCTTTTTGCAATTACTAGTGCAAATAAAACTATCGGATGGTAGATTTTTATATATTCGTTAACCGTTAAATCCTTTTTATACATACACTTTGATAGAAACATTAGCATAAAATGTATTGTGATTAACATACAGAGTTCTAAAATGTGCTTATTTTCATTATTACGTAATTATTTATGCAATGCAAAAACTGTTTTCTCAAATTAGTATAATTAGTAGTAATTTGCAAACTATGCACTGCCGCACACATATTTAGTAGAAAGAGACACACTCCATCAATATTGTTGTCCTTTTTGGAACGATTTTGGAGCGCATGTGAACATTCCAGTAATATGTAACTTCCTTGGTTAGGGACACCAAGGACCACCAAGTTCTTGTTCCTATATGTCGGCGAGCATATTCTCAATGGGCGTGCCGCCGGTGGCCTTGGAGAAGAACTTAGCTCGAGCGCAGGTGGCGGCACGAGGCGGAGCAGCGGCAGCAGCTATGTTATCGAGTCGGTAAAGGTGTTGGGTGGCGTGCGACGTGTGCCCTAGTTCTTGTACATATCGGCGAGCACCTTCTCCATGGGCGTGCCGCCGATGGTCCTGGAGAAGAACTCGCGCTCGAGCGCGGGTGGCGGCACTTGCCTGAGCAGCGGCAGCAGCAGCAGCAGGCGGCCGAAGCGCGCGGGCGCGGCGGTGTGCGCGGCGCGCGCGTGCGACATCAGCATCACCTGCGCCTGGTCCTGCAGGTTCTCGATCTGCAGCGGGTCCTTCAGCCCGCGCGTCTCTACACCACACAACCATGCGACTCACACACCAAAATACCACGCTTCTCATTATTTATAGCGTCAATATACAATCTATACATGGTTATTTTTAAAAGTCCGACCAAATTTTAAAATTAAGAAATAAATATTGAATTGAAAGTCCGTTTTAATTGCTATTGTAAAATTCTAACAAGATAATACAAACATATTTATTTAAAAATATCCCACTAAATTCATGAATTCGATACACCGAGTCTTGTGAATTAACTCTGTAAACTGTGAGTAAGTGAGTAAGTGCGTCATTTTCCATTTACCTATAATAACGATAGTAACTATTTATGTAATCTGTCGCTCTAAGTACATTTTTCCCGATCACTTTTAATTTGGTTGAAGGCACTAAAATATTTTAGTTCGAATTTTGCGTAATTGAAATTATATCCATACGTTTTGTATTTTGTGTTTAATAAAACTGAAATTTGGAATTTTTTAATTACTTTTTATAACATAAATCGAACATATTGTTACGTACTCGGGTTCACTATTGTAAGAAAACACCACTTATATTAAATCCGTGTATTTACACAACACAACACAACGTAATACTAAAATACACTTTACACCCTAGTCACTCGCTATACTATCACTGAACTTAGAACACTACACAATAAAACACTTCTCGCTTCGCACTGGTCACTTGATGTATCCCTCTCGATCGCTTGATAAAACTACCTTGTGTTTGTTAACACTTCTCTATTTATAGGCAGTGGAAAGTCCTAGCTGGATCGAGAAAAATCTAAATGTATCGGGAAACAAAGAATCACTTCTTAACGTAAACATGTTATTGGTCATAAATCCTAGTACACGCTACTTTCAACCTTATGCTGTATCACACAAAGTCCATTATGGCATAGCCCAGGTCAACTATTTGTTTGGCCGGACCTTTAAAAGTAATCCTGTATTATTAATATTATAAAATATAAATGTCATTGATATATATTTGTTACTAGATTCGCCAAAACTATTGAATGGGTTTGGATGAAATTTGGTACACAGGTACAATGACCTGAAATAGCACATACGTAGGTTACTTTTTCAACTGGAAACGTAATTTGTTCCCGCGGGATTTACCAGAAGCTTTTAAAATATAGTGGGCTGCATGCTACAGCTAGTGAACAATCATTTACTTGACACTAAAACTACTAAACTTATTCCTCGCATTGGTTCGAACCCCCCTTGAAGAATATACCAACTGCCATTTTTCCAAACAGTTATGAAATACGTGATCCATTATTAATTTTTCATATTAATTTTCGTATAATTAAGCACAAAATTAAATTACTAAATATCGATCTTTTCTCTCAATCACACTAGACTTTTTTAATAATATCGATATAGTTTTTCATTTGCCCATCCCTTTTTTAAATCTTGTAGGGTAAGGTGCTCATATCTTGTGAGTTTTCGCCAACTTTTTAATAATTAATTCTCGTGACACTAACTCGCATCACTCTTACTCCATTTCTGCATTATCTATACACTCTGTGACAGGACTGCAAATGCACTCTATGAGCGATAGTGTCGCATACGCACACTGTGACAGCATAACAATCACATTCTGCGACAATATCAAATGCACAACAGATACTGTTTGGATTAATTTCTGCCGCAGAATTTCACCATCGCACATCGCAACAAAATTTAAAATTTTGTCCTCACTATTTCAATGTCTGGAAATTCACAACTGTGCGATTCTCGAGGCACTTTTTTCCTGCACTATTCCTCTGTGGAACCAATTACCGACAGGAGTTTTTCCAAGCGGATACGACTTAGGGTCCTTCAAGAAAATGGCCTACTCAAGTAGTGCAAGTCTTTTGATAGTGTGGTTGTCTACGTGCGACGGTGATCACTTACCATCAGGTGAGCCTCCTGTCCGATTGCCCCTTTTTTCTATATAAAAAAGAGATACGCAATCGCATGTTGCGACAATACCAGTAGAAACATTTGAGTATCGCAATCACTTTAGATTTCAGTATTGCAAGTGCAGTCCGTTATCTGTATGAATTCAGCACTCTACGAAAGTATTGCAATCGCATTCTTTGGTGGCATCAGCAACGCACTCCGCGACAGAATTGCAATTATTCTACGACAGTAGCCGTCCCAAACTATTACTGTGACAATATTGCAATTGGGTTCTGCGCGAATATACCACAGTATACAATATACTTAATCTCAAGCAAAGTATGTGATGGTGACCAATCGTATATTGCGGCAAGTCGAATTCGCTCTCAGCAATAGTTTTGTTTATATGTTAGTTGACAAGCTAATGGCTCTTCTCATGGAAGGAGACAATCATCGCTTATGACACTAAAGATATTAATGGTGCATTGCTACCCATGTGGTGAAGAGTTAGGCTCAACTCACATACTCGACCGCGCGTACTCGGGCGCAGTGACGCGTCAGATACTGACCACAACGGACGGAAATACATTCACTTTCTTTCTCTTAAGCTTCTGATATTAGCACAATCATGATCGATATCAACCATCATATACTGTCCAACGAGCACCATTTACGCATGTTCAAAAGTCTCTGAATTCCGGCACTGACGCGCCGTCGCGCATAGACGCGCGTCGCTGCGCGAAGGCGCACGTCGTCGTGCAAAACATGACGCGTCGCGTCGCTTCGACTCTGTGCCAATGTGAGTTGTGCGGGTTGAGCCTTAATATTGCATAAATTTACCGGCTACTTTACCTTCCAAACAGGAACACGAAAATGACAAGGATTAATGCTATTACAGCAGGAATATATAAAAATATTCCACTAAATTCATGAATTCGATGCACCGAGGTAGTACCAAATACCCGGACGAGACGTTGTGGGACCATACCACCTAGTCACGATGGTAAGGACACGTATAGTCAATCGTTCGCCTTTTACAAATCTTCCAGAACGGCCGATGGTCTATTCTTCAAAGGTGGCCCGGACTAACACGACCATAGACGCACTCTGCGACAGTGAATCTCAGGGTGTGACAGTTTAGTTATACACTCACCAGATTTGAAGAGCACAATGGCCTTCATGCAGGCGAACTCGGCGGGGTCGACGAGCACGGCGCGGTACCGCGCCAGCACCTCGCGCAGCCGCCGCAGCACCGCCGACGCGCCGCACACGCCCTCTGACAGCCCGGACGTTCACGTTACTATACTCGTATATATATACTATACACTAACTCTGGCTAATCTTTATTCCTTGTGCATATAATTAACTTATTCCGGCTCCAGGCACAGATATGATTCACCTTATTTATTCTTTTATTCCTTTTGGTCACTTCGTCCCTTTTTATTGCAGCGTATCATATTCTGTGATTGTATATTTAAATGAACGTTTCCCTATATATTTTTCCCGTTTCCACCAATTCCACGGTACTATGTAATATAAATAGTTTTTAGGTTGATTATCGCTTGTCGCGTCTCGCTCTCTCTGTCTCTCATTCGAATCGCAGGACGCTCAGTCGCTCACTATTCTGGCCGGAATAAATAATTCCGTGAGATTTGAAGAAATAAATAAGCTTATCGAATCCGGCTCCGGTATCAGAACCGTTGATTCAGAACCTCAGGAGTTACACACTTCTAATATATACCCACAATCACAACCAACTGACTCCTATATAATAAGGGAGGCTAAGAGGAAATTTTGGGATTTACTCGAGCGCGTCACATCAACATAGGAGTAGGTACCTCATATACAGTTGAGGCTTTTTTAGTCTTACTTATTGGTATCGAGAATTGGTAGAAAATTTCTGAAATATCAAAGAATCTACGGTGTGTAAAGAAAACCCTGTCGGATAAGTAAAGGTGTTATTTGGTATTGTAATACGGTTAGGTACATATATGTAATTATTTTATGAATATTAAATAATTAGTTTTCCCAATAAAAAATCTTAAATGGTATTTTCAAACATTAAGTATGACAACACCTACAAATAAGTAAACTCTATTATCAAAGAATGCCACGCAAGTCGGATGCTACCGAAGGACAAGCGACGTGTGTGAAGCGCGTTTAAAGTTCCTTTGTAAAAAGCCGAAAAACAAATAGTGCGCCTTCGCGTGGTATTTGTGCGAAAGCCGCCAAAGCGAAACAATGAAACAAACAGCGACAAGGTGTTGTCATTTTTAAAATATTTGCTTAATTCTAGGGAAATATAAGTAAAATTACGAATATTTTTTTCAGTAATGCCTTTAACCAACCTTTATGCTTCTTTCGGATCGGACAGGGTTTTCTTTACACACTATATATCATTTCAGTCTCCTAAACAGCACTGTTCATTGAATTTATACAAAATACTTGCGTACCTTACGCGAACTTTAACTTAATTATAGGAAATATTTTAAACCTAATCATTTTAAATATACTTTTCTTAACACTGTTAGTACTTTATTTAAAAACATATTTACGAAGATAAATAAATACTTAAGATACAAAAATATTCTACTATGTTTAGGGAAAATTTTGAATGGTAACATTTCACAGAAAACATATATAGCAACATTTAGTTTACTGCATAAAAAGAATATTATTTGACCGTAGTCAGTTTACTTCCTTTCAAATCAATATTTTAATCTGAGAGATAAGGCAATAGTTTTTAATTTTAAAATATGTAACATAAAAAAATAATCACATGAATATAATTGATATTTCAAGACAATACAGATAACAAAACTATATTTTGCCGACCTTCTGTAAGTATACAATTATGTAAGTGTTGTTTCGTATGTATGTTTGTGTGTTTGTCCAAGGAAACTAAAAGCCATAATATCGAGAGAATTCTTTTTGATTTAACTAAACAGACGAAGTTTTATCAAAATCGGTCCATTCGTTTTTAAGATAGGTATGCAGTCCGCTGTATTATAAAAGTCATATAAAAGTCAAGAAACAACTCATTTTTCTGGGATAAAAAGTACCCTATTTATATTCCAGGTTAACCTGTGTGTTAACAATAACATCTGTGTATTAAATTTCATCCAAATCCGTTTAGTAGTTTTTGCGTGATTAAGTAAAAAACATCCATCCATCCATCCAAACATTGGATATTCGCATTTACAATATTAATATAGATAATTGTTATTAAACTATTTGTTTAAGTATTTGTTCCTTAACGTGCCGTAAGAAATTTAATCTTGCAATATTTCATGATTCTAAGTAAAGGGAAGTACCTGATATGAAATCATTAAATATGCGACATATCATATCACATATGAACATAAAATCGTTATATCTTTTGTTTGCGCAGGTTCCCAAGTTTGATTTCTTTACAATTGAATGACCAAAGACTTGAGTATCTGATCAATTTCAACTTGATACCTCCACGTGTTCCTGGTAAAAATCAGTCTTGACAAACGGATGGACGACTAACAGCCAGTTTCCGAAACGAAAATTAATTTTAACAAGCAATTAATATCTGTGTTTAACAGATCATTTGCGTGTAAAAATAACAGCCAGTTTCCGAAACGCAAATTAATTTTAACAAGCAATTAATCTGTGTTTAACAGATCATTTGCGTGTAAAAATTATGTTAGACACAGATTAATTGCATGTTAAAATTAATTTGCGTTTCAGAAACCGGCCGTAACTGATTCTTTTTTTTCTCGGCCGCGGAACACTAATCACTACATAGTGTTACGTACTCGGGTTCGCAATTGTAAGAAAACACCACTTATATTAAATCCGTGTATTTACACAACACAACACAACGTAATACTAAAATACATTTTACACAATAGTCACTTGCTGTACTATCACTGAACTTAGAACACTACACAATAAAACACTTCTCGCTTCGCACTAGTCACTTGATGTATCGCTCTCGATCGCTTGATAAAAACTGCCTTGTGTTTGTCAACATCT
Organism: Apodemia mormo; assembly: GCA_036924255.1. Taxonomy (NCBI): domain Eukaryota; kingdom Metazoa; phylum Arthropoda; class Insecta; order Lepidoptera; family Riodinidae; genus Apodemia; species Apodemia mormo. Next base: position 15,564,570 of record JAUPFN010000024.1, on the reverse strand, counting down.
CTGTATTTACAGGCAGGGGAAAGTCCTAGCAGGATCCAGAAAAATCTTAATGTATCGGGAAACAATGAATCACTTCTTATCGTAAACATGTTATGAGTCATAAATCCTAGTACACGCTACTTTCAACCTTATGCCGTATCCCACAAAGTTCATTATGGCATAGCCCCGGTCAACTATTTGTTTGTCAATAGGAGTAGCTGTCTCTTTCTTTTATTTCTAGATAATTAGTGCGCGCGCGCTCCAACTCTACACGCTTCTAGATTATTCGTAACAATAGTATAAAACAAAGTTGCTTTCTCTGTCTGTCCCTATGTCCCTATGTATGCTTAAATCTTTAAAACTACGCAACGGATTTTGATGGGGTTATATTCTCGGTCGCTTGTTATTATATTTTTAACAACAAACTAAACCGACGAAAAGTTACAAGTGATCATATAATAAATTTTAATGAGTGAATAATATATACGTTTTTTTTTTTTTTATATCATAAGATAGCAAACAAGCAGATGGGTCTCCTGATGGAAAGAGTCAACCATCGCCTATAGACACCAAAGATGTTAATGGTGCGTTGCTATCTTGTGGCGAGATCTAATGCCACATGCATAAGTTTACCGGCTACCTTACCCTCCAAACCGGAACACGACAGCGACAAGCACTGACGCTATTGCGGCAGGAATAGGTAAGGCGGTGGTACCAGACCCGGGCGAGACAATGCAGAACTCTACCACCTAGTAGCCACGATGGTAGTGACTCGATAGCCAATCGGTCGCCTTTTACGACCTGCCTGGCAGAACGGCAGTTGGCCTATTCTACAAAGGAGGCCGGGACCAACACGGCGGAAAATAATAAATCATAACGTTCACGTTTCAATAATAAATCATCCTCTGTTTTTGTACCCTTTTGTGCGGAATTAAAAAACCTTCGGTGTATACGCATTCCAATGAAAAAATAATTATTTAAATCGGACAATTGTGTAAAAAGTTATGCGTGGTCTAAAATAAAAATATATTGGCGTCGAATTTAGGACCTCCACCGTTTTTTGATGGTTGAAAATGAAATACATCAGCCGTAAAAACTGCTGCTTTCGTGTCACAAGTATTTACCTTGTTCGAGTTGGTCGCTCCCGAAAAGCGCTGTCCCTGCGGCATCCAGCGGCAGACACCACTGGATCGCGTTCAGCAGGAACAGTTCTGACCATGCCTCCTCTAATAAGATCACCTGCCAACAAAGGTGGTTACTGTGAGTTTTCAGCACATTTATTTTATTTATAATAAAAAAGTATCTTCACGCCCGTATCCCCGAAGAGGTAGGCAGAGGCAAAACAAGTGCACCCACGATTAGCCGAAGATACTAACGGCTGGTTTCCGAAACGCAAATTAATTTTAACAAGCAATTAATCCGTGTTTAACATAATTTTTACAAGCAAATAATCTGTTAAATACAGATTAATTAAAGACAGATTAAAAACAGGGCACTTTTTCCAACCCCGTGCAACGTTGTTTTTGTCAGAAAACTGAAAAAACACATTCTTGAGTTGCTCGACCCGGGAATCAATCTCGGGACCTTATGTGGTCAACTCCGACACCAGACCACTAAACCACAGAGGCGATATTTTTTTATAACACCTGCAGGCATACAAGCTAGTGGTCCACCTGATGGGAAACTTTAAAAATTATAACACAAAAATGCTAGTTACCAATGCGATGCCGGCTTCTAAGAATTTTGTTGACCCTCTTAAAAACCCCAATGTCAAAGCAACTCGGGAAAACCGTGTGAGGTAATCTATTCCAGAGTTTGACTGTCCGTATAAAGAAGGTGCGAGCAAATCGAACAGTCGTAAATGACCAATATTTAGTCCATACATATCTTAAAACCAGATCTCTTATCAGGAAAGCAGAGAGTACTCAGTGTTACTCCCTCACATTCGTAAGGCGCCTCAAACACGGCAGCTATTTTATTTTATTTTTGTGGAAAATAACTTAAAAATAACTAAAATCACGAATAAGTACCATTTACGTGTTTTCGCATGCAAGAAGCCAAAATCTAAAAAATATACGCAGTAAATAATAGGTCTTTACCTATGACATTGCCGTTTTTCATCAAATAAATGAAGCGTATTTTTTTCTACATTTTTTATTTCTATTAATCAAAGTAATCACCCATGCAATCAATGTATCTTTGCCAACGCATTTGTAGCTTATTGATGGCCAGCTGGACAGGAGGCAACAAATTCTTCAAAGGCATTTTGTACTGCCTCTCGAGTATTGAATTTTTTTCCCGCCAAGAAGTTATCCAAATTCTGGAAAAAATAGAAGTCTTTAGGCGCAAGATCTGGTGATTACGGCAGATGGCGAAAAACTTCCAACTCTAGCTCTTGTAGCTTGAAGATCGTCTGTTGTGCAGTACGAGGTCGCGCGTTGTCGTGCAAGAACAGTGGAGCAAACGATTGACCAAAGTCATCCGCTGTACTCACCCTTTCCTTGCGCCTCCTTGACCTTGCGCCTACAGACTTCTACTTTTTCCAGAATTTGGATAACTGCTTGGCGTCCAGCTGATACTTCCCGCTAAATTAAGATATTTCAAAAGCTCAAAAGAGCAAAAACTATAAACATAGATTTTTTTTCAGTTCAATCATCTATTTTGTTAAAAATTGCAGTATATTGATGTTTGAAAAGCTATATATTTTGGAAACGATGATCGATTTTGATCTTTCGAATGGCATTCATCTCGATTTTTGATGATTTTTGCTTTAGCTAAATAATCAATAGGTTGAAAAATTACGCAGCAATGTCAAAAACATTTTTTCAAAAATTTTCGTCATTGATAAATCCCAAACAATTTGACCGATTTTGATCCAATTAACGGTATTTGGGGTAATTTTTAAAGGAAAAAATCTGATAAGATTTTTAAAAGTTATTTTAAAAATATTAAGAAAGTTCGCTAAAACAACGTAATTTTAATATTTGAAAAGCTGTAACTTTTGAAAGTAAATAAAAAGTTTGATTTTTGAAACGTCATTCGACGTAGTTTTTTTAGTACTAAAATATTGTAGAATATCAAAAAATGGTTGGTTGAAAAATTTCGAAGTTATGTCGATAAAATACAAATTTGTTCAAAATTTTTCGTCAACGATTATTCCCAAACGGATAAACCGATTTTGATGTGCAATTAATGCATTAGACGTAGTTTTATGAGGAATAGAGCTGATTAAGTTTTGTACTCAATCAATACATTAATCTGGAAGTTATATTTAAAAAATAATGTTTTGCCAATTTTTTTTGAGGTTTTTTCCGGAATTTCTCAAATCTCCTGGCTTGACTCGGTTCAAATTTTTAGAAAGTTTAAGTTGAGCGGAATCCAATCGAATGCTTCCAACCGCGTTTCGATCGGTTCAGCCATTCAAATTTATGAGATGTTTACATACACACATACACACACACCTACATACATACAGACATACTGATGTCATCGTGAAATTAGTCGGAAAAGGTTCCTATAGGACCTCAAAACGTGGAGATCTGGTGAAAACCCGATTTTCGAAAATTAGGGCATAATCAGTAACTTCCTTATCTACATACGTACCTAGTGGAAAGTAAAAAAATACGCTTCACTTATTTAATAAAAAACGGCAATTTCATAGGTAAAGACCTATTATTATATTTTGACAATTTACAAGAATTTTAGTACCATTTACATATTTTTTTTAGGAAATGCCATCAAACCACTTCTCAGTAATAATATTTTTTAAGTTATTTTCACTTATCCTTTTCTCCTGTGTTGGACCGGGCTCCTTTGAAGAATAGACCAACTGCCGTTCTGTCAGGCAGGTCGTAAAGGGCGAGCCATTGGCTATACGTATCACTATCATTGTGACTATTAGGTGGTAGAGTTCCGCAACGTCTCGCCTGTGTATTTGGTACCACCGCCTTACCTATTCCTAGCGAAATAGCGTCAATGCTTGTCATTCTTGTGTTCCGGTTTAGAAGATAAGGTAGCCGGTAGACTTATGCATGTAGCACTGCCATCCCGCCATACCGATTAGCAACGCAGCAATAACATTTTTGGTGTCTATAGGCGATAGTTTCTCTTTTAATCATAAGAGCCATCTGCAAGCCAAGTTCGGGAATGTAATTCAATGCAATAATTTGGTTTGCTGAGTGCTAAGTGTGAGTTTTTCTTTTCGCATTCGATCGTGAGCGCGTTTCGAGTTTACTAGGAATTTGTATGTGATTTGTACAGCGCCACCTAGTGGTAAACTGGTTTCTCACGTTTACCACTAGGTGGCGCTGTACAAATCACATACAAATTCCTAGTAAACTCCAAACGCTCTCACGATCGAATGCGAAAAGAAAAACTCACACTTAGCACTCAGATCTTATGAAGAACGAATTTTATCTATAGTTAGTGGAACTGAGTGGAGTATGAAGAGGAGCTGGGATTCTGAAGATCTTAAATATATATTCATGTTCATTACATTCAACTATCTGATATGTATAGTTTTAATATATGTACATTATAGCTATTGTGTGTGATCGCCTGATGATTTCTATGGAAAGATGTAATGAGATATATCGTGTTCTTTCAATATATATTATATCTATAATCGTGTTATACTAGACATCTTTACATTTAGCTGGTGTATGTGAAGTCCTAAACTCATTATACAAACACGCCGGTTACGAAAATTCATGACTGCATCTCCGAACAACACCAGATTAATCTGATCATGGTATGTCAGAATTGGTCTTCCCAATACCTACATCTACCATATTCGCGTTGTATATCTGTTTTGTTTACCTTTTATCGGCTATTCTTTCTACAAGTCGGAACTAGCAGATAATGCCCTTTTTCATTTTTATGCTGGTACTTTCCTTCAAACAAAACCTCTTTTTCACTTTAGTAGTACCCGATCCGCGAGTTAATACTTGTACTAGTTCATTTTACCACATATTTTCTGCAGCGATTTCGTTTTGACCAATTTGATATATTTTTATATCATAAGATAGCAAATAAGCAGATATTTTTCTAATGGAAAGAGACAACCATCATCTATGGACACCAATGTTACCTAATGGTGCGTTGCTATCCTTGCGGCGGGGTCTTCCTGCCACATTGACATGGATAAGTTTATCCGTTACCTTACCTTTCAAATCGAAACACGTCAGTGACTGGTAAGGCGGTGGTACTAGACCCGGGCGATACCGCCTAGTTATCACGATAGTAATGATTCTTATAACAAATTGTTCGCCTCTTACGAATTGCCTGGCAGAACGAAAGATGGTCTATTCTTCAAAGGGCGCCTGAATCAACCCGGGGAAAAGTTTACTTTCATGCCCTTTCTGACATACCCAACTTTCACTTCCCTACAATAGTGCTAGGATAAGCATTCATTTTAACCTTATCCATAAGAACTTAGATCAAACCATGTCAGTGATAAGCACTGATGTGGACTGTACAGAAAACAAGTATAAGCTAAATTTGCTCGTAAGAAACGGGCAAAAAACAGCATTATCATAATTTTATAACACTTAACCTACGTAATTAAGATAACGAGTCGTGACCTATTCACATGATAAGGGTTTTCCAGTTTCGATTAAATAACATACCTATAAATAAATAATAATAAATATTCACGGGACAAATTACACTTACTGATCTAACCCCAAAGTAAGCAAATTATTTGCTTGTGTTATGAGTGTTAGTCAATGATACTAATACATAGAAATACATATATAAATCGAACCGAGCCCCGTCGATTGCGTAGTCTGGGTAACCACTCCACCAACGGGGTGAACAATGAAATGAAATGCATATACATATCTATATACACAAGGTTGCCATCTAAAGTTAGATATGTTTGACTTTTTAGGTCTTGTCCGGCCAAATATTTAAGTGGCGATGGGGTACTTTATTTGCTAGGTGATTTGCTTCAGGTGAAGTATACTTAATTCAACTGAAGCAAATCACCTAAGTGAATTAAGTGCTACACACGGTTGACTTAATATACCCGAGTGAATTGAGCGCTACGTATGGTAGACTTAATACACTGGGTGAACTAAATGCTACGCACGGTAGACTTAATACACCTCGGTGAATTAAGTGCTACACACGGTTGACTTAATACACCTAGGTGAATTAAATGTTACGCACGGTAGACTTATAATACAGCTGGGTGAATTACGTGCTACGCACGGTAGGCTTGATACACCTGGGTGAATTAATAACAGCTCTCCATAAACTCAAAGCCTCGATCGGGTAAACTTAATACCTACATGTGGTAATAAAGATCACAAGTTGCCAATGTTATGAAACAGAGATAAAGCTCCTCTATGGTTATATCGCGTCTATGGTCTAGTGGTCCGGTGACGGTGTTGACCACATGAGATCCCCGTCGGACAATTCAGACATGTGTTTTTTCAGTTTTCTGGTAAACATAACGTTGCCCGGGATTGGATAAGCGCACGGTGTCCTGCTTTTGATAGACTTTATAAGAGCGTGTTGCATGCAATGAATAATAGTGGAAACATTTTCTCCGTGTTGGCCCGTGCTCCTTTCGAAGAATACATCATCTGTCATTATGCTAGGCATTTACGACCGATTGGATATACGTTTTGTGCTTTCAGAATGGCAGCTGGTTTATTCTTCAAATGAGCCCGGACCAATACGGGGGAAATTTTTTTAGTAAAATCGTAATAAATATGCCCGCTGTCCACTGTCCACTGTCCGCTCTATATTATTATTAGTTTAGATTAGACTAGAACAAGTGTTTTATAGTAGAAAGTAGCTGGCCCGGCAAATGTTTTACCATATAAATTATAGAATTACTATATCGCTGTTAAAAATAGGGGTTGATGGTAGAAGGGTAAAAACTTAGGGTTGTACGTTTAATGCCACATCATAATAAATAAAAATAAAAATTGTCTTAAAATATAAAAAATGGGGTGGACCAGAGTGGACCACCCTTATCACTTAAGAAAATAAAAGAACCTAATCTCAGACTTACTGAATATAATTTCATCTAAATTGGTCAAATTGTTTCGGAGGAGTATGGAGGAGTAATAGCTAAACTATGACACGAGAATCTATACAAATCTACTAGCTGTTGCCAGCGACTTCGTCCGCGCGGACTTCGTTTACTCCGCACAGCACCTCCCCTGTAGGTGATAGCATGATAACATGTTGACCCGACCTGTTAGTTAATATTCATGCAAAATTTGAAGTAAATCCTTGCAGTACTTTTTGAGTTTACCCCGGACAGACAAACAGAAAAACAGACAAACAAACAGATTCTAAAAACTATATTTTTGGCTTCGATATTCGATTGTAGATCAAGTCCCAAGTATTCATTTTAAAAAATATTCAATGTAGAGTTTTGACTTTCCTACGATTTTATTATAATCTATACATATGTATAGATTATATATAATATTAATAGTATAAATGCGAAAGTTTGGATGTTTGGGTGTTTGAATGTATGGATGTTTGGATGTATGGATGTATGGATGTATGGATGTATGGATGCATGGATGTATGGATGTATGGATGTATTGATGTATTGATGTATGGATGTATGGATGTATGGGTGTATGGATGTATGGATGTATGGATGTATGGATGTATGGATGTATGGATGTATGGATGTATGGATGTATGGATGTATGGATGTATGGATGTATGGATGTATGGACGTATGGATGTATGGATGTATGGATGTATGGATGTATGGATGTATGGATGTATGGATGTATGGATGTATGGATGTATGGATGTATGGATGTATGGATGTATGGATGTGTGGATGTGTGGATGTGTGGATGATGGATGTGTGGATGTGTGGATGTGTGGATGTGTGTATGTGCGGATGTGCGGATGTGCGGATGTGCGGATGTGCGGATGTGCGGATGTGCGGATGTGCGGATGTGCGGATGTGCGGATGTGCGGATGTGCGGATGTGCGGATGTGCGGATGTGCGGATGTGCGGATGTGCGGATGTGCGGATGTGCGGATGTGCGGATGTGCGGATGTGCGGATGTGCGGATGTGCGGATGTGCGGATGTGCGGATGTGCGGATGTGCGGATGTGCGGATGTGCGGATGTGCGGATGTGCGGATGTGCGGATGTGCGGATGTGCGGATGTGCGGATGTGTGGATGTGTGGATGTGTGGATGTGTGGATGTGTGGATGTGTGGATGTGTGGATGTGTGGATGTATGGATGTATGGATGTATGGATGTATGGATGTATGGATGTATGGATGTATGGATGTATGGATGTTGGATGTGTGGACGGGTGGAAGGGTGGACGGGTGGACGGGTGGACGGGCGGACGGGCGGACTTGCGGACGTACGAATGTAAGGATGGATAGATGAATGGATGGATGGATGGATGGATGTTATTCAATCACGCAAAAACTACGGAACGGATTTTGATGAAATTTAGAACACCGGTTAATGATGACCTGGAATAGCACATAAGCTACTTTTTATCCTAGAAAAATCAGTTGTTACCGCGGGATTCACTAAAAACTGTCATAAGAAATCAGAAGAACTTTATTCAATAAAACTTTTTACAAGTTATTTTGACACGTCAATATTTTTTAAAACTACTACGGGATCGGAACGCGGCCACACACTGAAAAGATCCGGCGGAAGAAACTCAGCGGACTTGTCTTTTTTTATATTTTTTTTTATCACAATATTACATAATTGTAAAACATAATATATGGGATTGATATGAGGAGCAATTAATCCCATGCTTGTTTGTCTTCCAAATAATCTGAGATTTATAATACCCTTTTTTACACAGTTTTGTTTTAACACATTTTTTAAATTTATTGACTGGTAGATCTCTTATAGTTTCGGGAAGTTTATTGTAAAAGCGTATACAATGCTCCATAAAAGAGTTACTTGTTCTGTGCAGACGAGATGCATGCACAACAAGATTGTTTTTGTTCCTTGTGTTTAGTGAGTGTACGTCACAATTTTTTTAAACAAGCAAATATTTTTACGAACGTACATCAAGTTCTCAAATATACATATATTGGGATATTACAGTTAGGATATTAGTTTCTTTGAATTATTCTCTCAGGGAAACCCTCGGGTTAAGATTGTAAATTGCCCTAATAGCTCTTTTCTGCAATACAAATATAGTATTTATTTCAGCAGAATTTCCCCAGAGAAGAATCCAATATGACATAATGCTGTGGAAGTAACTAAAGTATACAATTCTTGCTGTGTCGACATCACTTAACTGTCTCATTTTTTAACTGCATAAGCTGCCGAACTAAGTCTTTTTGCTAAATTATTAATGTGCGGTCCCCATTGTAATTTCTTATCTAAAGTAATACCTAAAAACGCAGTGGAATCCACCAGATCCAGTTTGTTTCCATCCAGTTGTACACTGGTATCTACATGCCTTATATTAGGCAATGATAATTTGACACACTTGGTTTTGTTACCATTTAATAAAAGATTGTTAATACTGCAGGCCGCATGCTGCAGCTAATTTATATAGATTTACTAAAACTAAATGTTAGATGGTTAGACATGATTAGTTACTAAACTAGCAGGTTAGAGTACAATGTGTTGAGTAGCGGGAAGCAGCGGTGTAAGTGAGGCGGTCTGACCTGGTCCCGGAAGGCGAGGCTGGCGAAGGAGGGCAGGTTCTTGGCCCACTTGACCGCCATGAACAGCAGCCGCGCCGCCGTCTCCGCCACGCTCTCCACGCCCAGCGACCTGACCACACACACCACTTACAATTGGTTACTTAACTTACTCTCTAAACTCTAAGCATAGTTTTGTTTCAGTTTAAACGTTTTTTTAAATGGCAGTATTAAGATTTTTAAAAAGCTGTATATTTTGGAATACATATATATTCACTTTTAAAATAAATAATTAAATTAAAATGAAATAAATATTTAAGAGGGCTCCCATACAACAAAATCATGATTATTTACCGTTTTTTATAGATGTTTGTACGGAACCCTTCATGCGCGAGTCCGACTCGCACTTAGACGATTTTTTTTAATAAAAGAGAGGACAAACGAGCAAGAGGTGCACCTAAAACCCCGTTGTCACCTTGATTAGTGCGAGTGCGAGTGTTTAATGCAGGTGTTTAGTGTTAAAAAAAATACGTGAAGACAGCCGTTGATCAGTGCGAGTGTTTAGTAATCAGCGTAGTAAAAGTGAATAAACGCTGATTACTAATCACTCGCACTGATCAACTGCTGTCTTCACGTATTTTTTGCTTAATACTTAGCACCTGCAATAAACACTCACACTTGCACTAATCAAAGTGAAAACGGGGCTTAATGGTAAGCGATTACCGCCGCCCAATAAATTATTCTTAAGTGTTACTAAATTAAATAATCTATAAATAATTCTTACCCATAAGGTACGCAGCTCTGTGGATAGCTAGGTATAGCTGGTGGAGAATAGGAGGTGGAATCTTCTTCGTTTGTCACGTCAATACTATCATCTGTAATGAAAAGTAGGTATGGAAATATTAGAATAATCCTGAATCATGCCCGTAGAGACATCTACAAACATTATTATAATTAGAATATTTTTGGAACCGATTTAAATTTACTAAACCGAATCAGTTCAAATTTACAGAAATTTTGATTGATCAAGTCAAAGCTGTGTGAAAAAGCTTATTATAAAATATCTGAATTCCGAGATAACAAGAAAGCATGGGATTAACTGCTTCTCATATAGAAAATCTTTATTGTTATTGGTATTTATTCTCCTTTAACGGGTTGGCTGGAAGAAATCTCTTTAAGTAGAGATAAGCTCGCCCATTGTACTATAGTTACGTTTGTATTCTCTTATTAATGTTATTTTCTGTGTACAATAAAGTGTTAATAAATAAATAATAAATAAATAAATAACATTTACATACTTACAGATTAAACATTATGTAATATCTTACTTTAAAAAAATGCTACATGAAAAAAAGACAAGCCCACTGAGTTTCTTCTGCCGGATCTTCTCAATGTATGGCCGCGTTTTCGATCCGGTAGTAGTTTAAAAAATGATGTGGTGTCGCGGGACACCAGGTAGGAACGAACTTCCTTCGGCTAAAGGGCACTATTCGCTTGTGTACGCGACTGTCGCGCCTGCGCACGTCTCATTTAACGCTTTTATTCCACGCATTTTTCTTACGGTTTTACTATCACATTTTTTTCAGTTCGGTCGCGCAGCAAAATCCCTATCCCCTCCAAGCCTGCCGTAAGGAACTTCATTCCAAAAATGTTGATGCGTCGTCAAAACAACTTGTAAAAAGTTTTATTGAATAAAGTACTTCTGATTTCAAAAGTGATAAGAGATTTACATACACATATACAGACATACTGACGTTATCGTAAAATTATAAAAAAAGCTACCTAGGACATCAAAATCTGGAGATTTTGTGAAAAATTTATTTTCGAAAGTCGCAGTGAAAACCGTTCTTACTCTTAACAGGAAATTACAAAACAGGAATAAAAATTGATATTTTTTTATTATTGCTTAATGGTATCATTAATTATTGCATAAAAATACATCTTGTATTATAATGTCTTTCCCTTGATATATTTTGAAAGGGTCCATCCTTATTTTGATTTTTCTAACATTTAAAAATTCATATTTTCAAAAATATTAACTTAATTGTAAAAAGTCATATAATCTTTTTTGTGCGTATTTTATCAAAAATATAAAAAAGTTGTCACGTTTAAAAATGACAACTCTTTACCATTAAAAAAAAAAACAGTAGCAGTCGTGGGACTGCCGATAGAAGTGAAAACGCATCTATTAAGTTGAGAGTAATTAAAACTATATGCAAAACATAGCTATAGATATACTATTATCATTAGCATGTCGGTGACGCGAACCGAGGATTTTACCCTCTACCAAAACGCTCAACGCGCCTAAAGAAGTTTTCACTTCAAAAATCGATTTAAACAATATGTCAACATGCATTTATAGATACCATAAGTAAGACTATTTAAGGAGGACTATATAAAAAAATTGAGGTGGAATAGGTTTTGGTACCCATGGTATGATACCTCCTACACTAATTACCTATGACGTATTCGTCTTGTTACCTGACACGCATATCTCAAGCAAATAATTAATTTGCCTACTTTGGAGTGATATCAATTCGTGTAATTTATTCAGGGAATATTTACTAAATTATCTATACATTTTAATAAAATCGTAGGAAAGACAAAACTGTACATTGAATATTTTTTTAAAAGAATACTTGGGGCGTGATCTACAATCGATATCAAAGCCAAAAATATAGTTTTTAGAATTTATGTCTGTTTGTCTGTATGTATGTGCGGGGTAAACTCAAAAAGTACTGAATGGATTTACTTCAAATTTTGCATGGATATTACTAACAGGTTGTGTCAACATATAGGCTACATATTATTACGTTATCACCTAAGGGGGAGAAGCTGTGCGGAGTATACGAAGTCCGCGCGGACGAAGTCGTGGGCAACAGCTAGTTATTAATAAAAGAGTTTCAGAAATTTCATTTTCCTGTCGATCGTCGAATCGCATAGATTCTAGGCATCGCCATATTATGGTGGACTTTCCACGTACCGTACAAAGCGGTTCGACTCCACATTCTTCATTCGAACCGCAAGGGACTGGAGTATGCTTCCTGAGTTTGTGTTGCCCGACTAGTACAACCCGGGGATCTTTAAGAGAAGAGTGCTTCAAACTCAGAGCGAGTTATTACAATAATTATGTTTTTGTAATAAGTTGTAGTACTAGCTTGAAAGCAAGTAGATTTGTATCTACGGTTGCTACTTGCTCAGCACCTATAGCCTACAGAGTGCTAAGTGTGAGTTTTTCTTTTCGCATTCGATCGTGAGCGCGTTTGGAGTTTACTAGGAATTTGTATGTGATTTGTACAGCGCCACCTAGTGGTAAACGTGAGAAACTAGTTTACCACTAGGTGGCGCTGTACAAACCACATACAAATTCCTAGTAAACTCGAAACGCGCTCACGATCGAATGCGAAAAGAAAAACTCACACTTAGCACTCAGAACCACCTAGCGAGTAGTTAAGTAAAACGAACGTTCTAGAATGTTAGCGAACGGCCACACTGCACGCCTGGCGCCGAGCTAATTTCTTAGCGACCTACCGAAGTAAACAAACATGTCGTATTTCTGTCACCAGGCGCAAGGCACTAGACCTTGCCTGTGCTTTAGGGTTTGAATCCCGGGACGTCTTACGTTTTGAAATCCAGGGCTTTTTGTAAAATTTGTTGTCTCGGGATCCAAGACTTTCGGGTCGAGACTCGAAACGACACACGGTTTTCAAAATTGTATTGTAATAATTTTCATTTTCAAATTTTTGAGGGACCCTGGCGTCATCTATTACTTTAATGAATAATAGGGATACCTTCTAGGGAAGCACGTTCCATCTTAGGCCACATCTTAGCTTACCATCAGGCGAGATAAAAAAATATTCAGTCCACCACCATCAAGTGTTAGAATTCCCAACTATAAAATAATATCATCATACCATCAGTATCCGTGTGCGTAGCCCCCTCGTCGTTGTGGTCGTGTGATGAGTCTGGAGCTGGCTGCGGAGGTTGTGGGGGAGGCAGAGGTGCGTAGTGAGGTGACAGTAACGGGTAACGGGCGGGGGATAACGCCATCGCCAGTGACACTGGAGGGCTGAAAAATAATGAAGACACTTCAATAAATCTTTTTTTTAAACGGGTGTGATATGTTTTCTCCACAGACCACATGAATACTAACAGACACGCCATTGGTAAGGAAACGTGTCGCCACGCATATGAGCAAACGCTCCTACCACTGATATCCTATCACTCCTATCAAATTTTATACATTTTTCGATATATCGTATCGTGAAAAAATAGAAACAAATGTTGTACTGTTTTATCGTACTGAATGAGATGACAAGGTTTAAAAGGTCATTTTATTTTTTTGGTAAGTAGTATAACTCTGTATAATATACAGATTAGTGACAGACAGACAGATGGACAGACAGACAGAGGAGGCTTAGTAATAGGGTTCAGTTTTAGGTACCTTTTAGGTACGGAACCCTAAAAAGTACGTGTAGAGCCACGCGCAATGTAGGGTTCCCATCACAATAATGCGGACTAAAAAGAGGACTTTTATAGTTTCATACTATGAACATTTAAGCTATTCAACGTCAATGACAAGTATATATCCGCACCACAGGTTCACCGCGTATAAAAACTACTCAATGTAATTTTACTTTTTATAAGTTAATGACAGACTACTTTTTGGTTTCATTACCTAAAAGGTAAAAACAGGACCCTATTACTAAGCCTCCGCTGTCTGTCTGTCCGTCACCAGGCTGTATCTCATAAACCGTAATAGCTAGAAGGCTGAAATTTTCACAAATTATGTATTTTCCATTGCCGCTATAACAACAAATACAAAAAAATAAAAATAAAAAAATATGGGAGATCCACATACAATAAACGTGTTTTTTTCTCAATATTAATATAAGTAACAGGTAGACGCTTGAAATGTTTACAGAATGTTTGGTTCTATATTACCATTCAAAATAAATCTAAACATATAATCTATATACATATAATAAAATCGTAGAAAAGTCAAAACTGTACATTGAATATTGTTTTAAAAGAATACTTACTTGGGACATTCAAACCGCAAGGGACTGGAGTATGCTTCCTGAGTCTGTGTTGCCCGACTAGTACAACCCGGGGATCTTTAAGAGAAGAGTGCTTCAAACTCAGAGCGCCTTATTACAATAATTATGTTTTTGTAATAAGTTGTAATACTAGCTTGAAAGAAAGTAGTCTGTATGTATGTCAACTCAAAAAACTCAACAACTCAAAAAACACTGCATGGATTTACTTCAAATTTTGCATGAATATTACTAACAGGTCGGGTCAACATATAGGCTACATATTATCACGCTATCACTTACAGAGGAGGAGCTGTGCGGAGTAAACGAAGTCCGCGCGGACGAAGTCGCGGGCAACAGCTAGTATAATTAAATAAAAATAAAGTAAATGTTAAAGGGGGCCCCCATACAACAAACGTAATGTTTGAGCAATTTTTACTCGATCTTAATAAACAGGTAGAAACTTGAATAGGGAATGTACGGAACCCTTCGTGCGCGAGTCCGACTCGCACTTGGCCGGGTTTTTTATCTCTTTCTATCCCCCCCCCACTTCCCACGCGAGCGAAGCCTTGAGCAAAAGCTAGTATCATATAAATATCTATACATATAATAAAATCGTAGGAAAGTCAAAACTGTACATTGAATTTTTTTTTAAAAGAATACTTGGGGCCCCAAGTATCGTTTTAAAAAAAAATATCTAAATATCAAGTCTTGGGGCGAGATCTACAATCGATATCAAAGCCAAAAATATAGTTTTTAGAATTTTTGTCTGTCGGTTTGTCTGTTTGTCTGTATGTATGTCCGGGGCAAACTCAAAAAGTACTGCATGGATTTATTTCAAATTTTGTATGAATATTACAAATAGGTCGGGTCAACATATAGGCTACATATTATCTCGCTATCATCTACGCGGGAGGGGCAGTGCGGAGTAAACGAACTCCACGCGGACGAAGTCGCTGGCAACAGCTAGTATTATACTAAAAGGATTACAATTCTTTCTAGAACAGCTTCAATCCAATCAGGTAAACTCAACCAGCCAATAAGTAATTTGTCTAAAAAGCGTCTAGAAGTAATAAAAACCATATCACAAAACCCCTATTCATATTTCCCTTAAGGTATTCACCCCCATTTGGCAGTCAAATGATATCAATCGGGGGAGTGCACATTCATGTAACACTAAATTATTTCACTGAACCTTAATGCTAATGTTATATTTATATGGAAATAAAATTTTATGGAGCTTAGGAATGGTCTGATTTTTGTATTAGTCGAAGTGTGTTACAGTTTTTACCCGACAGCGATAAGGGAGGGTAATGTTTTTCGGGTATGTAAATTGTATATTATGCAGAGTTAATGTACCTACTACGTGCAAGAGAAGCTATGAAAAGTAGTAGTGTTCCATTTCCTAAACACTCGTCCAATCAAAGTCAAAATTAAGCATCGCTGCCATGTATAATATACATTCGCAACTGAAAGTTCGTGACCGCCATGAATTTGATGGCGCTTACGCGTTTCATTCAACGAGTTCTGACTGCCAACCATTGCCTACAGACAAAGGGGATAATAGCAAGTTGCTATCCGTGTAGCGCGATGGTAATACCACTTGCATAAGTTTACCAGCAACTGCCATTCTGCCAGATAGGTCGTAAAACGCAACCGACTGACTATGCGAGTCACTACCATCGTAGCTACTAGGTGGTAGAATTCTGCATTGTCTCGCCCGGGTCTGGTACCGCCTTACCTATTTCTGCCGCAATAGCGTCAGTGTTTGTCACTGACGTATTCAGATTTGGAGGGTAAGGTAGCCAGTAAACTTATGTATGTGGTATTTAAGACCTCGTCACAAGATAGCAACAACAAATCAACACTTTTAGTAGAACCGCCACATTGATAGCATCGCACCATTAACACCTTTGGTGTCTATATGCGATGGTTGTCTCTTTCCAACAGAAGAATCAATTACTTGTATGCTATTTTATAATACAAAAAAATAATTCACTTTTTTTCCTAAGAATAAACAAAGAATAACAAACTTACGTTACTCATGACGTAAATTGGGCCATTTAATTATATCTTAGCTCAATTTGACCTATAACTATTAAAATATTCTATAAATGTGAGTACTAAATCTGTCTTTCATAAGGTTACAATTATAGCAGGCCCTGACGTCAAGCCATTGAGACGTACGAATCAAGTTTCAAGCAAGAGAGTGATCAAAGGTTGGGTCGTCACGGATGACCGGGTAGCCACCTACACAACGTCTATTGACGCGTGGTTTACGTATAACTACTAGTTATTAACGGCTTCATATGATTATTTTTCCCTATGCTAAAGATATACAGTCTTATTATTATCCTGTGTAATATTGATTGAAGGGGCAATATTATGAGTATATTTTCTTGTATCACTGCGGCGTCAAGATGGATGCTACAGAGCAGCGTTGTGTCTCAAGCTTCCACTAAAGCTGAGTGGCACGTTTTGAGACTAACATAAATTTAATTCTTATTTCATTAATCTATATATTTAACTAGCTGACCCGGCAAACGTTGTTTTGCTTTACATATTAGGAATCCATAGCGGACAAACAACGTGACACGTAATTTATATAAGACTTCGGGATTGTCCTTCCACGCAGCCAAAATGGCATTAAACTTTATATGGTGGTTACGTATTCTTAAATTTTCTAATTTTCCGCGCAATTTTCTAAATATTTTCTTTTATAAAAACCTTCTACTTACAATTACAAACACAACAAAAAAAATTACCGAAATTGGTCCAACCGTTCAGACGTGATGTCGTGACCAAGGAAAATAAGGATTGATTTTTATATATATAGATTTAGTTCAGTTTAGTTTTTTATTTCAATCAATATTGTACATTGTCTACCTTTTTTTTCTTAACACTGTTTTTCGGTCTTGGGTTAAGTAGTTCTAACATATTTTCTCTTATCAGTGTGAAGCTCGCCTCTTACACTGCTTTTATTTATTTTCTCGTACACCATTTTTAGTGTACAATAAAGGGTTTTTGTGTAAAATAACTCCATCGGACATAAATGTAAATAGTTTCATTTAATACAGAAATTATGTTAAATGTATTTTTAACTTCCCGCTACACATTATGTAGATAATAAGTAAATAAGTTACTGAATATTTGTCTTTTAAACGTTCTCTCTGTAAGCATTTGGCAGAATAATGGTGTTACGCGCGGTAGTATAATATGTATGTATATATGTATTTATATAACTATATATAAATATGTACTTGTATATATATATAGGTATTTATGTAGGTATATGTATAATGTATTATATATGTAATATATTACTTGTATCTAAGTATATTGTAATATCGTATTATCTTATTGTTTTCTTTAATTTTAATTTATCTTAATAATAATCAAGAAGGTATGTCAGTAGTAAACGATTGTAATAAGTTTCTCTGTGCACCCCATCGTAAACACTGTTTATATTTGTTTAAGGTTGACTGGTAGAGAATGTCATGTAGCATTAAGTCCACCTCTGTACATGTTGTGCATAAATTTTAAATAAATAAAATAAATAAATATTTGCCCCGATTTTCCAAAACCGACTTTTCACCAGATACCACATTTTGAGTTCTTAGGAACCTTTTCCGACTATTTTCACGATGACGTCAGTATGTCTGTATGCATGTATGTATGTGTGCATGTGTGTGTATGTAAACATCTCATAACTTTTGAACGGCTTGACCGATCGAAACGCGGTTGACGGCATTTGATTAGATTCCGCTCAACTACTTAGACTTTCTAAAAATTTGAACCAATTCGGACTAGGAGATATTGAGAAATTTAAAAAAAAAATTGTTGGCGAAACCATATTTTTTAATATAACTTTCCAATTAATGTACTAATTGAGTGCAAAATCTAATCAGCTCTTTTCCTCAAAAATCCCTAGGGATTAGGGAAAAATGTGATATTTTTCCCTAATCCCTAAAGATATTGAGGTTATTAGAAAACATCCAAATTATCCGTGCAAATACACTCTTGTTTCACTTTTTTTTTCACAATAAACCAATTGTCATTCTACCAGACAGTTCTTTAGTAGCCAACCCTATCAATACAATTGTAACTACTAGGTGGTAAAGTTCTATAACCTTTCACCTGGCCTTCGGTACAGTATCCCCGTTTTGTCTATTCTCATAGTAATAGCGTCAATGCTTAACTCTGTCGTGACCAATTTTTTTGACAGTATCACCGTTTTGTCTATTTTTTTTAATAGCGTCAATGCTTATCACTGTCGTGAACTATTTTTTAGGGTAAGGTAGCCCGTAAACTTATTAACGCATTTTTTATGTGCGGAAACCCTTTATGAGTACCCTCTCCTTTGTTTTATCAAAAAAGTTAGGTGGGACTGCCTCACAAGAAGACTTACCAAGTAAAACCCCATGGTGTTCTTTTTTCTATTTCAAGTAGAGGGTTATGTGATTGATATAAGAACAAGTTAACCCCTAGATTATATTTATTTTAAGGTAATTTTACTTTATGTTTCAGTAGTAAAAATTGCACCGCGCATTTTAAACAAATTTTATTTGAATAAATAATAGTTTAAAAAAACTAAAAAACACGCTTTTTATAGAAAACCGTACTAAAAAAATAGAAAATAAATTTTAATAAATTTAAATTAAGAATAGTGTTAAAAATTTCAATAATTATAAATTAATAATAGTGTGAATAAAAAATAATAATTTTATTTAAAAAAAGCGTGGGGTGCATGGTGTCAATAGTTATAAATATTTTATTGACACATATGAGTAGAGTGATTATCATTTCGGTAATATCTTAAAAAGCACCCCACGCTTTTTTTAAAATAAAATTATTATTTTTTATTCACACTATTATTAATTTATAATTATTGAAATTTTTAACACTATTCTTAATTTAAATTTATTAAAATTTATTTTCTATTTTTTTAGTACGGTTTTCTATAAAAAGCGTGTTTTTTAGTTTTTTTAAACTATTATTTATTTTCTACTTTTTAGTTTGGTTTATTTATAATAGCTTGTTTTTTTAATTTTAAACTATTACACGACTCATGATGCGAAGCATCAGAGTGCTTTACGATCGAAATTTTTTTTTCATATATACATATCTTCAAGCCAGATCCCTTACGGGGTAGGCAGAGAGAACCGAGTGCCATATATCACGATCCTTGCAGGCTTGTCTCGCCTCCACATTCATCACTCTTTTCATACACACACGCCGGTTGCGAAGACTCTTGATACCACCTTCGGAAATTTTTTTCGCCTTATTTTGGCAACTATTTTTAGTATTATAGCCTTGTTAGTTAACGGAATCAAGATATTTTGCATACTATTGTCGAGATAATTTAATGGAGATTAATTCTATACTTGCTAAAAATTAATTTAGTGCAATAGAAACGGAAAAAAATATGAAAATAGGTCAAAAAATTTTCATGTCCGTCATGTATGAAACTCCGGAAACACTGTAACTTATGAAAAAATCAATTATTTGAGTTATTTTTTTTAATTCTAATCGGCAATTGTAGATCATCGAATGCGAATGGCTAGTAAATTCAGTGTCGTTTAATTACAATTAATAAAAAACGAAAACTACAAGACTGTTTATCTATATATATCCATGTAAAATTAACATGGATGGTGATATATCTATATCTATAAATATTATGTAGATTTATTTTGTTTCTTTTTTGTTTTTTTTTTGTTTTTTTACTCAGTCAATTAAACTCAGTCACAGAGACGGTGGCGGACTCTTCGTGGCTAGTGAAATCTAAGTTATATGCGCAGACACTGTTGCAAACTCTAATGCGCATACCTAGTCGAGTGACGCGGTAGAAGCACGGAACTACTTAAACGCTTATAGACATATGTGTGTGTGTGTGTGTGTGTGTGTGTATAAGTGTGCAAGGCGTTCCTGTCGTACTCCCATACAGGACAATACGACGGGGCCAGATATGGGCCATGCTTGGCGCAATGCTGTCTATCCCTGGCCCATGCTTGTAAACCCGCTTTGGCCCAGCCTTGGTAGAAGTAGACTCGGTAAGATCCAAGAGCGTCTAGCGAATGAGTCTTTTTTGAGCAGAGAGCTATTAGAGTTGTTCTAATTATTGAGCGAACTAGCGAACTAGCGACTAGCGAGAGAACTACTAGCGAACGAGTCTGCCGAGCAGAAGGCTAATAGAATTGGTCTCATTGAGGAGCGTTTAGCTAAGGAGTCCGCCGAGCAGAGAGCTCGTGGTTTAGTAGTGATACGAAACCGTACAGCAATTGAGTCTGCTCAGCCACGTGAGAACCGCCTAGCGGTAGCGCGTCAGACGTCACAAAGACTTCGTTCAATTACTGAGCGTAATTTTATAACCACCATAAATCAATATGCTGAAGTACCATGTACAATCTGTAAGAAATTATTATATCCAAAACAACAAACGTCATTAGTTAAAGCACGTCTTGATTTTTTTTTTGCTCGACTACCATAAAAAAAATAAAAGTTTCTTCTCAGGCCTACTGGAACAACATGGAAGTTATATCTTTACCTCTTGAACTGACCGACTTGACAGACGTAGAACAAAGACTTTTGTTAAGAGTAGTTCCTTTTACAACTAGTTTCCACCCGCACCAAAGTGCTCGTCAACACGAATCAAACGAGCCCAAACTCGATAGAGTTGTGTTATTTAATTGCTGAGCTCCTATGGTCACCTTCTGACTTCATCATCGGACCCTGCAGGATCCTAGTCACCACCAAGCACCAAAGTGCTCGTCAACATGAATCAAATGAGTCCAAACTCAATAGTCTTGTTATTAACCGATTTTTAACCATTTAATTATTAAGTTCCTGTGGTCACCTTCCGATTCAGATTCATCAGATCAGCTCCATGTCATAATAAGGTTTCATTGTCATTCAATTAACATACGTATACAAAATTTCAGCTCAATCGGTAACCGGGAAGTGGATCAAATTTACTTGCGAGATTTGATTTCAGACATCGAGATAGGTACAATAAATAAAAAATGCTCATAAAACAAAAACTACTGGGCCTACCTGAATCAAATTTTTATGGGACCAATTCGAAACTATTCCGCATCAAACAAAAAAAGAATCACGTAATTCGGTTCAGAAACCTCGGAGAAATCGGTGTACATACATAAAAAAATATACCAGCCGAATTGAGAACCTCCTCCTTTTTTTGAAGTCGGTTAAAATGGAATAATTTTATCAAATTAGTGTATTGTCATCGGTCCTCGATAAATCTACAAAGTTTGAACGAAATCTGGCTGTTTAAAGTGGGTCAAAATCGCGCCCAAAGAAGTCGGTTACAAACAAACATACAAACATACAAACATACAAGTGAAGTTAATAAAAAGCGTGTAAAAATTGTAGGTATATGACAAAGAAATAAATGTGACTACCGCTCTGGAACGAAACAATGTTTGAAACAAAGAGATATCAGACTCAGTTTCCGGGAGAGGAGTCAAAGACTGTCCAGCCATGCTTTGAAAAGTTATACGCAGTTCGTATAACTGATATTTCTGTGTGGGGTAAGTTTTTTAATAAATTAATTTAAGTAGAATAAAACTGCACTGCAAGGATCAACTTTTGATTTCCTTTATCTCTGAAACTCTAGATCAGACCTTTACTTAATTTAGGTTTAAAGAACATTTATTTCTCATAAGAATTACATTCACTTGATTTGAGAAATTTTAACATATTTTGACAAAACATATGTTTCACTTCGGACAGAACGTACAAAATCATTACAAATTAACATTTAAGTAGTAAAATGTTAGTTAACAGTGTGGAATTTATATGGAAACTTACTCTTCGAACGAAAAAAAGAATTTTCAAATAAAAAAAATCAAAATGTGGAAGTATGTTTGGATGGATGTTTATGACTCTATCACGTAAAACCGATTTGGAAACGAAAGTTATAAAAAATGTTATTTTGGTATTATGTACCGTGAAGATATATTATTGTGCATTTAGTAAAAAGCGGTTATTTTAATATTACAGACACACCAATTTTATTTATTTCTATAGATTAGGTCTTGATGTATATACGCCGATTTGTGTCAGCGCCGTTCGTGTTTATTAGTGTGTCCACATAAACAAATTTTTAAAGATTTTTGGAATAAAATATAACATACTTTAAAAACTATTGACTATTACGGTAGCTGTACTATTAGGTATTCTGAGCTATTTAGCCCTGCTAATTTAGTCTTTTATAGATTTTGTAGCGTCACAAATAAAGGTGTAAATTTTTGGACGTGATTTTTTCTGTTGCACCCAACTGTAAGTGAATACTTACGGTCGACTAAATTGACAGGGCAGTATTACAATCGATTGGACTGCTGATTCTGAACAGGCTAGTTTTGGCTTTTGTATCAAGTACCTACTAGCAGTTACTCGTAACTTCATTCGCGTAACCAAAAATCATTACTTTCCTTTGCTCAATCGGATAAAAAGCCTATAGCCTATAGCCTATATCACTCTCAGATACTGTAACTTTTTAAACGTTAAAGTATTTTTAAAATCGGTCGTGTAGTGTGGAGTAAAATCGTAACAAACAAAAAATCTAATTTTTCCTCTTTATAATATTAGTTTAGAAAATGCACCTTGTATACTGTAGGCTCGTTGACTAAATTTGAAAAACTATTTAATAATTTAACTTGTTAGGTATATTAACCAAAATATATTTATTTCTGTTAAATAACGTACATTTGAAACTAAAAAAATTGCGTTTTAAAATTTAAATTAAATTTTTCTGCGAAAAACACTGGTCTGTCATTGCGTCCTAACCATGCTAATACCTACATTACATACTCTGATTTGAACTATAAAAATGACAACATCAAGATGATGTTTTACCACGGTGTGACGTAACGCTTCTAGATTTACGTTCGTTGTCACGTGTCTATTTTTGCCGAATTTATATTTTAAAAATATTATTAATCCGTATATTTTATAAAAAATAGTTTAGTTTTTTATCTCCATATCATAATTAATAATCAAAAACTACAATATATCCGATTCATTATTAGTGAAAACAAGCTTATTCTATAAAAATGTAATTTACCCAAAAACACCGACGGCGACTGCTGCTTCCCTCAATGCCCGCTCTTGGTCCATGTCTCTGAGCGCCTCTGGACGGATGGTGGCTGTGTTTCGGGGTTGCCTTTCATTCTGCACAGCTGCAATAACATCAAAGCACTTTATTTTTCACTGAGTTACAGTTTCGATGATCTCAGAAAATACGAGGAATGTTTCATAGTCGCCTTGGAATCGGTTTAAAAATTACCGAATGATAAAGGTATTTAGCGGTTTTTGTAAAAGGTTTTGATCGCAGCGTATTTGAGATAACTAAACTAAAACCTATATAAACCGGTTTCAACCGAAACCGTGGAATTGTATGTCACGCACACTGCGGATGAAAATTAGAAGCGGCGAAAATCAAATAAAATATTTTTAAAAATCCTCAATAAATCGGTTTTTTGATTCGAAAACCTTATAATTTTGCCATAAGAAAAGAGGAATTTTTAAGGTAAGGAAGAACGGTACATTTAGGCTATGACCGCACAAATAAGCGGCTTACTTGGCGATTATTGCCTCACGCCTCGTGACAAAAAAAACTAAAGAGATTAATGTACCGTCCAACCAAATCATAATTAATTACTGGTAGCGTAAAATAGGTAACGAAGATGTAATTTTCTCGCGACTCGACGAACGGGTCATAACCCCCGTGAATTTCATACGGCGCTTACATGTTTCTTTCAACGAGCTATACTGACAAGGACAACCACATTTTTTTTACTATTCACTCCGGTAAAAATGGCGTATCAAAAAAATTATTTTGCGTAAACTGACTGTAATAAATTGATAGAAAACTTAGTTACTAACTTTTAAAACACCTTTAAATATAAATGTAGAATTATGCTTTATCACAATTCAAGCTTCTTTTTAAAATGTTGAGTGTTTGCAACACGTAATACGTCTCACTGTGATTTATAGGGGAATGAAATAGGTTGCGGTCCATGGACCGCACTTTAGTGGAATATGAATGACGTTTGTGATGTTATTGAAAGGGAAAAACATATAAAAGTGGTGTAAGAAATGGAACAAACTCACTGTAGGTAGAATAATGAAGACCCCAGAGGCACAGTTATCCACACTCGTCCACCACACTTTACACCACATTTTATACCACGACAGCATCAAACACAAAAGCACACAATTTACGCACTCAACGCACGTTTCACTTCGCAACCGAAGCAACTTCAGGAGACACGGGTACTACTACACTCAATGAGAGCCGCAGTAGTAGTACTTTCAATAACATCACAAAAGTACACTTAAAAGTTCGCAGAAATTTGCGAAATAACTAGTTTTCTTCGTCTGAACAATGGATTTCCGCTAAGTAACGCCTGAATCTATAAAATATCTAGAACGTTCGTTTTACTTTGCTATTCGCTAGGTGGTTCGCTAGATTCTAGGCGATAAGGAAGCCGCCTGTCAGTGCGGGCATAGCTTTACAAAACGCACCTTATATACTTATGCTTATTTCGGTTTGAAGATTAATCGGTTAACAAGACCCTGGTTTAGCAACACCCAAGGAATAGGGAATATGCATCAAAAATAAAATAGCCTAAATTTTTTTCCTGAGCTTTTAAGGTCCTAGTATTACACTCAATTCGTTATTTTCTAATTTAATATGTATTTAATTATTTAAAACATAAATCAAAAAGTGAAAAATTTACGAGCGAAATTCAAATCTCTAAAACGTCCCACCATTGTTCGAAATGAAACGTGACGTAGGGCATGTCCTGCCAGTCACCTATGATTCCACTGCCACTTGTTAACTATCAAACTAACTCTCAATGCAAACAATAAACTGACAGGACGTGCCCTATGACGTCACGCCTCAAGCGCGCGAGAAATAGAAACGTTTGAACTTGTCAAATTAAACCAATATTTTTAAGATTTTATGAAAAAATAATTACTACTTTTACAGCTATGTTTATATTTTTTCTATATCATAATGAAGTGAATATTGAATAAAATTGCCTGCATATTCCCTATTAAGCTTTTAAGTAATAAAGGCATTGCATAGATTCGTGCTCTTTCGACGATTAGACTATTTTTTAATATTACATAGCAAGTATCGATTTGGGCTCCCTTGCCAGGTAAAAGACGACCGATTAGTTTTACGCCTCAATAATACCGTGACTACTAGATGGTCACCCAGGTCACCGACCACACAACCCATAGACCCCTAATAACAGGCGAATGGCTTCTGCCAACACATCTGACTTATAGTTCCGATGTAAAAGTCCATGCACCAATATCCAATCAGTGTCAACCAATCAGATCCTCTATACATCACTATCTTTCACTGTGGCCTTGAGTAAGCCAATCACGATGTTGCAGCTCAGCTCAGCTACTTGCCAGAATGCATTCAATACGGAAAATCGAACATTAGGCGTCTATAGGCTGTGTGGTCGATGACCCAGGTATATAAGTATATTTTTTTTATATCATAAGATAGCAAACAAGCAGATGGGTGAACCATCATGGCTCTCCTGATGGAAAGAGAAATCATTGCCTATAGACACCAAAGATGTTAATGGTGCGTTGCTATCTTGTGGCGAGGTCTAACGCCACATGCATAAGTTTACCGGCTACCTTACCCTCCTAACCGGAACACGACAGTGACAAACACTGACGCTATTGCGGCAGGAATAAGTAAGGCGGTGGTACCAGATCCGGGCGAGACAATGCAGAACTCTACCACCTAGTAGCCACGATGGTGGTGACTCGTATAGCCAATCGGTCGCCTTTTACGACCTGCCTAAGTAAATTACCTTACTCTTACTTACTAAAAAACTACCTTACTCTCCAAACCGGAACCGGAATAACAAGCATTGACGCTATTGCGGCAGGAATATATAAGGCGTTGATATCAGTTTTTATCCGAAAACTGATAAATGTTTTTTTTCAGTTCTTCGAGTAATCGGTGAACTTACATAAAAAAAGATTCTGATGAAATGAGAACCTCATCCTTTTTGGGAAGTGGGTCGAAAACTGCCAGAATGATCAACGAGAGGAATGTGTAAGGTTCCGTTCACCCCAATCATATTAAACTGAACTTAAGTTAATATATGCCTAATGGTCCGGCGTCGGTGCTAACCACATGAGGCCTCAGGTTCGATTCCCAGGTCGAGCAAATCAAAAAAGTGTTTTTTTCAGTTTTCTGATAAAAACAACATTGTTCGGGATTGGATAAGTGCCCGTTGGTGATAGGTTTGCCACTTATCACATTGTAGGACTAAGTACCTTCGGCTAATCGGGGGTGCACTACTTGTACTTCTGCTTACGTCTTTGGGGATACGGGCGTGGAGATACAACTGATATCGTGATTTTTTTTATAACATAAGATAGTAAACAAGCAGATAGATCTCCTGATGGAAAGAGTCAACCATCGCCTATAGACACCAAAGATGTTAATGGTGGGTTGCTATCTTGTGGCGAGGTATATGCCACATGCATAAGTTTACCGGCTACCGTACCCTCCAAACCGGAACATGACACTGACAAGCACTGACGCTATTGCAGCAGGAATAGGTAAGGCGGTGGTACCAGACCCGGGCGAGACAATGCAGAACTCTACATCCTAGTAGCCGTGATGTTAGTGACTCGCATAGCTAGTCGGTCACTTTTTACGACCTGCCTGGCAGAACGGCAGTTGGTCTATTCGTCAAAGGAGCCCGGAACCAACACGGGGATTCGTGACCACTGACTAGGTGGTAGAGTTCTGCAACATCTCGACCGGGATATGGTACCACCGCCATACCTGTTCCTGTTACGCAATAGCGTTGGTGTTTTTCGTCGTGTTCCGGTTTAGAGGGTAAAGTAGTCGCCAAACGCATTTATGCGTGTGGTGTTACAACCCCACCATATGAATAGCATCTTTGAAGTCTATAGGCGATGGTTAATGCTTTTTATCAGTACTAAACATCTTATGAAATAGAAATAGATAGAAGAAAAAAAAAATATATATATATATATATATATATATATATATATATATATATATATATATATATATATACATATATATATATATATATATATATATATATATATATATATATATATATATATATATATATATATATATATATATATATATATATATATATATATAAATCAATCCCTATTTTCCTTGGTCACGGCATCACGCCTGAATGGGCGGACCAGTTTCGGTAATTTCTATTTTGTTGTGTTTGTAATTGTAAGGAGAAGGTTCTTATAAAAGAAAATATTAATAAAATTGCGCGGAAAATTAGAAAATTTAAGAATACTTAACCACCATATAAAGTTTAATGCCATTTTGGCTGCGTGGAAGGACAATCCCGTAGTCTTATATAAATTACGTGTCACGTTGTTTGTCCGCTATGGATTCCTAATATGTAAGGCAAAACAACGTTTGCCGGGTCAGCTAGTAGTAAATACATTGACAAAATAAAACAAGATATGGTAGTGCATTAAATACAAACAAATATTGATTTTTATATACATATAAGCTTGTATGTATGTACATGACGTTATCCGGACTCAGGTAATAATACAAAACTATCAGGTAGTGAGGTAATCCACTCAGAAGTTAACCTTTACCTACACATGCAGCCACCCTCACTATAAATCAAACGCCCCTCCCACTTCCGGCCGCAGCCATCTTTGAGGTGACACTGTCGGAAGCGAGACGGCAAGTTTTATTAGAATTACTCGATTCTCTTGCACTAATAAAAAGCGTTCCACACGTAGAATGGATCGTCATTTTTAAAATGTATATACATATAATTAAAATTGAAGTGACTGTCATTAAAAAAACTAGATTGTTTCAACTACGGTGTGTTATTTTTTAATTCTATTTTTCTATTCTAAAATTCTAAAAACAATTTTTAAAATTTTTGTCTGTCTCTCATTTTGTTTGTACGGGGTAATGTCTGGAACGGATGGACTGATTTGATGAAACTTTCACTGTAAGATAGAGGAATTTATAAGGCAGGACATAGCCTAGTATTTATAAGAGGGAGCAAAAGGAAGTAATGATTTTCGATCATGGGAATTAAATCGCGACTAATAGTTAGTTAACAAATACAGATACAGTGAGTAACAAAAAGCTAGATCATCAAGACAGACGGATGGATGATGTTTGTTACTAAATCAAGCAAAAATTTTTTTTTATATCATAAGATAGCAAACAAAGAGATGGATATCCTGATGGTAAGAGTTAACCATGTTAATAGTGCGTTGCTATCTTGTGAGATCTAATGCCACATGCTAAAGTTACCGGCTATCTTATCCTCCAAACCGGAACACGACAGCGACAAGCACTGACGCGAATAAGTAAAGCGGTGGTACCAGACCCGGGTGAGACAATGCAGAACTCTACCACCTAGTAGCCACGATGGTAGTGATTCGCGTAGCCAATCGGTCGCCTTTTACGACCTGCCTGGCAGAATGGCAGTTGGTCTATTTTTCAAAGGAGCCCGGATCCAACACGGGGGTTACTAAATGGATTTGAATGAAATTTGGCGTACAGGTAGATAGATGACCTGGAATATAGCATATAGGCTAATTTTTATTCCGGAAAAATTAGGTGATCCCGCGGGATTCACCAAGAACTTTCGTAATGCAGCGGGCTTATACGCTGCAGCCAGTAAAGAATAAAAAAATAATAAAATAAAACAATTATTATCAATAAATATTGGGTAAATTATTTTTATTATTATTTTATAAATTGACATTAAATTATTATATAGGAAACTGAACATTTTTAACTTATTAATTACTAGTTGTGCCCGCGTCTTCGTTCGCGTGGGAAAAATTCTAAAATAAAAACCCTCATAGTTCCCGTTCCCGTGGGATTTCCGGTATAAGAACTATCCTATGTCCTTTCTTGGGTCTCAAACTATATTTGTACCAAATTTTATCCAAATCGGTTCAGTGGTTTGGCCGTGAAAGCGTAACAGACAGACAGACAGACAGACAGAGTTACATTCGCATTTATAATATTAGTATGGAAGTATGGATTTATTTGCTTGTGGAAATCGCCTCTGCGACGTAAGCCTCCTCCATTTCTAGATCCCATATTATATTAAACAATAATTGTGGCGTCAGAGGTCGATACCACGGATGAGCTTAGTGGTAGAACCAGCGGGCAAAGCAATTGTAGCGGTTCAAGCAATCTACAAACGCTACCAGAAAAAAATTAAAAAATGGAAAAAAGTGAAATTCAAATAAATTCCTGAATCGCGATAACACAATTATTCATCTTGTACACACTATATACAAGTTTTAACACTTCTCAAATGGACTTCAGTCCTCAGGCAGTACACCTTGCCTGGCTGAGAAGATAGAATGTCTTCCCCTTCCTTGTCCTTGTGTGACGTCATCAAAATCCACAGTTATGACGTCACCTGACAAAAGCTGGCCCGCTGGTTCCATCACTATAATATGACCCTTTAGTGCAAGCGGTACGAACCAGCGGCGCCACAGCAATCTGGTTGTTAGAGTTACGTCATAACTTTTTAGGGTGATGACGTCACGGTAAGACGTGAAAGAGGAAAAGGAAGATCTTCCCAGCCAGGCATAATGTACCGCCTAGAAAACGAAATCCGTTTGAGAAGCGTTGAAACTTGTATATAATATGTACACTATGAAACTTGTATATAATATGTACAAGATAATAAATTGTGATATCGCGATTTAAGGTTTTATTTGGAATTTCAGCATTTCTTCATTCATTCTACATTATGTATTATTTTTTCTTGTAAATTTTATAAATTGCTTGAACCGCTACATCACAAAATCTCTGTTAAGTTTAATAACAGACGTTAGTCTTAAGTACCACATTATCCACGTGTGTATATTATCACTAGTGATGTGCGTATATTATCACTAGTGATGTGTGTATATAATCATTAGTGATATGCGTATATTATCACTAGTGATGTGTGTATATTATCACTGGTGATGTGTGTATATTATCACTAGTGATGTGTGTATGTTATCACTAGTGATGGATGTATATTTTCACTAGCGATGTGTGTATATTGGAACGAAGTTCCTTACGGCAGGCTTGGAGGGGATAGGGATTTTGCTGCGCGACCGAACTGAAAAAAATGTGATAGTAAAACCGTAAGAAAAATGCGTGGAATAAAAGCGTTAAATGAGACGTGCGCAGGCGCGACAGTCGCGTACACAAGCGAGTAGTGTCGTTTAGCCGAAGGAAGTTCGTTCCTACCTGGTGTCCCGCGACACCACATCATTTTTATCACTAGTGATGTGCGTATATTATCACTAGTGATGGTGTATATTATCACTGGTGATGTGTGTATATTATCACTAGTGATGTGTGTATATTATCACCAGTGATGTGTGTATATTACCACTAGTGATGTATGTATATTATCACTAGTGATGTGTGTATATTATCACTAGTGATATGTGTATATTATCATTAGATTTATATTCTACAACTAGCTGTTGCCCGCGACTCCGTCCGCGCGGACTTAGTTTACTCCGCACAACTCCTCCCCCGTAGGTGATAGCGTGATAATATGTAGCCTATATGTTGACCCGACCTATTAGTAATATTCATGCAAAATTTGAAGTAAATCCATGCAGTACTTTTTGAGTTTACCCCGGACATACATACAGACAAACAGACAAACAAACAGATAAACAGACAAAAATTTTAAAAAGTATATTTTTGGCTTCGATATCGATTGTAGATTTTTTATATCATAAGATAGCAAACAAGCTAATGGTTCTCCTGTCGGAAAGAGACAACCATCACCTACAGACAACAAATATGCTAATGGTACGTCGCTATCGGTATGGCAGGATACTAATACTACATACATAAGCTTACCAGCTGGCTACCTTGCCCTCTAAACCGAAATACGACATTAACAAACCTTGACGCTATCGCTACCAAGAAGCATCATTAGATCTTTGGGCTACTTTCAGGGTGCATCATTAGACTTCTGATTTACTTCTTGGATGCATCACTAGAACTTTGTCTCCAAGTGCTATCGATTTCCAATGCAAACGAAATGAGGGAGACAATTTACATAATTAGCTAGTTGACTTATACTGAGTTACTTTTAAAGGTCCGGCGAAATTTTAAAATTAGGAACTAACTATAATAATAATAATAATATTCACAGGACAAAGTACACTAACTGATCTAACCCCAAAGTAAGCAAATTATTTGCTTGTGTTATGGGTGTTAGTCAACGATACTAATACATAGAAATACATATATAAATACTGGAATATATTTAATAAACACCCAAACACGGAAATACAAACATTTATGCTCATCACACAAATGCTTGTCCCCGTCGGGGATCGCACCCGTAAAAAGTACAATTTTTTTAAAAGTATTCTTTTAAAAAAATATTCAATGTACAGTTTTGACTTTCCTACGATTTTATTATATGTATTAGATTTTCATAGTCGGCACTTGGTGGAACTCCCATTTAATACAATATTTATTAATTAATTCACTTGTACTGTTTCACTGTAAGGTAATTACAATTAATTTCCAACAGGTTTTGCTTACACAAGCATCTTCAGGGTATTTACAGTTGGACTACTAGGTGGTAGAGTTCAGCAGCGTCTTTCGCCCGGGTTTGGTACCACCGCCTTGTTCTCAAGGCTCCTGCCGCAATTGTGTCAATGCTGTCTTACTCCAGTTTGGAAGGTAAGGTAGCCGATACACTTATGCAAATAGCATTAATACCTCGCTACACGGATAGCAACGCACCATTAATCAATTTGGTGTCTATAGGCGAAGATTGTCTCTTTCCTTCAGGAGAGCCATCTGCTTGTTTGCTATCTTATTATATTTTTTTATAGAAGAGGGGGCAAACGAGCAGGTAAGTGATCACCGCCGCCCATAAACATCTGCACTACCAGATGTCTTGCAGTTGCATTGTCGGCCTTTTAAGAATGAGTAATCTCTTTTCTTGAAGGTCCCCAAGTCGTATCCGTTCGGAAACATCCCTGCTGGCAATTGAGTCCATAACAGAGTAGTGCAAGGCAAAAAGTGCCGAGAGAAACGCATAGTTGTGGATTTTCAATCATGGAGATGGTGAGGGTGGAATTTCAAATTTTGACGCGATGTCCGATGATGGAATTAGGGGCAGGAAATAATCCAAACAACGCGTCGGAACACTCCCCATGAAAAATATGATAGAAGACGCAGAGTGAATCAACATCTCTGCGCAATGCCAAAGAGTCAAGCCGTTTCGAAATGACCACAGGGTCGTCAACGATTCGAACCGCTCTACGCTGAATGCAATCAAGAGGAAGAATCTGATACTGAGGAGCTCCAGCCCAGAGATGAAAATAGTACTCAATGGGAGGCTAAATTTGAGCCTTACAAAGTTAAAGGCGATGCGATGAGCCGACAAGAAGTACTGTCTCGCTCTGCTGAGCACACCGAGCTTTTTGGAGGCTTTAACCTTACCTTCCAAGTTTCAAATGACCGCGAAACTGAACGTAATTCGATATATCGACTCCCAGAATTCCGACACTAGCTGAGGCTGTCAGGAGAGTATCACCAAATCTAAGTGACACGACAAAGGATGTCTTTATTACATAAAACATATTATATTTTTAATAAAAAATTTAAAACATCAACATTACTAACAAACTTTTGATGTATATAAAATTCATTCATTTCTTCTAAAAAATAAACAGACCAAAGTACTGTTCATTCAGTCTACCATAATTGAAAAATAAAATCAAGATGATCAGGTGCGAGCCTCATCTGCTCCCAATCCTTAGTCCCATTTATTTGTAGCTATGTTAACAAAAATAATGTCATCTCTTTTGCATATTCCAAAATGTGTATACGCTATCTCTGTTACATACTGCAGTCAAATTGATCCAGATTTAGTAGCTATTGATTCCATTGAACGAGAACAACTGATTTTCGACATTATTCTCATCTAGTCACAGTTGAATTTTATTTTCAATGCAGCTGGAGATAATTGACAATTGCGTCCATCCAAAATCCATCCTTAAGCCTTTTGGTTTAAATTCAAATTCGGAACTTAAAAATTATAAATCCAGCTTGGTTAGCTCTACACCTGTTATTAAATTTAATACTTCATGTTTAATGGCATAGAGTTTATGTTTGAATGGTCGTGTGTGAGTTATTTGACGTTTTGTATTGGAGTGCTGATTAATACAGGGTAGGATTTGGGGTTTTATGCCGGGATTAAATTCGCATTAATCAGTGTCTATAGATTTAACTCCGGTATAAACAGTTAAGTGTTAGGGTACGATGTTGGATTTTGTGTACAATCGTCACCACAACTTTTACGCTTCCTGGCTATTCCATACGTATTATAAATGTGACAGAAATCAGAAGTGCTTTATTCAATAAAACTTTTTACAAATTATTTTGACGCGTCAACGTTTTTTTAAAACTGTTACAGGGTCGGAAACGCGGCCACACAAGACGGGATATGTTGGATGTTTGGATGTTCTGCTATTTGTTACTTAATCACGCAAAAATTTATGGGCCGATTCAAATAAAATTAGGTACATAGGTAGATGATAACTTGGAATAGGACATACTTGTTATCCCAAAAAAATATGTTGTTTCTGTGGGATTTAGCAAAAACTTTTACAATGGAGCGGGTTGTAGGAAGCAGTTAGTTTGAAAATACCTAACATGCATAAACATCTTTTGCAAAATAATAAGTCATTTATAACTATAAATAAAACTATAAATTCCTCGTGTTGTTCCCGGACTCCTTTGAAGAATAGGCCAACTGCCGTTTTGTCAGGCAGGTCGTAAAAGGTGACCAATTGATTCTACGAGTCACTACCATCGTGGCTACTAGGTGGTAGAGTTCTGCATTGTGTCGCCCGGGTCTGCTACCTCCGCCTTACCTATTCCTGCCACAATAGCGTCAGTGCTTGTCACTGTCGTGATTCGGTTTGGAAGGTAAGGTATCCGGTAAACTTGTGTATGTGGCATAAGCACCATTAACATCTTTGGTGTCTATAGGAATGATTGGCTCATTCCATGAGGAGACCCATCTGCTTGTTTGCTATCTTATAATATAAGAAAAGAGCCATCTGCTTGTTTGCTGATATAAAAAAAAACTAATCATGTAAATTTATAATAACCATGTAAACAGTTTTCTGCATGATGTTACAGGGCCGTAGCTTTCAGTTACGAAACTTTAGAGGATTAAAACCTAAAATCAAGTCATTAGCATTTAATTTTACAAATGTACATTGCAAAGTTTGACTTTCTTAGGTTTATTGCTAACTTATTTTTTTAAACTGCACACTGTATCATGGTAGAATATTTTGGTAACATTTAATTAATCTTTAATAACTTGTAACGCCCATATTCTTGCAGTACCCTTTACATTTTACTATATTTTACTGTAATTCTGTATTAACACTGTCAAACTTTGGAATTCAGTTCTTTTTCATATTAGGAGCATAATCAATAGCAATCTTTAAAAAACCTAAAAGGATTTTTACCCATTTGCATAAATTTTAAAATAAAAGAGTAAAGTAACGTGTTATTATTATTATAGTTAGGTTAATAATAATAAGAATTTCTATTTTTTTTTATTGTATGTTTCTACATTTATAATTTGTACATTGTGTATTTCACATTTCTTACACGCATTCTCACTCTTTTGAATTTGCGGTCTTAATGGTCTAAGAGCCCTTGACACAAAAACTTATGGCCAATTGCACTTCATAAAACCGCGGTATTGTGATGATACACGGGCGAGCTTTACCGACGAGCCATAAGACCGCGGTATAGGGTTGCTCGTCGATCAGGACCTTAAAGATGCTTATCTATCGGCCATAAGTTTTGTGTCGAGGGCTCTTAGACCATAAAGGCCGCGGTGTAGGCTCGCCCGTCGATCACCGATTTTACAGAGATAAGCCTGTTGTAAAACGTTCACAGATGAAAATGTAATATGACTTTTATGTGTACAATGAAGTAATAAACAAATATATATTGTATATTGCTTAATGAAAATTTTAATAAATCAAATTATAATATTACGTTCTCCTCTGTGTGTTCCGGTGTCCATTTAAGAATATACTAACTGCCGTTCTGCCAGGCAGGTCGTAAAAGGTAACCGATTAGCTATTCGGATCACTTTCATTGACTTTCATGTGGTAGTTCCGCAACGACTCGCCCGGGTATTTGGTACCACCGCCTTACCTATTCCGGCCGCAATAGCGTCAGTGTTTGTCATTGTCGCGTTCTGGTTTGGAGGGTTAGGTAACCCGTACACTTATATACATTGCAATCCCGTCACATGGATAGCAACGCACCATTAACATCTTTGGTGTCTATAAGCGATGACTTCTCTTTCCATCAGGAGAGCCATCTTGCTTGGAGAGCTTGTTTGCTATCTTATGATATAATATCAAATTTTTTATATTCAGTGCATAGAGTGGTAGTACACTACCGGCATTTATTCCTGTTAGTTGTAGTTGTAATTGCGTCTTATTAGTATATAACTCGAAGACTGCAAGTTAGCTGGTACGCGATTTGTTATATAAATCTATACATATAATAAAATCGTAGGAAAGTCCAAACTGTACATTGAATATTTTTTTTAAAATACTTGGGGCGTGATCTACAATCGATAGCGAAGCCAAAAATATAGTTTTTAGAATTTTTGTCTGTATGTCTGTTTGTCTGTATGTGTATCCGGGGTAAACTCAAAAAGTACACTTTACTTCAAATTTTGCATGAATATTACTAATAGGTCGGGTTAACATATAGGCTACATATTATCACGCTATCACCTACGGGGGAGAAGCAGTGCGAAGTAAAGAAGTCCGCGCGGACGAAGTCGCTAGCAACAGCTAGTATGAAATATGTTTGTAAGGTTGTCTTAAAGTCCCACGCCTGTAAAAACTACGCGGGGTTTCATTGACTCGGACCCTACCTAAAACTGTGGGGAATGAACACTACAATGCCACTTGTAATTTTTTTGTTTGTTTGTTGGTTACGATTTAATTCATAAACTACTTGACTAATTTTATAAATTCTTGTGATTAGAAAGCTGCACCACAGCTGCACTATCCGGAAGTGACATCGGCTACTTCTTTACCCAACTCAGCAAAAGCAATTAAAAATTTTGAGGCGTGCGAACGAAGTCATGAGTAAGAGCTAGTCTTTAATATTTAAAAAGAAAAGTCCTGACTCCTGACGTACTGATTGATATATCAACGCCCAACCAATAAACTTTTACCACGGAGGTTAAAATTTTTCACAGGGTTTATCCTTACACATCGTAAGTATAAACCCTGTGACTGGGTGATTCTTCAATGTTGAGGATAATACGGTTCCAGGCAGTTTTCTCTTTACTGTTATAACTACGATGAAGAAAAACAATGTTTTCCTATTCCATTATTACTTTTTTAACTATCAACAAGTAAAAGAAAAACATTTCTTATAATTAATTAACAAAAAAACGCAAAAATCTACTGCAAACGTCATTATTTCGCGTGTCCAGATCACCTGTTCTTGGCTATTTGGTCTTCTAAAATATTCAAATACCACTTAATAAAATTATTTATAGTAAAAAATTGTATTTAAAGGTCTATTGTTTCTGTTTCTTAACAATTTAAAGTATTAACTTAATTCTAAAATAGTAAAACACTCTTTCAAAAGTTTGTCACAAAAAAAGCGTCATTGTAAAAACAGGAATAGTTTTCAAATTTTTTCCACGATGATTGCAATTTTGGGGCATATTTCGTGCCTACCGGATGCCCCTCGGTACTCTTCGGTTAGGCCACACACTTTGAACGGATTGGACAGGTCATATTTCTCTCAAGGTAAGCTTGAATATGGTTCTTCGAAATTTGTCATCTTTATAATCATTCTCCTTATTCACTTTATCGTGGTAAATAATATGTTCATTGATTTTATTCATGGCTTTATTTATGTATCGAACTGCAAATAACTCCCCATAGATATTTATTAGCTGTATCTAATCTTTTAAGACAAATTTCGAGATGTTTTCTGGAATTCGTCATTATTGCTGACATCATTATCCTGAAAATGACTGTTGAGAATAATGATGTATGGGTTAGAATAATGATTTGCGGATTTTGAACAATGACAAACGTTGAGAATAATGACGTCAACACAATTATTAGCATATATAACCATTAAAATAAAGTAAGCTGGTACATCAATTGATTAATTTTTTTCGTAATGTCTCTGCAGTTGTTTTGGGAAAAAAATCAGCATGCCTAGAAGTAAGGAATCCTATGAGAATCGTAAAGTCCAATATAAAATGTGTCAGAAACGGAGGTATCAACAAATGATTATTGATCTAGAACTGCTAGCCTTAGAACAAGTGAGAAGGCGACAGAATATAAAAAAAGAAAGAAAAGCGTAAACTGACGAGTATTGCTGCACCGCGCGATTTTCGCTTGCTAGGTTACGTCTAGTTATATAAGAACATATATAAAATAAGACTCGCTCATATCGAACAACGTTCATTTCAGCGGTCATTTGGGAGGAGAGGCTAACTTAAATAAGCTTGGTGTACTCAGCAGAGTAAAGCTTTATCCCAGTCCATCGCCTCCAACTTTACAAGACCCAAATTCGACCTCACATGGAGTACTGCTCCCACCTTTGGGCCGGAGCTCCTCAGTACTAGCTTCTTCCTCTTGATTGCATTCAACGTAGAGCGGTTCGAATCGTCGACGACCAGGCTATTTCTAATTGGCTTGACTCTTTGGCGTTGCGCAGAGATGTAGGTTTGCTCTGCATCTTTTACCGCAATCGTAATGGGGAGTGTTCCGACGAATTGTTCGGATTAATTCCTGCCGTTAAATTCCACTATCGGACATCGCGTCAAAATTTAAAGTTCCATCCTCACCACCTCGATGCCTGGAAAACCACAACAGTGCGCCTTTGTCGGCACTGTTTGCCTCGCACTACTCCTTTATGGAATCAATTACGACTTGGGGACCTTCAAGAAACGAGCTTACTCATTTTTAAAAAGCCGACAACGCATCTGCAAGACCCCTGGTATTGCAGATGTACAAAGGTACTGCTTTTACCATCAGGTGCAGTACCTTTGCTCATTGGCCCCCTCTACTATAAAATAAAACAATGG
Source organism: Apodemia mormo (assembly GCA_036924255.1). Lineage (NCBI taxonomy): Eukaryota > Metazoa > Arthropoda > Insecta > Lepidoptera > Riodinidae > Apodemia > Apodemia mormo. Next base: position 15,525,716 of record JAUPFN010000024.1, on the reverse strand, counting down.
AAAGATTAATTAAGAAACTAAAAGACCAGCCGAAGCGAATCTTTCAGAATTGCCAACCCTTTAGGAGTAATTGCCCTTGCCAAACACATTAAATGTATCTCTTCCTATGCCATCGGCAACGACAATATCAGTTAGCGCATGGTGGCTTCACTGTTCCCCGTCCTAACATATATTATCAATTTTTCCTTTTTTTCTGGCACTTTTCCTTAAGCCTAGAAGACAGCTCACGTCATTCCTTTTTCTAAAGTCTCAGCTCCTACTAATTTCTCTAAATATCGCCCTATACCAATTCTTCCATATTTGTCCAAGATTTTGGACACGCAGTTTAGCCTTTACCTGCAGGATAGTAATTTGTTCAATCTGTATCAATCTGGTTTCTGTTCGGGGCACAGTACTGTTACTGCTATTGTTAAAGTCACTGATGACATAAGACATGCTATTGGTAATAAACAACCTACTTTATTGGTTTTCTTTGACTTCAGTAACGATTTTATCTCTGTGGACTTTGATGTGCTGCTTGGTACTCTTCGTTCGCTGAATCTTTCCCCTCAGTCTGTATCCTGGTTTGACTCATATCTCCGAGATCGTTCTCAATGTGTTCATTTCGAGGATTCTTTCTCAGGTTTTAGTAAATTAACAGTTGGTATTTCACAGGGGGGTGTTCTAGCTCCACTCCTATTTTTCGTGTTTATCAACATAACATTCAATGCCATGTCCTCCAGTTTTCATTCGTCATCATCATATGCGGATGCGGATCATATGCGGATGATCTGCAATCGTATCGTCCTTTCTCTGCTCCGGATGTTCTTGAGGCAATCAGCGCTATATATGAGAATCTGTCGCGTATTCACTCATGAGCGGAGTCATCTGGTTTATTAGTAAATCCCAAAAGTTACAGTTTTTAATTATAGGTAGTGCAAATGCTAATGTTCCTGATCTCGTATATAGCAGCAGTGTTATACTGTATAGCAAATCAGCTAAAAATTTAGGTCAAATTATAAGTGAAGATTTCCCTTGGAATGCTTATATATCAGAAGTATGCAAAAAAGTTCATTCCACCTTTCATGCTATCAAACGTTTGCAAAGATTTCTTCCTTTTAAGACTAGAGTTATTTTAGTGCAAACATAAATCTTTCCTTTATTAGATTATGCTGATATTTGCTATCTTGATATCACAGAAGAAGGCCTGAATAAACTCGAGCGTTTACAGAATGTAGGAATTCGCTTTGTTTTTGGTTTTGGAAGATTTGACCAGATTTCCAATTTCAGAACATAACTCACGTAGCTTCCTATTCGGGAGCGCAGAAACGCTCAGCAGGAACGCTCCGCAGGAACGCAGACGAGCTTTTCATCGATATTACAATCAAATCTAGTTGTTTTGATTGTAATATCGATGAAAAGTATATCCATAGGTATAATAAAAACCATATCCCAAATAATAACTGTAAGTACACTGAGAATATTAATCCAAATCCTGTCGTTTCATTATCTAGTACACATAAAGAGAGCCGCGATCCAAATCTCAGAAAAACAAATATCCTTTCTTCCTATTTAACCAGTGTTATACTCTTAACAATGTTAAGTGTTATCTATTTCGATTTTATTTCTTTGAGCTGATAGTTATTAGTTAATATAATGTGATGCAGGATATAACAATTGAAAAATAATAAAAATATTGTTATATTTTAATTATATACAAGAAGTTATATTTCTGTTCATCAATATGTAATTTTTTGATTAACATTATATTGTTAAATTATATTAATTACACAAGAATTTATGTTTGTGTTTATCAATGCGTGATTTTACGACTAAATATAATTATGTTGATTCTTAATATTTTGTTTTATTTCAATGATAAGTGCAATAAAACAGGTGTAAAATCATTATCCTCAACAAAAGTCATTTATCCTAATTAAATTGTCATTATCATCAAAAAGTTGTCATTGTCCTCAGCAAGCATATTTAAAATTTTCGAATATCTCCCTAAATATTAATAATACAAAGATGCCTCTTACACCGATATCAAAGATTTGAATCAAGTAACAGTTCTAGTACTGATCACTTGTTGTGCCACGAGGTTTTTATTTTTTTCACCAAATCATTGAAAATATATTACGATCGAAGAATGACCCGACTACGGGGAAATATGGGGTGAAATCGCGGGCGAATTTGCACGGGTCAGCTAGTTATAAACCAGTAGATGGCTCTCCTGATGGAAAGGGACAAACATCACCTACAGACGCTAAAGATGTTAATGGTGCCTTGCTATGTTTTGGCGGTGTCTTGATGCCACATGCATGAGTATATCGGCTACCTTACCCTCAACCAAAACACGATAGTGACAAGCTGTCACTGACGCTATTATAGCAAGAATAGGAAGATAATATGGTTTTATGTTATACGAAGGTAGTGACTAGCATCAATCGTTCGCTTCTTATGAACTGCCTGACAGAACGACAGATGATCTATTTTTAACCCTTTAATTGACGTCGTATCTTCTCAGATACAAAAAGTTTGAAAAATTCCCGCGAGCAAACTACTGAAGAAAACTGAACAAAAATATCTAGTATAAATCGTAAATATGTCTGGCAATGGCATGTATTGTATTTTTTAGCAAATATTACAACATGTGATCAGGTGGAAACCAAAATGACGTTCCGACAAGTGCACCTCACTCGTGCTAAGGTAAACTTTATTCATTTTTAAAATATTTACGTAGTTTTGAGTGAAACTAATTATTAATTTTTAATTTATAGTTACGTTTCTGTGATATTTGCGAAAAATATCGCAGAAACCGCTTTTGATTTGGACGCTATAGATGTCGATATTTTGTTGTATCTTTTTGTACATATTACCATGTTATCCGTAGGTATAAAATATTTTTGCTATGTGTGTTTTTAGATACTCTGCCAAGATTATAGGTGAACATGTTTATTTTAGGTACGTATCGTAAAAGATACATTGTCAAGTACCCGTTTAACATTTTTTATAGTTTTCGGTGTCTTAAAAGAAACATTGCATGACTTTAGCTATACTCAACATTTTATTTTTGAAAGTTTGAAAGATTATTTCTGTTTTAGGGTGATTATAGAAGCAATCGCATACTTTCTTTGATTCCGAAGCGCACACATTCTACAGAGGAATCTGGTGCCGATGATTCAGAAGATGAAGAGAGCTTAGTATTTCACAAGAAATCTACGAAGCCAGTGGTTGTAACTCCAGCGTGTGACGAAGAATCATCTCCGGTTCCTTCGCTATATTCCTCGATCTTAAACATCATCGTATCTGACTCGGACGATGACAAAGGCAGTTGTTCTAGCCCAGTTATAGATGTACACAATTTACTGGTGAAATCTAATTCACCTTACGTTGTCAACGAACTAGACCAAAGAAGCCCAAAGAATCCTTTCACTTCAATAGATCTCGCTAGTAATGCCGAAGTAATCGAATGCGAACCCAGCGTAGTCCTTAGAAGTCCCACTCAAAATCCTATAATATCTACGTGTAGCTCCTGCAATTCTTCGTTCCTAGCGGAAAACTAAAATTTCCAAGAAAATTTTTCCAGTTTAAAAAAAGAAGAAAACTTATGTACCTCTAGAAATTTTAGACTGGAAAGTGAACATAAAAATTCATTTAATGCAAAAGTCAAATGGTTTGACAGCAAAGCTATTCATTTAGCCAGTTCCTTCGTCGATGTTTATATTCAGCGTTACAGTAAAGAAGAGAAAGCTCGATCAAGAATACAATGTCCTCAGGTCGTGAAGCAATTTAACGCCCACATGGGTGGCATTGACATCGCAGATATGCTTGTGGCTTTGTATCGAATAGACTTCAGGGGACACAGGTGGTATTTACCTATTTTCTCTCAAGTAGTCGATATATGTATAAACAACGCATGATTGTTGTAACACAGGGACAGTAAACTATTGCACGAAAAACCTCAACACAAATTAAAAGAGTTTCGAGTAGCCATTGCGAATGCCTTGACTTTAGCTGGTAGAGATATTGCAAAAAAATCCTGTTGCTCCTTTACCAATGACATTGTAAGATATGACTGTTTTGGTCATTGGCCAGCCTCAGACAAGAAAAGACGTTGCAGGTTTTGTGAATCAGGGCAAACCACTATTATATGCAAGAAATGTAAGGTTAGGCTGTGTTTGACGGATAAAACAAATTGTTTTGAAGCTTTTCATAAGACCACTTCGAGTTATACCTGATTGTGATATTGTTATTAATATTGATCTCTTAAGGTATCCGAATTGTTTTTTTTTATATGTTAAGTAGAAGTATAGCACATTTTTATCTGTTTAGTGCCAAAAAGTGGCTTATTTGTTTTTTAAAGATTTATTGTGTTACTTTTTTAAAAATTTTAATTGTAATTTTGATCTCAAATGTGAAGAAATATATAAGACTGATGTTTAGTTCCAATATCCGTGTATTATTTCGTAACGTTTTCTCAACTCATATTTTCAAATTTACGCAAAGTATCTTAAAGGATACACTTTTAAACAGAACTAAAATTGCAGAAAAGTGGGCATCGTATCTAAAAAGATACATAGGTTTTTTTAATAATGGTAAATGGTAGATTTTTTTTTTAATTTTCTTAAGGTCTAATAGATCTAAACAAGCTTTCGTTTACATTTCATAAACATCTGAAACTAAAAAGTTAGTTGCCAAGTTAAGGGTTAAAGGGGACCTTTGACCACTGCAACATGGGGAAGAAAAACTATCTACATACTATTTGGGAGAAATAACTTAAGTCGTAATTTTTGGCGTGCCGCCATTTTTCATTTTTTTTATTTAATTGGACAGCAAACAAGTAGGTGGTTCTCCTGATGGATAGATAACAATCTTCTATAGACACCAAATATGTAACTGGTACGTTGCTGTCTGTGTAACGGGGATATGTGTTGCATGCGTATGTTTGTCGGCTACCTTTCCCTCCAAACCAGAACATAAGTTGTATTTAGTTTCACATAAATGAACTAAATAATAATAAAATATAAAACAGCACATTTAATTGGAAACAATGCTCGCGAAATAAAATGAGCATTAATTAAGGCTTTTCTGAGGCTTTTGATAAGGTAAAGCAAAGGCAAGCAGCATCAGCCCGCGTAATGAGATTGTCGCGTCGACATCTCAAAGTGTAACCGAATTAAGCTTTCCTTTTCACGGGACAGAACTGGGAGCAAAATAATGCAAAGCTTAAAGTAATAAAGGCACCCGGCGGGTGTGCCGCAGGGGGGTATCCTGCGCCCTCATTACTTCAACAAGTTCAAAATCTTTTTGTCAGTTTCTTTTCGTGTTAAATTGGATCAATGTTTCATTGTTCAAGTTGCACGTTATGGTAATCGAAGGAATGGAAGGAGTTTGATTGCGGGGATTCTTGTTTACCGTTGTTGAAATTTGTTCGTACAAAGTTTGCGTGTTTTTGATATTATTTGTTGCAATAAATAAGGTTACTTTGAAATATTATTTAATTATTAAAATATGAATGCGCAGCTTATAAAATATTTATTTAATTTTTTATTTAAATAACTGGCACAAAAAATATCACGTTGAAAATGAAACAAACGTTATTATGGGAAATTAATAAGCATGTGGTCAACCCTACAACACTGTGGGCGCTCATTTGAATGTAAAGTGTGAACCGCCGGAGGGCTCCATAGTTTTCGCGTAATTATCTGTATTTGTGGGTATGTAGCACTCATTATAATGAAGGCGTGGTCTCATCGACTTATTGCGTACAGCTTAAGGCTATTACGTATTTGGGGTTTTAATTGTGTGATCCGTTATTACAATTAATATTTTTTTCTATTTAAAATTTAAGTTTTTAATGACAAGATTAGAGCCTACAAAAAAGCGTAAATGTGGTAGACCCAAACAAACCCAGTGACACAGTCCTCGGATAGGGTGCAGTAAAGAAGCCTGATAACTTTACCGTAGGCTTAGGACTTATATAAGACAAGACAAGATTTTTTACATTAACACTGACTAGCATTGCTAAAAAGATTGTGGGGTTTCTATTATCCTTTACCATTCTATGCATGGCAAATACATGCCCTGTAAATTATATTAGGCACAAGTTAATAGTCACAGACGGGTGGAGCTGGTGGTCTGTTTGATCAGTGATAAACAATTAGCAACATTTCTCTGGCATTTCATTCGTATCATAATTACTGTTTTAAGCATAAGATAGCAAATAAACATAACTCTCCTGATAGTAAAATTGAAAGTCGTCGCATATAGACAACAATCAGTTTTTAATATTTTGTTACTAACTGCGAGGTAGATATAAAGGCTACATGCGATTGCTTATCGGCTTCTATGTCCTCAGCGTTATTGGGGCAAGATTAGGGTAAGGTAATTAGTAAATTTGGCAAGTCGAAGGATGTAAGTGACAGGTTCAGATTTCACTGGCTTCTTGAAAGCTGCCTCTCAGAAAGGCAGAAAGTTAACTTTTCATGGGGTTTTTTTGTTAATAAATAATTAGTTTATAAAAAATATATAGATATATTTATGGATTTTTTACAAGTTTCTATGAAGAAATGTGTAAAAAGTAACATAAATATAATAATAGAGGTATCTTATGGACGCGGTAGGAATGGAGTTCTTATCACTTTATTTTTTTGTATTTGTCGTAATTAATGACTAAATTAAAAAAAATACTTTTGGATATAGATTATTGACAAATTTAGTTTCCTAAATGATCGAGAAGTGCTTCAAAAATCACGACAAAAAAATGTTGTTTTTGGCGTCATAATATATGATAATTACACATTTTTCAATCTAGCCCTCAGGCCGCTAACAAATCATTACGTTCAATAAGGATTTCCGTTCCAAAAATATCATGAAATGGCATGATAATTTCACTGTAGGGAAAATAAACCAATTGTTCGTATAAAGATTGGCTGAATTTTATTCACTGGTAAAGTGGATGGTGATCTCAACATCGCAAAATCAGCAACTTAAACTGTATTTTAACTTACCTATATGATTCAAAATGTGTATTTACGATATCTATTACCTATTACAATATCTACAGGATTTGTTACCCAATAACGCAAGTACCACTGAACGGACTGGAACGAAATTTGGCACATAGGTAAATGATAACCTAGAATAGCACATAGGCTATAACCGATCGAAACGCGGTTGATGGCATTCGATTGGATTCCACTCAACTCAGACTTTTGAACCAAGTCGGCCCAGGAGGGCCGACTTGGTTCAAAAGGAAGTTTCAGGAAGTTTAAAAAAAAAACAAAAAATTTTTTGGCAAAACAGTATTTTTTTAATATAACGTCCAGATTCATGTGCCGATTGAGTATAAAAACTAAACAGCTCTATTCCTCAAAAAACTACGTCCAAGGCATAAATTGCATCAAAATCGGTTTACCCGTTTGGGAGATAGCGTTGACCAAAAAATTTTGAAAAATGTGTTTTTCGACATGATTTCGAAACTTTTCTACAAATCATTTTTTGGTATTCTACGATACTAAAAAATACGTCGAATGCCTTTTCAAAAATCAAAATCGAATCTATTTTTCAAAAGCTACAGCTTTTTAAATATTAAAATTACGTTGTTTTAGCAAATTTACTTAATATTTTTGAAATAACTTTCAGGCTAATGCACCGATTGACTTAAAAATCTTATTAAGTTTTCTCCTTTAATAATACAGTTAATTTGATCAAAATCAGTCAATTTGTTTGGGATTTATCAAAGACGTAATTTTTTGAAAAAAAAATTTTTTTTGACACTGCTTCGAATTTTTCAACATATCGATTATTATTAAAGCAATATTTTAGATCTCAAAAATTGAGTTAAATGGCAATTAAAAGATCAAAATCATACAGCTTTTCAAAAATCTATATACTGCCATTTTTAACAAAATAGATGTATGAACTGAAAAAATCCATGCTTATAGTTTTTACTCTTTTGAGCTTAAAATACCTTAATTTAGCGGGAAGTTTGAGAGATGGACCACATGGTCAATAGTTTACAGATGTTTTTGTATCATAAGATAGCAAACAAGCAGATGGGTGAACCGTCATGGCTCTCCTGATGGAAAGAGTCAACTATCGCCTATAGACACAACAGATGTTAATGATGGGTGCTATCTTGTCACGAGATCTAATACCACGTGCATAAGTTTACCGGCCACCTTACCCTCCAAACCGGAATACGACAGTGACAATCACTGACGCTACTGCTGCCGCAGTTAAAATATGCCGTTAAAATATCTGATGTTTTTATAAAATCGGAATTAGTTTTTTTCTTTATAATTTCTACTTTCTGATGGTGTCAAAAAATATACAACCCTATGGAAAATTTTCGCAGAAAACTGAAAATAATGAAAGAACTCGGATTTGAAAATTATTTATTCATCATAATGTTAAATTTTAAGCTATTTATTAAAATTTACACTTTAATTACTCGAAAATTGTAAGTTCTCATGTTATATTGACAAATAATTTTTTTTTATATCATTAGATAGCAAGCAAGCAGATAGGTCTCCTGATGGAAAGAATCAACCATCGCCTATAGACATCAAAGGTGTTAATAGTGCGTTGCTATCTTGTGGCTAATGACACATGCATAAGTTTGCCGGCTACCTTACCCTCCAAACCGGAACACGACAGTGACTAGAACTGACGCTATTGCGGCAGCAATTGGTAAGGCGGTGGTACCAGACCCGCGCGAGACAATGTAAAACTTTACCACCTAGTAACGACGATGGTAGTGACTTGTATAGCCAATCGGTCGCCTTTTACTACCTGCCTGCAGAACGGCAGTTGGCCTATTCTTCAAAGAAGCCCGGGACCAACACTTGGATAAGAAATCCATATCTTTCTAATAATATAGTGGCTATTTTTGTCAAGCCAACTCTCTCTGTAGAGATTCTGAGTGTTGGAAAAACCCTTTAAAAATGTTAATAAAAAATGAACCCCGTTATTTTTTTAACTTAGCTATACTATACCTTAGCAATACTATTTTAGAACTTACTATTTTAGAACTATATACTTAGCTATACTATTTTAGAAGCAAACCATTAACTGGTTTGCTTCGAGCAATAAAAGCAAAATATTTATAGACCGTACGTGAATAAAAGTGTAAAATTGTTTCACCGTATATTATTTAAATCGGGGACGGAACAAACCCGTCAAGATAATGACAAAATAATATATTCGACTTATTTCATCACACTGAGATGATACAAGGGTTAAAAAATCTTTTAGCGAGCCACGTGGCGACACGTGCGCAAACCGCCCGGTATACAAATTAGGACTTAGGGGCCCTTAAAAGTATGTCCTATTTAAGTTTACGGGTTAAGTCGCGCATACATTTGTTAGTTTAGTTGAATAGTTCGTGTAATAATCTTAATAGCGGGTATTTAAATTTTGTTTATCTTTTGATGTTTCGTTTTTTAATTTTATTTATTAAGAGAAATTGAGTTTAATTTTTATTATTAATTAAAGATTTTTTTTACGAAGTCACAAAATTGTACAATAGTGTTAAAAAATTTGATACAGGCCTAAAAAATACGAGAGTAAAGTGTAAATATAATATTATCGAAATGCTTTTCTTAATTCCTAGCATGACAAACAGTCATAGAGTTATGTTCTTGTGAAAAATATGCGAATAGATAATTGATAAATGCAATTATAATTTTATTCTCGTTCAAAACCAACCAATTGCTTCGTAGAATGATGTAGGTACACATTAGTAAAACAACTAAGTTTTTTACAAGAACAAGACGATATTATATTATTATCATCATCGCATGCACCTTTAAAATCCGTTGAATAAAATGATAAGTAAAGACTAAGAGTACAATATTTGATACTGGCCAGGCTGTGCGGAGAACGAAATTATAAACCACATGATTAATTTTGACTAACATCTTATTTATTAAATAATATCCCTATTTTAATAATTAGGCGTGTTTCACTGAAACATATCGAACATACAAAAAACAAATTTTTTCAAAGACAACAATCACCAGTTTACATCCAGTGTTTGAGAAGCAATTGTCGTAAACATTTTTTTTTATTTTTCCTGAAAAGTTGCGTTTTTGTAATTATCATGTTTATTCCTCAGGACAGCGATAAGCTAATGTCCTTTTCTAGTTAATTTCTAACAAAAAATATTATTGTTAACTTTTGTATGTATGTGTGTGTAGGTATGTGTGTATTTGCGTGTTCAATCAATCAATCAATTAAACTTTGATTAAACCAAATAACGTTAATCGACGTAAGTATATTTAAGAACGCTTGTCGACGTCAATACACACAAATGTTAAAAATTTAGGACTAAATGTAAAAGACAATTTATAGGATACTAGTTCATGTGAAGATGTACTTGTTTGTGTGTGTGTGTGTGTGTGTGTGTGTGTATTAATCACTAGATAGTATAAAACAAAGTCGCTTTCTCTGTCTGTTTCTATGTCTCTATGTCCCTATGTATGCTTAAATCTTTAAAACTACGCAACAGATTATGATGCGGTTTTTTTAATAGATAGAGTGATTCAAGAGAAAGGTTAGGGGCTACTGCAAGACCTCTGGTATTGTGGATGTCCATGGGCGGCGGTGATCACTTACCATCAGGTGCACCTCCTGCTCGTTTGCCCCCTCTTCTATAAAAAAAAAAAAAAAAAAAGGTTTATATGTATAATAACATTCAATATAGAGTTGAGAGTACTGTAATTTTAGAGGTTTCTAATGTGATGTCGTAAATAATTATATTTTTTCCGCTTACATTGCAAACGCAGACTGAAACCTACGAGATTTAACAAAATAATGTACTAAGTATTTGTACATCTTGAAAAGGTCTACAGAAAACTCCGCGATGGTATATGTCTATGGATAACCCACAATAGCATTTTTTTGTCACTTACTTTTTACGAGAAATAATGGCTTATTTTCGAAGCAATTTTAAGCAATACAGCACTAATCCTTATTCAATTAAGTACCTTAAATACATTGTTGATTTAATATAGATCAATATGACCGTTTACATCTAATTTAAATGAATATTTTCGAAGATATTACAGATTTAAAATGCAGAGTCATAGCGGTGGCGGAGTTACCTGCCGATCGGCGGCGCTGAGTTTCCAGTAAAGACATCTTTTGCAATGACCATTAATAAATCAAAACTTCAACGTTGTTTTTTGACATTGCATTGAAATTTTTCAACCTATCGATTATTTAGCAAAAGCAATATTTTAGATCTCAAAAATTGAGTTGAATGCCATCATCGTTTTCGAAATATACAGTTTTTCAAAAATTAGTATACTACCATTTTTAAAAAACTAGATGTTTGAACTGAAAAATCTATGCTTATATTTTTTACTCTTTTGAGCATAAAATACCTTAATTTAGTGGGAAGTTTTAGGGATGGTCCATAGGGTCAACCGTTTACACATTTTTTTCACTGAGTGACATAGGCTATATAAATATTTTATACCCATGCGAAACTGGGGCGGGTCGCTAGTTTTTTATATTTTATACTTTCCACCGTCGGCAATTGGTGAAATTCCATTATTATTATATTATACGATTAAATTATAACTTGTACTACATTAATTTCACTTTATAACTTTATTTATAACATATTACTCAACCGGTTTCGCTTCTTTATGCATCTTCAGGATGTTAATATACTTAATTGATTATTGATTAGTGTAAGATTAGGGTGATTTTTTTTTTTCACTTATTTTTTTTTTTCGGTCCCATCGTGAATTCTTGTTGGAAATACCCAAAAAAAAATTCCCTGAAAGTTTGAGCTCTTAATATTAATTAACGTCCTCGACCAAGGCGTGTGAAGATTTCCCATTGAAAATACACAAAAACTCTGATTTTTAATTTTTGAATTTCTAAAGATCAGCGGCATTTCATGGGATCACTTTGACCGAAGATGGTTTTTTCTCAGAATTGAACGCTCTACAAAAGTGCCCATTGCCGCAAAGTCGTAACTCACACTGGCGAGGCAGTACGGGCCACTGAACCTGATTTTTTCATAAAATTCGCGTTTTTTCGCATTTATCTCGTAAATATGAAGACCTACGGAAAAAATGTAAAGGACAAACTTGTAGAGAATTCAATTTCCAACAAAAAATGTCCTATGGACCGAATCGCTAAGATCAATATTAAGCGAGATATTAAGCCTTGAATTTATTTTTTCGTGAAATTTTGGCCGATCATTGATTTAAACTTATTAGTATCTTGTTTACTTTCTCTGTTATGTTATATTTTTTCTTCAATATATTTTTTTAAGGCTAGAAAACTAAAGCAAAATTAATAATCTACAATATTTAACCTTTAATGATAATAAACATTTAATCAAACTCTTTTCTCTTTGTTTCTTCTCCGTCAGTAGGTATTTAATAATCTAATGGCAACATTGCGATGTAACTAACATCGCGGTGATTCCCCCACCAGTTGATCAACAACGTTTGACAAAAAGTACGCGACCAGCGAAAGCTCAGTCATTGTCCGCAAATCAAAAGTCTCTCTCCTTTTCAAAAATCCCCTCTTTTACGTAACCTTGAATTAGTTTAATAAAGCGCCCGCCTAATTGCAGCGCTTTCTTTGTTCTTTATTGTGTGATACTAATGCCGCAAGTATCGAGAACAAAGCTCAGTGAACACTGAATGTACTCGCGTCGCATTTGTATGCTTTACGTTGCGTTACATTTTTCTATTATTTTTATTATTGTCAAAGATGTCTGAACAAATCGGAAATAGAGTTTATAATTATTTAATTGGATTTGAAATTCATAATCTTAATAATAAAAAATATAACATAACAGAGAAAGTAAACAAGATACTAATAAGTTTAAATCAATGATCGGCCAAAATTTCACGAAAAAATAAATTCAAGGCTTAATATCTCGCTTAATATTGATCTTAGCGATTCGGTCCATAGGACATTTTTTGTTGGAAATTGAATTCTCTACAAGTTTGTCCTTTACATTTTTTCCGTAGGTCTTCATATTTACGAGATAAATGCGAAAAAACGCGAATTTTATGAAAAAATCAGGTTCAGTGGCCCGTACTGCCTCGCCAGTGTGAGTTACGACTTTGCGGCAATGGGCACTTTTGTAGAGCGTTCAATTCTGAGAAAAAACCATCTTCGGTCAAAGTGATCCCATGAAATGCCGCTGATCTTTAGAAATTCAAAAATTAAAAATCAGAGTTTTTGTGTATTTTCAATGGGAAATCTTCACACGCCTTGGTCGAGGACGTTAATTAATATTAAGAGCTCAAACTTTCAGGGAATTTTTTTTTGGGTATTTCCAACAAGAATTCACGATGGGACCGAAAAAAAAAAATAAGTGAAAAAAAAAATCACCCTAGTGTAAGATGTAAAACTACACCTTATATATTTAATTGATTATTTATTGTTGTAAGGTGTAAACTGCACCTTACAACAATCAATATTCAATTAAGTGTATTAACATCCTGAAGATGCTTAAAGAAGTGAAATCGGTTGAGTGATATAAATCTAAATTAATATTATAAATGCGAAAGTTTGGATGTTTGGATGGATGTTTGGATAGATGTTTGGATGGATGTTTGTTACTCAATCACGCAAAAACTACTGAACGGATTTGAATGAAATTTGGCACACAGGTAGCTGATGACCTGGAATAGCACATAGACTACTTTTTATCCCGGAAAAATGAGGTGATCCCGCGGGATTCACCAAAAACTTATAATGCACCGGGCTACACGCAGCAGCTAGTAAAGTTATAAAGTGAAATTAATGTAGTACAAGTGATAATTTAATCGTATATTAATAATATTTTTGCAACTATTGTACCTAGTCATAGTACAATATTTTTTAGATCATAGCTATTTTTTACCCCGATTAGGCGTGAGTTTCTCTACAGTGTGTGAAACACCTTTGAACATGTATTCAAAGTCACTTGTTAATGCCCATTTTTCTTCAATTAAATCGTGTCGGCAATAATAACAAAAGAAAGGGGGTCCTGTCTGTCCCAATATCTCCTCGCCTAATTGACTCGTTCCTGCGTGTGACGGGTAGCAGTCCGCAGATTTGTTTAGCTTTGCTATTTATTGGGGTTTGTGCGTGTTTTGATGGGTTATGACGTGGCTCAGCCGTGGGAATTGATTTATTTACAATACTGTCTATTCGTATCGTCGTTGACTGTTTCGCTTCGATGAACTATTAATTTGGATTTTCAAACAATTTTATACAAGAATAGCTGTGCCCGCGACTTCGTTCGCATGGAAAAAAATCTACAATAAAAGTAGCCCTAGTTATTTATTATTTCATCAGCGCTACAAAGTCCCGTCAAAATCGGTCCAGCCGTTTCAGATTTCAAGCTGCTCTAATATATTTAACTTTAGTCATAACATTGAAAGGGTTAAGATTGAACGCTTGGTTCAAAATAAAAGTTACAAAACTTACCATCTTTATTCATGCCCATGGCAAGACATTTCTTCAACCGACACGCTTGACACTGGTTCCTATGTGCCTTGTCCACTACACATCGGCCTGTACCAGCTTGGCACCTGAGAACAAATAAAAAAAAATATCGGTAGAAATTGTTGCAAACAGTCGCGGAATCATGAAATTCACAAAAAAATATACAAAGACAAGAGGAGATATTTGTTTGTTTGTAATGGATTCATTTAAAATTAATCTATAATCAAAAGATTTTGTCCTAATTCAAAGCAAGATTACATATCAGAAAAAGGGTTATTATACCGGTGGGAGGAATGCACTGTGCCGCCCTCCAGGCTGCATGGGTACCACCATCTTGCTTATTTCTCCTATGAAACAGCTTTGCTGTGTTTCGAAAAGAAGGGCAAGACAGGCAGTGCAATTACTGGCACAGAGACTTAATACCTAATGTCTCAGGATAGGCAACACATAAACGAGTTACCTGGGCCAGTTCCAGGTAAACTTGTTTATGTTTATTGGCGACGTCGACCACTTACCATCAGGAGGCACGTCTGCCAGTTTGCTTATCCAAATAACATAATTTTATTTAAAAAGTCAGGACTCTCATTCACGTATGCGAAAATGCAGGTACAAACTATATATGAAATCAGTACCATCTAAAGCGCACTGTACACTTCCGCGCGAATATCCGTGAAAGCCATGAACCTCAATCGCAATGGCAACATAGGGTCTCGCGCTTTCACGTACGCGTTTCGCGGTGTACCCCGGTCGATGACATCTATATTTTTTTTGATTTGATAATTCACGATTGGTTTACACTGTGTGGACGCGAACACAAGCGCCTAGCAATGGGCAGTAGTGGATTTTTGCTTTAACGAAATTAAAACAGCTATTTTGCTCAAGAGCAGCTTCTGAAACTATTTATTATTTTTAGCAGCTTTTTGGGTAACTGTTTTTAAATCGCTACTCAATAGTCGCCTTCTTTACTGCTCATGCTATTTCATAATATCTCGTTTTTATCTCACGATCGGTCGCCTTCGGCTTATTTCGTTTTACTGGAGTTGTAGCCTAGTGTTACGTATCATCCAATCACAGCGACAGTGGGATTGCAATGCAACCATATTATCATTACGTTTTAAAGTAGTGATTTATTCTCGTTACTAACCACCCATATTAAGTAAGCATATAATATAACCTGCTATTTAAAGTAAATAGTGCCATTTGATACGTAAAATGCATAACCTGCCACTGATGCGATAACTAGTTTCAGAAAATTGCTATTGTCTAAAATGTCCACTATTGCAAGAACGTAGAACGCGACACGTAGTGCCTGTTATGTCATCCACTATCTTCATTTTTGCCATTTCTTCTTTATTTGCTTTTAATGTTTAATATGCGTATTATTGTAGCAATACTGACGCCCAGTACTTTCAAAGACGCGAACGTTATTGTGTAATGTACAGGGTATATCTATCGCACAGAATTCACGAGCAATTCGCGGCTGCGAACTAAAGCTGCGATCCAAGGGCGAGTGTATAGCCCACGTAAGATATTTTTTATATCTGAACATAATAAACAAGCGAATGGCTTTCCCGGAGGAAAGTGATAGCTCGCCTATAGAAACCAAAGATATAAACGGTCTGTTGCTATCCATGTGGCGAGATAATAATGTGACAAGCATATTTTACCGTCTACCTTACCCTCTAGACCTAAATATGACAGTAACAAGCACTAACTGATTAAATAAGTAAAGCGACGGTGCCGAACCTGGGGGACATCTATATTAATACGAGTACTCGTATTATATGCGAAAGTTTGGATGTTTGGATGCACGGATGTTTGTTACTCAATCACGCAAAAACTACTGAACGGATTTGAATGAAATTTGGCACACAGGTAGACGATAACTTGGAATAGCACATAGTCTATTTTTGTCCAGGGAAAATTAAGTGATCCCGAGGGATTCGCCAAAAAATTTTATAATGCAGCGGGCTGCACGCTGCCGTTAGTAGATATACATATGTATATATTAAATTAACTCACAACGGACAAAATAAATAAATTCACGACGATAGCTTGTTGTGTGACCTATCGTTCGAACCTAGGACGAAACGGAATAAATTTTCATGTCAGTTCTCGTTTAATTTTTATAGATTAATATATAATATTTTTTGTTTTCAATCTATATTTGATCGAGACGTTTTACAGATTCTATTAAGCGAGTTTTTATGAACATCGTTTTTTCACTCATGTAACCTTTTGTGAAATAGATAAAACCGTTTCCTGCGGCATAGGAGGCATTTAAATTCAAAATATTTTTGAAGCTATTCAAACACTTTTTGAAAAAAAATCCAGCGTGGTTAGACTAGAAAAAATATTATACGGGCTTTTTATAACGTATGAACCAAAATAATTAAAAATCCACTGGTTTATTATTTGTGGATTAGAAAACGAATTCACTGTATTAAGGTATCGACACAAATGGAAAAAAACTGGTTTGCTTAATCACATTTTTATGTATTGATTGTTAAATAACGATTTTACAAAAATTACACGACATACCTGAAGATATTATCTAAGGAATGTACTAACTCATTACATGAAAATATTTACTTCATTCGATCCGAAAACTGGCTAAAACTTTCTAAAACAACTAATTTGTTTATAATATTTCTAATTTTCTACGTGATTTTATATGGTGATATTTAGTTTTAAATACAAAAAAGAATGTACTAAATTTTGGTTTTCAGCTAAAGTCCTATTTATGAATTTAGTACATTCTTTTTTTGTATTTAAAAGTAAATATCATCATATAAAAATCATGTGGAAAATTAGAAATATTATGAACAAATTACGTGTTTTAGAGATTATTTTAGCCTGTTTACGTAATTTTATATGATCGAGTAAAGTACATTCTATCATGTAATAAGTTAGCACATTCTTTAGATAATATCTTCAGGTATATCGTGTGATTTTTGTAAAACCGTTATTTAACAATTAACACGTAAAAATGTGATTAAGCAAATCAGTTTTTTCCGTTTATCTCCGGTGACTCGCCTTACACAAACTTCTTACACATAAACTTAAAAAATTAAGTTAGTCAGGTTTAATTTTTGCGTACTATTTGTACGAGTATATTAATTCTTCATCAACATAGTTTATTATTTTGATTTATCAAGGTATACTTTATTTTGTACCTTAATTTTGAAAAAAATTTTAAAAAATAAATCAAATTATACAAAGTTAAGGTAAAATTTTGTATAATTTGTTTTATTCGAATACTCTACAGAGGTTTTTTTTCTAACAAAATAGTAATATTTACGGAAATACACAAATTAAGCAATGTATTATAACGGCTGATTTAAGAGTTCCGCGGGGACAACGAGTCGGAGCAATGTACGCTTTACATTGCGGGGTGTGAATATAACAAAAATCATAAAACGCAAATATTGCATATCTCACAATAAAGGAATTGCCATTGCCATGGTATGTTTTTTTTTTATTTTTCCGTACACTGTCTCTTACATTATGTATAATAAATCTGGAAACCCTAGTTTTTACATATGTTTTTACATACATATTTTAGATATTTATATACTCTGCGCCTAATATCAACTACATAATTATGGCATTATAAAATTTACAAACGGATCGGCTATTTCTAACTGCTTTAGACCCAGCGACTTATCTCTCCAAATCTCCAAGGCAAAAAGAAAAACTACTCAATCACGTTGAATGCCAACAATCTGCGAGCGTAAAACCAATAAAGATTAAAGATATTTCATTACGCGTAATCCTCCACATAATAGGCTTACACTGGTTGACATTTGTTGCAATTGAGATCTCAGCAAAAACGGACGTATAGAAGAGAAAGGGGCCTACAATCGTCCCTTGTATTACTTCAATTTGTAATTATTTAATTAATCTTGCTTTTCTTCTAGATTTTATATACTTGTTTTACACTTATACTCAAAGAATTAATACATACCAAATAAAAAAATTACTGTTTTACCTCCTACAAATTGGGGTATAACTTCTCTAAACAGAAGTTGAGTAGTTGAGTTCAAGCAAAACCAAGGAGGATACTTCTTTGCACTCAAAAGCCCCAATTACATTTTCATTAGTCCGAATGCGAGGTTTTAGTGCAGGTGCTTAGTATTAAGCAAAAACACGTGAAAACAGCCGTTGATCAGCGCGAGTGATTAGTAATCAGCGTCTATTCACTTTTACTACGCTGATTACTAATCACTCGCACTGATCAACGGCTGTCTTCACGTATTTTTGCTTAGTACTAAGCACCTGCATTAAACACTCGCACTGTTATTAATCAAAGTGTAATCCGGGCTTAACGAAGTCATGGGCGTCTGTTAGCTGTGAAATAAAAAACATAATTCTTCTTGATTTTTTTTTCATATAGGTACCAAACGAGTAAATAGCTTGCCTGTTCACTGTAAGTTTCAGTTTTCGGGCCTTATCCTTCAAACCGTAATACAAAAGTAACAAACACTGACATTATTGCGACAGGAATAGATAAGGCGGTGGTAGCAAAACCCAGGCGATGCTTTAAATTTTACCCTCTAGTAATTACGATGCTAGTAGCACAATTTTTTATAGTATAAGAAAGCAAACAAACATATAGCTCTCCTGATAAGAAAAACTATCGCCCGTAGACCAAAGATGTTAATGATGCGTTGCTATTCGTGTAGCGTTATGACAATGCCACACGTGTAAGTCTACCGACTACTTTCTCCTTCAACCCGGAACACGACAGTGACAAGCATTGACGCTATTGCGGCATGAATAGGTAAGGCGGTAACTAATACCCGGGCGAGATTTTGCGAAATTCTACCACCTAGTAGTCACAATGGTAGTAACACCTTATGTATAGTCAATTATTCGCTGTTTACGAACTGCCAGGCAGAATGGTAAAAGGTATTCTTCAAAGGGGCTCGGACCAACGCGTAGAAATATGGCCAATCGTTCGCATTGTACATACTATACCAGGGGTCGGCAACCACAAAAATTACAATTTACAAAATTTCAAAGATTTTAAAGAGTCACAAATTTTTTTCTTGTCAACAATAAATAGTACTTGCATAAATAGAGGTTTTTTGGGCAAAAAAAACTAATCTATTTATTCATAAGAGTAATATCTATTTATTCATATCTAATTAGTGTTTTTGTACTGTTACTAACTATATACTGTTGTAAAAAATAAGATAGAAAATTTAGCCTTAAAATGTTACGATTGCCCCCCCCCCCCCACCCCTGCCTAGAACCTGGGTACGCCCATGTACATAGCAGATAGGCAAATGGTCTTTAAAAATTGCCCATACCAACAAGTTACACTGAATCTCTGGTACTAATATTATGAATCCTATTTAATCAAAGCATCGATTTAACATTATCTCATAAAAAGGACCACCGGAGAATCAATTTGCCCAGCATAAAGAACCACATGTCATACTTGACCGTCTGACATAAGGGTGCGTACACAATATTAATAACATTAAGCGGGTGCCGAATTAATTGAAGAAGGGTCGAGAGAGGACCAAATGTTAAACTGTTTTTAATATTATCTCCATCTACCCTTCAGTAAGAAACATTTTTTATTAGATAATTCCTATAAATCGAAACTGTATATGGTTCGTATCAGTCAATATGTTTTAATAGTATTTTAATTTTATTTTTATATTGACATACTTGTTGCCTCTGTGCCTCTGTGGCCTAGTGGGCCGGTGTCGGTATTGACCACACGAGGTCTCGGGTTCGATTCCGGAGTTAGGCAATTTAAAAAAATCAGTTTTCTGATAAAAACAATGTTGCTAGGGCCTGAATAAGTGCCCGGAAGGCGATAACTTTGCCACCTATCACATTATCTTTGGTTAATCGTGGATGCACTTGTTATTCCTTCTTTCCTTTGGCTATTCCTTCGAGGATACGGGTGTGAAGATACTTTATACTTTTTTGGCATAATTATTTTAAGAATAAACCATCTGCCGTTCTGCCAGGCAGTTCACTAGAGGCAATCTTTTGGCCAATCGCAACACCACTAGGTGGTAGATTTTCGCAACGTCTCACCTGGATTGGATATCACCGCTTTACTTCTTTCTGTCGCAAAAGCGTCAATACTTGTCACTGTCGTGTTTCGTTTAAAGGATGACTTAAAAAGTAACTTTGCCATCTCGCCACACGAATAAGCACGAATAAACGCGAACGCAATACTCGTAAAATAATAATATTGCTAGACAAATTACACAAATTGATCTAACCCCAAAGTAAGCAAATTATTTGCTTGTGTTATGGGTGTTAGTCAACGATATTAATACATAGATATATTACATAGAAATACATACTGTAAAGTCGGGGTACTTCGTCCCAAAATTAGGATAGTTTTTATTTCCCGTTCGATAAGAGTTTTATTAGACTATTTTATTGAATAAAACAGACACACAGGTGTCTGTTTTATTCAAACAGAGATTTAATTGTGAATACAACTGTCATTTATTCATAACTAAAACCTACTTAAATAACCTGTAAAAAGTTTTTTTTTTCGCAAAGTTTGGGCCAAAGTTGTACTTAAGAAGAACTATTTTGTCCCTTCGGATTTCTGTGCTATAAAATGCAGTGATTTTTAATGTTGGGGTAAACTAAACTTATTACATGGTTAATATAATGAAAGCTTATTCAAATGTTAGTCATTTATTTATTTTTACTGAAATAAAAAAATAAAAAAATGGCACTAGGATCACATTTTTAGCAAACCTTATTAAAAAAAAACGTATAAATAATTTTACATGCATAATAAACACCCAAACCCAGAAATACATACATCTATGGCCATCACACAAATGTTTATCCCTGTCGGGAATCGAACCTGAGCCATTTTGATTCGTAATTAGTGTCGTTATCCACTCAACCAATGGGGCGGTCAAAATATTAAAAAATATGTATAGTTGTGTGGTCCATTGCGGCAGGAATAATTATTTGTCGTACTATGCAGTTAATTTTATTCTGCACAGTAATGTCTAAAACTTGATACCATTAGGTTAAAATTCTAGAAGCTAAATAAATGTAGGGAACTAAAATCACTCGCCCCTAAAAAATTAAATCCTCATTGCAATGTATTCTGTTTTGAATGCATAAGGGTGCAGTATATCAACAAGCGCAAGCGGAAATATATGTAAGGAATATATGTATTTTTAGGATATAATATTATAGTAAACAGATTTGCTGGTACTAAGAGGTAACTATCGACTACAAAGACTAAAGATATTAATATGTCCTTGCTATTCTCGTGACGGGGATGTACATATGATGTAGAACCGAAGATATTTTTAATTTATAATTGTACTCGTAATCGGTAAATTCTAGTCCAAGCCTGATTTTATAATAACAGAATACATGTTATGGTGGTCCGTATGATTGAGATGAATTTTCACAAAACTTTATGTCATGCTTATAAGCAATGATAGTAATGGTACGTTCAGTCTATACATTATGTACGTAAATAATTATATGTATATAATATGAGACATTTAAAATTTCTTCCTTAATTTATAAAAGGCTTCCATCAATTTATATTTACTGTACGAGTCAGATACGTTTGATTACTCTCATTAAAATCGTATATATGCATTACGGCAAATTCATTGCTGGATGAATTAAAAAGCCATAATAATAGCAGCAATATTATCTAAGGTAAAATACCACTAAGTTCACAAAATATTATATAAGAAAAAACTCATTAATTCAAAATATATAAAATTAGCTAAAATGCTGATTTAAGTATTGCTTAAATGTATCCTAGCGGTAATAGGAAATAAAAAGCGGATAACAAATCGTTACAGCCATCTCTGTAACAGTATCCTAGCGTACCCCAGATGCAAGAAGAATTAGAAATATGCTCAATGTGGATTAAGTGGGTTCAAGCTCTATTCAAGTGTTATCAGCGCCCCTTATTGTCATTTTGGCGAAGTTTCTTTACAGATGTGACTTCTATACATATTTTGGTGGCAGGTTTTTGATAGGGATTACGGGATTTGCTTTGATATCATGCTCTTGATTGTTTATTAATGTTTCAATTTATTTTATAGGGCAATATTTCATGCGTTTGCTATAGTTTCGTCAAAGATATATCAAGTCTACCATGAGTCATATTTAAAGAGAAATCTTTGTTTTTTTTATATCATAAGATAGCAAACATCCTCCGTCTTTCTTTTTTCCAACAGGTCTCCTGATGGAAAGAGTCAGCCATCGCCTATAGACCACAAAGATGTTAATCGTGCGTTACTATCTTGTGGCAAGGTCTAATGCCACATGCATAAGTTTACAAACCAGAACACGTGTACACAATAGGTAAGGCGGTGGTATCAGACTTGAGCGAGACAATGCAGAACTCTACCACCTAGTAGCCACGATGATAGTGACTCGCATAGCCAATCGGTCGCCTTTTACAACCTGTCTGGCAAAACGGCAGTTGGCCTATTCTTCAAAGGAGCTCGGGACCAACCCGGGGGGCAACTGATAGGACATTTTTAGAAGAAATATTTACCCAAATTAATATTACAATAAGGTAAGATTTATGTACTGTTAGACACAATTAACAATGCACTTGTTCTTTAATTTCACTTCACAACATATATTTTTGGTAGGTATATTACTCAACAAAAAAAAGTGAAATCTGTTGAGTAATATACCAAAAATATATATGCTGTGAAGTGAAATTAAGTACAAATGCATTGTTAATTGTGTCTAACAGCAATGGAATTTCACTTAGTGCCAACGATGGAAATCTTAGAACATAAGATTTATTTGTTTATCTAAAATAATATTTTAAAGAAGAAGTTTTTGATTTTTTGTATGTTTGTTTATTACGATTTAATTTAAAACTATTCGACTTCACTGCTTTGGAAGCTGCATTATCCAGGCTTTTTTACTTTACTGAGTGAAGGGAAGTAATGACTTTTGGCCTCGCGAACGAAGCCTCGAGTAACTGCTAGTAATGAATAAACTCAAATACTGGATCGATTTTAAAAATTCTTTTACCAATATAAACTAGATTATCGCTGAGTAACATATTTTATTGATTCAGGCGTTACTTTGCGGAAATCCATTATTAAAAAGATGAAATTAATTAAATTTGCTATTATACGCGAACTGTTCTATGTGTCTTCTGCGATGGCACCAAAAAGAAAGACGTCGGTTTGATAAATGGCTGAAACTCGCCGATGGTCCGGACAAAAAAGACCCCAGCGGCATAATTATCCACCCACATCCACCACACTTTTCCACTCATGTCCCACGCCGGCACCTAGCACAAAAGCACACATCTTATGTACATAATTTTTATGTACATCATGATAATTGTGCCCCAATGGCACGACTTCTGTTTTGTCCGGACCATCGGTGAGTTTTACCCATTTATTAAACCAACGGCTTTCTTTTTGGTACCATCGCGGAAGAAACATAGAACAACAACAACATATCTTCACGCCAGTTCCTTAACGGGGTAGGCAGAGAGAACCGAGTGCCATACATCACGATCCTTGCAGGCTTGTCTCGCTTCCTCCACATTCATCGCTCTCTTCATACACACGTGCCGGTTGCGAAGACTCTTGACACATAGAACAGTTTGCGGATAATAGCTAATTTAATTTTTACTGAGTAACATAGAAACTACTTCTTTACCCGACTGAGTTAAAGAAAATTTCTCCGTGTTGGTTCCGGGCTACTTTGAAGAATAGACCAACTGCCGTTCTGCCAGGCAGGTCGTAAAAGGCGACCGATTGGCTATGCAAGTCAATGCCATCGTGACTACTAAGTGGTAGAGTTCTGCATTGTCTCGCCCGGGTCTGGTACCACCGCCTTACCTATTCCTGCCGCCTCGCATGCCGCGAGGGTAAGGTAGCTGGTAAACTTATGCATGTGGCATTAGACCTCGCCACAAGATAGCAACGCACCATTAACATCTTTGGTGTCTATAGGCGATGGTTGACTCTTTCCATCAGGAGACCCATCTGCTTGTTTGCTATCTTATGATAGGTATATACAAAAGCAAAGATTTCTTTTTAAATATGACTCATAGTGGACTTGATATATTTTAAGAGTTACTCATAGTGGACTTGATATATTTTAAGAGTTACTCATAGTGGACTTGATATATTTTAAGAGTTACGCAACCAAGAAAGTATACGTATTTAAGTTTTCAACCGATACGCTACGTACGATCTTTTCAGCCGGTTTCCCAAATGGAGGAGAACAACTACCTTAGAACTTAGTAATTTATCTACCGATTTTGAAAATTATTTTTTGTTTAGGAGGGTATGCTTCTCGTGTCGTCTCAATTTATTTGGCGAAGATCTAATTCAGGTTTCCGGAAATAAAAAAATGGAAAGTCGATTATTAAAGTTTTAATGTGTATAAATTATTACTAGCTTGGCAGCCGACCTTCTCTTAGGACTAAGGTGACATTTTTTCATCTGAGGATGGGTTATCACGGAGATACACTTACCTAGATTAATTTTAACAGCAAAATACTGTCTAAATACACATTTTCGTCAAAATCTTTAGAGCCGTTTCGGAGAAACCAATTACGTACAAATATGCAAGAACGACTCGTTTAAAGCGTGGGATTTATTTACTTGATTAGTAATTTTTATTAGATTAAAATGATGTGGTGTCGCGGGACACCCAGGACACACGGGACAGGTAGGAACGAATTTCCTTCGGCTAAACGGCACTACTCGCTTGTGTACGCGACTATCGCGCCTGCGCACGTCTCATTTAACGCTTTTATTCCACGCATTTTTCTTACGGTTTTACATTTTTTTCAGTTCGGTCGCGCAGCAAAATCCCTATCCCCTCCAAGCCTGCCGTAAGGAACTTCGTTCCAAAAATTAGATTATCCACGTGGTTTATTAGTTACACAGACCACATGCTCTGTGATTAGTTAGCTTATTCAAAAGTTAACTATGTTTAAAGAGTAATAAAGTGGGGTAATGCACTACACAGTCCAAATGAAGTCGACTTGACGTAAAGATATATTTCGTAATTTTTCTCCGCCACTTCACATCTATCTATTCTATACATATAATAAAATCGTAGGAAAGTCAAAACTGTACATTGAATATTTTTTTTAAAAGAATACTTGGGGCGTGATCTACAATCGATATCGAAGCTAAAAATATAGTTTTTAGAATTTTTGTCTGTTTGTCTGTTTGTCTGTTTGTCTGTTTGTCTGTTTGTCTGTTTATCTGTTTGTCTGTTTGTCTGTATGTATGTTCGGGGTAAACTCAAAAAGTACTGCATGGATTTACTTCAAATTTTGCATGAATATTACTTACAGGTCAGGTCAATATATAGGCTACATATTATCACGCTATCACCTACGGGGGAGGAGCATTGAGGAGTAAACAAAGTCCGCGCGGACGAAGTCGCTGACAACAGCTAGTACACAATATTTGCTTCCTTTTACTCAATCGGGTAAAAAGTAGCTGATATTAATAGGTAAAGAAAAAAATGTATACCCTTTTTAAGACAATTACGTGAATGGTGGAGTATGAAATTTAGCATAGTTAAATTTACATTGTGGAGGAGTGCTGAAACTTTACATTTTTAAATAATATGTATTATTGGAACGAAGTTCCTTACGGCAGGCTTGGAGGGTATAGGGATTTTGCTGCGCGACCGAACTAAAAAAAATGTGATAGTAAAACCGTAAGAAAAATGCGTGGAATAAAAGCGTTAAATGAGACGTGCGCATGCGCGACAGTCGCGTACACAAGCGAGTAGTGCCGTTTAGCCGAAGGAAGTTCGTTCCTACCTGGTGTCCCGCGACACCACATCATTTTTAGAAATACATTAAATTAATGAAAAGCAAACATAACATACAGTACATTAATTTGATATACAAGATAATATTCACTTGTATACTTCATTTTTTGTCACTTTTTTAGTTTGTAGCAAGTGCGGATCGAGGGGGGTCATGGGGTCATGATCCCCCCCCCCTGGGTAGAGGTCTAGGCATGGATTTATTAGGATTAGATAAGGATTAGAGCCTATCATGACTGAACCTCAAATATGATCCCCCCTGAACCGAAGACTCGATCGGTCCTTGTATATGTTACCCCCCCCCCCCCCCCCCTCTGAACTGAAGGCTGGATCCTCCCTTGGTTTGTAGACACTAGACACGATGTTACTGACACTTGCTAGTTTCTTGTAGCGGTAGGTGTTCTTTATTCCTTGTGGTGAATTTATTCACTTATTCCGGCTCCAGGCACGGATATGATTCACCTTATTTATTCCTTTATTTCTCTGGCTCTCTTCGTCCTTTTTTATTGCAGCGTATTATATGCTGTGATTTATATCTTTAAATCAATGTTTCCCTATATATTTTTCACGCTCCCACCAATTTCACAGTACTATGTAATTTAAGTAGTTTTTTAGATTAATTATCGCTTGTCTCATCTCAATCTCTCACTTTCTCATTCTAATCGCATTACGCTCAGTCGCTCACCATTTTGGCCGGAACAAATAATTCCGCGGAGACGATAAGGATTTGAAGGAATAAATAAACTTATCGTATCCTACCTCCTCCTCCTCGTACCTCCGGAGTTACACACGTCTAGTTTCTTGTAATCTTTCCTTTCTTTTAGCCCTTCATTAGGCCGGGATCAACACAGAGACTACACAGTACATAGGCATTTAGTCCCATTGCTGAATGTGATTATCGGTGGATATCAACTAGAGCAATCAATATTTGTGTCACAAGTGTGACACAGTTTGTCACGGTCCGCGACCGATGACACGGATGCGAACCACTTGTGTCAATAACCAAAAAGCAATATTTGGCAAAATGTGTAACATTTTTATTGCTTGAATTATAACTGACTCACTGCTAGTGTTAGCTGTTTGGAAATGTGTTATGTTTTTTAGGATTTTATTATATTCATACTAGAGATGGAACGAACATTCGGTTACTATTCGGTATTCAATTACAAGATTTGGCCGAATAGCGAACATTTAGCAATATTTGGCCGAATACTGAATTGTGAGAAAAAGTCCGGTTCCCTTGAGGGGTAGGCTCAGTAAACTGGACGTCTATAGACTTTTCAGTTCACCGCGATTCACTGTTTTGATGGTTGGCGAGACGAGTAGTGGTCCCCATCGCCGCAATTTACCGGATTGATAACGATTATCGACTATTTCTAGCGATAACTGAGACAAACGGCTTTATGCGCCTTTCCAAAACACGGGAGTAGTCACACACCACCCGCCAGATTTTGGGCTGCTATAAAGATTTTGAATTTTCGAGAAAAATCTCAAAAAACCTCAATGATATTTTTGCCCGACCCGGGGATCGAACCCGGGACCTCATGATCTGAGGCGAAAAGGCTAACTTCTTGACCCCGAGGCAAAACATTTTTATACACTTTTTCCCGCCGCGCTGCGCCGCGAATTCATCTACCGAATGAAGAATATATATGTATATATATATATATATATATATATATATATATATATATATATATATATATATATATATATTCTACCGAATATGAATGGGTGCCACGGAGTGGTAATTTGAGATTACGAAAAGGGAAAAAGCTGTTTAGAGCCATATCTGATGAAACAGATATTTTCTCGATGTGATTTGTTGAATTTTTTGGTCAAAAATTCATTTACAATGAAGGCCTTCTGCGAAGGCGCATTATCACGAGATAAACCCTAAGAATTTTGTTTCCACAAATCTGGACTTTTTCGTCGTATTTGCTCTCTTAAACGCAGCATTGAGGTCAAAAATATTCTTCATTTGCCTCGACAGTCAAAGAAAACAGTCAACATGTCTTACTTTTGATCGATTTGGCGTGGTTATTTCGGTTTCGGTTAAGTTGGAATGCGCCGAAGTTGTTGACTAGTTAGCATGTCAAACTCGTAAACTCCTGTTACTTCGTTTGCGTTACAATACGTTTCATGAATGTTGAGTCAGAATTGACTCGTTCTAGCATATCAGCAGCGAGTCTTCGCTGAGGTGCGATTGCTTTTTTGAGAAAATTCAGGTTTTTTGAGACTAGTTTTGCGTCGACCTGTTTCATACACATGTAACTATTTAAAATGGTACGGATGAACTCGTGAGACAAAAAAAGTTCAGCTGTTATCTTTCTTAAACTTGAATGAGGATTTTCAGTCACTAATTCCTTCACTATTACGATGTTAACTCTAACTGAAGAGGCTGATGGCCTACCAGTTCGAGGCAAATCTTCCATCAAAACTCGATCGCTTTTGAATACTATCTATTACTTATATGTACGCGTTTTTAATAAAGGCGATTCACCGTAAACCTTCTGTAACATTTGCAAGGACTGCGAATACGAAATTCCATCAGCGACGCAAAATTTAAGACGAACTCTTCATTCGATGTTTTGTCCATTATGAAATTCGCAATATACACTAAATATGATCTAACTAAAAACAGCACTGTATTTATATCTATATTAACATTACAAATGTGAAAATTTAGATGTTTGGATGGATGGATGTTTGTTACTAAATTACACCAAAACTACTGAACGGATTTGGATGAAATTTGGCACACAGATAGATGATGACGTTTTTTAAATCATAAGATAGCAAACAAGCAGATAGGTCCTGATGAAAACAGTCAACAATCGCCCATAGACACCAAAGATGTTAATGGTGTGTTGCTATCTTGTGGCGAGGTCTAATGCCACATGCATAAGTTTACATGCTACCTTACCCTCCAAACCGGAATACGAGACTGTCAAGCACTGGCGCTATTGCGGCAGGAATAGGCAAGGTGGTGGTTCCAGACACGGCGAGACAATGTAGAACTCTACCACCTAGTATCCACGATGTTAGTGACTCGCATAGCTAATCGGTCACCTTTTACGACCTGCCTAGTCTATTCGTCAAAGGAGCCCGGAACCAACACGGGGATTCGTGACTGACTAGATGGTAGAGAACTGCAATCTCTCAACCGGGATTTGGTACTACCGCCATACCTGTTCCTGTTACGCAATAGGGTTTTATTAGTTTACCGGCCACCTTACCCTCCAAACCGAAACACGACAACGACAAACACTGACGCTACTGCGGCAGGAATATGTAAGGCGGTAGTAATTCTATAAAATCGATACAAAGTTGTTAATATTATAATAATAAATCTATAAGTACATATAATAAAATCGTAGGAAAGTCAAAACTGTACATTGAATATTTTTTTAAAAGAATACTTGGGGCGTGATCTACAATCGATATCGAAGCCAAAAATATAGTTTTTAGAATTTTTGTCTCTTTGTCTGTTTGTCTGTATGTATGTCCGGGGTAAACTCAAAAAGTACTGCGTGGATTTACTTCAAATTTTGCATGAATATTACTAACAGGTCGGGTCAACATATAGGCTACATATTATCACGCTATCACCTAGGGGTGAGAAGCTGTGCGGAGTAAACGAAGTCCGCGCGGAGGAAGTCGCTGGCAACAGCTAGTTTTTAAATATTTGCACGCCACATAATGGTAGAATATGTATAACTTGTACCACCCATATTCTGGCAAATAAATATTTTCTTTCTTTCTTTCAGACTCGGGCGATACAATGCAGAACTCTACCACCTAGTAGCCAGGATGGCAGTGACTCGCATAGCGAATCGGTTGCCTTTTACGACCTGCCTGGCAGAACGGCAGCCGGCCTATTTTTCAGAGGAGCCCGGAACCAACA
Organism: Apodemia mormo; assembly: GCA_036924255.1. NCBI lineage: Eukaryota > Metazoa > Arthropoda > Insecta > Lepidoptera > Riodinidae > Apodemia > Apodemia mormo. Next base: position 15,495,544 of record JAUPFN010000024.1, on the reverse strand, counting down.
CGGGAATAGCTCAGTCTTTTTATCCCGGAAAAATGAGTTGTTCGCAAAATGCATCATTAACATCTTTGGTGTCCATAGGCGATGGTTCACTCTTTCCATCAGGAGACCCATCTGCTTGTTTGCTATCTTATGATATAAAAAAATTATATATTTTTTTTCATATCGTTAGCAAATTTTTAATTAGCAAACAAGCAGATTATATCATTAGATAAACATCAAAGATATTAATGTTGCGTTGCTATCTGTGTGCCGAGATGGCAATAACTCATGCAAAAGCCTACCAGTTACATTACCCTCCAAACCGGATCAAGATAATGTCAAGCATTGACGCTATTGCGTAAGACGTAAGACGTAAGACCAAATACCCGGGCGAGACGTTGCTGAACTCTATCACTTAGAATCACGATAGTAGTGATAGTGATGATAGTAGTGATAGTAGTGATAGTAGTGATAGTGATGATAGTAGTGATAGTAGTGATAGTGATGATAGTAGTGATAGTAGTGATAGTGATGATAGTAGTGATAGTAGTGATAGTAGTGACACGTACAGCCAATCGGTCGCGTTTTACGAGCTGCCTGGCAGAACGGCAGTTGGTCTATTCTTCAAGGTATGTTTTAAAGAACGATACGTTCTTTAAAACATACTTTAAAAATGAAGGTGTGCTATCTTTTCATCTTTAGCATTTCGAAACGTGAAACACTCATTGCATTTCTTTGGAAATAGCCGAACAATTGAGCAAATATTATTTTGATCTCATTCTTTACAACCTACACTCTGTGGCCTGTAACATCTGTTTAATATTTCGGTGATCTACATATCTGTTTCTTATTTATTTAATTATTTACGGTATATTATTTTATTGGTTACAATTTTAATAACAAAGATAGATTAAAAATGCGACCTGTAGTTAATAATTGGCAAGCGAAAAAGTCCCGCTGGTGGCATTATATAATTTCGATTCTTTTATATCGTAAGAGAGCAAACAAGCAGATTTTTTTTTCATTTATTGGTTAAAATATATTTATATAAGTTCAATAAATGAGCACTAAAAAAACACGCAGGTTTAACAACTTAGTGCTGGGTAAGTTTGGGTAATCGATACATGAATGATACAAAATTATAATAAAAACATATGGTATAGCAAAAGGTACTAATAATAGGTATTCATCACAATAGATGCAAAATAAAAAAACAAAATAATCCGCTTGTGCTTTAACATCTCCTTTGCAACAAGGCGCTAAATTAAGATAATAAATATATAACATACGCATACATACGTATATATATACACTTACGCGCATATACATATATACTCACATATGCACACATATAACGTACTCATCACATATATTGAAAAATCAGTTGTACTACAAAATCTCACAGTTAGTTAGCAAGTGCGGCTTTAACTTGGTTTTAATATTTTTCTGTGTAATACATTCCACAATATCTTTAGGCAGTTTATTTATCAGCGTAGGTACCAAGTACTTAGCCGTCCTCTCACCGTAAACATTATTAACGCGCGGTATATGTAATCGGTTTTAAGCTACTGTCCGAGTGTATACAGAATGCTTTGTTAATTCCTTAATAGATTCATCAAGATAATACTCTTTGATAAAATTATATTTGAATTTAATTATGGCCCTCAAAGAGACAACCATCTCCTACAGACATCAAAGATGTTAATAGCGCATTGCTATCCTTGTGGCGGGGTCTCCTTATATCAGCTGGTTAACCTATGCACATGGCAAAATAAAAAAATAAAAACAAACAAACAAAGGCAGAATGTTTTAATGTTCTTTTTATATCATAAACTAGCATACAATCAGATGCCTCTCTTGATGGAAATAGACAAGCATCGCATAAAGACACTAAAGATATTAATGGTCTTAAACTACATGCATAATTTTACCGCTATCATACTCTTCAAACCGAAACACGACAGTGATAAACACTGAAGTTATTGCGGCAGGTATAAGTAAGGCTGTGGTACCAAATACTCGGGTGAGATTTCACAAAACTCTACGACCTAGTAGTCACGATCGTAGCAGGGGCTTAGCTACCACCGTATCTGCCGTATTAATTATACGTCCCCCCCGAGCCCCTAAACCCCAACGTGCGTAAGTAGAAATTAATAAAAACTTTCCAAATGACAAAAGTTTTGACTTTTGAAACGCAATTTATTTTTTTTAAAAAAAGGAAAGAAGGTTATGTATATTTAATTTGTAAATGTTTTGGAAAAGTAACAAATAGATGAATAAATATTTCTTTCAATTTAATGCAAACATTTTGTTCTTTTGTGAGAAATCTTTACCCTTTACAAGGGTCTCAAAAATATTTTTTTATACGGGACCCCGCCAAGACACGCTGAGCCACTGGATGGTAGTAAAACGTATAGCCAATCGGTCACCTTTTACGACTTGCCTGGCAGTACGGCAGTTATTCTATTCTTCAAAAGGAGTCCAGACCAACATGGGGAAAATTCGATAGCACGATAATACTATATTATCTATTAGGTAGAGAAAACTTCTACTACATTAACTTACCTGTATATAAGTTTCCGCCGGACCGACCGCTTGAAGAATCCACTGCAGCCGTTACAGGCGAGGATGCCGTAGTGCTTGCCAGAACTGGTGTCTCCACACACCACACATACCAGACCTAGCATATGAAAATCATAAACATGTGTATTTTAAAATACTTGTACTGTTTCATTCCTTTTAAAAGGAAAAACAACAGTATTTAAATATACTTTTAAAAATGTAAGTACTGTTTAAAAAAATTTCACGGAAAAATTAAAATGTTAGTTTTTTATCTATATTAATATTGTTAATGTGAAAGTTTGGATGTTTAGATATTTGGATTGATGGGTGTTTGGTGGATGGATGGATGTTTGTTAATCAATCACGCAAAAACTACTGAACGAATTTAAATGAAATTTGGCACACGGGTAGATAATGATCTGGAATAGCACATACGCTACTTTTTATTCCGGAAAAATTAGGTGATCCCGCGGGATTCGCCAAAAAGTCTTATAATGCAGCGGGCTGCACGCTGCAGCTAGTTTTAAAATACTTGTACTGTTTTATTCCTTTTAAAAGGAAAAACAACAGTATTTAAATGTACTTTTAAAAATGTCAGTATTGTTTAACAATTTTTCACGGAAAAAGTAAAATGTTAGTTTTTTATCTATATTAATACTGTTAATGCGAAAGTTTGGATGTTTAGATATTTGGATTGATGGGTGTTTAGTGGATGGATGGATGTTTGTTACTCAATAACGCAAAAACTACTGAACGGATTTAAATGAAATTTGGCACACGGGTAGATAATGATCTGGAATAGCACATACGCTACTTTTTATTCCGGAAAAATTAGGTGATCCCGCGGGATTCGCCAAAAAGTCTTATAATGCAGCGGGCTGCACGCTGCAGCTAGTTTTAAAATACTTGTACTGTTTTATTCCTTTTAAAAGGAAAAACAACAGTATTTAAATGTACTTTTAAAAATGTCAGTATTGTTTAACAATTTTTCACGGAAAAAGTAAAATGTTAGTTTTTTATCTATATTAATACTGTTAATGCGAAAGTTTGGATGTTTAGATATTTGGATTGATGGGTGTTTAGTGGATGGATGGATGTTTGTTACTCAATAACGCAAAAACTACTGAACGGATTTAAATGAAATTTGGCACACGGGTAGATAATGACCTGGAATAGCACATAGGCTACTATTTATCCCGGAAAAATTAGGTGATCCCGCGGGATTCACCATAAACTGTTATAATGCTGCACGCTGCAGCTAGTGATAATATAAAAGTTAAATTTAATAAAAAATTATTCAATTTTGAATATCTGTCACTTTTTTTTGCTCCATTTCTCACAAATTACTGAACCGATTTTAATGAAATTTGAACTGTTTCCTAACTTGGAATATAACTAATTCAAATCAGAAAAATAATCTCGTTATAGCTTTTGAAAAAAAAATATCTTTACGCCCGTGTTGCCGAAGAATCAGGCAGACGTACAATCAGTGCTCCCATGACTAGCCGAAAACGCTTAACCCCACAATATGATACGTGGCTAGCCTGCCTACCTATTTAGGCAATAGGTAGGCAATTATCCAAGTCTGGCAAAAAAAGGTTGCATTTTTTTGCATTGGCTGACCCAGGAATCGGGACCTCGGGACGTCGTGTGGTCAACACCGACACCGGAGCACTAGCCTCCAGAGGTGGCTAAATAAACAGATAAAAATATATAAATAAATTCCATATTAATATTAAAAATGCGAAAGTAACACTGTCTGTTTGTCTCTTGTTCAGGCTTAAACCGCTGAACTGATTTGGATGAAATTTGGAGCAAAGATATTTTGAGACCCGAGAAAGGACATAGGCTAGTTTTTATCCTGGAAATCCCGCGAGAACGGAAACTATGCGGATAAAACCCCGGGATTTTTATTTTTGAAATTTTCCACGCGGACGAAGTCGGGGGTACAGTTCGTATAAGAAAAAAAAGTAATATAATAAGGTCAATGCCAACCTGTCTTACCCAAGTGGTTATTCTTTTTAGTAGGGGGGTCAGGCAACCACGGTCGTAAAGCAGGTGGTGCTAAGGCAGCCGCCACCAAAGCAGCAGACGTTGGTGGTGACCATCGTAGTGGTGATGTGTTGTCTTCTCCTGAAAATTAAACATTCACTTTCAGGCTGGTCATGAGCTAAGCAGCGGCACGGCAAGCGGAACGGCGCGGCGGATATTTTGAACACCAAGTCTTTATCATTTGTCTGTACTCCGTATATTGTTTTATCTTGAAACAGGACAGTAACTTAATTTGTATTGACATTCGGTTCACCCTTCCTACCCCGCATACAAGCCGGCGTGATTATATTTTCATTAATTAATTTTGAAAAAAAAACATTAATATCCTTGTCCTACTAGTCCTAATCTATACATATAATAAAATCGTAGGAAAGTCAAAACTGTACATGTGAATATTTTTTTAAAAGAATACTTGGGGCGTGATCTACAATCGATATCGAAGCCAAAAATATATTTTTTAGAATTTTTGTCTGTTTGTCTGTTTATCTGTTTGTCTGTATGTATGTCCGGGGTAAACTCAAAAAGTACTGCATGGATTTACTTCAAATTTTGCATGAATATTACTAACAGGTCGGGTCAACATATAGGCTACATATTATCACGCTATCACCTAGCGGGGAGGTGCTATGCGGAGTAAACGAAGTCCGCACGAACGTAGTCGCTGGCAACAGCTAGTATTAAAATAAGTTTTGTTTAATACTTAAGTACCCACTTCACAAAAAAGAACTGGACTGGAATCGAACCTGTAACTATTCTATTCAATCTCTGAGGAAGTTTAATAATGCGATAATAAAATAACCGTTGCAAATCACATCCTTTAATACAATTCCACTCTATGCTTCTGATGTAGAGGGTAGGGGTTAGATACGTCCACCTATCTTAACTTCAAGTTTATCAATACTCGTCTTTATCACAAACGCATAAAGATCAAATATGGGTCAAGATATATAAGTGTTGTCGTAATATGGTAAATCTATTAAGTAATTGGTGGATGCATTATAGTATTAATTTAAGGAACGAATTGTATGTGATCATAATAGTATTTTATAGATTCAGGCGTTGCTTTGTAAACCCGTAACTCAAAGATGACATCAATTTATTTGCAACTAGGGATTGCAATACCGGGATATCATTAAAGGATGGGATCCTGCGGGATATAAAAAAATAAAAAAATTGTGTGTGTCAGCTTCGACGCACGACTGGAGTTTACTCCTTAAGCACGATTGTCAAAGCAGACGCAAAAAAAATGCACGATCTAGCTGCACTGCTCACACCAAATTAGAAAGTTGCGCACCAAAAACGTAATGGGTCATTCGTTCAGTAGATTTTACTCCTCACATTTTTCTCATACCGGGCGCCTTATATCAAAAAACCGATTCTTAAGGAGTAAACTCCAATAAAATGATTCTACCTCGAGTGTCTTGTGGTTTAAGAGATAGCTTATTCGGTTCAAATCATGAGGTTCTGGATTTTTGATAAAGTCTTCCTTATTGATAAAAGACTTCAAACTTTACCATAAAAAACTCACAGTAATCCTTTTGTAACATTTTCAAGGACTACGAACACAAAATTCCATTGGCGGTCCAAAATTTAAGACAAACTCTGTTCGATGTTTCTGTCCGTTATGAATTTCTCAATACGCACTAGATAATATGATCTAATGAGGTATTCTATGTCGATAGATCTAATGGTAAAGTAAAATGTAATAGTAATGCTATATGCATAAGTTGTAACCACAGACCACATGAATACTAATAGACACGCCATTGGGAAGGAAACGTGTCGCCGCGCATATAAGCAAACGCTCCTATCACTGTTAAAATTTCATACATTTGTTGGTTATCTTATATTGTAAAAAAATAGAAATAAGCCATGTTTTACTGTTTTTTCGTACCGAATGGAATGAGAAGGTTTAAAAATTAATCATGAAGTGAATTTATTTCATTGGTGAGTAGTATAACTATATTTCAGTATGTAATTGCAAGCTACACTAACAAACTATAAAATTGTCTTGAAAGGCGTATCCATTTAATCCGTGGTTGTAACATACCAAGCACCTTTCAAAACTGGAACACAACAGTAATAAGAACTGGAGTCGGGAATAGTCAAACTGGTGGTACTAAAAACTCAGGCAAAAAGTCGCAGAGCTCTACCGCTCATTTATTTATTATATTTACACTTGACATACAAAACAAGTTTAAATCGTATCAACAAAATTACATAAGTACACATTAAGATACAAGATAGACAAACTCTAAAGTCTAAACATGTATGCACCGATAGGTTTCCATATTGTTAATATTTAAAATATTTAAAAATTATTTAAAATAATATTTAAAATAACTATATAGCATTGATATAAAAAACCCTAGATGCACAGTCCCGAACAAAACTGACACTCAAAAGTGTCCCTAATTTCATTTAAGTAGTTATAGATATGACAAAAACATATGTCTTTTCATATCCAACCTTAAGTGCACGACTTATAGTTGTTTTTACAAAGCAATGTACGAAAAGAAATAAAATTGTCAGTGTCGCGACCGACGCGATTCTATTTGAAATGTGCGCACAATTTAAAATTGTGCACTCATTTTTGGAGGACGTTTTTGACACACTGATTGTGTATCTTAGGTTTTTTATATCAATGTTATATAGTTATTTTAAATATTCACGGGACAAATTACACTTACTGATCTAACCCCAAAGTAAGCAAATTATTTGCTTGTATTGTTAGTCAACGATACTAATCCATAGAAATACATATATAAATACTGGAATATTAACACCCAAACCCGGAAATACAAACATTTATGCTCATCACACTAATGATTATCCCCGTCGGGGATCGAACCCGTGCCCTGTTGATTGCGTAGCCAAGGTCGCTGACCACTCGACCAACGAGGCGGTATACGCTAAGGTAACTATAGTCTAAAGAGAAGGCAAATTTGATTCATTCGTTCACCATACAAATATGCATATTTCAATAAACACACATGTCCGCAAAATAAACCAATGAATTTGTTACACTATAAAAGTTCAAAATCTACAATAATAAATAAACACTTATAATTTGCAACGAAACGTTTTTCAGACATATTGTCCTTATAAAAATATCAAAAATCTAACCGCACAGTAAGTGCCCCAAAAGCGGGAACAATATAAAATCAATATTGACCCCAATTGCTCCTGAGGGACCTCGCCACGCCGTACGTGTTCGTTAAACGCCTGCTTCTATTTTCTTGTTTCAATGAGAAAACTATTTTATTTTTTAACAGCAACTAATTAATAAATCAATCAAAATATTACGGTGCATTTGAACGCATATCACCCAAAAATGGCTAAATATTTCGACATTTAATAATAGGTGGTAGAGTTCTGCATTGTTTTGTCTAGGTCTGGTACCACCGTCTTACAAATTCCTGCCGCAATAGAGCCAGTGCTTGTCACTGTCATGTTCTGGTTTGGAGGGTAAGGTAGCCGGTAAATTTATGCATGTGGCATTAGACTTCGCCACAAGATAGCAACGCACCATTAACATCTTTGGTGTCCAAAGATGATTATCTGCGTGTTTGTTGTGTTAGGATATACAACAAAAATATCATAGTTGTTACTATTCATTATTGAAACTCTATTTATCAGGAAACCCATCTTTCAGGGAAAGTTTTGATGATGAAAACTACTTTGTTACTTAATTCTGTAATTACAAATTTTACTAATTATTTAATTATCAAACGTTACTTTAAAAAAAATTATATATATATATATATATATATATATATATAGTCAGGTTCGCTTCGTATAGATTTTCCATTGATTTATTCATAGAATTATTTTTAATTTCTAATATCTCTAAAATCTAATAATCACTAGCAATTTTGAAAAACTCTTTTTCAGAACGCATTTACATTATTTATATTCCTGACATAATTTGTAAATATATGGCGAACAAGCATCTAAAATATACGCCATAAAAGCCAGTCCCCAACCATATAATTCTATTTATTGTCGTATTGTTGTATATATGGATAAAGGCTATATAAAGCCGGCGAGGGACATAAAAGAAAATTGTATGAGGCACATAAAAAGTACAGTTTGGGAAATTGGAAGTCGCGGAGCGGAGAGCGAACTAAATCCCGGTATCAAGATAAATCAATGTTTGTTCTGAGTATGGCATTTACTGGGAAAGAGAAATGTGTGGAGATAGCTAAAGCTAAGATGGCGTTCGAATAAATCATTCTAATTTTATTAGTTCTAACACAATAAGAGATGAATACAAAATAAACAAATATATTCTTTATTAAATATTTGTAAACGAGCAATTCTTTAATCTGTACATTAATACGTGAAGGAAACACTTTGGCCTCCTTTTTAAGACAACTGCACCAACAGTGAAGTATGAAATTTAGCACATTTAAAGTTTGCATTGCGGAGATATGCAGAAACATATTACTTTTTAATTATTGAATTAGAAACACATTAAAATAAACATTACTCTGTGAATCTGTAAATGAAAAAGTCGAATTATTTAATTGTGAAATTATTAAATTATATGACGTTCACCCTCCAATCCCCATCAAAATCCTCCCATCAAAATTAAACATCTATCCGCGCCTTGGCTTAATGAAGAACTTAAACTTCTTATGTTTATGTTTGTCAAGATAAAATTGATCTTGATCAACTAACACCAGCATTTTTCATCTTCTTCTATATATGACAACACTAATAAAGCAAATACATTAAATTCTCTATTGCAAATTTCGACACCAAATATTCAACAATTTCACTTGAATCCTTTCACAGATAGTGATGTCAAAAGTACCATAACGTCTATCTTTTCAACTGCTGTAGATAGCGATGGTATCAGTCGTGGAATGATTGTTCCAATACTCGGTATCGCTAATCTTTTTCTTACAATCATTTTAAACCATTTACGAGTACTATCGTCTACGTCATTTCCCACAGCATTTATCATTCCATTACCTAAAAAATCCTGTCCACCTTCTTTCTTCGATTATAGGCCAATATCACTCTTACCGTTTTTATCTAAAATATTAGAAAAAAAAAATCATAAACAACTCAGCTCGCATTTATATTTAGTTGGCTTTTCAATCTAGTTTCCGTCCTGGGCATAGTACATTTACTCCTCTTACAAAAATTACAGATGCTATTAGAATGGGCATGGACAACAGATTACTTACTATTCTCGCGCTGCTTGATTTTAGCAACGCGTTTAATACGGTCTACACTGGGGTTACAGTCTCACTCAGAGTTATGTGTTCTTTTGGCATTACTGAATCAGCAAGAAAATGGTTTCGCAGTTATCTTCAGGGTCGTCAGCAGCGCATCACACTGAATGAAGCTCTTTCCTCATGGTATAGTATTAGTTCTGGTGTACCTCAAGGTGGTGTATTATCTCCTCTGCTTTTTTCAATGTATATCAATTCCATCACTCGCGAAGTTTCATCAGAACACCATATGTATGCTGAAGATTTCCAGATTTACACACAAGCACCACTTGAGGATATGCCACTGGCTATATCAAGGATAAATGCGGATCTTTAGAGAATAGCTCACTGGTCAAATCACTTTGGTTTGAGTCTTAATGTAATAAAATCGCAAGTCATAATTGTTGGCAGTCCTCACATGATCTCTCTGGTAGATTCGATTACATTATCCAAAATTGAGTTAAATGAAATAGCCATTCCTTTGCTAACCCAGGTAAAGAATTTAGGAATCTTCATAGACAACAAATTATCGTAGTCATCTCATATCAAGGACCTTAGTAGGAAAATATACCTTACCTTTAGATCCTTAAATCGACTTCGTAACTTTTTTCTTATCTTTACTAAGATTTCTCTCGCACAGTCTTTATTACTGCTAATCCTAGATTACGCTGATACGAGAAACATCAATTTGACCGAGGATCAACTCAATAAATAAGAACGCCTTCAAAATTTCGCTATTCGATTTGTGTTTGGGCGTCGTAAATATGATCATGTCTCCTCCTTTAGTGCTAAGCTCAATTGGCTGCCTATTCAAATGCAAATTATTACTATTATTACTCATATATGACACATAAATGTAGTGTGTACATTCATGTGTCATATATGATATTGTACGCACATGTGTACTATTTTCTTTATGGCAAAGGCGATTGTCAAACTTAAAAGAGATTTTATTGTTTAATCTATGGTCGAATTTTGGCCACAGGCGATGGCTAGTATATATAAATAGGCTAGTATATATAAATATATAATCTAAATCTCGGAAACGGCTCCAACAATTTTCATGAAACTTAGTATGTAGGGGGTTCCGGGAGCGATAAATCGACCTAGTTAGGTTTCATTTTTAGAAAACGTCGTTTAATCCAAAAAAGAATACCCAGCGAAATGCGAGCGAATGAAAAAAATGTTACCCTCTTTATTTGATTTTCATTTGTATAGCAGGCTTTTAAGCTTGTTTAATTAGATTAATTTCCCTTTTTTGGGATCAGTAGTTCTGTTTGTATAAATAATGAATAAAACCAGAATTACTAACCCCCAAAAAGGTAATGTAAATTCCAATATAAACTGCGTCATTGCCTTGGCTTCCGGTCCTACCACTGATCGGTGATTTGGTTTCGGTTCAGCTCAAATTTAAATTAAATCTCTGGCTATGCATTCTACTCGCCTACTAGCCTACTAGTCCGATGTTATTCTTAAAACCCTTTTTTAGGCTATCAGTTATAATAATTTCTAACAAATAAATTTTATATTACAAGCCAAATTTTATCCTTAAAATTAAACCAGTTTCGCACATATACTTAAAATTTCAGCTTAAATGTTTAAGCACAATACGTCTCTATGCAATTTTCTAGGCGCGCATCATGGAGGAAACTTTGTCGCTTGCCGTTTTATTTGGTTTTCTTTTGACGCGGCAAGCTCTTGAGCCTCTCTGATTAATTTCCTCCGTCTCACTCCCTTTGGAATCTCTAAAACCTAATGCTTTTCAAGCACTCTTGAATTTTTCTGACGCAATCACAATTCTGGTGTTTTAAAGAGATAATTTATTTTGTTTTTATAAAATGATTCGATGAATAAAGTATATGGTTGACATTTATATCTTCTTCTCTACTTGATAGTATAGGATTCAAAATCTTGATCGGAGGAAAAATGAAAATGTTTTTTATCGAAAAAAATATTAATAATCCCAAAAAAATATATTTATAGTATCAAAACTGTAAATACGTTTTCTTTTCTATATTCTAAAATATCTCACTTCATAGTTTATTTGAAAACCCAATTGTTAAGACTTTCACTCACGACTTCTTCAAAAGTTATGTGTGTGTATTATCATCTGTGACATACATGAATGTAGTGTGTGTAATATTTATTTTCATTAATTTAATTTACTTTAATTTTTTTTTTTAGAAGAGGGGGCAAACGAGCAAGAGGTGCACCTGATGGTAAGTGATCACCGCCGCCCATGGACATCTGCAATACCAGAGGTCTTGCAGTTGCATTGCCGGCCTTGTAAGAATGAGTAAGCTCTTTTCTTGAAGGTCCCTATGTCGTATCCGTTCGGAAATAACCCTGCCGGTAATTGGTTCCACAACAGAGTAGTGCGAGGTAAAAAGTGTCGGGAGAAACGCACAGTTGTGGATTTCCAGACATCGAGATGGTGAGGATGGAACTTCAAGTTTTGACGCAATGTCCGATGATGGAATTCGGCGGCAGGAATTAATCCAAACAACTCGTCGGAACACTCTCTATGATATATACGATAAAAGACACAGAGAGAACCTACATCTCTGCGCAATGCCAAAGAGTCAAGCTGTTTCGAAATGGCCTGGTCGTCAACGATTCGAACCGCTCTACGCTGAATGCGATCAAGAGGAAGAAGCTGGTACTGAGGAGCTCCGGCCCAGAGATGCGAACAGTACTCTGTGTGAGGCCGAACCTGTGCCTTATAAAGTTGAAGGCGATGGACCGGCAAAAAGTACTGTTTCGCTCTGCTGAGCACACCGAGTTTTTTGGAGGCTAGTTTAGCCTTGCCTTCCAAATGACCGCGAAACTGAACGTAATTCGATATGTCAACTCCCAGGATTCCGACACTAGCTGAGGCTGTCAGGAGATTATCCTCAAATCGAGGTGATATGTAGGGGGTTTCGTTGGTATAATCAATGCAAATTATTAAAAAAAATAAGTTTCTGCAATCATCCGCAAAGTAAACTTTAACTGTGCCAAATTTTATTCTCCACCGTTCGTGTAATTTATGCACTGATGTTTATTATCAGTATATTATTTATTATTTATAATAGTTAATATATTATTATTATAAAAGTAAGCAGAGGAACAACAAGACGTGCACCCACGATTAACCGAAGATAAGTCCCACACAATGTGATAGATGGCAACCCTAACGCCAATTTCGGGCATTGTTGTTCTTATCAGAAAACTGTAAAAATTGCCCGACCCGGGATTTGAACCCGGGATCTAATGTGGTCAACACAGACACCGAACACACAGAGGCGACATTTATAAGAGATTTTTTATTTGTAAGCAATGTTTATTCATTTACTAGCTGACCCGGCAAACGATGTTCTGCTTTTGTCACCAATGTTATTTCTTTTTTTTCTATATTATCTCACCTTTTAAACTTTCCCGCCCTGTTGGCCGAGTGGTTAGCGACCCTGACTACGCAATCGACGGGGCTCGGGTTCAATCTCCGACGGGGACAAGTATTTGAGTGATGAGCATAAATGTTTGTATTTCCGGGTTTGGGTGTTTATTAAATATATTCTAGTATTTATATATGTATTTCTATGTATTAGTATCGTTGACTTACACCCATAACACAAGCAAATAATTTGCTTACTTTGGGATTAGATCAGTAAGTCTAATTTGTCCCCTGAATATTTATTCCCTGGGCGTCAACATTTAATTCAAAACCAAAATTAGCCAAATCGGTTCAACCGTTCTCGAGTTTTAGCGAGACTAACGAACAGCAATTGATTTTCATATATAGAGATTTAAAATACAGAAATGTATTAAATAAATACTCAGACCCAGAAATGTAAACATTAGTGCTCATCACGGAAGATAGGGACGTTCCCACCCCCGATCGCCACTCGAGACGAGACTGTTTCGATTTCGGATTGTGTATAGGCAGTTAAAATTACCTATTCAAAGTTAGCCGTTTAGTAGTGTACAAGCGAAATAGTATTTTATAGCTGCGTTGGTTGAGTGGTTAGTTCGTATACTAACGACGACAATCGAAACTTTCGATTTCGACTATTTCGCTTGTACACTACTAAACGGCTAACTTTGAATAGGTAATTTTAACTGCCTATACACAATCCGAAATTCAAATGCATTATACATGGTGTCTTTTACTTGATACAAAAGCTGAAACGCTCCAACCATATTATTATATGAACAATTAATAAAACATTAATTAAAACGTAAATCTTCTATATCTATACATATAATAAAATCGTAGGAAAGTCAGAAATGTACATTGAATATTTTTTTAAAAGAATACTTGGGGCGTGATCTACAATCGATATCGAAGCCAAAAATATAGTTTTTAGAATTTTTGTCTGTTTGTCTGTATGTATGTCCGGGGTAAACTCAAAAAGTATTGCATAGATTTACTTCAAATTTTGTATGAATATTATTAATAGGTCGGGTCAACATATAGGCTACATATTATCACGCTATCACGCTACGGGGGAGGGGAGTCAGTGCGGAGTAAGCGAACTCCGCGCGGACGAAGTCGCTGGCATTAGCTAGAACCAAATAATTTTTGAGATGTCGAGAGACTTAGTTGTATGAATAACGTCGCAAATGCTAGGTCACCCTACGCATCTATGAACCTGACCGATCGCCCATACCCGGTAGGTACTATAAAACAGATGATGATAATATTTCCCACTAGGTATACATAAAGGCTTTAGAATATTAGAATGTTTCAATGGTAAGAATTTCGGTGATTCAAGCGAAGAATAAATAGGCAAACAGACAAAATTTTACCAACAAACTAGTGTGTCCACATAAATAGAATTTTATAAATTTTTAGAATAAAATATAACAGCCTTTAAAAACTATTACAATCGATTCTATTACTGATTCTGCCTGAATATAACAGCCTTTAAAAACTATTACAATCGATTCTATTACTGATTCTGAACAAACTAGTTTCGGCTTTCATATCAAGTAAAAGACACCTTGTATAAATAGTAGTGATGGGAATGACAACTATTTTTATTTCACTATCACGTCGTGAAGTTATTTGTTTTTTGTCATTGTTATATCACAGGTGATAAATCGCGACCTTTTTTTTATATCATAATATATGTTTCGATCGAGCGATATTGAATCGAGACGAGACTGTCTCAATCTGTGCGGCACGTGATTAAATGATTATTATGCGATCAGCGCTAACCACTCGTTTTTGGTTTTTACTATAAAAAACTCTGTCGCTTGTTAAACTCTTATAACAATGAATAGGTATTTCTGTCTGCCTATACATAATCTCTAGTTCAAATGCGTTATTATTCATCGCACGGCACCCAGCAACTCGGGGTCTATTTGACTGATTTTCAGCCGCTCCATGATTTGCCACTTTACCCGGTCAGCGAGTGCTTTGAATACCAAGTACCCAATAAGTACGGGGATTTGAAATTTCATTTTCGTATAGGTAACGAACGCGTTTTGAATGTAGATACTGACGTTAGACTACCTTACTTATAAAGTAATATTTTTATTAAAAGCTAACAAGCAGATGCAGAGCAGAGAAATGTTAATTTTGCGGTTTTAGGGTTCCATACGTGAAAGATAAAACGGGACCCCATTACTAAGGCTCCGCTGTCTGTCTGTCCGTCTGACTGTCACCAGGCTGTATCTCATAAACTGTGATATATATAAAGCTGAAATTTTTACAAATTAAGCATTTTCGTTGCCGCTACAACAAATACTAAAAATAAAAAAAATGAAAATATTAAGGGAAGGTCCCCATACGATAAACGTGGTTATTTCGTATTTTTTAAAGATGGTGGTACGGAACCCTTCGTGCGCGAGTCCGACTCGCACTTGGCCGGTTTTTTCTTTACGTGTGGTAATATTAGGGTTGCCGTCTGCCATTTAAGGGTTACCAGCATTAGAAATACCAGTTTTTATATTTTTACGGAGGTAATGTGGCATTGTTTTATAATAAAAATTTTAATACGCAAAAATTTATTTGCAAAGAAAATAGTCTTTAAGTTGGATTCTTTTTGTAAACAAGCAAATGTTAAAAATCTTAGAAATACCGGTTTTTATATTTTTACGGAGGTAATGTGGCATTGTTTTATAATAAAAATTTTAATACGCAAAAATTTATTTGCAAAGAAAACAGCCTTTAAGTGTGATTCTTTTTGTAAACAAGCAAATGTTAAGAACGAGCGAAATCAGACAGCTACATTTATATATTTAACTACATATATATGTGTTTTAGCACTTATCTCGTGCATGGGAAAATGTGTAAACCGGTTGACCCTTCAAATCATCCCTGAGAGTCCCGCTAAAATGAGGTGTTTTAAGCTCAAAGGAACAAAAATTATACCTAAGCATTCATTTTCCAGAGTACAAAAATCTAAATTTTATAGACGTATATTTTGAAAACTGTGATCGATTATGATCTTTCGAATAGCATCCAACGCTATGTTTGAGCTCTAAAATGTTTTCTTAGCTAATAGGCTGAAAAATGTCGAAGTAATATCAAATATTTTTTATAAATTTTCATTTTTGATAAATCCCGAATAAATCGACCGATTTTGATCCAATTTACAGAACTTGAAGCAGTTTTTTAGAGTATAATATATAATTAATAATATTTAAATATTGAATGCGTATTTCTTTTATTGTATTAAACAGTACAAATACGAAATATTTAAGTAATTTTTACAACAAACAATTTATTTTTCCTACCAAAATTAACGCTCATTAAATTAAATACGGATTTTTGAATTTCATTGTTCAGAGGGGCTTAGGGATAAATTCAAAAATACGTATTTATTTAACCGTATTTAAATGCATATGGACTAAATTTTAGGAGATTTCTAAGACAATTTATTTTTCATAAAAACAATAGGGCTTAAACTGAATACGATTTGCGGTGCGGCGGCAAGAGCGGCGCGATTTAGCGCTCTGACCCATTGTCCGCGCCGCCGCGCCGCTGTCATCCAGTTTACTTCCATAAGAATCTGTGTTAGATCGCGCTGCTCTCGCTTGCGGATTGCCGAGATCCAGTTAGAGCCCTTAAAGCCACTTTTACCTCATAAAAGGATAAAGTTCAAAAATGCACCTCTTATTCTTCTTATCGCCTCTGTGGTCTTATGGACCAGTATCGGAGTTGACCCATGTGGTCCCGGGTTCGATTCACGGTTCGGGCAAAAAAACGTGTTTTTTAGTTTTCTGATGAAAACAACGTTACCCGGGGTTGAAAAAGTGCCCGGTTGGCGATAGGTCTATTACATTGTGGGACTAAATATCTTCGGATAATCTTGGGTGCACATGTTGTACCTCTGCATACCTCTTCAGGGATACGGACGTGAAGCTACTTTTTGTATTTTAACTACTTATTAAGTTTTAAATAATTTCTCCAATAAACAATTTATTTTTCATACAATCATTAACGCTCCTTTACCCTCTAAGGGATGAAATTCAAAAAGTCAAAAAATCCTTAAATACATATTTTTCAAATTGTATTGAAGAGCTCAAATACAAAATTTAAGTGATTTTGACGTTGAACATTTAATGTTTCATACAAATTTTAACACCCCTAAGCAATCTACAAACGCTAAAAGAAAAAATAATAAAAAATGGAAAAAAAATTATTCAAAATAAAATCCTGAATCGCGATATCACAATTATTTATCTTGTACCTACACAATACATATGTACAAGTTTCAACGCTTTTAAAATGTACTTCGGTGCCTTTTTCCCCTTCATTGTCCTTGTGTGACGTCATTAACCTCCACAGTTATGACGTCATCCAGAAAATAGTTGACCCTTTGGTTCCATCACCATGACCCTTCAGCGGTACGGACCAGCGGCGCCACAGTGTAGGGGATGTAGGCGGTGAACGTAGCGGTTCAAGCAATCTACACCCCCCTTTACCCCTTTGAGGGATGAAACTCAAAACATCTTTACATGCATTTCTTTAACTGGATTGAAGAGTATATATACTAGATTTCAAGTAATTTTCATTACAAGCTATTTAGTTTTATACAAATTTTAATACTTCTTTTTATCCCTTTAGGGGATGAAACTCAAAAAATTCTTAAATACATATTTCTTTGATTGTATTTAAAAGCATAAATACTACATTTAAATAATGTAAAATTCGTAGAAATACAGTAAACAGTTAACTCTTGTCACCAACTTTAAAGCCCCATTTTACCCTTTACGGGATAGAATTCAAAAAAATATTAAATACGTTTTTCATTATTTTTTATTCCAAGGCTAATTACCACATTTCATTCATAACAACTCAAAAATAACAGAGTTTCATACAAAATTTCATCCCCTATTTCAACATCTTATGGGATAAATTTCAAAAAATCCTTTGTTATTTATTTCTTGCCTATATCATAAGAACAACCCCTGTAAAAAAATTAGCCTTCTCGGCTCAGGGTTTTAGGCTGTGCATTGATATGTCAGTCAGTAAGATATTATCCTTTTATATACACACAATATATTTGTAACTGGATGACCGAGCTTTGCTATGTGTTTTTTTGTTACTAAAAACGACATTTTGTAAAAATGAAACCTACCTAGAACGATTTATCGCTTCCATCTCCTTTTAAGAATAGACCAACTGCTGTTCTGCCAAGCAAGTCGTAAAAGGCGATATATTGGCCACTAGCTGTTGCCCTCGACTTCGTCCGCGCGGACTTCGTTTACTCCGCACAGCTCCTCCCCCGTAGGTGATAGCGTGATAATATGTAGCCTATATGTTGACACGACGTATTAGTAACATTCATGTAAAATTTGAAGTAAATCCACGCAGTACTTTTTCACTTTACCCCGGACATACATATAGACAAATAGACAAAAATTCTAAAAACTATATTTTTGGCTTTGATATCGATTGTAGATTACGCCCCAAGTATTCTACTAAAAAAAGATTCAAGGTACAGTTTTAACTTTCCTACGATTTGATTATATGTATAGATATATGTCGCTACCATCGTGACTACTAGATAGTTGAGTTCCGCAAACTTACTAGATAGTTGAGTTCCGCAACGTCTCGTCCGTGTATTAAGTACAACCGCCTTATCTATTCCTGCCGCAATAGCGTCAATGCTAGTCGATGTTGCGTTCCTATTTGGAAGGTAAGATATCCGAGAGACTTATGCATGTAGCATTCTCATCTCGCCACGCGGATAGCAACGCACCATTAACATATCTGGTGTCTATAGGCGATGATTACTCTTTCCATCAGAAGAGCCATCTGCTTGTTTGCTATCGATATAAAAAATGTGTAAACGGTACGGCCTATCTCTGAAACTTCCCGCTTAGTTACGGTAGTTTAAGCTCAAAAGAGCATAAACTATAAGGATAGATTTTTTTCAGTTCAAACATCTATTTTGTTAAAAATATATTGTAGGGAGTATATTGATTTTTGAAAAGCTGTATATTTTAGAAACGATGATCGATTTTGATTTATCGAATGGTATTCAACTCAATTTTTGAGATCTAAAATATTGCTTTAGCTAAATTACCGATAGGTTGAAAAATTTCGAAACAATGTCAAAAAACATCTTTTTCAAAAATCATTGATAAATCCCAAATAAATTGACCGCTTTTGATTTAATTAACGGTATTTGACGCAGTTTCTAAAGGAGAAATAATATTTTTAAGTCAATCGGTATATTAGCCTGTAAGTTATTTCAAAAATATTAAGTGTGCTAAAAACAATGTAATTTTAATATTTGAAAAGCTGAAACTTTTGAAAATTAGATTCGAGTTTAATTTTTGAAACGGCATTCGATGTAGTCTTTTTAGTACTAAAATATCGTATAGTACCAAAAAATGATTGGTTGAAAAATTTCGAAGTTATGTCAAAAAAACACTTTTTTCAAAATATTTTGTCAACGATTACTCCCAGACGGATAAACCGATTTTTATGTAATTAACGCTTTAAACGTAGTTTTACGAGGAATATAGCTGTTAGTTTTTGTACTCAATTGGTAGATTAATCTAAAAGTTATATTAAAAAAATACAGTTTCGCCAAAAATTTTTTAGTGTTTTTTCAAAATTTCTCAAAATCTCTTGGGCCGACTTGGTTCAAATTGTCAGGAAGTCTAAAGTGAGCAGAATCCAATCGAATGCCATCAACCGCGTTTCGATCGGTCCAGCCGTTCAAAAGTTATGAGATATTTACATACACACACACACACACACACACACACACACACACACACATACATACACACATACAGACATACTGACGTCATCGTTAAAATAGTCAGAAAAGCTTTCTAGGACCTCAAAACGTGGAGATCTGGTGAAAACACGATTTTCGAAAATCGGGGCAAAATCAGTAACTTCCTTATCTACATACGTAGCGGGAAGTTAAAAATGTTTGTTTAATTATATGTATTACATAAAAACTATGATATACACAATAGTATTACATGTGCAATATCAAAGTTATATTTTCCAGATCTCAAATAAAAACTATACGCTTAACTAAATAAGGTTAAATTAACGCGAAAGTCTGTTACACTCTCACGACTAAACTGCTGAATCAGTTTAAATGAAATTTGGCTTGAATATAGTTGAAAATCCAAGTTGAAATATAGACTAACTAATTTTTCAAAAATCAACCCCTAAAGGTCTGAAATAGGGGATAAAATTATGCATAAAAAATGATAATCTACTCGTGGACGAAGACGCGCAGGTCAGCTACCTTTCTATATTTTCTTTAATAATGACTAGCTGACCCGGCAAACTTTGTTCTGCCTTTTTAACTACTCTTATTTTTTTTCTATATTTTCTCACCTTTTAAACCTTCCCTGGACTTCAACAATTAATTCAAAACCAAAATTAGCCAAATCGGTTCAGCCGTTCTCGAGTTTTAGCGAGACTAACGAACAGCAATCGAATTTTATATATATAGATTAGAAAAATGTATTACAATTCAAATAAATCTCAATTTTAGCGTCTACGCTCTTTTGAGTATTTTATCAACAACGTGATAGTATTTTTCAGACCACCTTAGAATTCTTAAGTTTTGTTACTGAATACTGGAAAAATGGATCGCCTATAGACATCATAGACGTTAACAGTGGTTAACGTCTATGATGTCTATAGGCGATCGTTATCACTTTTTCCGTCAGTAGAAACATATTCTACTTGTATGCTATCCTATGATATAAAAAAATAAAATATTAGGTACATATTATATCTATTGCCATAATATATTATTATGCCTTTTATACAGTGTGCAAAAAAACCCTATCCTATCGTCAAAGGCATTATTTGGTAGCTTAATACAATCATATTATATTTATCTACCGTTATTTTATGGATATTTATAGAAAAGTTTTCAACATATTTGCTTGATTTAAGCTCATCACACATGGTCAAGATACTATATTATTTATCTTAAGATGCCCTAATATAATCGCTTCCATACAAATCGTATGAACCATCACACACGACTAAGATAAAAAACATTTTACCTTTTGTATCTTAAGATACCGAATGATATGGAAATATATATTTCATATCTTAAGATACTATCTTAAGTTACGAATTATATATTTCACATCTTAAGATACTATCTTTAAAGGGAAGTTCCTCAAGTTTTGTACTAAAATGAGGCACTTTAAAATACCATATGTCTTTTATTTTAATAAAAAGATTTTTTTTTTTTATAAATATCATTGACCTACCCATATACAATACAATACAATACAATAACTCTTTATTGTGCACCAAAATATATGACAACATTAAAAGTTACAACATAAAAATAATACAACTAAGATACACAAAGGCGGTCTTATCACTAATAAAGTGATCTCTTCCAGACAACCAATGGTGCTAACCACAAAATAATTTATAGTTTTTATGCTCTTAAATAATAATAATAATAATAAAAGTAACATCCGGTTACAGTTACACAGAAAAGCAAAATCAAACAAAAATCGCAAATAAAACAGTGGTAATACATAAACCTAAATAAGAAAAATTAAACAAAATTACTAGGTACATAGAAAGTGACGTTTGACCATACTTTTGAAAGAGTTTAAACTTGGCGCCTTTCTGATATCAGTTCAGAAAGCGTTGCTTGAGAATAAATTTGCAAATCATCAGCATAAAGATGGTACGATGTGGACAAAATGGCAGTAATAAAATTAATAAAAATCGTGAATAATAAAGGCGATAAAACGCCACCCTGTGGCACGCCAACTGTTAAATCTGACCAGGCCGATGCGTTTGCTGCAGTTTGAATATACTGTCGACGCCCTCGAAGATAACTGCTAAGCCAGTCCAAAACGGATTGGGATACCTTGAGAGACTTCAATAGGGCCAACAGTACGTCATGGTCAACAGTATTAAACGCATTACTAAAATCCAACAACGCTAACACTGTAAGTTTTTTGCTGTCCATACCAGAACGAACGTCATCTGTGATCTTTATTAAGGCAGTGGTGGTGCTATGACCGGCACGGAAACCAGATTGAAAGTCACTTAAAATCTTGTTAGCGTTTAAGAAATTGGAGAGTTGATGTTTGACTAAGCGCTCTAATACTTTAGACAGGAAAGGTAAAATTGAAATTGGACGATAGTCAGAAAGAGAAGCTGGATTTGTCTTTTTGGGTAGGGGAATAATTTTAGCATCTTTCCAGATTTTAGGAAAAACTCTTGATGTGATGGAGTGGTTAAGAATATGAGTGAGGATAGGAGAAACAATATCAAGTATGGGAATGATCATATTACGACCTACCTCATCACAACCAACAGCATTCGATGAAACGGACAAGATGTTCTTTTTAACGTCAGCCTCAGTAAACTCATTAAAAGTGAAAGGAGAGTAGTCATTTAAAGGAAGAGAAGCAAGATGTTGCAATGTTTGTATTTTGGTATTAATGTCATAGTCAAGAGAAGGTTTGGAAAAATACTGATTTAAAGTATCTACGTCAATACCTGGACCAGGGGTACCTGGGGCTGACTTACCTACTCCTAAAGATTTTAAAAATTTCCAAACTTTAGTGGCGTCACCATTCTCTACAGATTTGTGAATATAACGTCGTTGAGCGTACCTCTTTAGTATCCGACAGGGTTTTTTACAACTTGTATAATTAAAGCTTATTAAGTAGTAATTAATAACAATCACGGAGGTGATCTGTGGCAATCATTTTTTACTTATATAACATACCTGTCATTCTTTCTGGGTGCTCTTGGGTTAATTGTAGTGGTGTTTGTGCAACCTCCATATTTAGAGTCCGTTACAATATCACTCAAAGTCATTAATTTTCAATTTTCTTTATATAAGAAAATCATGTTAGTAACTTCAACTTAATGATAAAATTATTACCTAATATATTTTGCACAGACTTTAAAATTAAAAGTTTTAATAACATAAAACCTCTTTTGTTAAAAAAACTCGGGTATGATTTTGTTTTATAAATGATTAAAAATATATAGTTATATAGAACACGTGTTGTTACTTTAATATCAAGCATCAACAAAATGATTTCAAGTTACACATTGTCATACAAAATACCGTTATTCAACACGCTATAGAATCTTTTTACTACAGCCTATATTTAGCGGATTTTTTGACAGGTGATTTTGGCGGGAGAGCCGCGCGCGTCGCCACAGCCAGAGCACTTTTGACACGATGTCACCGCGTGTATGGCTCCGAAGGCGGGGCAAAGCTCCGCCCCGTTGCTTTTCGCGTCTGACTCTACCCTGAACAGGGGGAGTTCGATTTTGGGTCAGCTGTTAAGCGTCCGTTTTAAGCTTTAATTTGTGGCATTACGGCGCTGCAACGACCAACCATTTAGAATAATGAAGCCGTTTCGCGCGCAAAATTAAATGGTTATTTCGAATTTTATTACTTGTAATAAAATGTTAAATTTATGTTTGTATTATGCTAATGAAAGTTGATTTAAATTAAATAACTTTGAATATAAAGTTTTTATAGATTTATTTTTATAACATTAACAAATAACATTTTTCTTTTCATGTTTTTATATATTTGTATTCAATAAGCTTTAAACATAATGACCGTACTGCCTCACAAATAAACAATTTTATGATTTATATTATAATAATACATTTATGGTATGTACCTACAAAAATATTTTTGTTTTTTATATCAAATCTTTATCCAATAAATATAGGTACCTAAACAGTTAAAATAAAAAAAAAAAACATTCTAAAACTAACACACAAACACGTCTGGCAAAATTCGTTTATTATTAACACATAGCTCGGTCATTAGAACATTATTGTAAATACACTTGTTTGAATAAATACTATTTATAATATTTAAAACACACCTCCTGCAGAGTTGACGTTAATGATATTATACTAATAATATAATTTAATGGACTAAGTATAAATTATATAAACTTTATACAGGTCTTAAATTAAAAAAAGGCAAACTGTCATAATAGTGCAATTTAATACAGAAGCTGACGGTTGTCCTCCGCTAAATAAGGCTAAAAAGGTTAATCCCACCAACTGCCTCGCATCAATTTTATTTTAGCAACAACAACTTATTGTTTGATGAATCTTCAAACAGAGGGCTATGTGTTACTATTTTTAAATACACACTATTGAATCATTTTACAAAATTTATTTCTTTAAAAGTATAATATTACAGAATATATAAATTACGTGTAAAGAATATAATAGTAGAAATTGTTAAATCTAAAACCAGGTGTACCTTAGGTACCAGATTTACAGGAGCAGGATACAAGAACAGGAGATTGTAATTTAATTGTTTTTTTTAATAATCTTACAAAAATACTAAACTTTATAGATTGTGGGTTATATGGCTTTATAGAATCTGTAATTAAATATTAAATATCTAGTAATCCTACCATAATATCCTAAATGTAAATGTTTGCATGTTTGGATTATTCACTCAATCACGAAAAACAACGAAACACAAAATAACCTTGCGACAGGAATAGGCAACGCTGTGGTATCAAATAATAGGGCGAACCTGCTTAGCAGAATTTTACTATGTAGTAGTCATTAGAGACTATAGTGGCCCCGACCAATACAGTGGCAACAGGCAGGGTTTCTTTAAATCCCGTAAACTACATTCTTTCCATAGGTTCACCAAATCTTCAATACCACAGAAGGCTACGGAAAGCAGTTAGCAATATAATAAATCTTAAAGCGTTTTCCCTGTGTTGACCCCGGGCTCCTTTGACAAAAAGGCTAACTGCCGTTCTGCCAGGCAGGTCGTAAAAGGCGACCGTTTGTATGCGAGTCACTACCATCGTGGCTACTAGTTGGTAGAGTTCTGCATTGCCTCGCCCGGGTCTGGTACCATCGCCTTACCAATTGCTGCCGCAATAGCGTCAGTGCTAGTCACTGTCGTATTCCCGTTTGGAGGGTAAAGTAGTCGATAAGCTTATGCATGTGACATTAGACCTCGCCACAAGATACTCGTAGCAACGCACCATTAACATATTTGGTGTCTATAGGCGATGGTTGACACTTTCCATCAGGAGAGCCATCTACTTGTTTGCTATCGTAAGGTATAAAAAAGCGTTTACTAATGGAAGTTTGTAAATTCTAATAAACACTTAGAAATAATTGCCCCTTAAAAGATTGCTTACTTAAATGATAAAATTTAATAAGTCGTCATTTATTTTATTAATTTTATTATATGTATGTGCCTAATTTCCTTCAAATCCGTTAAGTAGTTTTTGCGTGCCAAATTTCATTCAAATCCGTTCAGTAGTTTTTGCGTGATTGAGTAAAAAATATCCATCCTTCCAAACATCCAAACTTTCGCATTTATCTATATTTACATATAATAAAATCGTAGGAAAGTGAAAACTGTACATTGAATATTTTTTTAAAAGAATACTTGGGGCGCTACAATCGATACCGATGCCAAAAATACAGTTTTTAAAATTTTTGTCTGTTTGTCTGTTTATCTGTTTGTCTGTTTGTCTGTTTGTCTGTTTGTCTGTTTGTCTGTTTGTCTGTATGTATGTATGTATGTCCGGGGTAAACTCAAAAATTACTGCATGGATTTACTTCAAATTTTGCATGAATATTACTAGCAGGTCGGGTAAACATATAGGCTTCATATTATCACGCCATCACCTACAGGGGAGGAGCAGTGCGGAGTAAATGAAGTCCGCGCGGACGAAGTCGCAGGCAACAGCTAGTAATATATATTATTAATGCTGACCCAGCAAACGCTGTTCTACCTTTTTAACTACTCTTATTTTTATTCTATATTTTCTCATCTTTTAAACCTTCCCTGGATTTCAACAATTTATTCAAAACCAAAATTAGCCAAATCGGTTCAGCCGTTCTCGAGTTTCAGCGAGACTAACGAACAGTAATAGACTTTTACATATATAGATTAATATTAATTGATATATTAATATAAATTATACAAATAAGACTTTAGATACTTATATAAATACCGAAATCTAATAATTTAACTGAGTAGGTACCTATATAGTAACTGTATTTGTACCTATAGAATAACTAGTGACGTTTTTATATCATAAGATACTCGTAGCAAACAAGTAGATGGCTCTCTTGATGGAAAGAGTCAACCATCGCCTATAAACAACATGTTAATGAAGCGTTGCTGTCTTGTAAACTATGTAAACTTATGCATGTGGCATGTGTGCCACATGCATAAGTTTACCGGCTACCTTACCTTCCAAAGAACACGACAACTCAAGCACTAACAATATTGCAGCAGGAATTGATAAGGCGGTGGTACCTGACACGAGCAAGACAATGCAGAACTCTACCACCTAGTAACGACAAATGCATAAGTTTACCGGCCACCTTACCCTCCAAACTGGCAACAACAGTGACAAGCACTGATATTATTGCGGCAGTAATACGAAAGGCGGTGGTACCAGACCCGAGCGAGACGTTGCAAAAATCTACCACCTAAGGGCAATGACAGTAGTGGCAATACAATACATAAATTGCATCAAAATTGGTTTATCCGTTTGGGAGTAATTGTTCATGAAAAATTAATAAAAACATGTTTTTTCAACATAGCTTCGAAAGTTTTCAAGCAATCATTTTTTGGTATTGTACGATATTTTATTACTAAAAAAACTACGTCAAATGCCGTTTCAAAAATCAAAATCGAACCTTATTCTCAAAACTTATAGCTTTTCAAATATTAAAATTACGTTGTTTTTAACAAACTTACTTAATTTTTTTTAAATAACTTTCAAGTTAATTCACCGATTGACTTAAAAATCTCATCAACTTTTCTCCTTTAAAAACTGCGTCAAATATCGTTAATATCAAATCAAAATCGGTCAATTTGTTTAGTTATTTATGAATGAAGAAAATTAAAAATAAAATGTTTTTTGACATTGCATAGAAATTTTTCAACCTATCGATTAATTAGCTTAAGCAATATTTAAGATCTCAAAAATTGAATTGAATGACATCATCGTTTTCAAAATATACAGCTTTTTAAAAATTAATATACTGCCATTTTTAACAAAATAGATGTTTAAACAGAAAAATATGCTTATATTTTTTTACTCTTTTGAGCTTAAAATACCTTAATTTAGTGGGAAGTTTCACTTCAGGGAAGTTGACCCTACGGGCCATCCGTTTACACTTTTTTTTTTATAATTAGAGGTGTATAGAGTACTACTAGTGGCACTTTATTCCTCTCAGTTATAATGTCGTTAATTGCGTCATATTAGATAAATAGCGTAAAATTACCACAAGCTAGCTGCTAGCTGATTTTTTACATGAATGTGAAATACGTAGGTTTTTTGTATTTTTCCTACTTTTGCGTACGTCTCAAAAATATTCTTATTCTTAAAATTAAAAAAACGGAACTATTAAGTTGAGAGTAATTAAAACTATATGCAAAACATAGCTATAGATATACTATTATCATTAGCATGTCGGTGACGCGAACCGAGGATTTTACCCTCTACCAAAACGCTCAACGCGCCTAAAGAAGTTTTCACTTCAAAAAATAAATATGGAAGAATACTTTTGTGTAGGTACGAATATTAAAATATTTTAATTTAGGACAACGATAAGTGACATTTGATCAAAACCGGGATCTCGTCCAATAGGATGAGGGAACTTTAATATAAGGCGTGGCGAACCGCAGTCACCGCGAAAAGTCGCGTCATAAAGGAAAAGTCAACAATTTTCCCGCGGCTCGCGGGCCAATCACATTTCGAGGTTTCATATGAAAAGTGGCATACCTACTTACGAAACAAGACACATATATATATATATATATACAAAATCTTATCCTTTAAACGAGCAATTCTTGTAAGTATATTGCTATGTAATTAGTTTCTCCGAATTGGTTTTAACGATTTTGACAAAATGTTGAATTTAGAAAGTCTTTTACTACTTATTAAAATTAGTCTAGATAAGTATCATCTCTATGATAATCCGTTTATACATGAAAAAATACAATCCGAGCTAAGTTAAGTCGCCCCTCTAGTCTTATATATTCATATGTGAAGCAAAACCTTTGTTGCCCATTATACGATGTTTACGCGAACGGAGTTGTATAAAATTTGACAAAGTTAAAGTTTACATGGCTAAAGAGCGCTCCTTCCAATACTTTTATTCCATATGTATAAGAAGCCCATTAAATTAATAAAAATATACATTACACACACTACCATTCATTTGACACACGTCATAAAATACACATATTACATAGTATAAAACACAGTCACTTCCGCTGTATGTTCACCTATATGGATTTTAATGCGTTTAAAGAGAAAAGCCGAGAACTCCAAAGATTTGTCGTAAAAACATTTTTGTGCGCTTACATTGTACCCGTGCGAAGCCAGGATGAATCGCTAGTATATACTATTTTGTATAATATGGTCTATTGTCACACTAAGAATATATCTTATTTTTAGTCTATGAGTCGAGAATTTTGAAAGAATTTCAACCAGAGTATAGTATAGTATGTATAAATGTTTGTTAAATCATAACCAGTAGTGACTCTTATTCGATATTAAAAAATACATTTCTTCTTAATTTGCCTGCTGAATTTCATGAAGTACCAGTCAACGATACTTGTGTTATCAACTTAATTATATAACTTAAACATATTATAACATTATGGTACGTAATATATACACATTTACTAGAGTTTTCATAAAAAATATTTTCCAGGTAAGCTTAATTAGCTTGAGAATATAATAAAAAGCAATTAATTTAGTAGTCTTAATATTTGTAGCAGTACAGTAGTACAATTTTCATTCAAACACTAATAACAATTAGCACGTAATGGTTACATGTAGGTCTTAGCTCGTAGAGATACTTCGTAGCGGTGACTTCATCAAAGACTGAATGGAAGGGTGACTAGAATCGAATAGTGGCAAACTTAATGTTTAAATTTTTTTTTAATTTGTTAGGAAAATTATACAACATCAGGAAAATTGCTACTTTTCTCTTCTAAAATTTCAATGTTTTACACCTAGTAATCAGGTGATAAAATATCCCCCAAGCAAAGTGCATTGAACGTCAGTAGTTTCGATTCACTATCGTCTAATAGTATTCTGGTATTATTATAATAGTATTCTAGTATTCTAATAGTTTAATAGTTTTGTATAATTAGATAGCAAACAGACAGATGGCTCTTCGGATAGAAAGAGAAACCATCGCTTATAAATTATAAACACCAAGTCTAACCCTCCAAACCGGAACACGACAGCGACAAGCACTGACGCTACTGCGACAGGAAAAGATAAGGCGGTGGTACCAGACCCGGGCGAGACAATGCAGAACTCTACCACCTAGTAGCCACGATGGTAGTGACTCGATAGCCAATCGGTCGCCTTTTACGACCTGCCTGGCAGAACGGCAGTTGGCCTATTCTTCAAAGGAGGCCGGGACCAACACGGCGAAATTATTATCTTATTAACTTATCCCTATTGCTATAAAATCAGTGCAAGTCACTGCCGTATTCTAGCGAAAAGAGTAAGGTGGAAAGTAGCAACACTTACCTACCTACGCTGGAATAGACAGTAACAGTCGGGTGTTACCAGTAAAGAAACACCTCTCTTTGATTTAAAATATAGGTACATGCTTAATATAAAAACAAAAATAAATTCAAATAATATTTTTTTATTTTTTACGCTTTTACAGCCAAATCTCGAAGCAGATTGTGATCAATATTTAATATAAAGATATTTCTAAATTACGTGAAGGCACAGCCTTCTCTTTTGTTTAAAAAGTAATAGGCAATACTTACCTAAAGGAGTTAACTGTAAAGTGAAAAAAAACTTTATATCATAGGGCATATGCAGACAACAGTACCTAAATAATACTTGGTTCTTAAATTAAGACGCATTTTATTAAGTATATTTATCTTTATTTTAATACTAACTGTTGCCCACGACTTCGTCCGCGGGGACTTCATTTATTCCGCACAGCTTATCCCCCGTAGGTGATAGCGTGATAATATGTAGCCTATATGTTGACCCGGCCTATTTGTAATATTCATGCAAAATTTGAAGTAAATCCATGTAGTATTTTTGAGTTTACCCAGGACATACATACAGACAAACAGACAAAAATTCTATAAACTAATAGGTACTTTTGGCTTTGATATCGATTGTAGATCACGCCCCAAGTATTCTTTTAAAAAATATACAATGTACAGTTTTGATTTTCCTACGATTTTATTATATGCATAGATCAGTAATAGAAACAGTATTTCACAAATTTAACATTTTACATAAGTATTAATATATTTATTACTAGCTGTTGCTTGCGACTTCGTCCGCGCGGACTTCGTTTACTCCGCACTGCTCCTCCCCTGTGGGTGATAGCGTGATAATATGTAGCCTATATGTTGACCCGACCTGTCAGTAATATTCATGCAAAATTTGAAGTAAATCCATGCGGTACTTTTTGAGTTAACTCCGGACATACATACAGACAAACAGACAAACAGATAAACAGACAAAAATTCTATAAACTATATTTTTGGCTTAGATATCGAGTGTAGATCACGCCCCAAGTATTCTTTTAAAAAAATATTCAATGTACAATTTTGACTTTCCTACGATTTTATTATAAGTAAGTATTGATAATCTATTTCAAACCACAAAACTATTTTCTTAAATAAATAGGCCGTCTGACTCAACAATCCTTTGCCATAAAGAGTTTATAAAACCTACGTCACAAACGAAATCCTCAGATCGACTCGGGTACACAAAAATCCCTATAAATCCTCAAAGGAACCCCAAAAACTACCCACAAGTCAATCGCCAAACTCCGTTCTGTGAAACAACCACCCTACCCCCCCTTTTAACCCCCTGTGCCCCCGAATTACCGCTCACCCCTAACCGCGGTCTTCAGTGACAGTTCAATAAAGCACGGCGACCAATCGTGGCAAACGTCGGCCGGTATAAGCCAATAGGATTAACGCTATTGTCGTCTCGTGCTAGCATGCGCTAGATCAGATATGTACATCTTTATCGCACTTGTAAGAACCAAATTCTTGATTCGATTGCGATTGATTTCTTTATTTGAATTTTCTTTTGTTTTCATTTCAAAGAACGTGAACTTTATTTATTGTTTAGATATTAGATACTTACAAGGGTCTTATTATTTGAATGTTTATTGGATGCTATGAACTTTTAAAAACAAAATGGATTGGAAATCGCTTAAACTTTTACATGGGATACCTATTATGGAAAATAGTTTAAAACACCATGACAATATTTCTAGTAAATTGAACGCGAAATTCTCCTGGTACGTTATATAAGGATGTATCTTCACGGCTCACGCCCGTCTCCCTGAAGAAGTAGGGAGAGGTACAACAAAAGCAACTATAATTAGCCGAAGATACTTAGTCCCACAGTGTGATAGATGGCCAGCCTATCGGAAACCTATCTTCATGCCAAATTTCATTAAAATTGGTTCAGCAGTTTAGCCATGAAAGCATAACAGACAGGCAAACGATCGCATTTATAATATTAGAAAGAAGTTTTTCATAGATATTTCCGTCAGGGGTTGCCTTTGAAAAAAAATAGCATTTGTTTGACCCCGGATCTTCAACTATCTTCATGCTAAATTTCATCCACATCAATTCAGTGATTTACAGTAACAGATAGATAGACAGATAGACTTTCACATTTATAATATTAGTAGTTATTTAGATTTTTATTCTAAGTTTTATCACCTTAGGTCTTCGCGCTATACATCGGGCTGTTGTAGAACTACTTTGCGAAGGGTTTCGGCTTGTCACTACAGTGGTCTACAAACTACGGACCGCAGGAAATATTTTTGCAGCCCACAACAAACAAAACTATAATATAATTATGATAAACAATGACAATAATATCAAACCATAATTTGCATATGAAGTTAACTAAATATAAGTACTAGGGTAGATATAAACTAGCTCCTGTAATCCATTCGCTTGCTCTAAGTGAGCGAATTGTGAAAGGGGGAAGTGACGTCAACTAGTACTACACAGTGAGAAGTTTTGGAATGCCGTACTCTCCTTCTGTGAAGAAGTGATGATATGGAGGAAAACGCTGAGTGAGATAGGAAGAGAACAGCAAACCTTCTTAATAGTTACGTCAAGAAAGAACGACATCGTAGGAGAACGCGACAATGTCTCCTTCAACCATAACAGAGACTAGGGCGAAAGTAACGAGGATATTTTACCCCGTGTTGTTTCGGGCTGCTTTTAAAGAAAGACCATCAGTCGTTCTGCAAGGCAATTCGTAAAAGGCGAATGATTGGCTACACGAGCACTAACATCATAGCCACTAGAAGGTAAAGTTCCGCATTTACTCGCCCGTGTCTGGTTCCACCGCCTTACCTACGTCTGCCACAATAGCGTCGGTGCCTTTTTTATATCATGAGATAGCAAACAAGCAGATGGGTCTCCTGATGGAAAGAGTCAATCATCGCCTATAGACACCAAACGGGTTAATGGTGCGTTGCCATCTTGTGGCGAGGTCTAATGCCACATGCATAAGCTTACCGGCTACTCTACCCTTCAAACCGGAACACGACAGCGACAAGCACTGACGCTATTGTGGCAGGAATAGATAAGGCGGTGGTACCAGACCCGGGCGAGGCAATGCAGAACTCTACCACCTAGTAGCCATGATAGCAGTGACTCGCGTTGCCAATTAGTCGCCTTTTACTACCTGCCTAACAGAATGGCAGTTGGTCTATTCTTCAAAGGAGCCCAATCCAACACGGGGACAATGTCGTGTTCCGAATTGTAGGGTAAGGTAGCCGATAAGCTTATGCGTGTGTATTAATACCCTGTTACGAGGACAGCAACGCATCATTAACATCTTCGGTCAGGAGAGCCATTGCTTGTTTGGTATCTTATCATATGAAAAAAATGCTCTGTCGCCCAGCAAGGGCCTCAAAGTGAAGCGCGCGTTAGCCTCGCACGCTACTCTTGCTTGATTTTAAAAAATTAACTGTCGTTTCTAAACAACTGTCGCTTCCGAGACCGCGGAAAGATGTGAAAGCGTTCCCGCTGTCTCAACATTTGACATAGTGAAGGAAAACGTGGGGTTTAAGACGATAAGAGTCCGACGTAAATTTTCTGTCATGAAAAAATACCCACGGGGGTTTCCACACGAAACAAAGGGAGCGGTGACGTCAATGGTGTAGTCTCCAAGCTTTTGATGTTGCATTTTTTTTTTAATTTTTACGTTGGTAAAATTAATAATATAATAATAATAATAATGGTAAATCTGGGTCTTACGGATCTAGTGACAAATTTGCCCCTACCGTAGCGTCAAGTATCCGTGGGCTCGATTTTCTCCAAAGACCCGGAAGAGACAACCAAGCTAGTAACCAAGATGGTAGTGACTCGTGTAGACAATCGGTCGCCTTTTACGAACTGCCTGGCAGAACGGCAGTTAGCCTATACTTCAAAGGAGCCCGGGACCAACACGGGGAAAAGTATTCACTACAGTGAACCACGAACCTTTGGGCAATAATGAAGTCTCGATATAAGATAGCAAACAAGGATATGGTTATATTAACGTAAAGAAATAGCTTTGCCCATGATAGACACCAAAGATAGTAATAATGCGTTGTTATCTGTGTCATGGGATAGAAATTTGTAATGCCACATGCATAACCTCACACTCCAAATCGGAACACGATAGCATCAAACATCGACATGATTTATGGAATTTACCATAATATAAAATCTATGCAATTCATGCAATTTATAAATTGCGTACATTATCCCCAAAGCTACATTTAATACGACGCAACCAGTAGACCCGTCACTGACAATTATTATATCTCGCGGCACGATGGATATAAATTGGATAATGGACGCAGCGGGCTTCCTGCTGCGATGTCAACAGCAGGTGACGTTTGGACTGTCATGGCCGCGACGTGGAAATTCGATGTTATGGCAGGAGTCTGATAGTTTGTTTGTAATTATATTATATTAGAAAATAAAACTTAACAGTCAAATAAATGTAACAATAATAATAATCATCACTGGACCATTAACATCAATCAAAGTGGGCAAATTTTAAGTTTGTCATATGACCTAACCACTCGAACTCGTGACTCGACCAATATGGCAGTAAACTTATTTGAACGCAGTTTTTTGAAACGAGATTTTTTTTTGAATCATTGTGATTTGAAGCTCGCTGAAACGAAAATGGGCTGCGATGAAGAAATTAACATAATATAAATAGGAAGTAAATGAAATATCACAACAGATCACATAATTATAATATACTAGTTGACCCGGCAAACGTTTTTCTGCCTTTTTAACTACTCTTTTTTTCTATAGTTTCTCAACTTTTAAACCTTCCCTGGACTTCAACAGCTAATTCAAAACCAAAATTAGCCAAATCGGACCAGCCGTTCTCGAGTTATAGCGAGACTAACGAACAGCAATTGATTTTTATATATATATATATATATATATATATATATATATATATATATATATATATATATATATATATATATATATATATATATATATATATATATATATATATATATATATATATATATATATATATATATATATATATATATATATATATATATATATATATATAGATTAAGTACCTATATTAAATTAAATAGTTCCAAAGTCAGCCAGATACAACCGGGCACAACTTAAAAGATTTTTCTGCAAATGTTTACCTACTTCTGAAATACAAATACCCCTTTCCTCGACTCCTTCAACTTACGTCTCTATTGCCTTAACCGCAAGTTTGTATGTAACATTGGCTTTTGTTAGTCTCTAAGTATTCTGTGACTACACTGACACCATCTTCTCACACTACCAATCCTATCGAACAGCGTGCAACGAGCAACGGCCCGCAGTTCCAGACCAGATGCTACTGAGCGAACGTCTAACTCACCCTGAGGAAGGACCTCATATAGTCCGAAACTAGTTGGAACCTAAACTGATAAAACGTGAGTGTAGCCGTTTTTAATTATTAGGTACTTTTTTTTGGAAAAACAATGTTTTTGTCTAATAATTTCCAAATTAATATATCACATGTATATAATCAACTCTATTCCTAGAAAAAGTGCGTCCAATGTCGCAACTTGCATCAAAATCGGTTTACCCATTTGGGGTTTGTCGTTGCCGAAATACCTATTTTGAAAAAAGTATTTTTCGTCGTGATTACGAAAAGTTCTGAGCTATCAATTTTTCATCTCCTTCAATTTTATTTAATATTTTTATAATAAATTTCAGGTTAATATACCGATTTATTTCAAAATGAAGTCAGCTCTTCTACATAAAAAACTGCGTTAAATACCGTAAATTGGACTAAAATCGGTTGATTCGTTCGGAATTTATCGCTGAAGATTGGAAATTATTTTTTTCACATTTCTTCGACATTTTCTACCCTATCTTTTTTGTAGCTAATAAAAAATTTAAAATTCAAAAATTGCGTTAAATGCCATTCAAAAGATCAAAATCCTCATATTTTGTTCTTTTCTTTTCGAAAATAGACATATTTTCGAAAAGAATATAATTTTTGCTTCTTTGAGCTTAAAAACTCACTATAGCGGGAAATTCAGGGATGGACTGCAGCTGGGTCAACCGGACTACAGATTTTTTTCAATTTTTTTAGTCGGTTGTAAAAATTGAAGTACTTATCTAGTTTTTGTTTCGTTTAATACTGAAGTTATATTATGTATTTTTCATTATTTTAAGCTAAGTATATATATGATTTCTGTGATTTTAAGTGTTTTATTTCGTTGAAAAAAATATAATTTTTATTTCTTATCATACTGAAGTTATTTTATGTATTGCTCAATTATTATCACCATTTTTTTACTATATAAGTATGTGTCTGAAATAAATAAATTGTTTCTTTATTTTTTTGCGTAAGGTTTTCTATTTCACACTCCAAACTAGAACTCGACAGGGACAATCATTATAGTACTGCCGAAGGAATAGATAAGGCGTTGGTACCAAACCAAGACGACGACGTCACGATAGATGACACATTATTCGGTCCACGATGTCCATTCTTTAAAAAGACCCTTGCGAAAATGCAAAGCGCACCTATTGGATATATCATCCCTAATGTCAATGCTTCAATCAATCAATCAATCAAATAACATTTTTTATTCGACGTAGGTACATCTCATCGACGTCAACAAACAAAAATGTACTCATATAAAGTTTAAGACAAAATATTTAAAAAAAGTATCTTCACGCCCCTATCCCCGAAAGCTGAGGCAGAGATAACAACAAGTGCACCCCTAAGATACTTGGTCCCACAAATGTGATAAGTGGCAAGCCTATCGTCAACCCGGCACTTTCCAATCCGGGCAACATTGTATTTATCAAAAAATTAAAAAAACACATTTTTTTTAAATTAGCCGACCCGGGCATCGAACCCGGGACCTTATGTGGTCAACGCCCACCAGGACATATAATTAGGTACAAAACATAAAATTTAAGTCAACCAGAGAGAATTTTGTTTTGCTTACAAAAATGAGCAATAGATATATTAAAAAATATATATGTATAAAAACATAAAGAAGAATGATTTTATTAATGATTTATTAATTGCTTAACGTAAACGTAACGTAACGAACGTAAACGTAACGTGAACGTGACGTAAACGTAACGTAAATGTAACGTAAACGTAACGTAAACGTAAACGTAAACGTAACGTAAACGTAACGTAAACGTAACGTAAACGTGACGTCGTTTACGTGGTACAAAACATAAAATTTAAGTCAACCAGAGAGAATTTTGTTTTGCTTACAAAACTGAGCAATAGATATATTAAAAAATATATATAAAAACATAAAGAAGAACGATTTTATTAATGATTTATTAATTGCTTAACGTAAACGTAACGTAAACGTGACGTAAACGTAACGTAAACGTGACGTAAACGTAACGTGAACGTGACGTAAACGTAACGTGAACGCAACGTAAACGTAACCTAAACGTAACATAAACGTAACGTAAACTTTTTAAAAAAAATATTACTATGGAACTAAACAGCAGTGTCAGGAACTACAGTTAAAGCTGCAACTTTCCAGGCCAAGTTCCTTACAAGTCAAGCGGCGAATATAGTGCTAGAGTCTTTGAAAAATGTTCCTATATGTCTACTCAGGTAAGATTTAACATATCTTTACATGGCGAATTTCGTGAAGGGCGGCGGCCTTCAACTACCGACAACGAAAATAATGTGGCTACTGTTAAGCGGTTAATTGAAGAAAACCCCCGGATTAAACAATTTAAGAACTATTGGGGATTGGTATGAGCTAAATTCCGAAAATTTTAACGTTAACGTAAACGTAACGTAAACGTAACGTAAACGTAACGTAAACGTAACGTAAACGTAACGTAAACGTAACGTAAACGTAACGTAAACGTAACGTAAACGTAACGTAAACGTAACGTAAACGTAACGTAAACGTAACGTAAACGTAACGTAAACGTAACGTAACGTAACGTTAACGTAACGTAAACGTAACGTAAACGTAACGTAAACGTAACGTAAACGTAACGTAACGTAACGTAAACGTAACGTAAACGTAACGTAAACGTAACGTAAACGTAACGTAAACGTAACGTAAACGTAACGTAAACGTAACGTAAACGTAACGTAAACGTAACGTAAACGTAACGTAAACGTAACGTAAACGTAACGTAAACGTAACGTAAACGTAACGTAAACGTAACGTAAACGTAACGTAAACGTAACGTAAACGTAACGTAAACGTAAGGTAAACGTAACGTAAACGTAACGTAAACGTAACGTATACGTAACGTAAACGTAACGTAAGCGTAACGTGAACGTGACGTAAACGTAAGGTATACGTAACATAAACGTAACGTAAACGTAACGTGAACGTGACGTATACGTAACGTAAGCGTAACGTAAACGTAACGTAAGCGTAATGTAAGCGTAACGTAAACGTAACGTAAACGTAACGTAAACGTAACGTAAACGTAACGTAAACGTAACGTAAACGTAACGTAAACGTAACGTAAACGTAACGTAAACGTAACGTAAACGTAACGTAAGTGTAACGTGAACGTAACGTTAACGTAACGTAAACGTAACGTATACGTAACGTAAGCGTAACGTAAACGTAACGTAAGCGTAATGTAAGCGTAACGTAAACGTAACGTAAACGTAACGTAAACGTAACGTGAACGTAACGTAAACGTGACGTAAACGTAACGTAAACGTAATGTAAACGTAACGTAAACGTAACGTGAACGTAACGTAAACGTAACGTGAACGTAACGTAAACGTAACGTGAACGTAACCAGAACGTAACGTAAACGTAACGTGAACGTAACGTAAGTGTAACGTGTACGTAACGTGAACGTAACGTAAACGTAACGTGAACGTAACGTAAACGTAACGTGAACGTAACGTAAACGTAACGTGAACGTAACGTAAACGTAACGTGAACGTAACGTAAACGTAACGTGAACGTAACGTAAACGTAACGTAAACGTAACGTAAACGTAACGTGAACGTAACGTAAACGTAACGTAAACGTAACGTAAACGTAACGTAAACGTAACGTAAACGTAACGTAAACGTAACGTAAACGTAACGTAAACGTAACGTAAACGTAACGTAAACGTAACGTAAACGTAACGTAAACGTAACGTAAACGTAACGTAAACGTAACGTAAACGTAACGTAAACGTAACGTAAACGTAACGTAAACGTAACGTAAACGTAACGTAAACGTAACGTAAACGTAACGTAAACGTAACGTAAACGTAACGTAAACGTAACGTAAACGTAACGTGAACGCAACGCAAACGTAACGTAAACGTAACGTAAACGCAACGTAAACGTAACGTGAACGCAACGCAAACGTAACGTAAACGTAACGCAAACGTTAGGTATACGTAACGTAAACGTAACGTAAACGTAACTTAAACGTAACGTGAACGTGACGTAAACGCAACGTAAACGTAACGTAAACGCAACGTAAACGTAACGTAAACGTAACGTAAACGTAACGTAAACGTAACGTAAACGTAACGTAAACGTAACGTAAACGTAACGTGAACGTAACGTAAACGTAACGTAATCGTAAACGTAACGTAAACGTAACGTATACGTAACGTAAACGTAACGTAAACGTAACGTAAACGTAACGTAAACGTAACGTAAACGTAACGTAAACGTAACGTAAACGTAACGTAAACGTAACGTAAACGTAACGTAAACGTAACGTAAACGTAACGTAAACGTAACGTAAACGTAACGTAAACGTAACGTAAACGTAACGTAAACGTAACGTAAAAGTAACGTAAACGTAACGTAAACGTAACGTAAACGTAACGTAAAAGTAACGTAAACGTAACGTAAACGTAACGTAAACGTAACGTAAACGTAACGTAAACGTAACGTAAACGTAACGTAAACGTAACGTAAACGTAACGTAAACGTAACGTAAACGTAACGTAAACGTAACGTAAACGTAACGTAAACGTAACGTAAACGTAACGTAAACGTAACGTAAACGTAACGTAAACGTAACGTAAACGTAACGTAAACGTAACGTAAACGTAACGTAAACGTAACGTAAACGTAACGTAAACGTAACGTAAACGTAACGTAAACGTAACGTAAACGTAACGTAAACGTAACGTAAACGTAACGTAAACGTAACGTAAATGTAAAGTAAACGTAACGTAAACGTAACATAAACGTAACGTAAACTTTTTTTGAAAATATTACTATGGAACTAAACAGCAGTGTCAGGAACTACAGTTAAAGCTGCAACTTTCCAGGCCAAGTTCCTTACAAGTCAAGCGGCGAATATAGTGCTAGTCTTTGAAAAATGTTCCTATATGTCTACTCAGGTAAGATTTAACATATAAATAAATTTCTTTACATGATGAATTTCGTGACTACTACCGACAACGAAAATAATGTGTAACTTAAACGTAACGTGAACGTGACGTAAACGCAACGTAAACGTAACGTAAACGCAACGTATACGTAACGTAAACGTAACGCAAACGTTAGGTATACGTAACGTAAACGCAACGTAAACGTAACGTAAACGCAACGTATACGTAACGTAAACGTAACGCAAACGTTAGGTAAACGTAACGTAAACGTAACGTAAACGTAACTTAAACGTAACGTGAACGTGACGTAAACGCAACGTAAACGTAACGTAAACGCAACGTAAACGCAACGTAAACGTAACGTAAACGTAACGTATACGTAACGTAAACGTAACGTAAACGTAACGTAAACGTAACGTAAACGTAACGTAAACGTAACGTGAACGTAACGTAAACGTAACGTGAACGTAACGTGAACGTAACGTGAACGTAACGTGAACGTAACGTGAACGTAACGTGAACGTAACGTGAACGTAACGTGAACGTAACGTGAACGTAACGTGAACGTAACGTGAACGTAACGTGAACGTAACGTGAACGTAACGTGAACGTAACGTGAACGTAACGTGAACGTAACGTGAACGTAACGTGAACGTAACGTAAACGTAACGTAAACGTAACGTAAACGTAACGTAAACGTAACGTAAACGTAACGTGAACGTAACGTAAACGTAACGTAAACGTAACGTTAACGTAACGTAAACGTAACGTAAACGTAAAGTAAACGTAACGTAAACGTAACGTAAACGTAATGTAAATGTAACGTAAACGTAACGTAAACGTAACGTAAACGTAACGTAAACGTAACGTAAACGTAACGTAAACGTAACGTAAACGTAACGTAAACGTAACGTAAACGTAACGTAAACGTAACGTAAACGTAACGTAAACGTAACGTAAACGTAACGTAAACGTAACGTAAACGTAACGTAAACGTAACGTAAACGTAACGTAAACGTAACGTAAACGTAACGTAAACCTAACGTATCGTAAACGTAACGTAAACGTAAAGTAAACGTAACGTAAACGTAACGTAAACGTAATGTAAACGTAACGTAAACGTAACGTAAACGTAACGTAAACCTAACGTATCGTAAACGTAACGTAAACGTAACGTAAACGTAACGTAAACGTAACGTAAACGTAACGTAAACGTAACGTAAACGTAACGTAAACGTAACGTAAACGTAACGTACTTTTTTTTGAAAATATTACTATGCAACTAAACAGCAGTGTCAGGAATTAGTCATTTTAAAGCTGCAACTTTCCAGGCCAAGTTCATTACAAGTCAAGCGGCGAATATAGTGCTAGTCTTTGAAAAATGTTCCTATATATCTACTCAGGTAAGATTTAACATATAAATAAATTTCTTTACATGATGAATTTCGTGACTACTACCGACAACGAAAATAATGTGGCTACTATTATGCGGTTAATTGAAGAAAACCCCCGGATTAAACAATTTAAGAACTATTGGGGATTGGTATGAGCTAAATTCAGAAAATTTTAACGTTAACGTAAACGTAACGTAAACGTAACCTAAGCGTAACGTAAACGTAACGTAATCGTAACGTAAATGCAACGTAACCGTAACGTAAACGTGAACGTAACGTGAACGTAACGTGAACGTAACGTGAACGTAACGCGAACGTAACGTGAACGTAACGCGAACGTAACGTGAACGTAACGCGAACGTAACGTGAACGTAACGCGAACGTAATGTGAACGTAACGCGAACGTAACGTGAACGTAACGCGAACGTAACGTGAACGTAACGCGAACGTAACGTGAACGTAACGCGAACGTAACGTGAACGTAACGTGAACGTAACGTGAACGTAACGTGAACGTAACGTAATCGTTCTTTTTTTTTGAAAATAATACTATGGAACTAAACAGCAGTGTCAGGAATTAGTCATTTTAAAGCTCCGACTTTCCAGGCCAAGTTCCTTACAAGTCAAGACGTGGCGAATATAGTGCTAGAGTCTTTGAAAAATGTTCCTATATGTCTACTCAGGTAAGATTTAACATATAAATAAATAAAAAATACTGTTTAAAGTGAAAATATATGGTCAAACATTAATTTTTCATAATAATTGTTTGAACAATGAAACAATGGAGTGCACAAAAAAATTTTGGGTAAACATTGCAATTTATACTTTAAAAACAATATCCCTCATCGATCATATTAATTAATTCACTATAACTAATCCGAGGTGAAAACCCCCAGGCCCTCCACTATACATAAATGAAAGGAAACGCGTCGCCGCGCATATGAGCAAACGCTCTTATCACTGTCATAAATTTCATACATTTGTGGGTTATATTATATTGTGAAAAAATAGAAATAAACCATGTTGTACTGTTTTATCGTACCGATGAAAAGGTTTAAAAATTACTCTTGAAGTGATTTTACATCATCGGTAAGTACCATAACTCTGTGTGTAATTGCTAGCTTCATTGACAAACTAAGAAATTGTCTTAAAAGGCGTATCTATTTGATTATATCCATTTCTGGTATTGCGGATGTCCATGGGCGGTGGTGATTACTCAATATCAGGTGAACCTCCTGCTCGTTTGCCCCCTCTTCCATAAAAAAAACTTAATCTGTGCAATGAAATCACGGGTAAAGGCTAGTGTACAAAATAAACAGTCAACAGAATATCCGCACGTATGAATTACATTGGCATTGGAGTGCACAATCCCTTTGTGAGGTGAATTCGGTTTGAGATGAAATTGCATCAGTGCACATCTCTGTATGCACTTTGGTCACTCACTGTTATTTAGCACGAATGGGCGAGTACTGTTATTATTTACTTACAGAATAACCTAGTCTGTGGAACGTGGCCCGGGAAATTTGATAGGCCGAAGGCTTTCGGACGACTGCTTTTTGATTAATTTTGGGATATGTTGTGGAAAGTTAACTGTCTCGTGGTATATGGGTTGGTTTATTTAGCTCAGATGATAATTAAGTCCCCGCTTCAATTCACGGGTCGAGCAATAATGTTTTCTTTTTTTTTTCAAAATAAATGTAGGGAGTTGATCAGTATGACCTTTTTTACGAAACCGGGCTTTTTGGAAAAGCAGTGCTCAGCCAGAGTTAGAGTTTGGTAGGATTAGAGCCTGCCCTAAGAGTGTCTCCTGAGATGGAAACTCGGCTTTGGACAGTATCTAGGTGATAAGTGGAATGGTAAATGACATTAGGATTTTAACTCCTATTAACTCTTGACTAGGGTCTCGAATGTAAGCGTCCCGAAACAGAGCAGCGTCGCTGCCGACGGGGATTTTGTGGTGTGTGTGTGTGTGTGTGTGTGTGTGTGTGTGTGTGTGTGTGTGTGTAAACTGTCATGTGTTAATTGGGTGCATCCAAATCCTATTCTCAAGATTGGGTATGTAGAAGGACCGGATGATGAATAAGGTTAGAAGATTTTCTTCACGTCCCGTGTCGAACTCACACTGAAATAGGTCCGAAAATGGTTGGAACCAACACCGATCAAACGTGAGTTTAGACGTTTTATTGTTTAGAAACCGCCGTTGATTTTGGCTCGGCTATTTGTTTATCGACCTGTTGTAATCTATATCTATATATCTATATACATATAATAAAATCGTAGGAAAGTCAATGTATGTCCGGGGTAAACTCAAAAAGTACTGCATGGATTTACTTCAAATTTTGCGTGAATATTACTAACAGATCGGGTCAACATATAGGCTACATATTATCACGCTATTACCTACGGAGGAGGAGCTGTGCGGAGTAAACGAAGTCCGCGCGAACGAAGTCGCTGGCAACAGCTAGTAAGTGTAATAAGATGACATTCGAAGCACTGTTTGTAAATTTTTTGATCTTGTTTGTTAAGGAGATTTCAGAAATTTGCCCGCCGAGTCCGTCGGTCGAGTGGATAGCGAACTTAATCACGAATTGGTGGGACTCGGGTTCAAATCCCGATAGGGACAAACATTTGTATGAGAAGCATAGATGTTTGTATTCCTGGGTTTGGTTGTTTATTAAGTTACAATATTTTGATATGTATTTATATGCACTAGCGATCCAAAGTCGATTAACGACTAAACAATATAATAAATGTTGACTACTAAACTTATTTTAGCTGTAAAGAAAATACTAATACGTATGTAGGTATATATAGTATCATTTATCATGAATGTGACCTGATTGTAGTGTGCGTAGCGTTTATTTTTATTATTTTAATGTTCTGATTTTAATCTAAAAAAATCGGTTTCCGCAATGCTCCGCAATTTAAACTCATTTAATTAATGAATTTTTTAATTAATGATTTTTGAACTTATTAAGAGACTACTTCACAAAATGTTTTCATATATTTGACTGGAGCCGCGCGGTCATCGAGCCCTTAAAGGCAAGGGATCACGTAAAGACTGTAATCTGTAATTAATAAAATAATCAAATAGGCTGCAATAGTATTAATTAATATATGGATTAGATCGTTGACTAAGACCCATAACACAAGAAAATAATTTGTTTACTTTAGGGTTAGATCAATTCGTGTTATTTGTCCACCGAAATTATTATTTTTAAATCATTCAGTTGAGTTCATTT
Organism: Apodemia mormo; assembly: GCA_036924255.1. Classification (NCBI taxonomy): domain Eukaryota; kingdom Metazoa; phylum Arthropoda; class Insecta; order Lepidoptera; family Riodinidae; genus Apodemia; species Apodemia mormo. The sequence continues at coordinate 15,450,762 of JAUPFN010000024.1, read as the reverse complement.
TGTTTTTTCGGTTTCAGTTTTTCCGTTCAAGTTTGAATGGAAGTGCCGGAATTAACACAGCTTTATCAATATTATCAGACTGTTTTATTTACAAGATTATTTATAAAGGATATTTATGGGTAAGTGCCTACTTTAATAAGAAGCTTTTTACTTAATTGTAATGGTAATTATATCGGCTGCCCCCGTTCAAAACCTAGTAAGGACTTAAAATTAAATTTTACAGGAGAGCTCAAAACGTAAAAAAGTCAGCCTATGAAAAGAATTAATGTTCGGTTAAAAAAAGCTATTGGTTGTAAAACATACTAAATAATGTAATTAGGAATATTTTAGTAAATGTATATATTACATATTTTTTAAGCCCTTTACTAATTTTGATAATTGAAACAAGACTGTTAGATTCGTGTAGTATTTAGTTTCGTAACATAGTAAGAACACTTGCTAGGTTTTGTTGTAGTTTATGGAACAGGGAAATTAGCATGCATCTTTGATTAAATTCTAGTAACTGTTTATAAATGCACTTAAAAAATGATTATTTAAATAAATAAGATTATTATTTCTTAAAAAACTAAATATATATTGTTACGAATAATCTAGAAGCGTATAAAATTGGAGCGCGCGCGCGCTAATTATCTAGAAATAAAAGAAAGAGATAGCTACTCCTATTGACAAACATAGTTGACCTGGGCTATGCCATAATGGACTTTGTGGGATATGGCATAAGGTTGAAAGTATCGTGTACTAGGATTTATGACTCATAACACGTTTACGATAAGAAGTGATTCATTGTTTCCCGATACATTTAGATTTTTCTGGATCCAGCTAGGACTTTCCCCTGCCTATAAATACAGAGATGTTGACAAACACAAGGCAGTTTTTATCAAGCGATCGAGAGCGATACATCAAGTGACCAAGTGCGAAGCGAGAAGTGTTTTGTTCTAAGTTCAGTGATAGTTCAGCGCGTGACTAGGGTGTAAAGTGTATTTTAGTATTACGTTGTGTTGTGTTGTGTAAATACACGGATTTAATATAAGTGGTGTTTTCTTACAATAACGAACCCGAGTACGTAACAATTGGTGTCGGAAGTGAAATTGTGAAATGCCTCAGGCGGGCACCAGGTCTCAGGCGGAGACACAGAGGGTGTCAGAGGACACTGAGATGCGTGCTGGTGATGAAGCTGCAAGTGTTGCCAGCACGTCAATATCTTCGAGCGTAGCCGCTACTGATATTTCTACCATACTGGCAGCTATTCAGCAACAACTTCAGCAACAGCAGCAGCTTCAGGAACAGCAACAACAAAAGCTTCAGGAACAGCTAAGGGAGCAACAAGTTCAGCAACTACAACAGCTGCAAGGGCAACAGTAACAAATTAAGGAACATTTATCTGGTTTTGACGATAAATTGACTGTTATCTTGGCACAGCAAGACCAGTTAAAAAGCGATGTGGGCCTCGTCAAGCGCGACATGAAGGATGTTGAGAAGAGGGTTGACCAGTTGGAGGCGAACTGCGATAAAATAAGTGTGAATATGGATCAACTTGAGAAGGAATTCATGAAAATGAAGATCACGGGAGTTAAGTCGGGTGCTACCATTATAAGCTGCTCTCACCAGGCAGGTCCTCGAGTAAAGGTACCCACTTATGACGGTCTTACGTCATGGAGTGCGTACCGGACTCAATTTGAAATAGCAGCGGAGGCCAGTGGATGGACAGATGAACATTGCCTAACGGCTCTGAGTACGGCGTTACGGGGACAGGCGCTTTCTGTGTTGGATGCAATGCCTAAAGAGTATCAGTTCGCCGATTTGATGGAGGCATTGGAAGCTCGCTACGGTGAGCGTCACTTGGAGCATGTGTTCCGTGCCCAATTAAAGGACCGTGTACAGAGGAGCGGCGAGGGACTTCAACAATGGGCCGTGGAAATTGAGAAGCTTGTGAGGAAGGCGTATCCTTCAGCCGACGCTAACACAGTGAATAACACCATCGTCCAGGCGTTTATTGATGGAATTAGAGACCTGAAAGTGCGTGCTGCTGTTCGCCTTCAGCACCACGTGACAATGAAGGAGGCTTTGGCTCATGCGCTAGAGGTAGAAGCCATTCGCCACGAACCGCGCGCATATAAGGGTCGCGAGGTTACAGAAGTTGTGGCTCGAGTAAAGGCAGCGGAACCTAGGAGACTGGGCCCCATGTGCTATGCCTGCGGTGAACGTGGGCACATTAGAGTTAGCTGCCCAGCCAAACCTATGCCTACAGGTTCAATGAATTGGCGACAGCAAGCGGGAGGAATCTCAGCAGCTGAAGAGAGCAGGCACGTCAAACAGCCTGTTGAACCAGCAGGGAAGCGAGTAACAGCCAGGAGCTAACGGCAGGTGCTGGCTGGACGAGAAACAAGCCCAAAAGCTGTCGTACCTCAGGTGAGCGAACGCAACAGTTTATCCATTAAAGGATTGGTTAATGGCAAGAACTGCAGCTCAACGCGGGACACCAGAGTCACAGGTACTGTAGTGCGATCAGAAGTGGCTAGCAATGGTAACCTGAGATCGAGGAATACTACAGCGTAGTGGAAAGTCTCACTCAAATGCAAATGCAATATCACGACGACCATGTAAGGATGATGGCAAACCTTGTGTAAGGATGGAGACGAAGGAAAGGATTCAAGTACTGCGAGCTAAGCCTACGGATGACAGGTGGGAAACTGATGAGATGCGTGAGGCCCAGTACGAAGATAGAGATTTGCGGCCTCTAATAGATTGGAAGAAGCAAGACACGGGAAAGCCCGAATGGCAGGAGCTGGCTCCCTTCAGCGCTATTACGAAAAGTTATTGCGCGCAGTGGGAAAGCCTTGTGTTGCAAAACAGCTTACTGTACCGCAAATGGGAAAAACCTTCAGGAAGAGAACATCATCTACAGTTGGTCGTGCCAAGAAAACTTATCAAGGACGTACTACGTGAGTTGCATGATGGGGTTGCTGGGGGACATCTTGGAGTACGACGAACATTGGTAAAGGTACGAGAGCGTTTTTACTGGTTGAATTGCCGAGAAGATGTCGAGAATTGGTGCCGAAAATGTACGTCATGCTCTGCAGTGAAAGGTCCGCAGGTTAGAAGCCGAGGCAACCTTAGACTATACAACGTGGGAGCCCCCTGGGAAAGGATAGCGATTGACGTGGCTGGGCCATTTCCTAAGACAGATAACGGAAACAAGTATTTTATGGTCGTGATGGATTACTTCACGAAATGGCCGGAGGTGTTCGCAATCCCTAATCAGGAAGCCACGACGGTTGCTGAGAAATTAGTCAATGAAGTGATATGCAGATTTGGCGTTCCGCTGGAGATTCATTCAGACCAAGGCAGAAACTTTGAATCTAATGTATTCCAGGAAATGTGTAAATTATTAGGAGTGTACAAAACAAGAACTACACCTTATCACCCGCAATCTGATGGAATGGTCGAACGATTTAACCAAACTTTGGAAAGACACTTAGCCAAGCTGGTAGAAGATCACCAAAAGGACTGGGATAAATACATACCTCTGTTCTTACTGGCTTACCGAACAGCGGAACACGAAAGCATAAAAGTGACGTCAGCCTATGCCAACTTCGACAGACAGTTACGTATACCAGCAGGCTTAATGACTGGAGGCCCGCCAACGAATGCAGAGACCCAATTAAGTATTCCGGAACATGTTGAAGACATTCGTGAGAGGTTATGCTATATACACTCGCTAATAAGTGAAAACGCATTGGAATCAAGTCAGCGGATAAAGACCAGATACGACCGAAACGCCAATCATCGAGGTTTTCAGGAAGGATCTCTTGTTTGGCTACATAATCCGGTTCGACGAAAAGGAAAATCACCTAAGTTACAGCGACGTTGGGATGGGCCATACAAAGTAATCACACGGATCAATGACGTAACCTACCGAGTGCAGAAGCAACCAAGAGGGACCATGAAGATTGTTCATGTCGATCGATTAGCCATCTATAATGGAAGTAATGATGTTCGGGACGAACATAACTAAGAGGGGGGTAGTGTTACGAATAATCTAGAAGCGTATAAAATTGGAGCGCGCGCGCGCTAATTATCTAGAAATAAAAGAAAGAGATAGCTACTCCTATTGACAAACATAGTTGACCTGGGCTATGCCATAATGGACTTTGTGGGATATGGCATAAGGTTGAAAGTATCGTGTACTAGGATTTATGACTCATAACATGTTTACGATAAGAAGTGATTCATTGTTTCCCGATACATTTAGATTTTTCTGGATCCAGCTAGGACTTTCCCCTGCCTATAAATACAGAGATGTTGACAAACACAAGGCAGTTTTTATCAAGCGATCGAGAGCCATACATCAAGTGACCAAGTGCGAAGCGAGAAGTGTTTTGTTCTAAGTTCAGTGATAGTTCAGCGCGTGACTAGGGTGTAAAGTGTATTTTAGTATTACGTTGTGTTGTGTTGTGTAAATACACGGATTTAATATAAGTGGTGTTTTCTTACAATAACGAACCCGAGTACGTAACAATATTATGATGTGTGTACATTATGGGATACACGAGGGTCAAACGGAATGTTTTTAGAAATGGCCACTTGTAAACAATAAAATAAAAAAACAAGTTTGAATTTTGAAAATGGGACTCTTTGATAATATTATTGAGTATGTATTTCATTCATTTATCATTTTTTTTAAGTTTGGCGGCAAATTGAAAGTTGTCTGTGTCACATCAGCATAAATTTAACGCAAGAGAATTTTCGTGCCATGATTTTTTATGACTTGCGATGTAATTTAAGTCAACAAGAAAGTTATGATAGACATCGATTGCCTTTTCCCGAAGATGTCCCGTCTCGTTTCACTGTTTGCAACTGGTTTAACGAATTTAAACGTGGTCGCACTAATCTCACCGATGATCTGCGTTAGGGACGACCTTCAATGGCGACGACAGTGGCGTATGATAGAGACAAAAGAGTGACCTTTCAGCAGATTCAGACAAACTTAGGCATCAGCATGAGTCACGGGTAAAAATCCTCGATTTTGTGGATGGATTTCAGGAAGCTTTGTGCCCGGTGGATTTGCCACAAGATGCGTTGCTATCTTGTGGCAAAGTTTAATGCCACATGCATAAATTTGCCAGCTACCTTACCCTCAAAACCGGAACATGACAGTGACAAGCACTGACGCTATTGCGGCAGGAATAGGTAAGGTGGTAGTACCCGGGCAAGACAATGCAGAACTCTATCACCTAGTAGCCATGATAGTAGTGACTCGCATAGCCAATTGGTCGACTTTTACGACCTGCCTAGCAGAACGGCAGTTGGCCTATTCTTTAAAGAAACCCGAACCAACACCTCGTGTTGAAATATGCCGTACAATGCTTCAAAGATTTAACGGAGGTTACTTAAATGACGTGTTCGACATACTCTTACGGGTGATGAAAGCTGAATTTACTGTTATGATTCGGAAACCAAAAGACAGTCAGCTCAGTGGGTGTCTCCTTCCGAGGTGTTGCCAACCAAAGTGAAAAGAAGTGTGGGGGGAAAAGATGCTGGCCTCGTTCTTTGGAAGAACTTGTCATTACACGACAATTGTTTTAGAGGATCAAAAAACAGTTACTGCAGAGTAGTGCACTAACTACTATTTGCCACTTGTCTTGGAAAAAAATTGAATTTCCAGTTGAAATCCCTTCACCACGACGCCTTGTCGTACACCGCTAGGCGAACAATCGACTATTCGGTGAAGTCAGACGTGGAAATACTGGGTCACCCGCCGTATAGCCTTGACCTCACAACTTGCGATTTTTATTTAATTATTTTTGTGTTATAGCACTCACCCCATGCTTGGGAAAACTGGAAGATTTTTTAAAAACAATAAAGAAAAATATCGACACGCAGGGACTGAACCTGCGACCATTTCCCTAAAGCCGGGACGCTCTCCCACTGAGCTAGTGTCAAATGTGAATTTCATCTGTAACGATGAACTCAAAAACCTAGCAAATTCGGAGACTTACTAGGTTTTTGAATTGGTAAAAGTGGCTTACTAGGTTTTAAAGTGGTCACGAGGGAGTGAATGGTGTATTTACTGGGTATCAATGTTTTAATATATCTGCTTTCCAGTGATTTTAAGACACTGGGGTTTTTGTATTTGGTAGGGACTTATGAGCTTAGAAATATGGTGGAAAGAAACCATTTTTGTTTAAAATGTTATATACTAGGTTTTGAAATGGGACAGCCGATATGGAGACATTGTTATCAAACGTTTATGTTTAACCGCTCGGCCACAGCTACCCGCGGCGCGACCTGCGACGCGAAATGCGGCGCGGTGAGTCGCGCGACCATCTGGCATTGACGTGTATAGTGGTAATATTATACACGTCAATGCCATCTGGGTATGCCACAGCTCGACTTGTTGCGACCGCGGCGGCGTGCCGCACTGAGCTGTCACACCTCGATACTGTTCGTATCAGGGTCGGATTTTGTAATACTATTTTTAATATATTCTTTTGAAGCGTAGTATATATTATCATAACGTTAGGATTGTACGCAAAAATACCATTATTGTTGATATTTACATATAGTACCTTATCATTGATCCCTCCATTCGAGATTTTTGAAATTATATTTCTTAGGCGCGTGATATTTCTTTAGGCAGCGAGTGAAATTTTAAGATGCACACGCATCACCGTAACGTAAAAGTGACAGGTTGAAGTTGTCCGTTATATTGCTTATTAAGTCCCAAAATCCTGGACCATTCTTTTCCAGTCCTTTTATTATTTTAATGTAATTAAGTATTTGCATTCAATTAAAATCTATTAGAAATCAGAAGTACTTTATTCAATAAAACTTTTTACAAGTTATTTTGACACGTCAACATATTTTTTAAAAGCTACTACCGGATCGGAAAGGCGGTCACTATTTTTAATGACGCCAAAGAAGTATAACTTCTCACGCGTGTACATAAGTACACGCATCCATTTTTTTAATGTATGGCAACGTAGACATTTTCCATGCAATTTTTAGTAACTATGATCGTTTTTGATGTAGTGGGCTGTAGAAAGAATGTATTTTTTATTAATATGAGTGAGATGAATATATAGGAACAAATTTTGTTCTAAATGTGTGTAACTCTATCAAACCATATGAATTTTCTAGCAATGAAAGCTATATCAGCCCAATTTCAAGTGTCCACTTTTCAGTTCCATCGTTATATTTTAAAAAACATCCAGCATCTAAGTGTTTGCCAAAACAAATCGAAGTAGCCTACACTCAGTGGCTTTTAACTGGCCAAGCTTAGAAGATCACATGGACTTTGTTCCGCTCTATCATCAGATACTGGAAGCTATCTTATTTCACATTCCTTAAAATAAAAAATCAAACGAGTCCAAAATTTATGGAGTTGCTCAATTTTAATTAAAAGTTTTGATAACCTCCTTCCTGTTTCATCATAAGACCCTGTAAATCATTAAGCACCAGGGTATTTGTCAAAACAGAACAACTGAGTTCAATCTAAATGGGTTTTTCTTGTTTAGTTCATAACTTACCATGGCCTCCTTCGAGTTTGATCGTTAAATCCTAAGTCATGATGAGCATTAGATCCTAGAAATCGTCATGTTTGTCAGTACAAGACAATTGAGCGCTAACTCAATAAACTTACTTTGTTGAGTTTAGAAGTTTATTATCTAAGCATTTTGCATCTGGATGCGAGAAGTGTCGATATTACTTTTTCCGGCTCCATCTTCAGAGTCTCGTAAAAATGAAAAATATCTTATTGCAACGAAACAAATGACTCCAAACTCTACTTTCTTAACACTTTCTGTTTACAATGACACTCTAGCGGCTTAGTACTTAGTACTTTACTTATTAACCGCTCACTTCACTTTGGTAACTAATGAGACCTCTGAGAAAACTCCGTTAATACACTATGGTCTCTATAGGGACCAACGCTAACTTCATCCAAAAAAACAATATTTTCACTATTTAATAGTTTAAATACAATACTTTATGGTATTTCATGGTTTTCGAACGAAACATTGTACAGAATAACATCAAATTGGCATTCTTTTTTCAAATACGCTTTTGGGGAAAAATAAAAGAACTTAGTCCGCCATTTTGATTCGTGCTGTGTGTTATGTGTTGGTTGCAGTTTATGATACAGGTTAATTTAAAAGTGTTTTGGCGTATTAATCAACAATTAAACTTTATTTACAATCAAGATTAGTTCAAGATCTAACAGTTTAGATAATCATTTAAAAAAAAACGTAAATATCAATTAATAAAACATATTTTTCGTTAACGACCAACTTAATGATACCAGCGCTTTGGGTATGACGGTACCTATTTTTATTTATTTTCGTAAATTTTAGTGTTGATATCTATGACCTCAAAAAAAATCATATGATGTGAATGTGAAATATCCTAAACAATATTTAAAAAATAATTAACATAGCTGTAAAATTAAAAAAGAAATAAATTATTTAAAAATTACGAAAAAAACTATGAATTAGTTATGAAAAAAATATATATTAATATTTATGTAAATAATATTTTTGTACTATAATATATGTTGTTTATTTTTTATCCATATGTATATGTTTACCAATTATGTAAAAAAAATATAAAAAGCATAGGTCATCGATTTACTTTTTGAATTAAAAATCCTCGACTAACAAATAGTCTTATTTTTCTGAAAGTGTCGTGTTACATCTGAAGTATTTTGTAGCTTAAGTCATTTAAATTAAACAATTCTCACACCAGTTTATTGCAGTGCTCAAGACCTCTTAAAAAATATACGCTTTACAGTATCGGATTCAATCCAAGCAACTCATAAATCATTTTTGTGACCACGGTCCACCGGAACGAACTCGGAACGTGTGCGCGTAACGGTCCGTGTTTTTTTAGAAAAAAATGCGAAAATGGCTGGTGGTGTGAGCGGTTAAACTTAGTACTTATAGCAACAAAACCAATGACCCAAAACTTGGTTGCCTCGTCAAAACTCTACATCTGAGAGTTCTAGTCCCTATATACAGGCTACATCATGATATTAGCTGGATAGTACCATAATATTATACTGTCATCGAACTTACAAAAGTTTGCCAAGTTTCAGTACAAATAAATATCAGGAAGTCGATAAATATGGTTTGCAATATTTAGAAAATCTTTTATTTACATACAAATATTGCTAGTTAAATAAAAGTTGATATCTTCGAATGAAGACATTGATGTAGCATCAGGTCTAGGTGGCCATGTCATTGCAATATAGGTAACTGAAGTAGTAAAATACAAAATTTAGCATCGATAAAGCCTTTACAAGTTGCTAAATTCCTTTCATCAAGTTGAAAAGAGCTGGTGAGATTTCAACGGCTGCACAGATTCTATTGAATCATAATTAAGAACCATCTCGCAAAATAGGGCTTTCAAGTAAAAAAAAATCGCAACTAAATCGGACCATCCGCCACGGCGCTACGATGCACGGACAGATATACAGACACACCTCGTTTTTGCTTCGGAGGCTAATAAAAATAGTAGTAAAAATTTTAATAAAATATAGTAAGTATCTATATAATTTCCATTGGTAGTAATTTTGTGTTATTCTGATTCTAACCCTGGCTTTCTAGTGAATAAAACAAAAGTACTCTTTTGTTTTATTCGCTCATCACAACGCGCAGCACGGTCGCGCGTTTTTCCGCGCCGTAATTCGCGTCACCGGTCGAGCCGCGCGAGCTGTGGCCGGGCCGTAAGGCGATAGCCGGTTGCGGTAGTAGTAGTTGTTCTGTGGTATGAAGGGCTCAGTGAATTTGGCCCCACTTTTTTTGATTTTCAGATTTTTGATATTTTTAATTATTTGTTCGTCGTTCGTTCTTTAATGTTCGATTGTAAAAATTGTTTGTTCGTCTTTTATTTATTTATAATTAATTAAACAAATGATCACCCTTAAGTTGGCCCCCCTTACTAGATATCTTTATTTTTATCACTTAGATTAATTAATTTTGATTAATTATCGTTTGTTCGACGACTATTGGTGATTGTTCGATCATAAAAACAATTAAATTCCCAATTATTATTTATTTTATATCTAATATGCAAACCATTACCTCACGCCTACATTGCGCATGCGCCAGCAGTCTAATGGCGACTGAGCGATGCGTAGTGCATGTCATTTAAAAAAATGACATTATAAATAATGCTCCATTTCGAATATCATCAAATTATACGATTTGAATGAAGTATTTATTCAACAGTGTGAGTACCTCGATTAAATATAAAGGTATTTAATTCTTATTAGGAAATATTGTAGGTAGTTCCGATAGTGGTAAATTTAACACGATACATAAAAAAAAAAATCTGCACATTTTTTGAGGTTAACTAATAGTACATCTAATATATACATCTTTAACAGAATTATAAATAGGCCTATCATTTTAGCAAAGAAACAAATTAAAAACAGTTGTATGATATACACACCCACACACATATGTACATATATAAGAAATTCATATTTAATTAGAGTAATTACTCTTTTTGTTTACTCAACCAACAGCTTTATGTGGCTTTATGAGTTAAGTACATATATTGGACGTAATGCATGTAAATGGACTATATAGACATTAGATGTTTTTCGATGATTATTAATAAGTACATAATTTATTAATAATGATTCTTTTACAACTAAACATTCGAAATGGAGCATTATTTATAATTTCATTTTTTTACATGACATGCACTACGCATCGCTCAGTCGCAAATAGACTGCTGGCGCATGCGCAATGTAGGCGTGAGGTAATGGTTTGCATATTAGATATAAAATAAATAATAATTGGGAATTTAATTGTTTTTATGATCGAACAATCACCAATAGTTGTCGAACAAACGATAATTAATCAAAATTAATTAATCTAAGTGATAAAAATAAAGATATCTAGTAAGGGGGGCCAACTTAAGGGTGATCATTTGTTTAATTAATTATAAATAAATAAAAGACGAACAAACAATTTTTACAATCGAACGTTAAAGAACGAACGACGAACAAATAATTAAAAATATCAAAAATCTGAAAATCAAAAAAAGTGGGGCCAAATTCACTGAGCCGGTATGAAGACCTTTATGAATGCAGTATTTAAACTTCTGTTTCTAACGTCACTCGTTCTTCAACTATTTCTCAAATTTAATTTCCTTATCCGCCCCTTTGCAATTTAAATGCGTCCTATAATTATCATCACATAGAAGACACAGCTTTGCGTGTTCACCGCAAAAAAGACGCCCTTTGTCGTATCACCTCGATTTGAGGATACTCTCCTGACAGCCTCAGCTAGTGCCGGAATCCTGGGAGTTGACATATCGAATTACGTTCAGTTTCGCGGTCATTTGGAAGGCAAGGCTAAGCTAGCCTCCAAAAAGCTCGGTGTGCTTAGCAGAGCGAAACAGTACTTTTTGCCGGTCCATCGCCTTCAACTTTATAAGGCACAGGTTCGGCCTCACATAGAGTACTGTTCGCATCTCTGGGCCGGAGCTCCTCAGTACCAGCTTCTTCCTCTTGATCGCATTCAGCGTAGAGCGGTTCGAATCGTTGACGACCAGGCCATTTCGAAACAGCTTGACTCTTTGGCATTGCGCAGAGATGTAGGTTCTCTCTGTGTCTTTTATCGTATATATCATGGAGAGTGTTCCGACGAGTTGTTTGGATTAATTCCTGCCGCCGAATTCCACCATCGGACATCGCGTCAAAACTTGAAGTTCCATCCTCACCATCTCGATGTCTGGAAATCCACAACTGTGCGTTTCTCCCGACACTTTTTACCTCGCACTACTCTGTTGTGGAACCAATTACCGGCAGGGGTATTTCCGAACGGATACGACATAGGGACCTTCAAGAAAAGAGCTTACTCATTCTTAAAAGGCCGGCAACGCAACTGCAAGACCTCTGGTATTGCAGATGTCCATGGGCGGCGGTGATCACTTACCATCAGGTGCACCTCTTGCTCGTTTGCCCCCTCTTCTATAAAAAAAAAAAAAAAAAAACATAATTGACGCCCCGTTAATCGAGTTGATAGTGACCGTGACTATGCAATGAATGGAGCTCGGGTTCGATTACCGACACGGATTGGTATTTGTGTAATGAGCGCAGATTTTTGTATTTCTAAATTTGGGTATTTATTAAATAGGTTTATAATATATACCACTATACCACTCATACCATAAACAAATGTTTTTTTTTGTTTTAGGGTTAGATCAAGGAACTTATATTATATATTATATATTATATATTATATATTATATATTATATATTATATATTATATATTATATATTATATATTATATATTATATATTATATATTATATATTATATATTATACTAGCGGCCCGCCCCGGCTTCGCACGGGAAAAACATGATTAAAATCGATCCAGTAGTTTTGATTTATTCATTACTACCCGTGGCCCGCACGCGTTTTTGGAGTAAAACGATTCCCCTTTCCCTATGAAGACTTCCTGCTATCTTTGGAATATCAAAATTCATATAGGTACTACATTTTTAGTTTTTATATTTTTAACTATTTCTTTTATTTTTACAATTAATATATTATGGAATGTCTTTATATACAACGTTCACAGCTTTCTTGCCATTAGACAATACAAATATGTTTTCTTTAGAGGTTACTCTTGAAAGAGCGATATATAGTTGGCCATGTAAAAAGCAGTCAACGCTCAAATCTAAGCCTGGCAACTCAACTCAACTCAATTTTTGAGATCTAAAATATTGTTTTACCTAAGTAATCGATAGGTTGAAAAATTTCGATGCTATGTCAAAAAATATTTTATTTTTAATTTTCTTCATTGATAAATCCCAAACAAATTGACCGATTTTGATTAAATTAACGGAACATAAGCTGATAATATTTTTAAGTCAATCGGTAAATTAACTTGAAAGTTATGCTAAAAATAACGTATGAAAAGCTATAAGTTTGAGAATTAGATTCGATTTTGATTTTTGAAACGGCATTTGACGTAGTTTTTTAAGTACTAAAATATCGTAGAACACCAAAAAATGATTGGTTGAAAAATTTCGAAGCTATGTCGAAAAAAACACTTTTTCAAAATTTTTCGTCAACGATTACTCTCAAACAGATAAACCGATTTTGATGCAATTTATTTATTAGACATAGTTTTTTGACGAATAGAGCTGATTAGTTTTTCTACTCAATCGGTACATAAATCTGGAAGTTATATTAAAAAAATACTGTTTCGTCAAAATTTTTTTGGTGTTTTTTCAAAATTTCTCAAAATCTCCCGAACCGAATCGGTTCAAATTTTCAGGAAATCTAAGTTGCGCAGAATCCAACCGCGTTTCGATCGGTCTAGCCGTTCAAAAGTTATGAGATGTTTACATACACACCTTCACACACCCACACACACATACACACACACACACACATACATACATACATACATACATACATACATACATACATACATACATACATACATACATACATACATACATACATACATACATACATACATACATACATACATACATACATACATACATACATACATACATACATACATACATACATACATACATACATACATACATACATACATACATACATACATACATACATACATACATACATACATACATACATACATACATACATACATACATACATACATACATACATACATACATACATACATACATACATACATACATACATACATACATACATACATACATACATACATACATACATACATACATACATACATACATACATACATACATACATACATACATACATACATACATACATACATACATACATACATACATACATACATACATACATACATACATACATACATACATACATACATACATACATACATACATACATACATACATACATACATACATACATACATACATACATACATACATACATACATACATACATACATACATACATACATACATACATACATACATACATACATACATACATACATACATACATACATACATACATACATACATACATACATACATACATACATACATACATACATACATACATACATACATACATACATACATACATACATACATACATACATACATACATACATACATACATACATACATACATACATACATACATACATACATACATACATACATACATACATACATACATACATACATACATACATACATACATACATACATACATACATACATACATACATACATACATACATACATACATACATACATACATACATACATACATACATACATACATACATACATACATACATACATACATACATACATACATACATACATACATACATACATACATACATACATACATACATACATACATACATACATACATACATACATACATACATACATACATACATACATACATACATACATACATACATACATACATACATACATACATACATACATACATACATACATACATACATACATACATACATACATACATACATACATACATACATACATACATACATACATACATACATACATACATACATACATACATACATACATACATACATACATACATACATACATACATACATACATACATACATACATACATACATACATACATACATACATACATACATACATACATACATACATACATACATACATACATACATACATACATACATACATACATACATACATACATACATACATACATACATACATACATACATACATACATACATACTAGTGATGGGCCGAATGTGGTTTGAACCGAATTCGAACTTCGGCCGAACATTCGGTGAAAATACAAAATTCGGCCGAATTTCGGCCGAACTTCGGTTTAATTTTGAGGCGCTTTCTTAAAAGCGACACGTCGTGACTTTTTTACGAATTTGCTTAAAATTTAATTATTTTATACTAGCTATTTACCTATTTTACTATTTACTACTAGCTATTATATTGTCCGCGGCTTCGCTCGCGTAAAGTAAGAGAAAAAAAGTATCCTGTCACTCCATCCCTTCAACTATCTCCACTTAAAAAATCACGTCAATTCGTCGCTCCGTTTTGCCATGAAAGACGGACAAGCAAACAGATACACTTTCCCATTTATAATTTTAGTATGGATATATAGGATATCGTTAATGGGTTTCGCAACGCACGTGAATTAATGACGTAACAGCAAAATTTTGATACATTGAGTTCCAATTTAGGCATGGATTTTTATTTTTAACTTTCTGCTACTTAGGTATATAGATAAGGAAGTTACTGATTTTGCTCCGATTTTTGAAAATCGAGTTGTCATCGAGAATGTAGCTCAAAAACATTTTAGACCTCAAACATTTCGTTGAATGCCATTTGAAGGATGAAAACCGATCATCGTTTTCAAAATATACAGCTTTTTAAAACTGAAATTGCTGTCATTTATAACAATAGTCAGGATTTTGAACCTTGAAAAAAATGCTAACAAAAACTATAGCTTTTGTTCCTTTGAGCCTAAATACCTCAATTTAGCGGACCGTTTCAAGGATAGCCTGCAGGGTCAACTGACTTACATATTTTTTTACCTTTTCTTCGACATTTTTTAAACTACCGATTTTGGAGCTACTTAAACCATTCACAGGTAAAAATTACGTTGAATGCAATTAAAAAGATCTAAATCATCATGTTTTAAAATATATGCATCTTCATTTATATCATACTTTTGATTTTCAACTTCCCGCTACGTATGGAACATTTTCTAACTATTTTCGCGATGACGTCAGTATGTCTGTATATATGAGAGAGTGTATGGTTGTATGTATGTATGTATGTATGTATATAAATATTTCATAACTTTTGAACGGCTTGACCGATCGAAACGCGGTTAATGGCATTGATCTAGATTCTGCTCAATTTTGCTTCCAACAATTTTAACCAATTCGGACTAGAATATTTTGATAAATTTTGAAAAAATTTCAAAAAAAATTGACGAAACGTATTTTTTTAATATAATTTACAGATTAATGTATCGGTTGAGTATAAAATTTTATCACCTCTTTTTAAAAAACTGCGCCTAATTCATAAATTGTATCATAATCGGTTAATCCGTTCGGAAGTTATCGTTGACGAAAAAATTTGGAAAAAGTGTTTTTTCGACATAAATTCGAAATTTTTTCAAATACAGTTTCACAGATCAAAATTAAATCAAGTTTTCAAAACTTACGGCTTTTCAAATATTAATATTTTGTTGTTTACAGCAAACTTAGCATGTTTAAAATGACTTTCAGACTAATATACCGATTGACTTAAAGTCTAATCAGCTTTTCTCTCTATAAATTGCGTCAAATAAGCAAATTGCACCAAAATCGGTTGATTTATTTGGGATTCAGTAATATCGAAAATTCAAAAAAAAATTTTTTTGATATTGTTTCCACGTTTCTGAGTCTGTAAATTACGTAGCTATGAAAACATTTTAGAGGTCAAAAATTGCGTTTAATGGCAATCGAAAGACCAAAATCAATCATCGTTTTTAAAATATATAGCATTTCAAAAATTTTGAAATTACTGTCATTTACAACGACTTCTATGTACTAACGAATATTTGTAACAAATTTATGATTTTTGAACTCTGAAAAAATCTGTAATGTGCTAAGATATAGATAAAGATCTAGTAGAAAGTTTCAGGGATGACCTGCAGGGTCAACCGTTTTACATATTTTTTGAACTTTTCGAACTCAAAAATCTATGCTGAAGTTTTTTCACTTTTGTTTTTATGTTTTTTTATTTAGCGGGATGTTTCAGGGATGGCCTGCTAGATCGACTGTTTTTTTCGAAAGTATAGTATAGCCTATGTTACTCGTTAAAGAAAGGTGAAAGATTTTTTCAAATCGGTTTAGTAGTTTTTGAGTTTAGATGACACAATATATAAAAATATAGAATACAAATTTTTCCTCTTTATAACATTAGCATAGATTTCAAGCAAATTAGTGCAAGAAGATACTTTCTTCTAGTGCCGAATGTTCGGCATTTAAACCGAATTTCGGCCGAATGTCGAAGTTCGGTTCAAGTTGCCGAAATTCGGTTAAACCGAATGTAAAACGAATTTCGGCCCATCCCTAATACATACATACATACATACATACATACATACATACATACATACATACATACATACATACATACATACATACATACATACATACATACATACATACATACATACATACATACATACATACATACATACATACATACATACATACATACATACATACATACATACATACATACATACATACATACATACATACATACATACATACATACATACATACATACATACATACATACATACATACATACATACATACATACATACATACATACATACATACATACATACATACATACATACATACATACATACATACATACATACATACATACATACATACATACATACATACATACATACATACATACATACATACATACATACATACATACATACATACATACATACATACATACATACATACATACATACATACATACATACATACATACATACATACATACATACATACATACATACATACATACATACATACATACATACATACATACATACATACATACATACATACATACATACATACATACATACATACATACATACATACATACATACATACATACATACATACATACATACATACATACATACATACATACATACATACATACATACATACATACATACATACATACATACATACATACATACATACATACATACATACATACATACATACATACATACATACATACATACATACATACATACATACATACATACATACATACATACATACATACATACATACATACATACATACATACATACATACATACATACATACATACATACATACATACATACATACATACATACATACATACATACATACATACATACATACATACATACATACATACATACATACATACATACATACATACATACATACATACATACATACATACATACATACATACATACATACATACATACATACATACATACATACATACATACATACATACATACATACATACATACATACATACATACATACATACATACATACATACATACATACATACATACATACATACATACATACATACATACATACATACATACATACATACATACATACATACATACATACATACATACATACATACATACATACATACATACATACATACATACATACATACATACATACATACATACATACATACATACATACATACATACATACATACATACATACATACATACATACATACATACATACATACATACATACATACATACATACATACATACATACATACATACATACATACATACATACATACATACATACATACATACATACATACATACATACATACATACATACATACATACATACATACATACATACATACATACATACATACATACATACATACATACATACATACATACATACATACATACATACATACATACATACATACATACATACATACATACATACATACATACATACATACAGACAGACAGACAGACAGACAGACAGACAGACAGACAGACAGACAGACAGACAGACAGACAGACAGACAGACAGACAGACAGACAGACAGACAGACAGACAGACAGACAGACAGACAGACAGACAGACAGACAGACAGACAGACAGACAGACAGACAGACAGACAGACAGACAGACAGACAGACAGACAGACAGACAGACAGACAGACAGACAGACAGACAGACAGACAGACAGACAGACAGACAGACAGACAGACAGACAGACAGACAGACAGACAGACAGACAGACAGACAGACAGACAGACAGACAGACAGACAGACAGACAGACAGACAGACAGACAGACAGACAGACAGACAGACAGACAGACAGACAGACAGACAGACAGACAGACAGACAGACAGACAGACAGACAGACAGACAGACAGACAGACAGACAGACAGACAGACAGACAGACAGACAGACAGACAGACAGACAGACAGACAGACAGACAGACAGACAGACAGACAGACAGACAGACAGACAGACAGACAGACAGACAGACAGACAGACAGACAGACAGACAGACAGACAGACAGACAGACAGACAGACAGACAGACAGACAGACAGACAGACAGACAGACAGACAGACAGACAGACAGACAGACAGACAGACAGACAGACAGACAGACAGACAGACAGACAGACAGACAGACAGACAGACAGACAGACAGACAGACAGACAGACAGACAGACAGACAGACAGACAGACAGACAGACAGACAGACAGACAGACAGACAGACAGACAGACAGACAGACAGACAGACAGACAGACAGACAGACAGACAGACAGACAGACAGACAGACAGACAGACAGACAGACAGACAGACAGACAGACAGACAGACAGACAGACAGACAGACAGACAGACAGACAGACAGACAGACAGACAGACAGACAGACAGACAGACAGACAGACAGACAGACAGACAGACAGACAGACAGACAGACAGACAGACAGACAGACAGACAGACAGACAGACAGACAGACAGACAGACAGACAGACAGACAGACAGACAGACAGACAGACAGACAGACAGACAGACAGGCAGGCAGGCAGGCAGGCAGGCAGGCAGGCAGGCAGGCAGGCAGGCAGGCAGGCAGGCAGGCAGGCAGGCAGGCAGGCAGGCAGGCAGGCAGGCAGGCAGGCAGGCAGGCAGGCAGGCAGGCAGGCAGGCAGGCAGGCAGGCAGGCAGGCAGGCAGGCAGGCAGGCAGGCAGGCAGGCAGGCAGGCAGGCAGGCAGGCAGGCAGGCAGGCAGGCAGGCAGGCAGGCAGGCAGGCAGGCAGGCAGGCAGGCAGGCAGGCAGGCAGGCAGGCAGGCAGGCAGGCAGGCAGGCAGGCAGGCAGGCAGGCAGGCAGGCAGGCAGGCAGGCAGGCAGGCAGGCAGGCAGGCAGGCAGGCAGGCAGGCAGGCAGGCAGGCAGGCAGGCAGGCAGGCAGGCAGGCAGGCAGGCAGGCAGGCAGGCAGGCAGGCAGGCAGGCAGGCAGGCAGGCAGGCAGGCAGGCAGGCAGGCAGGCAGGCAGGCAGGCAGGCAGGCAGGCAGGCAGGCAGGCAGGCAGGCAGGCAGGCAGGCAGGCAGGCAGGCAGGCAGGCAGGCAGGCAGGCAGGCAGGCAGGCAGGCAGGCAGGCAGGCAGGCAGGCAGGCAGGCAGGCAGGCAGGCAGGCAGGCAGGCAGGCAGGCAGGCAGGCAGGCAGGCAGGCAGGCAGGCAGGCAGGCAGGCAGGCAGGCAGGCAGGCAGGCAGGCAGGCAGGCAGGCAGGCAGGCAGGCAGGCAGGCAGGCAGGCAGGCAGGCAGGCAGGCAGGCAGGCAGGCAGGCAGGCAGGCAGGCAGGCAGGCAGGCAGGCAGGCAGGCAGGCAGGCAGGCAGGCAGGCAGGCAGGCAGGCAGGCAGGCAGGCAGGCAGGCAGGCAGGCAGGCAGGCAGGCAGGCAGGCAGGCAGGCAGGCAGGCAGGCAGGCAGGCAGGCAGGCAGGCAGGCAGGCAGGCAGGCAGGCAGGCAGGCAGGCAGGCAGGCAGGCAGGCAGGCAGGCAGGCAGGCAGGCAGGCAGGCAGGCAGGCAGGCAGGCAGGCAGGCAGGCAGGCAGGCAGGCAGGCAGGCAGGCAGGCAGGCAGGCAGGCAGGCAGGCAGGCAGGCAGGCAGGCAGGCAGGCAGGCAGGCAGGCAGGCAGGCAGGCAGGCAGGCAGGCAGGCAGGCAGGCAGGCAGGCAGGCAGGCAGGCAGGCAGGCAGGCAGGCAGGCAGGCAGGCAGGCAGGCAGGCAGGCAGGCAGGCAGGCAGGCAGGCAGGCAGGCAGGCAGGCAGGCAGGCAGGCAGGCAGGCAGGCAGGCAGGCAGGCAGGCAGGCAGGCAGGCAGGCAGGCAGGCAGGCAGGCAGGCAGGCAGGCAGGCAGGCAGGCAGGCAGGCAGGCAGGCAGGCAGGCAGGCAGGCAGGCAGGCAGGCAGGCAGGCAGGCAGGCAGGCAGGCAGGCAGGCAGGCAGGCAGGCAGGCAGGCAGGCAGGCAGGCAGGCAGGCAGGCAGGCAGGCAGGCAGGCAGGCAGGCAGGCAGGCAGGCAGGCAGGCAGGCAGGCAGGCAGGCAGGCAGGCAGGCAGGCAGGCAGGCAGGCAGGCAGGCAGGCAGGCAGGCAGGCAGGCAGGCAGGCAGGCAGGCAGGCAGGCAGGCAGGCAGGCAGGCAGGCAGGCAGGCAGGCAGGCAGGCAGGCAGGCAGGCAGGCAGGCAGGCAGGCAGGCAGGCAGGCAGGCAGGCAGGCAGGCAGGCAGGCAGGCAGGCAGGCAGGCAGGCAGGCAGGCAGGCAGGCAGGCAGGCAGGCAGGCAGGCAGGCAGGCAGGCAGGCAGGCAGGCAGGCAGGCAGGCAGGCAGGCAGGCAGGCAGGCAGGCAGGCAGGCAGGCAGGCAGGCAGGCAGGCAGGCAGGCAGGCAGGCAGGCAGGCAGGCAGGCAGGCAGGCAGGCAGGCAGGCAGGCAGGCAGGCAGGCAGGCAGGCAGGCAGGCAGGCAGGCAGGCAGGCAGGCAGGCAGGCAGGCAGGCAGGCAGGCAGGCAGGCAGGCA
Organism: Apodemia mormo; assembly: GCA_036924255.1. NCBI lineage: Eukaryota > Metazoa > Arthropoda > Insecta > Lepidoptera > Riodinidae > Apodemia > Apodemia mormo. The sequence goes on along the minus strand of JAUPFN010000024.1, from coordinate 15,429,067 downwards.
GGCAGGCAGGCAGGCAGGCAGGCAGGCAGGCAGGCAGGCAGGCAGGCAGGCAGGCAGGCAGGCAGGCAGGCAGGCAGGCAGGCAGGCAGGCAGGCAGGCAGGCAGGCAGGCAGGCAGGCAGGCAGGCAGGCAGGCAGGCAGGCAGGCAGGCAGGCAGGCAGGCAGGCAGGCAGGCAGGCAGGCAGGCAGGCAGGCAGGCAGGCAGGCAGGCAGGCAGGCAGGCAGGCAGGCAGGCAGGCAGGCAGGCAGGCAGGCAGGCAGGCAGGCAGGCAGGCAGGCAGGCAGGCAGGCAGGCAGGCAGGCAGGCAGGCAGGCAGGCAGGCAGGCAGGCAGGCAGGCAGGCAGGCAGGCAGGCAGGCAGGCAGGCAGGCAGGCAGGCAGGCAGGCAGGCAGGCAGGCAGGCAGGCAGGCAGGCAGGCAGGCAGGCAGGCAGGCAGGCAGGCAGGCAGGCAGGCAGGCAGGCAGGCAGGCAGGCAGGCAGGCAGGCAGGCAGGCAGGCAGGCAGGCAGGCAGGCAGGCAGGCAGGCAGGCAGGCAGGCAGGCAGGCAGGCAGGCAGGCAGGCAGGCAGGCAGGCAGGCAGGCAGGCAGGCAGGCAGGCAGGCAGGCAGGCAGGCAGGCAGGCAGGCAGGCAGGCAGGCAGGCAGGCAGGCAGGCAGGCAGGCAGGCAGGCAGGCAGGCAGGCAGGCAGGCAGGCAGGCAGGCAGGCAGGCAGGCAGGCAGGCAGGCAGGCAGGCAGGCAGGCAGGCAGGCAGGCAGGCAGGCAGGCAGGCAGGCAGGCAGGCAGGCAGGCAGGCAGGCAGGCAGGCAGGCAGGCAGGCAGGCAGGCAGGCAGGCAGGCAGGCAGGCAGGCAGGCAGGCAGGCAGGCAGGCAGGCAGGCAGGCAGGCAGGCAGGCAGGCAGGCAGGCAGGCAGGCAGGCAGGCAGGCAGGCAGGCAGGCAGGCAGGCAGGCAGGCAGGCAGGCAGGCAGGCAGGCAGGCAGGCAGGCAGGCAGGCAGGCAGGCAGGCAGGCAGGCAGGCAGGCAGGCAGGCAGGCAGGCAGGCAGGCAGGCAGGCAGGCAGGCAGGCAGGCAGGCAGGCAGGCAGGCAGGCAGGCAGGCAGGCAGGCAGGCAGGCAGGCAGGCAGGCAGGCAGGCAGGCAGGCAGGCAGGCAGGCAGGCAGGCAGGCAGGCAGGCAGGCAGGCAGGCAGGCAGGCAGGCAGGCAGGCAGGCAGGCAGGCAGGCAGGCAGGCAGGCAGGCAGGCAGGCAGGCAGGCAGGCAGGCAGGCAGGCAGGCAGGCAGGCAGGCAGGCAGGCAGGCAGGCAGGCAGGCAGGCAGGCAGGCAGGCAGGCAGGCAGGCAGGCAGGCAGGCAGGCAGGCAGGCAGGCAGGCAGGCAGGCAGGCAGGCAGGCAGGCAGGCAGGCAGGCAGGCAGGCAGGCAGGCAGGCAGGCAGGCAGGCAGGCAGGCAGGCAGGCAGGCAGGCAGGCAGGCAGGCAGGCAGGCAGGCAGGCAGGCAGGCAGGCAGGCAGGCAGGCAGGCAGGCAGGCAGGCAGGCAGGCAGGCAGGCAGGCAGGCAGGCAGGCAGGCAGGCAGGCAGGCAGGCAGGCAGGCAGGCAGGCAGGCAGGCAGGCAGGCAGGCAGGCAGGCAGGCAGGCAGGCAGGCAGGCAGGCAGGCAGGCAGACAGACAGACAGACAGACAGACAGACAGACAGACAGACAGACAGACAGACAGACAGACAGACAGACAGACAGACAGACAGACAGACAGACAGACAGACAGACAGACAGACAGACAGACAGACAGACAGACAGACAGACAGACAGACAGACAGACAGACAGACAGACAGACAGACAGACAGACAGACAGACAGACAGACAGACAGACAGACAGACAGACAGACAGACAGACAGACAGACAGACAGACAGACAGACAGACAGACAGACAGACAGACAGACAGACAGACAGACAGACAGACAGACAGACAGACAGACAGACAGACAGACAGACAGACAGACAGACAGACAGACAGACAGACAGACAGACAGACAGACAGACAGACAGACAGACAGACAGACAGACAGACAGACAGACAGACAGACAGACAGACAGACAGACAGACAGACAGACAGACAGACAGACAGACAGACAGACAGACAGACAGACAGACAGACAGACAGACAGACAGACAGACAGACAGACAGACAGACAGACAGACAGACAGACAGACAGACAGACAGACAGACAGACAGACAGACAGACAGACAGACAGACAGACAGACAGACAGACAGACAGACAGACAGACAGACAGACAGACAGACAGACAGACAGACAGACAGACAGACAGACAGACAGACAGACAGACAGACAGACAGACAGACAGACAGACAGACAGACAGACAGACAGACAGACAGACAGACAGACAGACAGACAGACAGACAGACAGACAGACAGACAGACAGACAGACAGACAGACAGACAGACAGACAGACAGACAGACAGACAGACAGACAGACAGACAGACAGACAGACAGACAGACAGACAGACAGACAGACAGACAGACAGACAGACAGACAGACAGACAGACAGACAGACAGACAGACAGACAGACAGACAGACAGACAGACAGACAGACAGACAGACAGACAGACAGACAGACAGACAGACAGACAGACAGACAGACAGACAGACAGACAGACAGACAGACAGACAGACAGACAGACAGACAGACAGACAGACAGACAGACAGACAGACAGACAGACAGACAGACAGACAGACAGACAGACAGACAGACAGACAGACAGACAGACAGACAGACAGACAGACAGACAGACAGACAGACAGACAGACAGACAGACAGACAGACAGACAGACAGACAGACAGACAGACAGACAGACAGACAGACAGACAGACAGACAGACAGACAGACAGACAGACAGACAGACAGACAGACAGACAGACAGACAGACAGACAGACAGACAGACAGACAGACAGACAGACAGACAGACAGACAGACAGACAGACAGACAGACAGACAGACAGACAGACAGACAGACAGACAGACAGACAGACAGACAGACAGACAGACAGACAGACAGACAGACAGACAGACAGACAGACAGACAGACAGACAGACAGACAGACAGACAGACAGACAGACAGACAGACAGACAGACAGACAGACAGACAGACAGACAGACAGACAGACAGACAGACAGACAGACAGACAGACAGACAGACAGACAGACAGACAGACAGACAGACAGACAGACAGACAGACAGACAGACAGACAGACAGACAGACAGACAGACAGACAGACAGACAGACAGACAGACAGACAGACAGACAGACAGACAGACAGACAGACAGACAGACAGACAGACAGACAGACAGACAGACAGACAGACAGACAGACAGACAGACAGACAGACAGACAGACAGACAGACAGACAGACAGACAGACAGACAGACAGACAGACAGACAGACAGACAGACAGACAGACAGACAGACAGACAGACAGACAGACAGACAGACAGACAGACAGACAGACAGACAGACAGACAGACAGACAGACAGACAGACAGACAGACAGACAGACAGACAGACAGACAGACAGACAGACAGACAGACAGACAGACAGACAGACAGACAGACAGACAGACAGACAGACAGACAGACAGACAGACAGACAGACAGACAGACAGACAGACAGACAGACAGACAGACAGACAGACAGACAGACAGACAGACAGACAGACAGACAGACAGACAGACAGACAGACAGACAGACAGACAGACAGACAGACAGACAGACAGACAGACAGACAGACAGACAGACAGACAGACAGACAGACAGACAGACAGACAGACAGACAGACAGACAGACAGACAGACAGACAGACAGACAGACAGACAGACAGACAGACAGACAGACAGACAGACAGACAGACAGACAGACAGACAGACAGACAGACAGACAGACAGACAGACAGACAGACAGACAGACAGACAGACAGACAGACAGACAGACAGACAGACAGACAGACAGACAGACAGACAGACAGACAGACAGACAGACAGACAGACAGACAGACAGACAGACAGACAGACAGACAGACAGACAGACAGACAGACAGACAGACAGACAGACAGACAGACAGACAGACAGACAGACAGACAGACAGACAGACAGACAGACAGACAGACAGACAGACAGACAGACAGACAGACAGACAGACAGACAGACAGACAGACAGACAGACAGACAGACAGACAGACAGACAGACAGACAGACAGACAGACAGACAGACAGACAGACAGACAGACAGACAGACATACTGACGTCATCGTGAAAATAGTCGGAAAAGATTCCTAGGACCTCTGAACGTGGACATCTGGGAAAAACTCGATTTTCGAAAATCGGGGTAAAATCAGTAACTTCCTTATCTACATACGTAGTGGGAAGTTTTTTTTTCAAATAGCCTATGTCACTCAGTGAAAAAAAATGAAAAATAAAATGAAAAGTAAGTAAGTAAAGTAGTCAAAAACTGGTTTGCTAAATCACGTTTTTTTACATTGATTGTTAAATAACAATTTTACAAAAATTATACGATATACCTGAAGATATTATCTAAGGAATGTGCTAACTTATTACATGATAGAATGAACTTTACTTGATCATATAAAATTCCGAAAACAGGAAAAATTATTTGTAAATACTATTTCTAATCATCCACATGATTTTTATATGGTAATATTTAGTTAAAAAAAGGAATGTACTAAATTTTGGTTTTCAGCTGAAGTGCTATATTTATTTATCCGAAAATTAACACGTTTCCCTGCGGTTTCAGAACACACCGCGCGCGCGGTGCCCGACCGGCCGGTAACCCCGCAACCGCTATGCCCCTGCATTTTAAATCTGTAATATCTTCGAAAATATTCATTTAAATTACATGCTGTAAACGGCCACATTGATCTATATTAAATCAACAATATATTTAAGGTATTTAATTGGATAGGGATTAGTGCTGTATTGCTTAAAATTGCTTTGAAAAAAAGTCATTATTTCTCGTAAAAAGTAAATGACAAAAAAATGCTATTGTGGGTTATCTATAAGAGCTAGACATATACTATCGCGGACTTTTCTGTAGACCTTTTCAAGGTGTACAAATGCTTAGTACATTATTTTGATAAATCTCGTAGGGTTTAGCCTGCGTTTGCAATATAAGCGAAAAAATATATAAATATTTACGACATGACATCAGAAAACTCAAAAATTGCAGTATTTCTCTACAATATATTGAATGTTATTATACACATAAACCTTCCTCTTTAATCACTCTATCTATTACAAAAAACCGCATCATAATCCGTTGCGGAGTTTTAAAGATTTAAGCATACATAGGGACATAGGGACAGACAGAGAAAGCGACTTTGTTTTATACTACAGTACCCGGCGATAAATATTGCACATCGAACTTTGGAAAGAGACAATCGGATAATTTCGGCTTCGTAAAGCGTTATCTCTGTCCCACACTACCTATGTGACGTTTAGTCAGTCGTTGTTCAAGTACGATAGAGTGCAGTCGCGTCCCGAAAAAATATATATATTTAGAGTTGATAACACCCACAAATTTAAATAATTTAAAGTTGTAATATGGCATCTTTCGGAAAAAGAGGGAAACCTTTACGAGGTCAGTCACGTGAAATTATCTACAATGTTTATAAATACTTTGTAAGCGAAGCTGATAGATTTAAAAAAAAAGTAGATGAAAATGTAAGTTGTTATTTTAAGAAGATTCAAGAGCGAGTTGCAAATGCCACTGGAATTTCAAGAAGAACTTTGAACAATATATTAAACGAAGTCAGTACTGAAACACATTCGACTGAAATTAAGTTCAGCACTCCAAAAAAAGGGAGACCAAAAAAGCAATTTCGTTTGGATATGGACGATTTTGATTACGATGTTGTTGAAGAATGGTGTATGATTTTCACTTACGATTTAATGAACTGCCAACAATAAAATCATTAAAAGCTAAGTTATCTGAAGCTATTAATTACAACGGGTCTGAAAAAACATTGAGAAAAATACTTCATGACATGGGATTTCAGTTCACTAAAATGGAAGATAATCGAAAAATTCTAATGGAAAAGCACGACGTTAGTCTCAAACGAATGGAATATCTTGATAAAATACGCAAATTTCGCGAAACAGGAAAAAATATCGTCTACATGGATGAGTCATATATACATGCATCCCACACTAAAGGGAAATCTTGGAGTGACGATAAGAAAAAAGGAGTAAAAAAGCCAATTTCAAAAGGTCAACGTTTGATAATAGTTCATGCGGGAAATGAAAAAGGCTTTGTACCCGGTGCTTTTTTAACGTATAAATCCACGGACACTACAGGTGACTATCACAATGAAATGAATAACGATAACTATGAGAAATGGCTGGTTAACCAATTAATCCCAAATATACCCAGTGATTCTGTTCTAGTTATCGACAACGCACCCTATCACAACAAGTATGTTGAGAGACCCCCCAACTCAAACACCATTAAACGGGAAATGATCAACTGGTTAAACAGACATGAAATTCCAGTTGATCCAAAATTAACAAAAACCCAGATTTACGCTATTATATGTCAGCACAAGGAGAGGTATACAGAGTTTTCTGTGGACAAAATACTTGCCGAACATGGGCACACTGTGTTGCGATTGCCACCATATCATCCGGATTTTAATCCAATTGAAAATATATGGTCTCAACTGAAAGGCTATGTAGCCTCTAGAAATGTGGGTATGAACTTAACTACAGTAAAAACATTATTGACTGAAAAAATAAACATGATCGGCGCTGAAGAGTGGAAAAAGGTTTGCGATCATGCAATCAAATGTGAGAATGAATATAGAAGCATTCAACACAGTTTAGACAATTACACTGATAGATTAGTAATAAATACGGCTGATAGTGACAGTGATATTGACCTCTTTGAGAGCACAGATAGTGAAATGGAAGTAATTGAGAATTAGAATTATTATTATTTTTATTGCAATGTCTCATTTTAGCAATAGGTATAATGGTGTTTATTATGTACACTAAAGCTGTAATGTTCCAAAATAATTAAATACGTAAACATAATGTAAAAATGTTTTTTTTATTTTATTTTACCCCAACCTAAAGCCATCACTTATAGAAAAATTAGTGTATTTTATACAAAGAATAAAAATATCAAAAGAAGCAAATCATACTTGTTTTAACAGCTCCTAATAGGTACCGGACTGTTTGTATTTTGTGCGACAGAGATAACGCTCTACGAAGCCGAAATTAGCCGATTGTCTCTTTCCAAAGGTCGATGTGCAATATTTATCGCCGGGTACTGTATGTAGTTATATGAATTCCGATGATGATGTCAGTAGGTATGTCTGTACCTATGTGATTAAACCGCAGATATCCTTGACTAAAAAAATAAGAAATAGTGTTTCTTTCGCCATTACCTACTTTTACTTTTCTCAATATAGTTTTGCCTTTTTTAAATTCCAACTTTTGTATCTCATCAATTATTTTTTTATTTATCTAAGTACCTAATTATCTAGGTAAAATTGCTCTATTTTAAAGGGAAAATAGTTTTGCGAAATATAACATATGTACATACATATCTTCACGCCAGATCCCTTATGGCGCGTCCAAACTTGAACAATTTACCGTACATGCGTTAGCATCATAGTAGTCTGTGCCGTACATTATCCCGTGACTGTGCCAGACAAGCGTGTCAGTACCGATTAATGTTGACGTATTTTGTTACGCGTACAATTGTCACGACCTGCAGTACGGTTGAATCCATTCCGAATACTGAAAGCAACTGCCGAACGGCGAACACAGAATAAACGGCCGAACAATGTACGAAATTATGATCTACTAGCCGGGCGCAGAGTGGACGCTGGTCTGTGTACTGTTTATCTATATTAATTTTCTCTTTGGTGTACTGTCACGCATCGAAGATACGTGTTACGAGCCGATCGATCGAAAATCTGTTTATTTCAAAGGATTTTCGCTATTGTCCGCGGACCAGGAGACGTCCACACTTGTATTCATGACACGCGTCAAAGTACGCCCTATGACACGGACATAGACAATGGGTTGGAGTGTACGCTATAAACATCGTTGTATACGTTGCTTAGTTTTGTACTGCGAGCTTAGATCAAATATACCATAGATTGTGGGTGGGTTCAAATGTGCAGGTATAATAAATGTAATTAAAATAATAATGTTGGTTAATATAATTCTGTGTTTACGTACTCGAATTGATAATGCGCCTCCACTACATTTTTGTTCTCGTTACCGAATATCTAAAAAAGTAGCTCTTCAAAATTTTGAGCAAAAAATAAGAAGCTACCTTAAGTACGTTTTAACAAAATTTCATTTCGGGTCGTATAAGGTATTTATTAGAGCTAAGGCTGATTTTGTAATACAGTTTTTTTTAATATGGTGTTTTGTTTTATTATCCATAAAATCATTTGTCCGACACGAAAATACGCACACAGATATATGTGCTAGAGGTAACACGGTGCCACGTTTTGTGTTAACATTTACGTATGGAACACTACAGACTACATCTATAGTATGTTTGATTTAAGACTGCGCCGTGTAGGCACGTGTAGCGATCGATGTGACCTTGTGGCTTGTGACCTTGTCAGTGCAACTTATACCGTCCACATTTAGCGTAACATGTCTTTAGCGATGCCACGCTGTCCGGTCCGTTGTAATGTTACAAGTGTAGACGCAGCTTTACGCGGTAGGCAGAGAGAACCGAGTGCCATATCTGATGGCCCTATAGCTATTGCAGTCTATACGTGAACACTTGCCTTTAAGGGCCCGATGACCGCGCGCCGCCAGTCAAATATAAAAAATCATTTTGTGAAGTAGTCTCTTAATAAGTTCAAAAATCATTAATTAAAAATCTTTAAATTAACCCGGATGATCCTGCAAATCATCCATGAAATCGTGTTTAAAACGATACTGTTTTAATTTTTAAAACTTTCGAATTTGATTATTGATTTTGATCTTTCACCGCAAACCGTTTTTCGATCAGCCAGGCCAGGCCAGGCCGTTTAAAATCTGTGAGAGATTTAATTACGTGCTCAGATACAGATTATACCGACGTCATTGAAAAATTTCACGTTTCTAGAATCTCAAATCATGGAGATCTGATGAAAACTCAATTTTTGTAAATAGCAGTTATATTAATAATCATAATTTTCCACGTGAAGTTTAAATTTTTTTTTAAATTATTTTTCAAGTATGTTATTTAAAATTGTTTTAATAATACTATAAAAATATGAGATAATTTAAACGCAGTAATTCTGCAAACCGTTGACTTTCCACTTCCAGTATCTCCAGTATTTTGCATCAGATCATCATCAATTTAAAATGAAATTACCTGAGAATTATAGGTACTCAATGAAACAAAACAAATCCTAATCGGTTCAGGCTTCTTCGAATAATCTCGTTAGTTTTATAATAGATGGCGTTAGTAGTAATAAGATTCCAATACAAAATGTATCTTATATCGATTTAACTCGTTAGTTTTATAATAATAGCGGCTCAAACAATCACAAACGCTACAAGAAAAAATAATGAAAAATAGACAAAAATAAATAACAAATGGAAAAAGTGAAATTCAAAAATAAAATCCTGAATCGCGATATCACAATTATTTATCTTGTAACACTATATACAAGTTTCAACGCTTCTCAAATGGAATTCGGTCCCCAGGCAGTACACCTTGCCTGGTCGGGAAGATTTTTCCCTTCCTTGTCTTTGTGTGACGTCATCGATTTCCACAGTAATGACGTCACCTGACAAGCAGCTGGCCCGCTGGTTCATCACTATGACCCTTTAGCGTTACGGACCAGCGGCGCCACAGATGGCGTTTATTTTTATAAACATTATTAGATATTATAACATCTAGACATGAACCACGTCGAAGCTGAAACCTAAAAGTGCGATACTTTTTCAGTAAAATGTACCACAAAAGTGCATAGATTACCGCCTAGTTTAGGGCTCGCTCCGCTCGTCCTAACAATTATTTAATAATAAATTGCATTGAGATTAAGTAGAGAACATCAGTATTTTAGGTAGGGTATATACAGTAGGTATGATATTGAAAAATAAAAATGTACTTTATTTCGTAACAAATAAAGCTGACATTTGTTTCTTACTTAACAGAGGGGAAAAACGTTCTGAGCAAGACAACGACATGAGTGGATGTTGTCCCTTTCTTGCAATTGCCAGTGTAAATAAAACTATCTGATGGCAGATTTTTATATATTCGGTAATCGTTAAATCCTGAATAAAAGGGATTGTAGATTGTAGATTGTATATCCCACATATCGATAAATACATTAGCATAAAATGTATTGTAAATTAACGCAGTGAGTTCTAAAATGTGCTTATTTTAATTACTACGTAATTACTTATGCAATGCAAAATATGTTTCTCAAATTAGTAGAATTACTTAGTAGTAATTTGCAAACTTCGCATGGCCGCACTTATATATGGCGATTGGCGCTTTATTTAGTAGAAAGAGACACACTCCACCCATGTCGTGGTACCAATGAAATTACATTCTATCCGGAATGTTCACACGCGCTTCAAAATCGTTCCGAAGAGTACCACGATATGGGTGGAGTGTGTCTCTTTCTACTAAACAAAGCGCCAATCGCCATATATAAGTGCGGCCATGCGTAGTTTGCAAATTACTACTAAGTAATTCTACAAATTTAAAAACAGTTTTTGCCTTGCATAATTAATTACGTGATAATTAAAATAAGCACATTTTAGAACTCACTGTGTTAATTACAATACATTTCATGCTAATGTATTTATCGACGTGTATGATTAAAAGGGATTTAACGATTACCGAATATATAAAAATCTACCATCAGATAGTTTTATTTACACTGGCAATTGCAAGAAAGGGACAACATCCACTCTTGTCGTTGTCTTGCTCAGAACGTTTTTCCCCTCTGTTAAGTAAGAAACAAATGTCAACTTTATTAGTAACGAAATAAAGTACATTTTTATTTTTCAAACATTGCTTCGTAACAATTGAAGTTATCATATATAAGTTCCTTGCGTGGTACTCTTCGGAACGATTTTGAAGCGCGTGTGAATATTCCGGTTAGAATGTAATTTCCTTGCTCACCACCCAAAATTTTGAATAACTGAATTTACTCAAAATTAGTCTATAACTATTGAATCCGAATGAAATACAATAGGTATATTATGTATACTGACAACTGGCTTAGGTGCACCATACCTACAATATTATTGCACATTACTTTTATTGTACTGGTGATTTTGTTAAGTAAACAATTCCATACACTCAAGTAAAAACTCCCGTTCTTTAATCTTTTTTTAGCATTTTTGCTCGCCATTTTGCTTAAGTTTACGACACGATCCATGGGCGTACCCAGGTTCTGGGCCAGAAGGGGGCAACTGTAACATTTTAAGACTATTTGTTATCTTATTGTATTTTATCTACAACAATAGATAGTTAGTATATAGAGAGGTAAACAAATTCCCTGCCTCCCCTTTGGTACGCCCATGACATGATCATACATTAAAACACCGTGACTGACCGAACACGACCGCCCCAAACTCTGAAGTGAAAAATATTCTGCAATATTAACCCTACACAGTGCAAGAAAATAATATTATCAATAAAAATTAAACTTGCTCAAACTTTCGTTCAATCATTGTGCAATCTTCAATACCTATTGGCTATTAACCCTAAACAACAACAACAACAACAACAACATATCTTCACGCCAGATCCCTTACGGGGTAGGCAGAGAGAACCGAGTGCCATACATCACGATCCTTGCAGGCTTGTCTCGCTTCTTCCACATTCATCACTCTCTTCATACACACACGCCGGTTGCGAAGACTCTTGACACCACCTTCGGGCAGTACTCGATCAATCTGATCGTGGTATGTCAGTCTTGGTCTTCCCCGGTACCTACATCCTTCCACATTCGCGTTGTATATCTGTTTTGTTAACCTTTCATCTGCCATTCTTTCTACATGTCCGAACCAACGGAGCATGCCCTTTCTCATCTTTACACCGACACTTTCTTTCAAACCTAGCCTCTCTCTCACTTCGGCATTACGAACCCGGTCCGCGAGTGTCACACCAAATATTTTTCTTAGCGACCTCATCTCGACCGCGTTGATTCTACTTTCATGCCCTTTCTGACATACCCAACTCTCACTTCCATACAATAGCGTTGGGATAAGCACATGATTATGCAGGGCTAGACGGGCACCCTGACTTAAAATTGTGCTATTAAGTAATCACCCTAACGCTCCATTCACTCTGTTCCCTGCACACACTCTTCTTTCAACATCAGCGGTGTACCTTCCATCCCTGCTAAAAGCACATCCAAGATATACAACCTCATCCACTTGCTCCAGCACTACATCATCGACCACAACTCTTACATCCGTTCTGGTTGTTTCTCTTTCAAATACCAAAACTTTAGTTTTCTTCGCATTCAAATGTAAGCCCATACTCTTACAATCCTCATTCATAACTGTGACCAGTGTTTGCAGCTCAGATGGAGTTGAGCCTAAAAGTACAGCGTCATCTGCATAAAGCAGGCAGTTCACCACTAGATCACTCATGCGCATTCCCACATTCAATGACCTCAATCTTTGGAGACACTTATCCAGATATAGAATAAACAGATGAGCTGACAACACACAACCCTGCTTGACGCCGATATTGATATCGAACCAGGGCGATATGTTGCCGTCCACCCGCACACATGCTTTGCAATCCCAGTACATGGATTGCAAAGCACGCAGCAGACGCCCATCTATCCCATAACTGGGTAAAATGTCCCAAAGTTTCTTTCGCACAACTCTATCAAACGCTTTCTCCAAATCCACAAAACCGCAGAAAACCTTCTGGCCGACAGCCAGATGCTTCTCTACGATGTTGCGGAGTGAGAAAACTTGATCCATACATCCTCTTCCAGATCTGAAACCCCCTTGTGCCTCCCACAACATTCCCTCGGACTTCCCTTGCATTCTCCTTTCAATGATCTTACCATACACCTTCGATGCTAAGCTGATCAAACTGATGGCCCTATAGCTATTGCAGTCTATACGTGAGCCCTTGCCTTTATACAAGGGCACGATGACCGCGCGCCGCCAGTCTTCGGGTACTCTACCGGTCCTCCAACATGTATTGCAGAGGACCCAAAAAGAGTCCCAGACGGCAGGACCACCGTATTTGATCATCTCAGCAGTCACCTTATCTATTCCCGCAGCCTTTCCGTTTTTCATACTTCTTATCGCCCATACGATCTCTTGCATAGTAATGTCCTGGCACGCCTCCACCGTCTCCGAGTCACTTACTGAGTCAGAGACGGAGGCAGCGTCCTGAACAGCATCATACATATCTCCAAAATATTCACTCCATCGTTTTAACACGCTTTCTGTGCTTGTAAGAATGTCACCATCCTTAGATTTAATCCTATACATTCTGGAGGCTGCCGAACAACTCCTAGACTTCTTCACCTCCCTCCAAAAAAGTTTGGTGTTTGCCTCGAAGTTGCTCGCCAGTCTCTCTTCCGCTTTCAAACATTCTCTTTCACGCTTTTCTTTCACTAAGGTTTTGGTGGCATTCTTACAACAACGATACAATTCTTTCTTCTTGTCTTTCATACCATCATTCGCTTGCAAACATGATACATAGTCTAGCCATGCTTTCTTCTTTCTCTCAATCGCAGCTTTCACTTCATCATCCCACCATGCATCTCCTTTCATTGACTTGCACAGTTTTGCACTACCACATACTTCTTTCGCGGCTACTATCATACTATCTTTCAAAACTTTCCAACATTCGTCTACATCCAAGTCCGGTAGGTTCACTTTCGCCAACCTATAACCTAACTACCAACTATAACCCTAAACGGTCAATAATATTGCGCAATATGTTATGTGTATATTACGTATTGTGTGTAAACGGGCGCGTTCGGTCAGTCACGGTGTTTAATGTATGGTCGTGTCGTAAATTTAAGCAAAATGGCGAGCAAGAATGCTATAAAAGATAAAGAACGGGAGATTTTAATTGAATGTATGGAATTGTATAGAGTTTATTTAAGAAAATCACTAGCATGGTTGCCGCCAAAACTTCGTCGTTAGACATGTTGCTCGCTCGAAAATATTATTCAGACTGGGTTCTCAATTTTATTGAGTGAATTTATTAACTATTGGAGTCAAAAGGGGTATTCAATATTATTGCTCAATAAAAGTATTGCGCAATGTTATTGTAGGTCTATGAGGCGCCAGTGGGGCGCCTTAAAGTTCGCTATAATCACATTCAAAATCTTATTTTTACTACTACATATTATTTATTTTTTTGAAGTAGAGTACTAAATGCTTGCAAAAAGCATTCGATCTAAGTATAACATGAAAATATAAACTAAACATAGTCTTTAATTTTAATAATATTGTTTTTTTTTTATATTATAAGATAGCAAACAAGCAGATGGGTCTCCTGATGGAAAGAATCAACCATTGCCTATAGACACCAAAGATGTTAATGATGCGTTGCTATCTTGTGGCGAGGTCTAATGACACATGCATAAGTTTACCGGCTACCTTACCCTCCAAACCGAAACACGACAGCTACAAGCACTGACGCTATTGCGGCAGGAATAGGTAAGGCGGTGGTACCAGACCCAGGCGAGACAATGCAGAACTCTACCAACTATAAAGTAGCCACGATGGTAGTGACTCGATAGCCAATCGGTCGCCTTTTACGACCTGCCTGGCAGAACGGCAGTTGGCCTATTCTACAAAGGAGGCCAGGACCAACACGGCGAAAAATTGGTAAGATAATCAGTTAATACCCTTTTAAAAGATATAAATACATAAGTAAGTATATATTAATTATAATTATGACTGTAAAGTTCAAATTCCCTACTACGAATAAAAGTGAACAAAAAATGAGGTGTAAGTTAAAAAAGAAAAAAACTGTGTCATGACTGAGAAAAGGCGCCAAATAAATTATTTCGTGAAATTTCACAAAATACGATAATACTTTTAAATAACCGTCTTATAAGTAAGTTTCCTTTAAATTATATTTGAATTTGTTTACAAGTTTGGAATTATTCACGTCATTCACGTTTTCTATGTGACAGCAACACTGGTGCGTGTTTATAGCTCGATATATACACATGTAGGTCAAAGAAAAAATGGCTTAGCACTCGTAGCTCCTATGTACCGTGGCAAGAAAATATAAGTTTTAATTTTAAATGGCCTTCAGTGATTTATGTCCCATAAGTAACGCGTTTAAAGCTGTTGAAAATGAAGCGGATCAGGTATGTAATGTGTGTTGTTGAACAGTGTTTTCCCATGGGTGTTGTAAATGTCCAATTTGAGCTGTCAATCTGACCCAAAATCCGGGAAAATCTCGAAATATTTTTAAAAGTTCTTGTATTTATCAAAGAAAAGTGTTGAAAATGTGATACCGGTATACAACGTTTGTTTCAACTTACCTTTTTCGGAAACGTCTAGTGTATTAACGAGGTGAATGATGACACGATTGCTGCCCACAATATTTTTAGAAATAAGTAGTTTGTGCGTTAGAGGACATAACAACAACTAACGTCAATACTTTTAGTGAAATAGTATACAAAACAGTGTTTTTTACTATAGGTAAATTAAGAAAAAACACAGCTAGTATTAAGGAGTAAGTACGCAATACGTGTAAGAATGTATAGACTTTCTCTAACAAATTTGATCGTTACAAATGTCCTTCATTGATTAAAGACCATTTCAATATCTTTTAAATACATATATTTGTTGCATCACAACTAAGATTTTATTAGAAAAAGGTCAAGCACACTGTTATTTTGTTAAACAAATTTGTTGATAACATGTGACACAAATTTAACACTAATATCAAATGAAGTAGGTAATCTTGCTATGTAAATTATTTGTTTACCATAACATATGCCTTCTTTGAGTTTAATAATAGTTTTACTACTTTGAAATAATTTTGTTTAATCTTAGAATGGGTTAATTGTTCTTAAAAATAGTTAAATTTATAAAACACATTCAAATACCAACAATGTCTTATTAGAATTTATGCAATTATTTTTGATAAATAATCTTTATTGCACAAAATGAGTACAGAAGTGTAACTTATTTTGTGAAGCATTTTCTCACAGTTTACATTTGTGATGCTGGGAGAAGGCTTGGTTAGTGCATATTAGGCTTAAACTACCAAAACTGAAGAGAAAAATATTTCATATTAAAATTAAATAATGAATGTATCAAATAAGTTGTATTGTGATCCACAAAGATGAATGAATAGTATAAAGATTTCTACATGTAGAATATTAAGTACAGGTTTCTCCATAATAAATATTACAGAAGTTGCAGAAGGTTTTTTTGTGCAACATTATAGTTATTCAATTTTTACTTAGAATACACTTAAAATAATAACCAATTAAGTATATTTCATCCTGAAGATGCATTAAAAGTGAAAGCAATCGATTAATATATTAAAAATATATGTGTAATAGTGAAATTTATGTACAAGTGCAATTATAAAAGTGTCTAACAACAATGGAATTTCACCAAGTACCGACTTTGGAAAGTATAGAATATATTCTATAATATTATCTATTTACACGGTTCTTTGATATCTACCCTTATTAATATAACAGTTCTATTCACAGTTTTGTCATAAAATGTAATCAATATTTTTCATAAAAATAAAAATTTAGAATGCATGTCACTATTGATGATAAACAACAGCCAATTGCTCTATCAAGTGTAGTTATCAATTTATACAACATTTCATGGGCAGACAAACACCAAACTGGCCATCACAGCATGCTGCTGTATAGTAGTAAACCTATTCAGCTTCTTAGTCATAAACATTAAGTCTCAAGTTCAATAGTAGTGTCTAAAATCTCAATACCTTGGATAGCTGCTGCCTTTAAACTATTAATCTCGATTAATACATGAAAAAAGCTGTAGTTATTATCAAGCGAGTAAAAATGTGGGAATAAGCCAACTCACAATGACTGTAATGAAGTAGTGTAATGGAGCATCTAATGACATTAGGTTTACCCTGTCTACCCTACAAATGGACTGCATTTTTTTAATTTTTTTAATTTGAAATTAGAAATAAACTTGGAAAAAACAATTATTATAATTAAATTGGTATGATCTCATGACCAACTGTACCATCGCACATGCTTAATTAATTCAGATAGTGTGAACTCATTTGTCAAATCAAATAGAGCATGGTCATCAGCCAATTCAAATAATGCCTACTTCCCTGGCTTTACATTACACACTTCCATTATGTTCCAAGAAATCACTCCTATAGATTTCAGAAAAGCAAGAATAAAGATGGTAGAAAAAAAATTGTTAAACAAATTATTAAATTATTACAAACAAACAATTATTATCAATCAATCAATATCTTTATTTGCAAAAATAGGGTTACATCCATACTAATATTATAAATGCGAAAGTAACTCTATCTGTCTGTTACGCTTTCACGGCAAAACCACTGAACCAATTTGGATAAAATTTGGTACAAATATAGTTTGAGACCCAAGAAAGGACATAGGATAGTTCTTATCCCGGAAATCCCACGGGAACGGGAACTATGCGGGTTATTTTAGATTTTTTTCCACGCGAACGAAGTCGCGGGCACAGCTAGTAGGTTATAAGACCGCTAATGCTGTTCTGCCTATTTAGTCATAAAACTGACATGCAAATGTAAAAATTTAAATGAATTTAAAATAATATTAGCTATTTAACAAATTATCTACTATAATATTATTCGTATTAATTAATTATTACTCTGAGAAAGTACTTTGATATTTCAAAAGTATGTTTTTAAATATTAGCATTTCAATAATAATTAATTAATGTTAATACGGTACATGTCAAACAGTTATAATTGGTTTAATTAATAATAATTTAATTAAGATAGTAATTGTCAAAATAAAATAAGATTAAATGTCAAACTAATTAAATTGTAAAGTATCAATAAAAAAATAAGATTGTTATTTTCACATAGCAATATTAATAATAATGGATGGTAGAAATAATTATTAAAATTTACTGTCAAAAAAATCACTAATACAATAAAAACATTCTTCCAACAACCAGCTTGTTATATCTTTCTTAAATTTAGGTAATGGCAGATCTTTAAATTTTCGTGGTAACTTATTATAAACTTTTATTGCCATTACATAAACATTTTTATGGTAAACATTTAAATTGCATGTAGGAAACAATAATTTTTTGTCGTGTCTGGATGATCTTTCACTTAAATCAGAACTCAATGGAAAGTAGTTAGGATAGTTTTTTACAAAAATACATAGTTCTTTTATGTACATGCATGGTAAGGGAAGGATTTTCAAATCTTTGAACAGCTACAGCTTACGATTGGTTTTACATTACAAATAGCATGAATGCATTTCTTTTGCAATACAAACGCCCTTATTGCATCGACAGAGTTCCCCCATATAATGAGCCCATAAGAAAGTACAGAAGATACATATCTGTAATATGCAGATTTCGCTACCTCTTTGGACACTGTTATCCTAAGTCTTTTTAAAGCGTAAATGAATCGGATTAATTTTGTTCACACAAAGTTGACATGTGATTTCCAACTGCAATGTTTGTCATAGATAATTCCTAAAAATTTTATTTCCTCAACTTCCTCAATTACTTCGCCATTATGTTTTATTGTCAAAGGTAATGTTGTACTGTTGTTATTAGTAAATTGCAAGATTTTTGTTTTATTTATATTTACTTTTAAATTATTATCATTTAACCATTTTATGGCAGAAGATAGTGTGTTGTTTATATCATGTTCATAATACTTAGGATTATCACATCTAATTGCTATTGTTGTATCATCTGCAAATAGTATACAAGGGTGTGCGGTTATTTGAGGCAAATCATTATTATAGACCAAGAAAAAGAAAGGTCCCAAAAATTTATTTATTACAAAGTCAGATCGGTATGATAATTTTTCTCCATTGGAAATCTTTATTATCTCAGTACATTGTCGTCTATTTGTAAGATAACTTTGTATCCAGTGAAAAGCGTTTCCTCTCACCCCATATTTCTCCAACTTATTCAGTAAAATTTGATGGTCTACGAAATCAAAAGCCTGGCTCATATCAAGAAATGTAGCTGCTAGTGGCTTTCTATCATTCAGACATCTGTGATAATTTTAGTTAAATTAAAACAGGCTAATGTAGTTGAGCTATTGTTTCTGAATCCGCACTGCTTACTTGTAATTAATTTATTAGTCTCAAAAAAATTATTTAGTCTACTTAAAAATGCTTTTTCGAATACTTTTGCAAATACTGAATTAATTGCTATAGGTCGGTAATTTTCTATATTGCTGGTATCACCTTTTTTAAAAATTGTCTTAATTACCGCTAACTTAAGTTTTTCAGGATATACTCCTTGTTCAAAAGATAAATTAATTATGTGTGACAGAGGACCACATATATATTTACTACGCTTCTTTAATATATCTGTTCTTAAATTATCAAAACCGACAGATTTAGTGTTTTTAAGAGATGTAAGTATTTTATGTATTTCAATGTTATTGGTGGGCATTAAAAATACAGTATCATTTACATTATTAATTAAATTTGTCGAATTTTGAAGCCTTTGTCTGCAGTTTCCATGTTTTACAAAGTTATCGTTAAATAACTTGCTAATCGTACAGGGTTCAGTATAGGTTTTAGAGTCGTAAGTTATATTTTCAAATGTTTTATTATTATTATTCCTAAAATTATTTATGTTTTCTTGGACTATATCCCATGCCGCCTTACATTTATTTTTATGATTATTTATGTATTTTTTATTTTGAATTATTTTTGATTTGTAAATACATTTTTTAATATTTTATTATATGTCAAATAGTATTTATGATTAATTTTATTGTTTTGATATTTAAATTGCATATATAAAATTCTTTTTTTCAAACATGCTATTTTTAACCCTTTTGTAATCCAGGATTTATTTCTACATTTAGATTTATTTTTTATTTTAATAACGGGAAAGCATAAATTATAGAATAATTTTAAAATATCGTAGAATAAATCAAAAGAATCATGTAATTTTGTTGTAGCATATACTTCAGAGAATGTAAGAGCAGACATACATTGTAAAAATTTGTTTACGTTACCTTTATTATAATTTCTGACATATTCCACCCATTCCGATTTTATTTTTTTAGCAATAGTAGGAACAGTTAAAATTTGTGCACTATCATGGTCAGAAAGAGCAAGATAGTGGAGTTTAGCTGTTGCGTTTTTAATATTACTTACTATCATATCAATACAAGACGTCTTTCTAGTAGGACTTTTAATATGGAACTCCATATTATAAGAATTAATAATATCAATAAGTTCTATAGAATATTTAGTTCTTTGTAAAATATTAATATTCCAGTCTCCGCATATAACAATTTTTCTTGATTTTTTATTTTTATGTAGTATGTGTAGGAGTTTGTCAAGCTTATTAAGAAATCTTATAGCATTACTACTCGGTGTCCGATATATGCAGATTATAATTAATCTATGATTCTGTATCTCAATACCACAACATTCAAAAACACATAATTCTTTGATATTATTTAGGCATTTTAATTCGGAACATTCAATATCCTTTTCAACCAATATACATGAACCGCCCCGAGAGCTGTTTCTACAATATGACGCCATCATTTTATATCCTGGTAATTGTAACGTCTCAGTTCCCTGTTTTATAAATGTCTCTGTTAAGCAAACAATATTTATTCCCATTTTATAGATTTTACTTAAATCCATTAACGCCAAACAGAACTCCTCGGATTTAGACACAGCACTAGCAATGTTTTGGTGTAGAATAATCAGCTTGTTTCCGAAAAAACTGTAGGTTAGTTATATTCTGGTTATCAATTGTGTTACTGAATTTATTGTGATTATTTTGTAATAATTTGAAATAATATGGAATAGTCCCCTTTTTTGGGATAGAAAAATATTTATTATCCGGTTTTGATTTTACATGCCTTTGACACCATCAGCCACAATTCCATATGGGAAGCACTACAATCTTCTCAAGTTGACCAAAAATACATTAATGTGTTCAAAAATATATATAAAGACTGTGTCAGCAGAGTTAGACTTGAAACTACAGGCAAAGAAATCAAAATCGAAAGAGGAGTAAGACAAGGTGACCCTTTATCGCCTAAGCTTTTTATAGCGGTGCTGGAAATGGTTTTTCAAAAACTGAAACATAGATGGAATCATAAAGGAATACGCATAAATGATCAATACCTAAACCATTTAAGATTCGCTGATGATGTTGTAGTCTTCTCTGAAAAGCCTAAAGATCTAGAAAATATGCTATGTGCATTAGACGAACAAAGTACACTAGTAGGGTTGGAAATGAACTTCACAAAGACAAAAATAATGACTAATGGCCATGAGATACCTATAAACATCAAAGGAAAAATAATCGAGTATGTCCATACCTACGTATACTTGGGAAAACAGATATCATTCGCAAAAAATAACAATGAGGAAGAGATTAAAAGAAGAATAAGTATCACATGGAGAAAATATTGGGCCTTAAAGGAAATTGTCAAAGGAAATTACGATCTTCAGTTGAAAAAAGTAGTCAGTGATACTTGCCTTCTGCCATGCCTAGTCTACGGCTCTCAAACTTGGGTCTACACTAAAAAAATGAAGGATAAAATTAGATCAACTCAAAGAGCAATGGAGAGGAGCATGCTGAAAATAAGGAAACTAGACAAAATAAAACATTCGAAAATAAGAGCTAAAACAAAAGTCACAGATGCTCTGTCACATGCTCTTAAGCTTAAATGGAGATGGGCTGGTCACATAGCCCGCCTACATGATAAAAGATGGACCTACAAAGTTACAACGTGGCCTGGACCATGTGGTAAAAGAAATGTTGGCAGACCCTATAAGAGATGGGCGGACGATATAGAAGAAGTTGCTGGCAAAACATGGATAGAAAAGGGTAGAAAAAGGAATAAATGGAAAGATTTGGAGGAGGCCTTCACCCAAAGAGGGATCCACGAAACATAGTCATTTAAGATTCATTAAATTTAACTTTGTACTTTAATTCAATGTTACGTGGAAATAAAAAAGGCTTATTATTATTATTATTTGATTTTACATCAATGTTTTGATCATTGTTGATACGATTAAAGTAATTAGTAATTTTATTTTGAATATTATTCTTATTCCTTTTGCAGTGTGTATTTTCAGATTTACGCAGTAAAATTTGTCTATTAAAGGTCAGGTAGGTATTATGATAATTGTCATAGTTTAAATAAAAATTAATTCTATTAGCTATATATTTCAAAAAATATTTAATTGTATTGTGTCTTTTTTCGCATTTGAGGAATTCACAATTCTTATAGATTTTAGTAAGACAAGCAATATCATTATTTAATGCACTAGTACATAGCCTGGTTGTGATATACATACTTGGATCACGTACACCTTAACATGTTGCAATTTGTCTAATATTCGTCCTATCTGATTCAATAGCATGTAAGGATTGTTGTCATTAGCACCTACTGAGAGAACTACCTTATCGCCTGGGATCAATGAGCTATCAATAGTCGTAAGGGTTTTATATGCTTCACAAGAAAGTGCATTCGGCTTAACAAGTGAAATTATGTAGTATTTATCATGCCATTTATGAAGTTTATTATTGATAATATATTTCCAGAGGCCCGATGTGTGTTGTTCACCTATTACGTATATACTATTTTTTTTATTTTCTTTAAATTTCTCCTGACATGATTTTTCTTTTACATCCTGCTATTTGGTTTTAGGGCTCGCTGTAGTTTCAGTATGTAGTAATATTTCTTGTTCATTAAATTTATTGGGTTCATTGTTTCCTGAAGATATATTATTGCTGCCGGGATTATTAGTACTGTCAGTATTTGGATTTTGGTAATTGTTCACGTTGAGATTTTCATACGAAGAATATAAATCTTTTTTAGTATGTAACATAGTATCAGATTTTTTTGAAGATTTTCTTTTTGTCGCTGATAATGTGTCTATATAGAAATTTTTATAATGTCCAGCTTTTCGTTCTAAATTTTGTATGGTGTTTTTTAACTGAAAATTTTCTGAAAGTAAATTTTGAATTTCTAGATCTGCGCTTGGTAGTTTTTCTTCTAGAGTTATTAAGTGTTGTTTAAGTTTCTGTATTTCAATATCTTCTGTTCTCATTGACAAATCAGGTACGCTATATTGTGATTCATTGGGGCTTGATGAGGAATTAATATCATTTAAGTTATTCATTGAGCATGCATATATGTCTTTTCGCTTTCTTATTGTTACAAATTCTTCTTCTTGTGTGGTTATTTCCTTCAAGCACTGGACAAAATTAGCCATTGTAGTTATATATTGATAAATGATTAGTCAGTAGGTACTATGTGTTTGCACAAGATTGAGTTGTTCCAGTACATAGATCGCCGGATATTTGTTCAGTTCGCCATGATCGTTGCTACTATATGTTTTCTTAAGGCAAGCTTCGTAACGTTCGACCACAGGCACCTATGTTACCATTATAATATGTACATAATTTATTACTGAGGAGCAATGTAAAACATGTCCATCCTTGACCGAGTCGCGCGGGGGGATCCTCCTCCTCCTCCTCCTCCTATTAATATTTAATAAATCCAAAAAGATAAAATTCCTTGCAACTAAGGTTAAAACTTGTTATTAAAACTTGCAACTAAACCTTGGTTATCATTATATTAAAATAGAATAGCAGATAGTGTGACCTTTATAAGAGATTTGGGAGATCACATAGATTTTTTTAACAGAATTTCTGTTAATTCATAGTATAATAAATTAAAAAACAGTGCTGATGAACAAAGTTGATTATATTGATAGCAAATATTTAAGTACTAAATCTATCAAAGTGTAATCAAGTACTAAATTTATTGGGTGTGTATAGCCAAATAACACACTGATGCATGTATGACTGAACTTTGAATTTTTCATCATTATTTTTAAGTAAGTATCCCATACATATTATACTGTCCCTGACAGTTAAAAAGGTGCATCAAACAGTTCTTTCAAAATTGAGTTACAGCCAAAATCTGTTATTTCGACATCGAAGGGACTACTCATATTTTATTATGTGTGCTAAAACTGACACTTGGTGATGTTTTCGAGATACAAAGTCCTATTTCTTTATAAAGTGGTATTATTATAATTGCCCATTAATTGGCACATTGTTAGTCCTTTGATATTTAAACCACTTTAACGTTCTACTGGCTCATTACATTGTCAAAAATTTGTTGTTATAAAACATTTGAAATGTTTTCTTGCCCTTTCCAAATGGTTGTAATTGTTGAGTGTGACACACCATATTCCTTTGTTAAGTCTTTTTTGGAATTCTGCTTCTAGCTTTGATATAATTCACGGTTTTTCTTTGATATTTGTTTCCCTTTTCTTAGAGATATATGAAAATTTCACAAATAGCTTCACAATATGTTTTGGTGCGTCTTGTGTACAGATAAGTAAGAAACTAACTGAACTGTAAAGAAACAGGCTTTGACTCTAGCACATGTTTTGTTTCTAAGAATTAGTCCATATTTATTTGTTTACTTTTGCGATTTTAATAGTCATAGACCATGATACTGTGCAAGACACTGATACCTATTCAAGTTGTTCACAATACAGCTTAGCTGGTTGTTCTAACAGATCTAATTCTCTAAAAATATTAGTTCAATGTAGTTGTTTAATGAGGTATGTAAGCTAAGTCCTACAAAGTAATGTTTTTGATAAGGCATATATCATTCAGTCAGAACCTTTGTTCTGGGTCAATATAACTGGTATGTTGTTCTACAGGATGGCTCCAAAAACTGTTTTGACTGTATTTATATTGCCGAAATCAAAGAAAATGTGCATCTTTCTGTAATTTTGTATTTGTCTATGTTGTGTTATTGCGATTGAAGCTTCAGTGCAATTATAAAAGTTTCTAATATTATAGAAAATGAACTATAATAATTTAACGTAGGTGGTGATAGCTGCGATCATAATGAAAATAGCAGTATGTACATCTGATTAAATATACCTATATAAATTTATTTCTTGTATGCAAATAAAGCATGTATATTCATTTTTAACCGACTTCAAAAAAGGAGGAGGTTCTCAATTCGGCCGGTATATATATTTTTTATTTATGTATGTACAGTGTACACCGATTTCTCCGAGGTTTCTGAACCGATTTACGTGATTCTTTTTTTGTTTGATGCGAAATGGTTTCAAATTGGTCCCATAAAAATTTGATTCAGGTGTTACCGATTGAGCTGAAATTTTGTATACATATGTAAATTGGATGACAATGAAAACTTATTATGGCATAGAGCTGATCTGATGATGGAATCGGAAGGTGACTACAGGAACTCAGTAATTAAATGGTTAAAAATCGGTTAATGACAAGATTCTATCGAGTTTGGGCTCGTCTGATTCTTGTTGACGAGCACTTAGGTGCTTGGTGGTAACTAGGATCCTCCAGGGTCCGATGATGAAGCCGGAAGGTGGCCATAGGAGATAAGTAATTAAATGACAAAACTCTATCAAGTTTGGGCTCGTTTGATTCGTGTTGACGAGCACTATGGTGCTTGGTGATAACTAGGATCCTCCAAGGTCCGATGATGAAACCAGAAGGTGGCCATAGGAGCTCAGTAATTAAATGACACAACTCTATCGAGTTTGGGCTCGTTTGATTTGTGTTGACGAGCACTTAGGTGCTTAGTGGTAACTAGGATCATCCAAGGTCTGATGATGAAACCAGAAGGTGGCTATAGGAGCTCAGTAATTAAACGATACAACTCTATCGAGTTTGGGCTCGTTTGATTCGTATTGACGAGCACTTTGGTGCTTGGTGGTAAATAGGATCCTTCAAGGTCCGATGATGAAACCAGAAGCTGGCCATAGGAGCTCAGTAATTAAATGACACAACTGTATCGAGTTTGGGCTCGTTTTATTCGTGTTGACGAGCACTATGGTGCTTGGTGGTAACTAGGATTCTCCAAGGTCCGATTATGAAACCAGAAGCTGGCCATAGGAGCTCAATAATTAAATGACACAACTCTATCGAGTTTGGGCTCGTTTGATTCGTGTTGACAAGCACTATGGTGCTTGGTGGTAACTAGGATCCTCCAAGGTCCGATGATAAAGCCAGAAGCTGGCCATAGGAGCTCAATAATTAAATGACACAACTTTATCGAGTTTGGGCTCGTTTGATTCGTGTTGACGATCACTTTGGTACTTGGTGGTAACTAGGATCCTCCAAGGTCCAATGATAAAGCCAGAAGGTGGCCATAGGAGCTCAGTAATTAAATGACACAACTCTATCGAGTTTGGGCTTATTTGATTCGTGTTGACGAGCATTTTGGTGCGGTTGGTAACTAGTTATAAAATAAAAGGAAATACTCTTGACAAAAGTCTTCGTTCTACGTCTGTCAAGTCG
The DNA here is from genome assembly GCA_036924255.1 of Apodemia mormo. Lineage (NCBI taxonomy): Eukaryota > Metazoa > Arthropoda > Insecta > Lepidoptera > Riodinidae > Apodemia > Apodemia mormo. The sequence goes on along the minus strand of JAUPFN010000024.1, from coordinate 15,402,488 downwards.
ATCAGTTCAGGAGGTAAAGATATAACTTCCACGTTATTCCATTAGGCCTGTGGAGTAACTTTTCTTTTTTTTATGGTAGTCGAGCAACGGTAGCTGCTTCGGAAGGAAATTAAAATGTGCTGTGACTAATGACGTCCGTTGTTTTGTATATAATAATTTCTTACAGATTGTACAAGCCACTTCAGCGTATTGACTTGTGGTGGTTATAAAATTACGCTCAGTCATTGAACGAAGATCTTGTAACATCTTACGTGCTGCCGCTAGCCGGTTCTCACGTTGCTGAGCAGCTTTCGTATCACTTCTAATCTATGAGCTCTCTGCTTGGCGGACTCCTTAGATAAACGGTCCCTAATGGAGACCAATTCTGCTGGCCAGACTCGTTCGATAGAGGCTTATTAATGAGATCAAGTCTATTAGCTCTCTGCTCAAAAGATCCATTCGCTAGACGCTCTTGGATCTTACAGAATCTAGAATTATATTGTTCAAAAGTTTCTTGACGTAAACGTGATTTCATATATTATCTTTCATGGCCAAAAAACGTTTTTCACGATCTTTAATAGTCTTATAAGAACGTGAAATTGTGTTAAGAAGAGCATTTTACGGAGACGACTACTTTTATTTCAGTAGGGGAGACCAAGATACTAAATAGGTAGTTACTCGAGCGTCGTAAGGACCTATTGGATTTTGTAGACTAAATTATAGGAAAAATAAAAAGTTATATAATGTTTTTCATTTCAGTAGTGGGGAAAAAATCTACAGATAAAAAAATGTTTAAAAAAATCAGTGACATGGAAACACTGAAGCGCGTTAGATTAGGGTATGGTGGGTTAATTGCCGCTAAAATTTAGAAAATCTGATGATTTCAGTGTAGCGTAAGGTAGTGGGAGGGTTACAAATTTGCAAAGAAAACGTTGTCTTGACATTCTCGAGCGCGTCTGAATTTTCTTTTATTATGGAGGAAATTATGTAAGAATTACGAAAAAAATATAAGCTGACAATTTCCACAAGCCGAAGTTATCTTTTGTTTTTTTTTTCTGCCATAGTTACCCCCTTCTATAGAAAGAAAGAAAAATATTTGGTGGAGAGACTTAACAGTATGAGAGGTACCCCCTCCTATGGTAATCTGCCGCGCTCGAGTAAATACCAAAATCCCTTCTTGGGCTCCCTACTATTTTATTCGTTCCCGTTTCTTGAGATCTATATTTGTTAAGGAGCGCAGCACCTGTTGTAGGTCAACCCAAAATAAGTTGACAATACAACAATACACTGAAAAGTATTAAATAAAAATAACTACGTTAAAAAAACCGACTTTAAAAACTAAAAAATAATAAATATTTAATATTAATTAAATACTACCTATTATTTATATGTGCTATTTACTAATAGGTTTGAGGTTGGTGCCAAGCCTTAAGCAAATAATAATATTTTAATTACTCAAATGAATACGAGCAAATTATTACAATGAAATTCCTACTTTAAAGATTAAGATACGTAAATAAACCTAATACAGAGCAATTAAGTCTTAATATTACAAGCAGCTTCAATCAATACGAAAGAATACTGAAAAAAATAATTATGATAATGTATCCAACAGAATTCCTAAACTTAAATATTTATTATTTTTTAGTTTTTAAAGTCCGTTTTTTTTTAACGTAGTTTTTTTTTATTCCAATATTCAATTAATTCTAATACATTACCTAAGCAAACATTTATATTTTCATTTTATTATAACTTTTTAATGAGCTATTACTTGCCATATTAATTATAAATTTGTCTTGCATTTGGTTATATTTTGTTCAATAATAAATTGACTTTCACATAACTATTAAAATTTGTCTGGCCTTCATAGTGTGCTTGCTACTTTAAACCACGAGACAGCTATGGGAAAAAAATTGATTCGCTATTAGAAAGACAGAGAACTTTAAAATCAATTTAGACTTTTGATAAATAACACTGACCTGACACTGACAAAGGTTGTAAGTTGCAAGCCTTAACATATATGTATGTATAGTCTAAACTCAAAACTCAAAGCATTTCCAGAAAAATCACAAGGACAGTTTGGTAAAACCATTACTAAAAAGAATTAACATTATTTTCAGAAAATTTTGTTTTGTTGTCCATTTAGATTTTTGGTAAATATTATTCCATAGTTTAGAAATTGCAACCCTTATCATATATAGTCTTAACTCAAAACAAAGTATTCCCAGAAAAAATCATAACGACAGCAGTCTTTTCTTCAACTCTTTATGAAGCCTCATCAGAAATCAGAAATCAGAAGTACTTTATTCAATAAAACTTTTTACAAGTTATTTTGATGCGTCAACTTTTTTTTAAACTACTACCGGATCGGAAACGCGGCCACACACTGAGAAGATCCGGCGGAAGAAACTCAGCGGGCTTGTCTTTTTTTCATAACATTTTTTAAATAAAATATTATAGAATATTTAATTAGTATCTAATTGTTACATTAATAATAAGGATTGCCGATATGAGGAGCAGTTAATCCCATGCTTTCCTGTCATCAAGGTATTCAGATATTTTATAGTAACCTTTTTTACACAGTTTTGTTTTAACACATTTTTTGAATTTGTTAACTGGTAAATCTCTAATGACATCAGGCAGCTTATTGTAGAAGCGTATACTATGCCCCATAAAAGAGTTCCTTATTCTGTGGAGACGAGACACATGCACAGCAAGATTGTTTTTGTTCCTTGTATTTAGGGAGTGAATATCACTATTCTTTTTAAATAAGCAAATATTTTTACGAACGTACATCAAAATTTCGAATATATACTGAGAAATTACAGTTAAGATATTGATTTCTTTGAATTTTTCTCTCAGGGAGGTCCTTGGACTAAGATTGTAAATTGCCCTTATAGCCCTTTTTTGTAATACAAATATAGTATTTATTTCAGCAGAATTCCCACTGAGAATTCCGTATGACATAACACTATGAAAGTAACTAAAGTAAACAAGGCGTGCAGTATCAACATCAGTAAGCTGCCTTATTTTTTTTTACTGCGAATGCTGCTGAACTTAGTCTACTGGCCAATTTCTCAATATGTGGTCCCCAATGCAATTTTTTATCTACAGTAACCCCTAAAAATGTAGTAGAGTCCACAAGGTCCATTATTTTACCATTAAGTTATTTTACCATACACTTCAGCATACTAAACTCTGGCTAATGTCTTGCCTTTTTCCAATAAATTTATGTAATGTAAAAATCATCACTGCTTGACACTGATGTGTTCTGCATTCTGTAAACTTATAAATTTATATGTATGCACACATCCATACATGTGACACATCCATGCCACATGAAATGCAATACGTCATTAACATTTTTGATTTCTATAGGTAGCAGCTGTCTTTTTATCAGAAAAGAAATCTGCTTAGTTCCTTGATATAATATACATAAAACGAAAACAAAAGGTGTTTTATTGATACATAACATAATATAGTAATATACACAATATCTTAAGTGAATCTAGAATGCAACATGTCTCAGATTTTTACTAGTGAGAATTATTGTATCAATATGGTGTGAGAGGAAACGAACCTGTTATTGTAGACTACTTGTAGTTACTTCATAGTTAAATATTTTATTGTCATACAGAGTGGGTTACTCCTAGATGAAATTGGTAAAACTTTTTATATATAATATCCCTCACTTTTCAAACATCATAATTTCTATGTGACAATGTAATCTTCAAACATTTTTTTTTCGTATATTATTTTATATCATTAGATAGCCAACAAGCAGCTAGCTCTTCTGAAGAGAAACCATCACCTATTCGCTCTGTGCGCGACTACAGCGCCATGGTACGTTTGAACTACAGGGGGCTATTGTAATATATTTTACTAAGTATTGAATGGCTGTCAGTAATAATAATATCGAATGATAAATAAAAAAATGCTTTTTTAATTAAAGGGAATATTTATAATAAATATTTGTTAATGTAAAGTGTTCTTGTGCATTAAAAAATAAAATGTAAGTATAGTTAATACCGAAAAAGTAGCATAGAAGTTAGCACACATAAAGATAGGTTAACTGAAATCAGACTGAATCGATTGACAAAAAATTGACATCAGACTCTGAATAGAAGTTAATTGACACTCTTGATCAACTCTCAAATGAGTTACTGTCGGCGGATCTTCAGTAATCATTTCTTGCAATTCATTAACTTCAGGCTTACGATTGAGTGCTGAAGATGCATTTTTGTTCTGCCGGCGGTCCATTAAGCGCTTAAATCTGAAAAATTTATTACACAAAAGTTCATATTATTAGATTGTTGATAGTCACAAATTTTATTAGCGACAGTATTTGTTTATAAAATAATATCTAAAATTTATAGTAATACTCCTATTTAGTTTTGAAATTATGTAAATTTCAATATATTATTACTCACCTATTCGTAACCATTAACTCATTAACTTTTCGAGATTTATAAGCTGTAGGAAATTTAGTAGGAATGTAGCTGGGACTCGATTCTATGTCTTTTGGCCTCCAATAAAATGATCACTACAAATATAATCATGTGCCTTTGGAGTCCACAATGAGCCATCAATATTGCAAGGAAAATTGAAAATGTTTAATATTTATTATTTTATATTTAAAATTTATGATCATTGATATGGATAATCTTTTTGTTTAATATAATAAGTGGCAAAGAGTAAATAAATCTTAAATAATTAATGAAAAGTTTATAATAAAAAAATTCAATCTTATTTTTTTATATATAATTATGCTAAATTTAAAAATGTTTAAAATTTTTTTTTTTTAATTAATAATAATATTTCCTAGCATTTTCTAAACTTACTATTTTTTTAAGTTTTACTCCTTTCAAGATTTTTATTATTACGGATAGTAAGGTTATGATTCAACTTACTTTTGTCTCCTAACAGCGGCTATCCATTTTTTCCTTTGATTTATTTTCCAACTTGCTGTTGGAAATTTATAAAAATGACAAGCACTTTTTCTACCTGTATTCTTACAACTTACAACACAACAACTTTTGTGACTCATTTCATATTATTTTATTTAAATAAATTTTAAATAACAATTCACTTGTATATTTAGCTAACTCGTAACATAAAAACAGCCCCCCGTAGTACCGGATATAGCCACGGGTAGCGCTGACGGTAAATCAGTTTCTCCCCACCATGGCTTCGCACGGAGCGAATAGACACCACAGATATTAATGGTGCGTTGCTATCTGTGTAGAGGGATGGCAATGCCACATACATAATATGACTTATGCTATCCTTGTAGCGAGGTCTTGATATCACATGCATAAATTTATCGGCACTTTATGTTACGTTCCGAACCGCAACACGACAATGACAAGCATTGATGCTATTGCAGCAGGAATAGGTAAGACAGTGATACCACATACTCGGGTGAGATGTTGCAGAACTCTACCACCTAGTAGTTACAGTGATCAGTATAGCCAAATTGGTTGCCTCTTATGTCATGCCTGGCAGAATGGCAGTTTGTCTTTTTTCAAAGATCCTGGACCAATACGGGGAAAACTATTTAAAAAATAATAAGAAAAGTAGAACTATTAGTATTTAGGCATTAAATAGTTAATGCATTAACTTTTTGGTTTAAATGTTGTATATAAACCTAACCTTGCAAGCAGAACGGCAGTTGGTCTATTCTCAAAGGAGCCTGGATCAACACGGTGAAAAAGAGGTGGCCAGTAAAATCATGTGCAAGCAATAAGACCCTACCAGAAGGATAGCAATGCGCCATTAACACCTCTGGTTTCTATAGGCGATTACCGAGGAGCTATACTAAGAAAACCAGACCAACATGAAGGACAAAAAAATAGGTAATTATGTCTAACTAGTTTCTTGTTGTTTCAGTCGGAGCGTATTATGGAAGAAAACTCGATGGTCCGGGACCTCATCACTAAAATCTTGGATGAGACAGGACCTACAGAAAGCAACAGGTATGGTTAATCATTTGTTATGATTAAGAGTCTTTTTAGGATATAAAATATAGCATGTGTATTGACTGTAATCTTGATTGAACTAGGAGCTTACAAATTTTTCCTTTAAATTTTCTCCATGTTAAAAAATAACCACTCTCTGTTGACACCAAAGATATTAATTACTGATGTTGCTGTATGTTTGCCCACATCTCTCCCAGGCTAAAACATATAATTGACAAGCACTGACATCATGATTGACTGGAACAATAAGATAGATATAACATGTTAGGCAAGTTTGTTGCAAATTTACCACCTAATCACAATGGTATTGCCACCACACCCTTTACTCTCCTCTCATAAGTCACTAGACAAGATCTCTTGCCTTGTGACTCATGCTTAAAAAAATATTAAAACCTTGGTTTTATTCTTTTCAGCTCTCTCCAACCACCGGAAAAAACATTAAGTGGATTATCAAACATAAACCAATTCTCCAAACATGAGTCCAATAACTCATTTATGCCTCCATTCAATTTTGCCAATAATCCCTACAACTTCAGTCAAAATGACACTAACTTCAACTTCAACCTACAAAATGGGTTTAACACTAATGGCTATGTCAATTATACTGACAATGATGTCAACTCACTACTTGGTGTAGACCCAATTACAGATACTGAAACGGTCACCCCCGAACAATTAAATTTACTTCGACTAGCTGCTCAAGAAATAGGAGGTGCCCAATTCACAAATCAAAATAAATTCGATGAGAAATTCTATAATTTCTTCGAACCGAACCAAAGAAACTCTCTTCCAGAGACAAACATGTTTTCCAATAACTTTAACCGACCCAATAGTCTTAATTTAGATATGAATTTCAACTCGAATTTTGATACCTTCAATGCACAGAGGTTTCCGAATAAGTTTGATAATTATATGAAAGAACAAAATCAGGAGTCTACAGATTTGCTTGCATATTTAAATCAAATGAATTTAATGGATCGACCACGTGACGAGCCTGTATTGCAGAACGAATTTAAAATGCCCATGGAAATGAATGGACATTATCAGAATGAGGATTTCAAAATGCAAGAAGAAAGAAATAAGTTATTCTTTAATAATAGGAATTTTCAACAGCCGCCTAATAAATTTAATGGAGAGAATAATTTTTATCTGAATGATATGATGTCTCAAATGTCAGATAGAAACAATGTGAATCAGAACTACGAATATTCAAATCAATCGAATTCAATGAATTTTAAACCAAATGGCTTTCAACAAAATGATTTCCCAAGGCGAGAGATAAATCAACAGATGTCTCGTGAAGGATTTCAAACCAATGCTAATGGTAATGAGCGGGGGAATTTCGATAATAGTTTAAACAGGGATAACACACAGCAAGCACTTATAAGGCAGCAAGAATTGGCAAGGCAAATGAGTATGTTGATGAGAAATCGGCCACCACCAAATCAGTTAAACGTCGACGTGTCTTTTCTTCATGAAAATACGCCTTTTAATCTTGGTAAGTAGTAGATTATGTTATATTTTTTAATTTCATTCCAAACAATTGTCTGTCAGTCTAAAAGTTTAACTTTTAGACTGACAGACAATGGCTTCGGGAATCCAAAATCCATTTATATTTATATTTATTAGCAGAGTAGCGCAGCCTCGTCTGAACACTTCGAGATTATTCAACTAATCGATTTTTGATTATCAATAAAATTTTAGTACCTAATATAAAGCTGTGTCGAATGCCGTTTAAAATTTGAAAATCGACCCAAATATTATCATATATTTATCTAAAAGCCAAGCCAAGCTACAGCTTTTCATATATTAAAATTGTATTGTTTCTAATAAAGTTACTTAAAATCTTAAAAATAACTTTCAGACTAATACACTGATTGATTTCAAAATCTAGCCAGCTCTTCTCCTTAAAAAATGTGTCAAATATCTTAAATAGAATCAAAACAGGATTATATTGATAACGAAAATTTTTTAAGAGTGTGTTTTTTGAATGGTTTTCTAGCTAAGACATTTATCGTATTATATATATTTATTCATATTTTCACATTCAGAGCTCAAAAAATTGCGTTTTATGCTGTGTAAAAGATTTAATCGATTATCGTGTTCAAAATTTACAGCTTTTCAAAAATTAATACAGTCATTTTAAACTAAATAATATTTTAACACAGCTCAAAGAATTTTTATACTTAATACCTCAATTAGCGGGAAGGTCAACCTGTTTACAGATTTTTGTTTTTGTTATGAAACAAGTGTTGAGAATACATGAATGGTTGATTTGGGCGCAATAGGCATTTTTTCCCGCTACGTACATACGATAAGGAAGTTACTGATTTTGACCGAAGTTTCGAAAATCGAGTTTAACCAGATCTCCACGTTTTGTGGTCCTAGGAATCTTATCACGATATATATATATATATATATATCACTATTTTCACGATAGCGTGTGCGTGTGTGTTAACAACTCATAACTTGAACGCGGTTGATGACATTCGATTGGTTTCCGCTCAACTTAGACTTCCCAAAAGTTTTAACCAGTTTGGTTCAGATTTTGAGAAATTTTGAAAAACCTAAAAATTTTTTATGGCGTCTGAAAGTTTCAGATTAATGTACCAATTGAGTACAAAATCTAATCAGCTCTTCATTCATAAAACTGTGTTCAATACATAAATTGCATCAAAATTAGTTTATCTGTTCGGCAGTTATTGACCTAATATTTTGAAAAAAGTGTTTTTTGACATTTGATATTTTATCCACTGTAAATTGAATTAAAATCGGTTGATTTGTTCAAGTTCGGGTTTCCGATACATAATACTTACAAACTTGAACCAATCTAATAAAAGCGTGTAAATAAAAACATATTTTTGTATGCTTACATTGCACCTGCGCTGGGGTGGATTTCTAGTACTAATATAAATTGTCAGCTTTTGATTTTTGGGTTTAGTATATTTAACCCTTTTATACAATATAGAATGGTATAAATCAGTCTAATGGTTGATGAGAAAGGCTGTGTAGTGTATTCTGAAATTTTAATGTTACATGTAATTTTTGGCAGGTCTCGGTGCACTACTTGGGCCAAGCCCACCTGTTCCACCACCGGTACTTCCATCACCAATGTTGGACCTGCCAATATTAGCACCGTTTTATGCAATGAGAAATAATATGAGGTATGTTTTAGAGATCTCTTACTAATTTTAACTTTTTGCAGTGGTGGGTATAGCAGTAAGCAAGTGATTCTCGTGATGGATAAAGACAACCATTACCTATAGACACCAAAGATATTGTTGTGAATAATCTAGAATAGCGAAGAGTGAGAACACTGGAAAAATCTGGAAATAAAAGAAAGTGATAGTTGTTGCTATCAATAAACTGTTTTACCCTGTCCCTGCAGTAATAGCCGTCGTTACCCAAACAGCTATGCCATAATTGACCTCGCATAGGCATAAGGGTGAGAATAGCGTGTACTATGACTTGTTTATAACTAAGTTGCGTCGTTTTCAGAACATTCGGGAACATGGTCGAACTTTACCTTGTGTATAAATAAGTATCTGTTTGCAAATATCAAGTCAGTTTTATATAGCGATTCGATAGCAATAGTTCGGACGATCAGTGTGTTAGTTTAGTGATTCTGTTTAGTCCATTAGTTCTAGTGGTATATAGTGACGGTGTTAAAAGCGTTACTTAGTGTATTTACATATTGCACATTGTGTATTGTACATTTGTGTTGTAAATGCACAATTATAACATGAGTGGTATTTTATTGCACAATATGAACTGTAAGCTCATACTAATGATATGTTTCTATACGTGTGGCCCAGGGTGCTAGTGATATATGCATAAGTTTACTGGTTACTTCTTCTACTCTACAAAACTTGTAAGTATAAACCAATCCTACAAAGTATAAACCTTCAAAGTATAAACCAATCGTAGTCGTTTACCTTTATGAATTGCCTGGCTGAATGGCAAATGGTCTATATTGCATAGAGGGATAGATCAACACGAGGAAAAATAATTAATGCAATTGATTATAATTTCAGAGGTACGGCCACATCATCTGGTATATTACATGCTAGACTAGACGCATGTTACGAGCAATGGCGGCAGTTAGAGCGGGAACGAAAGCGTACTGAAGCTCGATTAGCGTTGGCTTATCCCGGAAGGGCAGTTTCTAGTTCGAACTCCATCCCTGTACCAAGACTACCGCCTTGTCCTACACGAGTTGATCGACTGACCGTGGATATGCTACGGGAACATACGAAGGTTAGTGGCAGTAAAACTATTCATAAAAGTTTTCAAGTTCAAATGTTAATTCAACACTGGTGTGCAAGTATCCATTTTTACAAGAGATGCGCTGGTTTGAACCGAATTCGAACCTCGGCCAAACATTCATTCAAAATAAGAAAATGGCCGAATTTTGGGGCGTTTTCTCGAGAGCGACAAGTGATTTGTTTACGAATTTACTTAAATTATTTTATATATTGGTAACAGTTTTCGCAACACACGTGAAATAATGATCGGCAAGATATTAATACCCTGTGTTACATTGTTTTTAATTTAGGTAGGTTAGGTTAGTTATTAGGTATTTTTTTTGAAAATACATATAATATAGCCTATGTTAATATAATAATAAATAAAATAAAAATAGCCTTTATTCTCTGACCATTCCAACATAATAATATCTGTACACAATAAAAGATCACTTAATACTCAAAATTAGTCTAAACAATAATTACAAATACAATCGATGTCATTCTTAGTAAATTAATTAGGATTATTATAATTATCATTATATTATATTAACATTATTATTTTATAAAATTATTTTAAATCTATATAATATATAATTCCAAATAGTTAAAATTGAGCATTGGTAACACATTTCAGGTCAGGTTGTCCTTTGACATAGGCCTCCTCCAGATAGTGCCACTTTATCCTATTAATGCAGTCTCCTCCAACCCTTAGGGAGATCATCCTCCCATCTTTTTACCTATCGTCTACGGCTTCTTTTTCCGTATCGTGAATACCACATAATTATTTCAATATCTGGTTGACCGAGCTTTGTTCGGTTTTTCACATATTTTTGGAACCAATCTTTTTTTGGACCTTGAACCTTGATAAATCGATTCCTATTGAATATATAATTTTTTTTTCTGTACCTGGTTGACCGAGTTTTTTACATACCCATATCTTCGAAACCGAGCTTTTCTTGGACCTGGAACCTTGATAAATCGATTCCTTGATCCGAAAAACCCCTAATTTTTGACTTTCATGAAAATCATTGTAGCCGATTCCGAGATTCCAATTATATCTTATATATAAAATTCTTGTGTTACAATGTTCGTTCCCGTACTCCTCCGAAACGGCTTGACCGATTTTGATGAAATTTCGTATGCATATTCAGTAGGTCTGAGAATCGGCTACTATCTATTTATTATACCCCTAAGTGATAAGGATTGTCTACCCCTAAAAATATTTTTTACAACCCCTAATACAACTCTAAATTTTTACCCTTCTATCACCAACCCTATTTTTTATTTTTTAATTAACTAATTTATATGGCAAAACAACGTTTGCCGGGTCAGCTAGTATATATACAAGAATTGCTCGTTTAAAGGTATTAGATTTGTCCGTTTAGGGGCTTTCGTTCTTATTGTGTGTCCAGTCCACCGCCACTTTAATGTACGTATTTTCGTAATTACGTCTGTTACCTTGGTCTTTTTTCTGATATTTATATTTGTTCATTTATCCCATAGTTTTAAATTCAGCATACTTCTCATATTCAGAGAAGTATAGCCTATGTTACTCGGGGATAATTTAATACTTTTCTAATGGTGAAAGATTTTTTCAAATCGATCCAATAGTTTTTGAGTTTATTTGATACATATAAAAATAAAAAAATACAAATCTTTACTCTATGTATTAGTGTAGATTTCAGTCAAAATAGTGCACATCGGTACTTTTTATCTTTTGCCAATGTTGCCGAATTTCGTACGAATGTCGAAGTTCGGCTCAAGCTGCCGAAATTCGGTTAAACCGAATGTGAAACGAATGAAGAATGTTACTAGGTATGCCAAATCGCTTGCAATTTTGTCTCAGTAAAGCCTGTATGTATACAAATACACTAGTTTTTGTTGTAGTAAAAAATACCTAGTAGTTTTGATTTTATAGGCATTCAAAGTTTCGAAAAATATCAAGTCTCGCTAACAGCCACTGACCGCTTGTGACGTCATGACACAACGCGCCGCGCCTCGCTTAGTATCAAATCAAGTCTCCAGCGGTTATAGTATAGTAAGGTGTAATAGCTTGCGCAGTATTTTGTTGTTTTCGTCAGCGTATTACTTTAATAGTCTATTAATAGTAAATATTATTCGATTAATAAAATGAATGAAGGATTCGAAAAAGGGCAATCGAATATTTCACCTAAAATAGATGGATTAATGGTTGCGTATTATTTATCAACAAATAGTGATTAAATAAATAAATATATAAATATTCACGGGACAAATTACACTTACTGATCTAACCCCAAAGTAAGCAAATATTTGCTTGTGTTATGGGTGTTAGTCAACGATACTAATACATAGAAATACATATATAAATAGCAGAATATATATAATAAACACCCAAACCCGGAAATACAAACATTTATGCTCATCACACAAATGCTTGTCCCCGTCGGGGATCGAACCCGAACCCCGTTGATTGCGTAGTCAGGGTCGCTAACCACTCAACCAACGGGGCGGTCATTTCGTTGGCGCCGAAATGCGAGGAAGAAAAATGCAAAGGTGAGAAAACTTTCCTTGCTACTACTTATGCTTAATAGTTTATCTGTTCTAAATTATTTTATCAAAACAAAATACCCAAATAATGTCGTAATGAAAGAATGCAACTCAAATAATAGAAGGACCTACCTACCATTAAATTTTTACGTTAAAGACAACAAATATGTATTAGTTTTGTAGCTATAGGTAGGTACGTAGGACGTAGGTATATGTACGTGTATAGGTACCTACCGTTCTTCTTAATTTAAATAAATACTTCGGGAACTCCATCCTTTCATACGCTTCGTTGCGTTTGCCCATCTCCCCCGTACGGACTTGCATCCGTTGCAAGTGGTACAAAATAAATTCCTGCGTATTGCCACGGGAGCACCGTGGTATATGCGCAACGTAGACCTCCATAACGATCTTGAATTGCCGAGCTTAGCAAAGCATTTCAAAGACATCTCCGAAAGATACTTCGATCGTGCCATCTCGCATCCGAACCCACTGGTGGTAGCCGCGGCTGACTACATCCCAGACCCTAATCCCGATCCCAAACTACGTAGGCCCCGCCACGTTCGTACCGATCCCGATGACCCGATAACTCTGGCCAACGGTTTACACGATAACACTACACACCTACATTCGCGACACCGTCGCCGCCGGCGGCGACGAGGACCCCTGTTTCGCCCTTCGGCGAACCGAGCCCAAGGGCAAGGTTCGGCGGACGGACAAAACAATGCCACTAGCCCTCTCATCGCAAATCACGACCCCACCCTAAGCCGAGGTTCGGTCTCACAGGAGACACCCTTAGGGCGGAGGGCGTACAGCCCTACACCTTGAAATCCTGGCTGAGCACTCTGCTCGCCCCCGCGACCGGTGAAGCTGTAACAGCCTTATGGGCTGTTACAGCTTCACCGGTCGCGGGGGCGAGCAGAGCAGGCTAACAGCAATTGAGACATTCCGAAAAAAAAAACCCTCGGGAACTGTACATTTTCCCAGAATTAAAAGGAGCCGTGAGTTATTCCAGACTTCGTCCAGATCCGTTCAGTAGGCACAACTCATGATTTCCTAATATTTGGATTGGACATTTTTTTTTGGAAAAGTATTGAGGTGTAATTTCGACGGCACGGGCGCGCGACCGCGAGCGCCGGCCGCCGAGCGAACTAGACTGAGCGTGTTGTGAGATGACGTCACAGCGTCAACGGCAGCCAACGTCGTGCGGTTCAACTTATTTTACTTCTAAATCGGAAACTAATTGACGTATCGAAGTAATTCTTTCACTAGTATTTTTTATTTTTCACAGAGAATATGGAGTGCTAATAATCAAAATTAGTTAACATTCTTCATTTCTGTCCATCTCTAATTTTTACCACAAAACAACAATGTTCACTCTAGAATAATTAACAGGGTTTAGGAATAGATTCATTATTTACATACATAATATATTAAACTAGTCAGCGCGCAGCCCGCATCATTATAACAGTTTTTGGTAAATCCCGCGGGATCACCTAATTTTGCCGGGATAAAAAGTAGCTTATGTTCTATTCCAGATTATCCATTACCTGTGTGCCAAATGTCATCCAAATCCATTCAGTAGTTTTTCCATGATTGAGTAACAAACAGCCATCCATCCTGATATCCAAACATTGGCATTTATATCATTAATTAAAATTACCGGTTCGAAAATCAAGTATCCCACTAAAAACAATTTCATGTAAAATGTTGCATGACAAGTTCTGTTCTGGCTCGAACTGTCAAAAAGTTATCAGATCTCTTGTAGAACCAAGCTTGAAACTGCATGCCCTAACTCTACAAACCCTAACTTAAACTCTAAACCTAATTCGGAATATGAATAAGTGGCTTGGCCGTATAAAAGAAAAATAATGAACTGTAATATATTTTTTAATTAACAGCCAAGTCACATACACACCATATTTCAATAATTATTTTGCCCCGGTCATGGATTTAACCTTTGCAATCAAAAGACAGCAATAATACAAATAAAAAAAAATGTGTAAACGGTCGACTTTGTAACTTCTAGCTATTTTGAGATAAAAAGGGTAAATATATAGCATAGATTTTTCAGTTCAAACATCTATTTTGTTAAAATTGGCAGCATATTAATTTTTTAAAAGCTGTATATTTTGAAAACGATGATGGCGTTTATCTCAATTTTTGAGATCTAAAATATTGCTTTAGCTAAATAATCAATAGGTTGAAAAATTTCGATGCAATGTCAAAAAAACATTTTATTTTTAATTTTTTTCATTGATAAAACCCAAACAAATTGACTGATTTTGATTAAATTAACAGTATTTGACACAGTTCTTAAAGGAGAAAAGCTGATAAGATTTTTAAGTCAATCGGTGAACTATCTTTAAAGTTATTTAAAAAAAATTAAATAAGTTTGCTAAAAACAGCGTAATTTTAATATTTGAAAAGCTATAAGTTTTGAGAATTAGATTTGATTTTGATTTCTTAAATGGCATTTAACCTAGTTTTTTTTTTGTACTTTAATATCGTAGAATAACAAAAAATGATTGGTTGAAAAATTTCGAAGCTATGTCAAACACTTTTCAAAATTTTTCGTTAACAATTATTTCCAAATGGATAAACCAATTTGGATGCAATTTATATAATAGAAGAATAGAGCTGATTAGTTTATATAGTATAGTATAGTATAGTATAGTATAGTATAGTTTATATAGTATAGTATAGTATACTAAGATTAAGCACTTGCATCTATTGTCACAAAGCTTTGTGCAATGACATGATACATGCAGATGTGAATGGCTATTATCGGCTATCGTTATAAACATTCGGACTGCGTGTGCCTTATCGCGCAGTTGGCGGTACATCAAAAGGTTATATCGCGCTAACATTAGGTTAGGCGCGCGTGGTTAGACTAGCATTGTTCATTTCAATCATTATTTTTGATCAGTTGAGACGTATGCCACCAGGTTGTGTAAAATGAAGTAGAACGATGAAATTGTAAGCTGAGCCCATCATACGGGATTCTAAAAACGTGTGTCACAAGGAGAAACATTTTAGTAATTAGTTGTTAGCACACAGTAATTAAAGTTAAAAATAAGGTCCGCTTGCACCAAAATGCTTAAATGCATTTAGTCCCTTAAACATGTTTAGCAAATGTCAAAACGCCTTAAAAGCTGTCACTTTAAATGTATTTAGGGACTTAAAATGTTTTAAGCATTTTGGTGCAAGCCGCCCTAAATGTAGTTGTCGTCCATAGTTACATGTTTGCAAATCATTTCAGCCATCTTTGTAAATTGCAATTCCAAAATAACGTTGATGCTAATGTGACCACATCTTCTATCGCGATAATTTTTTAGTGTCAAATCGTACAAAGCTTCGGCGCATATTACTTTGGGCCAATAGACGCAAGTGCAGCCCCAGCATCATAATATCAATCTGTCTATCAAAAATTGCATTACCTATTCCGATCTATGGTTATCACTCAGCATTCCCTCATTGAAATCATACAGTAACATAAATGATAAACATGCGGTGAGACTTTCAAACCAAAAATGTGACTTCTATTTATAGAGGACTAGCTGACCCGGCAAATGTTGTTTTGCCATTCATGTTAGGAATCTATAGCGGACAAACAACATGACACGTAATTTATATAAGACTACGGGATTGTCCTTCCACGCAGCCAAAATGGCATTAAACTTTATATGGTGGTTAAGTATTCTTAAATTTTCTATTTTCCGTGCAATTTTCTTAATATTTTCTTTTATAAGAACCTTCTCCTTACAATTACAAACACATTTAAAAAAAATTACCGAAATTGGTCCAGCCATTCAGGCGTGATGTCGTGACCAAGGAAAATATGGATTGATTTTTATATATATAAGATATTTTCTCTCCCAAAGGAGTCTCTACGAAATGTATATGAAAGGAGTTATGAATATAATGGAAGTCAGACAAATCACTCTGGATTGCGATGTGTGGCACTCGATTCTCTCGAGCTACATTGTAAGTAATGTGGTGTGACATAATACTATACTTTATATTTCTAGGTGTTGACTCTCATGGGGAAAATGGAAACCCTACGAGCAAGTGTCTGTGTTGCACAAAATAAAAAGCCAAATAAGCCTGAAGACGGCAAGATAACAGTACTAAAACGAGGTCAGGAGAATTTGCCTATGGAAAGGGAAAAAGACAATGGAATAGATCCTGCTTCGTTTGATCCATCAACGTGGAAGGATGATGTTAAGAATTTGGCTGAGATGTGAGTTGAGTTTAAAATGTTGATAAAACCACTTTTGTACAAGCAAAAAAAATAATGCAATTGTAATTTAATTTTGTAAGAGAAAATATATCTGTACGTGATAATAATTAACCTGGTGATTAACTATAAAATATGAATAATAATATTTTTGATGTGAAAAAAGTACAAGAGCATTATTTATAATATTTATCAAATAATGTTATTTCATCAAGTGCTGACAATGGAAAGTGTAAAATATATAAGTAAAAGTCGGTTACTTTGTTTTTCGGTACCCATCTCTCATATCATCATAAATTTAAAAGTGATTAAACACATCTTGATGTGACGAGGAATATTAAGCCAAAAAAAAGTGATCCTAGGACTATTTTATTTTTATGGATATTTCATAATGCCTTTACTCTTTGAGGCATAAACTCATCCTAGTATATCTCATCTTGTTTACGTCAGAGCGATAAATGACGTATGTTGTGTACGCTTTTTACAAACCATGCGTGCTTATCTAACTCTATCCATAGATTCATATAGTAGCTTTTTAATAAAAAATATCAAATACTACATATACATAAACTTTAAGACTTGAAGCAGCTGATAGAAAACATATGTGCCTAGTGTGCTTCGCAGCTGATTTTCCATCACATTTATCTGGCTCCAGATTATCTGATTTAGTTCTAAAATTATATTATCATCACATCACCTTAATTTTATAAATTTGGGCATTACTTTGCTTGCTTCGGCTGCAAAGTGAAATGTGCATTGAGTTCGTAAACTGTGTGGTTTTTATGCTCGCTACTTCCATTTCTTAAATCTCTTTTTTACTTTTAGTGGAATCGCAAAAACACGCGTAAAGGTTCGCGAAAATTGACAAATTAAATAGTTTCCTTCATTAATCATCACAGTTATATTTAGGTAATTAGTAAACAATAATTCATTTATGAAAGTATTACTTAATTTAATTACAGTTTGCGAAACTGAATATGTTTCAAATTTTGTGATAGACAACACTATAGCACAATTTGAACCTTACTCTACCTATTTTGCTCACAAAACAAATTGACATTATATATTCATGAATGAGTACAATGTTGTCACAGTAACACTATCACGATTTATTTTTTGATTACGAGAGTGTTTCGCCAACAAAGCTCAGCTTTGTTATGTATTACATATTAAGTATCATGTTCTATTACTTTATTAGTGATTGTATTAAAAATTTTAAAATATTCGTGATTTAGTAAACTCGTTATTCAGCAACGTTTGCGGTCACTTGCTACTTGTTTACTTATTGAAATTGATGCGACGTGTATATAATATATATACGATCAATGGACTAATGAATTGAAAATGATATACATATCATACGTCATTGTTCTGGCCTAAACTAGTGGATGAGTTTATGCCTCAAGAGTAAAGTCATTATGAAACATTTGTAAAAACTTAAATAAGTTTCATAAATCACATTGTTTTTTGATTTGATTAATGTCTTTGATGTTTAACATGCTATAAGTATAGCAAAACATGTTTTTACGGTTATATTATATGATTGTGTTGTAATTTGCAGCGCCCCTCATAGCGAAGTGGAGAGTGCCATGCTAGCGTGGCGGAACGCAGTGGCCGGCGTGCAGGCCGCGCGCCGCCGCGAGCTCGCGCCGCACCCGCCGCACCCGCAGCGGTACCTGCGCCCCGACCGTGAGTACCGCGCACTACACACTACACACTACACACTACACACACCGTACACACTGTACTGTACACAGACACAGCGCGCCGCACCCGCCGCACCCGCAGCGGTACCTGCGCCCCGACCGTGAGTACCGCGCACTACACACTACACACTACACACACCGTACACACTGTACTGTACACAGACACAGCGCGCCGCACCCGCCGCACCCGCAGCGGTACCTGCGCCCCGACCGTGAGTACCGCGCACTACACACTACACACTACACACACCGTACACACTGTACTGTACATAGACACAGCGCGCCGCACCCGCCGCACCCGCAGCGGTACCTGCGCCCCGACCGTGAGTACCGCGCACTACACACTACACACTACACACACCGTACACACTGTACTGTACACAGACACAGCGCGCCGCACCCGCAGCGGTACCTGCGCCCCGACCGTGAGTACCGCGCACTACACACTACACACTACACACACCGTACACACTGTACTGTACACAGACACAGCGCGCCGCACCCGCAGCGGTACCTGCGCCCCGACCGTGAGTACCGCGCACTACACACTACACACTACACACACCGTACACACTGTACTGTACACAGACACAGCGCGCCGCACCCGCCGCACCCGCAGCGGTACCTGCGCCCCGACCGTGAGTACCGCGCACTACACACTACACACTACACACACCGTACACACTGTACTGTACACAGACACAGCGCGCCGCACCCGCCGCACCCGCAGCGGTACCTGCGCCCCGACCGTGAGTACCGCGCACTACACACTACACACTACACACTACACACACCGTACACACTGTACTGTACACAGACACAGCGCGCCGCACCCGCCGCACCCGCAGCGGTACCTGCGCCCCGACCGTGAGTACCGCGCACTACACACTACACACTACACACTACACACACCGTACACACTGTACTGTACACAGACACAGCGCGCCGCACCCGCCGCACCCGCAGCGGTACCTGCGCCCCGACCGTGAGTACCGCGCACTACACACTACACACTACACACTACACACACCGTACACACTGTACTGTACACAGACACAGCGCGCCGCACCCGCCGCACCCGCAGCGGTACCTGCGCCCCGACCGTGAGTACCGCGCACTACACACTACACACTACACACACCGTATAATGGATTCTATCTTCAGCACCGGTTACACTTTGATTAGTAAAAGTGCGAGTGCTTAATGCAGGTTCTTAGTATTAAGTAAAAAATACGTGAAGACAGCCGTTAATTAATGCGAACGTAGTAAAATACGCTGATTACTAATCACTCGCCCTTATAGGCAGTCTAAACGTGTTTTCTGCATAATACTAAGCACCTACATTAAACACTCACACTAATCAAAGTGTAACTAGGGCCGCCGCCTCGCAAAGGAATCCGCGTGATGATATTTGTTTTGTATTACAGCGATCCTGCAGCTAGCAGATGCCGTGAAGCAGCTGTGCGAATGCGCGCGGCGAGCGCGATGTGCCATGTGGTGTGACCTCACCCTTACAGTCGCGCTAGCGCCCGCGCCAGCGCTTTCACAGGTCAGTCTTTATCATATTGTGTGCATATTATTGTGCAATATCAATGTTAAAGGATTTAAAGACAGTAAAATTGCAACAAATTTCCCCCCGTGCCGGTCCGGGCTTCCTTTGAAGAATAGACCATCTGCCGTTCTGCCAAGCAAGTCGTAAGAAGCGACCAATTGGCGATATGTGTCACTACCATCGTGGCTACTAGGTGGTGGAGTCTGCAACGTCTCGCTTGGATTATTTCGTACCTCCGCCTTGCCTATTCCTGCCTTAATAGTTTCAACGCTTGTTATTGTCGTGTTCTGGTTTGGAGCTTAAGGTAGCTGGTAGTCTTATGTACGGCATTGCCATTCCGCTACATGCATAGCAACGCATCATTAACATCATTAACATTTTTGGTGATAGGCGATAGTTTTTTTTTCCAGAGATCCATCTGCTTGTTATTGTCTTATGAGTTATGAGTAAAACTGGTAACCGGTAAATTTATGCAAGTGGTCCCGTCCCACAGTAATGATAGCTGTGCACCATTAATATCTTGTGTCTATAAAAGATTGTTGTCTCATTTCATTCATTCATTTTTATAAATCATAAAATAGCTCATTTGCTATTTTATGATTTATAAAAAGCTACTTTTACTGATTTATTGTGGATGAAACGGTATTCGTGTCATTTTTAAATCGATTGTATTTTCTTCAAATTACATTTTAAAAGGTTCTTCCCTAAACAAAACCTTCATAATTTTTTACGTAAATTAAGCATGCAGGCTTTGTTTCTAAATTTTCTGTGAAATGGAAAAAAAATAGGGGTTGTCAACCTTTTATAAGCTGCATTAATATTAACAAATGAAGCAAAAACCAAAAATATAAAAACAAACTAATCGGTATTGATATTATTCCAAATTATTTTGTTTTGTAAGTGATAAACACCCTAAATTCTAATTCAAACTTGTTCATACGAAACGAAAGCATCAAAAAATGCTATGTACTCCTTAACCTTAAACTATGTAAATAATTTAATGTTGTAGCAGTAATTTTAAATAATATTGGATATGTCATTAAAATTTCCATCATTTAACCGCCTGCACCGTTCGCGGGAATTTATATTAAACTCAAAAAAGGTTTGCAGTATCTGATTAAAAAGTCATTAACTTTCCATTTTCCGGAAAATACTTAGTAAACCGATTTAAAAACCACTAAAAACAACGTAATCTGCCGTTTACACTTGTGGTTTGGCTTCAACTGAACGAATCAAACCTAAACAATAGAACAATAAACCTTTTCATACCTGGTTGATGGCACATTAGCCGTGTCGTCAATTCATATGGTTTTTGACACGGCAGCCGTGTCACAAAATATTTGTACTACTTAAAGTTTTGGAAAATATGCACCACACCGAATCGGTAAAGAAGATGCAGATGCTTGGCACAGGTATTATTCTAATCATAACACAATGTAAATAATAAAATTGTATTACAGAGTGATAACGCTTCATTCCCATCAAACTCCACTCCGCCAAAGCAAGCTCAAGACAATGCCGTCAGCTCAAGCTCAACTAAACCTGCCAACACTGAACCCAAAGAGGTAAGGCTGCATCCCATTTTTTTTTCTAGGATGGATGACAAGCATTTACATTTTTCTAAATAACTTATCTGACATAACTTGTCAAAATGGAAATTACGAAATCTTAGCAATGGTTGTGGCTTAAAGTCATTCACAGTCTTTATCTGTATATTAATATATGAAGCAAAAAACCCATCTAGCCCGCATTTACTCCTACGTAAAGAATAAATGCGGGCTAGATGGGTGGAAACTGATCATGTCACGCCACTGATTTTGACTGGTCTAGGTTGCTTTAGGGGTACGCTTTGAGCTATAGCACAAGTAAAATTGGCTCCTGTTTCTATTGGTGTCACAGGTAGAAGCTTCTGGAGAGTAACCATTTTACATCACAAGGCAGACATGCAAAGAGGATTGTCCATGTTGTTACATCTACGCTAACCTTCGAATCTCCAAAAGATGAGTTTTATAGGGCAGCATTTTAAAAGCATAGAAAAATATTTATTTTTTTATAAATGTGGTTTTGGAGTGTACGTTGGTAATAAGTAAGTTTGCCAAGGTGTGTAATACCAAAATAGGTACAGTTTTTGATCAAAATACCGATTTTACTGAAATGACAGATTCATAAATTTGTCATGTATGTGATGATGAGGAAGGTTGACCTTCCTTAATTGGTGAGAACCGTCATAGGGACTAGAGCACAACGTGTAAGTAGTCAAAATATTGATTAAAAGAAAGCCTCAGAGCTGAATCTCATGTGCATCTCTCGTTTTGGTCCTTACAACCAAGGTGGTTGGTACGAACATAGATCGTTGGTGAGAATGTTCCCATGAGATTCACAAGAAAGCTTTGATCACATAGTGAGTTGTTAGGCACTGTAAATAATATAAAAAAATCCAAAGTATTCAATCATGTTCTATCAGTATTTATTCCACGACAAATTTCAACAATGCCCAAAGTACGTAGAGAAGCAGTTTTCAACCAAACTGTTAAAGTAAAATGAAATGATAGGTTTCTACTTGTTACTAGTTATGGCAGTTGTAAAATAATGTAAATAAAAAAATTATTAGTGAAGTATATATAAATAAGAACATGGTAAAAAATATATTAAAAATCATTTCTAGGATAAAACAACCACCGATACTCAAACGAAGACAGATGGTAAGCAAGAAACCAACGAACAAAACAAACCAGCCAATAAACAAACTGAAAAACACGAAAAAACAAATCAGCAACGTCGAACACAAAACTACAGAAATAAAGTGAACCAAGGAAGAAATGACTTCTATCAAAAGAACCAAAGGTACGACAACAGATTTGTCCATAACAGACACCCATATCACTATCTAGCGACAGGACCTATTAATTAATAAGTTTACTTAAATATATTGCCAATACTCATTTTACACTTCAAAAGTAATTTTCTAAGTGCATTTCAATGAAAGCACACTTCCAAGTGTGCCATTATAATAACTTTTATAACACGTAATAACTTGTCACTTAATTTTCTTTAATAAAAAAAATATTGGTTAACTTTTAATTTTTTTAAATAAAATAGCAAAATATTTGTGTTCATGTAGTTTGAAACATACCTTCCAATTAATACTGTTTATCTAACTTCAAGTGCATTTTTTTTACTTTTGAAGTGTTTAGCCATACTTTCGAAGTATATTATTGTATTGAGGGTTATTCTTCATTTGAAAATCATATTTAAAATTAAAAAATTATAATATTTTCGGATTTACCATTTTAAATAATTATTATTTAGTTGAAAAAATATAACAGATATCCGTAGTGGTGATTATTATTTTCAGAAAGTGTGTCAATTGATTAAATAATAAACTAACCAATCAAATTATCTATTGTAATTTATTTTCTTATAAGTATTTAATTACTATTCTACTTGTACAATATACATATCATTTTAAAACTCCACATTATAATTTTTCGTCTAAGATTTTTTTTAATACTATCTACCAAAGCTTTAGTTTGCACTTAACTTATATTGTTCGATAGATTTTTTGTTTTCAGGACAAGGAATAACAATCCATAATCACGTTTGTGCTACGACTTTGATAATATTAGAAATTTTGGGAAAATTTGTCCTGAACTTTGTCATTACTCAGTTTTATATTAGGTCTTAGCTAATGACCATAAAAGTAATGCTCATGAAATATAATTCTTCACATACAGTAAAGTTTATTTCTTATAATATACAGATTGTAACACTTTTACACTTTAGCTGTTACACTTTTTTGTAACTATAAAATTATGCTTCACCACAATCACTGGACATATTTATTTTTATGATATTTTAAATTGACACACTGTATAAGGAAATACAGAAAGGCATACTCTAAAATGTATTATTATAATATATATGTATAATATATCATTTATTATAATTTGACACACCTTAGTGTTAAACTGTGTGAATAACTATTATTATACAATGACCCTAATATATATAATACAGTGGCACACTTCACACTGTCAAATTACAAAAAAGTTGCAATGCTGTTTGTTACTGAATATGAATAAGTGAAGAATAACACTCATATTAGCACTGAAAATACCCAAATCAGTGTTGAAAGTGTTGAGTTTAGTAATGTTGTAAACATTTGCTAATCGTTTTAAAATATTTCTTATTGTAACGAAAATATGGTTTAAAATTGGCAGCACACAATCCAAGACTAATACACTGTGATGTTAAAACTTTTATTCTCTATTTCACTGCTCAGTCACTAAAAAAGTTTTATAGGGAGAGCTTGAAGTTTTAAATGCTTTGATAATTTTGTAGGTTTTGTATGCGTAATTTTTAATGCCAGTTTCCAGTGCTGCCAAGTCATACCAACTTTTGTATATCAAATTTTAATAGCACCGAATATATCGAATTGTTTACAGCCTATACAAATGAATCATATATTTTAAAATCTGTGTACGAAATTAACCAATATCTATTTTATCCTAGAAACCAAGCTTATTGTAACGACAACTTGCTATATATAATTTCCATCGACTAAACTAATTGTTGTCGTTAATATGGCATGGAATAGAAAATTTTCTAAATGGGGACATTGCAATCCTATTTATCATATCAACATAAAATTTATATTAAATTTAGATAAATAAAATACACTTTTTAAAATTAAAAACAAAATACCAATGCATTTAAACTCGAATATATAATTATAAAAAGTGTATTTGTGTATTAAACACAGGTATGAAATGAGACCACGTACGTATAATATATAATATATCTCAAATAGGACGTGTGTAGGATATATGTGCCAGTATTTGACACCGCAATTTGTGCTTGGCTGGTTTAAAGTGTTGTTTGTACATGTATTTACGTATTATGAAAGGTCATTGGCTAGATGTTATTTTACTTGCCAAATTATTTGGTGTGAGCGAATGATTCATTATTATTCATCCAATATTATTTATTTCAATTTTATCTTACACTTTTTGCAATTTTTCAAGTGTTTTTTTTACTTTTGCAGTGATGTTATCTGAAAAAATTACTCTAGTCATTTCATTGCATTGATGTTGATAGTGTTGTATCACTTGCAAATATTAAGTGTGCCTAAGTCATTGCCGGACTAAGTGTGCACATTACAATATTTCTTCAGTGTGCCAAGTGTATCGAAAGTGTGCCTAGAATGTAAAAATTGTGCAGTTGCTATGCCAGTTTGTTATGGCATTCGATGGTAGTGATTAAGTGTTGAAAAGTGATTTCGGCAATTAGATTGACTTTTTCACTTCGCTCACACCGACACTAAGTGAAACCTTTGAAAAATGTGATGTTTCTACGTTAATACTAGTTGATTCTATTTTAGTATATCAAGATTCGTGCAAATAAATTATTTAAAAAAAATGAAGTATAAAATTAGTATATAAGAGTACCACTTATTTATTTTGAAAAGGGAATTTTGATGAAGTTGCATCTTTATAGGGTGATGGGTTGATTTACGGAATTGATAAATGTACTGGGGTTATTTTTTATTAATCCCTTTATCACTTCTAAATGTTACTGAAATAATGAATTGAAAGTCAGTTCCTCGATATAAATATATTTGTCTGTCCGTGTGTACTAGTTTAATTATAAGAGATTATTACGCATTTATCATTAAAGGCCAACAATTTATTACAACAATAATTACATATTATCTATACTATATTAATCATTTATTTTTGTTTGTTTGTGATAAACTCTAATATTATCAAACATTAAACATTCATCTGTTAGTTCTGTTAAAACTCAAGAATGGCTTTACCAATCTTGATAAAAATTGGTAAACACATAGAATACGAGTGTAGCAGGCTTTTCGCTAGCACAGTATAATGTTTTTCTTATATATTCATAATAATAATGTATTTAATTTTTACTAATATTCTAAGTAAATTTAAAATTGCTTCTCGCATGTTCACTAGGGATGTGTTTTTGTCGATAATTTTTATCGTTGAACACATTAATTTTATCGCGCTATATAAAACAACTAGCTGCCCCGGCAAACATTGTTTTGCCATACAAATTACTTGGAGGTGCACTTGATTTTGAGTGATCACCGCTGCCCATGGACATCCTCAATACAATCCTCAATCTTGCAGTTGCGTTACCGCCCTCAACTTGTTACTTGTGTTTAATATTTTGGTAGGGTACTTTGCGGGGCAGAGGTTGGAATAAAAACTATCCTATCTTTTAAGTTGGACCAAACACTAGATATCTACAAAATTTCTTTAAATCGGTTCAGTAGTTTATTAAACCATAGCAGACAAACAACGTGACACATAAATTATATATATTAAGATTAACGTATCAACTGATTTTTTCCATTCAAAATTTGAAATTTAAAGTTATTTTCTAATTTGTTCTTTAAATGTTGAGATTTTTTGTCACAAATTACTTTTAACTAATTATACAACAGTGTACTTATTTAAGACTACAACAATGTTTCTAGTGATTCGCCCCGAACTGTAAACTCATGAGGGTACGGTTTTAACTTTAGATTTTTAGACCCCCTCTAATAGCCTCTATGTCTCGTTTTTATGTATCATAAGCAACAAATAGCTCTCCTGATGAAAAGAGAAAACAGACAGACATCAAAATGTTTATGGTGTGTTACT
Source organism: Apodemia mormo (assembly GCA_036924255.1). Taxonomy (NCBI): domain Eukaryota; kingdom Metazoa; phylum Arthropoda; class Insecta; order Lepidoptera; family Riodinidae; genus Apodemia; species Apodemia mormo. The sequence goes on along the minus strand of JAUPFN010000024.1, from coordinate 15,375,592 downwards.
ATCTGTGTACAGGGTATCAATTCTACATGCACAAGTTAGCTCTGTAATCTCTTGACCGATTTGATTCATATTTGAGCTTAAAATACTTTTTGTCTCATTAAATCATCCACTAAATTACACGCTGTTCTATTCAACAATTCTCGATTTATTAAGTAACAAATATTTATACATATATACAAATGCAGGTAGTACACTCGGAGCAGTTTTCACACTTGTTCAATCAGGTTATTGAGTCCTGCGGACAATATATTCGATTTGAATTATGCTTGTAGCAATACATCCCCGCTACACAGATAGCAAAGTGTTATTAACATATTTAGTGTGTATAAGCGATGTTTATTTCTTTTCATCAGAACCATCTCCTTTACCATCCTATGATATTAATAATTAAGATTTAATTAAGTTAAAATGTGGTTGAAATTTGATATTTAATTAAAATTACTTTTATATTAAATGCCACCACTATCCATTCACCCATTTAGCACAAAATAAAAAACATACAAACGCATTTATAATATTAATGGTATTATCACTTCTATTTTAATAATATTAGTTTAAAAGTTTATTTTTTATTTTTTGGCCTTTTACGATAAAGCGTAATATCGATTTGCACAAAATATTTTCTACACTAGCAGACAAAACCAAAACCATCGTTATATATCTTCCACTTTTAGTTTAATTAGTTTGTAAGTGAAAATGTTGCATTAGTAGTTTTATTTTTATTTTTCGCGTGACAAAAAGGCGTGGACTAACGTTAAATGAACTTAATAACTGTAATATTTACTGTTTTTTTTTCTTAATATATCATTGTATGTACAAATACAAAAAATGAATTTAGTTGATTTTAGTACATTTTTAATGTGTTATCGAAAGTATTTTTATTTATTCTTTTTAGATTAGTTTTTAATACGGGGGTTGGTAATACAGTAAATGCCAAAATAAAATGCGTAAACGCGATACATATATGTAAGCTATGGAGGTTATTACGTTTTAGAGGCCTAATGTAAAATATTATTTAGCACTTAAATATTATTGTAGTTTTGTCGGAATGTCCTTTAGAATTTTAAAAGAAATAGAAAAATATTACGTATATTCTGTACCGTAAATATTCATGTTCTAAAAAAGATACAAATAATTGTTTAAAAAAATGTGGAGAGGCATTAGGAAGCTTTATTGGAAATAAAAATTAATATAATCTACGCAAAATGCGAATGTGTTAAAGCCATATTCTTCCGTCACATATTCGCTCGATAGAGTTCAAATGTTGACGTCACATTAATGGCGCCACGCGTAATAGCAATTTGAAGGACTATAAGCTGGGTATTTGTTTATTATTATTTTTTAATACAAAAAATCATTTAAATATCTTTATAAAAGGACCCTGGACACTCCGATTAGTTAATACTCTATTGTGTTTCAATAGTTAAGTCACCGCAACTAATATATCCCACTGAAACCAACCCCATTCAGCTTCCATATTAAAATGATTAGTACAATAACTTGCACTTAGCGTATTTGTTAGGGGGTAGTCAAAGATTTTTATAGCACAATAATTTTAGTTTCTTAGATATTTCAAAATGTATCGCTGGATTTTTAGAATTGATGTTTCATACCAGTTGCCATAGTAACTTGTACCTCAATCCCTCCAATAGACTGTTTCGTTGTGTGAGCGAGATAATTTGACTTATTTATTAGGAAATTTTAATAGAAAATCTATCTGCTCGGTTCTTAGATTTATACCCGAAACGGGTATTTATAATGTAAAATTTCGTTATAAATGTGCGTAGATCAGCATTATGGTAGTGCCACATTAAACGGATATATGCGGTCAGTCTTCGAGTTACTTTTGTCTTTTTAATAATGCATCTAGCATAAGTCTGATTTTTTAATTACTTTCTAAAATGCGAAATCTATAAACTTAATCTTATTATAACAGCCTTAGTTTTAAATTTATAGATTTTTAATCTGTTGTCAATAGATAACATGTGACGGCTATGATACCCATATCATATGTTACCAGTAAAATTACTAATTATTGGTTCTAATACAGACAGATATAATGCTCAAATTTACCGACTAGAGTTTTTTAGATCTGAGCTTTAATTTTATATTATTTATAGTGAAGACCTGCGTATATTCAAATATCCGTGACATTCAAAATTAATTTACATATAAATTGAATTCCGTAGATTTTACGCGATAAATATGGCTATATATTGCTTATCTGCTATTAGGTAAAGATTTGCCGCAAGCTTTTTGATTGGCAAACAATGATTGGCGCGTCGCTTTCCTATATAGAAAGAATGTAGAAGGAATAGATATTTAGAACGAATAAAAGTTTGTACAATGTGTTTTTGAATACTTGAGTCTCGAAATCAATGTAAGTAATAAAACGTTTTTGTAAAAAATGCGTCATGCCTTTTATCCCTTATGGGTAGAAAGGTAATTAAAAATAGAAATTAAAAGAATACCCTTATATCCATATAACCGATGAGGCTAGCAGAGGTGCAACGTTTGCATCCACAAGAACCAGACGAACTATTTTGATATAAGACTTTTTCTGTGATGTGATAGGTGGCAAACCTATCGACAAATAGGCACCCTTGAAAAAGTTACGGTTTTCAGAAATTCTGATTAAAAATATATTGTCCGACCTGGGATATGAACCCCGGATGTCTGAACCTCTATACTGAAATAAGTACCGATAGACCACTGAGGTGACTACAATTTTATTAAAACTTAAATGTTTCAGACAATTGTTTAGTTAAAATACTAAAACTTTGAATTTACCTTATTATTTGTTACCATAATATATGAATAAATAATATTACCGTACCCTTAAATTACAATTTAAATAGAGAACATAATGACAGTAGAGATCTATCTACTAAGATAATTTTTTAGACGAAATCACACGGAAGGTTGCTATTTTTAAAATAAAACTCATACATTCTTAGAATGATAGTAAATTTTATAGTAGTTTCCCATCACTACAACGCGAAATAATAAGAGGGCTCTTTTAATGTGACCTAATATAAAAAATTTAAAGCCAATAACTGATATATCCACACTACAGGTTCATACTGTAAAAACGTCTCCAAATACATTTTACACACCCAAAACCAACCGTTTAGTTGACAGAGGGGAGAATCTTGACTCTGACAAAAAAAGAAAAATCAATATATAAAAAAAATCTATATAATATCTTTCTTTTTTTTTTCTTACTTTAAAGCTTAATATTTCACAAACGGATCCCTTAGTCGGAAAAATGTTTTCGCAAACCTGCAATATTTTTATAAATACATATTCAACAATACCTAGGTACGCTAAAAAAACGCGAATAAACACTGTGTGTACCCTAAAAATATTTTTCAAGATTGTATAGTATTTCAGCGTGACATATATATATATATATATATATATATATATATATATATATATATATATATATATATATATATTCGGACCAAATTGCAGCTTTCTAATGCGAATAATCTCTAAGCTAGGCTGCGGATAGATGGACATACGAAACTATAAGGATTCCTAATTGACATCGGAATCCTATAAACTATGAACCTGAAAGTAACTAGAGTTACCGTTGTGTATTCGCCTTATCAAACTTAAAACATATTAGGTTACTCATTAAACACCAGTTGTAATTTTTAATATTGAAAGATTTTTTTTATAAAACAAACATTGATATAAAAAACCCAAGATACACAATCAGTGTGTCAAAAACGTCCTCCAAAAATGAGTGCACAATTTTAAATTGTGCACTCATTTCAAATAGAATCGCGTCGGCCGCGTCACTGTCAATTTTATTTATTTTCGTACATTGCTTTGTAAAAACAACTATAAGTCTTGCATTTAAGGTTGGATATGCAAAGACATATGTTTTTGCCATATCTATAACTACTTAAAAGAAATTAGGGACACTTTTGAGTGTCAGTTTTGTTCGGGACTGTGCATCTAGGGTTTTTTATATCAATGAAAATAAATTTATTTTTTAATATATACGTATAATGTCAATAAATACATAACCCAATTAAAATTATTTTGAATTTAGATAAAATATTTTTATTGAATTGGCTGGATGCATAGAAGTCGTTGCCCTGCCATGTCCTCTAAAAAACTTGCTTCCGCGAAATTAGATTTTTGCATTTTTTCATTGTTTTATTTACAAAAAGGGAATTAGAAAACGTCGTTCGATGCTCGTGCAAAATCTTTCCACCCTTCCCTATTTTTGTACCCGCGCCCTCGGCTTGGAATAAAGTACTTTACTTTCCGCACTTGTATCAAAATATACTAGACTTTTAAATGCAAAAGGCTTGTCAAAAAATAACGATTAGATTTCTGTTACTTCTGCTATAACGCTATTTTTACTCATTCATATAATGAATTTTATTTATCAAGCTCAAAATTACGAAAAAATAATATTCATGTGACTGCTGCGTCAAATACTATTTTTAATACACTAATTATTTTGAAATTCTGTACATGTTTTCTACTAACAAATAAATATTAGAGAATATTTTTATACGTAAACTGATTTGATACCAGCTGTAATCAGCTTTAATTGTTCAAGGCTGTGACTAAATAATTAGAGATAAAAGTGACGCGCCAATCTAAGACAGCCCGAATTTGTTTTAGCTCAAAAACGTTCCTTCCGTCCATATAATATTGGAAGATTGCCTAGATTAAGCTTCTTCAATGCATTTCTAACCAAATACCACATTAATGTATGAAATAATACTGTGATTATTAAATGGCATATATTGCTTTTCAGGTTTTGTAATTTAGCCGATTTTGTAGAACAACAAATTTTAAGAAAATATTTTACTTTTGATAGCAAACAAATAAATTTTTCTATTTTATAGTCCTCGTCGTTGGCATATTTTGCTTTATCATTAATTATTAGTAAAGATGGGCGATTATGAATGACATTATTCGAATAATTCGATTGTAGAAATCATTCAAATTATTCGAATAACCTTATAACTCATTCGAATTTGAAAAGAAGCGAGAAGTAAATACGTATGTATTGCGTCATCTCATTCTTTCGATTCAAATTTCATTACCTACAACTAGTTTGTATATTCGAATATTCGGAACCTTATCTAAAAGTAAACTCTATTTACTACGAAAAAGTACCCAGTTTCGTTTGGTAAATTGAATAATCGAAATTAACAATAATTACTAGTTTGTTTTCGAATATCGTAGTTTTTATTACACCCATATAAAATATTTTGATTGTAAAAACTAATTAAATTAATAAGTGTTATCAAATAAAACTTAAAAGTAATCTTTATGTTACGAAAAAGACGGTCAATTTTGCATGGCAAACTGAATGATTAAACTAGCAGTTCGCAGATCAGTCACTATTTAATTATAATACAAATATCAATTAAAAGTAGACTTTATTGTACGCGAATACAGACCAGTTTTGTATGGAAAAGCAAATGAGTGAACTAGCAGTGAGAGAGTTATTCGAATTTGCAAACTAGCGATTGATTATTTTTATATTCGAATATTAATATTAGTAGTATCAAACCATTCGATTATTGGAATCAGTAACAATCGCCCATATTTGATTAAGTCTCTTTAATCATGTATATGTGGTGGCCAGATCTTAGAATTGATCACTTCCTGATGTGGCCGACCATTTCGTGAAATGCTTGTACTTCATGAAATGGCCAACTAAAACTGACAATATCATAAAAACGTAAACGTTTGATATGTAAATCCACGTTTCGCCATATCATTTATGTAGGATATCTATAGTATCTAAAGGTGAATAAAAATTACAAATAAAGAAGCAAATTATTTTTTAGTGAATTTCGAATAAATCCAGAAGTTTTGTGTCGTAAATCGTGAACATTGACATATTATTACTATGGACGTCGGGCCGCGCTAAAAAATGTCTGAGGCAAATGAGCTCCAAAACGCAAAAAGAGCTACAATTCCGCGTTAGTCGAAATTAAACCTTGATATAAAGATTTAGTGTTTAAAGGGTGTAGCAGGATAAGTATGATGATTTGGCCCCCAATGACAACTCATGTCCAAACTTATAATATAGCATGGCCTCGATGTACGTATGCCATTTATAAGAATTTTTCTGCCGTATTCCGCTTTAATCTAGAGATATGGGTGCATGTATGATTATCCTTCAAACAGCCATATCTCAAAAACTAATTAAGATAAATACAATAGACTAACGTGAGGTTGTAGGTAATGTTAAAGAGTATATTCTATATTTTTTTCAGATTATTTAAATAACTACGCGCATTTATAAATATTAAATAAATATTTTATCTTTCATTTTTTTAGTGTTATTGGTGACTTACAATCACCGAAAAATTATATGTTGTAGTACTTGACAAGCCCTACTTACTCATGAAAATTATATTGAAAAAAAGTTGGTGCAACATTTCGAAAAAAATAAAATTCGACATTCACCTGTGTTTGCCATGGAGGAATTTTGGAAGAAACGTTAGTTAATGCTATTCAAAAATATTTTTTAGTCTCGATATTAATCATTTACGGTTGAAATTAGTTCAATAATTCATAAATTAAATATATTTATATATATATTCATGTTCTATATATATTCTTAGTAGTAGTAATGTAGGAAAAAGGTACATATAAGTATTGTATAATAATTTAAAGAAATTAGTTTTGAGTACGTCAATTTGTGAAATAGCGAGCAACGTGATGACAAGTCAGAGTGCTAAGTGTGAGTTTTTCTTTTCGCATTCTATCGTGAGCGCGTTTCGAGTTTACTAAGAATTTGTATGTGATTTGTACAGCGCCACCTAGTGGTAAACTGGTTTCTCACGTTTACCACTAGGTGGCGCTATACAAATCACATACAAATTCCTAGTAAACTCCACACGCGCTCACGATCGAATGCGAAAAGAAAAACTCACACTTAGCACTTTGAACTTGATTCCTCTCTTGAATACTTGAGTTATTTCCTATGGCAGTAATTTAAATTATTATACAATACTTATATGTACCTTTGTCCTACATTATAACTAAGAAAATATATAGAACATGAATATATATATTCAATTTATGAATTATTGAACTAATTTCAACTGTAAATGATTAATATCGAGACTACAAAATATTTTTGAATAGCATTAGCTAACGTTTCTTCCAAAATTCCTCTATGGCAAACACAGGTGCATGTCGAATTTTATTTTTTTCGAAATGTTGCACCAACTTTTTTTCAATATAATTTTCATGAGTAAGTAGGGCTTATCAAGTACTACAACATATAATTTTTCGGTGATTGTAAGTCACCAAGAACACTAAAAAAATGAAAGATAAAATATTTATTTATTATTTATAAATGCGCGTAGTTATTTAAATAATCTGAAAAAAATATAGAATATACTCTTTAACGTTACCTACAACCTCACGTTGGTCTTTTATATTTAGCTTAATTAGTTCTTGAGATATGGCTGTTTGAAGGATAATCATACATGCACCCATATCTCTAGAATAAAGCGGAATACGGAAGAAAAATTCTTATAAATTGCATACGTACATCGAGGCCATGCTATATTATAAGTTTGGACTTGAGTTGTCTTTGGGGGCCAAATCATCATACTTATCCTGCTACACCCTTACCTTATTGAGATATCTTTTCTTGTAATGTGTAACTGGGTCATTTTTTCGCTATTTTAATATGAGACACGATGTCCACAATAATATTTCAATGTTCGCGAAGTAAATTGTCTTTTACTTCACTCTTATTTTTTATCAAATAATTGTCCAATGCCATGATGCGTCACTAAAACAAAACAATATCAGCATGTTTCAAAACATTAGTGATTATATCATGTTAAACACACGGCTACTTCATATAGCTCTGTTTACCTTTTTTATTAGTGAGAGTGCGAGTGTATAATGCGGGTGCTTAGTATTAAGCAAAAAACACGTGAAGATAGCCGTTGATTAATACGAGTGATTAGTAATCAGCGGAGTAAAGTGAATAGACGCTAAAGCCTAATTATGAAGTAGCAGTGTGTTTAGCATGGTACATACAATGTTATGACGTGGGCAGTGGTTATTTCTTATTTCATCTAGTATAACTATTTCATGAAATGATCGGCTACATCATGAAGTGATCAATTTTATATTCCAACCACGACACACCATTACAATTACAATACGTTGCAAATTGGCCAATCTTTTTTATCCTACGTACTTTCAAAGAGGTTTTGAATTCGTTACAGTATTATTAATAATGTCATTTTAATACTAGCTGCAAAATGTAATAATTATGATCAAACGAAATATGATAATGTCATAATGTGGGTAGATACATAAAAAAAAGTATTTGATAATAATTTTTCAAAGGAATCGGTGATGTAAAGTAGAAAAATTAACCCTAAAAAAATATAGCCAGAATTTATTCACAATATTATTCCATGCGTTTGCTAATATGCTTAAACTCGCTAGATAGTGAGAAATACAGAACTTTTTTAACATGATTTTTAATTCCTTACTATTTTGCTAAAATATTTATGACGAGACAAAACTCCTGATCTACATGACCAACGCTTAAAACGGCATATCTTTGTAAGGATCGTGTGATATAATTATAATAAATTGTCCTTTAGTCCTTAATGCAGTATGATGCATACTAAACCAAAAGTATACAGTACTTAAAACCAATATAACGAACGCTTACGGTTTGTAGATGTTAAGTAATTAATTCTAAAACTTCCTAAAAACTATCGATGATTCGTCCTATATATAAATGTGTTACATCTGTGGTCTTATTTAATGCGCTGTCTATATTTATTTCACCAAAAATGCTAAGATTCTAGATGTCTAGACAATTTTAGCTATGGATAGGGTCTGTGAAATGTGGACAGCTCATCTTTATCGATACGGTAAAAGAACTCTATATTCAGTAGGGATTCCGGTAAACCTTTCTCCATAACATACTTTTCTAGTCAAAAATATACATAAAAATGTTGGAAGTATCCATTTATAAGTGTTTCAAAGGTTTAACGAATTTATTAGATTCTGCGCCTTGCATGTTGATGCTAATGGTTTTTCAAAAGGCTCTCTACATTAAATTTATTGTTATTGATAATATAAGAGTTCTTTTACTAAAGATAATAATTGTTGTATTTAAAATGTCAAATGTTTATAAATGGCCCGAGATAACTATGAACGCTAGATTTTCGTAGATAGTTAAATTGTTCCAGTAATTTCATATAGTAAATTTTATTGTATTATGTTTTATTAGCAAATATTCTAGAGTCTTCATATTTAATTCAATTTAGGTAAATCGTCCCGGGAGTAGTGCAAGGAGCTATGCTGGGTCCCCATCATTTTAAGTGTTCTATAGTAAAAAAAAGTTAGTAATCTACTATGCTATATTTTTTTTGCTCCTAAAATCCTGAATGTACAAAACAAATACACCTGATTTGCTAGTGAATTCGGCTAGTTTTTTAAGAATGCGCTTAGGTAAAGTACCTTTAGCAAGACTGGAAAATGTTTGTCTTATATTTAAAAAGAATACTATTGGCTTTGACAAAAGCCATTGTTTATTGTATTAGTCGTTGAGAAACGAAATCCGGTGAGTTTATTTATAGGTTTCTTAAAGTAATATATTGCTTAATTTATCTCAGATATATAAATATTCATTTATGTGAATGTGGAACAATCTTAGAGCTTTATCGAATTTGATAATAATTTACGGATGAATATTTATAATAAAAAAATTAACAAGCAAAAAAATGTAGCGAGAATTCTTAATTCACTGTTTAGATAGATATTCCTGCAAGATATGTAATAATTTTTATTCTATTTTAAATGATGCTAGTTGTTTAGATAATATCGATAGACCTTCGCCTGTAGGTGAAGTTAGGATAGATGGATATGGCCCTAAAGCTTTTAGTAAGTATCTTATAGATTACATGTTTTAAAACCATGCATGGTTAATATCCTGATATAACTTTTGTATAGCATAATAATGTGTCCTTTTTAATAAATGGGTATGAAACGGTTTAAAGTCGTTTTGGTAGGTTTGATGTCTTATGAAACATATGACATACGACCCAAACCTCTGTCGGTATTAATTGTATTTTAGTAATAATACATGTATAGGCCAGTTAGAATATGAAAATTTAATAATTTTGTAATGTTTCAATGGTGCAATATTCATCACTATGAATAATTATATGTCAGGAATTATAGTTCCACAATCTTTTCTCTTGAGATATATTATGCCGTTCCAAGCAAAGTAGTACTACAATTAGAACAAGTACATTTAGTAATACGGTCGAATCTCAATGACGCCATATACATTCGAATAGCTATAGATATATACTTATGTGAAAATTTGTCCTATTTTATTTGAATTTCATTCTGCTAATTTTAGAATTGCCCCCACGTGTGTCCATAACTCGTAATTTAATCCATAGCACTTAAGAAATATTCGCTGAGGTTTATGTTTCAATTGTTATTGCAAATGTTATAAATATTTTCAGTAACAATCAATTTGGTATTCAATAATAATGATATTCAAATAATTATTTATCTATGGCTGTCTGATGTAGATATGGTTTGTGGCGAGAGTTTTTGACTATATTTTATTCGTAGTTTCAGTGTGATTATATTTTAATTAATGTACTGTATTCTATTGCACCTAAAATGTCAAGTATAAAAGTAACGCGTCGTATGTCATATTATCCGGTCCTAGTTTCTAGGTATCGCCAATTTTGCATTGTGAGCACAAATACTCTATTCTAATAAAATGTTTTTAATCACTGTTTTTGATACTATGGAGTTGCGGAGGTTTCTAATTAGTTGCATTGTTAGTATTTATAGTGGAATGAGTGTGGACAATAACGGTGGTTAGTCCTGCTTCAATGGGAACTATTGTGATAAGTTGTAAGCCTATCCGCACGTAGGGTCGACCACCACTTGTTTTAATCATACTGTATTTAGTTTAAGTTGAAAATATTGCTTGGACGTGGTTTTGCCGAAACATTTGGCGGTGTAATGATGTTTAGACCTTGTTATCTTTGACTCGCATGTAAATTTCATTTGAATGGAATGCTAAAAGTTAGAGATATAAATCGATTATTGCGCTCATAAATTTTAATATTTTTTTAATTATCACAGTTCTATAGCCTTTTGATATTAAAAAAAAACTTGCAAATATTCATATTCCTTCACTATTTTGACTATCAAATTTCAGGGACTTCGAATTGAGGGTTTTTAATTGAACGTGAAGTCCTAAATTATATGGAAAATAATGTTTTTATGATTTTGCCTCCGAATCATTTGGTGGATATTGGTGACTTTATGGTTTTCTTCAACAAAATACGCGTATTTGTTAAAAATTTTCACCTCTACTTTGGAGTCGTAAACTTCAATGGCTAAAGGTTATTATTAAGTTTGAAGATAGATTTATATTTTTGTGTTGCTATACGCATCTTTATTTTTGCATCAATTTTGTGTTTTTGGGAAATCAATAATAACTTTCTCTTTCGAATAAGCGTTTTTGATTATTAGCTCATTTAGTTCATACGTCGAATTATCGTTTACTTTTTAGAGTTTCTATTGTGGATGTGTAATATTGATATCTTGGATATTAATAACATTTAGTATTCCTTCACTTGAATTGTATTTGTTAGCCAAAGATAATGTGTGATCTATTAATATATTTTCGTCGACCGTATGTCGTTCATAGACGTGACTAATATTTTTGCTACTCGTCGTCATAAGCGTGCGGTTCTGTCCAGTTTTTTATAGGAATGGCATCATGAATTTTTGATACGCGAGGACCAAAATCTGGTTTTTATTGTATTCGATTAAGTTGACGGTAAATGGAAAAAAATACAGGATTTATTTTGCCAGTTCCTCTTAAATGTAAGTGAGAATTTCTAAAATATTTTTATAGTTGTAAGCGTCGATGAATTAAGTTTTTTATATTGTAGCTACTGCGTAAGTACGGTAGGCGCTGGTTGTGACCTGTTTATTTGGCGTGTGATCATTAATAAGGCTGTTTGAATCGCGCGTTATATAAACAGGTACAATTTGTAATCGCCATGGTTGCACAAGTATTAATTCATGTTATTTAGCACGGGGATAATATATTTCTTGTTTTTCTCTGTTGCTAAACTTATGATGCGCCATTCTATCGTTTTGTTATTTTTTAATATTTTTATGCGGTGCTAAACTACCCTCAATAACGTTAACGTATTTAAGTCATATAAGTGACTATGTTGGTATTCTGTTAATTTGTATTGTATTTTGAAAGAACGTTATAAGTAATCTCATTAATTTTTATTCAACTTCCTTGAATTTAATAATTTGCTTTCATGCTCCAGAACTTAAAGATTGTTTAACATGTGTTGTGTTGTTTTTAATTAGTTTAAATTGAAACGCATGTTTATAGAAAAAATAAGATTTTTATTGTTAAGATAAAAATGTATGTAACAATATGAAGCTTAATGTTCAATCGTCAGTTTCGAAGATTGCTTTAATTAAAAACCATGTGCATTTTCATATGCATCTGCACTGCCACAGATTAAAAACCCTTTGATATATTTTTAAACTATATTTTATTTTTTTCTTTCTTGTTTCTTGTTATGATTTTGTTATTTATAGCGATGCTTTGTAGGCGAACACGTTTGTGAAACGTAGAATGAAAATTTCGCTAGTCCTCATATAATATTTGGATCTGTCCGTGAAAAATAGGTGTTTTTAAGGTTAATACAAATATACTGTCTGTGGTGTATATCGAATTTTATGAGCTTATTAATACTTAATTCCGTGGTTAGAGCGAAGTTACATATGGTGTGCTATTTTATTTGATATAGCACATCTTTTAAAATACCTAATAAACTTATATTAAAAATGTTTTTTTATTAAGACGTGCAATATCAAAGAACTACAAAAAATTGTTAAAAGCTATTTCATAAGATGCCAACTAATCTGTCGCATGGACCAAGGAATATAATAAGTGTAGCTCACATCACTTGCTGACAGTACCTAAGCATTTTACATATAAATAAAAAATATATAGTAATTAATATTTTGACATGTCTTCTCTTCATGTTAGATCCATGTATACAAGATATCTTTGTAATTAATGTTTTAGATGGCGTGGTGACAGACTGAATTTATGGCAGGTATATATTGTTGAATTGTAAACGTATCAACGGTTGAGGCGGTCTGCTCGTATGCAGTATTATAAATGAGGGTAGATGCGTGCAATTTAAATATTTTGTTAAATGAATTTTTGTTGTACATTTAAAGAGTTTAAATGAATTTATGCACTTGTACATATGATTTGTTTCTTTTTTCTATTTTTAATCAAAAGTACGATGCAATTTTTTTAAATATGTTACTTAATATTGCGGCCGTTTTTTCGTTTTGAAATTACACTACGAACTGCCGCCATATTTAGTTTTAATAAAATGATGACGCGATTTTTATGTTACATGGGAAATATTTTTCAAGTCCCGTAAGAAATCTTTATACTCGACTCTACAATTGAGCTCAAAACCCAAAAGTTCTAAGTAAAATGATCTCTTAAAGGCCTATGTAACTTTCCGAGTTTTTACAGGACATAGATGTGCGAATATCTACGTTCTCGTAATTAGATCGTTACATATTGTTACAATATTACATAAAATCGATTTACTGATAGTTGTGTTCATAGTGTCGATTGTGAAATTGTACTCTTTGGTATTTTGTATGACGGCGGATAATATCACTACTACTTGAGATTTTCTTAGTACAATGGTTTATTTAAAAAATTAAGTATAATACATATAGTATGTCCTTGAGTTTTTTATGCCTTCAATTCAGATTTCATTTCGTTCAACAGTTCGCCGCCACCCTTACATATATTAACTTTGAAAATGAGTTGTCTTTTTAAATCGTCATCACTTGATTTTCTTCATCACATAATCCTTGTGAATTTCTAGTCGTAATCTGCGTGTGTAATAGGATAAGAATTCACGCAAGAGAGGATAATTTTAGCCGAGTTGAGAAACAAACGAACTATTTGTGTTAAATCGGTCTTATTGATTTGTCTGAAGGAGTATTACTTCCTTTTTACTATTATCATATTTTAAAATTTCAGGGCTAATTCCCGTATTAGATCATCTCCAAGAACTTTTAAGGAAATTAACGAAAATTGATTCTATGTTGGTCATAGATTCTCAATAAGGATATTATTATAACTTAGTGATATTTTGTTTTTATGAATAACGTCATCCGTATGCAATTTCTCCCATTAATCTAATTCGGTCCCTAATACCTTCAGTAATTGGACGTAGTTACACGAAAAGGATCCAATCCACACAAAATCACTTTTGACGTTATATTGACGTTGAAATTTAATAGATTTTGGACTAGTTTTAGTGTTTTTATTGAAGTGTCAGTATCAATAATGAACTAATTTTAATTCAGCAAACAATTCAGACTCCTTGACATTGAACCATATTACTAGTACTTCAGTGCTCCTTGATTCATTTTACTTAATCAGTTGATAAAATTAGTTGTAAACAAGGAAAGTTGGATTATTCAATTTGTTTATTTCTTAACGTGCCATACATGATGCCTAGTTCTGACGTTAAATAAAGTAATTGAGAGCTATTTTTGCTTGGATCTTTTTTACTGGCCAATAGTATTGATATTTAGTATCAGTTTAGTGCACTTAACTCATTTAGGGCCATATTGTAGATTGGATACTTTTTGGTTTAACTACGTCTAATTCTAGTTCGCTCCAAATTTGTTAAACAGTAACTTTTGGATGCGCCATTCTATATTATTCATAAATTTTTTCTCCTTTTGCTTTCTATTTACTAAAATCTTTTTTATTGACGTTGTATTATCATTTACGATCTATATTTTATAAAAATTGAAGCTTTCTTATGAGTTATGATGTACCGGCCTACCGGGAATCAGCACATGTGAAGTCTACATACTTAAATCTTCTAATCTTAAATACCATAATGTAATATATTTATTTAATTTTCAGCTACATTCATTCATTTTAAATTATTCGTTTTATTAATTTATTTACTCTGCTCCCTCTTGTTTAATTGTTACGGCGTACAAGTCTTGAAACGGCATTCTGATTAATTGTCAAAGATATTTATTTCATAATTGATACGTATTGTATCTTTGCAATCTTTCCAAATAATGGCCTTTAAGATATTTATTACATAATTGATACGTATTGTATCTTTCCAATTTTTCCAATTAATGTTCCTAATTACTGATATTATTTTCGTGTCTCGACTCTGATGTTTTATGATGAACTTGGTAAAATATGCGCCAGTGTCGTGGGACATGGTCGAAAGATTTTTTATTCTTCTCTTCTCCCCGCTATTTCCCTCTCTTCTGCCTCTTTCCCCTTCTCCCCTCATCCCATCTCTTTCCCTCCCTACGATCCCCTGTCTACCTCTTCTTACCCCTTCTCACGCCCCGACCATTCACAGAAATATAACCTTTCTTTAAAGACAAATTAATATTTCTTCAATTTGTTCAAAGATTTTTAAAATTAAACATACAAAAGTAATTAACACTAAAAACTCGCGCCATCGAGAGTTGGGACATAAAAATATTTTAACCTAGCCCCCCTCCGCTGAGAAAATCGAAGTTTTTTCCCGGCAAATGGGTTCTTTGCACTTTGCAGGGTTGTGGTGGTAAGTTTTGACATGATAATTTAATATAAAGTTATAACATTTGTTACCTTGGTAACATCAGGTGATCCAGGATTTCTGATTCTTTAAACAGATGATGAGAGAAAAATATTATTGTTAGGAAACAATACATGTCATTGTATGTTCCGCTTCCGCTTCCGCTGTATTAATTCTTAATAGTTTCCTAGTTTTGATTTTTTTCTTTAAAAAAAATTCTATTTCTAAAATTTATTATCAAAAGACGCTGTTATTTACTAACGATATTATTATAAATTAATGTTTTTTCGTGCATAAAAATTCAAAATACAAAATTGTGAAAGATGTGAGGATTTTTATATCTTTATCGAAAATAGTCGATAATATTATAGAACATACATTAAATGTTTTCGAATATGGAATCTTAATTCTCTATAAAAATTTTATACAAATACAGAATAAATGCAGACTTAAAATGGACTTCTCAAACTGGCTTAATTCTTATACAAATATTTCCAGCTGTTTTATTAATTTTCTTTCTTTTTATAAGTATTTTCTATCTATTATCCACGCTTCCCAACGAGCTAGTGGCTTATTGGCAGCTGTTATGCCACCGGCTTTACTTATGAAAGAATCGGCTTACATTGAGGCAACAATTTGTACAAATTGTAGCATTTTACTTGCCAGTTAATATTCGCGTATTTTAATGAATTATGATATATAAATTGACATTTTGCACGCATCTACACTAAACGTAGTTACTTACAGTATCCATTAGGCGTATCGGTGTTAAATATAGTTCCACAATTTATTAGTGTACTACGCCAACTGTCTGTTCAAATGTTGTGAAATAAGTGTTAAATGTTGTCCTCAGACCGAATAGAGTGTATTGTTTTATCTCTATATTCAGTAGTTCATGCTAGATGCAGTCATGATTTTTCTTACTAATAATTTGTTACTGTTTGGCACGATATTAATTACCTTCTGACAAAAAATATATAATGATGAAAATGGTGGTATTTTTATTTATTACCCAACTGCGCTAGAAGGAAGGTTATATTTTATGAGTATATTTATGTGTGCAGCGTCAGCGCTGGCGTAAATAAAGACTTAAATGTACTAATGTATTAGATCAGGCATACGCCACGCCACTCATTTTCCACTAAAACATGGACTATATTGATGTAATATGGACTACTGACTTTACGTCGAACTTTAGAGCTCGTTGAATGAAGCGCATAAGCGTTATTAAATTTACGGCGAATACGACCTTTAGGTGGCGAATATATATTAAACAATGCGTTTCAACTGAGGACGGACTCTCAAGACGCCAATTTAATCTATTTTTTTATAAAAAATAACAATATCTATACAATATCACTATAAATTTTATTTATTTAAGTTTTCCCCCGTGTTGGTCCGAGGCTCCTTTGAAGAATAGGCCAACTACCGTTCTACCAGGAAAGTCATAAAAGGCGACCGATTGGATATGTGAGTCACAACCATTGTGGCTACTAGGTGGTAGAGTTCTGCATTGTCCCGCCTGGGTCTGATATCATCGCCTTACCTATTCCTGCCACAATAGCGTCAGTGCTTGTTACTGTCGTGTTCCGGTTTGGAGGGTAAGGTCGCCGGTAAACTTATACATGTGGCATTATACCTCGCCACAAGATAGCAACGCACCATTAACATCTTTGGTGTCTATAGGCGATGGTTGACTCTATTGAGAGACCCATCTGCTTGTTTACTGTCTTATGACATAAAAAATCTACGAAAGTTTGAAAATTTAACAAAAAATATTTTAACATTATAATTTTTATCACAGCGATTCAAATTTCAAGTGGCCAAAAACGGTACTGAGATGCCAAAACCGTACTTCTCAGATTAGCAAAATTAGGACCAACCCTGTAGTGCGGTGAGTTTGTAACCACAAAATACTGGAGATTAACAGAAGTCAATGTACATACAAGTAACATTCGAGCAACGCACACATAATCACCTCTCACGGACGCGATCTCTCGGAATGGTTCAAAACAAACTGTCCCGAATCTATCCGAGATATCGCATCCGTAAGAGGTGTCTATGTGTGCATTGCTCGAATATTACTTGTCTTGTATGTACATTGACTTTTGTTAGTCTCCAGTATTCTGTGCTGTAACCGCGCAGCTGCGAAGCAATGATGACTTGTCGCCGCGCTCAGGTACAGCATGCGTTAGCATCTGTAGTAGTCTGTGGATATAGCCAATTGTTTATGAAGTGATTCTGCAAGAAACTTGTATACGATAACTGGAATTATTACGAAGCAATATTAGAACAATAAAAATGTACTTTATGTTGTTAATCATAAAGTTGACATTTGTTTCTTACTTAACAGAGGGGAAAAACGTTCTGAGCAAGACAACAAGAGTGGATGTTGTCCCTTTAGTGCCAGTGTAAATAAAACTACCTGACGGTAGATTTTTATGTATTTGGTAATCATTAAATCCCTTTTATTCTTACACGTCGATAAATACATTAGCATAAAATGTATTGATTGAAAATGTTATGAATGTATAAATTAAGACAGTGAGTTTTAAAATGTACTTATTTTAATTATTACGTAATTACTTATGCAATTCAAAAACAGTTTGTCAAATTAGTAGAATTACTTAATAGTAATTTGCAAACTACGCATGGCCGCACTTATATAAGGCGATTGGCGCTTTATTTATTAAAAAGAGACACATTTCACCCATGTCGTGGTACTCTTCGGAACGATTTTGAAGCGCGTGTGAACATTCCGGGTAGAATGTAACTTCCTTGTTTATCTGTTTATGATCTTTGACAAGAAAAAGATAAGGATTTGGCATTAATTTCCATAAATAATCAAAATTATAAAATTGCATGCATTCCAACGCTGAACAAATAAAAATGGCTTTATCTCTGTCTAACAAGTTAGAATTTTCATAATAGACAAAGCTACAACAATTTTGGCAGTGTTCTAATTTCAAATCATTTAAGATAATTAACGTCACCTTAAACAGCTTGCGGCCAAAACGCCGTTACTAAAATAGTGGCATTTCTTGTTTATAGTGCATCACATGAAGTTGTATTATATCTGTAGGCAACACTTCTAATACGAGTACCTACTTGAAACAAAACTTTAAATACTGCTGTCATCTTCTAACAAGATCTTACCCTCTCTTTCTAAAACAGCTGTATTAAAAGAGATAGCGAGACCTTATATACTGAGACATGGGCGTACCCAGGTTCTAGGTCGGGGAGGTAATCAGGTAATAAATACTGACCGACCGAAGCTGGATTTATAGTCGAAACCGTAACTTTAACTACTGTTCCAGTTCTGACCATAGCCTAAATAGTAAAATTTTAAAAAGTTATCTTCACGCCCGTATCCCGGAAAAGGTAGGAAGAGGTACAAATGCACCCACGATTTGCCGAAGATACTAGGTCCCACAACGTGATAAGTGGCCAGCCTATCGCCAACCGGACACTTTTCAATCCCGGGCAACATTGTTCTTGTCAGAAAACTGAAAAAACACATTTTTGAATTGCCGACCTGGGACCTCATGTGGTCAACTCTGTCACCGGACCACTAGACCACAAAAGCGACTTTACGACACTAGACTAGTATTAATTAGTAGAGGAGACAGTGGGAGATCGTCCTTCACCGATCTGATAACCAGATGAAACGTATATTTTATCAAATATTATTTATAAACAAATACGTCTATAATTACTTGCCTATCCAAAAGTGCTCATGACTATTTTTAATTAAATTAACTTTAATCGTTTTTTTTTCCTTAATTTTCATACTTTTGATAACCAAATGAAATTTATTTTATGCCTAGACAGAACAGACACACAGAATATGCCTAGGTAGGCTTGCCTACTCATTTCTGTGTATGGCTACCTGGCAAGCAGGTGTGAACAGGTAAGTCAATATAGGTGACTTCATCGATCTGCTAACTTTCGATAAAGTATATCAAGTTTTAGATTATTTTATTACAAAATCAGTCACATATACTTGCCTGCAAAAAATCGTACGCAAAGTACTGTTGCCAAGCTAAAAACTTGCTATGAGCACTTTTGGATAGGCAATTTGTTTATAAATAATATTTGATAAAATATACGTCTCATCTGGTTATCAGATCGGTGAAGGACGATCTCACACCGGCTCTTAGACCATAACACAAATTTTAATACTATATTTATATCTTACTAACTGACCCGGCAAATTAGCCAAATCGGTTCTCGAGTTTTAGCGAGACTAACGAACAGCAATTGATTTATATATATATATATATATATATATATATATATATATATATATATATATATATATATATATATACAGGGTATAACAAAAATAAGCACTAACTTTCAAGGGTATACGTGTACATGAACTAAACAAACACCTGGTAAAATATTATACCAAAAGGCACACATTTTTTGTTTCATATAAATTTAGTAAAATAAGAAATTAAAGTTTATTTTCACACCCCTACCTTGAAGATGGAAGTGATGTGACGTCAGCAACACGTTGAATGAATAGCGTGACGCACACATAGACATGAAGAATACCGCGTACTTGTACTTACACACGTTTAATAAGCAATTTTTTACATATCACTTTCGTCACTGATTAATTATTATACATTAATCCAAATTCACTATTTACAGGCAATAATAAAACAACACTGTCTTCAAATTAATTTATAAGTAAGGTTCAAAATGACCACCACCCTTCTCAATGCAAAGAGCAGTTCTGCGTAACATTGATAACCTTACATTATGCAACATATGTGGGGTTATGGACCTAAATGCTGCATTAATTTTACCTTCCATCTCTTCACGTGTATGACATTCCACAGAGTAAACTTTATTTTTCACATAACCCCATAAAAAGTAGTCTAGGCACGTGAGATCTGGAGAACGAGGTGGCCAAGGCACCGGGCCACTTCGACCTATCCACTCTGCAAATCGATCGTTTAAATAATCACGCACAGGGCGTGCAAAGTGAGCGGGTGCTCCATCATGCTGAAAAATTATATTACGATATACATTCAGTGGAAGATTTTCCAGATGTTCTTCTAAATCCTCTCTCAGGTGTTGTAGGTACCTTTGAGCGTTAAGACCCTGAGGTAAAATAGTCGGCCCCAAAACATAGTCCCCAACGATGCCTGCCCAGACATTAATTCTCCACTGGTGCTGAAAGCTACTTTCACTCGAGGCATGCGGGTTATTATGTGCCCACACATGCTCGTTGTGCAAATTGAGCACACCATTTCTTGTGAAAGAAGCCTCATCTGTCCATAAAATATTAAAAGCAAATTCGGGATTTGCTTCAGCACGGTTCTGGTACCACCTACAAAAGTCCATTCTGGGCATATGGTCTGCAAGTCCTATCTCCTGAGTCCTTGAAAAATGGTAGGGATGTCGTCCATCATCCTGCAGAGTACGCCACACCACCATATGGTTTACATTTAACATAGCACTGCATCGGCGTGTGCTGGTCCGAGGATTCTCGTCAAAATGATTTAGAATCCGAGTCTCAATAGCAGTACCTACTCTTGAATTAGGACGTCCAACGTTTCGTTCGCGGTGGAAGGAACCAGTACGCTGAAGTCGTAAACACATGTTACGGAATACTGAGTACGGAGGTAAATGACGTTGTTCTGCTGGTGGCCTTCCATCAATAAACCGTTGTCGGTAAATCTCCCTCGCTTCATTAATGCTACCATTCCTAGCAGCACCAACACATAGCATCATTTCGTAAAATTCACTATTAGTGTAAAGGTGACGGTCATTATTATTTCTACGTGGCATTTTTAAAATCGCGATTTCCAATCAATGGGTATTAAGTAAGATTCATAAAAAATCGGCAATAATAGCAATAGTTACGCTCTCCAAAGACAAACGGCAACTGAATAAAAAAATAAAAATTCCTTTACAATTATCTAGGTACTTTTCCGAACTAATTAGGGTTCAGTGAAACAAATTTAAAAATAATCTTCTTCATCTTAGAGTTTATTCCGGTTATTCTCCACGCTTGCGCTAGGAACGAGTTTGAGTTTGCCGTAGCGACTGTCGTCTAACCTCCGAACCTCTCTGGAGGAAGCCGGTGCCAGGACCTCTTTCATTGTACAGCAGTCAGGTTGTCTTGGGTCCCGAAGGTGGTGGTGGGACCCCTTGCACCATAAATAAAAAAAAAACAGTAGCAGTCGTGGGACTGCCGATAGAAGTGAAAACGGAACTATTAAGTTGAGAGTAATTAAAACTATATGCAAAACATAGCTATAGATATACTATTATCATTAGCATGTCGGTGACGCGAAACGAGGATTTTACCCTCTACCAAAACGCTCAACGCGCCTAAAGAAGTTTTCACTTCAAAAATCATTTCCCGTGTTAGTTTGAGTGCCTTAAGAAGAATTACCCTCCATTCTACCAGGCGAACTGAGAATCGAACCCAGTACCTTACGAAGAAACGCCTAAACCGGCATCACTCTTATCATAAAAGTGACAAAAATGTTGACTAAAACTATACGGAACTACATATTAGTATGATTTTACACAAAAACAAAATGGCAGAAAAAAGGGAGTGTCTTGTCTCTTTCCGAAAGTGGTCTTTTCGCCAATCAAAGCGTTTCGTTGCACTTTGTATAAGCCGCAAAACACGTGTAAGTTCTAAAGGCCTGTACAAACGACCGGCGGCGGCTTTAAAGTTAACTTAATACTTTTTCATTTCCAGTATGATAAACAATATTTTGATGAAAAAGATTAATTTTTCTGAATGAATGAACAGGTTGATATGTAATCCCGGCAATCGCTAAAATTAGCAATAGTTTTCGTTGGTTTCGCTTGCGTGGTTTATTTTTGACATTCACAAAAAACTCTAACCACGCGTGCGAAGCCGCGAGCAACGGCTAGTATTTTATAAAATCTTTGATCTAAAATGTAATCAAAAAAACGTAGTCAAAAATTATCTTTTTCCTGAAATAACTACTACTTAGAAAGGTCTTGCCAATTTCTCCCGTGAAACAGCTTTGCTGTGTTTCGGAGAGAAGGGCAAGACAGGCACTGTAATTACTGGCACCGAGACTTAACATCTTATGTCTCAGGATCTTAACATCTTATGTCTCTAACACATGAATGGAATACCTGGGCTAGTTCCAGCCCAGGTATCCCATTTTTGTTCATTAGCGACGTCGACCACTTACCATCAGGTGGCACGTCTGCTAGTTTGCCTATCTCAATAACATAAAAAAAGGTAAGAAGAGGCGCACCTAAAACAAACTTTAGGTAGGTACTAAGTTCCATCAGCCATGTAGTGATAGTGACAAACGAGCCTATCAACTCACCGGGAACATTCCGATTCTTGACATTTTTTTAGCAGTGCTAGCCATGTCAAATTTCATATGTAACGAAAATTAATTTGCGCAATTAAAATTCCCGCGGAAAATATTCAGTAGTGTGTGTGAGCAAGGCCTTAAGTCGGGCGCTTGGTTGAGACCGCGTTGCGCCGCGTTGAGACGCCTAGCGCGATGTCGGTAATACTTCAAATCAAAGGACTTCTAGGCTAATCAATGCGTAGGTTTATTTGTCAAAAATGCTTATAAAAGGTTGTGTTGTGTCTTAATTCTTAATGATAATGCATATTTATTTTGCGAAGTGTCGTGTTATCAACGAGAAAGTTTTACTAAGTTTTTAGAATTGTGTGTAAAAAAAGTGATAATAGCTATGATTTACCTGCTCAAAAACTAATTACCTATTTAGACACCTTGTTATGTGAAGTTAGAAGCAAACAGGGTAGGTACTAGAGGTAAGTATTATGCCATTAAAACAGTTTGTAAGTTGAAACCATGCCAGATAATACATTGTAAATTGCCTATGAATCACGGAATAGATTTAGGTACCTACACTGAAAACACATGTGAATAGTTGACTTTGAAGGTGGATATTGTGTGATGAAGTAATTTATGTAATGTGTTTTCATAACAAAAAGATACCTTAATTAGTTATATTGGATTATTTGCCACGATTGTTTTAGAATGTATGTACCAAACTAATAGTTTCACTCAGAGTTAGAAATAATAATCCAGGTCACAATAAATTTTAGGTACACAGCTGATATAATTTTGTTGCCAGGCGGGAGATTTTCCTGCATGAAATGCCTAATAGCCGCAGGTTTGCCTTACGTAAACTAGGTATGAGACTACTAGGTAGGTATTTACGATTAATAAAATTTTATGAGATTTTTTTTATTGAATATGAGTATAGTAATTAATAATTATTTTAATATGATCGTAATATGCTATCGAGTGACACCAATAGTCGGACAGTGTTTTTTTTAACATAATGTAATAATTATGGCTATCAAAACCCAGTTAAGTTACCTATGAATCAAATTGTCCAGCCTGGTAATCAAACTAAGGACCCTCATGGGTTTATTCCAACATCAGTCCTGGTAGAAAAAAATATAAAAAAACTCTTTAAATAATATCTACATTATTTACTCTGTCAAGTAATTAGTACTTTGTTGTGCGTCTAGCAGTTCATTGACATCTATCATATGATTGTGACCTTTCATAGCTGCGTAAACCGTGCGCGTACGTTACTGCTTCAGGGCTGCCACAGATCATTTTGAAAAAAAACTTTGACATTCATTTTCTCAGAAATTTCATAGTTTTTATTTATTAAAAATGTATAATTAAAGAGCTAACCACACATCCTGAACGCTCCTTCAGTATTAGTGCTTATTTTTGTTATACCCTGTATATATATATATATATATATATATATATATATATATATATATATATATATATATATATATATATATATATATATATATATATATATATATATATATATTTATCGACAACAGTAGGTACGACATCGGTACGCCCAAGGGCGAAAATATATAACGTAAGTAGGTATTTTTTCAGCTCCAGCTTATACTTATGGTGCAGTCCGCTTTCACTACTAAGGCCATGAAGTTTGATGATAGTATACACTACGCTAATAAGCGTTATGCGACGCTCATCTAGGTCTACATTCAACGCCTTGCTAATCCTGATAGTTTTAAATACCTTTTTTCCGAGTTGGTCTGGGCTCCTTTGAAGAACAGACTAACTGCCGTTCTGCCAGGTCGTAAAAGGCGACCGATAGCCTATGCGAGTCACTACCATCATGGCTACTAGGTGGTCGAGTTCTGCATTGTCTCGCCCGGGTCTCGTACCACCACCTTAACTATTCCTGCCATTGTCGCTGTCGTGTTCCGGTTTGGAGGGTAAGGTAGCCGGTAAATGTATGCATGTGGCATTAGACCTCGCCACAAGATAGTTTTGGTGTCTTTGGGCGGTGGTTTTTCTTTCCATCAGGAGACCCATCTGCTTGTTTGCATAAAAAACTTCCGATTACTCCATACATATTTAAAAAATGAGATATTGTGTTATAGAATTTATTTATTACTACATATTATTAACATTTTACGCCTCTAAATGTTTTAACACAACTTTTCCGAGTTTGCCGTTGGGAACGTCCACAGATTGCAAAGTTTCCGTGACAATTCCCGTGGCAACGGTGACGTTGTTCTCCCGTATCGTAAATGGTTGTCCTTCAGTCATCACCATACTGTCCAACAAGGTGAGATACACTTCACCGTGATCACCTGGCATCATCATTTGCATCGATGGTTCTGTAATAAGAATGGATACAAATATTTTTTTACCAAACCTGGACTGAAATAATATATTTCGGGGACGAATGTGCCATATTGTCTACCGCGTAAATGCTTAATTGAATAAGTGTGCGTCACAGACCACATGAAAACTAATAGACACGCCGTTGGGAAGACAACGTGTCGCCGCGCATATGAGAAAACGCTCCTATTACTGTCAAAAATGTCATAGATTTGTAGGTTATATTATAATGTTAAAAAATAGAAATAAACCATGTTGTACTGTTTTATCGTACCGAATGAGATGAGGTTTAAAAATTACCCTTGAAATGATTTTATTTTATTGGAAAGTAACATATGTATGTAATTGCGAGCTACACTGACAAACTTAGAAATTGTCTTGAAAAGCTTTTATCCGTGATGCGCGTGCTTTAAGTTCTAGCGCTTGCGTGAACTTACGATTTTTTTAAATATCAAATTATATAATAAAGTGTATAAAATTATAAAAATAATTATAAATGTGAATTTCATCTGTAACGATGAACTCATTTAACTAGTTATACAATGTGTATATCTAGCGACCAGTAAAATCGACGGAATCGATCACATAACAAAGAATTTCGCCAGTCCACACTAGGTCAGTTGGTAGAGCGTCCCGGCTTGAGGGAACGTCGTAGGTTCAAATTCCACGTGTCGAAATTTTTCTTGTTGTTTTTAAAGTTTTTCAAATATATTTGGAAGGTTTTTTTTTATATTGGGAACAAGGATAAACTACCCTTGTTCCCAATATAAAAAAACTCGTTTTAATCCTTTCTTATCCAGACTGTAACGTCTCAAATCTTTACGTCACGATCAAATCGTCACGATAAACTCTAAAACTTAACAAAGAAAAAATTCAATACAAATAATAAGTTAGCAAATAAGCAGATGGGTCTCCTGATGGAAAGAGTCAACCATCTCCTATAGACAGCAAAGGTGTTATTGGTACGTTGCTATCTTGTAGCCAGGTCTAATGCCACATGCATACGTTTACCGGCTACCTTACCCTCAAACCGGAACACGACAATGACAAGCACTGACGCTATTGCGGTAGGAATAGGCAAGGTAATACCAAATACCCGGGCGAGATGTAAACATTCACTGACCTGCAGGCCTACTCTTGAAAACAATATAAATCTTAAACCAATATTGATAAAAACAATACGTTTCGAATATCGTCAAAAAACGGTACTCTTGAAATCAATGTTGCCCACATTGATTCAGTATAGTAACGACCTAATTATTGGAAATAGATGTCATCGTTCACGTCAAGCTAGTGTTACAAGTGGAAATTTTAAGTACCATTTTAAACAAAATAACGAATTAAAGCAATAATGAGTAGTTCCAAAAAATTTCGAAATCCGTGTGACGCTGTCGCCGAATCCAATAATTGAATATAGCTGTCCAGAGTACGAAATACCTCAAAATTCATTAAATATTCATTTAAAATTGAAATCGGTTTTCAAGAGTAGCCCCACTGGCACTCCACAATACCAACCTAAATCAATCCGACAAGCAATATTCCAAGTGCCGCTGAACATCTGTTGCGAATATTTCGAGAACACAGGTTTCTTCCTGCCACCTTCACTCCTCGACAGGAAGTATATCTTGGCCTTGTAGTGATTGCTGAGTGTCACGCTTTTAGCCGCACAAAGCAACATGCCTGTCTCAACAGAACGGAGTTTTAAGCCTCTCAGTAATACTCCTACATTATCCCCTGCAAGAGCCTGTAATATTCAGGTTGACTAGTAAAAGACTGTACTTATCACTAGTATTGTTCTAATAAACTATTTAATGATAGCGCGTTATAGACTATGAACTATATTTTTCTAGCGCGCTACGTTATAGACTATATTATAACGTGTAATTGGAACACCAATCGCGCGAGCCGGCCGAGATAGCACGTGACGTCATACAGCAAGCAACGACGCGACCGAGCACTATAACTATATAAACTACTAGCTGCCGCGTGCAGCCCGCTGCATTATACATTTTTTGGTGAATCCCGCGGGATTGCCTAATTTTTCCGGGATAAAAAGTAGCCTATTTGCTATTACAGGTTATTATCTACCTGTGTGCCAAATTTCATTTAAATCCGTTCAGTAGTTTTTGCGTGATTGAGTAACAAACATCCATCCAAACATCCAAACTTTCGCATTTATAATATTAATCTATATTCTATATTTCTATATTTTCTATATCTATACATATAATAAAACTGTAAGAGGTTGATTTCTGTACATTGAAGATATTTTAAAAAGTTTTTTTAGAAGATACTCTTTAATCGATACTGAAGCGAAAAATGTAATTTTTTTAATTTTTGTCTGTCTGTCTGTCTGTATCAAGGCCGCGCATCACGCCGAATCTACTGAACGGATTCAAATGAAATTTAGCACGATTAGAGATCATACTCCGAAGAAGGTTATAGGATATTTTTTATCCCAAAATTCAGTACGGTTCCCGTGGGATAGGGGATGAAAATAAAAACGTATATTTAGCTTTAATTCATTAACCTGTCATCCGAAATCCTTTATTATTTTTTCTTTCAAAAGTAAGTACTATAAAGATTATCCCTTAAAAATTTCAAGGTCATGAGTTTTATAATTTAGAAGTTACAGACATCACAAGTTTCAACGGTTTCGGATGGGATGTCCAGTTGAACGTGACACCCGGAATGTATAAAAAACATTTGAACGCACGGCTCATTATAAGTTAGCGTTATCATTTCATAGTGTTTGTATAATGGACATAACCCGAGAGAATCAGTTCTAGAATGTATACTGTTTTATTAAAATGTTATAAATGCTAAAAACGAATAAAATATGTGTAAAATGTAAACCTAAATATTTTATTTATTTATATAAGAATTATAATATATTTGAAAATAAAACAGGTCATTTTTCAGTTTTTTGCCAATATCTCAGAAAATATGCATCTAATCTAGACATTAAGTATACTAATAGAATTTGTTCTTTATAAAATTTTACGTAAGGATAGGCTATTAGGAAAATTCACTATTTTGTTTTTACATTGCATAACGTAAAAAAGGGTAAAAAAGTATTTAAACGCCCATACCCGGAATACGTAGGCAGAAGTACAAGAAGTGTACCCACGATTAGCCGTATATACCATCTCACGCAATGTGAGGTGGCAAGCCTATTGCCAACCGGGCCCTTTCCAATCCCGGGCAACGTTGTTTTATCAGAAAAGTTAAATACACGTTTTGTTTTGCCCGACCCGGGAATCTAACCCGGGACCTCATATGGTCAACGATGACACCGGACCACTAAACAACACGGTGAATATTTCAAAATTTTTTTGAAAATGAATGAAATTTCTGCGAAGTGTAGATGTTGGAGTGCCTAATCTACTTAGTGTACTCATTAAAGTCAGACTCCAAAATACTTTTTAAAAAATTGTTAAGTAGAATATACGAACATGTACTTATAACATCAGGCCTGGATAAGATCACCATCTTACAGAAAAAACTTTAGACAAAGATAACTTCATCAAAACAAATTCAATAAAAAGTTACGTAACTTTCCTTTATTTGTGGATACGAAAATCAAAAATGTGAAAAAAAAAATACGTGGCTTTGTTGTTTTTTATTGAAGTATCATCACTCCCGGTTTCCTTGCGGGGTAGGCAGAGTAAACCGAACGTCTATTGACTTTCCGCTTCACCGCGTTTCACCGGTTTGACGGTTGGTGAAATAAATGGTAATCCTCATCGCCGCATAT
Organism: Apodemia mormo; assembly: GCA_036924255.1. Taxonomy (NCBI): domain Eukaryota; kingdom Metazoa; phylum Arthropoda; class Insecta; order Lepidoptera; family Riodinidae; genus Apodemia; species Apodemia mormo. The sequence goes on along the minus strand of JAUPFN010000024.1, from coordinate 15,346,463 downwards.
ACCTACACGTTAACGATTATTGACTATTTTTAGCGATAACCGGAACCGACAGTTTTACGTGCTCATCCGAGGCACGGGAGTGGTAATACACCACTTCGCCAGTCTCCGAGTTGCTACTGAGATTTTAGATTTTCGAGAAAATCCTCGAAAATATCACAATAACACGTTTGCCCGATCCGGGGATCGAACCCGGGACCTCACGATCTGAGCCCAATAGGCTATCCCAAGACCACGAGGCAGAGTAGTTTGTTATTAATAAAAAAACCCTTGACTGCTTATCTTGCTTATTGAAAATGATACAAATTTACATTAAAAACATCTTTTAGAGATTTAAAAATAATAATAAATTTAAGAAAAGTTCAACAAGATTTTTTACTGCAAATCGTTTTCAATGAACAAAGATAAGCTTCTTAGTCAAATGCTATTTTGTTTTTTATTAATAACAAACCACAAAGCCATGTGTTAATTATTTTATTTTTATACTTCCCGCTACAAAAAGTGCCTTAAATAAAAATGATTCAAAAAATAAAACTGAATAAATAACTTTTCATCTTTCTAACTAGGTATATATTTTTAACTTCCCGCTACGTGTCTACATAAGGAAGTTACTGATTTTACCCCGATTTACGAAAATCGAGTGTTCACCAGATCTCCGCGTTTTGAGGTCCTAGGAACCTTTTTCGACTACTTTCATGATGACGCGTGTGTGTGTGTGTGCGTATGCGTGTGTGTGTACGTATGCGTGTGTGTGTGTGTGTATGTATGTGTGTATGTAAACATCTCAAAACTTTGAACGACTTGACCGATCGAAACGCGGTTAATAGGATTCGATTGGATTCCACTCAACTTAGACTTCCTGAAAATTTTAACCAATTCAGTCAAAATTTTGATACGTTTTTGGCGAAACAGTATTTTTTAATACAATTTCCAGATTAATGTACCGATAGAGTACAAAATTTAATCAGCTTTACATCTCAAAAAACAGCGACCAATGCATAAATTGTATCAAAATTTATTTATCCGTTCGGTAGTTTATAGTTGACGAAAAATATTGCAAAAGTATTTTTTCGGCATAATTTCGAAATATTTTTTTTAGTACTAATAAACTACATTGAATGCCGTTTCAAATATCAAAATCGAATCAAATTTTCAAAAGTTACAGCTTTTCAAACAATAAAATTACGTTGTTTACAGTAAACTTACTACATATTGTTTGAATAACTTTCAGGTTTATATACCGATTGATATAAAATATCGAATTAGACTTTCGATTTTTATATCAATCGGTCGGTATACATTAAACTTATTACATATTGTTTAAATAACTTTCAGGTTTATATACCGAATGATAAAAATAATCGAATAAAAAACTGCGCCAAATACTGGAAATTGGATCAAAATCGTTTGATTTATTTGGGATTTGTCAATGAAAAAAATTAAAAAAAAATTTTTTTTTACATTTCTTTGAGATTTCTTAACCTATCGATTTTTTAGCTATTAAAACAATTTTGAGTTAAAAATTGCGTTGAATGCCATTCATAAGATCACAATCGATCATCAATTTAAAAAAATATGATGTATATTTTTCAACCATTAATTTCCTAAATATCATTTTTACAAACTAGATTTTTTGAACTCTTCGAACTCAACAATCAATGCTTATGTATAGTTTTTGCTTCTTTTAGCATAAAATACTTTAATGAAGCGGGAAGTTTCAGGGATGGCCAGCAGGGTCAACCGTATTACAGATTTTTATATTCACTACATAAAATTATTATAAATACCTTTTGATTACTTTTTCTCTCATGTCGATATCTTATTAGAATATTATCGCCATATGGTGGACATTCCACATGCCCGGACAAAGCGGTTAGACTTAAGATTCTTCATTCGAACCGCAAAGGACTGAAACATGCTTCCTAAATCTGTGCTCCCCGTCGAGTACAATTTGGGGATCTTCAAGAGAAGAGTGAACAGGTATTTTCTAGGGAAGCGCGTTCTATCTTAGCCCGCATCTTAGCTTACCATCAGGCGAGATCGTGGTCAAGCGATTCCCTATAGATAATCAAAAAAACATGTTTATATTATATTTTACGAAATATTGGCAAAAAATTGCAAAAAGCCGTTTTTTAATTGTGTAAACAAAATGTTCCTAGCCTCCTACACGGTCAAGATATTATGCTTAATAATAATAACATTGCAATTATAACCTTTACGGCAAGCAAATACTATTTAGTTCTCTCTGACTAATAGGTCTGTCGTCAAATTTAGCCTACTGCAAAAGAGTCAGATATTGTTATTTATCAGACATACGCCAGAGATTTCAAACTAGCTTGAATAATCATCGTTGCCCATTGAGAACCTAGGTACAAGCCGATAATTTCACCTTCAATCTTTTTTATCCGGTGGAAGGATAACCCCAGCCATGCTTAAAAATGACAATACAGTTAAAAAAGACTTTTGCTTCACGGTGTGTGATCTTTCTCCCAATAAAAAATAAGTTTTGCAGAAATGATCTTCAGTCAAATTTAGTCATATGGAATGAGTATATAAAGTCAGGCAAATAAAACTGCAAGCATGGCTGTAGAAAATATAAGGCGAGTTGACTTCAGTTAAACACTGCTTAAAGCCCTATAAGGCACAAGGTTCGTTATCAAAGTGAACGTGTTTTCAAATCCACACTTTCTTAATATTTCTCCTTTGATAAAAGTGCTTCGCCGTCCAAAGTATTGCTGAATACGAGAAATACTGCGGTCAATTACTAATAATTACTCTGCAAGGATGGCCAAACGCGAACGAAGTCGCGGGTACAGCTAGTATATAATAAAATCGTAGGAACGTCAAAACTGTACATTGAATATTTTTTTAAAAGAATACTTGGGGCGTGATCTACAATCGATATCGAAGCCAAAAATATAGTTTTTAGAATTTTTGTCTGTTTATCTGTTTGTCTGTTTGTATGTCCGGGGTAAACTCAAAAAGTACTGCATGGATTTACTTCAAATTTTGCATGAATATTACTAACAGGCCGGGTCAACATATAGGCTACATATTATCACGCTATCACCTGCGCGGAGAGGTGCTGTGCGGAGAAAACGAAGTCCGCGCGGACAAAGTCGCTGGCAACAGCTAGTATAGAAATATAGATGTTATACTGTCTAGCGTATACGGTCTAGCAGGTTACTCGTTAAATCGAGTAGTTCGTAAATTCGTATGTCATAAGTACGGTCTACGCTAGCCGCTAGGTATATAGCATGGCGTTATGTTATAGCGCCGAATGTGAATATAAATAGCATGTGCTTTACGTTGAGTATACATAGGGCGCTATAATATAACGCTAAGCGTTATATTAACCAATCACCTATCGCGGAGCAAATGCAAAGAGGAAACGGCCTAAGCAATTAGTAGATCCAGACGTCATCACAGGGGGGCGTTCGTCTTAGGTGCACCGTGTTGTTAATTGTCATTCCAAAATAAGTCATATTTCCGTGTTATTAAGAAAAAAAACCAGCTACGTGCGAATCGTGCTCACGCACTGAGGGTTCCGTATAAACCTGTATACATGATAGCAACAATATATCAACCGCAACATAGCCAAAATATTTTTAGTATATGACGTAACTAAAGATTTATGGTCATCGAAATTTTTCCTTTATCTGTGTTATAGGAAAAAAAACGTCGCTTCGTGCCAAATTTTAAGATTCTGAGTTCACGGGAAGTACCCTGTAGGTTTTGATTCCCTTACGAGTTTGGAAAATTTGCGGAAACTTGCAGCATAAACGGCTGTATCTTTTGATTGCGTTGGCTTAGAAGTTTTATTTTTTTACAGCTCTTAGGGACAGTAGACCTGAGTATTTAATATAAATCACAGCTTAAACCTTCACGCGTTCCTGAGAGAAAGGGTCTTTACAGACAGACGGACGGACTACAAAGTGATCCTATAAGGGTTCCGTTTTTTCCTTTACAGATACGAACCCTAAAAAACTATGAAGTGTTGTGTTTTATCGTGCAAAACAACTCGGATAGACGTTCTGATGAAATGAACGTCATCACATTTCATGTGTTATAATTTTATACGCAATTTAATTAAAATATTTCGAGAAAAATCACTTATCGTCGGCTTTTATATAAAGTTAAATCTATTAGACACTAGATGGAACTAGATACATCATCAATAAGACAGGGCCGCATGTAGAAATCAATTAATTATAATATGAATAATATAAATGTCGCTTATATATAGCTAATTTAAAAGTATCCAAAATTAAGATGTCACTGGGCTTAAAAATGTTTATACAGGGTCACCTAACGATATTGAAAGAGAGCGCTTGGTACTCAATTCTTGTCTTAATTATGAAATAAATGAAAAAATCTATTACATATAACAAATGTACACATAAAAACAAACTTTCGCAATTGTGATACGTTTAAGTGGATTTGGATGGATTTTTTTTATAATAAAATTTAAAGTAAAATATGAGTAGATGTGTTTATCTAAATGAGCGTGACAATAGTGCAGAAAAGCAATTTTATATTCTTGTTACGAAAAGTCTGAGTACGTCCCCGGTAATTCAACGTTTAGTGACACCTAGTGTGAGATAGCAAAACTACGTAGTAAAGAAGAGAGTAGTTTTGCTTTTGGACGGTAGTTGGAAAATAGAATAGTGTGAGGGGCTTAACAACCCGCAAAATGTCACGCATTGTTTCTTAAGGAAATCTAATTACAACACCTCCTCATTGTATCTGCTCTGTGGTACCTACTGAATGGTGTTTAGTATTCGATTCTGATATCGAATATGTAAAAAATAGTTATTTAAATTTTGACCTAATTAGCATAAATATCGAAGAACAGGTCCCTTTGAAAAACAGACCATCTGTCGTTCTGCCAGGCAGTTCGTAAGAAACAAATGATTGTTAGAATTCTGCATTGCTTTGCCCGGATCTGGTACCACCGCCTTTCCTATTCCTGCCGCAATCGCGTCAGTCCTTGTTATTGTCGTGTTCCGGTTAAAGGGTAAGGTAGCCGGTTAACTTATGCGGCATTAAGACCCCTTGACAAGGATTGCATAGTTGTCTCTTTCCATCAAGTAGCCATCTATTTATTTGCTGTCCTATACCATAAAAAAACTCAACTTTCCGCACCAATAGTTGCTTTTGCACAATTTCGCCATTGCAATAGATGATTTTGCACAATTTCGCCATTAGTCGTACAGAAATTTACGATTCTACGAAATCTACTTTAACTCTGCATTAATATCACATCATTATTAAGTACCTTCATGCCCATATCCCTGACGTGTTAGGCAGAGGTACAATCAGTGCATTCACTATTAGCCAAAGATACTGTTACGAATAATCTAGAAGCGTGTAGAGTTGGAGCGCGCGCGCTAATTATCTAGAAATAAAAGAAAGAGATAGCTACTACTATTGACAAACAAATAGTTGACCGGGGCTATGCCATAATGGACTTTGTGGAATTTGGCATAAGGTTGAAAGTAGCGTGTACTAGGATTTATGACTCATAACATGTTTACGATAAGAAGTGATTCATTGTTTCCCGATACATTTAGATTTTTCTGGATCCAGCTAGGACTTTCCCCTGCCTATAAATACAGAGGTGTTGACAAACACAAGGCAGTTTTTATCAAGCGATCGAGAGCGATACATCAAATGACCAAGTGCGAAGTGAGAAGTGTTTTATTTTGTAGTGTTCTAGGTTCAGTGATAGTATAGCGAGTGACTAGGGTGTAAAATGTATTTTAGTATTACGTTGTGTTGTGTTGTGTAAATACACGGATTTGATATAAATGGTGTTTTCTTACAATTGCGAACCCGAGTACGTAACAATACTTAGTTCCACAATGTAGGTGACAAGCCTATCACCAACCGGGCACTTATCCAATGCCAGACAAAGTCATTTTGGTCAGAAAAAAGCGAACAACAAATTCCCACAAAGGCGACATTCATTGAAAAAATGACAAATCCTTACCTCTGGAACACTAGATCTAAATATCTGAATGTCAGACAATGTGGTTTTTGTCTCAAAACCAAAACCCATCAATTCTGCCTCGTCATTTTTCTTCATGATGCCTCTTTTAATGGTCCCCACCACAACCGTCCCTCTACCAGGTACTGTAAAAGCATTATCTATGGGCATTAAAAACGGGGATTCTAGGTCCCTTATAATTGGAGGAACGTATTCATCTATGGTATCTAATAATTTTCGTATTGAGGGTACACCTGAAAAAAAATGTATTTGTCGTTTACATAATTGGAAAATTTTAAACAACTGTACTTGACATTTTCTTGCGAACATCATCTGTTAAAAGAATGAAAGTAACAAATACAGCATCAAGTTGAAATGCCGTTTATATATGTTTGTAAACTAATTTAATAAAGCCAAAAAGTTTCAGACTCTCGTTTTGGAGGTCAAATTTTCCACTTCGGATCAGTCAGCTGAAGTGCTAGATTTAAAAGGTGTTTCAAGTTTTATATAAACAATGATTTATTTTGTATGCAATTTGTTTTTTTTTATTTGAATCCTTAATATTATAAATATAATATGAAAATATAAATGCTTAATATTATAAATGCGAAAGTAACTCTGTCTGTCTCTTCTTCACTCCCAAACCACTGAACTGATTTGGATGAAATTTGGTAAAAATACAGTTCAAGACCCGAGAAAGGACATAGGATAGTTTTTATCCCGTATGGGATATACGGGAACGGGAACTATGCGGGTAAAATCTCCGGACTGTATCTTTTAACCTGCTGATGTTATAAAGAGTAACATAAGGTACTTTTATTTTAGAAAATTTTCCATGCAGAAGAAGTTGCAGGCACAACTAGTTAAAAAAAATAATATTATTATTGCGATGTTATTTATATGACCTAGTAAAAACCGTGTGTAAAATAAAACTGATAGTGTCAACGGCATTTTGTATTTAATGGCCGAATATTCTTTGTGTTGGGCCCTTCGAAGAATATTCGGCCATCTGCCGTTTTGCCGTCAGGCAGGCAGGTCGGAAAAGACTACCGGTTGACTAGACGTCTCACTCATGACTAGTAGGTATATGTAGGTTCGGGTATATGGTACAACTTTTTTACCTCTTCCTTCTTTTTATATATAAAAAAAGGGACAGGAGGCTCACCTGATTGCAAGTGATCACCGCCGCCCATGGACAACTACACTATCAGAAGGCTTGTAGTTGCATTGCCGGCCCTTTAAGAAAGAGTAGGCTCTTTTGAAGGTCCATAAGTCGTATCCGTTCTACAAAACCCCTGCCGGTAATTGATTTCACATAGGAGTAGTGCGGGGAAAAATGTGCTTTGAGAATTGTACAGTTGTGGATTTTAAGACAGTCGAGATGGTGAGGATGAAATTTAGAATTTTGTCGCGATGTCCGATGATGGAATTCAGGCAGGAATTAATCCAAACATTTCCTCAGAACAGTCCCCATAATAGAACCGATAGAAGATACAGAGCGAAGTCACATTTCTTCGTAATTCCAAAGAATCAAGCCGATCAGAAATAGTCCTGTCCTATCCCACCGCAATAGCATCAAAGTTTGTCATTGTTGTGTTTTAATTTGGAGCTTAAAATAGCGGGTAGACTTGCATGTGGTACTGCCATCCTGTCACATGGATAGCGATGCATCACTAATATATTTGGTGTCTATAGGCAATGGTTCCTCTTTCCATCACGAGAGCCATCTGCTTATCTATATTAATCTATATTAATATTATAAATGCGAAAGTTTGGATGTTTGGATGGATGTTTGTTACTCAATCACGCAAAAACTACTGAACGGATTTGAATGAAATTTGGCACACATGTAGGTAATGACCAAGAATAGCACATAGGCTACTTTTTATCCCGGAAAAATTAGGCAATCCCGCGGGATTCACAAAAAACTGTTATAATGCAGGAGGCTGCACGCTGCAGCTAGTATGATATCTAATGATATTAACAAATCTGTTTTCTTTAAATTTTATTAACATACTATGGTGAATTACCCTATTGAAAAGGTAAATAATAAATAAATAAATATTCACTCAACAAATTACATTTACTGATCTAACCCCAAAGTAAGCAAATTATTTGTTTGTGTTATGGGTGCTAGTCAATGATACTAATACATAGAAATACATATATAAATACAGGAATATATTTAATAAACACCCAAACCCAGAAATACAAACGTTTATGCTCATCACACAAATGCTTGTCCCTGTCGGGAATCGAACCTAATTGCATAGTCAGTTTCGCTAACCACTCGGCCAATAGGGCGGTAAATGTTTATATACATTAATTAGACGTGTTATTAGGTAATATGTATAGAACTGTTGAATCGTCAAATGCCCGTAAAAAATATTAGAATATTTAATCATTTTTGTTTCATTACATTTAAATAACCTCTCTAAAAACTTACCGATTTCTGACTGATCATCGTTTAAAGCTTTTAGCGCTGAGCCAAGGATCATAGGAACCTTGGTACCATCATAACCAAAGTCCGATAGCATTTCTCTCATTTCAATCTCTACTAGTTCAACTATCTGGAACAGAACTGATTTCATTTACGTCATTTAAAATAAAATAAATATATATCTATAGATCTGAGATTTGAAGATAAGCGACACAAATATATTTGATTACAAGCTGTTGCCTGGGACTTCGTCCGCGCGGACTCGTTTACTCCGCACTGCTCCTCCCCCGTAGGTGATAGCGTGATAATATGTAGCCTATATGTTGACCCGACCTATTAGTAATATTCATTCAAAGTTTGAAGTAAATCCATGCAGTACTTTTTGAGTATACCCTGGACATACATACAGACAAACAGACAAACATTCTAAAAACTATATTTTTGGCTTCGATATCGATTGTAGATCACGCCTCAAGTATTCTTTTAAAAAAAAATTCAATGTACAGTTTTGACTTTCCTACGATTTTATTATATGTATATAGATTATCAGCTTGCACCTTAATTTTTTTCGCTATTACTTGCGGTTGGCTGGTTGAGAATGTCAATGTACATTAAGTCATCCTTTGTACTGTAATTATGCATAAAGTATCTTCACGCCCATACCCCGAAGAGGTAGGCAGAGCTACAACATGTGAACCCACGATTAGCCGAAGATACTTGGTCCCACAAATGTGATAGGTGGCAAGCCTATCGCCAACCGGGCACTTTCCAATCCCGGGCAACTTTGTGGTTCTCAGGAAACTGGAAAAACACTTTTTTTATGTACCCGACCCGGGAATCGAAACCCGGGACCTCATGTGGTCAATGCCAACGCTGGACCACTAGACCACAGAGGCATGCATAAATTTAAATAAATAAATAAAATAATTGATGTTAATTTATTGTTATCGACTAACAGCATACAGTGGGCAGCAATGCTTTACATGGTTACCGTACATATGATTTGCCATCATTTTTATAGCATAGGACAGTAACTGAGCGGACAGCCTCTCTAGTAATAAGAAACAAACACTATAATAACATCAAAAATATTAATGATGCTGATGATATCCACAATATAAAACTGTATGTTCCAACTTACCCACTGTTCTCCAGTCGAAGATACGTCAGTGACTAGGACATATTTTTTTAAATAATAAAATAATGCAAACAAGCTAATCGCTCCTCAATAACAAGTAACAATCACAGTCTTTACACACCGAAAATGTTAATGGTACGTCACTATCTGGACAGTGACTCCCAAACCGCTACACAATAATAGCCACTTTTTCTAAGAACTGTATATTCTACAAAGGGGCCCAGAACTACACGGGAAAAGAAGATTTAATTGCAGCATAGACATAAACATAACAGTGATTACAAAGCCTGGTGATTGGTTCTCCATTAATTGGTATGTTTGTGTGTGTGTGTGTGTGTGTGTGTGTGTGTGTGTGTGTGTGTGTGTGTGTGTGTGTGTGTGTGTGTATGTGTATGTGTGTGTGTGTGTGTGTGTGTGTGTGCGTGTGTGTGTGTGTGTGTGTGTGTGTGTGTGTGTGTGTGTGTGTGTGTGTGTGCGTGTGTGCGTGTGTGTGCTTGAGTGCGTGCGTGCGGGTGCGTATGCGTGTGTGTTTTTATATAAATTATATTTCTGGACTGTGCCATGTCAGCGAAAGGGAAGTAATATTTTTAGTACTTACAATAATAACCTTTAAATAACATCTAGTAATCACAACGGTAGTGACACATATAGCCAGTCAGTCAACTTTTACCACCTGCCTGACAGAACTGCATTTAATCTAATATTCAACTGAGACCCCGGACCAACAGGAGGCAAAAGTTATATGTATAAATAAGACTTAATGTAAAATTATACAAAAATAACTAACCTCTGAATCAACAAGATCCACCTTGTTTATATAAACCAGTATGTACTTAATTCCTACTTGTTTTGCCAATAACAAATGCTCTCTAGTCTGTGGCATAGGTCCATCGTTTGCCGCAACAACTAGAATTGCTGAGTCCATTTGTGAAGCACCAGATATCATGTTACGTATATAATCTGCATGTCCGGGACAGTCTGTATGAGCGTAATGGCGGAATTTGGTACTGTAGCCAACATGTGCTGCATTTATTGTTATACCTGGAATAGGAGAAAACATGGTAGTTTTTAATTTTTGTGATTAGATTATCCCTTTGACCCACTGATTTCCTATGATGATGTCACAATCCCGATTACCACTTAACACGTTCATATTTAAGGATTGTTGCTTGTAAGTCCAGCAGTTTATTATGCTCACCAAAGTAGGTGTTACTTCTTCTACTTTATTGTGCGTATGGCAATTATCAAGAACTCTGCCAGTGTGGAGTAAACTTAGGAAGTGACACATGTCATCCTTCCCTTGAAAATGGAATTAGGGAGGGTTCTTTTTGGATTATAGGCTTTATCTAAGTAATGTTAACAAAAACAACACAAAAAAATATACAATAAAACAAAGCGAAACAACAATATAATCTACATACTACAACCTAATATTGTTAGAATCAATAAATTTAAGCAAACTTTACAACACGACTAAATATAAGTGACATAAGCATTAGCAAGTAATGCTAGTGACATTATAATATAATATGTGATAATATATGTGTTTCAGCACTTATCACATGTTACGAAAAATTATTAATGTTTTTAAACAAAAAAAATTGATATGGCCAGGAATGAACCCGTGACCAACTTGTCTTTCAGCTAAGCATCATTTGACGGTTCAATGTGGCAAAATTATTCTCTTTTGCTTTATGATTGATTTCATCAAGTGTACTAATCACTTATTATACTAAGCTCTGTATAGACTTGTAATTATTTTTTTTTGTTAAAGGACATTTTATAATGTGTGATATTACTTGACTACTTAATACAGCATTGCACATTACTTGACCAAATTAATTTGATACTGAAGGTAATTTAAGATAAAAATTATTAAACATTACTGAAGGTTATGAAATGTGGTTCTAGTTTGATGAATTAATACTTGCATAGTTCTAATATGTACATGGAAAAGTTGCTTAACCGGTCGAGCAATTTTCGAACACACGGGTGTTCATATATGGCGGATAGTGATTCTCGAACACGCGGGAGTACATAAGAAGCACGCTCCAATTGGCTTTTGATTTGACAACGTTTAACACGTCCTCTTCACTTATTGGTTTGTTATTTTGAATTTATGGTTTTTATATTGTAATTTATTCGAAGGAACATATACCAAGATAGTATTCGTTACGTAATCGTAATCGATCGGCGAATGGATAAGATAATTTGCACTCCAAAATGGCCGTTTTTACACGCTTTTTATTAGCTTCACCTGTATGTTTGTATGTTTGTTTGTAACCGACTTCTTTGGGCGCGATTTTGACCCACTTTAAACGGCCAGATTTCGTTCAAACTTTGTAGATTTATCAAGGACCGATGACAATACACTAATTTGATAAAATTATTCCATTTTTAACCGACTTCAAAAAAGGAGGAGGTTCTCAATTCGGTTGGTATATTTTTTTTATGTATGTACACCGATTTCTCCGAGGTTTCTGAACCGAATTAGGTGATTCTTTTTTTGTTTGATGCGGAATAGTTTCGAATTGGTCCCATAAAAATTTTATTCAGGTAGGCTCAGTAGTTTTTGTTTTATGAGCACTTTTTCATTTATTGTACCAATCTCGATGTCTGAAATCAAATCTCGCAAGTAAATTTGATCCACTTCCCGGTTACCGATTGAGCTGAAATTTTGTATACGTATGTTAATTGAATGACAATGAAACCTTATTATGACATGGAGCTGATCTGATGAATCTGAATCGGAAGGTGACCACAGGAACTTAATAATTAAATGGTTAAAAATCGGTTAATAACAAGACTATTGAGTTTGGACTCATTTGATTCATGTTGACGAGCACTTTGGTGCTTGGTGCTAACTAGGATCCTGCAGGGTTCGATGATGAAGCAAGAAGGTGACCATAGGAGCTCAGCAATTAAATAACACAACTCTATCGAGTTTGGGCTCGTTTGATTCGTGTTGACGAGCACTTTGGTGCTTGGTGCTAACTAGGATCCTGCAGGGTTCGATGATGAAGCCAGAAGGTGACCATAGGAGCTCAGCAATTAAATAACACAACTTTATCGAGTTTGGGCTCGTTTGATTCGTGTTGACGAGCACTTTGGTGCGGGTGGAAACTAGTTATAAAAGGAACTACTCTTAACAAAAGTCTTTGTTCTACGTCTGTCAAGTCGGTCAGTTCCAGAGGTAAAGATATAACTTCCATGTTTTTCCAGTAGGCCTGAGAAGGAACTTTTTTTTTTATGGTAGTCAAGCAAAAAAAAACAAAACGTGCTTTAACTAATGACGTCTGTTGTTTTGGATATAATAATTTCTTACAGATTGTACATGGTACTTCAGCATATTGATTTATGGTGGTTATAAAATTACGCTCAGTAACTGAACGAAGTCTTTATGACGTCTAACGCGCTACCGCTAGGCGGTTCTCACGTGGCTGAGCAGACTCGATTACTGTACGGTTTCGTATCACTACTAATCCACGAGCTCTCTACTCGGCGGACTCCTTAGCTAAACGCTCCTCAATGAGACCAATTCTATGAGCCTTCTGCTCGGCAGACTCGTTCGCTAGTAGTTCTCTCGCTAGTCGCTAGTTCGCTAGTTCGCTCAATAATGAGATCAACTCTAATAGCTCTCTGCTCAAAAGACTCATTCGCTAGACGCCCTTGGATCTTACCGAGTCTACTTCTACCAAGCCTGGGCCAAAGCGGGTTTACAAGCATGGGCCAGAGATAGACAGCATTGCGCCAAGCATGGCACATATCTGGCCCCGTCGTATTGTCCTGTATGGGAGTACGACAGGAACGCCTTGCACATTTACACACACACACACACACACACACACACACACACACACACACACACACACACACACACACACACACACACACACACACACACATATGTCTATAAGCGTGTAAGTAGTTCCGTGCTTCTACCGCGGCACTCGACTAGGTATGCGCATTAGAGTTTGCAACAGTGTCTGCGCATATAACTTAGATTTCACGAGCCACGAAGAGTCCGCCACCGTCTCTGTGACTGAGTTTAATTGACTGAGTAAAACAAAATAAAATTAAAAAAACAAGCTATTATAAATTAACCAACTAAAAAGTAGAAAATAAATAATAGTTTAAAAAAACTAAAAAACACGCTTTTTATAGAAAACCGAACTAAAAAATATAAAATAAATTTTAATAAATTTAAATTAAGAATAGTGTTAAAAATTTCAATAATTATAAATTAATAATAGTGTGAATAAAAAAAAAATATTTAAAAAAAAGCGTGGGGTGCATGGTGTCAATAGTTATAAATATTTTATTGACACATATGAGTAGAGTGATTATCATTTCGGTAATATCTTAAAAAGCACCCCACGCTTTTTTTAAATAAAATTATTTTTTTTTATTCACACTATTATTAATTTATAATTATTGAAATTTTTAACACTATTCTTAATTTAAATTTATTAAAATTTATTTTATATTTTTTAGTTCGGTTTTCTATAAAAAGCGTGTTTTTTAGTTTTTTTAAACTATTATTTAATTATCGGCGTATTTATGATTTTGTGAAATAGTTACTTTATTCCTAAGTGTGTAATTTATGTGTTTGTTAGTTGATATATTAAACATTAAAGTGTAAATGTCATTTGAGTGATAGTGTATGAGCAATTAGTGTTATATAGTGTGTGTTATATGTGTGCAGCACAGACATATTCATGTAAATGTTAAATTTAAATAGTTTAACTAAGACAGGATAAATTGTATATTTCGTTTAGTTTGTAAGTTTTTATAATAAATATTTGCTTTCGTCTCTTATTTGCCCTAAGACCTACATACAGCTTTGTTACTTAATATAAACTAAACTACATGAATAAATGGATTTCCTAAAATCCCTACAAAAAAAAGGCGTGGGCTATCTGACGTCTGTCACTATAGGCTAGTGATCGATTTGTCACGACGAGCACACGAGGGGTTAAAATAATCCAAACAAAATAATACTTGCTATTTTGTGCTCTGAATATGTTCTAACTATAGCACCTAAACATACCAATATCACACAAGTAATAGCAAGCTAAGCAAAGTATAGCGTGGCATCACATTTTATGTTAGGATTTACAGTGCACTCTAATATTGCTTAGATAAAATTGTTATTTCATATTATAAAGTATTGAAACATACTAGTATCTTCACGCCTAGATCCCCAAAGAGATACGCAGAGGCACAACCCGTGCACCCATAATTAGCCGAAGGTACTTAGTCCCACAATGTGATAGGTGGCAAACCTAACGAGTACCGGGCACTTATCCAATTTCGGGCAATGTCGTTTTTATCATAAAACCGAATAAACACATATTTGATTTGCCCCACCTAGAAATCGAACCAACAGGACCTCATGTGGTCAACACTAACACTGCATCACTAGACCACAGAGGTGACTGAAACTGAAACATACTAATTGGCACATATCTTCTTCAAAGTCAAGAGATATAATACACCACCCAGACTATTATCTATAACCTGTTACTGATATTTCTCTAAATACAGCAAGCTCTATCATATTTGTATAGTTTTTCATATATATATGGCTCTCCTGCAGAGAAACCTTTGCCTATAGGCACCAAAGATGTTAATAATATAATGCTATCTATGTAGCGGGGTGGTAATGCTGCATGCATAAGTTTGCTGCTACCTTACAGTGACAAGCAAAGAAACTATTTGAGCAGATATAGGTAAGTCTTTCCCCTAGTAAGTCATAAATATCGTAATTTTAAATGAATTTACCTGCATTTGATGCCCTAATTACCTAATACTGCAACTGTTAAAGTATAATATATAATTAAGCTAAAAAAAACTTATTTCATTTGTCATGAAAACAACCCTCCCCTAGTGTATTTCCCCCAGCAAAAACACTGCCCGGGGAGATACTTTACCTCATAAGATGTTTAAACATACTCGGATGTAGCAAATTTATATCAATGCTAGTGTTGTTTAACACTAACTACTTACTTTAGTAGTTAGTGTTAAACAACACTACTTCAGAACTAATCAATTGTGTATGACAAGTACCCAAAATATTTAATGATTAATATGAATGTCTGATGAAAATGATAGTCCAAATATAACTTTTAAGTACAATGTTGAATAAAAGTTAATTTAATTAACTTCAATCATTTTATTAAGTCAAATTATTTCCCTTGATCAAAGACGTATCTACTCTGTTCTTGATTTCTCTACCCTGCCCTATATATTTACCCTGATCTTCTAAAAAGTTAAACAATATACATAAATTGACTTGCCCTTACATGAGAAGGTACAAAAATAGCAATAGAAGTGTTTAATGAAAAAAAAAAAACATTTTGATCCTTGGCCGTATCCTCCATACAATTGAAACCTCTTATCATAAAATTACCCATATACATGTATACATAATATTTAAAAACAAATAAGATTTTGTTGCGCCGATTTGTAATAGGTATTGTGCCTAGTAGCTAGTGGCCAGCTAGTTACATGACATGACGTTGAAAGTTAAGAATTTTTTTTAATTTGTTTACTCAATACTACTTACGTACTATTACGTACGTACGTAATACTACATACCTCTTGCTCTTTCCTCCGGTGCTTTATCTATTTCGTCGTAAGAAACATATTTAGCTGACCCGTCTTTTGATAATACCTTCGTTATGGCAGCTGTAAGCGTTGTTTTACCATGATCAACATGTCCTATTGTTCCTATATTACAGTGTTTCTTCTCTATTAACTTCGGATTCTTCTTAGTACTATAGCTCCGATAATCGTTTACAGATATAAGTGATAGTTTATTACACGAATTGAATCTACGAGCAACAGAGAATCTCTGTATTTCGTGTAAAATAGAGTTAAATACAATTTTTCCACTCATTTTAATTAATTTTTTAAAGTAAATTAAAACATTTTAGGTTATGATAAATTTTTTTTTTTTTTTTCTTTTTGGCATGGGCGTTAAGCAACTGCCATGATCAAGTAAAACGAGGAAACATATTTTAGACAATAAACTAGGATTTGGAATTTGGATTGACAGGAAAATAGAGGATCAGAAAGTAATCAAAATAACATAGATACTAAAATTATAAATTATTTACAACAATAATATTTAAATAAATATATACAGAGATAATACTTAGTAATTTGTATAATATTTACAAGTGGGTTAATATTAATTTGGTATTAGATACTAAATGTATCTAACTACGCTTAAATATTAATATTATTTTCTTGAATGAATAATGAAAGAATATTATACATACAAGGGTTTAATAACAGGGTTAGAATGGATGTAGGTAAAGGAATGTCATTAGAATATAGATTGTTATATAATGATGAATGATTGTATTTAGGACAAGCAAAAAATATATGATTGAGATCTCCAATATCAGTGCCACACTCACAAACATTGCTATCTTTGATGTGTAGCTTGAAGAGGTGTTCAGGAGAATTAGTGTGACCAAGCCTCATTCTGGTGATAACAGATGTTGACAACTTATTTAATTTCACTACAGAAAACCAAGGTTTAGAAGGTATCAATGGTTGTAATTGGGAATAGGTTTTGCCTTTCACCAATGTACCACTATCCCAGACACTTTGCCATGACTGCTTAAGATGGAGTTTAGGGAGAGCAGCTAGATCATGGCAATAATTAATGTAGGGGTATAAATCACCACACTGAACTGCCTCTTTAGCACACCGATCAGCTCGCTCATTTCCAGTGATATTACAATGGCTTGGAACCCAGGCAAAGTAAATAATATGATTATATTTAAAAGTACATTTGTATAAAAGATTTCTTAAGTCTAAAATAATAGGAGGAATAAATTTGGATTTTAAAGGGAACTTTTGCAAACAATGTAGAGCACTCAGTGAATCAGTCAGAATCATACACTTGGGTAGTTTCATAATGTGTATGTATTCTACAGCTTTATAAAGTCCATAACATTCACCTGTAAATACAGATGCTTCCGGTGGAAATTTGATTTTTTGAACAATATTGTATTGTTTATGGTATACACCTATTCCAACATTACTATTATTTTTGGATGCATCAGTAAAAATCAAATGAAAATCTTGCCATTTTTCATTGATAATATTGTTAAAATATTGATTGGCATACAAAGATTGTTTATCTATACCTAAATTTACTACAACAGGCTGCAGAGTTAATGATTCATAATTGTGTTTATATAAGGGATTTATAGGGGATGTAAAAGTAAAAGGCTTAAGGCTGTGATATTTCATATAGCTGTATACAAGGGCTGGGATTGTTTTGTGTTTCCAATACTTATCTGACATTAAATCACTAAGACTAGAGAGCTTTGTAAGCAGAGGGTGATTTTGTGATTCCAAAGTGCGAAGGAAAAACCTGTCAGATAGATATTTACGTCGTAAATGTAATGGAGGTTCAGCACATTCTACTTGTAGGGCAGAAACAGGGCTGGATTTCATTGCTCCTAGAACAATTCGTAATGCTTTAATTTGAACAGAGTCAATTTTCTTTAGACCAATCTTACTACATGGTTCTAGTAAAAACATTCCATAATCCAATAAACTTCTTATTAATGCATTATACATAAGTTTTAATGTAGATGGGTGTGCACCCCACCAAACCCCAGAAACACATCTCATTAAATTGATATTACGTTCACACTTTGCTGCTATATACTCACAATGATCTAGTCCTTGGAGTTTATTATCTAGTATTATACCTAAGAATTTTGTTTTCGATTTAACAGGAATTGAACTATTTTTGTAAGTAATATTTATAGGGGGTGGAAATTTTGAGCGAGAAAATAAAACTATGGAACTTTTAGAAACAGAAATATCAAGACCATTGTTATTAAGCCAAGTCTGTAGGGATAGAATAGACATGGAAAGATTATCACAAGCCATCTGTATAGATTTGTCAGTTGAGTATAAAAGGAGGTCATCAGCATACTGAAGAACATTTACATTGCTAGTTGCTACAGTTTCTATATCATATGAGTATATGTTGTAAAGGATTGGACTTAAAACAGAACCTTGTGGAAGACCTTTATATTGTTGTCTTTTTAAATTATTAGGGTCATTTGCTAAATTAATAGTTCTATTGTATACAATATTCATAATAACATTAATTAAATAAAATGGTATGTTTAATTTCACTAGCTTATTTTTCAGAATTGATAGAATTACATTATCATATGCTGAGGATATATCTAAAAAAGCTGCTACAACAGATTTGTTATGAGTAAAAGCTAATCTAATATCAGTTATAAGTAAGCTAATATTATCTATGGTGCTCTTTCCTCTCCTAAAACCATACTGACTTTGACTTAATAAATTTCTGCTTTCAATAAACCATTCTAAGCGAAGTTTGACAAGGTGCTCTAGAATTTTCAACATAACTGATGAAAGCACAATGGGTCTGTATGAAAAAGGGTCAGAAGGGTTTTTATCAGGTTTAAGGATAGGGATAACAGAATGTGACTTCCATGTCTGAGGTATATTACCTGTAGAAACAAGGGAGTTCATAACCTTTAATAAGTATGATAGAGATTTATCAGTCATGTTATTTAAAAATGAGTAGTTAATATTATCCCATCCAGGAGTAGAGTCTTTAACATTTTGAAGGATACCTTTAAGCTCAAATAATGTAAAAGGGGAAAAATTGTCTGAAGAAGAAGTAGAAGGAAGAGAAAGGATACATTCTGGTACTGTAGGTGGAGCAAGATGATCTATCAGCTGATTTATTAACAATGGACACATTTCATTATTATTAGAAACCTTATATGCAGATCTAAATTTTCTTATGTTTAACCATACACTTGAAGGTTTTGTTTGGGGTGATAAGGAAGAGCAGAATTTTTTCCAACCTTCAGCTTTTTTCTTTTTTAATAATCGACGAGTAGTTTTTATAATATTAGTGAGAATATTAAAATTTTCTGTAGTTGTATACTGACAATAAAATTTTTCAGCAGCTTTCCTTTCCTTAATAGCGTCTGAGCATTCTTTGTCCCACCAAGGTGGCGTATTTATTTTCTTAGTTAATTGTTTTTTAATGGGAAAAGTGTTTTCAGCTGATTTTATAATTAATTGAGTAAAGGCTTCTGCACAAGAAGAGTCATTATATGAGGAAATGTTAGGCAAAACATTAACACCAACTTCCATCAAATTATTAAACTTGTGCCAATCCGGGTTATGCAAATTATATTTGAAATATGATGTAGATTTAGGTGAAGTTTTATGATATGCAGAAGGGAAATTTATTATTATGGGGAAGTGATCACTTCCAAACGTAAATGGGAGTGTGTACCATGTCAAAGAAGGTGCTAAATTGGGACTGCAAATGGACAGGTCTATAGCGCTTTTGCCTTCGGAGGGTTTTGTGCGACGAGTGGGAGAACCGTTGTTTAAAATACATAAATTTAATTCTTCAATGACTTTCAAAAGTTCTTCACCATAATAATTACTGGAGGAACAACCCCAGGCTTGATGATGAGAATTAAAATCACCTAACACAATAAAGGGTTTAGGTAGTATGGATAATAGGTTATTAAGTTCTGTCAAAATATTCAAATTTGGATGTGGAATATAAAGTGACACGAAACAAATATTATTTACATTAACAGCTTATATAGACATATTTACAGTATGTACAGGAAGATTAACAATGGAAAAATTATATCCTTTTTTGATCATGATGGCTACACCTCCATAACCATCAGATCTATCTTCTCGGATACTAGTGTATCCAGAGAATTTAAAAGTACAACTTGGTCTTAACCAAGTTTCTGAAAGAGCCACTAAAAATGGCTCATATTTATTTAATAAGTGAATTAATTCACTTTTCTTGTTGGTGATGCTCTGCGAGTTCCATTGAAGAATTTTGGCTTGACTGTCCATGATCACCATTAAATTTAGAATAATTAATTAAACTTTCTGTCATTAAAGCAGCGTTGGACGGTGTTATTACTTCGGACTGAGATAAAAATTTAATAAAAGATATAATCATGCCTATTGAGGCTGATTCTTGATTATTGTTATTATTTTTTGTCAACAAAGTACCATTTTCTCTAGAATTAGTGGAATTATATTCATTAATAACTGAATTTTGGAAATCATAGTCATAACTCTTACTGACTTTTGTATGGGGTTTAGGTTTCTGAAATATTGTTTTTTTGTATGACCTATGGGATTGTTCTTGCGAATCTAAATTTTTTTTCAAAAGTGGATGAAGAGCAGTTTTAATAGGTGTTGAGATGGCATCAGCATATGATTTGGAGACCGGGGGATAATTTTTTGATGCCTCGGCATAAGAGACACAGTTTTGAGCCATAAACATTTTAATGTTTTTTTGTCTTAAATGTTCTGGGCATGATTTGCTAGTGGCAAAGTGAGATCCCTTACATAAACAACAATTAACATTGAAATCAGCCTCACTAGTACAAGAGTCTCCACAATGATCCTTTCCACATTTAAAGCATCTTGGGTTGGATCTGCAAGTTATTTTAGTATGACCGTACCTACAGCATTTATAGCATTGTATAGTAGGGTAAATGTATAAATCTACTGGGAGAGCATTATAACAAACGTAGACACGTTTCGGTAAAGTCTGTCCATCAAAAGTTACGACAACTGTCTCTGTTGGTTTCCAGGTAGTGTTATCATTAATAGTTATTTTACGGTTTATTCTTCTAACCTTTATTATTTTTCCACAACCAATGGGAACCTTAACATTATTAGCAATTTCCTCAGGTGACCAGTCTGAGGGAACACCTCTAATTACGCCTACTCGTGAAACGTTAAATGATGGGATAAAAGCTTTGAAGTTTTTATTTGAGAGATTAGGGTCATTAATAAAGTGGTTTGCGTCATTGTGGTCCGAAAATGATAGAGATAATCGGTTGCGTCCAATTTTCTTGAGGCTACCATCAATTATATTTTTAAAAGTATTATTTTTAAGGAATCGCCCAAACGAGACTGGATGTAGAGTAACATTATCAGTCGGAGATGTAATAACTCTTTGGACATGAATAACGTAAGGTCCAAGGTCTGTAGATTCATACTGTGTGCGGTAGTTAATATAATCTTTAGGTTTTTGGGGTTCCTTACTATTTGTTAGGGGGTTTGACAAATCTTTCATTGTAACATTATCATTTACATTATTATCACCAGTAATAAATGAGGCGCCCGAAGCATTATTTATATCTGAGATTTCAGAAACAGAGTGAGAGCACTGACAGTCAGTAGATTTCAATTCATTGTTGCGCTTTTTGCGCCGTTTATTGCAGTGTTTGCATATTTTATTAGATGTATGAGATCTTTTCCTGTTAGTTGTTTGAGTTGAAGAAAGCGAAGTATCTGTATCGACACTACTCTCATCTATAGTAACATAGTGCGCTACCTGGAGAGGTCCACCTCCAGGATCGTCAGGGGGTTTGTTCATTTTAAAAAGTGAAAAGGAGACTTACCTACTTTAAACTGATAGTAAAACTAATGATATTTACATAAAATTAAATATTTACACAAATAAAACTAATATCGATCCTCTGTTTCGCTAAATAATAATATAAAAAGTCGCAGAACCAAAAATGACGTCCGCCAAATTTTATGTTTCCCGCGCTTTCAGGGTTATGATAATTATAAACTATACGATCAGCTGATTGTCAAAAACAGTAGGTACCACAGATTACATTTATAATAGGTACTTGAACAGTTTACTTCAACAGTGTACGCACGATGCATAGATATAT
Organism: Apodemia mormo; assembly: GCA_036924255.1. Taxonomy (NCBI): domain Eukaryota; kingdom Metazoa; phylum Arthropoda; class Insecta; order Lepidoptera; family Riodinidae; genus Apodemia; species Apodemia mormo. The sequence continues at coordinate 15,324,135 of JAUPFN010000024.1, read as the reverse complement.
ATTACACGTCTAGATTGATAATTGGGCCCATAAAGTGTCCCCATTACATTGACGTGTATAATATTACCACTGGAGAGGTTATCCCATACAAATGACATCTAATTTTATATGTCATTTTGAAACGCTGCACACGAGGATCTCGGGAACTAATTGTGACATATGCTGTATATGGTTGCCATGGTAGTCTAAATATTATGAGGCAGTAACGCATTTTAATTAATTTGTTAATGTTTTAGTGAATTTCTAAGTTTATATTTGATGTACTCAGAAGTTTTGAGACATTAGGAAATGCGTATATTGTAAACTTTCCTACCTAAAGGAGTGAAAACTTCGTTTTACAGGTACATGAATGTAGTCACTGTTTTTAATAAAAAATTGAGTAACATGGTCTTTAAAAGTTCTAATTTTCACCAGAAACTCTTAATACAATATTATATTAATAACGGCTCAGTGAATTTGGCCCCACTTTTTTTGATTTTCAGATTTTTGATATTTTTAATTATTTGTTCGTCGTTCGTTCTTTAATGTTCGATTGTAAAAATTGTTTGTTCGTCTTTTATTTATTTATAATTAATTAAACAAATGACCACCCTTAAGTTGGCCCCCCTTACTAGATATCTTTATTTTTATCACTTAGATTAATTAATTTTGATTAATTATCGTTTGTTCGACGACTATTGGTGATTGTTCGATCATAAAAACAATTAAATTCCCAATTATTATTTATTTTATATCTAATATGCAAACCATTACCTCACGCCTACATTGCGCATGCGCCAGCAGTCTAATGGCGACTGAGCGATGCGTAGTGCATGTCATTTAAAAAAATGACATTATAAATAATGCTCCATTTCGAATATCATCAAATTATACGATTTGAATAAAGTATTTATTCAACAGTGTGAGTACCTCGATTAAATATAAAGGTATTTAATTCTTATTAGGAAATATTGTAGGTAGTTCCGATAGTGGTAAATTTAACACGATACATAAAAAAAAAATCTGCACATTTTTTGAGGTTAACTAATAGTACATCTAATATATACATCTTTAACAGAATTACAAATAGGCCTATCATTTTAGCAAAGAAACAAATTAAAAACAGTTGTATGATATACACACCCACACACATATGTACATATATAAGAAATTCATATTATTTAATTAGAGTAATTACTCTTTTTGTTTACTCAACAAACAGCTTTATGTGGCTTTATGAGTTAAGTACATATATTGGACGTAATGCATGAAAATGGACTATATAGACATTAGATGTTTTTCGATGATTATTAATAAGTACATAATTTATTAATAATGATTCTTTTACAACTAAACATTCGAAATGGAGCATTATTTATAATGTCATTTTTTTACATGACATGCACTACGCATCGCTCAGTCGCCATTAGACTGCTGGCGCATGCGCTGCGGTAGTAGTAGATGTTCTGTGCGCATGCGTAATGTAGGCGTGAGGTAATGGTTTGCATATTAGATATAAAATAAATAATAATTGGGAATTTAATTGTTTTTATGATCGAACAATCACCAATAGTCGTCGAACAAACGATAATTAATCAAAATTAATTAATCTAAGTGATAAAAATAAAGATATCTAGTAAGGGGGGCCAACTTAAGGGTGATCATTTGTTTAATTAATTATAAATAAATAAAAGACGAACAAACAATTTTTACAATCGAACGTTAAAGAACGAACGACGAACAAATAATTAAAAATATCAAAAATCTGAAAATCAAAAAAAGTGGGGCCAAATTCACTGAGCCATTAATAACAGAGATATTGATTTTCGGCGGAATTAATAATATTTATATTTTTATTTTATTTCGCTTAGAATTAACTAGTGATATCAACAGGTCATATCGATAATTTCAATATCGATATTCTACTTTAGTCGTCAAACTCAGTCTTCGTTTTCATAGTTGCATATTTAAGTCACTTTATAGTCGTCTTATTTCTTTTGCATTTTAATTAAATATGCCTCACTTATAGGAAAAGTTTTGTTCATGTAGCGAACTATGATTTTAATTACATTTTATTTTTGCAGATTTTCAGTCGATTTAATGGAAAAAATGTATAACTACAACAATGAAAGCTATTAATTGGACTCCAATGAAAACAAATTCTCCTTGTACACAATATTTTTGATAGTTAATGTTTTATCAAATATTGCAATCAAAACTATCATGATTGAAACTTTTAAAAGCCATTTCGATATTTTGATTAAGCAAATTATGACAAAACGTACAGATATAAGAATTATCGCAGCAACAAAAACAATTTCGCTTTTTGTAACTGGTGAAAAGAAACGGCATTTCTTAACATGGCAAATAATTTGGACTCGTCTGTATTATTTTCATTAAACAGGAATTTGTAAACAACTTAATTTTTTAAAGAAACATGAAAAGAGTATTTTCGCTATCGTAGTACAATACAAGAAATAAGAACAAATGAATGCAACCTCCGGTCAACCTTAGGCTAAGATTCTCCGCCGTGTTGGTCCCGGCCTCCTTTGTAGAATAGGCCAACTGCCGTTCTGCCAGGCAGGTCGTAAAAGGCGACCGATTGGCTATCGAGTCACTACCATCGTGGCTACTAGGTGGTAGAGTTCTGCATTGTCTTGCCCGGGTCTGGTACCACCGCCTTACCTATTCCTGCCGCAATAGCGTCAGTTCTTGTCGCTGTCGTGTTCCGGTTTGGAGGGTAAGGTAGCCGGTAAACTTATGCATGTGGCATTAGACCTCGCCACAAGATAGCAACGCACCATTAACATCTTTGGTGTCTATAGGCGATGGTTGACTCTTTCCATCAGGAGACCCATCTGCTTGTTTGCTATCTTATGATATAAAAAAAAAAAAAAAAAAAAAAAAAAAAAAAAAAAAAAAGATTGTCTAACAAAAATAAGATAAACGAGTCATTTGTTGGACCTTTGGTATACTATCACAATCAAATTCTCGAAGAAATTATACATTATAAAATTTAATGTATGAAATATTCGATGTTTTTATTATTTTTACAATTTACTTAATATAGTCTATCTCAATGCCAAATTTCATCTAAATCTGTTAAACCGATATTGCGTGAAGGAAAGCCAAACAAATATTGGTGTTATAATATTACTAGTGACCCTTTCCTGCACAATTTTCTCTACTTTACGAATTATTAGAATATATTTTAACAATTTTTCTTTAAAATATATCATAACCCAACAAGCATATGTCTCACCTGATAGAGAAACCATAGCCTATAGACAAAAAATATGTTAATGTCACGTTGCTATTTGTACTTATCTTTCAAACTGGAACACGATAATGACGGAATTGACGTTATTGCGGTAGGAATAGGTAAGGCGATGTTACCAAATACCTGAAGTGAGACGTTGCGGAACTCTATCACCTAGTAATAACGATGGTAACATGTAATAGCCAACCGGTCACTTTTTACGACCTGCCAGGTAGCACGGTAGTTGGTCTATTCTTCAACGGAGTTCCGACCAACATGAGGAAATCTTCATATATGAATCACTACATTTGAGATTATCCCTGTTTATATATTTTAGTATTTTCATGACCCATAGCCCACCTAGCTGTAAATATTAAACGATCGACAAACTTATCGAAGATGTCGACATGTGGGAATCACTAATTTTGGTTCCATGGACGCACGCATCGTTCTACAGCGCCAAAATGGCGATATTCAAATAGGCACAAAAATTCATTGACAGTAGCAAGTCCAGTGATAATATTATACACGTCAATGCCCCATTAAAAGTCTATTAAATTTCGTAGACTTGGGTGATACGGCAGATAGTGTCATTTTAACAATCATAAGGGAACGAGCTGAAGGAAAATTATAAAAAATGCCGGTTTGTAATGACAAAATGTTATCACAATTATCTTGAAAAATCTAATAATAATAGCTAGAATACGTTTCATAAGCAATTTTTGTTGTACAATTATTACTATTATATATGAAAAATTGGAGTTTTTAGTCCGATTAATCAGTACTGCCGGTTTATTACTGGGGTAATTTTCCGAAACAATGCGAAACACATTTAAATAAGTACGTCTTGGTAAATCATAATTAAATTGTGCAAAAACGTGTAGATAGATATGATATAAGCATGGAATTACGATATCGTTTATAGACACAAAATATGTTTCTAGTGCGACGTTATCCATGTGATGGGGTGGGATGGTATTGCTGGATACCTAATCCTCAAAACTGCAATACGTAAGTCTTTTTACTTTTTGATTACATTGACGCTTTTGCGGCATGAATCAGTAGGCAGCTCTTTTGTGGCAGCTCGGGGGAGACGTTGCAGAACTCGATCAACTAGTAACCTCGATGCTAGTGATAGTTTAAGCTCATCGTTATTCTTCAAAGACGGCGGGGGGACGGTTTAACACACTTGTGCCTCGAAGTAGCATATATAATTCCATAAACATATACACATACATTTGCGGATGCCACTTTAATTTTATTCAAAGTGAAAAGAAGAGATGGTAAGTATAATGAAGTGTATAATGCAATTTCAAATGTAGTACACTCGTTCGGCACACATACATTTTATTAAATGTCAGTAAAATCAAGAGTGTTAAATTCTCATTGCCTCATGTGAGGCACGTAAATAGCAATGTGAAACAGAATGGAAATAATCTGAGTCTACTACGAACCACGTTTACTAGGTGATAGAGTTCTGCATTGTCTCACCCGGGTCTGGTTCCACCGCCTTACCTATTCCTGCCGCAAAAGCGTCAATGCTCGTCACTGTCGTGTTCAGGTTTGGAGGCTAAGGTAGCCAGTAAATTTATGCATGTGACATTTAAGACCTAGTCACAAAATAGCAACAACAAATTAACACCTTTGATGTCTATAGATGATGGGTGACTCTTTCCATCAGGAGACCCATTTGCTTATATTTTGGTATCTAATTATATAAAAAAAAGTCAAGTGGACTCCACCGTGTTTTTAGATATACCTCTAGATGAAATTCCAATTTCAAAGTTAGCAAATAAATTTAGTTCGGCAGGTCTTGCAGTTAAAATGGGACAGTTGACTGATGTCAATATTGTAAGAATTATATACTTTAGTTAATTCCACCGCACTATTTTGTATATGGGATTTTTCGGTGGGGAAATTCTGCTGAAATAAAAGCTATATTTGTTTTGCAAAAAAAAAGCTATAAGACGAACCAATAATCTTTACCTGAGGTTTTCGCTGAGAGAAAAATTCAAGGAAATTAATATTATTATTTGTATTTGATAACTTAAAATAATACCACAGTAAAAATATTTATTAGTTTTAAAAAAAGTGGTAATGTACACTCACTCAATAGGTACAAGGAACGAAAACAATCATGTGCAGTATGCATCTCGTCTATATCGAATTTACTTCCTACAGTTAAACCGCCGGATGGTCTAAGAGATCTATTATGTACCTACCAGTAAACAAATTAAAAAATATGTTAAAACGAAAGTAGGAAAGGGTATTATAAAATCTTAAATTGTTAAGAAGACAAGAATGTCTGCAATTAATTATTATTGCTTCACAAACCAAATTCTATACTTTAAACGAGTAATTCACAATTATTTGTTTCTCCAAAACAGCTCTATCGATTTTGATGAAACTTTGTAATTAGATAGTCTTTTACTATTGAAATTGATCGTGCTATGAAAAATTATATAATATAAGACAAGATAATCTCGCTAAGTTTCTTCCACCGGATCAACTCAGTGTAAGGCCGCATTTCGATTTGGTAGTAATTCTATGAATGTCAACTCGCCAAAAGTACGTATAAAAGTTAATTTGAATAATCACCTACCTATCAATTTTTCGCATTTGAAATTTAAGTTACATTTCCTGCAAAAACTTCAAGTTCAAAATAGTATAATAATTTATACGCGTTCTTTGTAATTGTATCTATTTAAATTACATACAGATGTATAATATTTAATTAAACCTTCACTTTTTATGTTGAAAGCAGGGGTAACAAAAAATTAAGGTTGGGCACACCAACCACGATAGCGTGCGTGGCTTGATTACTGTAAGTACACAAGTGACACTCGTTGACATTTCACACAAGCCGATTTTTCTGGAGACATTTTTAATTGTCAGTTGCTTATAAGTAGTATTTAATTGGCCTGTGGTTGCCACAAAGTACTTTATAAATAGGCTCTGTGGTTGCTTAGGAATACTCTCTCTGGAGGTATATACTCAAAGGCATCATGTTTATTGTAAAGTAGTAAAAAGCAGAGAAATGATGTGCCATAAAAACGTTTCACGTCTTACATGTGTACCTACACTGTTACACACAACCTTTTTAGCGTTCCGAAGTAAAATATTGTAGGTTTGTGAAATAATTTCTCGATGAAGGGACTCGTTTGTAAAATAGTGTTACGAATAATCTAGAAACGTGAAGAGTTGAAACGCTGGAGGGATCTAGAAATAAAAGAAAGAGATAGCTACTCCTATTACCTCCTCCTTGATCACCAGTTTTTTGGCTGATCGGAGCATCAAAGTCGTAGTCGACGGTGCGTGCTCCGACCTTAAATTTGTCAATGCTGGTGTTCCGCAAGGCTGCGTGCTATCGCCTACACTGTTTATTCTGCACATCAATGACATGTTGCGAATTAGTAATATTCATTGCTATGCAGATGACAGTACTGGTGATGCTTTGTACTCCGGTCATAGCGGTATTTCTCGGGACCACGTCAATGAGAATCGGGACAAGCTAGTGTCTGAAATCGAGACTCAGCTCGAAAAAATCTCGGAATGGGGTCGACTCAACTTAGTCCAATTCAACCCCAGGAAGACACAGCTGTGTGCGTTCACCGCTAAAAAGTCGGCCTTTGTCGTATCACCTCGCTTTGAGAACACTCTCCTGACAACCTCAGCCAATATTGGAATTCTTGGCGTTGACATATCGAACAACGTTCAGTTCTGTAATCATTTGGAAGAAAAGGCTAAATTAGCCTCAAAAAAGCTCGGTGTGCTCAGTAGAGCGAGACAGTACTTCCTGCCTTCTCATCGCTTGCAACTTTACAAAGCGCAAATTCGCCCGCACATGGAGTACTGTTCTCATCTCTGGGCGGGAGCTCCGCAGTATCAGCTTCTTCCACTTGATCGCATTCAGCGTAGAGCGGTTCGAATCGTTGACGACCAAGCAATCTCCAATCGGCTTTACGCAGAGATGTAAGTTCGCTTAGCATCTTTTACCGCATTTATCATGGAGAGTGTTCCGACGAACTATTTGGATTGATCCCTGCTGTTGAATTTCATCATCGGACATCGCGGCAAAACTCAAAGTTCCATCCTCATCACCTCGATGTCTGGAAATCCACAACTGTGCGATTCTCTAGGCACTTCTTACCACGCACTACTCCTCTGTGGAATCAATTGCCGGCGGGGGTGTTTCCGAACGGATACGACTTAGGCACCTTCAAGAAAAGAGCATACTCCTTCTTAAAAAGCCGGCAACGCAGCTGCAAGACCTCTGGTGATGTGGCTGTCCATGGGCGGCGGTAATCACTTACGATCAGGTGAGCCTCCTGCTCGTTTGCCCCTTTTTTCTATAAAAAAAAAATAAATAATATTAATAAACAAATAGTTGGCTGTTATCCGAATAGCTATATCATAATGGACTTTGTGATAAAAGGCATTAGGGTGAAAATAGCGTATACTATCATAAGTTGTTTACAATAAGAATTGATTCATTATTTACCCGATACATTAGATTTTTCTGGATCCAGGTAGAACTTTACCCTGGGTATAAATAGAGATGTGCGAAGCGAGAAGTGTTTTATTGTGTAGTCGGTTAACTTTAGTGGTAGTACAGTGAGTGACTAGTGTTAATCAGACAGAGTATTTGAGTATTACATTGTGTACTTATTTAATATAAGTGGCGTTTTCTTACAATCACGAACCCGAAGTACGTAACAATATTAAGCTTTAGTGATAATTTTTGTTAGTCAAGTGTCCCCCTCACTGCTAAGGGCGGATCCAGCTTTCGGTTCAGGGTGGGAGGGGGAGGGGGGTCACATAAACAAAGGGTCGATTCAGCCTTCGGAGGTCACATATTTGAGATTCAACCATGATAGGCTCTAATCCTAATAAATCCATACCTAGACCTCTGCCCAGGGGGGGGGGGGAGGATCATGACCGCCATCCTGGATCCGTTCTTGCCCTCTGCAGGCTAAACGGTTGGTTTGTGGGGAAAAAATCATGGTAATAGTTAACATAATGAAGTTAAAAGGAAAACTATCAGGGCTTAGAAAGCTTTACAAGCATTTGAGTAATAGTCGACCAACTTATAAAATATACTTAGAGAAGTTTTTATCGGCGATGAACCTGTGGAGCGGATATTTGTCATAGTATAAAACAATAAACGCCCTCTTTTTAGTCCACATTATTGCGATGGGCAACTTCGGAACGCTACATTGTGCGTGTCCCGACACGCACTTTACCAATTTATTTATCACTAGCTGTTGCCAGCAACTTCGTCCGCGCGAACTTCGTTTACTCCGCACAGCACCTACCCGTAGCTGATAGCTTAATAATATGCAGCCTATATGTTGACCCTACCTGTTAGTAATATTCATGCAAAATTTGAAGTAAATCCATGCAGTACTTTTTGAGTTTACCCCGGACATACATACAGACAAACAGACAAAAATTCTAAAAACTATATTTCTGGATTCGATATCGATTGTAGATCACGCCCCGAGTATTCTTTTAAAAAAATGTTCAATGTACAGTTTTGAATTTCCTGCGATTTTATTATATGTAATAGATTTCCTTTACAAAACAAAGAGTTGTGGCATACGAAATGAAATCTTCAGCTATTTTTGCTCTCTTGTGCCTAAGAAATATATGCTTAATCACTTTGTAGTGTAAGTAATAATAAGTTTATAATATAGTAATATTTTTAAATAAATATAACTTTATAACACGTTTTTTTCATTTATTTAATAATGTCCAATACTAATTCAACCATAATTCGAAAATTAACATAAACAATGCATGTTTTATGTTACTTAAAGAAATTTTAACACATTTATACATAAATTTTAAAATAATGCTCTTCCCTTCTATAAACTACAACTATGTCAAATCTGACACACCTCTATCTAATATTCTTAAAAAAGTTCCAAATTATAAGCTTAACCCAATAAGATTAGTCATACATTAATTTAGTACTTTGATACTATTTTTTATACATTTGGCCTAATCAAAAATATATTTTAAAGACCTTGAAATTTTGCTCAATATGCAACAGATTTTAATATTTTAAGAACTTATAAGCTTTGTAAGTTACGACTTCACGATTTTGATCGAGTAGACTGAATTCTTTGCTAGGAACAGAAAAGAGAGATACTAATTTTTATTACCAATGAGTTTGACCAGATGCAAAATCTCATTGTAAAATAAGTGTTTAAAAAGCAGGGGCGTAGTATCAATGACACGAGAACCTCGGGATACAGAGGCCCCTAGCGTGTGTAAGCAAAAATTAGTAAAATGTTATCCTTATATGTCACTTAATCTTGTACTTCCCGGTAAAAAAAAAAACATAAAAAACTATTATACTATTTTGAAAGTTAAAACTGATAAAAAATACGTACGTCGATAGGACAGGAACAGCTATCAGTCTTGTCAATTGACTATACAAGTAGAGGTAGAAATAAAGAAAAACGAATTTGTTTTCAGCAGGGTTGCCAATGTCTATTGACGAAAATCCCCCAAAAACAATGTGATTTGGGGAGAAATTTATCCCAATTCCCCACATATAGAGAAAAGATAAAAGTAAACTTCACGCTGTTTTTATTATATTTATATTATACTTTTGGCATATTTTGCAGTAAGAATTTTTTTGGATGGTATACATTTCATATTATCATTTTGTTTATATGGTTCCGAAGTATACCAGGAACCCTTATAGTTCCGTTATATCCGTCCGTCGGTAAAAATGTTGCCATAAAATCAATTGTAAGCTCTTCCTGCTAAACGAATTAAGTTAAAGTTGAATTAAATATACGGTAATTTATAAATTATACTTACTTCTTAAACAACTTTTATTACTTCAAGTGTAATAGTTCAGTTCTAGTGTAAATGTTTAAATATTTTTTTTTTATAAGATAGCAAACAAGCAGATGGGTCTCCTGATGGAAAGAGTCAATCATCGCCTATAGACACCAAAGATGTTAATGGTGCGTTGCTATCTTGTGGCGAGGTCTAATGCCACATGCATAAGTTTACCGGCTACCTTACCCTCCAAACCGGAACACGACAGCGACAAGCACTGACGCTATTGCGGCAGGAATAGGTAAGGCGGTGGTACCAGACCACCTACCACCTAGTAGCCACGATGGTAGTGACTCGATAGCCAATCGCTCGCCTTTTACGACCTGCCTGGCAGAACGGCAGTTGGCCTATTCTTCAAAGGAGACCGGGACCAACACGGCGGAAATTAATTCCTCGCATTTTCCCCACATTAATGCTTTTCCCACAAATTACCCAATCAGACTGAAAATCCCTGCAGTATGGGGAATTCCCCAAAGATTGGTAACCCTGGTTTTCAACTATAGATGATTTAATAAATCAATTTTCCGAAAAAGGCGAGAAAATTGTATATTTAATTTGAATTGTTTGTCTAGCTCAATTTCTAGGAGTAAGTGATAACTTATAATCAATAAACATTTATTTTAATTTTGTTTCTTTTGTTTTTTTTTTCTTCTTGGTTGTGAAAAATCTTTACCCTTCATTTGGGTTCCCCAACTAATTTTACGCCACTGCTGAAAAGTACAGTACAAGTTAATAGCTAGAAAATTATTTATACAAAAACATAAAAAGTATCGCAACATCATAATAATAATCAACCTTATTTCTGTATGTTTTGGTTTACTTTCGACTATTGCTCCATTTTACCAACTCGAGATCATAATTGTATATTAGGTCTTAAAAAATCCTACATTTTGTTCATAGCTTTAACGTTTAAAATGTGTCTTACATGCCATTCATAAGATGTTTTCGTGACTTCATACCATGCCTGTGACTGGACGAAATAAGACCACACATTTATTTGTGCTTTATTTTAATAGCCATTTTTAAAGTCACGATTATGAATCTGGTTATTTTTAATCAAATCATAACTACATCACAAAAAAGTTTTAAAATTCACAATTAAAAATACTGTTACATATTTAGCTAAAGCTATTTTAAGCTATATGTGTAAAATAGCTTAACTTTGAGGTACAAATATAAAAAGAAGTACCCCAAAATACTTTATATACCAAATTATACAACATGTTATTCAAATAATATAAAACCTCAGACATATCAACTTCTAGTTAATTTCTCAAGCTCCGCCCACATTTAGTCTGAATGCTGCACTAAGCCGAGGTCAGTCTCACAGGAGACAGCCCTAAGTGCCGGCGTCTATAGCCCCAATTTTGATGTAATCTCTGGCTGACCACTCTGCTCGTCCAAAGTCCGGTGATGTAGTAATGAACCATAAGGTCAAATGTAATAGTCATTTCGAAAAAAATAATTGTAAAATGTTTCTTTTTAATGCTTTTTTTATTCTGTTCAGTTTTGTTAACCCACAAACCTTTGTGATAGTTTGTGATAGATTTTCAGTGTTAAAGTTATTTTTGTTAGTTCAATTGTAATATTTTGTGTATAAATTATGCACTTAATGCGATAATCTTAAACTAGGGTGAGCACATTATACTAAATTTCATCCACAGTATGTTTTTTAATTAATTTTCTTCAATATTTAGACACATACGTATACATATACGTATATATTTTTAGGTTTTTTATTATTTCACAAACACATCGTACAAATCCATAAATATATTCAATATTCGTCTTATAATTTAAGCTTCGTGAAAAGGCTTCTATTACTGACTACGAGTATATACAATTCAAAATTAACAAATGCTCAAAGCTGATATTAATACATTTCAAATTTTCGTAACAGCACATAGTTGAACCCATTAAAGCAACACTTCAAAAGTCTATTGGTATACAAAGACATAATTGTTTCTCATTGTTTCAAAATACGATAGTGTAATGTGAATTCTACATTTGACTTCCATATGAAGTGTCTGACGGTTCGTAAGTCCATGTTAGGGTCCAATACCTGAAAAAATTGAAATTAAACATATAAATATAGCCAGTTTATAATAATGTAAAAGTATCATCACGCCTGGTTCCATTGAGGAGTTGACAGAGTAAACGGAATGTCTATAGATTCCCCCATGTTGGTTCAGGCATCTTTGAAAAATAGGTCAAATACCCTTTTGCCAGGCAGGTCGTAAGAGGTGACCGACAGGCCATGCCAGTCACTACAATTGTGGCTACTAGGTGGTAGAGTTCTTCACTGTCTCACCTGAAACCGAACTCACTTGAACCTTCAATAACCTTTTTTTGCCTACATGAATAAAAAGTCAGACAAATAGGGAGCAGACTTAAGCCTGCAACTGAGATTTTAATTAGGAATCTATAGGCATGTATTATGTTATATGGTATGTATCTTTTATAAATTTTGTTGAAGTTGAATGAGACCAATTACATTGGAACTCAAAAAATCTCAAACGAATCCACAAACCCGTACATTACTTTGTAGATGTCAAAAGGAATATTGCATAGAGCTAAATTGGCTAAAAACTAAACAAGTTTCTTGTGAATTCTAAACTAAAAATATTTTTAGGATCAAAAGTATGTAGTTTTGTGTATAACTAATGAATTTCAAACATTACCAGCCATTCCAGCATGAGGGAGATTCAAACATACAGATACATACAAAATTTTAGCTTGTGTAAATTTTATTTATATTAAATTAAACTTTATAGAAACCAATCTTACTTGATCGCAGCACAAAAGCTCAACTCTTTCCTCTGGTGCGTCCGTGGTACTATCCTCTGTGGTTGTTTTTCCAGCATTTGCCCCATTCACGTCTCCACCACCAACAATTTTTTCCACTACATGTTCAGCAACTTTCCGACACTGAATAAAGTCATTTGCTACAAGACGATCCTGTGGCAACAAAATTTAATTTCATTAATATTATATGTTAGGTATACCTATTATTTCATATTACGTGTCAGGTATAGATGTCTTGAATGCTATAATGTTTTTTTTATTGATTCAGGTGCTACTTTGCGGAAATCCATTATTAAAAAGGTGAAATTAATTAAATTTGCTATTATCTGTGAAATTTGCTATAATGTTTGCCTAAGGTATATAAGAATCAATATAATCAATATAATAATCCAACCAATGTGCCCCAATTCAGTTTTATTTGAAAGGCAACAATGGTTTTAGACCACAAAAACCTGCTTTTTACCCAACTATGACAACAAAGTAACAAAAACACTTTTTGATTAAAAATACTAAGATTTAATTTATAGAACTTTTTAGGGTTCCGAAGTACATTAGAAACCCTTATAGTTATGCTATGTCCGTCCATTTGTTTGTCTGCACGATAGCTCAGAGATCCTTATTACCAGAAAGCTGTAATTTGGCACGAATATACATATTAGTCATGGAAAAAAAGTGGTAACAAATCTTGAAAAATATTATTTTCAGGGTAGCTCCCCTCATGTAAAGTGGGAATGTTATTTTTTTTCTTGGGAATTTATTCATCTATCCGGGCCTTCTGCTTAAGTCAGTAGCAACAGAGTCCTTTGTAATATAGTTTAACCGTCTGGCTGTTGAACCACTTGACTGTAGTCGACATATTGTCCTAAATTTCAGGGCCCATTCAATAATTGTTTTGGAAATACTGCTATAGTAAATGTTTCGACCAGACTTCAGACGCTCACATAGACTTTTTATTTTTTACTTGTTGCAACCTGCAGACCGCTGCCTTATAAAAGCTGTTTGTGAATCCCAAAGGAACAACTAATTATTTGGGACAAAAGTATTCTATGTGCTATACATACTAGGTCATCATTTACTTGTATGCCAAATTTCATCTAAATCCATTCAATAATTTTGGTGTGATTGAGTAACGAACATCCATCCATTGTATCTTTTGCATTCATAAAATTAATATAAGTATAGGTTTGTGTACTTGACTGTTACACATTTTGTGTAATATTACATTGATTAATTTTTAATGATTGACATTTATGATTGTATATTTTCCTTGTGAGCAGTAAATTATTATATTCTACACTTTTTACCGTCGGCACTTGGTGAAACTCCATTTTAATACAATATTTGTTAGCTGATAACACTTGTACTGTTTCACAATAACATAATTACACTAAACTAACTGACCCGGCAAACGTTCTGCCTTTTTAACTACTCTTATTTTTTTCTATATTTTCTCACCTTTTAAACCTTCCCTGAACTTGAACAATTATTTTAAAACAAAATTATCCAAATCGGTGTAGCCATTCTCGAGTTTTAGCGAGACTAACAAACAGCAATTTATTTTTATATTTAAGAAGATTTCCGACTGATTTCACTTACACAAGCATCCTGTGCATGCTTGTGTAAGCGAAACCGGTCAGAAATTAAATATAAATCTCATTGTGAAACAGTATAAGTTATCAGCTCACAAATATTGTAGTAAATTACTAATTTTAATTATTGTTACTTTCGCTGTGTTGGTCCCGGCCTCCTTTGTAGAATAGGCCAACTGCCGTTCCGCCAGGCAGGTCGTAAAAGGCGACCAATTGGCTATCGAGTCACTACCATCGTGGCTACTAGGTGGTAGAGTTCTGCATTGTCTCGTCCGGGTCTGGTACCACCGCCTTACCTATTCCTGCCGCAATAGCGTCAGTGCTTGTCGCTGTCGTGTTCCGGTTTGGAGGGTAAGGTAGCCGGTAAACTTATGCATGTGGCATTAGACCTCGCCACAAGATAGCAACGCACCATTAACATCTTTGGTGTCTATAGGCGATGGTTGACTCTTTCCACCAGGAGACCCATCTGCTTGTTTGCTATCTTATGACATAAAAAAAAAAAAAAATATGCCACACAAAAAAATACCTTTTTCTGCCTGTCCTGTTTGCTTTGGCAACTGGAATGTGGAAGTAAATAGAATGGTAATTTGTTGAGTTTTGGTGCTGCCATTTCAATGGCAACATCCACAACCCATGATGGCACGGTTTCCATTAACAAATTCCCCTCTGTTTCACCACCTGCATCACCAACCTGAAGTTTATAATAAATATTTACTGAATTTTTATAAATGAACTATCTGCAACTTTCTATTAGAAATTCAGAAAGTTTCTAGGGATAGAATTCAACAAATAACTTTACAACAGCCGAATTTTGAGTTTGCATAACATACAGCTTATGTGATAGTCAATAAGGTCATAAAAATAATTACAAAATATATATATAGTAAATAATATACAGTATGCTCAAATCTATGGTTACGTTTTTAACAGATAGTCCCTTACATACTGTATATTAAGTACTTACTTACTTAATATGGTTCCTTACATACTGTATATTAAGTAAGTAAGGGACCATCTGTTGAAAAACATAACCACAGATTTGAGCAGTGATTTTGTATAATGAAAACCATTGGAAATTTGTGTGTGAAATTATTAATAATACTCTGTAGAGTTTGCGATGCATACAAGCAATGTACGCTTATACATTGCGTGATAATTAGGAAAAAATTATAAACACGCTGTGGTACTTCCCAAAAATCACTGAATTAGAGGTTTTCCCTTCAAAATGTCAAAAGTTTAAGAAGAAAAATTAGGTAGTATCATAAAAAAATCTTTCAAATTATTTATACCTTATTAGAGAACGGCCACGTTTTTGACTTAAAAAAATGTTGACACTTCAAAATAAGTTGTAAAAAATTTATTGAATAAAGAACATCTGATTTCTTTCTAAAAACCTATTGGTCAAATGGTTAGAGACCCTAATTATGCAATTGATCTATTCTAATTTGCTTAGATCAGATAATAGATCATGTTATGCAACTTGTCCAATAATATTTATTTATTTGTTACTATCTGACCCGGCAAATGTTGTTCTGGTATTTTTAACTACTCTTATTTTATTTTTTAGCGTTTAAACCTTCCTTGGACTTCAACAATTAATCCAAAAACCAAAATTAGCCAAACTGGTTCAGCTGTTCTCAAGTTTTAGCGAGACTAACGAACAGCGACTGATTTTTATATATATATATATATATATATATATATATATATATATATATATATATATATATATATATATATATATATATATATATATATATATATATATATATATATATATATACACACATATATATATATATATATATATATATATATATATATATATATATATATATATATATATATATATAGAATAGTCCAGTAAAAAGTTTAACGAAACCATGATCGACCCGTTTTGGCGCAATGAGTAAAAATGTGTTCATTAATACTTAAATAATGATATTATAAAAGAAATTTTGATTAAAATTAAGGGGAAAGGGATGAAAAAAATAAAAAAAGGGTTGAAAAATGCCTTTTTTTTAAATAACTTAATAACGGTAGGAAATAGAAAAAAAAGTTTCAAGTAAAAGCTGTAGAGAAAAAAATTCTACACAAAAAGTTCCTCTTCATTTTTTTGTTATCTGCTTTAGTTTAGCTACAAAAAATAAAAATTAAATTTGTAGTAAAATATGTAAAAATATATAAATATGGGAATACATGTGTAGTAGTGTTAGTACATACTAATGTGATGCGCGCGCTATATGGTACAGGGCCGTAATAATTCTGGTAAGATTTCATAATTAATTACAAAGCAAATTTAATTTTTATTTTTTGGAGCTGAATTAAAGCAGATAACAAAAAAATGAAGAGGAACTTTTTGTGTAGAATTTTTTTCTCTACAACTTTTACTTGAAACTTTTTTTTCTATTTCTTACCGTTATTAAGTTATTTAAAAAAAAAGGCATTTTTCAACCCTTTTTTTATTTTTTTCATCCCTTTCCCCTTAATTTTAATCAAAATTTCTTGCATAATATCATTATTTAAGTATTAATGAACACATTTTTATTCATTGCGCCAAAACTGGTTGATCATGGTTTCGTTAAACTTTTTACTGGACTAAGAAGATAGATTATAATCAGTTTGATATAGACATTACCTGTAATCTATATAAAGTTCTGCCCCCAACTTCACTAAATATTAAAGGGGTGTGTAGAGGAACATTGAAGAAGTTATTTCCAATAACTTTTTGACCAGCATCATTTACCCGGTTAGGGTGATTCCAATGTTCTAAAAGAGCTTGCAATAATAATGCACCAAAATTTACTTTCTGATCATTTTCTGTTGTTAATCCTGCCTCCTTTGCACTGACCCAAGCACTGAAGCAATCTGTTTCATCTTGTCCTAAATGAATTGTTAGCATACCAGTTTTTAAATCTACATTAAACCAATTGGGGACATAAATCATCTTAAATCGCTTTTTAAGTTCTTCATCATAGTCAACTTCACCTAAGTCTTCTACTTTAGATGCCTTCAACACATCATATAAGACTACATTATTAGCTGTGTCCTTTGTAAGGATATGTCTTTTATCATTTAATACCGAATAATGTTTTATAGCTCGTCCACCAGGAATATGATAAAGAGGTTGCGTTTGATAAACATTATTTGTATTATAGTTATTTTGATTATACATTTCTGAATTTAAAGAACTAACGGGTGGCAATTTCCAGCACCGAATATCTGATTCCGATGTTGAGACCCATACACCTTGTTGGTCTGCAGTAAAACAAAGTTTTAATATTGGTGCTGTTTCTTCACATACAATCATAAAATTATCAGGGTTTCGTAGCTCAGTAATAATAACTAAGCGATCTCTTCCACCTGATATAATATGAGTAAAGTTTTCATTAGCTAGTAATGCCCAAACTGCTTCAGAATGAACACGAATGGTTGATACACATCTCTGTTGTGATAAAGACCATAGTTTGATTGTTCCATCTGAGCTACCTGACACACATTGTGACCCATCTCTACTTACTACTAATGCTTTTACATTATCGGCGTGGCCTTTTAATTTCATTAAACGTGAACAATTTCTTGGGTCCCAAACTCTTAATACTTTTTCTGTTGAACCACTAACAAGTATTGTACCTGGTGGATTCATAGCGAGACTGTAAATTGATTCTTTATTACCAACGAGGCTAGACGTTGTGACTGTATTATTACTTGCAGTTAAAGCTGTGAGGGTATTTACATCCCATAGGAATATAGCACGGTCTAAGCCCGCACTAGCCACTTGTTCTTTATCTTTAGCATACGCTAGTGTCCGAACATAGTCTTTGTGAGTTCGTAATGTTGACATACAAAATCCTTTCGGTGCATTCCATACTTTGACTGTAGTATCAGACGAAGCACTTATAAGATTCTTTCCGCCACAGCACAACACTATATCATTTACCCAGTCAGTATGATGTTCCATGCTTTGTATATACCTATCCTGAGTGCCAGTACCAGTGTGCCAGACACGTATAATTCCATCTCGCCCGGCTGAATACAATCTACCTTGTACCGGATCTAATTGCAAGGAACTAATACCATTTTTGTGTCTACGTTCTTCCTCGTCTCGAATGACAAAAGATACTTGAGTCTTTTTACGCATTGTGCCCATTTTCCGACATTTTAAAACTAGGTAATAATTGAATTAAATTCAAGAAAAATTAAAACCAGTCGAAAGTCGATGTTTCTCAGGTGTTTTCATTAAAAACTTTACAGCCAAAGGTCTTCCTTTTATACAGCCTGCAATGAAAAACAAATAATGTTATTGTGGTTATTAATATTCTTAAGACTTACATATTATGTAAAAGATAATATCCTCGGCATATACCTCAATTTACAGATTACTTATGTACAAAAATAGTGTTGCGTAATACTTAATATAATATAGTAAGAAAAAAAATGTAAACTACTAAAATATCAAGGAGGGTAACACACCGCATACTTGCTCACATCCACAGAACACTCACATCTACGTATAAAGATAACTGTACACATTGGTCCAAGGTATTGGGCCAGCATATTGGGCCAACGTGTAGAAACTATTTGACACCTATGATGGTAGTTGGCGCCACCATGAAACAAAGAAAACAAGTGGAAGTGAAGAGAGGGCGTGCCGCGTGCATCACTATTATGCGCTGTTACTCTAAATTGCCTTAGTGATACTTACCATATCATTAGGAGATAGTCGTCGTGCGAAAATCTATTATACACTGAATTGCAAAAATGATAGTATGAAATGCAGAAATGATAGTAGAATACAGATGATTAAAAAAGGAGATATTTCATATCATCCGAAAGTACAATTTTCATTTCATTTTAATTAAATTCCTGATTTAATATAATATCTAATGATATAATAGAAAGTCAAGCTAAAATCAGCCGTACATCTTACATATAAAGTTCATTTTAGGTTGACCTATTTTTTCTAGAAAGATATACGTAATGACAGCCATTACGTATATCGTTCTAGAAAGTTCTCTACTCAAATATGACCAACTGAAAACTACGGAAAAATCAATACTGCCATCTATTGTAGAATAGCGAAACCATTTAAGATTATAGTTTCACTATTGTACAAATAGATGAGTCTATTTTGAATAGACTACAAAAGGACGTAAATACTCTTTTTTTTTGTAGCAAAATAAAATTTATTGTAACGCAGTTTGGTATATTTTTAAATGTTCTGTTTGTGTGTTTCGGATTATTGTTGTTTAAAATGAAAACGACCAATGAAACAATGTTTGCATTAGTAGTTTATATGCAATAATGCTTATTTTATGTGTGAGTATGGCGATCGCGGTCCTGATACAAATGTTTGTTCTTGCCAATTCCGCTTGTTCTATGTTCCATGGGTGCCACCATTGGTCGGCCAAGCGAATGTTGTCGGTTTTTCGTACGCACATCATAGGATCTTGGTGCGCTCCACAAACGGCGTTCACACGTTGGCATCTTATTCAGTTCGTTGTCACTCATCAGTAAAGACGGTTCTGTTGCGCGTGAGTTAAATTGTTGTTCCCGAGTTACGATGGCGTGGACAAACACTGAGGTTTTACAATTCATAGAAATGTATCGAAATGAAACAATGAATGAATGATTGATTATGATGAATGTCCTTAATGAATTGAAACTTTTTCGTTATTACACCACAATAATTAAATATCGAGATATTACACCACAATTATTAAAAACCTTTGTCGAGAAATTATGTAAAATATTGAAAATAATAATTACTTATCGATATATATTTACGAGATTTGGGCTGATTTTAAAGTACAAAGTAATTATTATTTTCAGTATCTTGTACGGAATCATTATATGGAATCTATCCGAATTCCGAATACGTGTTGTTCGTATTGAATTCAAGTCAATACTTAGTTATTTTTTAAACCTTGTTTTGTCTCATTGGTGAAAGAGGAGGTTCAGAGCAGTGCACTGGTTCAAATGACATTAGGTATTTGGTTAGGTTATTAAAAAAATACTTATTTTTTTAAACTTTTTTTTCAGGTTAATGATGCTTAGAAGCATATAGCAGATAAGTATTCCTGTTATTGAACTAAAAATGAAAAAGGAATCTTTAATGATAACTGTTACGGCTGTAAGAGATTATATGTCCATCTTTATTAAAGATCCAATGCAGAATGGTCAATACACCCATGTATAAACAGAGACATTTACAATTCACTATGTTGGCCCAACATGCTGGTCCAATACATACAGCCGCCTTAAGGTGCCCCATAGATCTACAATAATATTGCGCAATATTACGTATTGTACAATACTATTGACCGTTTAGGGTTAATGTTGAAGAGTGTACAAAGATTGAACGAAAGTTAGGGCGGGTTTAATTTTTATTATATTTTTTCTTGCACTGTCTAGGCTTAAGGCGCCCCATAGACCTACAATAACATTGCGCAATACTTTTATAAAAAATAAATTAAACCCGCTCAAACTTTCATTTAATCTTCAATATTAACCCTAAATTGTCAATAATATTGCACAATACGTAATATTGCGCAAATATATTGTAGGTCTGTGGGGCACCTAAGGCCAGAGAGGGTGCTTAAAACGTAATTTAATCAATTTTGTTGATATTGAAATGTCAGATAATATTTAAGCACTAGAGCATCTTGCGGTATAAGTAAGGTTTCCGGGCTATCTCTATCTTACAGACTACTTAGATATGCAGGCATATTATATATATATATATATATATATATATATATAATAAGATTTTTTAGATAGAATAATAATTATCATACAAGCCAACTGCAGTTCTGCCAGGCAGGTCGTAATAGGAGACCGATTGTCTGTGTGAGTAACTACTATTATGGCTATTAGGTGATAGAGTTTTGCATTGTCTCGCCCGAGTCTCGTATCACCGCCTTAATTATTCCTGTCACAACGGCGTCAGTGCTTGTCACTGACGTGTTCCGGTTTGGAGGGTAAGTAGCCGGTAAACTTATGCATGTGTCATTAGTGGAGTGTACTGACTGCCTTAGTACTTTAAGTGCAATAATTGATGAGAGTGAGGTGTCATCTGTATTCATGTTGGGTGATTTTAACACCCACCCAAATGAGCTATTTTATAATGAGTTGCAAAGATTTTGTAGTAGCAGTTAGCAGGTAGCAGGAGCAGGAGATGGTTGGACCATTGTGTAGTCACCTAAGCAGCATGGAAATGTGTTAAGAGTGCTGCAGTGAAATATGACGCGTACTGGTCCGATCACCTCCCGTTAATCATTAGTTGTGATTTGGATTTAAATGTAAGCAAGCTATTTTTTACCAAAATAAACAAGCAAGCTAATTTTTACCAACCCAAAAATAAAGTCGTATAGGGAGATAGATTGCAGGAGCAATGTGATAGTTATTATGATATATATAATAACTCACTTAAGGCTATACTAGACTTTCCTAGTCAATTCCAATCTTGTTGCAATGCCACTTGTAATAATAATAATAACCATAGGTGTATTATTGATGATTTATATGAAAGAATAGTGTCTGCGTTATCTTATGCAGCAACTACATCTTATGATGATAAATCCCGCCCTAACCGCTGCGTGAGAGCACTAAGGGGGTGAAACAAATATGTCAGTAATGCGCATAGGGAGGCTAAGTCTAAGTTTCTCATGTGGGTGAAGTATGGTAGGCTAAGAAGTAATAGCTTTTATGAAGTAATGATTACTAGTCGTAGAGTGTTTAAGAGTCGGCTAAAGTGGTGTCAAAACCAGCAAGAGCAAATTAAAATGGATATGTTAGTTCAACATCATGAAAAACATGTCTTTAAGCAATTTTGGAAAGCTACCAACAAAATAAACGTTAAACCTGCCTACCTACAGCTATAGAAGGTGTAGGTAAGCCTAAAGATATAGCGAACCTTTTCAAGGATCATTTCGCAATGAAATCATCAAAGGCAGCTGAGGGTGAGACGACTGGCACTAAAGTTCATTGTCAGTATACCAATAGTCTCATTACGGCTAAAACAGTGCATAAGGCGATGCAGTTGATCACTAGAGGTAAATCACCCGGACATGATGGGCTTAGCATTGAGCACCTTTTAAATGCAGACCCTCATCTTCCTAGAGTGCTTGCGATGCTATTCAATGTATGTTTGGTGCATTCGTATCTACCACGAAACCTAATGAAAACTATAGTTGTTCCCATTGTTAAAAGTAAAACTGGTGATGTATCCAGTAGACCTAACTATAGACCCATCTCACTAGCAACTGTTATCGTCAAGGTGCTTGACAGTGTGCTGAATGCTCAGTTAAATTGCTACCTAAACATTCATGATCTTCAATTTGGCTTTAGGCCTCAGCATTCCACGGAGGGTGCAATCTTGAGTTTAAATCACAATGTTAAGTGCTACACGGATAGGAATACTCCGGTATTTGCAGGTTTCTTGGATTTGTCCAAAGCCTTCGACAGAGTGGTGTATGATATCCTATGGGATAAATTGCAGCAGGTGGGATTTCCTCCCCAAATGATTTCCCTTTTTAAGTTTTGGTACAGTAATCAATTAAACTTGGTAAGATGAGCAGGAGAGTACTCTGAGCCTTATAAGTTGGAATGTGGTGTGAGGCAGGGGGGTTACCCTCACCAAAACTTTTTAGTTTATGTATGAATGCCCTGATTGAGGGGCTCAGCAGTCTTGGTATCGGTTGCCATATTGATAAAGTCTGCGTTAACAATATTAGCTATGCAGATGATATGGTACTGCTGGGCCCCTCAGTCAGTGCGTTAAGAAAGATGTTAAAGGTGTGCCAAGACTACGCAGATGACCATGGACTAGTATATAATTGTAAAAAAATGCGAATATATGATTTTTAATTCTGGCAATAAGCTACCAGAATTTGTACCACCAATTAGTCTATATGGGCCAGCATTGACAAGGGTAAAAAGAGTATAAATATCTTGGTCATATAGTGACTGAAGATTTAAGAGACGATGCAAACTTAGAAAGGGAGCGTAGGGCACCGTCAATTAGGGTTAATATGTTGGCACGCGGATTTGCTCGTTGTTCTTTTCCCGTAAAAGTAACACTTTTTAAAGCAAATTGCATCTCTTTTTACACAAGCAGTCTGTGGTGTAACTATACTCAGAAATCATTCAGTGCCTTACGGATACAATATAATAATGTTTTCAGGGCATTGTTGGGGCTGCCGCGATACTGCAGTGCCTTCATGATGTTTGCGTGCGCAGGGGTCGACAGTTTCCCGGCTGTACTGCGCAAAAAGCAGGCTCATTATTACAAATAGTTCGCGGTAGCCACAACAATGTTTTGAAGGTCATTGCCGACTGCGGGGACTGTCCGTTGCTCAAATATATAATTAATATCACAAGATCTTTCTTAGTTATTAAGTACTAACATTAGCTATAGGTAATTTTGTAACTAACATTTATAGATCTTGGTTGTCTGAAAAATAAATATTTTCATTAGACCTCGCCACAAGACCGCGTTGCTAACGCAACATTAATATCTTTGGTGTCTATAGGCAATTGTTGCCTCATTCTATCAGCAGTCCAACCTGCTTGTTTGCTATCATAAGATAAAAAAAAACACTGAACGTATTAAACATTTTATCTATTTTCTTTAGTTTTGCAATTGAAAATTTCAGTATCATTAATATTGTTACGTACTCGGGTTCGTAATTGTAAGAAAACACCACTTATATTAAATCCGTGTATTTACAAAACACAACACAACGTAATACTAAAATACACTTTACGCCCTAGTCACTCGCTGTACTATCACTGAACTTAGAACACTACACAATAAAACACTTCTCGCTTCGCACTGGTCACTTGATATATCACTCTCGATCGCTTGATAAAAACTGCCTCGTGTTTGTCAACACTCTCTATTTATAAGCAGGGTAAAGTACTAGCTGGATCTAGAAAAATCTAAATGTATCGGGAAACAAAGAATCACTTCTTATCGTAAACATGTTATGAGTCATAAATCCTAGTACTCGCTACTTTCAACCTTATGCCATATCCCACAAAGTCCATTATGGCATAGCCCAGGTCAACTATTTGTTTGTCAATAGGAGTAGATAGAGTCTTTATTTTATTTCTAGATAGTTAGCGCGCGCGCGCTCCAACTCTACACGTTCTAGATTATTCGTAACAATATATTTAGTAATGATACCGACTTTTTGTTAGGAAAATATACTTAGAGCCGCAAGAGAGAGAGAGAGAGAAAGAGTTTGAAACTGAAAGGCCTGTTCAAAACGGGACGTATTATTTTATAATATCGCAGTTATAGGTTGTCGTTAGTATTATAACTGATTCGAAGTGGTTTGTAATGAGATTTAGCTAGGTACCATAGAATTAGGAGCCATCAAGAACTGCGAGTGTACATGACTGTTAGAAGGTAGCGACGAGTCAATCCCATACCTGCAGCGTGTGCACCGTGCATAGCATAGATTTATATCCTAAGATGTATGGTATAACACTTAAAGTTTCGATCTCTATTATTTATTTTAAAGTTAACCCAATTTAGTTTAAATAAGTATGTGTATACATTATACGTCCTTGTCATAACTTGCCCTTGGTCAATGATCTAATGAACTCTTGTTTATAAATATTATTTCATAACATTAATTAATCTTATCGTCATATTTTAGTTTATTTGTGTGATGTGTGTTGTGCCTTCAAATTGTTTTATGAAAATATTTTGTGCTCAAAAAGCTTACAATAATGAAACTAATTTTTATGTATTTTGTATTTGTATATACTTTTCTGGACGTGACAAGATGTTTTGACCTTTTTGTCGGCCATGATTTTGGGACTAGGATGTCGTATGTGGAAGTTAAGAAACAAGGATTCTTGTTTTTTAAGAGAACGCACACAGCTTCTTTTGTCTATCCTATCGGTACTAACATCACTGGTATAGCGTGTACCGATCTTTCACAAAGTAAGGGAGGACAAGCTAGCATAGTTGACGGCGGCATTGGATTTAATCATGTGGTCATACATTTACAAAGCAGTAATAGTGAAAGTTTAAAATTTTTAGTAGAGATTTATACAATATCGTTTAAATTAAAACCTCCTGAAGACATTCAGGTAACTACCTAATGTGTAAATAGTACTTAAATATAAATTATTTTATATTTTCAAATTGAGTCTTTTATTTCGTATGGAAAATGCTTTTAAGTGGGAGAAGCGATGACTAAATTCAATATTTAAAAAAACTAGCAAAGAAAGTGGCAAGTGGCAACACCCTCCGTAAATATGTATCACGAGCACGACACGACTAAAAAGTAGTACTAATCATTTTATTTAACGACAGGATATAATAATAGGGTATCGTATGAATTAGGACTAGGTAGGTATATATGATCTTGACAGGGCGCATTTCCGTTATAATTTGTCAGTCTAGTTCACAGTAAAATGTAGGATTGCATACTCTTTGATTCACAGACTAGTAAGGATAACTACGAGTCAAGCTAAGTTGATGAAGAAACGTATTTAGGAGGCTAACCTTGTTTTCTACTCTTGTTGGTTTAAACTGCTTTTGAAGAATATACATTTGCCATTCTGATAAGAGGTTCGAAAAAGGCGAACGATTTGCCAAGTGCCACTGTACTATCGTGACTACTTGGTGTGAAGATTATCTCAGTCTGGCCCAGGTGTGATAGCACATAGCCTGATCGGCGTCAAAATGGCAGGATCAGTTATGATGACGTACGGCGTATTTTTTAAGGCCTCGATCGAGCGAGCCTATATCGTGGTTTTAAAGAACGAGGGTTTTACTCGCGTCTCGTTGATGATGATCGTCTAGTGAGTAAAACTGACGTGTCTGAAGAATCGAAAAAAATAGCAACCATGTTGGGCCGCAAATCAGGCTCGTCGATATATAAAATCGCGGTGTTGCAATGATACATCGGCGAGCTTTACGGACGAGCCAAAAAACGCGGTTTTGACTCGTCGATCGTGGCTTTTAGACGAGGCCTTGGTGTTGGTTGGTGTGGCCTTCACCCGCATTCTTTTCTACTCAAGACGACTCGTTTTGAATTCACCCCCCCCCCCCGTTCAGTGTCTTATAGCCTGGAAAAAATATGGTGTCCTTATGGCGCAACAAATGTCCAGCATCGACATCTTCGTCCTTGCATCAAAGACAGGTATAGTCTAAAATTTTGATGTTGATAAAGTAACAATCAAGCAATTTAGAAATAATTGTAGCCAGCGAGATAGGCCCATAATAACTAACATCGTTCGACTTATTCTTCAAGATCGATACCACAAGTCTTTAACAGACAGTCAACCGTTGCAAATATTCTGAGCAAATGCACATCTGCAATATATTCTATGTTAACATTATCATAACCAACCCGCTGAGAATAAACAGCGTTATTATGACGCGCGCGATAAAAAAAGGTTTGAACAACAGAACTTATACTTATCTCGTTTAATGCCACGACAAACGTTTTCTCATTGCGTAGTGTCGAATATATGACGTAAATAATATCACTGGGCAAATTACACAAATCGATCTAAATTCTAACCCCAAAGTACCTAAGCAAATTATTTGCTTGTGTTATAGGTGTTAGTCGACGATAGTGATACATAGAACTACATATATAAATACTGGAAGTATCTATACATATAATAAAATCGTAGGAAATTCAAAACTGTACATTAAATATTTTTTTAAAAGAATACTTGGGGCGTGATCTACAATCGATATCGAAGCCAAAAATATAGTTTTTAGAATTTTTGTCTGTTTGTCTGTATGTATGTCCGGGGTAAACTCAAAAAGTACTGCATGGATTTACTTCAAATTTTGAATGAATATTACTAACAGGTCGGGTCAACATATAGGCTACATATTATCACGCTATCACCTACGGGGAAGGAGCTGTGCGGAGTAAACGAAGTCCGCGCGGACGAAGTCGTGGGCAACAGCTAGTATTTAATAAACACCAAAATCCAGAAATACAAACATCTATGCTCATCACACAAATGTTTGTCCCTGTCGTGAATCGAATCCGAGCCCCATTAATTCGTAGTTAAGTTTGCTAACCACTCGAACAACGGAGCGGTTACTAAAGTTCTTATTGGTTAAAACTCTCTTTTATCGCACGCGACATAATATCACACGCTGTTTATACCCGTGTTGTCCCGGGCTTTGAAAAATAGGCTACATTTGAAAAATAGGCTAACTGTTGTTCTCTTGGTCCGGGATCCTTTAAAGAATAGAACTGCCGTTGTGCCAGGCAGGTCGAAAAAGGCGATCGATTGGCTACACCTATTGGCTATACGTGTCACTACTATTGTGACTACTAGGTGATAGAGTTCTCCAATAGTTTTGTGCAGCTCTTTGCAGAAACAACTCTCTGAGTCGTTTCTTTAAAGTGATACAGTGATTCGAATCAGGCATAGTCAGAACATTCATATCATTTGGAACATTGGATCTATAAAGGTGGCAGGCGGTAAACGGCTCAGCTAGTTATTTTGTGGCTCAGCTGTCCCAACTCATACGCGAGAGAGAGGGACGATTATTATGAAAATTTCGTACGACAAAGTGAGATGGTTAAGTTTTCAAGGTTTCAGTTTAACTTGTCTTGCGTGCCTTCGTTATTGTTATTCACTTAGTTGGTAAACATTTTTAACCGACTTCAAAAAAAGGAGGAGGTTCTAATTCGGCCGGTATATTTTTTTATGTATGTACATCGATTTCTCCGAGGTTTCTGAACCGATTTACGTGATTTTTTTTGTTTGATGCGGAATAGTGTCGAATTGGTCCCATAAAAATTTTATTCAGGTAGGCTCAGTAGTTTTTGTTTTATGAGCACTTTTTCATTTATTGTACCAATCTCGATGTCTGAAATCAAATCTCGCAAGTAAATTTGATCCACTTCCCGGTTACCGATTGAGCTGAAATTTTGTATACGTATGTAAATTGGATGACAATCAAAACTTATTATGACATAGAGCTGATCTGATGATAGAATCGGAAGGTGACCACAGGAATTCAGTAATTAAATGGTTAAAAATCGGTTAATGACAAGACTCTATCGAAATATTGGGCTCGTTTGATTCATGTTAACGAGCACTTTGGTGCTTGGTGGTAACTAGGATCCTGCAGGGTCCGATTATGAAGCCAGAAGGTGGCCATAGCTCAGTAATTAAATGAGAGAACTCTATCGAGTTTGCGCTCGTTTGTTTGGTGTTGACGAGCACTTTGTTACTTGGTGGTAACTAGGTTCCAGCAGGGTCCGACGATGAAGCCAGAAGGTGTCCATAGAAGCTCAGTAATTAAATTACACAACTCTATCGAGTTTGGGCTCGTTTGATTCGTGTTGACGAGTATTTTGGTGCTTGGTGTTAACTAGGAACCTGATAGGGCCAGTGATGAAGCTGTAGGATACACTTATGTTATTCATACACACCAACACAACACACACAGGCATAATCATATACAACACACAGACACACATACAAAAATATTAGTATTTATAAACATATACATATATGTACATAAACAATACAAATAGATACATAAATACCCAGACACAATAACATACATATTTATTATTAAGTTAACAAATTATATTTACGTAACATTTTATATTTAACTCACGTTAATTATAAAATGTTACAATGAAAACGCGGCCCGTCCGGCAAGCCTATTCAGAGTGCTTAGTGTGAGTTTTGCTTTCCGCATTCGATCATGAGCGCGTTTCGAGTTTACTAGGAATTTGTATGTGATTTGTACAGCGCCACCTAGTGGTAAACTGGTTTCTCACGTTTACCGCTAGGTGGCGCTGTACAAATCACATACAAATTCCTAGTAAACTCCAAACGCGCTCACGATCGAATGCGAAATGAAAAACTCACACTTAGCACTCTGTTAGTTAATACGAGAAATGCTCACACGCCTCAGTCCGAAGCTAACCCTTCCGACGCGCAGTGCATACAATTCTGTCGCTTGCCGGTCGCGGATATTACGTGTAATTTATCGCCTTTTGGTTAATTAATATAATTGTGTGGTGTCTAAACTTGATTCATCTTTAGCCAGTGTGTGTAATATTATAGAAAACATTAAAAGACAGTTACTTATAGACGTTGGTTGTTTAACTCACCTATACCAGTAAGGCCATCATCAGGCCAACTACACACCACCATCACCACCAAAAAGCCATAAGGTGGCCATAGGAGCTCAGTAATTAAATGACACAAATCTATCGAGTTTGAGCTCGTTTGATTTGTGTCGACGAGCACTTTGGTGCTTGGTGGTAACTAGGATCCTCCAGGGTCCGATGATGAAGCCAGAAGGTGGCCATAGGAGTTCAGCTATAGGAGCTCAGTAATTAAATGACAGAACTCTATCGAGTTTGCGCTTGTTTGATTGGTGTTGATGAGCACTTTGATGCGGGTGGTAACTAGTTATAAAAAAAACTACTCTTGACAAAAGTATTTGTTCTACGCCTGTCAAGTCCGTCAGTTCAGGAGGTAAAGACTTCCATGTTGTTCAAGTAGGCCTGAGAAGGAGCTTTTCTTTGTTTATGGTAGTCGAGCAACGGTAGCTCTTCCGGAAGGAAATAAAAACGTGCTGTGACTAATGATATAGTAATTTCTTACAGATGGTACTTCAGCATATTGATTTATGGTGGTTATAAAATTACGTTCAGTCAATCAATGAAGTCTTTGCGACGTCTGACGCACTGCCGCTAGCCGGTTCTCACGTTGCTGAGCAGACTCGGTTGCTGTACGGTTTCGTATCACTTCTAATTCATGAGCTCTCTGCTCGGCGGACTCCTTAGCTAAACGCTCCTTAATGAGACCAATTCTATGAGCCTTCTACTCGGTAGACTCGTTCGCTAGGTGTTCATTAATGGGACCAAGTCTATTAGCTCTCTGCTCAAAAGACTTATTCGCTAGACGCTCTTGGATCTTGCCGAGTCTAGAAATATACTATTCAAAAGTTTCTTGACGTAAAAGTGATTTTATATATGCTTTCATGGCAAACAAACGTTTTTCACGATTAATAGTCTCACAAAAACGTGACATTGTGTTTCGAAGAGCATGTTTACGGAGACGACTACCTACTTTTATTCCCTTCCCGTTTCTTGAGATCCAAATTTTTAAGGCGCGCAGCACTTGTCGTAGGTCTACCCATAAATAGTTGACAATACAACAATACACTAAAAAGTAACTACGTTAAAAAAGCCGACTTCAAAAACTAAAAAGTAATAAAGATTTAATATTATTAAATACTAGCTATTATTTATATGAGCTATTTACTATTAGGTATGAAGCGGTGCCAAGCCTTAATCAAATAATAATATTTATATCACTTAAATGAATACGAGCAAATTAATACAATGAAATGCCTACTATAAAGATACGTAAATAAACTCAATAAAGAGCAATTAAGTCTTAATATTATAAGCAGCTTCAATCAATACGAAGAATAATGAAAAAAATAATTACGAAAATTCCTAACTAAATGGTTATATGAATTAATGTAGAATTATCAATTACACTGAAACGCATCAAAATTTTTAATTTAAAATTTACACCATGTAATGGTAAAATATGTTGGTAGCTTAATTAGTTCTTAACAACTTGTAACACCCATATTCTTGCAAATTAATATTTTTTCCTTTTTTTTCTAAAATTTTATGTATGAATATAGAGGTCAGTCCCAGGAGGTAGACATCTACCCGCACGTATCTGCCGGCTAGCGGTGGGAATTATAGCTACTTTTATTTCACTATCACGTCGTGAAGTTATTTGTTTTTTGTCACGGTTATATCACGGGTGATAAATCACAAACGTTATATTTTATTAGTGACGATTATTGTCACAGTGGGTGCATTTTATTCCATACTAGAACACGTTTATTTTAGTATTATTTAAACTACCATACTTATAAATGCGAAGGTCTGTCATTCTTTATTTTCTGTATGTTTGTCGATCACACAAAAAATAATCGAAATAAGGCTCACAACACGTTTATTTTAGTGTTAACTACAATACGTTTATTTTAGTACTAGCTGTTGCCCACGACTTCATCCGCGCGGATTTCGTTTACTCCGCACAGCACCTCCCCGTAGGTAGCGTAATAATATGTAGCCTATATGTTGACCCGACCTATTAGTAATATTCATGCAAAATTTGAAGTAAATCCGTGCAGTACTTTTTGAGTTTACACCGGACATACATACAGACAAACAGACAAAAATTCTAAAAACTATACTTTTGGCTTTGATATCGATTGTAGATCACGCCCCAAGTATTCTTTTAAAAAAATATTCAATGTACAGTTTTGACTTTCCTACGATTTTATTATATGTATAGATGTTACATCGCCGCGCAGTGGTTTTTAAGTGATAAGTAAAGTGAAATAACATATTAAACATATTCTCTCTTCTAGCTGGTGGTCTCTTTCGCACGATGGATTCTTGGTGGATGGATGGTAGCTTCGCCCGCGTGAATATAAATTACGCTCGCGTTATATGTAACAGATGGTTTCGATGCATGTGTGTGTGAATTATTTTATAACGAGTGATATAACCAGTTATAGGTGAAATATGCCATGCCTAATGCCGGCGTAAGTAAATTGGCTTGGCACCGACTTCAAACCTATTAGTAAATAGCTCATATAAATAATAGGTAGTATTTAATTAATATTAAATCTTTATTCTTTATTACTTTTTAGTTTTTGAAGTCGGTTTTTTTAACGTAGTTATTTTTATATTTTATATGTATGAAACTATATACTTACCTATTTATACATTAATAATAATAATTAATAATATAAATAATTACTGAAATAACTGTCAGTCCTAAGCTTAAAAAGTATGAAGGAAAATCAATAAACCTTAATAAATAAACTTAGTATTTAATTAATTCTAACTGTCATGTAATATAAAAACATCGGTTTTTTCGTAACAACAATTTCGATCATTTATATCAAAGAGTATACAATATTACGTAAGAATTTATATCTACACGTCAACTGTCAAAGATAGCCTTCAGAATTAGAGATCTGATGATTCAAATTATACGTTTTACTGATACATATATCATGACAGATCCAGATGGTAATGATCCTATTCTCCAACTATTCTCCAACGTCTCTCCCGGGTATTTGGTACCATCGCCTTACATATTTCTGCAGCAATAGCGTCAATGCTTGTCGTGGTCGTTCCGATTTGGAGGTAAGGTAGCCGGTAGACTTACGCATGTGGCATTACCATCCCGCCACGCGGAGCAACACACACATTATTTTACTCTAGAGGTTGTCATTTGTCAAAGACTCCTTGAGTCCTGCACTGTGAGCACTTAACCCCGGTTCTTGAAGCTCCTGTACAATGGTAAGTAGTCCGCGGGATAACACGCTTTTTGCCAAATATTCATTACATACTGAAATTCGGGAGTGACTTCCTTTTGGCGATTCTACCGTCTACAACATTTTCTTTTTACGAATTTTCTCGAAAGTACTACGTTTTATCAAATGAGTATAATCGAAGTATGCTGAATACCTACATGAGTTTTTTTTTGACGAAAATATAGGTACATAGTTTTAATGCATTAAAAAATGATTTAATACAGTTCATTTTTACTGAATTGTTTAATCATTACGAATGTCATCCATCAAATTGTTGTTTTCGACAAATTTTCTATTGCAAACTTTCAGAGCAATAGATTATGACGTTATCACGAGATGATGATGAAGCAATTTCGAAAAAAGTCGTAGGTAGAAGATTCGGTTGTCACGCCAAAAGGAAGCCACCCAAGAAGTTTCAGTAAGGTATGTATTGATCATTTTACATTTAACAATAGAAAAGTCATGCGGACTAAAATTAGTTACTTTCGTTAAAATATGTGGTACCTATTTGTGTCAATTTTCTTTGAATGCCATATTTTTTATTTATAACATTATTGTATTGTTTTATAATAAAGTTAAGACTATAATAATCAAATTCCCCGGTGTTGGTCGGGACTCTGAGGGATAGACCAACTGCCATTCTGCCGGCAGGTCGTAAAAGGCAATCGATTGGCTACACGTGCCACTATTATTGTATCGTATACACACACTACATACTTGGTGGTAGAGTTCCGAAGCGTCTCACCCGAGTATACGGTACAACCACGGATGGTACAACCGCCTTCTCTATTCCTGCCACAATAGCGTCAATGTTTGTCACTGTCGTGTTCCGGTTTGGAGGGTAAGGTAGTCGGTATACTTATGCATGTGGCAAAAGACCTCGCCACAAGATAGCAACGCACCATTAACATCTTTGGCGATGGTTGACTCTTTCCATCAGGAGACCCATCGGCTTGTTTGTAGCGTCAGTGACTAGCACAGACGCTATTGCGACAGGAATAGGTAAGGCGGTAGTACCAAGCCCGGGCAAGACAACGCAGAACTCTACCACCCAGTAGTCACGATGGTAGTCACTCACATAGCTAATCGGTCGCCTTATACGACCTGCCTGGCAGAACGGCAGTCGGCCTATTCTTCAAAGGAGGCCGGGGCCAAGATGTGGACAATTGTGCCGCTGGGGTCTTCTTTTCGTCCGGACCATCGGTGAGTTTATCCATTTATTATACCGGTTTCTTTCTTTTTGGTACCATCACGGAGGTCACATAGAACAGTTCGCGAATAATAGCAAATTTAATTTCACTTTTTAAAAAAATGTAAGCCGATTGACCCTGCAGGTCATCACTGAAACTTCCCGCGGAATTGAGGTTTTTTGAGCTCAAAGAAGCAAAAATTATACCTAATCATAGATGTTTAAAATCGAAGAGTACAAAAATCTAAGTTTGTGACAGTATTTTAATTTTCGAAAATATGTATATTTGATGATCAATTTTAATCTTTCGAATAACATTTAACACAATTTTTGAGCTCTAAATTGTTTTATTAGCTACAAAATTAATATGTTGAAAAAGACGAAGAAATTTAAAAAAAAAACTTTTTCAAAAATGTTCGCCATTTATAAATCCTGAACAAATCAATAAATTTTAACCCGATTTACGGTATTTCACGCAGTTTTTTAAGTAGAAAAGTTGACTAGAATTTTAAATATATCGGTATTAGGTATACCGATATATTTAAAATTCTATAAATTAGCCTATTATAAATACGAAGTAAATTTACCTACTGTAAAGTAAAAAAAAAACATAACTTTAATATTTGAAAAACTGTATCTTTTGAAAAGATTAGATTATAATTTTTTAAACGGCATTTGACGTAGTTTTTAGGGTTTCGTACCTAAAAGGTAAAACGCTATTACTAAGCCTCCGCTGTCTGTCTGTCTGTCACCAGGCTGTATCTCATAAACCGTGATAGCTAGAAAGCTGAAATTTTCACAAATTATGTATTTCCGTTGCCGCTGTAAAAACAAATACTAAAAATAAAAAAATAAAAAATATTAAAAGAGGTCACCATACAATAAACGTGTTTTTTCGAACCCTTCGTGCGCGAAAATGTAGGGAACCCTTTGTGCGTGAAACCGAGTCACACTTGGCCGGTTTTTTAAGTACCCACTAAAATATTGTAGATAATAAAAAAATATTGGTTGAAAATTTTCTAAGTTATGTTGAAAAAATTTTACGGAATTTGATTTAGTTTTTAAAGGAACGGAGCTGATTATGTTAAGCTTGGGGACAGATTACACCGATACTAAATTTTTAATGAAAAAGTCAGGTGGTTCAGTGTAAAGTAATATAAACATGAAAAAAGTTTGGAATCAATAGTATTAGTGGGAAATATCATTGTATAATGCCATAAATGTAATAAATAAATAAATAAAATAATGTATACAATAGCCTTGTAAAACGTTATAACAATGTAATGTAGTTAACTCCACGGCAACATAGATGACGTTGAAGCTTATTACATCGCGCTATCGTGTTGCAATATTGAATTACATATGTCAAATAGGTGTTCTTTGATTGAAGCTTTTTTCTCACGATCCACTACACTGGTTGTTATATTTAGACACCAGAGGGAGTTCCCATAGTTTATAGTGGATTTGTTTGTACTAGACATGGGCGTTTTTCTATTTATTTGCAAACGGATATTTAATCGATATTTAATTATCATATCGATATCAAAAATCGTTTTCAGATATCGATATGTCTAGACAAGTGGCATAAACGCCCATGCCAAAAAAAAAAGTGGCATAAACGCATAGGAGAATAAATTACACGAATTGATGTACCCCAAAGTAAGCAAATTATTTGCTTGGTTGTTAGTCAATGATACTAATACATATAATTACGTATATAAATACAGTTACATTCATAAGAAACACCCAAACCCAGAAATACAAACATCTATGCTCATCACACAAATGTTTGTCCCTGTCGGGAATCGAACCCGAACCCCATCGATTCTTAGTTAGGTTCGCTTACCACTCGAATTAACCTAATCTCGGCGATTAACCTATCTTCGGCTAGTCGTGGGTGCACTGATTGTACCTCTGGCTACCGCTTCGTGCATACGGGTGTAAAGATAGTCTTAATCAACTATACATTTGAATATCATCATGCCCGGTTCCTTTGCATGGCAGGCAGAGTAAAATGAAGGTCTATAGACTTTCCAGTTCACTGCGATTCACCGGTTTGTCGCTTGGCGGGACGAGTGGTGATCAACTTCAACGCATTTTACCGACTTGATTTCGACTATCAATTATTTCTAGCAATAAAAGGGACCAAAGGCTTTATGTGTTTCAAAGCACGGGAGGAGTAAGTAACACACCACCCGCCAGATTCCGTGTTGCTACTGAGATTTTGGATTTTCAAGAAAAACCTTGAAAAAACCTCAATTATAATTTTGAGCGACCTGAAGATAAAATCCGGGCCCTCGTGATCTTAGCCGAAGGCTATCTACTAGACCACGAGGCAGACTTGAATATAATATATAATATTTACGCTATTATTTGTATTTAGTTAACAGACGGACGCAATCTGCAAAGACCTACAAAAAATATATTTTTTGTAGGTCTTTGGCAATCTGATATATAATATGCACTATAGGCATAGTTTGCGTCCTAGTGTGATTAGTGATTATCGACATACGTTTTTCTACAATCATAATAATGTTGACGCAAATTAGTAATTATAATATGCATACTAATAATTAACAGAATAGGCTTGGGCCTAACCGGTCACTACAGAGAGCGCTCAATTTAGTTCATAATCCAAGGATGAACTAGTTCGTTCTATTAGTTCATTAGTTCTTTTTTAGAAATAATTTATTGAGAACAATAAATAAAAAAAAATAGTTATGATTATTGTAAGTTTTGTTTATTGTTATTTAAAAAATACAAAGTATTAGACATGCGAAAAATGTGTAAATGAAATGAAATGAATGAAGTACTTCTTTTCGCCCAATTAAGTACTTCATTGGTTTAGTTCAGTACTTCATTTCCTTCAGTGAATTTTATGATTAATCTAGTCCATCTAATGTATGAATGAAAGTCAGAATGTCTCGTAATACTTAACTCCTTCACTTCGTCAATGTAAATTAACTTCACCTGCTTCAGTAGTCCATTTAGTTCAGTTGATCATACCGTGGCCTTTGATTTCGTTTGGCATTTGGAACTCGTTCCCATTCAAGTACAGAATTGTTTATTCAACTATAAAATGATTACTACAGTATCTTTAGCCTATACTTTTCAAAATCAATTACGTTTTTCACCGTGTTGGTCCCGGCCTCCTTTGAAGAATAGGCCAACTGCCGTTCTGCCAGGCAGGTCGTAAAATGCGACCGATTGGCTATCAAGTCACTACCATCGTGGCTACTAGGTGGTAGAATTCTGCATTGTCTCGCCCGGGTCTGGTACCACCGCCTTACCTATTCCTGCCGCAATAGCGTCAGCGCTTGTCGCTGTCATGCTCCGGTTTGGAGGGTAAGGTAGCCGGTAAACTTATGCATGTGGCATTAGACCTCGCCACAAGATAGCAACGCACCATTAACATCTTTGGTGTCTATAGGCGATGGTTGATTCCATCAGGAGACCCATCTGCTTGTTTGCTATCTTATGCAATTAAAAAAAATGTGCAAAATAGTAGTAATGGGATTATAAATAAATATTATTTTCATTTATAAACAAATGCAGTAATGAAATTGAAATGTACTTTAACGTAATATAATAAAGGTCATAAATAACTTTTCTCCTAAAATCCGATGACTAAGAGGTATCAATACAAAATATAATATGTGATAGCGATGTGGATAGCAAATCGCGCGCGTGTGTGTAGGTGCTCGGTTAGATTCGTTTAATACGATCAGCCATCGCCAGTGCTCGGGTCAGTCAACGTACTTCAATTCGTATTTCGTTCACTTGTCTGACGTTCGGCGTTCCACGATGCACAGATTACATGTATCACGATGGACTAGAACTAGATGAAGTAGTGAACTAAATGAAATTCAACTGAACTAATGAAGGAATGATGTATTTGAAATGAAGTACTTCATTTGAAGGATTCATTCGTGAACTACATACCGCTACAAAGTATTACATGAAAATTTTACACGTCGATTTATGTAATATGAGATTTTTTATTTAAATAATGAAAAATAAAATAATTCAAATTAATGATTAGTCAACAGCTGGGCTAGTTCCTAGTATAATGTGTAATTATATTAGAATACTTAAAGAGTATGATTTTTTTACAGTTAAAGTTGACTTTTTTGTTATGGCACATAAAATCTTTTATCGAAATAAAAACGAAAAAATAAAATGATTTATATTAATAATTAGTCATAATTAACGTGATATATATACTAATAATCAATTATTTGTAACAATAAATGGGAATAGAAGAGATTTTTTTAAATTTAATTAAACTTACCATAAAATCCATACTTCCATACTATCCATACTAATATTATAAATGCGAAAGTAACTCTGTCTGTCTGTCTGTCTGTTACGCTTTCACGGCCAAACCACTGAACCGATTTGGATAAAATTTGATACAAATATAGTTTGAGACCCAAGAAAGGACATAGGATAGTTCTTATCCCGGAAATCCCACGGGAACGGGAACTATGCGGGTTTTTATTTTAGATTTTTTTCCACGCGAACGAAGTCGCGGGCACAGCTAGTAAGACATAAATGGTATTAGTATTCTGTTTGATAATTAGCCAGCAATACTTCAGTTGACGATTGTTATGATTTCATATGATTTGATAAAATTTCAACCATGGGGATTTGAAGTTGTTTAGTATCGATATCGATTATCGAAATATCAAAGCGTGCACAGTAAAAGTAAATAACTCGGTTGGTCACATAGTGCCACTGTCTAGTAAAGTGGACGCTAACAGAAATATAAAAAGAACTAAGAGCGGGATTTTCAATAAACTAGTTCGCATAGTTCACCTAAAAGAGCGCTCTTCCCACCTAGGTCGCTCGCGAACTACCCAAGACTATAACAGAACAGACGAACTTACCCTATCTGATATCTTTTATTTATTTACACTAACACAAATGCAATCAGTCTATAGACTGATATTAATTTAAAAGTTTTATACACACTCTAAAAGTTAATGTAATACTCACTAAAAGTTTTATATTTATTTATTTATTTACAATAAGTACCTAAATAAAAACTTTAGAACTAAAAAAAGGCAAAGAATTATTGTTAAGTAGGGCACACGTGTCACCAAGGTCAAGTGTAACTCAGAACAAAACCACAGATTACTTATGTATAAAAACAAAACTGTCAAAATTCATTCAATACAATTTTTATACCTACAACATAAATTCAACCTTAAATCTATTCAACGTAAGTCCAGTTTAAAGAATGACTTTCTCCCTGATATCGAGTAGCCGGTGGAAAGCTGCTAACTTATGGACTCTTTGTTGTAACGAAATAAATAGAAACTAGACCTTATTGTTAGCGCGTTAAGATATAGATATTACGCACGCACTATAATTATTAACCAAAGGACCAATCACAAGCCGAAGTCACGTTATATTCGCTTCATCACTTTTACGCCAGTAAAAAATT
Organism: Apodemia mormo; assembly: GCA_036924255.1. NCBI lineage: Eukaryota > Metazoa > Arthropoda > Insecta > Lepidoptera > Riodinidae > Apodemia > Apodemia mormo. The sequence goes on along the minus strand of JAUPFN010000024.1, from coordinate 15,284,622 downwards.
AAATGGTAAGATAGAGACAAACGAATAAAAGCTATCGATATGTCATATCGCTCGTGATGTGAAGTTTGCGTTTTATTCGTTATTCAATATTCGTATATCGATCTCGTGTTGTGTTGTTGCATTGCGCTTTGGATAAACCATAACTATTAACTTGATGAAGTTTTTGTGAAATCGGTTATGTATATTTATATATCGATATGGTATGATAATAAACACGTATCCGATATAAGTTACGTTTTGATATATCGAAACCATGCTTAGTTTGTACAATCATTGAAACAGAAATTTTTACATAATTTTCAGCAGATTACGAAATTGTTTTATCTTAGCTCAATCATATTTTATACTGCTATTCTCAAATTATGCTGAACTCATTGGCTAGTAATTGCCTCAATTAAATCATCTCTTCATCCGACGGTAGCACATTTTTTATGACTATGTAGTGTTTTTTTTTTCATCTGTTTCCTTTAAATAAAGAAATTATAATTATAAGTATTTTTCATAATAATTTGTTTTTCTAGCTATGCCATTAAGCTATAAATAAGGTTGTTCTATTTACTCATTATTAATTGTGCTGCCAATCCATAGAGTAATAACGCTTAGAGGGATAATTGCATTCAACGCTTCGTTCATATTTTAGGCCAAAACCGTGTCAATGTCCGTGTAAGCTTTGTGTAATCACTAGCGTCGTCACGCACACAAAGACTTCAAAGACTCGAATAGTGTTGCAAGTAAATAAATATTTTCCCAAGACGGTATTTAAAATATATCTACCTGACCGGTATACAAATAATCTTTCATACTATAACATTATTAATCATTTAGTATAAACTTGAAACTTAAACTTTTTATTCGGTTAGGTAAAATATGTTAAATGCCGGGAAATATTCTAGATGTTCTCAAGATGATTCCAAAGCTATTTAACCTTATATTTTTTTAGCTTTTGTGCTTTTATTTGTGATTTAAAATATTTTTACCTCATTGAAATAAAGATTGTCTGTCTTTCCAATAGTATTATTAGTTATATAGAAAATTTAGAACTTACAATTTTTATTCTGGTGAGGTAAAATGAGTAGAATTACAGGAAAATGTTTTAGAGGTTCTCAAGTTTTTTTTTTAAATTTCAGTAATTAAACAGCGGTAACCAACCGGCACCGAGCGTAAATAAAAAATATGGTCAATACGAATTTACGTTATTTAAGTTATAAAAACAGTGATTTAAGTAATTCTTACAAAAAAAAACCTTATTGATATGTATCTACTAATATATTATCCTATATCATACAAATGTTTGAAATACATTGCTTGGCAAATACTTGTGTGTTATTATGTGTATGTCTGTGTGCGTGTATGTGTATGTATGTTTGTTCAAAGCTATTACCTTGGAATCTTTTTTATTTTAACTTTCATACAAATCTTGCCATGGTTCTAAACCTTAAACTATCTTGAAAATTAGCAAATGGGTGGGCAAGCAGAAACAATACTTACGTTATAGACGAACGTTTTGAGGTAAAAATTAATAAGATACTTATTAATCAAGTATTTATTTAAATCAACTTAAAAAATTTAAATTTTTTAAGCTAAACGTACTATATTGGCTACTATTGGCTCTGTGCACGACTTGAGCACCACCTAGCGACCGCAACTGTTTTGGTTCTGATCTTAGAATAATAACGCCTAGAAACCACAAAAAACGAGTAAATAAAACTGAACCAGAAACGGCTCAATTCGTTTTGCGAGTTGTCAATGCTTAATAAGATCAGGTTATATCGGACACAGTTTACGAAAAATAATTCGAAATGACTTATTGCATTATAAAGAAGTGTTTTAACACCTTAGAAAAACAAAAAAGTGAACATTTCACAGGTAAATACTTACAATTTTTAATTTTTCTGTTATGTAAATCGACTAAAAATAGATAATTTGAAACACATAACTTATCACTATACAGTTGCTAGTTGTGGGAAAAAAATTGCGCACAATATTTTTAGTTAGACCTTAATGTTAAGAAAATTAATTATTGTATTTGCTTTAACTATTATTTATACTAAGTCTTATGAAAATAATTTAGCTCGAGGGTACTTTTTGATAATTCAGCATTTATTTTATTTGTCTTTTTTTGCCTTTAACAACACAGTAAGTCATATTTTTTTAGAATTGCGAGACCTGCACTCCGTATGACATGTATCGCGATTCTGAGCGGACAGCAAGCGCATGCGTAGCCTTTTAAGGCTACTTTGAAATGGCTTAAAACATCGCGGCCCACTCGGTTTCTACGTGTTATAATTCTACGTTCCAAAGCTATTTCACCTTGGATTTTTTCGTTTTTGTGCAAATTGTGACACGAAAATATGTATACTTAATAATCAAATTATTTATTTAAAATTTTAAAAAATTAAAATTAATCTCAGTGATGTAGAAATTTATAGGGTAAAATAGCCAAATTTCGGCCGCCTAACCAAATACATAACTTTCGGACCCTATTAGGCTTAAACCGTTATCGGGAAGAAAATATTAATTTTCTTTTTCGTGTTAATCAATATTTAAATTTTACACTATTGATGTTTCGAATTGATTTCAACAACGAAATAAAAATATGTAAACGTGTTAAGTTTTAAATGATTGAACCTCTCTATCCTGGTTTCTTTTCTATTGTCGGTCAATTTTTCCCTAATTTCAGCCCCATTTTTCTCTAATGTTAGCCAGTAAAGGATGTTTGAAATTGAAATAAGGTATTGACTTTGCATTAAAATTTACTTTAATTTTATTAAATAACTTTTGTAAACATAATATGCCCTCAATTTTTTATGGTATGTATTTAAATGATCTTTTTAATTTGATAAAAACTGTAAAAGAAAAAATCTAAATGGTCACCAATTTTAATGATTGAGTCTCTTTCTTTGAGACATAAAATAAATGAAATAAATTGATATTTTAGTCTCTTTAAAACTACGCAGAAAAAATTTGATATGTAAAAATTACATTAGATCGTTACTTGCTGGTCCTCAAAATTAAGAGAAATGAGCATTAAATATTCAATATTGTGATATTTTTTTAAATAAAACGATTTATATAAATTATTTTTTGTCTATATCAAATAATCTTCAATATAACTATTTTAGGGTACTTATTTTTAATAAGTTGTAGTCAAAGAAAGGAAACAATTTAAAGGCACTTGATATTCAAAGTTTTATTTTTCACTATTAGAATAAAACTAGAATAATTTTCTACGATTGTTAAATCAATTAAATAAAATATATCGCTAGGAACAATTATATAAAAAATATTGAGACTTTAATTTGATTGAATTCTATCATAAAATTTAAGTGTTATCATTGTATAAAACTTAATTTACATTTTCATTAAAACAGCAATAAGTTTATATATTATAATTTTCATTATAAGTATCAAATAAAAATTCTCCCTGTTTTTGTATTAAAGAATAGTTAAAGCTTATTTATTTTTTGTTCTTTTAAGTACCTATAAAGTGTCTTCGCAAAAACTTAGCTCAGAATTCTGTCAACCTAACTTAGATTTCTGAGATTAACAGCTGTTGTACTGAAGACACCCAATGACAAGATAAATATCTAACCACAGACTACTAAGGAGAGAACTGATTGCTTACGTTAACCTTACCTAAATTCCAAATTTATTTAACTACTATTCCCCAAGTTACAAAAATATTTATTAAATGCGGATAAATTAAGCAGTTGATATAGAATCTTAAGAAACACATTAAACTTTAAGATAATAATTAAAAAACGATGTATGAAGTCTTGCCCGCGTTCTTAAAAGTTATGTGGAATATTAGCTTAATTATTAGTATAAACATATTAGGAGGTCGACATTAGGCGCAGACCGATTTTAGGGCACGTTACCCTACATGTTTTCGTGGATAAAAGTCGAAAATATCGCTAATAAAACTACTTGACACTAAGCAATACGAAATAATGCAGTAAGATGGCATATTATTTAATAAGAAAATTAAAAAAAAAATGACTTTGGTAGTGACAGAGTTTTTTTCTGATGGTCACTGTGGCATCTAGAATGCTAGTTGGAACATTTTTTTTGTCTTCTAAAAGTCCTCATTATATACGAATAAATGCTTCATAATATTGGTCTGACAAACGGATTTGTAATATTTGTGTCAGTATAATGGGTGAGTCTCAACACTTAAAAACTATTTTTTATGCAAAAGCAAAGTCCAGGCTATGTAATATCGCACATAAAATAGGAATACACATATTATTAATTATAATGAAAATAGGTAAAAACAAATACGTGGTAGAATATTTTTCCCTTTGGCTGGCAACATTTTGAATATCGTTCTACTTTTTTTTTTTTTTTTTTTCTTTTTGGCATGGGCGTTAAGCAACTGCCATGATCAAGTAAAACGAGGAAACATATTTTAGACAATAAACTAGGATTTGGAATTTGGATTGACAGGAGAATAGAGGATCAGAAAGTAATCAAAATAACATAGATACTAAAATTATAAATTATTTACAACAATAATATTTAAATAAATATATACAGAGATAATACTTAGTTATTTGTATAATATTTACAAGTGGGTTAATATTAATTTGGTATTAGATACTAAATGTATCTAACTACGCTTAAATATTAATATTATTTTCTTGAATGAATAATGAAAGAATATTATACATACAAGGGTTTAATAACAGGGTTAGAATGGATGTAGGTAAAGGAATGTCATTAGAATATAGATTGTTATATAATGATGAATGATTGTATTTAGGACAAGCAAAAAATATATGATTGAGATCTCCAATATCAGTGCCACACTCACAAACATTGCTATCTTTGATGTGTAGCTTGAAGAGGTGTTCAGGAGAATTAGTGTGACCAAGCCTCATTCTGGTGATAACAGATGTTGACAACTTATTTAATTTCACTACAGAAAACCAAGGTTTAGAAGGTATCAATGGTTGTAATTGGGAATAGGTTTTGCCTTTCACCAATGTACCACTATCCCAGACACTTTGCCATGACTGCTTAAGATGGAGTTTAGGGAGAGCAGCTAGATCATGGCAATAATTAATGTAGGGGTATAAATCACCACACTGAACTGCCTCTTTAGCACACCGATCAGCTCGCTCATTTCCAGTGATATTACAATGGCTTGGAACCCAGGCAAAGTAAATAATATGATTATATTTAAAAGTACATTTGTATAAAAGATTTCTTAAGTCTAAAATAATAGGAGGAATAAATTTGGATTTTAAAGGGAACTTTTGCAAACAATGTAGAGCACTCAGTGAATCAGTCAGAATCATACACTTGGGTAGTTTCATAATGTGTATGTATTCTACAGCTTTATAAAGTCCATAACATTCACCTGTAAATACAGATGCTTCCGGTGGAAATTTGATTTTTTGAACAATATTGTACTGTTTATGGTATACACCTATTCCAACATTACTATTATTTTTGGATGCATCAGTAAAAATCAAATGAAAATCTTGCCATTTTTCATTGATAATATTGTTAAAATATTGATTGGCATACAAAGATTGTTTATCTATACCTAAATTTACTACAACAGGCTGCAGAGTTAATGATTCATAATTGTGTTTATATAAGGGATTTATAGGGGATGTAAAAGTAAAAGGCTTAAGGCTGTGATATTTCATATAGCTGTATACAAGGGCTGGGATTGTTTTGTGTTTCCAATACTTATCTGACATTAAATCACTAAGACTAGAGAGCTTTGTAAGCAGAGGGTGATTTTGTGATTCCAAAGTGCGAAGGAAAAACCTGTCAGATAGATATTTACGTCGTAAATGTAATGGAGGTTCAGCACATTCTACTTGTAGGGCAGAAACAGGGCTGGATTTCATTGCTCCTAGAACAATTCGTAATGCTTTAATTTGAACAGAGTCAATTTTCTTTAGACCAATCTTACTACATGGTTCTAGTAAAAACATTCCATAATCCAATAAACTTCTTATTAATGCATTATACATAAGTTTTAATGTAGATGGGTGTGCACCCCACCAAACCCCAGAAACACATCTCATTAAATTGATATTACGTTCACACTTTGCTGCTATATACTCACAATGATCTAGTCCTTGGAGTTTATTATCTAGTATTATACCTAAGAATTTTGTTTTCGATTTAACAGGAATTGAACTATTTTTGTAAGTAATATTTATAGGGGGTGGAAATTTTGTGCGAGAAAATAAAACTATGGAACTTTTAGAAACAGAAATATCAAGACCATTGTTATTAAGCCAAGTCTGTAGGGATAGAATAGACATGGAAAGATTATCACAAGCCATCTGTATAGATTTGTCAGTTGAGTATAAAAGGAGGTCATCAGCATACTGAAGAACATTTACATTGCTAGTTGCTACGGTTTCTATATCATATGAGTATATGTTGTAAAGGATTGGACTTAAAACAGAACCTTGTGGAAGACCTTTATATTGTTGTCTTTTTAAATTATTAGGGTCATTTGCTAAATTAATAGTTCTATTGTATACAATATTCATAATAACATTAATTAAATAAAATGGTATGTTTAATTTCACTAGCTTATTTTTCAGAATTGATAGAATTACATTATCATATGCTGAGGATATATCTAAAAAAGCTGCTAAAACAGATTTGTTATGAGTGAAAGCTAATCTAATATCAGTTATAAGTAAGCTAATATTATCTATGGTGCTCTTTCCTCTCCTAAAACCATACTGACTTTGACTTAATAAATTTCTGCTTTCAATAAACCATTCTAAGCGAAGTTTGACAAGGTGCTCTAGAATTTTCAACATAACTGATGAAAGCACAATGGGTCTGTATGAAAAAGGGTCAGAAGGGTTTTTATCAGGTTTAAGGATAGGGATAACAGAATGTGACTTCCATGTCTGAGGTATATTACCTGTAGAAACAAGGGAGTTCATAACCTTTAATAAGTATGATAGAGATTTATCAGTCATGTTATTTAAAAATGAGTAGTTAATATTATCCCATCCAGGAGTAGAGTCTTTAACATTTTGAAGGATACCTTTAAGCTCAAATAACGTAAAAGGGGAAAAATTGTCTGAAGAAGAAGTAGAAGGAAGAGAAAGGATACATTCTGGTACTGTAGGTGGAGCAAGATGATCTATCAGCTGATTTATTAACAATGGACACATTTCATTATTATTAGAAACCTTATATGCAGATCTAAATTTTCTTATGTTTAACCATACACTTGAAGGTTTTGTTTGGGGTGATAAGGAAGAGCAGAATTTCTTCCAACCTTCAGCTTTTTTCTTTTTTAATAATCGACGAGTAGTTTTTATAATATTAGTGAGAATATTAAAATTTTCTGTAGTTGTATACTGACAATAAAATTTTTCAGCAGCTTTCCTTTCCTTAATAGCGTCTGAGCACTCTTTGTCCCACCAAGGTGGCGTATTTATTTTCTTAGTTAATTGTTTTTTAATGGGAAAAGTGTTTTCAATTGATTTTATAATTAATTGAGTAAAGGCTTCTGCACAAGAAGAGTCATTATATGAGGAAATGTTAGGCAAAACATTAACACCAACTTCCATCAAATTATTAAACTTGTGCCAATCCGGGTTATGCAAATTATATTTGAAATATGATGTAGATTTAGGTGAAGTTTTATGATATGCAGAAGGGAAATTTATTATTATGGGGAAGTGATCACTTCCAAACGTAAATGGGAGTGTGTACCATGTCAAAGAAGGTGCTAAATTGGGACTGCAAATGGACAGGTCTATAGCGCTTTTGCCTTCGGAGGGTTTTGTGCGACGAGTGGGAGAACCGTTGTTTAAAATACATAAATTTAATTCTTCAATGACTTTCAAAAGTTCTTCACCATAATAATTACTGGAGGAACAACCCCAGGCTTGATGATGAGAATTAAAATCACCTAACACAATAAAGGGTTTAGGTAGTATGGATAATAGGTTATTAAGTTCTGTCAAAATATTCAAATTTGGATGTGGAATATAAAGTGACACGAAACAAATATTATTTACATTAACAGCTAATATAGACATATTTACAGTATGTACAGGAAGATTAACAATGGAAAAATTATATCCTTTTTTGATCATGATGGCTACACCTCCATAACCATCAGATCTATCTTCTCGGATACTAGTGTATCCAGAGAATTTAAAAGTACAACTTGGTCTTAACCAAGTTTCTGAAAGAGCCACTAAAAATGGCTCATATTTATTTAATAAGTGAATTAATTCACTTTTCTTGTTGGTGATGCTCTGCGAGTTCCATTGAAGAATTTTGGCTTGACTGTCCATGATCACCATTAAATTTAGAATAATTAATTAAACTTTCTGTCATTAAAGCAGCGTTGGACGGTGTTATTACTTCGGACTGAGATAAAAATTTAATAAAAGATATAATCATGCCTATTGAGGCTGATTCTTGATTATTGTTATTATTTTTTGTCAACAAAGTACCATTTTCTCTAGAATTAGTGGAATTATATTCATTAATAACTGAATTTTGGAAATCATAGTCATAACTCTTACTGACTTTTGTATGGGGTTTAGGTTTCTGAAATATTGTTTTTTTGTATGACCTATGGGATTGTTCTTGCGAATCTAAGTTTTTTTTCAAAAGTGGATGAAGAGCAGTTTTAATAGGTGTTGAGATGGCATCAGCATATGATTTGGAGACCGGGGGATAATTTTTTGATGCCTCGGCATAAGAGACACAGTTTTGAGCCATAAACATTTTAATGTTTTTTTGTCTTAAATGTTCTGGGCATGATTTGCTAGTGGCAAAGTGAGATCCCTTACATAAACAACAATTAACATTGAAATCAGCCTCGCTGGTACAAGAGTCTCCACAATGATCCTTTCCACATTTAAAGCATCTTGGGTTGGATCTGCAAGTTATTTTAGTATGACCGTACCTACAGCATTTATAGCATTGTATAGTAGGGTAAATGTATAAATCTACTGGGAGAGCATTATAACAAACGTAGACACGTTTCGGTAAAGTCTGTCCATCAAAAGTTACGACAACTGTCTCTGTTGGTTTCCAGGTAGTGTTATCATTAATAGTTATTTTACGGTTTATTCTTCTAACCTTTATTATTTTTCCACAACCAATGGGAACTTTAACATTATTAGCAATTTCCTCAGGTGACCAGTCTGAGGGAACACCTCTAATTACGCCTACTCGTGAAACGTTAAATGATGGGATAAAAGCTTTGAAGTTTTTATTTGAGAGATTAGGGTCATTAATAAAGTGGTTTGCGTCATTGTGGTCCGAAAATGATAGAGATAATCGGTTGCGTCCAATTTTCTTGAGGCTACCATCAATTATATTTTTAAAAGTATTATTTTTAAGGAATCGCCCAAACGAGACTGGATGTAGAGTAACATTATCAGTCGGAGATGTAATAACTCTTTGGACATGAATAACGTAAGGTCCAAGGTCTGTAGATTCATACTGTGTGCGGTAGTTAATATAGTCTTTAGGTTTTTGGGGTTCCTTACTATTTGTTAGGGGGTTTGACAAATCTTTCATTGTAACATTATCATTTACATTATTATCACCAGTAATAAATGAGGCGCCCGAAGCATTATTTATATCTGAGATTTCAGAAACAGAGTGAGAACACTGACAGTCAGTAGATTTCAATTCATTGTTGCGCTTTTTGCGCCGTTTATTGCAGTGTTTGCATATTTTATTAGATGTATGAGATCTTTTCCTATTAGTTGTTTGAGTTGAAGAAAGCGAAGTATCTGTATCGACACTACTCTCATCTATAGTAACATAGTGCGCTACCTGGAGAGGTCCACCTCCAGGATCGTCAGGGGGTTTGTTCATTTTAAAAAGTGAAAAGGAGACTTACCTACTTTAAACTGATAGTAAAACTAATGATATTTACATAAAATTAAATATTTACACAAATAAAACTAATATCGATCCTCTGTTTCGCTAAATAATAATATAAAAAGTCGCAGAACCAAAAATGACGTCCGCCAAATTTTATGTTTCCCGCGCTTTTCATCGTTCTACTTAGATATTTATGATTTATTTGTTTGGATTTTATACAAAAATATCCGATGCCAAGTAGTTTTTATCGGTGAAATGTTATCTTCAAGTCCTAAATACGCTTTTGTGAAGCACGGTGACAGCATTTCACCACACAGTAACTCACATTTTTTGAAATTGCGAGAGCTGTACTCCGCGTGGCACGTGTCGCATGCCTGAGGGGCCGGCGAACGTAAGAGGCCTTTTCAGGCTTCTTTGAAATGGCTTAATATTGCGCGGGTCGACTCGGTTTCTATGCGTTATTATTCTATGTGCCAATCAAAACAGATTCTTTGACTACAATTTATATTTATTTTTACAAAAACCTTGTTTTGTCTTAAGACTTAGTTATTAAAATACACTAAATATAATAATATACTAAATAGGTACAATGAGCTCAATCAAGTCTATTGAAATTATACTGTAATATTTACAATTTCAAGAGTTAGGTATCATTGACACTAGAGGTGTGTACTCCGGAGGTACTGAATAAAAGGTCCTGATTCTGGGGCCGGATATGATAAGCTTATTTATTCCTTTAAATCCTTATTGTCTCCGTGGAATTATTTATTCCGGCCAGAATGGTTAGCAACTGAGCATACTGTGATTAGAATGAGAGAGAGAGAGTGAGATGTGACAAGGGATAATCAATCTAAAAAACTACATATATTACATAGTACTGTGGAATTGGTGGTAGCGAGAAAAATATATAGGGAAATGTTCATTTAAAGATATGATCATAGCATATGATACACTGCAATAAAAAAGACGAAGTGAGCCAAAGGAATAAATAAGGTGAATCATATCTGTGCCTGGAGTCGGAATAAGTGAATAACTTCACCCCAAGGAATAAAGATTACCCACTGCTAGTTGGCACCAAACCTCAGTTCAAGAGTTATTTATGTCAAATAGTTTAATAATATAATGTTAACATATTTCAAGTAACTTTTCAGAAATAGAAGCAGTGCTATCAGTCCATTCCCAGCACTTATTTTAGCCACAGAGATTTAAGAAACTCTCAGATTTGTGCCCATTTTGAAATGTACTTAAGACAAGACATTTTTGATTTTCCCCCCCTTTGAAGTACTCTTAAGACAAGACTTACACTTGTATGATTTCGTTCTAGGCTTATCCACTGCAACTATACTATTACAGCACGCTAAATGAAATAACTTATTACAATTACAGCATGTGTAACTTTTGTAAACTGTTTGTCTACAGGCTGAACAAAGTACATTTGGGCATTCATTTTTTTCATTTAATGTATCTAGATCAAAATTTATGGGGTAGCATCCAAAGTGATTATAATAAGGCCTACTATTTAGAAAATCATATTTTTCGTCAGTTATATTCAACTGCCACTGTACATTTTTAATAGCAACAGGCCAATCATTTAGATCTTTAAGCATATTTTGAATTTTGTTTTTCAAAATGTTCACTTTACTTTCTTGTGGATTTTTATCCCGAATTGGAGTTGGAAATTTTACATTGAACATAGAAGTGATTGCCTCGGTAGCAAACTCACAGTTAAATTGTTCCAGCCACAAGGGATTTTTGTCACAAATGTAATGATCAGGTACACCAAAATCAGAAAAGATTTTGAGTAATTCAAGGGTGATTTCTTCTAAGCTTGTAGTTTTTAAGGGTCTCAAAATAACATAATATGAAATCAAGTCTAGATAACAAAGAACATATTGAAATTCGTTATTCTCTAACATTCTAAAAACAAACCATTCTACAATGTGTGCTGATCTTTTGAACATTTCACCAACATTTACCTCTTTGGGCATGCTGGGAGTTTCACTTTCTTTTTCATGTTCTTTAAATGTACTATTATTTTTATTATTTGATGTAACATTCGAGCATACATTGCACACTTCTAAAAATATCTCAATCCATAACCTTGGCATAGAATATGCTTTTAATAATGTTGAATAAAAATCTTCACCTGCGGCATGATTAAGTGCTAAATGTGCTTCTGCAATTACATCAAAACTTGATGATAAAGGCACTACCTCTAAAATAGGATCAATATATGGGTTTGATCTCTTAGCTATAAGCAAGTCTTTATCATTTTCTTCTATAACATCCATCACTTTCATGTAATTAGTTCGATTTCTATTCATATCTGTTCCAAATTTTATCACTTTTATAAACATTGCCACATCTTCGGCACTTTCTGGACGTGGGTTAATGTTATCTGGTTCTGTTTCATTTGATGTCAATGCTGCTTTAAGATGTGCATAATACATTTGTTTAATTTTATGATGATTAAATACATTATCAACATCATTGCTCTCACCATCTTCTATTATCACAGATTCCATAGTTTAGTCAGTAAATAGTTATTTTTAGAATCCTGAAATAAATGGCAAAATAAAAATCTATACATACATAATTTACATTATCCAGTAAATATTGGAATTATTCAGTTAATATTTGTGTCAGCGTTTAAGCTGCAGTTTATAACCTAGGTTATAAGTTAAAATATTATAAATAATAATTCCGTTATTATGTAATTAAAAAAAACAATTGTAAATGTAAACATCTTGCAAATGCAATTTGTAAATTATAAGAAAACCAAGACAAGTGTGCTGACTTTCTTCCACTGGAGTTTATTAGTGTGCAGCCTCGTTACGATCCAGTCTTGATTCTAAAAAAATCAACTTGCCAAATGTGCATATAAAAAAAATATTTCTTGGCTTGGTTAATTAAATGTATCTCAAAATTCAATGTAAATAAAAATAATTTGAAAAAAAATTCAATCTAATACATATTGACACTTGAAAGGTAATCTTCATTCACTAAGCGACATTGAGTAATCTTTACAGGAGAGTGATTTGCAGTTCAAATATGAATTAAAAAAATCATAAAAATCACCTAATTGTAATTGTAATACATTTATCACAACAAATTGTAATAAAAAATAAATAAATAATCGAAGGACAAATTACACTTATTGATCTAACCCCAAGGTAAGCAAATTATTTGCTTGTGTTATGAGTGTATGTCAATGATACTAATACATAGGAATACATATATAAATACTAGAATATATTTAATAAATACCCTAACCCAGATATACAAATATTTATGCATATCACAATGCTTTTCCCCATCTGGGATCGAACCCGAGCCCCGTTGATTGTGTAGTCAGGGTCGCTAACCACTCGACCAACGGGGCGGTCTACTAATTACATTTAAATTTGGTTATTTTTATAATTTTTTTTATTTATATATATGAACTTTAAATCACTCTCCTGTAAAGTTTACTCAATATCACTCAGTGAAGATTGTCTTTTAAGCGTAAATATAATTATTAATGTAAATCAAAGGTTCCCAAACTTTTTTTTCTCATAATACTTTCAAAATTTTGCTGGTTCCTGTGGATCCCCTGAATCTAAATTTTTACTATACTCCCAAAACGTAAGAAAAAGGATGAAGCCAACGTAGACCCCCACCTAGTTTCCTATGGACCCCTGAAAGTTCACCTGGACCACTTTGGGAATCAGTGATGAAAATAATATCTTGAAATTTGTTAATAAGTAGTATATAAATCTCTAAACCACATAGAATATGATTTTTTAAATATTTGCACACCATACCATGGTAGAATATGCTGGTTTTGTAACTTTTGACTGTTTTAATAACTTATAAAATCCATATTCTTGCAAATAACTATTTTTCATTTCATTTCATTTATTTTAGACTTGTCAAATTGGTTTTTAGTTGTAACACAATCATCTTTATTAAATAATTCATTCAAATCTTCAAGCCTTACAAAGGTATCACAAACAAAGATGATAAAAATGTACCACCGATGTTTTAATTAATATTGTTTCAATAAAAATACATTTAATTGCACATTCTATCATACTTGCACGCAATATAAAATAACGAACTCAATGTTAACATTGAAGTTTTAATAATACCTATATTGGAGTTACAAATAAACATATTTTTTGTTTGGAATGAAGCATAAACTATTTTTTTATTTAGCTTTTAAAAACAAGGTTTATTTCACAACAAAAACTTAATTTTTTGGTGTTTCATTTACCTATTCTTTTAGAAATTATAGATAATAATTTTAGAGAATGCCTTACAAACAACTGTACTATATTTTAAGGTTAAAAATGTTAACATGGTGTACATCCAAACAATTTGTTAATTTGTTTGTTTCAACAGGAAACTAATTTCATTTCCTCATATTTAATGAATATTAACATGAAAATATAATATAAATGCACTTATATCCAAATATATGTTTCTTATCCGAGCTTTAAGAGCTTAGCGTTGAGTAAATCTTTTAACCGTAATCTAAAAAATGATAATTAATGTAAGATACTTCTGTTAATAATCAGACATGAGCGAAACAATACTTTGAAGTGTAATGCAACATCACACATCACTTTTGAAAAAGTGACATCACCCACAGACATCACTCATAACTCATTACTCATCATATCACCTTAAGGAAATATCACCTTGAGTAACGTTTATTGTTATTGCTTGTGCTGCATGAGATGTATGCATCGCTTTTTTGTGTGAATTGTGAGTCATTACACTCTTGTGTATCTACTTCTTTCTAAACAACAGTACCATAATAATTGATGTCTAAACTGACAATATTTTTAGTCTAATATAATCGTAATGTTATAATAAAATGTTCAATTCATCATGTTGGTACCTGATTTAAAATTATCATCATCATAGGTACCGGACCTATGTGGGTTAAGCAGAATAAATAAAACTTGTATAGACTTTCGGTTCACTACGATTCACCAGTTTGTTGGTTGGCAAGTGGTAACACACCATCTACCATACTCCGAGCTGCTACTGAGATTTTAGATTTTCGAGGAAAACCTCAATAATGCTTTGCCCAACCCAGGGATTGTATCCTGGACTTCATGGTCTTAGTGGAGTAGTCTAACCCCTAAATCACAATACACAAAACAAATGATGTGCGAACTGTACCGAGTGATGAATGAAGTAGTGATTGATGGTTGAAACGCTAGTGTGATGTGTGATGTTGCATCACCTTATTGAGTGATAATACTTATGTGATATTACACGCATTACGTACCCATGTGTATTATCAATGGATCTATTGAAAGTATCAATTTATTTCGATCTAAAACTTGATATATTTATCTGCATTAAATACTTACAATAAGTAATTTGGAGTTGCTCTATTTAAATAATACTTAATTTACTAATGTTTATATTAATTTTTGTCTCTCATCAAGAAGCGCCTTAGAGGAAGACATGGAACCAGTTGTATATTGTCCTGTGTATGGAATATTTAATCACTGTGTATACGTTAATTTACTCTGCATTTAGTAATATGTACATACATATATACGTTTTACAGTTAATATCTTAGACAATATTTATATTTATTATTTAATAAGATTTATGTTGTTACTTCTTTTTGTTTACAAAATTTTAAAATGACAAATAGGGATGTGAAAAAAGAATCGATTATTGAAATAATCGATGTTTAATCGATTTTTACTTAAAATCGATTTTTATAAAGTAAAAATCGATGTTAATATGTGATTTTATTTTTATAAATAATTGATTTTTTTATAATCTTTCAATCACTTATTACCGATTTTTCATCAACAGGCCCCTACATTAAGTTTGGTCTTTTGGCCCTGAGCCCGGAACGCAAACTGTCAAAAAATACTATATCTATTCTAAAACATAACCATATTTTATTATTCTGTAAACAACTATGTATCAATTGATATATTTTCAATCTATTAGGGATCAAAATAAAGTAATCGGTAAAGTAGTTTTTATATTAAAAAAGTATTACAAAAATAACTTGAAAAATAATAAATTTCTGACTTTATTTTTAGTTATTACGATATATTTCTTGCAACGAATTATCTATATAGAACCACTATACGCCACGTAGGTCGAGTGGTAAGCCGTTAGCGAATCTAACTACTAATAAATGGGGCTCGGGTTCCATCACCAACAGAGACAAACATTTGTGATGAGCATAGATGTCTGTATTTCTGGGTCTGGGTGTGTATTAGGTATATAAAAGAGTATTTATATATATATATAATATGTATTTCTATGTATTAGTATCGTTGACTAACACCCATAACACAAGCAAATAATTTGCTTTCTTTGGGGTTAGATCAATTAGTGCAATTTGTCCGACGATATTATAAATATTGTTATTAAACGGCTTTTCTAATAAAAACAGTACTTACAAGAGAGAAATGCACCGTAGAATAACACAACATTCAATAATATGGCAATAAAAAACTACTAATGACTGTGACAATCTCACATCCCTAATAGTCATTTGTCAGACTAGAGATCAGTGTTGCCAGGTCAGATTTGTAAATTTAGTGTTTTTGATATAAAAATACAGTAGTTTGGTATAAAAATACAGCCCTATCAGGCTAGCATGGTGAAGTCAGCAAAATTGCAAAAAAAAAATACATCAATTTGTAGCTAAATAGTTGCTAATTAGTTGCCAAAACGACGATTTTGTTGCTCGTGCCAATCCCTAGAAATCGTGAATTATGCTATCGTGATATCAAGGTAGCAAGGTAACTTAATGAATTATATTCTTTTCCGTTCATCTTTATAGAAGATTTAGTTACTATTTTGTTGCTATATCTTAGATATCGCAAAAATTTTTTTAATAATTGTTTTTTTTAATTTTTCTGTTCTTGCTATCTTGAAACTGGTTTTTCCTGGTAAAAAAGAGTCTTTGAAATTTGTTGCTCATCAGGAAGCTACTTAAATACACTCAAACAACTAGCAACAAAATAGTTGAAACCGGTCAGCCGATTTTTGAATTTTTTTTCTATCTTCCTCATTCTTGCTATCTTGAAACTGATTTTTGTCGGCATAGAAAGTGTATTAAATTAGTTGCTCATCAGGAAAATACTCAAATACACTCCAAGTATCAGCAACAAAATAGTTGAAACCGGTCGGCCGATTTTTGAATTTTTTTTTCATCTTCCTCATTCTTGCTATCTTGAAAGTGGGTTTTCCTGGTAATAAAGAGTCTTTGAAATTTGTTGCTCATCAGGAGGCTACTCAAATACACTCAAACAACTAGCAACAAAATAGTTGAAACCGGTCAGTTGATTTTTGAATTTTTTTCCATCCTCCTCATTCTTGCTATCTTGAAACTGATTTCTTTCGGCATAGAAAGTGTATTAAATTTGTTGCTCATCAGGAGACTACTTAAATACACTCTAAGAACCAGCAACAAAATAGTTGAAACCGGTCGGCCGATTTTTGAATTTTTTTTTCATCTTCCTCATTCTTGCTATCTTGAAAGTGGGTTTTCCCGGTAATAAAGAGTCTTTGAAATTTGTTGCTCATCAGGAGGCTACTCAAATACACTCAAACAACTAGCAACAAAATAGTTGAAACCGGTCAGCCGATTTTTGAATTTTTTTTCCATCCTCCTCATTCTTGCTGTCTTGAAACTGATTTCTTTCGGCATAGAAAGTGTATTAAATTTGTTGCTCATCAGGAGACTACTTAAATACACTCTAAGAACCAGCAACAAAATAGTTGAAACCGGTCCGCCGATTTTTGAATTTTTTTTTCATCTTCCTCATTCTTGCTATCTTGAAACTGGTTTTTCCTGGTAAAAAAGCGTCTTTGAAATTTGTTGCTCATCAGGAAGCTACTTAAATACACTCAAACAACTAGCAACAAAATAGTTGAAACCGGTCAGCCGATTTTTGAATTTTTTTTTCATCTTTCTCATTCTTGCTATCTTGAAACTGATTTTTGTCGGCATAGAAAGTGTATTAAATTAGTTGCTCATCAGGAAAATACTCAAATACACTCCAAGTATCAGCAACAAAATAGTTGAAACCGGTCGGCCGATTTTTGATTTTTTTTTCATCTTCCTCATTCTTGCTATCTTGAAAGTGGGTTTTCCCGGTAATAAAGAGTCTTTGAAATTTGTTGCTCATCAGGAGGCTACTCAAATACACTCTAAGAACCAGCAACAAAATAGTTGAAACCGGTCCGCCGATTTTGAATTTTTTTTCATCTTCCTCATTCTTGCTATCTTGAAACTGGTTTTTCCTGGTAAAAAAGAGTCTGAAATTTGTTGCTCATCAGGAAGCTACTTAAATACACTCAAACAACTAGCAACAAAATAGTTGAAACCGGTCAGCCGATTTTTGAATTTTTTTTTCATCTTCCTCATTCTTGCTATCTTGAAACTGATTTTTGTCGGCATAGAAAGTGTATTAAATTAGTTGCTCATCAGGAAAATACTCAAATACACTCCAAGTATCAGCAACAAAATAGTTGAAACCGGTCGGCCGATTTTTGATTTTTTTTTCATCTTCCTCATTCTTGCTATCTTGAAACTGATTTTTGTCGGCATAGAAAGTGTATTAAATTAGTTGCTCATCAGGAAAATACTCAAATACACTCCAAGTATCAGCAACAAAATAGTTGAAACCGGTCGGCCGATTTTTGATTTTTTTTCTTCTTCCTCATTCTTGCTATCTTGAAAGTGGGTTTTCCTGGTAATAAAGAGTCTTTGAAATTTGTTGCTCATCAGGAGACTACTTAAATACACTCTAAGAACCAGCAACAAAATAGTTGAAACCGGTCGGCCGATTTTTGAATTTTTTTTTCATCTTCCTCATTCTTGCTATCTTGAAACTGATTTTTGTCGGCATAGAAAGTGTATTAAATTAGTTGCTCATCAGGAAAATACTCAAATACACTCCAAGTATCAGCAACAAAATAGTTGAAACCGGCCAGCCGATTTTTGAATTTTTTTTTCATCTTCCTCATTCTTGCTATCTTGAAACTGATTTTTGTCGGCATAGAAAGTGTATTAAATTAGTTGCTCATCAGGAAAATACTCAAATACACTCCAAGTATCAGCAACAAAATAGTTGAAACCGGTCAGCCGATTTTTGAATTTTTTTTTCATCTTCCTCATTCTTGCTATCTTGAAACTGGTTTTTCCTGGTAAAAAAGAGTCTTTGAAATTTGTTGCTCATCAGGAGGCTACTCAAATACACTCAAACAACTAGCAACAAAAAAGTTGAAACCGGTCAGCCGATTTTTGAATTTTTTTTCCATCCTCCTCATTCTTGCTATCTTGAAACTGATTTCTTTCGGCATAGAAAGAGTATTAAATTTGTTGCTCATCAGGAGAGTACTTAAATACACTCTAAGAACCAGCAACAAAATAGTTGAAACCGGTCGGCCGATTTTTGAATTTTTTTTTCATCTTCCTCATTCTTGCTATCTTGAAAGTGAGTTTTCCTGGTAATAAAGAGTCTTTGAAATTTGTTGCTCATCAGGAGGCTACTCAAATACACTCAAACAACTAGCAACAAAATAGTTGAAACCGGTCAGCCGATTTTTGAATTTTTTTTCCATCCTCCTCATTCTTGCTATCTTGAAACTGATTTCTTTCGGCATAGAAAGTGTATTAAATTTGTTGCTCATCAGGAGACTACTTAAATACACTCTAAGAACCAGCAACAAAATAGTTGAAACCGGTCGGCCGATTTTTGAATTTTTTTTTCATCTTCCTCATTCTTGCTATCTTGAAAGTGGGTTTTCCTGGTAATAAAGAGTCTTTGAAATTTGTTGCTCATCAGGAGGCTACTCAAATACACTCAAACAACTAGCAACAAAATAGTTGAAACCGGTCAGCCGATTTTTGAATTTTTTTTCTATCTTCCTCATTCTTGCTATCTTGAAACTGATTTTTGTCGGCATAGAAAGTGTATTAAATTAGTTGCTCATCAGGAAAATACTCAAATACACTCCAAGTATCAGCAACAAAATAGTTGAAACTGGTCGGCCGATTTTTGAATTTTTTTTTCATCTTCCTCATTCTTGCTATCTTGAAAGTGGGTTTTCCTGGTAATAAAGAGTCTTTGAAATTTGTTGCTCATCAGGAAGCTACTCAAATACACTCAAACAACTAAAACTCAAACAAAAATCGGCTGACCGGTTTCAACTATTTTGTTGCTAGTTGTTTGAGTGTATTTGAGTAGCCTCCTGATGAGCAACAAATTTCAAAGACTCTTCATTATCAGGGAAAACAAGTTTCAAGATAGCAAGAATGAGGAAGATGAAAAAAAAATTCAAAAATCGGCTGACCGGTTTCAACTATTTTGTTGCTAGTTGTTTGAGTGTATTTGAGTAGCCTCCTGATGAGCAACAAATTTCAAAGACTCTTTATTACCAGGAAAACCCACTTTCAAGATAGCAAGAATGAGGAAGATGAAAAAAAAAAATCAAAAATCGGCCGACCGGTTTCAACTATTTTGTTGCTGATACTTGGAGTGTATTTGAGTATTTTCCTGATGAGCAACTAATTTAATACACTTTCTATGCCGACAAAAATCAGTTTCAAGATAGCAAGAATGAGGAAGATGAAAAAAAAAATCAAAAATCGGCCGACCGGTTTCAACTATTTTGTTGCTGATACTTGGAGTGTATTTGAGTATTTTCCTGATGAGCAACTAATTTAATACACTTTCTATGCCGACAAAAATCAGTTTCAAGATAGCAAGAATGAGGAAGATGAAAAAAAAATTCAAAAATTGGCTGACCGGTTTCAACTATTTTGTTGCTAGTTGTTTGAGTGTATTTAAGTAGTCTCCTGATGAGCAACAAATTTAATACACTTTCTATGCCGAATGAAATCAGTTTCAAGATAGCAAGAATGAGGAGGATGGAAAAAAATTCAAAAATCGGCTGACCGGTTTCAACTATTTTGTTGCTAGTAGTTTGAGTGTATTTGAGTAGCCTCCTGATGAGCAACAAATTTCAAAGACTCTTTATTACCAGGAAAACCCACTTTCAAGATAGCAAGAATGAGGAAGATGAAAAAAAAATTCAAAAATCGGCCGACCGGTTTCAACTATTTTGTTGCTGATACTTGGAGTGTATTTGAGTATTTTCCTGATGAGCAACTAATTTAATACACTTTCTATGCCGACAAAAGTCAGTTTCAAGTTAGCAAGAATGAGGAAGATAGAAAAAAAATTCAAAAATCGGCTGACCGGTTTCAACTATTTTGTTGCTAGTTGTTTGAGTGTATTTAAGTAGCTTCCTGATGAGCAACAAATTTCAAAGACGCTTTTTTACCAGGAAAAACCAGTTTCAAGATAGCAAGAATGAGGAAGATGAAAAAAAAATTTAAAAATCGGCGGACCGGTTTCAACTATTTTGTTGCTGGTTCTTAGAGTGTATTTAAGTAGTCTCCTGATGAGCAACAAATTTAATACACTTTCTATGCCGAAAGAAATCAGTTTCAAGATAGCAAGAATGAGGAGGATGGAAAAAAATTCAAAAATCGGCTGACCGGTTTCAACTATTTTGTTGCTAGTTGTTTGAGTGTATTTGAGTAGCCTCCTGATGAGCAACAAATTTCAAAGACTCTTTATTACCAGGAAAACCCACTTTCAAGATAGCAAGAATGAGGAAGATGAAAAAAAAATTCAAAAATCAGCCGACCGGTTTCAACTATTTTGTTGCTGATACTTGGAGTGTATTTGAGTATTTTCCTGATGAGCAACTAATTTAATATACTTTCTATGCCGACAAAAATCAGTTTCAAGATAGCAAGAATGAGGAAGATAGAAAAAAAATTCAAAAATCGGCTGACCGGTTTCAACTATTTTGTTGCTAGTTGTTTGAGTGTATTTAAGTAGCTTCCTGATGAGCAACAAATTTCAAAGACTCTTTATTACCAGGAAAACCCACTTTCAAGATAGCAAGAATGAGGAAGATGAAAAAAAAATTCAAAAATCGGCCGACCGGTTTCAACTATTTTGTTGCTGGTTCTTAGAGTGTATTTAAGTAGTCTCCTGATGAGCAACAAATTTAATACACTTTCTATGCCGAAAGAAATCAGTTTCAAGATAGCAAGAATGAGGAGGATGGAAAAAAATTCAAAAATCAACTGACCGGTTTCAACTATTTTGTTGCTAGTTGTTTGAGTGTATTTGAGTAGCCTCCTGATGAGCAACAAATTTCAAAGACTCTTTATTACCAGGAAAACCCACTTTCAAGATAGCAAGAATGAGGAAGATGAAAAAAAAATTCAAAAATCGGCCGACCGGTTTCAACTATTTTGTTGCTGATACTTGGAGTGTATTTGAGTATTTTCCTGATGAGCAACTAATTTAATACACTTTCTATGCCGACAAAAATCAGTTTCAAGATAGCAAGAATGAGGAAGATAGAAAAAAAATTCAAAAATCGGCTGACCGGTTTCAACTATTTTGTTGCTAGTTGTTTGAGTGTATTTAAGTAGCTTCCTGATGAGCAACAAATTTCAAAGACGCTTTTTTACCAGGAAAAACCAGTTTCAAGATAGCAAGAATGAGGAAGATGAAAAAAAAATTCAAAAATCGGCGGACCGGTTTCAACTATTTTGTTGCTGGTTCTTAGAGTGTATTTAAGTAGTCTCCTGATGAGCAACAAATTTAATACACTTTCTATGCCGAAAGAAATCAGTTTCAAGATAGCAAGAATGAGGAGGATGGAAAAAAATTCAAAAATCGGCTGACCGGTTTCAACTATTTTGTTGCTAGTTGTTTGAGTGTATTTGAGTAGCCTCCTGATGAGCAACAAATTTCAAAGACTCTTTATTACCAGGAAAACCCACTTTCAAGATAGCAAGAATGAAGAAGATGAAAAAAAAATTCAAAAATCGGCCGACCGGTTTCAACTATTTTGTTGCTGATACTTGGAGTGTATTTGAGTATTTTCCTGATGAGCAACTAATTTAATACACTTTCTATGCCGACAAAAATCAGTTTCAAGATAGCAAGAATGAGGAAGATAGAAAAAAAATTCAAAAATCGGCTGACCGGTTTCAACTATTTTGTTGCTAGTTGTTTGAGTGTATTTAAGTAGCTTCCTGATGAGCAACAAATTTCAAAGACTCTTTATTACCAGGAAAACCCACTTTCAAGATAGCAAGAATGAGGAAGATGAAAAAAAAATTCAAAAATCGGCGGACCGGTTTCAACTATTTTGTTGCTGGTTCTTAGAGTGTATTTAAGTAGTCTCCTGATGAGCAACAAATTTCAAAGACTCTTTATTACCAGGAAAACCCACTTTCAAGATAGCAAGAATGAGGAAGATGAAAAAAAAATTCAAAAATCGGCTGACCGGTTTCAACTATTTTGTTGCTAGTTGTTTGAGTGTATTTGAGTAGCCTCCTGATGAGCAACAAATGTCAAAGACTCTTTATTACCAGGAAAACCCACTTTCAAGATAGCAAGAATGAGGAAGATGAAAAAAAAATTCAAAAATCGGCCGACCGGTTTCAACTATTTTGTTGCTGATACTTGGAGTGTATTTGAGTATTTTCCTGATGAGCAACTAATTTAATACACTTTCTATGCCGACAAAAATCAGTTTCAAGATAGCAAGAATGAGGAAGATGAAAAAAAAATTCAAAAATCGGCTGACCGGTTTCAACTATTTTGTTGCTGGTTCTTAGAGTGTATTTAAGTAGTCTCCTGATGAGCAACAAATTTAATACACTTTCTATGCCGAAAGAAATCAGTTTCAAGATAGCAAGAATGAGGAGGATGGAAAAAAAATTCAAAAATCGGCTGACCGGTTTCAACTATTTTGTTGCTAGTTGTTTGAGTGTATTTGAGTAGCCTCCTGATGAGCAACAAATTTCAAAGACTCTTTATTACCAGGAAAACCCACTTTCAAGATAGCAAGAATGAGGAAGATGAAAAAAAAATTCAAAAATCGGCCGACCGGTTTCAACTATTCTGTTGCTGGTTCTTAGAGTGTATTTAAGTAGTCTCCTGATGAGCAACAAATTTAATACACTTTCTATGCCGCAAGAAATCAGTTTCAAGATAGCAAGAATGAGGAGGATGGAAAAAAAATTCAAAAATCGGCTGACCGGTTTCAACTATTTTGTTGCTAGTTGTTTGAGTGTATTTGAGTAGCCTCCTGATGAGCAACAAATTTCAAAGACTCTTTTTTACCGGGAAAACCCACTTTCAAGATAGCAAGAATGAGGAAGATGAAAAAAAAATTCAAAAATCGGCCGACCGGTTTCAACTATTTTGTTGCTGATACTTGGAGTGTATTTGAGTATTTTCCTGATGAGCAACTAATTTAATACACTTTCTATGCCGACAAAAATCAGTTTCAAGATAGCAAGAATGAGGAAGATGAAAAAAAAATTCAAATATCGGCTGACCGGTTTCAACTATTTTGTTGCTAGTTGTTTGAGTGTATTTGAGTAGCCTCCTGATGAGCAACAAAATTCAAAGACTCTTTAATGCCAGGAAAAACCAGTTTCAAGATAGCAAGAACAGAAAAATTAAAAAAAACAATTATTAAAAAAATTTTTGCGATATCTTAGATATAGCAACAAAATAGTAACTAAATTTTCTATAAAGATGAACGGAAAAGAATATAATTCATTAAGTTACCTTGCTATCGTGATATCACGATAGCATAATTCACGATTTCTAGGGATTGGCACGAGCAACAAAATCGTCGTTTTGGCAACTAATTAGCAACTATTTAGCTACAAATTGATGTATTTGTTTTTTGCAATTTTGCTGATTTCACCATGCTAGCCTGATAGGGCTTAAAAATACAGTAAACCACAAAGTTAAATACAGTGCTTTTACAGTAAATAACAGTAAAATACACCATAATGTAATCAAATTATATATTTTAAATAAAATTATTATTAACCTCTATCCGTTTCACTCATAGAAGAGATAGAGAAAAAATTTATGATCAAAACGATGTTCGTTTAAATTTTTTTTTCTTCTTCGATTTCTTTTAAAGATGATTGTACATAAGTGATTCACATACTATTATTTTAAAGAAATGAAGCAAGAAACACACAGATTTTGCACTGATGTTTATTCACAATGTTAAGTAAATTTGCCCTCAATTTCGTAGCATGGACTACAAAAAGATATGTTTAGATCGTTATTTGAAAAGTTATTTAAAATTCATCTTAAATACAAATGAATAAATACTTGTAACAAATTTATTATAAGTAAGGAGGCCCCTATACCTACATTAATATTGCGCAATATTACGTATTGTATAATATTATTGACCGTTTAGAGTTAATATTGAAGATTTCATAATGATTAAACTTGCACTGTGTAGGTTTAATATTGCACAATATTTGAATATCGCATAATATTGCACTTCAGAACTTAATTGGAACGGTCGTGGTCGGTCAGTCGCGGTGTTTAATGTATGGTCGTGTCGTAAATTTAAGCAAAATGCGGAGCAAGAAATTTTCGTCATTCCGCGGTAATTTTATACATCTTGTTAATTAAATCGTTCTTTACTAGAATGGACCAAAATTTCAACCACTGGCCGAAATACGACACTCGGTCGAAATTGAACATGTGGCCGAAATACGTCATTCCGCCAAATTTCGACATTCGATCAAAATTTAACTTTCGGCCGAAACTCAACATTCGGCCGAAATTCGACATTTAGGCCAATTCACTAATCAATATAACTGTTGATCGAAACAAAACCAATCAATAAAAGATGAAGAACGGGAGTTTTTACTTGAGTGTATAGAATTGTATAGATTTATTTAACAAAATCACCAGCATGGTTGACACCAAAACTTCGTCGTCAGATATGTTACTCGCACGAAAATATTGATCAGACTGGTTTGTCAATGTTATTGAGTGAATTTATTGAACGTCTAGAAACAAAGGGGTATTCAATATTATTGCACAATAAAAGTGTTGCGCAATATTATTGTATGTCTGTGGGGCACCTAAGAGTTACTTATTAAAAACGTGTACATTTAAATCGATAATTTTTATTTCTGTATTCGATCATTTTTGGTCTGTGGTTAATCAGATACGCGAGCAGTACTATTCGCGTCTTGCGTCCCATGAAGTATGAAATTTGTGTCTGAAATCTGAATTAATTTCACTCAAAAAATAGAAGATTAATTGATCATTTGATGGGCATGATCATGTGTCACAGGTATCAAGTTATATTTTACGGACAATAGACTTGACAGATATATCTAAAAGGAAAATGAATACATAGGATGTATCGTTTTTATTGTATTCTGTATTTTTTAATACAGTATACAGTTAAAACGGAAAAAACAGCTAAACTACAGTGAATCTACTGTAATTACAGTGAACCTGGTAACACTGCTAGGGATGAATCATCGATGTTTTTTAAACATCGATATATCGTTCATAAACATCGATGTTGAAGCCCTACACATCGACGATACAGCGTTCTTCGTGCGCGATGATTTATGAACGATGTTTTACCATAGTACCCACAAATTATAAAGTATTATGTACTAGCACCATCTTCCGCCCCTTCGCCCGTCGGACGTCCGTGATCAACACACATAAACACAAGAGTAGATTTCTCGGTGTTTTTTTTTTCAGCTCTGTGTCTCTCTCGGTGTTTGTTTTACTATCTCTTATGAGATAGTTTCAAAGTATTTAAAAAAGTGAAGTAAGTAAAAAATCTATAGTTGGTGCTAACTTGAGGGTCAACTTTTGAAAATTAAAAAAAGTTATTGCAACGGCACGTATTATTCAAATATGTTGCTTAACTTCAAACAGAGGTAAATCCATAATATGAAATATTTGACATATTGGTATGAGACGTAAAAGTTGAAAAAATTACGTGATATGACTTTTGAATTATATTTGTCGTTTTTTTTTGTTTTCAGTATATAAAGAGGTATCTCCGACTTGTTTGATATGAAAGTCAATGTAAAAGCAGTCACAATAGGCCTTTTCATCACAAAAATTTTTTGTGCGCATGCGTCAGAATCAGCCATCTTTTTCGTACTGTTTTTTGTAAACAACCATGCTAAATTGTCCGCTATCCGTGTATCAAAAATTAAAATATAAATCAAAGTTGATTAATTGTAAAAAAAGTGAAAAAAAAAAAGTAGTAAGTCAAAATAATCGGAAAAAAAATCTTGTACTCCATTATAATTATGTTGTCTGTACGAAAAGGAACAACAAAACGGTGTTGTTATGGAGTATGTAAAAGTGATACACGATACAAATCATTTAAAACCAATAGATTCTATTTTATAAATTTTCCAAAGCCTTGTCTTGAATATCGAAAAAAAATAATCAAATCATCAAGCAAATTACACATTAAAGCATGTGTAAAATGTGCGAAATGTGAGTTATGGGTGAAAAAATGTGGCAGAAGTGACCGAGGTTTTAGATCTATTGATAATGTTACTAAGGATACTTATATTTGCTCACTACATTTTCTTGGAGAAAGTGGTCCAACTGAACAAAACCCTGATCCTTTAAGCTATCAAGAGTTTCAACATATTGATAAATCAATAAATAAGGTTTTTTGTTTTTCAAACAAATCAAATAATAATCAATTAATTGAAAAGGTGGCTAAAATCAATTTTAGCCACCTTTTCAATTGTTCACAATTATGAGCTTCAACTGAATCATAAATAAGTGAAGCACCATCGATGGTTTTTTCCAATAATTTATTTCTTTGTGGAGATAATAGTCCTTGTCCAGCCATTGTTGATTAAAACAGTACGAATTTTTTGAATTACCGCCGTTTCAACATGGCGGCTACGCATGCGCTCATCTGATGATGAAAAGGCCTATAGGTATCAGTTTTTTCGGGAAAATTAAAAAAAAAATTAAATACTTAAATACTATTACGGACTTCCTAAATCTAATAACTCATTGTAGAAAAAAATTGTTTATAATTATGTATAGAATTATTTTAAGTGAGATTTGAACATTAATTACGCTCTCCTGTAAACCTTAGTTTTCGACATGTCTCTTTACACGTAGGAACCGTCCGCGTCTGTTTGTATTTCCAGGTTTGGGTGTTTATTAAATCTATTCCAGTATTTATGTATGTATTTCTAGGCTCAGTGAATTTGGCCCCACTTTTTTTGATTTTCAGGTTTTTGATATTTTTAATTATTTGTTCGTCGTTCGTTCTTTAATGTTCGATTGTAAAAATTGTTTGTTCGTCTTTTATTTATTTATAATTAATTAAACAAATGATCACCCTTAAGTTGGCCCCCCTTACAAGATATCTTTATTTTTATCACTTAGATTAATTAATTTTGATTAATTATTGTTTGTTCGACGACTATTGGTGATTGTTCGATCATAAAAACAATTAAATTCCCAATTATTATTTATTTTATATCTAATATGCAAACCATTACCTCACGCCTACATTGCGCATGCGCCAGCAGTCTAATGGCGACTGAGCGATGCGTAGTGCATGTCATGTAAAAAAATGACATTATAAATAATGCTCCATTTCGAATATCATCAAATTATACGATTTGAATGAAGTATTTATTCAACAGTGTGAGTACCTCGATTAAATATAAAGGTATTTAATTCTTATTAGGAAATATTGTAGGTAGTTCCGATAGTGGTAAATTTAACACGATACATAAAAAAAATCTGCACATTTTTTGAGGTTAACTAATATATACATCTTTAATATACACATCTAATATATACATCTTTAACAGAATTATAAATAGGCCTATCATTTTAGCAAAGAAACAAATTAAAAACAGTTGTATGATATACACACCCACACACATATGTACATATATAAGAAATTCATATTTAATTAGAGTAATTACTCTTTTTGTTTACTCAACAAACAGCTTTATGTGGCTTTATGAGTTAAGTACATATATTGGACGTAATGCATGTAAATGGACTATATAGACATTAGATGTTTTTCGATGATTATTAATAAGTACATAATTTATTAATAATGATTCTTTTACAACTAAACATTCGAAATGGAGCATTATTTATAATGTCATTTTTTTACATGACATGCACTACGCATCGCTCAGTCGCCATTAGACTGCTGGCGCATGCGCAATGTAGGCGTGAGGTAATGGTTTGCATATTAGATATAAAATAAATAATAATTGGGAATTTAATTGTTTTTATGATCGAACAATCACCAATAGTCGTCGAACAAACGATAATTAATCAAAATTAATTAATCTAAGTGATAAAAATAAAGATATCTAGTAAGGGGGGCCAACTTAAGGGTGATCATTTGTTTAATTAATTATAAATAAATAAAAGACGAACAAACAATTTTTACAATCGAACGTTAAAGAACGAACGACGAACAAATAATTAAAAATATCAAAAATCTGAAAATCAAAAAAAGTGGGGCCAAATTCACTGAGCCGTATTTCTATGTATTAGTATCGTCGCCTAATGAAAATGCAATCACCTCTGTGGTCTAGTGCAGTCTGGCGCAAGCAAGGAACTTATCCATACTAATATTATAAATGCGAAAGTAACTCTGTCTATCTGTCTGTCTGTCTGTATGTCTGTTACGCTTTCACTGCCAAATCACTGAACCGATTTGGATAAAATTTGGTACAAATATAGTTTGAGACCCAAGAAAGGACATAGAATAGTTTTTATCCCAGAAATCCTACGGGAACGGGAACTATGCGAGTTTTTATTTTAGAATTATTTCCACGCGAACGAAGTCGCGGGCACAGCTAGTATAAGATAACTGGAATTACTACGAAGCAATATTTGAAAAATAAAAATGTACTTTATTTCGTTCCTAATAAAGTTGATATTTGTTTCTTACATAACAGAGGGGAAAAACGTTCTGAACAAGACAACGACATGAGTGGATGTTGTCCCTTTCTTGCAATTGCCAGTGTAAATAAAACTTTCGGATGGTAAATTTTTATATATTCGTTAATCGTTAAATCCTTTTTATTCATACACGTCGATAGATACATTAGCATAACATGTATTGTAATTAACATAATGAGTTCTAAAATGTGCTTATTTTATTTATTACGTAATTACTTATGCAATGCAAAAACTGTTTCTCAAATTAGTAGAATTACTTAGTAGTAATTTGCAAACTACGCATGCCCACACTTATATATGGCGATTGGCATTGATATAAAATACCCAAGATACACAGTTCCGAACAAAACTGACACTCAAAACTGTCGCTAATTCAGTCTAAAAAGTTTATAGCTATGGTACAAACGTGTTTTTGCATATTCAACCTTAAACGCAAGATTTAAAGTCATTTTTAAAAAACAGTGTACAAAAAGCAATAAAATTTTTGACTTAAGTTAGCCGGTAGGACAAGGCACATGTGGAGTCGAATATAAATATTTTTAAGCATTGAGGTAGTATTTTAAGGGTTTGTAAAATTTACATTAAAAAAAATCTTGTCGAAAATCTGTTTTTGCTTTGAGCATTTATATATCAATAAAACAAATAATGACCATTAAAATAATTTATTTATATTTCAAACGTTATAGGTTATTGGTTCTATTACACAGAACCTACACATATAGGCAAATTGTGGGTTTATAGCCATGTAGTATTTGACGCTTGATATTGATACATTTAGTTTGCATAGTCTAATAGATTTAGAATATACTGAAATAGGAAATTTACTGCAATGGTGACTATGACTACGTTATAAAGTTCATAGATTCTTACATGATAACAGACACGATTTTTTTTCAGACTTATTATGTAATGTATCGACAACATAGTAAGGAAACGCATTAATTTCCTAGAAATAAGTTTAGCTTTTCGTAGAATTCTCGTTTTGAATTAGATTTCAGTTTTTCTGTTTGTTTTTGCAGTATTATGTAAACGAACATTTGTTTAGTTATAGTATCTGCAGATGTACGAGCGAATACTGCCCATAGACATTTGAAACACAATAGGTTAGTTGCTAATGCGATGTCGGCTTCTGAAAATTTTATTGACCCTCGTATAAAAAATTCCAATAAAACAATTGGGAGCTAAAAATTGTGTTCAATGTTATTCGGAAGATCAAACTCGTTGATGATTTTGAAAAAATATACATCTTTTCAAATACTGAATAACTATCATTTAAAAAAAAAACTTTGGATTTTTGACCTTTTTTTAATTCAATAGTCTATGCTTAGGCATAGTTTTTTTCTTTGAAGTTAAAATACTTAAATTTAGTGGGAAGTTTCAGGCGGCCTGTAGGGTCAACCAGCTCACAGACTTTTTTAATATAGTTACATTAGTTGGTTACATAGGTGTGTTACATACACAGAAATCCTAATAGATACGTATATTTAGTTTGGAGTATAGTTTAGTACATATAATATTATTGCCAAAGGTAATTTTAGATTAGATATTTCCTGTTAATTATAAATTTCTTTTATAATTACGTTAGTTTTTTCGATAGGTGTGATACTAATAGGTATTTTTAGTTTGAGGTATAGTTAGTTATGATATTAGGTATAGAAAATTTAGAAGTTATAGGAAGTTCAGTTCTTACATTTTTCACTTACATTTTAATAACAAAAATGTCGTATATAAATAATTAAGATGAATATGTAAATATTATTTTTAACATACTAGCGGCTCACCCGGCAATGTAGAGATTTTTAATAAAATAAAGAAAGGTTAAATAAGTTCTAAAGTAAATATGCGCGATCAAAGCCACGGGTAACAGCTAGTATGCAAATAAAACAACTCGTACATATAAACAGTCACTTAAAATTTATACGAGACTAGCTGCAGATCTCTGCATTAGGATAAAAGTATTCTATGTGCTATTCCAGGTCATGTTATATCTGAGTCCAAATCCAAATTGGTGCAGGCATTTTTTACGTGATTGATTATTATCAAACATCCAAACATACAAACTTTAACATTTATAATATGTATAGTATAAGATATCCGCAATCAAAAACAACATTTTATTAAAAATAAATTATTAAATCAAAAAATAAACATTCTTAATGCAACCTGTGCCTTCCACTTAAGAAATCGTTATCAACAACACGTGTAAACAGAACAAAATTCGATGCTACTTATGATTTCCTATTGTTATATTAAAAGTTTCGTAATATATTTCCAAAGTTCATCGTAAGAATCACAATTATATGTTGTTATTTTATATTCGTACAAATAGAATAAAAAGAATCACCTAACTTGGTCCTCAAAATAAGTAATCAATATAATCAAACATTTTAAAATTGTCAAATTGATGTCCTCTTCTCTTTTGGCAGTTGGTTAATAACTATAAAAGGTATTCAAAATTATTAATGAAAAAATTAATCTTATTAAAAAAAAAAACTTATTAATGAAAAAAATCAACTCCACTAATAATAATAACAGGATCAATTTGTATTATTCGACTAAGTTAAAAGGAGGTTGTAATGCACTGTCCTTTTACTGAAAAAGTGACCATTGAAATTTTGTCGTATTATATTTGGAGCGTCGAGTACATTTTTAAGACAAATAAAATGAAAATCATACATTACACCCTATATTTAGTAATATGAACGACAAAAATAAATCGATAAACTCTTATACTTACCGAAAATACAATATCTTATATTTTTTTAACGTTCATGATGTTGTATTTTACAATTTATCAGAGAACAATTCTGTATTTTTGACGCGCGGACAGTGACGTAAGCGACGGCCTTCTATTTGAAGTGAGCGCACAATTTAAAATTGTGCACTCATTCTTAGAGGACGTTTTTGAGACACTGATTGTGTATCTTGGGTTTTTATATATCAATGGCGATTGGCGCTTTATTTAGTAGAAAGAGACACACTCCACTCATGTCGTGGTACTCTTCGGAACGACTTTGAAGCGCGTGTAAGCATTCCGGGTAGAATGTAACTTCCTTGGGCGCAAGTCATTTGGAAAAACCAAAATGTACGGGCATTGCCGTCTTTTTAATGGCTGTATATACCCCATATATATTACGAAGTACGTAAAAATCTAGATCTTCTACTAGCGTAAAGGCTCTTGAAATTAAACGGATTATCTCAGCGCCATGACCCATTAAACTACTACACTACTACTACACTACACTAAACTAGATGTCAATTATTATTTTATCTGTCGTTTCAGAAGTTCCAACATCCCGCCATTTTTTAAGTGATTTTATTGTATAACTATTGAGTTATATTTAACTTACAACGATCTTAAATATATTTTGTTCTTAAAACGTTAAAGTGTGTGAAGTATTAAAAGAAAAGTAAAATGAGTAACACAATTCGCTTAATATTTTGCATAAAACTAACCAACTTGTTGGGATTTTAATAATAATAGTCACTTTTAACTTGATATAACTCTATATTTACGCTTTTACAAAACACACGGAATACATTATAGGTACAACGAACGGGGCGCGACTGACCGGTGCATCTAAAGATTAACTGTAGATTATGTTATTATTATATTTGTTTCGCACACGATCTTCGTTCATTCTTCAACACCTCCCCTCGAAGTCATGAGCGAAACATCTAAACTCTCACTCACATCTATCATGCCTAGATTTTGTACGCATTCATCGTGCTTTGTCCTATTTAAACCTTTCGTTAAAATATCAGCGGGCATTCTTTCAGTGGACAAATATTTAAGACACACTACACCTCTCTCACACACATCTCTAATAAAGTGATGTCTCACATCGATATGTTTTGTGCGTAAGTGGTAGTTTTTAGTTTGTGCAAGTTTTATGGCACCCTGATTATCATTGAATAACGTCACACACTCACAATCCACATCGAGATTATGCAACACATCACGCAAATATATGGCTTCTTTTGTTGCTTCGGAGAGAGCCATATATTCGGCCTCCGTACTCGATAAAGCAATTGTTCGTTGCTTTCTCGCTTGTCAACTAATAGGGGCTCCAGCCAAGATAAATGCATATCCGGTGTACGATCTACGATTATCAATCATATTCGAACCCCAATCGGCATCAACCACACCAAACAAAGGTAAACCACTTCTTTCATACATTAAACCATAGTTTGACGTACCTTTCAAATATCTCAATACGCGCTTAGCTGCTTTCCAATGCTCAATATCGTAATTACTGTTAAACTGGCTAAGATAATTGACCACATAAACAATATCTGGTCTTGTGGACACAGCTAAATACATTAATGCACCAATCAAACTCTGATAAGGGTACATTTTCATTATATCATTCTTCATGCACTCAGGTTTATTCAATTTGACATTTACATCCATCGGAGTCATCGTAGGCTTGCATTCACTCATATTAAAACGCTCTAACACCTTTTCCACATACATTCTTTGATTTAGATACACTCTATCTTCTTTATCACGAATAAATTTAATACCTAAACAATTACTTATTTTGCCCATATCTTTCATCTCAAACGCACTAGATAACTGACTCTTCACATCATTCATCCACAACACATCGTTCGTTGCCAAAATAATATCATCAACATAAATTGCTATCAACATCATGCACTCACCATTTCGAGCAGCAAACAGACATGGATCTTGAGGTATAGCTTTAAAACCAATAATCATAAGCTTTCTTACCAGCTCCTTATGCCACTGCAATCCAGACTGACGTAATCCATACAAAGATTTTTTTAACAAACACACACTATTATCACACTCACTCAAGGCCCTCAACCACTTTTTAGCAGTTTGTATCATTTTTTTGTCATGAACTATCATCCTATGTGTTCCCATATTTTGGTTTGCGAGTAATCTGGACAAAACATCGCAAAGTTCATCTGGTACTTCCATATATACTTCTTCATCTAATGTACCATTTAAATAAGCAGTTACCACATCCATTTGATGAATATCAAGTCCATATTCAGCTGACAAAGCAGCTATGAGTCTTATTGATGATGCTCTCACAACGGGTGAAAAGGTTTCATGAAAATCCTCCCCTGGCCGTTGTGCACATCCTTTTGCGACAAGCCGTACCTTCTTTCCTATAGTCTTAGTACCAAACACAAATCGACTCCCAATAATCTTTTGATTTGGTGGTCTAGACACTATCTCCCATGTAACATTCTCGATTTGTGCTAGAAATTCATCTTCTAAAGCACGTTTCCACTCATCTACTTCACTGGTTTGTTCAATTTCTTTCCATGTCATAGGTTCAATTGTAGCTATTCCAGCTGTCTCTTCCCTCTTTGATTCGTTACCGTCTGACTCATTTTCACTGTCCGTCTGGCGATTTACAGAACTATCCTCTGTGCGTGGTCTTCCTATATAGCCTGAACGAAGTAATCTCGTTTTTCTTCTACCTCTCTTAGGTGGTTCTATTAAATTCTCCCACGAAATTGTGGAGGTTCTCTTTCTATTCGATATTCTTCTACCTCTATCGTCATTTGATTGTTTTTCAATTTCAAACATCTTCCTTGTCTTTATTCCTTCTTTACCTGGTCTTCTTGCTCTCAGAACAATGCGCTCTTCTTCTGAATTTTCTTTTTCTGTCTCATAGCTCACATTGGGTTCAAACAAATTAATTGTTATTCTGTCATTATTGTTTTCATTTTCATCTAGTATCTCTTTATATTCATGTCTAAATGCACTTTCTTTCATGAATTTCACATCACGTGTCACTACCATTTTTCTTGCTTTTGGATCATATACTCTGTAGGCCTTTGATTGCAAATCATACCCTATAAAAATTCCTAATTCAGTATTTGAATCAAATTTTCCTTTCTGTGCACCTTTATTCTTGTAGTATACTTTCGATCCAAACACATTCATGTACATCACAGAAGGCTTCTTACCTTTCCATATCTTAAAAGGAATGTCCCCATTTAGTGCAGAGGTTGGACATCTATTTCTTATATAATTTGCCGTTTGAATTGCCTCAGCCCAAAAAGAAGGTGGGCTTCCAGCTTGACGCATCATACAACGCGCCATCTCCACAAGAGTTCTATTTTTTCTTTCAGTAATGCCGTTTTGCTGTGGCGTATAGGGTGCTGTTAGTCTGCGTTTGATTCCTTCCTTCTTCAAATAATTATCAAAATCATTGTTCACGAATTCCCGACCATTGTCGGATTGTAAAGTCTTTATCTGCTTACCCGTGAACTTTTCAACATATGCTTTATATTCTTTAAAAGCTTTCAGTGCGTCACTTTTATTGATAAGAAAGAAAACTTCACACCATCTTGACTTATCATCGATAAAAGTGATAAAGTACCTTTTGCCACTGAATGATTGACATCTCATAGGACCACATATGTCCGTATGTACTATTTCCAACAATTCACTTGTACGGTTAATCTGGGCTTTGGGAAACGACGCACAAGCTTGTTTTTCACTAATGCAAATTTCACACTCTGACAATTTTTCACTGTCTTTAAGAGTCAAACCATGTACTAAGCTATTTTTAGCCATCGACTTCAAGTCACGTTTGTTTAGGTGCCCTAGGCGCTCATGCCACACATCGATAGGTTTTTTCACCAACTCAACATTGTGCGCACCATTTTCACTCATTCGTACATGGTACAGATTACCAATACGGTCGGCACGTATATGAATTGTGTCGTTTTTATCGATCACAATTGCATCGTTCTTTCTAAAACGAACTTCAAAACCCCGATCAGTAATTTTTGCTACTGATAATAAATTTGTTCGCAAGTCTGAGACATATAACACCTTTTCTATGTCTATCTGGCGATCTTCATTTCCCGTATTAACCGTCATACTGACCTTACCTTGACCAGTAATTTTTACGCTTTCATTATTGGCTAAATTTAGCTCTGAATCCAGCCGCGAAAACCCCTTAATCAGTTTCCTCTCATTGCACATATGGCCTGTACATCCACTATCGATACACCAAGCAGGGTATCTGCTGTCACCTAACATCACCTCTTCGGTGGTGGTCATCAAAATCGTTGATTTCCTTTCAATATTCCGTGTAGCATGTTGGGCGCTCTGCTTTTGTTTATTCACATTTTTAGCTTTGCATTCTTTAGCAAAATGTCCACGACCGCCACAACGATAACATTCTAATTTACTTCTATTATTGTGGCTTCGGTTTTCATATGAGTACTTTCTGTGGCAAGACTTAGGTATTTGACGCTTAGCGAACAAAGCGCCTTGATTATTCATTTTAGACTTACGACCTTCATAATCTTCCACAATTTTAACTTTTAAAACATCTGTTGATGGTAGGTCATCACGTGATTCCATTGCCGTCCGAAACATAGCAAAAGAATCCGGTAAACTATACAACAGTAAAATGGCGAGCAATTCGTCAATTACGATCAAGCCTATTTCTTTTAATTTATTCACGGCGTCAAAAAAATCAGCAATGTGTTTGCGAAGATCATCTTCTTCCTGCATACGCGTCAATACGAGCTTTTTTAATAGCGACGCTTTACGAGCAGGGCCACTGGACTCGTACATAGATTTTAATTTATCCCATATTGATTTCGACGTTTCCAAACCATCTAATGCAATTAATTCATTTGGACTTACGGCTAGCAAAATATCTGACTCGGCTTTGCCATCAAGCTTAAGCCATTCCTGGTACTTAGAAACCGAACGGTCCGGACGAGGCACTGCTCCAGACACATATTCCCACAAGTCATTTTTCTTCAAAATGGCTCGCATATGAATTTTCCAGGTATCATAATTTTCACCATTTTACAGACGTAGCCATCATTAATTAATATGTTATTTCTTCAATACTAATTATCATTAAACAAAATCGAAATCTTCATAAAACAAAGCAATCATCAAATCGAAACCCAGTAATACCTTCAAACATATTGCACGTAAACAAAAAAACACGATAACGGCAGGTATTGTCCGACTTAGCGAGATAAGATTCACTTTTATTTTAAACTGCACGCGTTAGTTAATATTATGAAATTATTGTTTTTTGGTTTAGTTTAAGACTTAAAACACTGCAAGTTTCACTAATAGTCACAGAATTATTACAGTTTACACTGGGCCCATAACCTGTTGGGATTTTAATAATAATAGTCACTTTTAACTTGATATAACACTATATTTAGGCTTTTACAAAACACACGGAATACATTATAGGTACAACGAACGGGGCGCGACTGACCGGTGCATCGGAAGATTAACTGTAGATTATGTTATTATTATATTTGTTTCGCACACGATCTTCGTTCATTCTTCAACACAACTAGGTGACACAAAGTGAATGTATTTATAATATTATTATATTTTGACATGACCTGGCAAACGTTATTTTGCCATAGAAATTACTTCTAATCTATATTTCAGTGGGGTACTTGAGAAGGGTGAGGGGGGGTTTAGTTGAGACAAAAACTATCCTTAGATGATAGATATCTACAAAATTTCATTGAAATCTGTTCAGTATTTTAGGAATCCATAGCGGACAAACCACATATAGCGGACAAACCATATAATAAAATCGTAGGAAAGTCAATCTTGGGGCGTGATCTACAATCGATAGCGAAGGCAAATATATAGTTTTTAGAATTTTTGTCTGTTTGTCTGTATGTATGTCCGGGGCAAACTCAAAAAGTACTGCATGTATTTACTTCAAATTTTGCATGAATATTACTAATAGGTCGGGTCAACATATAGGCTACATATTATCACGCTATCACCTACGGGGGAGGTGCTGTGCGGAGTAAGCGAAGTCCGCGCGGACGAAGTCGTGGGCAACAGCTAGTATATATATCAGATATATATTATGACATTATTATTATTTTTATTTTTAAGTATTATTATTAGGCAAGGCAAAAAATAAGACAAAAGTTTGACTGCAGATAATTAAATTATCAAAGAAACGGTAGCTAACTTGCCAAGGAAACTACGGGGCTTTGTGTAAAACATCAAAAGATCTGGAATTAAAAGCTGACCTGGATTCAAATGTAGAAAATCTAAAATGAATAAATATTATTCACAGCGAGGATGCTTTATTCAATTTATAGTGGAGATCTCATCTGCAAAATGTATTTTTATTTTTATGTGGTAGATTTTTCGTGCTTAAATACAGCGTATCTACCGAAAATCGAAACCATAGAAGCTTTAGATCATAATTCTTTGTACATAAATTGTTTGTACTAAGCATGTACTTTTACTGTAAGTTTCTGTACAACAAAGAGTTATATCATTTAATAATTAATTCAGAGAATCGGTTTAAATTTTCAGAAAGTCTAAGTTGAGCGGAATCCAATCGAATGCCATCAACCGCATTTCGATCAGTCCAGCCGTTCAAAAATTATGAGATGGTTATATACACACATACACACACATTCATACAAACGGACATACTGACGTTATCGTGAAAATAGCCGGAAAAGATTCCTAAGACCTTAAAACGTGGACACCTGGTGAAAACTCGATTTTCGAAAATCGGGAGTAAAATCAGTAACTTCCATATCTACATACATACGTAATGGGAACTTAAAAATATATTATCTTAGTGTTTGTAATCCAGTACACAGCACCACAACACAGCAACCACTTTATATAGACACTACACAACACAGCTGGTATTAAGTAGGTATTGAGTATACAGTATTACTTCAGTCTTTGAGTATATTATATATATGAGTATTGAGAACAGTATTGAGTATACTGACAAGTGAATTACGATGGTCTTCAAATAGTGAAATATGACTTTACAGATAATATAACATTATATCATTCGTAATGTAGGAAATTTATCAAAGTACGTATGTGACTAACTTCATCATGCCAAGATAGACGGTATTTTCAACGTGTGAAGATTTAATATGAAACAGATTTTGGTCGCCGGAGACCATAATATATGGTGGCTGAGCGAATGCGTACTGTATGGCTTAGTCCCTAGGGACCACGCAGAGGTGTACAAGTAGATAAAAATTTAAAAATCTATATTCTTACATATTCGGTATTAGAATAGAGTACTGAATACTCTCCTTTCATATGTACAATTTTTACCAGTCAACCTGTACATTTAAATATAAATTTTGGTGGTTAACAAAATATACTCCGATGCATATTTTTTTTAAATTTATTTATTTAAAACATATACAAGAATAAATATATGTTATGAAGGTGCTACAAAAACTCGCTTAAATTTTTCTGAGCACCAACGAGTCTTAGTGTACAGTTTATAATAATCTTTACACAACAAACGTATAATATGTACTTTGCTACACAAATCATAACTCTTAAAATATGCTAATAACGAGTAAAACATAAGTCGCTGGCGGATTTCACATTGTCACATTCACTGCGTTTAACAAAACATGATTTTATGATTTATGATCTGTACGCCTGCAGGTGATAATATACTAAGTTATTTAAGACAATGTTTCTACTAATTAAAAATAATATGTTCTGTACAGTGTGTAAACAACCTAAAATCTAAAGCTGACATTTATCTGACGCATATCACGCTTTAATGCATACTACATCAGGTCAACATAGTACTGCAGTAGTTTATATTTTATATTTTTAGTTAGGGTTTCTTTCAGTTTGTTTAGTAACTGATTTATTAGCTGTGGGATGAAATAGATTAATTTGCGTTTGCCATATTGATTGTTGTAATTGGGTAAGGATAATTTGGATTTTATCATGTTTCTAGTTCGTAATTGATTATGGTCATAATGCTTTTGTATTTTTAATTTATCGTCAAAAAAGTTTCTACCAGAAGTGTTTTATAAACTTTCTCGTGCACTGGAATAATTTTGCAGAATTTAAATAATTTTGAGTAGTCTTTTTCGAATTTTTTAAAAATATTTTTGGTACTATTTCCTTTAAAAATCTTAACTGTAGCGAATAAATTTTGTCTAAATGACTCTTGTAGGTCCTCCCATAACTAGATAAACCATATGCTATAGTTTATTCTACCAAGGACGTATATAACAATAATAAAATTTTGAACGGTATTTTCCACTTACATTATATATATTACAGAAAATTTTGCCAACAGACCTCGAAGTTTATCACACACATGATTGATGTGATGTTTCCAATTTAGGCGATTGTCAATGATAAGTCCTAGATAATTTTGCTTTTCCACTACGTCAATATTTTCACAGTCACAAGGAATTAACCTATTTTGTTTAACATTTTTATGAAGGCATTTGTGGTTATGAAGT
Organism: Apodemia mormo; assembly: GCA_036924255.1. Classification (NCBI taxonomy): domain Eukaryota; kingdom Metazoa; phylum Arthropoda; class Insecta; order Lepidoptera; family Riodinidae; genus Apodemia; species Apodemia mormo. Next base: position 15,243,643 of record JAUPFN010000024.1, on the reverse strand, counting down.
ATTAACCTAGGTTCATTGCAACTTTTGTTGTGGCTTGTGCTTATGTACTTCACTTTTGTTTTGTTGCTGTTTCATACAAGTCGCATATCATGTGACCATTGTACCAGAACGTTAAAGTTAGTTTGCAATTTAGCTAAAGCTTCTTCAGCGGTTTTACCAGCAGCTAACAAGCAGGTGTCATCTGCAAATTGATAAATATCACAACTCTTAATAAGTTCTGGGAAGCTATCAACATATGTTAGATAGTGTAAAGGAACCAACACCGATCCCTGTGCTGTACCCTGTGTAACTCGTATTGGGTCACTATCTTCTTCATTCACTCGTACAATAAATTGTCTGCCTTTCAAATAATCTTCACACCACTTTAATAAGTTACTTCTTATGCCATTGTCTTGTAGGGTATCCACCAACACATCGTGTCGAAGTGTGTCAAACGCCTTACTGTAGTCTATAAACACCACCACAACATGCATTTTTTCATCGAGGTGTTTATATATTGTGTCCGTAAAAGTTGATAGCAGCTGTGTGGTGTTTTTTTAGGTTGAAAACCGTATTGTTTCTTATTCAAATAGTTGCTCTTCTTGTAAAATTCGTGTATTTCTTTACTAATATATTTTTCAGCAATCTTATTAATTACTGGTTAAATTGTAATTGGTCAATAATTATCGTAGTTTGATCTACTTCCTTTTTTGAGGATTGGTCTTACTTTAAAACGCCTGGGTATTTGCCTTTCACGACACTGTGGTTAATTAACTTCGCAATGCACTCACTTATTGTAGCACTTATTCGCTTGATATCGACTGTTCGAATACAGTCAATACCAGGCGATTTCTTTTTTTTTAGTTATTTAATAATATTTTTAATATCCCACACGCTGTTCTAAAACGCATAGTTAAGTTTTGTGGCTTATTGTACGTATCTCTATTTAATAACCTTATAGGGCACTTAGATGTAATTTCTTGCACGCTGCAGCGTGTGTCAACATGTTGACAAAGTTTTCAGCAAAATTAGTAGCGATTTTTTTATTTGTTAGTTTTAGCTCCTTAAATGCGGATAGTATTACTTCGTCTACAGAATGTTTAATTTTACCTGTAGTACTATTTAATATATGCCATTAATGACGAGGATTGTTTTTATTAAGAGTGATTTCAGATTTAAGGTGTTGATTTGAACGTATTATATAAGGATATGTAATGTGAGTAAATGTTGAATGTTTCGCGTAAAGCGGGTATATCTCGTAAAGTTACTTTCTCGACGTATTTTCAAAGGCATCACACAGAAGCCTCGCTATTCCACCCACGAAAGTGAAACTACAACAATATTTAGCAACGGCATTCTGTGACTCAGAAAGTTCTAAAGGGTATAGTTAAGCAAAAATAAGCTTATAAATACTTTAACCTTGTAAAATTCAGCGATTCATTGTGTAAGATTAATTTTGTTAAATTAGATACACATATTAATACTGCCATTTTTTGAAAACTTACACGTTTGATGATCAGTGCCTATATGAAGGTTGTTTATATTAGTTAAATTGAACAATTTAACAGATCATCTATATCTATACATATAATAAAATCGTAGGAAAGTCAAAACTGTACATTGAATATTTTTTTTAAATAATACTTGGGGCGTGATCTAAAATCGATATCGAAGCCAAAAATATAGCTTTTAGAATTTTTGTCTGTTTGTCTGTATGTATGTCCGGGGTAAACTCAAAAAGTAGACTGCATGGATTTACTAAATTTTGCATGAATATTACTAACAGGTCGGGTCAATATATAGGCTACATATTATCACGCTATCACTTACGGGGGAGGTGCTGTGCGGAGTAAACGAAGTCCGCGCAGACGAAGTCGTGAGCAACAGCTAGTATTTTAATAAAATAGATTTTTCGAAACGTAAATATTTATAGAAAAAATGTATATATTAACAGACTACCAGAATACTACTTCAATGTACTAAAAAATAATTAATTGCTTTTTAGGATTACTTTCATTTTGACATATTTATTATTGCAATATATCCTTCTTCCTCTTTTTGTTTCTTTTTCACTCGTCAATGGCAAGTCGGATTTAGATAAAAATATATTATAAGTAGTATTTGTACTAACCAGACTGATCACAAAGACTTTATTTTATGCTAAATATACATCGTTACAAAACATTTTCAGCTGCCGGGTGCTAATTAGTAAGGCAACAAAGATGTTATAATATAAGCGCAGCAAAACTGAATTAAACGACTTCAGTTCCTTTGCAGTTTTGTGACCAATTTTCACTAATTTATATGAACATATCTTGGTGTTTGTTTAAAGTAATACTAAAATCGTTTATTATCTAAACATATAATAAAATCCTAAGAAAGTCAAAACTGTACATTCAATATTTTTTTAAAAGAATACTTGGGGCGTGATCTACAATCGATATCGAAGCCAAAAATATAGTTTTTAGAATTTTTGTCTGTTTGTCTGTTTATCTGTTTGTCTGTATGTATGTCCGAAGTAAACTCAAAAAGTACACTGCATGGATTTACTAAATTTTGCATGAATATTACTAACAGGTCGGGTCAACATATAGGCTACATATTATCACGCTATCACCTACGGGGGAGGTGCAGTGCGGAGTAAACGAAGTCCGCGCGGACGAAGTCGCTGGCAACAGCTAGTGTAATAAATATATTCATAAATATTCACGGGACAAATTACACTTACTGATCTAACCTCGAACTAAGCAAATAATTTGCTTGTATTTGGGTGTTAGTCAACGGTACTAATACATAGAAATACATATATAAATACTGGAATATATTTAATAATCACCCAAACCTGAAAAATGTTTGTACATTTTGCTCATCAGTCATCACACAAATGCTTGTCTCCAGCCCCGTCCATCGCGTAGTCAGGGTCGCTAACCACTCGACCAAAGGGGCTTCTTTTATCTATATAATATCTTTTATATATATAAATATCTTTATAACGTTTGAGTGAATTGTAGCATAGAAGAAACAAAGAAAATCCGTTTATTTGCTAAGATATTGTTAAGATATTATGTAAATGACTGCTATATAACCACCGCTTTGCTCGAGTGGTTAGCGAAACTAACCACGAATCAACGGGGCTTAGGTTCGATTCCTGATAGGGACAAACGTTTGTGTGGTGAGAGTAGATGTTTGTTTTTCTGGGTTTGGGTGCTTATTACGTACATAGCTGTATTTATATTTTTATTTCAAATCATGTAGTTCCTAACAAGATAAATATTCACTGCAGTGTATAAAATATTGTTCATTTTTTTTCCTCTAATTATTTTAAGTGTTAATTTAGCTTTGTGATATACTTTATTAGATATATTTAATACTAGCTGTGCCCGCGACTTCGATCGCGTGGAAAAAAATCTAAAATAAAAACCCGCATAGTTCCCGTTCCCGTGGGATTTCCGGGATAAGAACTATCCTATGTCCTTTCTTGGGTCTCAAAGTATATTTGTACCAAATTTTATCCAAATCGGTTCAGTGGTTTGGCCGTGAAAGCGTAACAGACAGACAGACAGACAGACAGACAGACAGACAGACAGATAGACAGACAGAGTTACTTTCGCATTTATAATATTAGTATGGATAGTATGGATGATAGATATATTTAAAAGTTGTACCTTGTCCTAGTCGTTTTTTTAATTACTTGTAATGTGGTTGTCTGGAAGAAATCGCTTTTCAGCGATAATACCGCCTTTAGTGTCAGATTGTTTACTTTAGATTGCTTACTACTTTAATCCTCAGGTTGTACAATAAAGAATATTATTAGTATTATTTATATATGTATCTGTATGTATTAGTATCGTTGACTAACACCAATAACACAAGCATAAAATTAATTAAAAAAATTTGCTTATTTTAGGGTTATATAATCAAATCAAAAAGGATTGTATTTATATTTTTTTATAAATATAATCATTTCATTATTATTTTTGCTAATGCCAATGATCAGACAGACAGACAGTGAGGTAATCCTATAAGGGTTCCGTTTTTTCCTCGTTAGCTACGGTACCCTAGAAATAGTAAAAGTCAGGGAAATACACAAAATAAGTAATGTATTATGCGCCACATGCCTCGCAAATTAAACGACTGATTCAAGAGTACCGCGGCGCGGGCGCAATGAGTCAGAGCAACGTACGGTTTACATTGCGTGCGTGAAATTTAGAAACAAATTTTACATTTCCAAAAAAAAGGATTGAAATCATGACTAGTACCTACTACGTACTAATGGTAGGCTCCCCGTGTTGGTCCCGGGCTCCTTTGAAGAATAGGCCAACTGCCGCTCTGCCAGGCAGGTCGTAAGAGGCGACTGAGTGGATTTGCGTCACTACCATCGTAACTACTAGGTGGTAGAGTTCTGCATTGTCTCGCCCGGGTCTGGTACCACCGCCTTACCTATTCCTGTCGCAATAGCGTTCGTGCTGGTCACTGTCGTGTTCCGGTTTGGAGGGTAATGTAGCCGTGGCATTAGACCTCGCCACAAGATAGCAACGCACCATTAACATCTTTGGTGTCTATAGGCGCTGGTTGACTCTTTCCATCAGGAGACCCATCTGCTTGTTTGCTATCTTATGATATAAAAAAAGTTTCTTAATTTTTACACGCTGTGTAAAAATACTACAAATAAGGGAATCTACTACTTTTGTTATTAAATTTTTAGTTTATTTATTTCGCTTTGATTATGTGAATCACACTATTCTAAAATCAAACCATCCAAAATGTACATATTATTAAGCTAACCATTTTGCGTCACGTGGCGTCGATCGCCGATTCTAGAGGTACGGAAGACCATCTTTCACTCGACAGTCACGCTAGGGTTGTCAACTTTGGCTTAAAAAAAGACTGTTAGTGACACTTGTATCTACTTCTTTGTTTAATTGCTGAGCATAAAATAGGAGGAAAAGAAATATAAACCAATAATAACTAAAATATTTTATTGTTATTGTTATACCTATTATAAATTTTCTGCCCAAAAAGTTCACAGACGCGTCTCTCAAGCGGGTGGCATTCGCGCTTGCACTATTTCGAACCATTCCGAGATATCGTGTCCATGAGAGGTGTCTATGTGTGCTCTGCTCGAGCGCCCTTTGTATGTAGATTGACTTTTGTATTTATTTGTTTTGTGGTCCAGCTGTTTCCTTAAAATAAAGTTTCAGAATGGTGCAGGTTAACATACTAGGATATGAAGTTAGCTGTTATAGACGGTGTGAAGTGTGTTGGGTATATATATATATATATATATATATATATATATATATATATATATATATATATATATATATATATATATATATATATCGACGTGTATGAATAAAAGGGATTTAAAAATTACCGAATATATAAAAATCTACCGTCAGATAGTTTTATTTACACAGGCAATTGCAAGAAAAGGACAACATCCACTCTTATCGTTGTCTTGCTCAGAACATTTTCCACCTTTATTAAGTAAGAAACAAATGTCAACTTTATTAGTAACAAAATAAAGTACATTTTTATTTTTCAAATATTGCTCCGTAATAATTATATTGCTCCGTAATAAATATACGATAACTAGATCGTGTATAAGTTTCTTGGTACCTACATATTATTAAGCTAACCATTTTGCGTCACATGGACGCCGACCGCAGATTCTAGAGATACGGAGGACCAACTTACTACTTTCACTCGGCGGCTACGCTAGGGTTGTCAACTTTCGCTTATACACAAAAAAAACTGTTAGTGACACTCGTATCTAGTTGCTTGTTTTATTGTTGTGAATTAAACAGGAAGAGTATCTTCACGCCCGTATCCCCGAAAGGGTAGGCAGAGGTACAACAAGTGCACCCACTATTAGCCGAAGATACTTTTTAAAAAAATATATTGATGAACAATATCATGTGGGGTATCGTTGAATAGGTATTTAAAAATAATTTTGGGTTTTATTCATCATTTTTCTTTTTAAATAATAGTTTAGGATATATAACGATTTAAAGTTAATTTTCCTATTTGTATTCACGTACTTTATACACAACTATATACCTACCTACTTCAGTATTTGTTATTCGGTATTCATTTCATTAATCAGTATTTATCATCAGTTAGACAATATTTTCAACCGACGAAAAAATGGAGGTTATCAGTTTGACATGTATGTATGTAATATTGTTGGAATTTGATAACATTTGAGTAGGTATGATGATATATTTAGGCGTCCAAGCACGTGTACTAAAATTGTATAAGTGTATGTATATTTGTATGTTTATCCAGGAATTTTTCGGGAAATAAAAGACATATCGAGATAATTATTTTTGATTTAAATTAAGTTATATTACAACTTAGGGAACTGTCTAAGTTTTATCAAAATCGCTTCAGTAGTTCTTACTCCGTGCAGGTCAGGGTTTCTTTGAAGAATAGGCCAATTGTCGTTCTAATGGGCAGGTCGTAAGAGGCGATTGATTGGCTATTTCCGTCACTACCATCGTGACTACTAGGTGTTAGATTTCTGCAACGTCTTGCCCGGATATTTAGAAAGAAAAAAGAAAGAAAATATTTATTTACAAGGATATGGGTGTTACAAGTTGTTAAAAATAAATTAAGTTACCGACATATTCTACCATTATATGGTGTGCAAATATTTAAAAAAAATATAATTGTATAATATTACATTTAAAACATTCTATCGATTATTTAGAATTACTACCGGATCGGAACGCGGCCACACACTGAGAAGATCCGGCGGAAGAAACTCAGCGGGCTGGCCTTTTTTCTATATTTTATGTACTTGTTATAAATGTACAATGATGATTTCATATTACAAAAGTTATTACAAGTTTCATATTTTGTGCAATTAAATTTTTTATAATTTACAAAATGTTCACTATTTACAAAATTTTACTAGGTACGTTGAAATTTTTTAAGGACAATTCAACAAACTTATATTTCTATCCATTAATACTTAATTTTATCGGCTAAAAATTCTTTAATATCATAATAAGTTTTATCTAACTGCAAATCAAACAACTTTTTGCGAAATTTATTTATAGGTAATGATTTAAGACTATCAGGAATATGATTGTATATAATAATAGACATACAATACACATTTTTTATAAAAATATTTAATTTTTGATTAGGCACATGTAATTTTTTACTATTCCTAAAATATGAGTTACTAGTGACTTCAGCATTTGTTTTAAATAACTTTTGGTGCTTTTTTACAAATACGCATACCTCTAAAATATACAAGCATGGTAAGGGAAGTACCTTAAGAGACTTGAAAAGTGGTTTACAGGAATGTAACTGATTAACACCATATATTGCTCGAATACATTTCTTTTGGACTCTAAAAATTCGTACCAATTCAACAGAATTTCCCCAAATAGGAATTCCATATTGTAAATTAGAAGAGACATATCTATGATATGCTAATAGGGAGGCTTTTACGTTGCCTACTTCTCTTAGTCTTCTCAAGACATAGACAAATCTGTCAATCGTATTACATAGAGATCAATGTGTGCTTTCCAATTACAATATTTGTCAACAATAATTCCTAAAAAGTTTGTAGTAGTACCACTGCCTTAACTATTTCTGCCACAATAGCGTCAATGATTATCATTGTCGTGTTCCGGTTAAGAGGGTAAGATAGCCGGTACACCTATGCATGTGGCATTGCCATCCCGTCACACGGATAGCAACACACCATTAACATCTTTGGTGTCTATAGGCGATGTTTTATCTTTCCATCTTTCATCGTCATAAACAATTAATACCTGTACCTTGTGATACGTTCAACTCCGAGCTCGTTTTTATGTTTTGTCGTAATATGTTTTTTATATCATAAGATAGCAAACAAGCAGATGGGTCTCCTGATGGAAAGAGTCAACCATCGCCTATATACATCAAAGGTGTTAATGGTGCGTTGCTATCTTGTGGCGAGGTCTAATGCTACATGCATAAGTTTACCGGCTACTTCACCGCCCAAACCGGAACACGACAGTGACAAGCACTGACGCTATTGCGGCAGGAATAGGTAAGGCGGTGGTACCAGAGTCCAGACCCAGGCGAGACAATGCATAACTCTACCACCTAGTATCCACGATGGTAGTGACTCGTATAGCCTTTCGGTCACCTTTTACGACCTGCATGGCAGAACGACAGTTTGCCTATTCTTCAAAGGAGCCCGGAACCAACACGGGGAGAACAAATACGTAGCCAAATATTCACCAAAATCACGTGAATATTTGGCGACGTATATTCGTGGCATCTCTAATGCTGCGGCCGCACTTGCGTCTATCGTCACAAAGCTTCGCTTGGTTATTTAATGAGCATTCAAACCAGAAATACAAACATACGTACTTTTCAAACAAATTATTGACCCTGCTTACAATCAAACCCAAGTTACGATAGTAGCCATTATATCATTATAATCTGTCTCCAAGCCCTGTTAATTAGTAGTTAGGGTCGCTACTTAAGCAAAAACGGGGCGGTTAGGGCATTAGTTACTTGATTTTATTAGGTACCTACCTATTTAATAGTGCGTTAATACTTTTACTTTACTTTTTTTACCTTTTTTTAACTTTCCACTAGGTAAATGAAAATTTTCAAAATTCGGAACGTCCTCGATTTCACCCAATTTTCTAAAATAGAGTATTTATCAGATCTTGAGTTTTTATATCATAAGAAGACGCTCTACTTTTAAGATACCGGTTTCATTCATAATTTTAAATAGGTAGGTACAACAGAGGTAGGTATCTAATAGTTTAGGATATAGGTACATATTATATGTATATAACGATTTAAATTTGTTTAAAACCATTTTCCTACTTATAACAAGTACCTACTTTATACGTATACTTTAATTAGTGTTTCATTATTCTGCCTTTACAACGGGGGGATTAATGCAAAATATAAATAAAAAAGGTAAATTGAATATAATATTATACAATGGAAGGGGAGCAATGAGAGTTATAAGGACGATAGAGTGACCAGTTCTTCGAAGGGACCAATTGGAAGACGGAGAATTGCCATAGGCTGTTTACCTATATAGAATTTGACGACAAAGCAATTAAAAACAATGTTCCTGGAGTGAAAGTCAGAATCAAAGCTAACCCAGCTCAAAGCATGCGTTGCTTTGAGCCGGGTTAGGTCTCTAGTGGGGCTAATAATAAATTGTTTAGACCACCATAAATTACTTAATAATCCCCACGATATTTACTCTCTGAATGAAATAACAAGATTGCGTAATTTACCATCTTATAATTTTAATATGGAAGTTAATGAATCCTAACTAAAAAGTGTAAAATAAAAAAAATATTGAAAACAAAAAACCCGACCGCATTTAATCTTTAGAAAAGGTTCATTGCCTGAAATGAAAGCTAAAAAGAAAGAAACAAGCCCAGTAGTTTAGAATCATGTTAAGTAATAATGAATAACTTCATCATTGAAATAGTTCTATAATCGAAGTACATACATGAATTTTAATTCATCACAGAACGATTAACAGTCGGGGCCCTTTGTGAAAATTTGATAGTTAAAAATTGAATGGGCCCCGGCTGTTAATCGTTCTGTGATGAATTAAAATTCATGAATTGTTTTATATGTATGTACATCATTGAAATAGTTCTATAACCGAAGTACATACATGAATTTTAATTCATCACAGAACGATTAACAGTCGGGGCCCTTTGTGAAAATTTGATAGCTAAAAATTGAATGGGCCCCGGCTGTTAATCGTTCTGTGATGAATTAAAATTCATGAATTGTTTTATATGTATGTACATCATTGAAATAGTTCTATAATCGAAGTACATACATGAATTTTAATTCATCATAGAACGATTAACAGTCGAGGCCCTTTGTGAAAATTTGATAGCTAAAAATTGAATGGGCCCCGGCTGTTAATCGTTCTGTGATGAATTAAAATTCATGAATTGTTTTATATGTATGTACATCGATTATAGAACTATTTCAATGGTGAAGTTATTCATTATTACTTAACATGATTCTAAACTACTGGGCTTGTTTCTTTCTTATTAGCTTTCATTTCAGGCAATGAACCTTTTCTAAAGATTAAACGCAGTCAGGTTTTTGTTATTAATAATTTTTTTATTTTAATATAACTTTTGTACCAGTTTAAAAGTACGGATTGAGTACAAAAACTAATCAGCTCTATTCCTCAAGAACCTACGTCTAATGCATAAATTGCATCAAAATCGGTTTATCCGTTTGGGAATGATCGTTGACGAAAAGTTTTAAAAAAATGTTTTTCCAACATAACTTCAAAATTTTTCAATCAATTATTTTTTGGTATTCTACGATATTTTAATAATAAAAAAGCTACGTCGAATGCCGTTTCAAAAATCAAAATCGAATTTAGCTTTCAAAAGTTACAGCTTTTCAAATATTAAAATTACGTTGTTTTTAGCAAACTGACTTAATATTTTTGAAATAACTTTCAGGCTAGTAAACCGATTGACTAAAAAATCTGATCTATTTTTCTCCTTTAAAAACTACATCAAATACCGTTAATTGGATCAACATCGGTTTAATTGTTTAAGACTTATCGATGACGAAAATTTTTGGAAAAATATTTTTTTTTTTATATATATTTTTTATAACAGATAACTATTAGTGACAAGCGTCGACGTTACTGCGACAGGAATAAGAATCATTTATTACACAAAAATTACAACACAGCAAAACTGCATAATTTAAAGCAAAAAACAAATACTAGTAGAATAATTGAATTTTAAAAATTATATTGACAAATTACCAAAAAACTACTGAATCGTTATGTATGAAAATTAGCCTGTTCCATAGGTTGGAATATACCTGATGTAACATAAATTGAATGACCTTGATATAGCTTTTAGTTCCCAAAAACTTCGCGTGCAACATACAAATATACATATACTTACGAAATTTAGTATACGCGTTTGAACACCGAAATAGATCATCATATTCAAATATTATCCAATTCTAATAATATTACATACATCCATGTCAAACTGATAACCACCTTTTTTTTTCGGTTGAAAATCTATATACATATAATAAAATTGTAAGAAAAGCAATGTATGTCCGGGGTAAACTCAAAAAGTACTGCATGGATTTACTTAAAATTTTGCATGAATATTACTAACAGGTCGGGTCAACATATAGGCTACATATTATCACGCTAATACCTACGGGGGAGGAGCAGTGCGGAGTAAACGAAGTCCGCGCGAACGAAGTCGCGGGCAACAGCTAGTACACAATAAAACTATAAGCACTAAAAGAAAACTACGCGTTGCTACTACATTCTAACAATAAGTACAAAGAAATAAATTAAAAAGTATTAAAGCCTTTTTAAAAATATGTTGAAATTCCACTGAAGTTGCTTATCAAATCAACGATAACTATGCTAAACACTTAATTTCGATTTGCCTCGAAGAAACCTCAATAACACTAGATTACTAAACCAGGGTCTTCATAATCAGAGCCAAATAAGCTCTTTAACTACGATGCGATACTTAGTAGGAGTGATAAGCCTAGGCTGTGCCTATTATGATTGGCAGTCATCATAGACAAAGTTAATATCATCGATAAGGGCTAAGATTTCACGCCACGTAACATACATTGTCCGGATTTTTCGGGGTTCGCCTGCAAGATTTACAGATTGTTTGTATCAAAGACTGTCTCGTAGTTATTTTATTCGGCCCAGAACACGACTTATTATTACTTATCGAAGTTTTGTCGAGGTTGTCTTCGAAAACAGCAACTTTTATCGAAAAAACTATTACTTTCACGACAGCAAAAATAAGTTTAATACAAACTCCGACACAATATGAAACTTATTTTAATATTTTTTTTTACATTCATATATTTATTTTAATATTTATTTTTACAGCTACCGAAACATTTTATGCAACTATCGAAATTATCCCATATCTCATAAACCAGGTGATCGATTTTGCTCAAACCAATTTTTGTTTGAGATTTTTCTTGAATTCTCTATTCGCTATTTTAACAGTTTTTATTCAAGGATTCAAAAGTTACAGGAAGAAGACTTGTTAACACTAAGCGAATATTTCACGAAACATTAACAAAATCAAAAAACTGTTTTAGAAATGTCCATATAATTTACAAATAACTCCAATTCAATGATATCCCACACGGCTATGCTCTTTTAAATTCTCTTTTCATCTCCCATCGTTAGTTACAAATACGGAGAGCTACTATTAATAATTTTATTTGTCAAAATTGTATTACATCATTTTGTAGCAGTTCATAAAATAAACATACTTTTCAAATTTTAACCACACAGTGTCTACAGCCCTAGACAAAATACTGAACCCTAAAAACTAAAACCAAATTTTAAATTTAAATTTTAGCAAAGGGGCAAAAACTACTTAATAACAGGCGCCATTGTTCTTATGTTTAAGAAAGAAAATGTGTATTTTAAATTAAACCACAGAATTTTCTATACGAGCTTTCTGAATAAAGTATGTAAATTACGAACACTGCTCTTATTAATAGGGCGTATAATGTAAGAACATTGTGCTTAACGCTATCCCCTTAAGATTAGTTCAAAAACTTGCCGCGAGAGGGCGACACGGCGATTCTACGCACAGTCGTAGACTATCATCCGTCGTAGCGCTACGCTCGTAGGTGCCGTAGACGAATTACGAAACTTTCGAAAAAACTCCGGTAAGTGCAAGTGGGTTTTGTTTGAAGTGAAAGTGGATTTTAAATTTTAAAGAGTGTGTTCGGGTCGGAAATAATATAGATTGTGATTTTATTACTGTGCAAGTGTGTAAAAGTTAATACTGAAAAGTTGGAAGCTGCAAGGATACTGAAGTAGGTACACTAACTACTAAAATTCCTGACTCCTACTGCTTATATTGTATACCGGTATTTTTTATTTCTGTTCTTCCTTGTTTCTTATTTTCATTACGTATTAATAGGCAGGTATTGATTACTATATAAATTTAGACTTTTTAATACTTTTTTAAATATTCCAGAATCAAACAGGTAAATATGAAGATTAAAACATTAAGTACTTGAAAGAAATTTATTTAAAATATATATTATACCTATAATCATACACGTTATTAAATACTAGTGATTTTTTAACATAGTTAATAAAATAATAAAATACATATTATAACTTTTGGCTTATGGAGTTTTCATATCCGATTTTTGTTCAGATAACCCCAGAATAAAAAATATTTAAAAAAAGTGGAATAAAGTAAAAAATAAATAAATTATATAGTTTAAATAAATTAATGATATATATTTATTTAATTTTGCGGAAATTAAAGTATTTTAATAAATAAATAAATATCATTAAGAAATCGTACAATTTTTTTTGTGATAAGATAGCAATCAAGCAGATGGATTTCCTGATACAAAGAGTCAACGATCGCCTACAGACAACAAAGATGTTAATGGTGCGTTGCTATCTTGCGGCGAAGTCTAACGCCACATGCATAAGTTTACCGGCTACCTTACCCTCCAGACCGGAACACGACAGTGACAAGCACTGACGCTTTTGCGGCAGGAATAGATAAGGCGGTGGTACCAGACCCAGGCGAGACAATGCAGAACTCTACCACCTAGTAGCTACGATGGTAGTGACTCGCATAGCCAATCAGTCGCCCTTTACGACCTGCCTGGCAAAATGGCAGTTGGTCTATTCTTCAAAGGACCCCGGGACCATCACGGGGACCAAATTATATTTACACCAAATTGATCTAAGTAAATTAATTGTATGTATTATAGGTGTTACTCAAAAAAATCAATATATAGAAAAAATACTCCATCAACGAACCCGTGAGATTAATAATTTATTTTAGTTCATTTTATAGTACTTAAGTTACTCTACCTAGATTCCTTCGTATCATTACATAGTATAAAACAAAGTCGCTTTTTCTGTCTGTCCCTATGTCCTTATGTCCCTATGTATGCTTAAATCTTTAAAACTACGCAACGGATTTTGATGCGGTTTTTTTTAATAAATATATTGATTCTTGAGGAAGGTTTTCTTACACTCGCGTAGAGTGAGGTAGTGTTCGTTTCTCCTGAAGATGCTTCGGTTTCGAAGTGAAACGTGCGTTGAGTACGTACATGAATTGTGTGCTTTTGTGATTGGTGCCGGCGTGGTCGTGGTTGTAAAAGTGTGGTGGATGTGGGCGGATAAGTGTGCCGCTGGGGGTCTTCGTTTGATCGGAACCATCGGTGAGTCCTATCCATTTATTAAACCGACGTCTCTCTTTTCGGTACCATCACGGAGGATACATATAATAATAGTTCGCGGATAATAGCAAATTTAATTAATTTCACCTTTCCGATATTCCCACGGGAACAAAAGCTGCGCGGGTGAAACCGCGGGCAGGTCGCTAGTAACGAAATAAAAGCTGAATAAACATCGTCACGCCGGTCTTCTTGTGAGGTGGGCAAAGTGAATCGGAAGCCATAAACCAACATCAATTACAAATACATATATAAGTTAGTAAACAATAACAAAATTAAAGATATCCCATGGACCTACTATATAAGTTCCTTCTAATTATGAATCAATAAATTATCACTTATCTTGAGCTTATAAAACTAATAAGTAAAAAACAATACTTGCCTAGTCTAGATCATTAGTCTACTTCTTTGATTTGAAAATCTGTGCTGTGAGTTTACTTTTTTTATGATATTCCAAGAATCTACTATAATATAAGTTCCTTCTAATTATGAATAGATAAATTATCACTTATCTTGAACTTATAAAATTAATAAGTAAAAAATAATACTTGTCTAGTCTAGATCATTAGTCTAATTCTTTGATTTGAAAATCTGTGCTGTGAGTTTACTTTTTTTATGATATTCCAAGGATCTATTATGTAAGTTCCTTCTAATTATGAATAGATAAATTATCACTTATCTTGAACTTATAAAATTAATAAGTAAAAAATAATACTTATCTAGTCTAGATCATTAGTCTACTTCTTTGATTTGAAAATCTGTGCTGTGAGTTTACTTTTTTTATGATATTCCAAGGATCTATTATGTAAGTTCTTTCTAATTATGAATAAATAAATTAGCACTTAACTTGAACTTATATAAGTAATTAGTAAAAAAATAATACTTGTATAGTCTAGATCATTAGTCTACTTCTTTGATTTGAAAATCTATGCTGTGACTTTACTATTTTTTTTTGATATCCCAAGAATGTACTATATAAGTTCCTTCTAATTATGAATAAATAAATTAGCACTTAACATAAGCTTATATAAGTCGTTAGTAAAAAAAAATACTTGTCTAGTCTAGATCATTAGTCTACTCCTTTGATTTGAAAATTCATGCTGCGAGTTTACTATTTTTTTTATAATATCCCAAGAATGTATTATATAAGTTCCTTCTAATTATGAATAAATAAATCATCACTTAACTTGAACTTATAAAATTAATAAGTAAAAACTAAGCTGACAAGCAGACCGCTCTCCTGATGAAAAGAGAAACCATCGTCTAGAGACATTGATATATAAAAACCCTATCAATGTATAGAGACATCAAAGATACAAATAGTGCGTTGCTATCCCTGTGCCGAGATAGCAATGCCACATGTATAAGTCAACCGGCTACCTTACCCTCTAAACCGAAATACAACAATGACAAGCAACGACACTATTGCGGCAAGAATAGGTAAGGCGGTAGTACCAAATACCCGGACGAGTCGTTGCGGAACCCTACCATCTAGTAGTCATGATGGTAGTGACACGTATAGCCAATCGGTTGCTTTTACGACCTGCCTGGCAGAACAGCAGTTAACCTATTCTTCAAAGGAGCCCGGACCAACACAGGGGACAACTTTCTTTTAACGGTGGACAACTTTTAATTTCAAATTTGTTAAATTAAATTTCACAAATAATTTATGAAACTTGACTATTATACAAATAAAAACGAAACAAAAGAAGTGAAAATTTAAATGGGTGTGTGGGCGATAATAATAATTAATTGTAATAAATAATTATTACAAATTATTAATTATAATACGTGTTGTATTTTAATTAACGTTCTAAATATACTCGCTGATTTTAAAATATTGAGAATTTGTTAAATGTTTATTTGGCCGTATTTTTATTAATTTTTTTATTAATTGTTGTTTGTAAGCCACTTGCTTAATTATCTTTAGCTTTTTAGTCTAGTCGAGAACTTGCAAACCTGAGACTCATAAAACATGATAGATGGCATTCAATCCAGAATATTGTTCCGAGAAAGATATTTTTTTGTTTAGACTGCAAATAATAATTACAATTATTATTAACAAAAAACAAAAGAAATAAAGAAGTCGCGATTACAGTGACTCGTGTCACGGTTTGTAAAAAGGCGAACTAGTGGCTATATTTTTTGGTACCACCACCTAACCTATTTCTACCACCATAGCGTCGGTGTGTCACTGTTGTGTCCCGGTTCGGAAGGTAAGGTAGCCGGTAATAACAACAACAAAAAATAGTTATAGTCTTATTACTAGCGGATGTACAAAAATTATACTAAAGTTTAAAAATCACACGATTTAGTTGTTTCCGAATCAGCAGCCAGGTAAATTATATTTTACAAACAAGACATTTCGCTCATATATCTATATTTTACACTTGATTAAAAACAAAGTAGTTAATGCGTTATGAGGTACAATAGAAATTCGTTAATAATTGTAGGTAGATAATAATCTAGTAAACATTACAAAATGTCTCGCTAAAACTCGACAATGGCTGAACAGATTTGGCTAATTTTGAATTTTGGCTGGTTTTGAATTAATTGTTGAAGTCCAGGAAAGGTTTAAAAGGTGAGAAAATAATAAAAAAATAAGAGCACTTAAAAAGGCAGAACCACGTTTGCCGGGTCAGCTAGTCTATAATAAATTATTTCCTGTTGAAATAATCTGACAAGCCAATTAAGGACTGCCATTTTATTAATATACTAGCTGTTGCCAGCGACTTCGTCCGCGCGGACTTCGTTTACTCCGCACTGCTCCTCCCCCGTAGGTGATAGCGTGATAATATCTAGCCTATATGTTGACCCAACTTGTTAGTAATATTTATGCAAAATTTGAAGTAAATTCATGCAGTACTTTTTGAGTTTACTCCGGATATACATACAGACATACAGACAAACAGACAAACAGACAAACAGACATACAGACAAACAGACAAAAATTCTAAAAACTATATTTTTGGCTTCGATATCGATTGTAGATCACGACCCAAGTATTCTTTTAAAAAAATATTCAATGTACAGTTTTGACTTTCCTACGATTTTATTATATGTATAGATATTGTATACGAGTGTGTATAAGTAAATCACTAAGTATTGATATGCGTGTGAGTGTGTATGTGTATACACGTATAATTTGTAATATAGTTATACAATTATTTTACCTAGCGATCGCCCTGTGGTCGAAATCTGACCTTCCCCCCAAGACAAGTGGCATCAACGCTAGGAGAATAGAAAACAAAATGTATGGATTTGACATAAGCTGTTGATACGAGCGTAAACGAATTTGTAATTGGTAGCCAAGTGTCATTCGTGAAACGAAACGTTATATTGGATCGATCATTTTTGATCAATTTCATACAAAACCTTAGCCAAGTGGCACTTTTGACAAGCAAAATTGGTGATCCAATGATTAGCGAACGCTAGAACCCTGTAAATTACGCTAAAAATGGCGGATAATCACTATTATTTAATCAACTGTTCTAAATCGTGGATAATATCTGTTAGAATTTTTGATAATTTTAAAGTAAAATGAACGCAAATTGCCATAATTTAAGAGTCCTAACCTAACTAGGGGGTTTTCAATACATTTTCTTGTTTTAAGTCGCAGACGCCTTTGTAATGAATTTCGATTTTCATCCCCTAACTCCACGGGGAATTAACTTAGAGCAAAGTGACTTTGACAAAAGTTGGTGTCCCTTACCCCCTCCACGTAATGGTGCAACAAAAAAGGGGTGTTATATAGGGTTGAAATTTTCCATCAAAATTTTTCTAAGTCCTGCGCACGCTCTGACCGCCAACCGAGCTCTCTGTTCATTCTAATATAACGCATTGGCGTCATTTCGACCAAATTGGTAGCCAAGTGGATTATGGCTTGTTTAACGTTCGTTCTATACGAACTTTACGAATTATATCGAATATTGTCTCTGAATTGAATATAATAAAAATAAGAACAGAGTCGCTATATCTGATTCAATTTTGATTGTATGTACCGCGTGAGTGCGAATAAGATAAAATATACTATCTTTTCTTCTTAATTACTGTCATGCCGTAAGTTTCTATATAGCTAACATGTTAATTGAACTCTGTCAGTACTACGGACTACCAATTTAAAGAGTTATAAAATTAAATACTGTCACCAAGATTTATGTATTTATCTTCATTGCTATCAAATTTGATTGTTTTAACATATTTTAAGTAAATCCTCTTTACCTACCTTACAAGTGAACGTAGAATTGTGCAAAATGTTATCGATAGTCACATTTTAAAACTTATGTTTCAGATTTATGAAAGCTGATGATAAATTTATTATTAAAAATGAACAAAAATATGCAAACTGAACATATAAAACTTCTTTTTTACGTATTTTTTGGCATACATATTAACAGAAATGTAAAATTGATCGAAATCTATTGCTACACTGAAAAATAAACTATCTTTCTTTGTTTCATTAAATTTACAAAATACAAGGGTTGTAATAAGAATATAGTGTTTATAACTTGAACTTATAGTGTCTGTAAAATATTTAAAGACGAAATATTATATTTATCATCATTAAGACACACAGATGTTATCCACGCTTTTGAACAGCTGATTGAATAATAGTGATCAACCGCCATTTTAAGCGTAATCTGCAGGGTTCTAGCGTTCGCTGATTATCGAATAATTCGCTACTATTTTGCTTGTCAAAAGTGCCACTCGGCTACGGTCTTGTACGAAAATTGACAAAAATGATCGATGCAATATAACGTTTCGTTTCACGAATGACACTTGGCTACCAATTACAAATTCGTTTACGCTCGTGTCAACAGCTTATGACAAATCCATAAATTTCTCTTTCTATTGTACTAACGTTGATGCCACATCTTGGGGGGCAAGTCTTTTTTGCTTTTAATGCACTTTTCATATAAATAAAACTAATAACCTCGGTGAAAATAATACTTCAAAGTGACGTTTACCGTCAATTCAGAGACAATATTCGATATAATTCGTAAAGTTCGTATGGAACGAACGTTGAACAAGCCATGATCCACTTGGCTACCAATTTGGCCTAAATATCGCCAAAGCGTAATATTTGAATAGTTACTGAGCGTTTGCCACTTGTCTAAGGGGGCTTGAACAAAACAATGAAATCACTTTCATGTTAGATAACTGACTTTAGCTGTAAAGAAAATAGTATACATGTGTGTACTATTGTATACACATGCAAACTATTTTGTACACGCATGTACGCACATTTATACTACTTTGTACACACATGTACATACATGTATCACATATGTCAAGTGAATGTGGTGTAATATATATTTTACAAGCGACTTGCCCGCGGTTTCACCCGCGTAGCTTTTGTTCCCGTGGGAATATAGGAATATACCTACCTAGGCGTAAAATTTGTAATTTGGTTAAGTTAGGTTAAGGCCTCAAACTGGATGTCAGCGATCCACCTCACTTCGATAAGAATCAATGTGTTAGATCGCTCGCTCTCGCCGCCGCTTCGTAGATCGCTGACATCCAGTTTGAGGTTTAATTTAATTTTACGTTGTCATATACTGGTTGACTCGTAAGAGACTGGACATAGTGAAAGACACGATAATTAATGATCATAATTTTTTTTGTCATAAGATAGCAAACAAGCATATGGGTCTCCTGATGGAGTCAACCATCGCCTATAGACACCAAATAGACACGAGTACAATCTGGGGATCTTCAAGAGAAGAGTGAACAGGTACCTTCTAGGGAAGCGCAATCCATCTCAGGCCTCATCTTAGCTTACAATCAGGCGAGATCGAGGTCAAGCGCTTACTTATCGATAATAAAAAAAATGTGTTAATGGTGCGTTGCTATCTTGTAGCGAGGTCTAATGTCACATGCATAAGTTTACCGGCTACCTTACCCTCTAAACCGGAACGCGACAGTGACAAGCACTGACGCTATTGCGGCAGGAATAGGTAAGGGAGAGGTACCAGACCCGGGCGAAACAATGCAAAACTCTACCACCTAGTAGACACGGCGGTAGTGACTCCTATAGCCAATCGACCGATTGGCTATACGAGTCACTACCGCCTTTTACGACCTGCCTAGCAGAACGGCAGTTGATCTATTCTTTAAACTAGCGCCCCGGGAACACGGGGAGAATAACCAATTGTAATTGTAACCAATAACTATATAAAACTAGAGGGAGAACATGAGAGAACGGAATAGAAATATACTGACGTCATTGTAAATTTAGTCGAAAAAGTTCTGAGGACTTTCAAAGTGAAATGTGAAAACTCCATTTTCATAAATCGAGGTGAAATCCTGTAACTTTTTTAGCGGGAATTTAAAAAATCAAAAACCGAAATTTTTAATCCATTTAACGTCTGTAAAACCTTTCAATAATTATGAAATCACTAGCTGACCCGGCAAACTTTGTTATGCCATATAAATTACTAGCTGTGCGCGCGACTTCGTCCGGAGTTGGGAAAAATTTCTAAAATAAAAGTACCAGGGTTTTACCCACATAGTTTCCGTTATTGTAGGATTTCCGAGATTAAAGTTATCCTATGGCCTTTCTCGGGTCTCAAACTGTCTTTGTACCAAATTTCATCCCAATCGGTTCAGTAGCTTAGGCATGTAGAAGAGACAGACTGAGTTACTTTCGCATTTATAATATTAGTATGGATTGAATTACTAATATCGCTTTTAAAAAATAGGATTTGATGGTAGAAAGGTGAAGGATTGTGTGTATTATTAATGCCACATTGTAAAATTAATAATTAATATGTGTCCAAAAAATAAAAATATTTTTTTTGGTGTGGACCACCCTTATCACTTAGGGGAATTAAAAAAAATAACAATATATTCTCAGACCTACTGAATATACACATAAAATTCATCAAAATCAGTCCGGCCCACGGATTAAATGGATACGCCTTTTAAGACAATTTCTTATGTTGTCAGTGTAGCTTGGAATTACATACATAAATACAGAGTTATACTACTAACCAATGAAATAAAATCATTTCAACAATGTACAACATGGTTTATTTCTATTTTTTCACAATATAATATAACCTACGAGATAATTTTTGATAGTAATAGGAGCGTTTGCTCATATGCGCGGCGACATGTCTTATTCCCAATGGCGTGTCTATTAGTATTCATGTGATCAGTGGCCAAGCCGTTTCGTAGAAGTATAGAGTGCGCGCCAGATAAGTCTGCGCGCGGCAGAAATTGGAACTAAATGTTGTCCGCCATATTGTTGGTGTAGATTGTGTAGTGTTCTCCGTGTAGATAATTCGTATTTCCCTTAAATACCTATTTACATCATGCCGAATGTTATTAAACTGATATATTTTTCATTTACCATTGCAAGACCATAGCTATATAAATGTAGCGGCTCAAACAATCACAAACGCTACAAGAAAAAATAATACAAAATGGACAAAAATCAATAACAAATGGAAAAAATGAAATTCAAAATAAAATCCTGAATCGCGATATCACAATTACTTATCTTGTAACACTATATACAAGTTTCAACGCTTCTCAAATGGACTTCGGTCCCCAGGCAGTACACCTTGCCTGGCGGGGAAGATCTTCCTTTTTCCCTTACTTGTCCTTGTGTGACGTCATCAACACACAGTAATGACGTCATACTGACAAGAAGCTGGCCCGCTGGTTCCATCACTTCGACCCTTCCGCGGTACGGACCAGCGGTGCCACATAAATAAATAATAAACTGTGTATATACATTATTAATACAGACAATATTGTCTCAATGTTATCACTGTTAAAAATGGTTTCAGAATAAATTATTACCGTTATTATCTTTTCATAGTAGGTAGTTGGATGGTGAATAAATATTTGACCCACATTAAGTAGGAAACGGTCAAAATATAATTGTTTTTGTCATGGTACCAATTTATTATACAAACATTCCCTTCGTACAGGATCACAGTATTGAACTATATTTCTTTGAGAAAGCCATTAAACTCAAGTGGTCAACAAACTACAAAAGTGAGGTACCATTTCGCTTCAATAATAATAATTTAATAATAATAATAATAAATAAATATACACGGGACAAATTACACTTATTGATCTAACCCCAAAGTAAGCAAATTATTTGCTTGTGTTATGGGTGTTAGTCAACGATACTAATACATAGAAATACATATATAAATACTTTTACATATATAATAAACACCCAAACCCGGAAATACAAACATTTATGCTCATCACACAAATGCTTGTCCCCGTCGGGGATCGAACCCGAGCCCCGTTGATTGCGTAGTCAGGGTCACTAACCACTCGACCAACGGGACGGTCACTCTTTCTTACTCTTTCAGCTAACTTCAAAATATGTAATCGAAAATATTACATTACCTCTTGAAGTGGAAAATGCCCTTGTCAATATCGCCTCTGTGGTCTAGTGATCCAGCGTTGGCGTTGACCACATGAGGTCCCGGTTTCGATTCTCGGACCGGCACATTAAAAAAAAAGTGTTTTTTCAGTTTTCTGAGAAACAAAGTTGCCCGGGATTGGAAAGTGCCCGGTTGGCGATAGGCTTGTCACCTATCATATTTGTGGGACTAAGTATCTTCGGCTAATCGTGGGTGCACTTGTACCTCTGCCTACCCCTTCGGGGATATGGGCGTGAAGATACTTTCAATATGGCAACATTTTGCACGCCATCAGTCGCGCGTAGACTTATCTGGCGCGCACTTTAGTAACTAAAACTGTGAAACGAGAAATTTATATATTAGACTAGCTGTACTATATAACCACAGTATACTGGAGACTAACAGTAGACAATCTACATACATGTGATATTCGAGCAACGCACACATAGACACAGTTTTCACGGACGCGATATCTCGGAATGGTTCGGTACAGTTTGTTCCGCACCATTCGGAGATATCGCGTCCGTGAGAGGTATCTATGTGTGCTATGCTCGAATAATACTTGTATGTAACATTGACTTCTGGTAGTTTCTAAGTATTCTGTGGTATAACTGACTAGCCTGCGTGCGTTGCTACGCCCTGTCGAAAATTGGTCGAACCAACTCAGACACCTTCGTGAGCTCATGCACAATAACTTTGCTAAAGATCAACACATGATCAGACGCATAGTTTACTATTCTATAAAGATAGACAATCACTCATTTTTAGGGTTCCGTACCTAAAAGGTAAAAACGGGACCCTATTACTAAGCTTCCGCTGTCTGTCAGTCTGTCTGTTAACAGGCTGTATCTCATAAATTGTGATTGCTAGAAAGCTGAATTCTTTAAAAATTACGTATTTCTGTTGCCGCTATATCAACAAATACTAAAAATAAAAAATGAAAATATTAAGGGTTTATAATAAACGTGTTTTTTTTTTCGTTTTTTTTTTGCTCAATATTAACAATGGGAACAGGTAGACGCTTAAATTTTTCACAGAATATTTATTGGTGTATTGCCTTTCTTCAAAATAAATAAATTAATAAAAATAAAGTATTATTAAAGGGGGGCTCCCATGCAACAAACGTAATTTTTAAGCAATTTTCTACTCGATCTTAATAAACAGGCAGAAACTTGAATATTTTCAAAAAAAAGTATTTGGAAATATTATTAACTATATTATTAGCTATAAATATAAATACCTAATCTATATATATATATATATAATAAAACGATGTGCTTTCTTATTCAACTCGGAACGAACTGAATGACTTTATTTAAACAGCAGAGAAACTAAAACTACTATATGTCACTCACGTACTTAACACTAGGTGGCGCTAGGTGTACTTCACTCCTATTATTTTTATATAAATTAACACCCCCACTATATAAAAATAATACACATAATTTAATTTTTAACTAGACCAACAGCATTTACAAAAGTGTTATGCTTAATTGAACTTAAACCTTTTGTAAACAAATCAGCTGGCATTTCAGCTGTACATAGGTACTGAACATTTACTAACTTTTGAGCAATAACTTCTTTACAAAAATGAAATCTTATATCTATATGCTTAGATTTATGATGGAAAACAGGATTTAATAACAATTTTTGTGCACTTTGGTTGTCATTGTACAGAATAATAGTATTTAAACTGTCAGTAATTTCACATTGCAAATTTTGTAAGTAAATAGCCTCTTTACAACATTCTGAGATTCCTATATATTCTGCTTCTGTACTAGAAAGTGCAACAACCTTTTGCTTTCTGCTTTCCCAAGATATTGCAGCACCAGATAATTTAAACACATAACCTGTATATGACCTTCTACTAATAACATCACTGCCCCAATCGGCGTCAACATAACCAATTATTTCAGAATTAAGTTTTGAGTCATACTTTAACGCATAATGTTTTGTCTTCTTTAAATATCTCAAAATTCTTTTAGCATGTTGCCAATGTTCTTTGGTAAAACAATTATTAAACTGACTCATATAACTAACTGAATATGATATATCGGGGCGAGTTAAAACGGACAAATACATTAAACTACCTATCAGGCACTGATACGGTATGTTAATATCACATTTGCTACCTATACTAAGATTTAGTTTACATTCCATTGGTGTATTTGACGTGTGACAATCTAACATATTAAATTTACCTAACAACTGGTCTATATAACTCTCTTGGTCTAATGTTACAGAATTTTTATTGCACACAACTCGCATACCCAAGCATTGTCTTATAGTACCTAGGTCTTTAATATTGAAATTATTTCTTAAAGATTTTTTCAAGTTTATGACTTCATCACAATCATTAGAAAATATAAAAAAATCATCAACATATAAAGCAATTATGGTTACACACTTTTTGTTTCTTTTAATAAACAAACAAGGTTCATATTTAGATTTTACATAACCAATGTTACACAAACAGTCATCAACCTTTTTATACCACATTCTTGAAGATTGTTTTAACCCATAAATGGCCTTCTTTAATTTTAAAACCTTACCGTCATTTAAATTATCAAAATAATCTGGTTTTTGCATAAAAATATCTTCTTCAAGATGTCCATTTAAAAAGGCTGTTTTGACATCTAGGTGTGTCGTCTTAAAATCTAATTTTACAGTCAAGGCAAACAATAATCTTAATGTGGAATATCTAACTACTGGAGAGAATGTCTCATTGTAGTCCAAACCATGCCTCTGAGTGAAACCTTTTGCCACTAAACGTGCGCGATATAGAACTTTACCATTCACATCACACTTTTTCTTTAAGACCCATTTACACTGAACCACACAACCACTACTTGGAGCGTCGGTCAACTCCCAGGCTTGATTCTCTTCAAAACATTGAAGTTCTTCTTTTAATGCTTTTTGCCAATACTCTTTTTCATGTCCCGTCAACGCCTCCTGCAACGTTAAGTCTCCAGTTTCTTGAAGACAGACATTTTGTTGGCTACTAAAACCGTATCTATTTGGTTGTCTTCTGGTTCGAATTTCCCGTGTAGTTGTCACAGTATCCTGTAAACTTTCTTCTACATCTTCATACTCACTGGGTGCATACTCAGAATCAGAGTCATTTATAGATTTTTCATGGGATGTTAGAGTATCGGATAGTTTTTCTTCCATATCCCCCACTGAAGATGGCTGGTCTGTATCCTTAATTGTTTTATTTAAATTTTCTTTTTCTGTTACTGCTATGGTAGTGTTCTCTTCCTCCACAACTATCACATCTCGACTAGTTGATATAACATTCTTAGCTGGATCATACACTCTATAGCCTTTACTTCCGTCGGCATAGCCCACTAAAATACCTCTTTGAGCTTTTTTATCCCATTTTCGTCTCTTTTCTTTAGCTATGTGTACCATCACCTTGCTGCCAAAAACTCTCAGATTACTTATATCTGGCTTGACATTATGCCATAATTCATAAGGTGTTTTTCCATGCAATATGGATAAACCTGTGCGATTATGCAAATAAACCGCTGTGTTTGTAGCTTCAGCCCAGAACTTCTTGCTTAACTGTGCATCAAAAATCATACACCTTGCTTTCTCGACTAAGGTTCTGTTCATACGCTCACATAGTCCATTCTGTTCAGGCGTGTATGGACATGTTGTTTGATGAACTATCCCCATTTTCTTTAAGTAATTGTCAAACTCAGTATTGCAAAATTCTTTTCCATTGTCACTTCTAATAATTTTTATTTTTTTATTTGTCTGATTTTCCACTAACCATTGGTATTCTTTGAACCTTTTCAAGGCTTCATTCTTATTTTTCAAAAAATAAATAGCTGTCATTCTACTAAAATCATCAACAAATAAAATAAAGTATTTAGAACCTCCAATAGAATTGCACTCCATAGGACCACAGATGTCTGTGTGAATAATGTTCAACACTTCTGTGCTTCTCTTACCAATATGATAAAAAGGTAATCTAGATTGTTTCCCCTCACAGCACACGGTACAAGTAGACTTTGTAATGTCAACCTTCTCTTTTAAGGTTAACCCATCAACCTCATTCTGCATTTTATTGAGACACTCGCTGTTTACATGTCCCAGCCTTCGATGCCAGAGCTCACCGGATATGGTCGCTGCTGCAGACATATTCTCTAAGAGTTGTAACTTGTAAACTCCATTTTGTAATAATGCGTAGGCAACTAATATACCCTTCTGGTTATATATTTCACAGGAATTTGTGGTAAATACGACATTATTTCCTTTTTGAATTAATTGACTGACTGACAGTAAATTAGTTGTCAATTCTGGTACACAAAACACATCTTTTACGTTCACATCAAAACTGCAATCATTAACTATGGTAGAAATCTTGATATCACCGGAACACACAATTGGCACTTTCTTTTTGTCTGCTACTGTAATAGTCTCACCTTCTTTTTCGTAAGATATATTTGTGAGCCATTGTTTATTCGGCGTCAAGTGTACACTGGCTCCGGAATCAACATACCAATCTTCATTTTTAAAGTTTCCACTTAAAAAGACTGCACTGAACGCATTTGTTTGTTTACGTTCGTTTCCTTTATTATTCGACACTTCAGCAGTACATTGTGACTTAAAATGACCTATTTGTTTGCATCGATAACATTTAATGTCTTTCTTCGGCTTTGTTGACACTGTCGATCTATTTTGGCCGCCATGATTGTTTTTGCTAACCATAGACTTCCTGGCCGTCAATGAGTGCTGCCAACCTTTATAACCGCTGGCTAAAGCGCCATTCGATTCATCGTTCATTCCATTCGTTCCGTTTCCGGTTTCCATATCAAGTAACTTTCCTTTAATGGCGTCCGTTGTTATCTGAATACCTGAATGTTCGATAGCCATTATCATTGGGGCATATTTTTCAGGAAGCCCTGCCAGTAATAATGAACCAATCCATTCTTCGTTTAAGTCGAATCCTGTATTACACAACTTTTGCCCTGTTTCTATAATTTGTGTCACATAAGCAATCATGGATCCACAATTTTCGAGTCTAATAGAAATTAAATTTCGTAGTAAGCTTATTCTCCTCGTAAATCCGGAATCATCAAATAAGGCTTTTAGTTTCTCCCATAATTCCTTGGTAGTAGATACATTTCTAATGTGCACATACAATGAAGCGTCAATCGTGAGAATCAGTTTCGCTTTTGTTTTTGCGTCATCCTCGGCAAACAATCTTACATCTTCCTCTGGTTTAATGCATTTCATCATTCCTTCTAGGATTAAGAAGTTTTCCGCTGCAAATAGCCATTCACTGTAATTTTCTCTGCCTCTTAACTTCGGTACATTGACAATGTAGTTAGCCGCCATGTTGGCGTCGTCGTGGTTAGCTTGCTGTAGACTATTATGAAAACCGAATGCCTAAACTATCTAATCTAATTATCCTACTGCGATTTATTATCACACTAAAAACTTGATAACTTTTAACTTTCGCGATAATTAGCAATATAATTTTAAGAAGCTGTAAATCTGGGCCCATAACCTAATAAAACGATGTGCTTTCTTATTCAACTCGGAACGAACTGAATGACTTTATTTAAACAGCAGAGAAACTAAAACTACTATATGTCACTCACGTACTTAACACTAGGTGGCGCTAGGTGTACTTCACTCCTATTATTTTTATATAAATTAACAATATATATATATCTTCTTCTTCTTCTTTATATATAAAAATCAATTGCTGTTCATTAGTCTCGCTAAAACTCGAGAACGACTGAAGCGATTTGGCTAATTTTGGATTTGAATTAATTGTTGAAGTCCAGGGAAGGTTCAAAAGGTGAGAAAATGTAGAATAAATGAGAGTAGTTAATAAGGCAGAACAACGTTTGCCGGGTCAGCTAGTATATAAAATAAATATTTAAGTATCTATAGAACAAATGTGATTTTATTTTATAGATGACGGCACGGAACCCTTTGTGCGCAAGTCCGACTCGCTCTTGGCCGGTTTATATACATACAAGTTGTGAATAATATGTAGTTACGTTATAACAACGCTGGAGTAGTTATACAATACAAAGAGTGTTAATTTATAATTAGTTAATGTATACTCATTTCCAGGGCTCATTGTTCTAAAATAATGATGTAATCAGAGTGCTAAGTGTGAGTTTTTCTTTTCGCATTCGATCGTGAGCGCGTTTCGAGTTTACTAGGAATTTGTATGTGATTTGTACAGCGCCACCTAGTGGTAAACTGGTTTCTCACGTTTACCACTAGGTGGCGCTGTACAAATCACATACAAATTCCTAGTAAACTCGAAACGCGCTCACGATCGAATGCGAAAAGAAAAACTCACACTTAGCACTCAGTGCTCGCCGTGCATTTTTACTTGCATTTGTTAGTCTTTTATATCACAGTAACTTGTATAATAGTTCTGCAAAGGATCATAGGTCTGTGCGAATAAAAGAGAGCTTTTTTAAGGCTTGCAGTATAGTATTTGAATAAATGTATTTGTAATTACCGCCCCGTTGGTCAATTGGTTAGCGAAACTAACTAAAAAATGATGGGGCTTGGGTTCGATTCCCGACGGGGACAAACATTTATGTAATGAGCATAGATGTTTGTAGTTCTGAGTCTGGGTGTTTATTGTGTATGTAAAAGTATTTATATATGTATTTCTATGTATTAGTATCGTTGAATAACACCCACAACATAAGCAAATAATTTGCTTACTTTGGGGTTAGAATGATTTGTGTGTGCAGCCCGCTTCATTATAAAACTTTTTGGTTAATCCCGCGGGATCACCTAATTTTTCCGGGATAATCTTTTTAGCAGTTTTTTGTGATTGAGTAACAAACTTTGTTACATCCAAACAAACAAACTTTTACATTTATAATATTTATATAGTTATTTTTTTATTATTTAACCATAGTAAAAGTTATTAAAAAGTATTTAATTAGTGTAATGCAAGCCGTCCTTAAATGTGTGACCTTAATAAGTGAGAAGTGATATTATTAATCTATCATATCAAATATAGCCTTTTTCAACCGACGAAAAAATGGAGATCAATTTGACATGTAATATTTTATTGGAACTTGATAATATTTAAGTGATAGCTGGGTAAACGTTGTTTTGCGATATAAAGTATTAAATAAAAAAAATAGGGGTTGATTGTAGAAGGGTGAAAATTTGGGGTTGTATTTTTCAATGCTGAATCATAAAAAAATAAAAACATTTTTTTTTCCAAAAATTAAAATAAAATTAGGGGTGGAATACCTTAAACGTTTAGTGGTATGAAAAATAGATGTTGATTGATTTCCAGACCTACTCGATATGGACACAAAATTTCATAAGAATCGGTCAAGTCGTTTCGGAGGAGTTTGGTAACGAACACCGCGACACGAGAATTTTATAATTATATTAAAACTAAGAATATATTTCCTATCCGATCCTGATGATCCCATCACATTGTACTCTTCATAATTCAAACACACACGCGAAAGTCGCCGCCGGCTGCGACTCGGCCCACTATTTCAGCCTGCCAACACTCGAGACGAGACCGGTCAAGAGCCATTAATGAGTCGAAATTTTAATGCCACCTACTCTCCCACCAAACGTCAAGATACTGCCCTAAGCCGAGGTTCGGTCTCACAGGAGACACCCTTAGGGTGGGCTCTTAGCCCACTTATCTTAAATTCTGCGTAAAGTTTTGCGTAGCTTAAAAAAACAACATGTTATAACCAAAATATTATGTTTATTACTTTTTAAAATAATCTCCTTTACACTTTAAACATTTTTTTCATGCGATCAAACCATTTTTTAAAACAGGAGGACCACAGATCTGAAGGCATGTTTTCTATGTGCTGATTGAACGCTATCACTACCTCTTCGGAGTTGGTAACAGTAAAACCTCTCATCAGATCTATCATTTTGGGAAAAATACCGAAATTAAAGGGTGCTAGGTCGGGGCTATGCGCAGGATGAGTGACGAGATGTACTTTTTCGGAAGCTAAAAATGACTTTGTTTTGTTGGCCGTGTGTGAAGAAGCGTTATCATGGTGTAGGAGAATGCGGTTTTTGGGTCGTCTTTCGCGAACTTTTTCTAACACTCTGGGTAATCAAATGGTAGAATACCACTCGGCATTAACACTCTTTTGATCTTCAAGTAGAATTGTACAGATGGGACCCGTAGCTGAGAAAAAAACGCGATCATTTTTTTACCAACGTTTCTCGGCTGTCTCACTTTTTTTTGGCCTATTCTTATTTTCAAACACCCATTCACAAGATTGCTGTTTTTTTCGGGTTCAAAACAATAAATCCACGTTTCGACTCCTATGACAATGTCATAAACGGCATTAGAATGTCCGTGGTCGTACTTCAGTAGCATCTGTGAGCACCATTCCACGCGAGCCCGCTTCTGTTCCGCTGTCAGTTCATGAGGGATCCAACGACAACAAAGTTTCCGAACTTTCAATTCTTCGAGTAAAATTTTCTAAATTTGGCTCATACCAATCCCCAATAGTTCTCGAATTGTCTCATAGGTAATCCGGGGGTTTTCTTCAATTAACCGCTTAACAGTAGCCACATTATTTTCGTTGATGGCAGTTGAAGGCCGCTCTTCACGAAATTTGTCATGTAAAGAAACTCGACTCCTCTCAAATTCAGCAAACCATCGCCTCACGGTGCTCAAACAAGGTGCTTCTCTCCCAAAAGCATTTTGAAAACAAGCAGCACAGTCTTGCGGAGAAGGAGAACTTTTAAAATCATAAAAAATCATCGCTCTAAAATCTTTTCGACTTAATTACATTTTCGTTGCGTACGTAGAACTTTGATGTGTGATATAAAAACAATTGACAAATCGTTTCCCGCCAATTGCTTTTTTTATTACTAAGAAGTTTGCAACGTTTTAAAAATATAACATTCGAAATTAAAATATTTTCGATTAGCTAGAAATGCAAAACTTTTAGTGTGCCCCATGTATACTGGACGTATCTCGGTCGCCAAGATACTGTCTAAAGAATGTGATCTCATTCGAACATGAATTTTTTTTTGAAAATGAGAAGGAAATTCGAATTTAATACAATTCTTCATTTTGTTTCTACAACGACAATTTTTTTTTTGAAAATGAGAAGGAAATTCGAATTTAATAAAATTATTCATTTTGTTTCTACAAAGACAATCTACAAGATTTACACCATTTTATACTTTCTACAGAATATACCGCATTTATTTCGAACGACTCATGTTACGTTTGCTTCGTTAAGAAATAATTGAAATATAATTGAGGCTTACTTGTATATTCTCAGATCGTCACAATATTTTCTTCGTTCGCCCGAAGAGAAACTACTTTAGTTCAAGGATTAAATAGTGCCTCGAGTCTAGTCTGTGGTAGTTGACGTCTATGTATAACTAGCTCAAGATTGTTGTACAGTTCTGTAATCTTTGTGAAATAAGTATTTTGAAAATTCATTGTTATTCCCATCACATTATAGACGTATATACAAAATATGCAACGTTAGCTAGCGGTAGAGCAGTTTTTAAGTCCATTTTGGACGCACACTGTAACAGAAGGTTTAGAGTATAGTTTAATATAATAATAATTAAAACTTTCTTAGTTATTTTCCACATTTTATTACAATTTCTAAATACTTGTTCATTAACTGTGCCTGTAGCTTAAGCATTTATTAACTGTGCCTACGCTGTAGACATCAAGCAAGTTAATGGTGGCGACAAATGTGGTTATACTTTTTAAATACTTTTTTTTCGGTAATGACAAACTGAAATTTTTATTTGAATCAAGGTTTTAGCACGAATCGAAATCGCAACGAATTGGGATTAGCTCGCAGTCACGTCGTTTTATGTTATCCAGAAAAACTGAAAAACGTATATAGGACGAAATACCAGATACAATTCGAACTCGCCACGCGTCTAAATTGTAGCTGCTACTGATTGGCATTTGAGACGATATTATGATTTTTTTTTAATAGCGGCCCTTCCGCTAACATTCATTCCTGCCGGAACTACAATCCTTACGGAATGAACGACAGTGGATTTGCAAAAGCAAGAAAGAATGACGGTATTAAAACCTCGCCTTCCGTCCCGTTGCGAAGACGCGACGCGGTAACTGGTCAAGTTAGTGTCTTTATTTATTCGGCTTGATCGAGCGCTCGTTTGTTATCATTTCGTGTTCGTCTCCATCTCGGAAGGATAAAATGGACTTGACTCTAACAAAAATTAGCACTCTAAAGCTTTAATTTTACAAATGAGTCCCTTTATCCAAAAACATTTTTCACAAACCTACAATATTATTTTTTTAAATATATCCAACGATATCCCATAGTATGGGGTACACGCGAAAAAAAATATCATGCCCGTCCTACATGTAGAGGAGCTACACAAGAAAATATTTTTCAAAATATTATGTTATCACTTTGTTATTGTGACTAATATGTACTCGTATATCGCAAGTAAAGTTGAAGTTTAGACTCTAGTAGTCATGATGATAGTGACTCGTATAGTCAATCTTTCGCTTCTTACGAGGAATTGGTAAGACGGTAGTAATGTAGAGACGGGAATCATCAAGGAACTCTTCTCTAGACGGGCCGTCGGACATAGCGAAACTATAAGATTTCCTAGTTTACTCCGGAACCCTACAATAAAGATTTGTATAAAAAACATCCATTTTTAAATAGTTTTAAAATCATCGGGTTCATTGCATGCTAGATCTTTTAAAAGTCTTAAATCACTATATTTTTCTTTTTCTAATAACCACTTTTACCCACATTCTATGACTCCTTTTAGGTTTAAATAGATATTCACTCGCAATAAGACTCAGAGCAATAGCAATCTCTTGCTTACGGGTACAAATGTTGCAAAATGAAAATAATCCATAAAGATAATTTAAAATGACGAACATTCCTGTTAAATGAGGACAATCTTCATAAAATTATAGGATTTTAACCATCCACCGACACGCAATCCCTCGGTATGGCTGACAAGATGCAAGCTGATAGGAATGTATCTAAACGTGTGTATGGTGATCGAAGGATTATTTTCCGGTCGAACTGGCGTGCTGTGATAAATTCAGGAGAAAGAATGTAGGACTGTTGTTTAATTAGTGGCTACAACGGTTTTATTTTATCCCGTCGCGTTTCTGTACGGTTTGCACCACAGGACAAGTCTGAAGGAATGAACGTTAGTGGATGGATCGCTAATATTATGGAAATACTGTGCACTCATTCACAAAATCATAGAATGCTTTTCAAGTTTGCTGCAAAGAAATTAAATTTGTAAAATAAATTCCATTGCGGAACTTTGCATTCTATTAACGATGTATGACGACAAAGCAAAAAATGCGGACCTGATATGATACACGAGAATCGATAAGATAAATTCATGGTACAACTGATGAGCCAAATCATGAACTCCTAATTAGAAATTAACTACAAACATAACCTATTCCGTTTTAAAATCTACCGACAAATTTGATCAGTACATCACTGTTGAAAAAAATAATGTGTGTCATAAAATTTAAAATCTTATAGAATAGAGTACAATACAAATTGCAAACAGATCTCATAACTTATTTTTTTAATTTTAACATCATAAGATAGCAAACAAATGGTTGCTTTATAGAAAGAGACAACTTTCGTCTATAAACATCAAAGATGTCAATAGTGCTTTGCTATCCGCATAGCGTGGTATTAACGCCACATAGGTAGGTACGTTTACCGGTTACCCTACTTTGCGAACCGGAAGACGATATTTACAAGCATTGACGCTTTTGCGACAGGAATAGGTAAAACGGTGGTACCAGACCCAGGTGAGACGTTGCAGAGTTTTACCACCTTTTACACATGATTGTAGTGACTCGTATAGCCAATCGTCTACATCTTACGAACTGCCTGGTAGAATAGCGGATGGTTTATTCTTCAAAGGGACCAACGAGGGAAATCTAAACATTTTTATGAATCTAAGTCGATGCTGCCACACCAAACAAGTATGAATAATTTTGTTTAGAAAAATTATTTGTTATGAATAATACACGCTATACTATCACGTTAAATTATAGTGCCTCGGCTACACTAAAGCTTAAGTAAGGCTACTTTCTGTCATGCAAAACTTTGCGCCATCCTCGAGGGCTTATTTAGAATAAAAAATGGCGTCGTTTACATTGTTATGTTTAAAAGTTTTTTGTACAATATTTACTGGTATAATACAGTAACTTTAATATTTGTACCTTGTTAATGTTTTAACCGTCTCCGAGGAAAGTGGTGTTTTTTTTGTTGTGACTTTGTATTATATCTGTGATGAAGTTACAGCTTAGAAATGGAAATTGCGTTGGATTAATTTTTGACAGAACAGATTGACATAATTGATAAAATCGTAAATCGTAAAGTAAAATATTGTTGAGATGAATTAGTAATACTGTTTGACCGTGGTCCCACGAACAAACTTTTTTTGATTAATAACAAGCTGAATTTTTATGAACAGTTTCGTTTTGAAGAGACAACCATCTTTTGTACCTTCGAAAAATCTCGAATCGGATAACTAATAAAGTTATGGGGCTTTGAAAATTTTGATTCGTCGAAGGAAAAATTTTTTTCAATAATAATTATTATTTTTCGACTTTAATTGCTTGATTATATATTATGAAAAACACAATGGAAGTCTTGTCCTACACATTCGATGGTTTTTCTGACGAGTCCTCCATTCTAAAGTTTCGTAATGATGAGATT
The DNA here is from genome assembly GCA_036924255.1 of Apodemia mormo. Classification (NCBI taxonomy): domain Eukaryota; kingdom Metazoa; phylum Arthropoda; class Insecta; order Lepidoptera; family Riodinidae; genus Apodemia; species Apodemia mormo. The sequence goes on along the minus strand of JAUPFN010000024.1, from coordinate 15,208,302 downwards.
TTTAAACGTACCTAAAGTGGAAACTTTTCTTAGTCCGACACTCAAAACTTTTCTTTTTATCTATCTTTATTAGTTACCCGATTCGAGATTTTTTGAAGATAGAAAAGATGGTTGTCTTGTCAAAACAGAGCTTGTAATTAATCAAAAAAAGTTTGTTCGTGGGACTATGTAGCTTAACAGAGAAGGCGTTGAGGACGAAGACCGCTAGTCTGAATAGTCGGCGTCGAAGTTTTCCCTTGTTTCTAAAACTGGTGGACAATTTTCATCTAATATTCTTAATTTATATTAATTTATGAAATGAAATAAAATAACGTTTATTTCCAAGAGTATAGGTATTGTAACGTATTGCATATTAATATAAATTGTACTCACATATTTTAATATTCTATGGAGTCCAAATATTTCATATTTTACACAATAACGACATTCTTAAATTTACTAAACCCATTTTTAATAATAAATTTAAAAGAGAACGTACTTTTATTTCTGACATTAACTTGAGCCCGATATGTTTTTATATAAATGATAAGAATGATATCGTATTTACTGATATGTACATGGGCGTAGATAATGATCTTCACTCGCTCGAGAAGAGAATAGAAGAGAATGAATACGGAGAGAAATAAACGGGCTGGGTACGCTAGTTTTTAATAAAATATATTTAATTTAGATTGTGTTAAAATCAATTAGATTTTAAGCACCTAATATCGATGCCTTACAATATAGTTCATAATTGCACTAACTACAAAATTAGTAATTATAAGGAGAGCGTTTTAAGGTTTTTTAAATTTTAGACGTGGCTAGTACGTAAACAAAGTAAAATAATAAAAAAAATATGCATCTATTCACAAGACTATTATCGATATTTCGATACGCGCAAACGGCGCAACATAATATTTGGCGTATTTGTCACAAATAAGGGAAAATTGAAAATTTTGCAGTTAGTGCAATTGTGAACTAAGGTATCGATATATTACTAATGGTTGATATTGGTCTGGGCCCCCTTAGAAGTATATCAACTGCCACTCTGCCAGCCAGTCACCACACAGTCGCGACTGATAAGCGCGTCTATCCAGTTACACTTTTTAACTAAGTCAAAACGAGCTAATGTCGTAGATCTAATTTTCGTAAATTCATATTTAATATTAATAGATTAACATGTCTTCGATATAGTTTTTTATATTAATTTTTAACCCTTATTTCAGCCCCTTAAGGGTTGATTTTTGAAAAAAACCTGTTTGAGTCCGGGATCTTTCATGTTCAAAATCGGTTAAGTGGTTTGGCTGTCAAACCGTAGACAGACGCCGTGTTGGTCCCGGCCTCCTTTGTAGAATAGGCCAACTGCCGTTCTGCCAGGCAGGTCGTAAAAGGCGACCGATTGGCTATCGAGTCACTACCATCGTGGCTACTAGGTGGTAGAGTTCTGCATTGTCTCGCCCGGGTCTGGTACCACCGCTTTACCTATTCCTGCCGCAATAGCGTCAGTGCTTGTCGCTGTCGTGTTCCGGTTTGGAGGGTAAGGTAGCCGGTAAACTTATGCATGTGGCATTAGACCTCGCCACAAGATAGCAACGCACCATTAACATCTTTGGTGTCTATAGGCGATGGTTGACTCTTCCCATCAGGAGTCCCATCTGCTTGTTTGCTATCTTATGATATAAAAAAAAAAAAAAAAAGACAGACTTTCGTATTTATTACATACACATTTATAACTACCACGTCGATAAAAGTTCTGTTAAAACCTTAGCCAACCTTACCATACCGTAAAACATACAATTACATTAGAACCTCAATTATATTGCGAAAAAATAGAAGTTCGGTTCTTTTGAAGATGATTTACAACGCGTTTCATTTCTGACACAAGTGTTGTTTTATCAAGTAAATATTTTCTATTTGCCTCGTTTGAGCTTTAGAAGATGTAATACAAACGCACATTTAGTCTTTGATCTCTATAACGACAAAATAAAAAGTACGATTGAGTCAAACTTCTGTTTACATCTTACGTATGGAGTGTAATTGAAATAACTGAAAACTATATAAAGAAAAATGATATTTGAATAAATGATTTGAGCATTTGTTTTAAATATCAACATTCGTTTGAATCAAAAATTAAAATATTAGAGAAATCATGTTGTAATATATAGGAGAATAAACGTCTATCGTACAAAAAGGGGATAAAAGATTTTATAAAATTTCTTATATTGATGACTTCTTACTTGATTTGTTAGCGAAGCTGCAAGAATCAGCTATTATATCGATAAAAACTTCTTATCGAGTGTATTTATCTCTGATATCTAAAGTTAGATTCTTAAAATTCTGAGCTAAGATTTAGCTAGGACACTTTATGCGGGATGTTAGAGAAACTGCGTTCCATTGCTTTACGATGAGTTCAGTATCGATAAAGAAACCCATAAAAATAAAAAGTAAATAAAAAACCTAAAAAAAAGCACAAAAACCGAAATGTAAACATACTGTATTATATACATTTGTCGCAAGCCCTTTTCAGTACCAATTTTAATTCTAAACCATTGCTATTTTAAGTCAGTTATAATATAAGTCATAATTAGGTTGTTCTTGAAATATTTTTTAAAGTATCTTCACGCCCGTATCCCCGAAGGGGTAGGCAGAGGCATAACAAGTGCACCCACGATTAGCCGAAGATACTTCCCACAAATGTGATAGGTGGCAAGCCTATCGCCAATCGGGCACTTTCCAATCCCGGGCAACTTTGTGTCTATCAGAAAACTGAAAAAAACACTTTTCTTATGTGCCCGACCCGGGAATCGAACCCGGGACCTCATGTGGTCAACGCCAACGCTGGACCACTACACCATAGAGGCGATTTTAGAAATATTTTTTATGTTTTTATTTTTTTATTTTACCTGGGTTTCCTTATCGATACTGTGCCTACCCCTGAGCCATGGCACGAAACTTCTTTAACATCCTGTATATACTTAAAAATATTACAATGCCACCATTTAACTTGGAAAGTCAAGGCGCCATTGTATACACTTCTTCTATGGGTTTTAACAGTGAAAAATAGAAACAATGTATGCCTCGCATTACTCTGTTGTTGAATAAATTACCGGCAGAGGTGTTTCCGAACGGATACGACTTAGGAACCTTCAAGAAAAGAGCTTACTCATTCTTAAAAGGCCGGCAACGCAACTGCAAGACCTGGTATTGCGGATATCCGTGGGCGGCGGTGATCACTTACCATCAGGTACATCTCATGTTCGTTTGCCCCTCTTCTATTTAAAAAGACGAAACCGGCTAAGCTCAGATGCTCAGAATAAAATTTTTGTTTACTCTAATGGGCCGCCAGCAATAGGGCGACCCTTTTGCTCGATTGCAAGCTCATTTCATAAAAAGGCTATTGGTTTTCGGTTACGTACCTTTTCTATACACATAAGTGGCACTATTGTGTAGATTGACCTTAATTTCTTCATTAAACTGTTGACCGTCTCGGTTGAGTGGATAGCGTATTTGTTTAACTTCGGTCAACTTCGATCAAAAATGTACAAGATTCAAGGTCGCTGCTTCAAATATGGCTAATAAAATAAGAGCACAAATAAATTTGTGGTCTTATTTGTGTTTAGTATAGTCTTGCCACTGACAACGCGCGGATGTGTCAAAATGCCTCTTTTGTTTTTAAAAACTGCAAAAATAACCACCGTAGGTAAATGTTAGTTTCTATTTCACATTATTATTTAACAAATATTTCATATTTTAGCTAATATTTACGATCCAATAACCAACAATCTCAACAACAAATATCGGTTGTTCTGGAACAACAAATGCATGGAGTGGTTATATAATATTAAATATATATATATATATATATATATATATATATATATATATATATATATATATATGTTATATTTTAAGATTTCCGACTGATCCATTTCGCTGTGCAAATATCCAGTCGCGCAAGACAGAAGTGAAGAAATTTACTAGCTTTGCAAAAATCCTATAATATGTTCGATACATATTGATAAATTCGATATATCTGACAATACTCAAAGGCGAAGATTGATGAAAAAGCGATCCCAAAATTGCGGTTACAATGTCTTCAGAATATTATGTATTACTAGCTGTGCGTTGCGGTTTGACTCTCTGAAAATCACTCTATTTTTCAAGATCTAAGCTATCTATGTACCAAATTTCAGACCAATCAGTTTAGTAATTTTAGCGTGAAGGGTTAACAAACTTAATTATAACCATGCAAACGCATTTGTACTGTTTCAATACACACTTTTTTTTAATAATGTTGCCAAATTTAGGGCTACGATACTTTTATAAAAGTACAGTAATTTACATTACGGTTTTTTTACAAAAGTATAAAATATAATTTTCCCCGTGTTGGTTCCGGGCTCCTTTGAAGAATAGTCCAACTGCCGTTATGCCAGGCAGGCAGGTCGTAAAAGGCGACCTATTAGCTATGGGAGTCACTACCATCGTGACTACTAGGTGGTAGAGTTCTGCATTGTCTCGCTCGGGTCTGGTACCACCGCCTTTCCTATTCCTGCCGCAATGGCGTCAGTGCTTGTCACAGTCGTGTTCTGGTTTGGAGGGTAAGGTACAAGATAGCAACGCACCATTAACATCTTTGGTGTCTATAGGCGATGGTTGACTCTTTCCACCAGGAGACCCATCTGCTTGTTTGATATCTTATAATATAAAAAAATAATAATAATAAAGAGTCTGCACAAAAACACGGGGAAAATGTTTTGTGGAAAGTAGTGTCTATTTTTTTGTGAATTTATTAGTAGTCATTTCGTTATGTAGCCTATATGTTGACCCGACCTGTTAGTAATATTCATGCAAAATTTGAAGTAAATCCATGCAGTACTTTTTGAGTTTACCCTGGACATACATACAGACAAACAGACAAACAACCAACCAACAAACAAACAAACAAACAAACAGACAGACAGACAGACAGACAAACAGACAAAAATTCTAAAAACTATATTTTTGGCTTCGATATCGATTGTAGATCACGCCCCAAGTATTCTTTTTAAAAAATATTCAATGTACAGCCTTGACTTTTCTACGATTTTATTATATGTATAGATAGATGTAAGAGATACGGGTGGCTTATGTTTCGTTAAGGCGAGGCATCGCGACAAACGGGAAAAACTGGTTTGTTTAATCACGTTTTTTGTATTGATTGTTAAATAACAATTTTACGAAAATTACACGATATACCTGAAGATATTATCTAAAGAATGTGCTAACTCGTTACATAATAGAATGTACTTTACTCGATCATATAAAATTCCGAAAACAGGTTAAATAATCTCTAAAACAAATAATTTGTTTATAATATTTCTAATCTTCCACATAATTTTTATATAGTGATATTTAGTTGTAATTACAAAAAAGAATGTGCTAAATTTTACTTTTCAGCTGATGTCCTATATTTATTTATCTGAAAATTAACACGTTTCCCAGCGGTTTCAGAACATACCGCGCCGCCCATTTTCTATAGAATTGACGCGCGTCGAAATACCTAGCCATGTATTTGACATATATATGAGTGCGGAACGCATTATACGCAATTATCTTCGGGTGAATAGAGGAAAGTCAATCCAAAAAATATGATAAAACTTTATTTCTATAAAGGTATTAAAACTGTATATTTAAAAACATGTTTCATGGAGGTAAAGAACATAAACATAAATCTGATTCTATTAATTATAGAATAGTTGACAGATTTAAGATTGATTACATTTGTAAAATAAAAACCACCCAAAAAACTGGTTTAAAAACTTTGTAATAAGTCAAATTTATTTAAAGGTAATTATTGCTAAGTATAATCAGCCATTTGACATCACGATCAAAATAGTCGTTTAGTAGGTAGTTATTTATTAACAATAAATATTATAAAACTTGTACTAAAAAGTCTTTATTTTTAGTTCATTACATAGGACTGGCTGCGACACGTATATTTTTTTGTGTTAGACCACGAATAACTTACAGAGTGGTTTGATTTTAATATTTTTTTTATTGGAATGTGTATAACGTGAGACTGGTCGCATTTATTTTTTTAACTTTCCGCTATGTATGTAGATAAGGAAGTTACTGATTTTGCCCAGATTTTCGAAAATTGAGTTTTCACCAGATGTCCACTTTTTTTAGGTCCTAGGAACCTTTTCCGACTATTTTCACCATGACGTCAGTGTGTCTGCATGAACGTATGTGTGTGTGTATGTGTGTATGTAAACATCTCGTAACTTTTGAACGGCTGGACCAATCGAAACGCGGTTGATGGCATTCGATTGGATTTTGCTCAACTTAGACTTCCCGAAACTTGAACCGAATTGGCCCAGGAGATTTTGAGAAATTTTGAAAAAAACCCAAAAAAATGTTGGAAAAACAGTTTTTTTTAATTTAACTTCCAGATTAGTGTACCAATTGTGTATAAAAACTAATCAGCTCTATTCTTTAAAAATTACATCCAATGCATAAATTTCATCAAAATCGATTTATCCGTTTGGAAGTAATTGTTAACGAAAAATTTCGAACAAAGTGTCTTTTCGACATATCTTCACAATTTTTTAACTAATAATTTTTTGGTATTCTACGATATCTTACTTATAAAAAACTACGTTGAATACCGTTTCAAAAATCAAAATCGAATCGAATTCTCAGGGTTACAGCTTTTCAAATATTAAAATTACGTTGTTAAATTATTTAATATCTTTGAAATAACTTTCAAGATAATACACTGACTGATTTAAAAATCTTGTCAACTTTTCTTCTTTAAAAACTGCGTCAAATAATATTAATTTAATCAAAATCGGTCAATTTGTTTGGGATTTATCAATGAAGAAAATTAAAAATAAAATGTTTTTTGACATTGCATCGAAATTTTTCAACCTGTCGATTATTTAGCTTAAGTAATAATTTAGATCTCAGAAATAAATTAGAGAAAAATAAATATCGGTCAACAAATAATTGGACAAATAACACATGAAAAAAGAATTCTAGGATAAGAATTAAATAATAACAAAAAAATGAATTTAAAATACAAGCCAAAATATTCACAGAAAACAATGAAAAACTATAGCAACAATATAAGACCGGTTAGAACGTCGCGAAACAATGAGCGTTGCAATGCAAGGTGGTTAGATACTAAGGGAGGGGGCGTCCTTGAAGCATTTTTGATGGTATAGTAGTAGTGAAGTTAATTAAACCAAATAGTACAACTGATGTCTTCTTTGTTTCGCGCTTCGATAATTTTAACTCTGAAACTAGCTATAAATAATAAAATTATATTAGCACATTTTTATTAAAATAGTAAAATTAAATGCATAAATTTAAAATACATAATATTATGAACTTATAAAATCCAATAAATAAAAGATAAAAATAATTTTTAGTTGAAAAAAAAATTGAATTTATTGGCAAATCAAGGTATGATAGTTAAATAAAAGGATCTGTGAAACCAAATAAAATTTAGAATACAAAAAATTTGAAAAATTTGACAAAATTTGTTGATCAACTTGATAGTTTCGTCAAAAAATTGGAAAAAAAATGAGAAAATATTATAAATTATATTTTAAAGTTAAATATCTTTGAGACGCATCGGTTTATCGAAAAATTATAAGAGAGCTTTTTTGTAGAGTGTTCAATTCTCTACAAAAATATGTTCTAACTCAACTATATATATATATATATATATATATATATATATATATATATATATATATATATATATATATATATATATATCTAACGGTATAGTAAGCAAATTATCACCTTGTGATATGGGTGCTAGTACGGATCAACGACCGTAATACCTAGAAATACATATGTAAATATATAGCCCTAGAAATACAAACGTCTATGCTTATCATATATATGCATGTCCCTGTCGAATATCACTAATATCACTATACCAATGGGGGGGGGGGGTCTATAAAATCTATATATATATATATATAGACCCCCCCCATTGGTATAGTAATATTCGACAGGGACATGCATATATATGATAAGCATAGATGTTTGTATTTCTAGGGCTATGTGCTTTAGTGTAGTATATATGTAGTATAGATATTAATTAGATTTGTAACTAAGGTCGTGACATGAAATTAATTCTGAAATACGGACCTAACTGTGGTTAGACCATTAGTGCTAGATGAGAGGGCAGTTGGTGACTTAATTCGGCCGCTTGGTTAGATTTACTCTTTCACATAGGGCAAAGGCTTTTAACAAGTGGTCTGAAGGCTTTGCGCTTTAGAGGTTCATTAATAGGCTTTTGCGTTATACTGTAGTGCTTTTAGTTTGCGAAATTTTTGTACAAATGGATCACGGGTTTTAGAATTGCGTAGTTTACATAAACCGAAATGTTGCTAAGTGATTCCATATTAAAATACCGATCGCCTTGTTGTCAAAAATCGACCATACAGTATGCAATAAAATCACTTTTAAGTTTGACTACGGACTTAACCGTAGAAAATAGTTTAGTGTGTGCAATGTTTATTTTTATTGATTTAATGGATTTCTAACGCATATTATGTAAAAAAGTTAGGTTACTTATAAACAATCAATATTATATAGTAGTTTTTAATTATTAATTATGAGTACCCGGATGGCCGAGCTTTGTTCGGTATTTTTCTTGTATATATATCCGCTCATTTGTTGGAACATCGGCGAAAATGTATTTTATTTTTAAATCGAAGTAAATATGGCAAAGATTGCTAGATTGATTGATTGATTAAGTATGATAAAAAAGTTAAGTTTTAATAAAACTAAAATACTATTACTATTGTTTAAATAAAAAAATAAGCATGAATTGCCATAATAAGCCCCAAAAAAGTCATTTAAAAAAATATCCTGTGAAATACGTAAATGTGTAAACACGCCAATGTTCCACCAAATGAGCGATATATATATATATATATATATATATATATATATATATATATATATATATATAAATATATATATATATATATATATATATATATATATATATATATATATATATATATATATATATATATATATATATATATATATATATATATATATATATTAGACTGGGCCAAAAAAAACGACTATTTTTTTTTCTATCGATACTGTGAAAATATCATTCATGATGATAAAAAAAAATTATTGTGAAAGTTTGAGTCCTTAATAATAATATTAATGGGTGTATCGTTACGACTAATGATTTTTCAACAGTAATCGCATTTTTTACTCAAAACTTGTTAATTATCAATCTGAAAAATTTTAGCGATATGGATTCTTATAGGAAATTAAATTTCCTAAAAAAAAGTTATCTTAGTAAATTACCGTAAAACAAGCCGTTTCCTTGTAATCATGCCATAAACAAAGATTTAGTTTTTCAATTTTGCGTTTCGATTTTGGATTTTTGTAGCTACCATAAATATCAATATTTTTACAATTTAAAATACTTATTCTTAAAGGAAATTTAATACTCTAAAAAAAAGGTCTCTTAATATTTTCAATTAAATTCACTCCTTTCAAAGTTATTCGACGTTGAAGTTAAATTCAAAAGTAATTTATCGTTTTTTTCGCGTTACACGTGATTTTTTCCTCTTGATTGAAAAATTTATGACTTTAATATTGAGAATAATTTTTTTTTGTTGGAAGACTAAATTTTTTTGTATAAAATCATAATTTATCAATGTATTATTTTGCTTTTTAACGATTAGTTATCGGCATAAATTCATTTTCACTGCATTTAACTAACTCTAATAGTAAAAAAGTTCGGCTTCTTCATCAAAAGTTATTTATTTGTGTAGGGATATACTTTTTTCTGTAAACTTATACTTTTAAACCTCCGTTTTTAGCCCTCTTTTTGTTTTGTCCTTTTTTATGTCAATACTGTCGCAGCTTAATGTACTCCCCCTCCACCATTACATTTGTAAATGTTCATTAGCTTATGTAATAGTAGCATTTTTGTAAATGTTTATTAGCATTATAAGTAAAAATAAAATGATTTTTTATCTCTTTTATTGAAAGAGAAAAAATTCTTTTATTAAAGAAAAAAAATTGAATAAGAAGTCAAAACAAATACAATTGTATTTGTTTTGACTTCTTATTCAATTTTTTTTCTGTAAGTAAAGGTATGTCACTAGTCAAATTGATAATTTATAATAACGAGACCGGATTTATTTTACTATTAGAGTTAGTTAAATGCAGTGAAAATGAATTTATGCCGATAACTAATCGTTAAAAAGCAAAATAATACATTGATAAATTATGATTTTATACAAAAAAATTTAGTCTTCCAACAAAAAAAAATTATTCTCAATATTAAAGTCATAAATTTTTCAATCAAGAGGAAAAAATCACGTGTAACGCGAAAAAAACGATAAATTACTTTTGAATTTAACTTCAACGTCGAATAACTTTGAAAGGAGTGAATTTAATTGAAAATGTTAAGAAACCTTTTTTTAGAGCATTAAATTTCCTTTAAGAATAAGTATTTTAAATTGTAAAAATATTGATATTTATGGTAGCTACAAAAATCCAAAATCGAAACGCAAAATTGAAAAACTAAATCTTTGTTTATGGCATGATTACAAGGAAACGGCTTGTTTTACGGTAATTTACTAAGATAACTTTTTTTTAGGAAATTTAATTTCCTATAAGAATCCATATCGCTAAAATTTTTCAGATTGATAATTAACAAGTTTTGAGTAAAAAATGCGATTACTGTTGAAAAATCATTAGTCGTAACGATACACCCCTTAATATTATTATTAAGGACTCAAACTTTCACAATAATTTTTTTTTATCATCATGAATGATATTTTCACAGTATCGATATAAAAAAAATAGTCGTTTTTTTTGGCCCAGTCTAATATATATATATATATATATATATATATATATATATATATATATATATATATATATATATATATATATATATATATATATGAATTGCCCACTTAAAGGTATTAGATATGGACATAACAAAAACTAAATATATGTCATCTTCTTTTATAAGGATTAATATTATTTTAAGATTTAAAATTCGTCAAAAATATATTGAATCACGTGACAGTAAACGCCCTGGTCTGGAACTGTTACGACCTTAGATGAAGGAAACTACTACCAGATATAAAATATCTGAAGGAAAACCGTGTCATTTCGTCCCGAGTAATGGCGGACTTAAGCACAACTGTCTACATAACAATTGATAAATTATATTGCTAAAGGGCATGTTACTTTAACAATTATAGTTTTTATTTTAGACTTAAGGTACACACTAAAATTATAGAAAAATACAAACAAACGCTTTAATATTTTGTAAACAAAGGGTTTTACGTACATTGACAGCGTAGTTTAGTAATGGCGTATTGGCCGCAAGCTGTTTAAGTTGACGTTATTTACTTTAAATCATAGATAAATATGTGTATTACTATAGGTATAGATAGCCAACTTTCTAAATCTATAATGACGTACTGCTGGCGTCATCTAACTTATAGTATGAGAACTATTTTGTTTCGGCAGCTTAATATAGGTACCTACTTTTTTATTGAAATTTTAATAGTAAATAGGAATTTATCAAACACTATACAGCGTGCCATTCAAACAAAATGTAACTCTGACAAGTCCTTTTGCAACTTCGTTTGATTGCCACGCTGTATAATGTTATATATTCAGAATTAAAACATTCATATTATAATTTAAGATTTTATTAACTCACAATAAATAGCACAATATATTAATTTTGTGTCACGATTAAGCAATTCGGAGAATAAAAGTTCAAACTCAACGAAAATAACACTAAAACACACAAAACAAACTGAATTTCAATAATAAAATGCGCAAGAGTATCAACATTTATCACCATGACGACGCCATTTGTAATTGTGTTGTTTTTTGTTTGATAGATTGGCCAAACTTTATTATTTTGAAAAATAAGCGTATTTACCACAAAACAATATATGTTTATAGTTCAAATAGTTAAAAAATTAAAAAAATAAATATAATGTAATGTAATATCTTATTTAAAAATATATATTTAAGACATTAAAAGGTTATTTTTAACATTCGTATGTAGTGGCAAAAACCTTGAATCCAGATCTTAAGTCTTTAGAAATAAAATCTTTTTCAATCCGTGTCCTAGATGACGCTATTTTCAATACAATTATCAAATATTTTATAGTACTAAATTACTATAGCATGCTTTAAATGATTTGAAATTAGAGCACAGACAAAATTTTTTTAGTTTTTGTCTATTATGAAAATTCGAACTTGTTGGAATGCATGCAATTTAAAATGTTGATTGTTTATGGAAACTAGTGCCAAGTCTTTATCTTTCTCTTGTCTAAGGTTACGACACACCGTGGACCGTGGTAAAACGTCATCTTGATGTTGTCATTTACATAGGACTACAGAGTATGTAATGTACATATTACCACGGCGTGATGTTATTAGGATGCCGTGACTACGTTTCCGCGGTAAATTTTAATTTTTAAACGCGAAATGTTATTATAAACGTACGTTATTTAACAAAAATAAATAGTTTTTGGTTAATATCTATTACATATAATAAAATCGTAGGAAAGTCAAAACTGTACATTGAATATTTTTTTAAAAGAATATTGGGGGCGTATCTACAATCGATACCGAAGCCAAAAAGTATAGTTTTTAGAATTTTTGTCTGTTTGTCTGTACGTATGTCCGGGGTAAACTCAAAAAGCACTGCATGGATTTACTTCAAATTTTGCATGAATATTACTAACAGGTCGGGTCAACATATAGGCTATCACCTACGGGGGAGGAGCAGTGCGGAGTAAATTAAGTCCGTTCGTTCCTTCGTTTTATTAAAAATTAATAAAACGAAGGCGCTGGCAACAGCTAGTACTTAATAAGTTTTTTCAAATACAGTCAACTATTTTTGGTAAAGATCCAGTGTAGTGTTTGTAAGGTATGGGAGGCTGGATGTTACTTCTTGCAGTTACTTTGATTGCGTTCAAATATTGTTGTAAAATAAGTAATTATAAAATAGCACCGACAAAATAGCATCTTTATACAACTACATAAATCTGTAGTGTATGTCTGTTTAGTGATTTTTTTTTCAAATTTCGCGAAAAGTATTCGTATTCTCACTTCTGACCTCAATTTTTATTTTGAAGATATTTTTCTATATTATGTCTCGTTACAACACGAAGCCTGCGTGTCTGAACTCAATAAAAATTTGCATAGTGTAAGAACACGTGATTACGAAAAAAAGAAGCAATATATATTTTTTATCGTCCGTTAATTTTATGTCTAGCGAAGTGACTATGTGTTACTATTAAGGTAGTATTTTCCTAAAGATTCCCAGAGAGCCTTTTAGTGGAGCGTCCATTTGTGAAATGGCTAGCTTTTTTATTATATGTAAATAAGTACATGGGTCTCCTGATGGAAAAAACAATCGTCGCCTATAGACAATAAAGACGATAATGGTGCGTTGCCATCCTTGTGGCGGACTATTAATGCCACATGCATTAGTTTTTCGGCTACCTTACCTTCCAAACCAGAACACAACAGTAACAAGCATTATCGGTATTGCGACTGGAAAAGGTGCGGCCCTGGTACTAGAACCTGGCGAGATACTGCAGAACTCTCCACCTAGTTTTCACAATGTTATTGAATCCTGTTGCTAATCTTTCACCTTTAAGAGGCTGACAAGGCCTAATTTGTTGAAATTGATGTTATTTAAACAGTTTTTTAAGAAAACCCTATTTGTTATAGCACATCACAAAAAATATGTCAATATTCATATGTCAAAGACCGTGGCCGGACTCGATACATAATTGAACAAAATTGAGCCGATAGAAAACAATTGCGAAGACTGGTCTAAAATCATCATTAAACGGTTCTATATCTTCATTTTTTGACATACGGGTCTGCAATTAAACATGAAGTCATCATATTCATACCTAAACCGCTAGCGGATCATGTTTGACAAATAATCTACACTTTTTTTATTTCAATATTTATTCATTATAAGACCTGGCCGCCGTTTCACTTATAGTGGGCTTTCGTTTACTCCAATAGAAATAGACAGAGTGCGCGTTTTTAGTGTTGACAGCACCTTGGCGAACTGCCTAATAGAATGGTAGATAGTCCATTCTTCGTAGGAGGCCCAGAAGGATACGAGGAAACGATTTTGGTGTTGACAGCGCCTTAACGAACTGCCTAATAGAATGGTAGATAGTCCATTCTTCGTAGGAGGCCCAGAAGGATACGAGGAAACGATTTTGGTGTTGACAGCGTCTTAACGAATTGCCTAATAGAATGGTAGATAGGCCATTCTTCGTAGGAGGTCCAGGAAGATACGGGGAAAATATCATTTACGTCTAAAGCGCCAAACTTCGCCAAAACAAGGTCAGTTTCGATCCCCGAAAAAGACAGGCCTACCGTACAAATAAATTTATACGGTAGGCACAGATATTTGTATTTTTAGATTTGTGTATTTGTTGTACATATATTTGGTGTTTAGAGTTCGGATCATGGTCGATCGTCCCAGGTGCAATCACAGGATCGGGCTAAATTTTTATTAAGCATCAGTAATAGCAACCACAACAGTATGTATTCAAAGAAAATTTCAGGTGTCTACCTATTTTCGTTTAAGAGACAAAGCCACCTTCTGTTACCTATAACAATAGGCTAACTCCTAGGTTAGCCTTTTTGACTTAAATCCCGGCTGTGGTTTCGTGTGGCAAAAGTGTTATTGATGTTTTTTCGAAAATCCAGAATCTCAGTGGTCGCTCGGTGTCTAGCAGATGGTGTGTTACCATCTTTGAGCTTCGGACGAGTACGTAAAGCTGTCAGTCCCGGTTGTGGCTAGAAGCGATGTCCATGGATGTCCATGGGCGCCGGTGATTACTTACCATCAGGTGCACCTCCTGCTCGTGCGCCCCCTGTTCTATAAAAAAAGCGATCATCATTATTAGGTTGGTTAAATGCGGAAAAGGAATCACAACTCGTCTTGCCTACCCAAAAAACTGGTGTTGATGGCTAAATCCTTTTCCTGTTATATTTACAAATTTTTGAGCCGCGCACCTTCACCGTAACATGCCATCAATATCTTTTCATACAAGTTTTCTGTCTCCTAGAGGGTGGAATTTTATAGAAGGGCCTATGTTTAACCCCACGTCTTCAACGATCTCCTGGCCATATTTCATCAAATCGCGACAGTGGTTTCGCCGTGAAATCAATTAATGAAGTCAATCAAATAACATTTTATTCGTCGTAAGTACACATAGGAACACTTGTCGACGCTAATTTTTAAAACTAATAGACAAATTATACAATAGTTGTATAATTCATTAAGATAAAAGACAGAAATTTCAAAATCTAAATAAATTTAGGAACTAATAGAAGTAGAAAGCACTAGTTGCAACCCGCAGCCCGCTGCCTTACAAAAGTTTTCGGTGAATGGGGAACAACTCATTTTTCTTGGATAAAAAGTATCCTTGGATAAAAAGTATAAAAAGTATGTGGTATTAAAGGTCATCATCTACGTCTGTCGGAAATTTCATTTAAATTGGTCAAACCGTTTTTGCTTGATTGAGTAACAAACATTTATTTATTTATTTACTTTTATGCACTAAAATTGTACAATGGTTAAACTTAATGCCACAAAGGCATTCTCTGCCAGTCATCCAGCAAGTGGAGCAGAAAAATTTCAATAGGGGGTGCAAATAAATATTTTAAATGGAAATAGGAAACAGTATGATGGGCTAAACGGAACAAAAATATAATAATTACTAGGAAATAGAATATATATATATATATATATATATATATATATATATATATATATATATATATATATATATATATATATATATATATATATATATATATAACATATTTACATAAACATATATTAATAAACACATAATAGACTATACATATACATACATGGCATATATAATTAACAAAATATTTAACTAAGCAAGTAAGTATAACATTCATCCATATATCCAAAAATCCAAACATGCGAACATCCAAACATCCGAACATCCAAATATCCAAACATCCAAACATCCAAACATCCAAACATCAACATCCAAATATCCAGACATCCAGACATCCACACATCCAAACATCCACACATACAAACATCCAAACATCCAAACATCCAAACTTTCGCATTTATAATATTAATATAGATTACAGAAAAACTATTTCCTTTATATGTTGCTATTTTGTTAAACATTTGTGTTTAAACATTAGTACTAAAAAGGCGAAACATGATTTCTTTTTACTTATTAGTTAGTCGTGCGAAACCGAGTCGAACAGCTAATTAGTTTAATAAAAACAAAAGGCTAAATTAAATTGCTGCTTTAAGTAAAACATGGCCACTTTTCATTCCACAGAATTCAAAAGAAAAAAACAAAAGCTATTCAAGTTTTAAAACTCACTAATTTCGCTCGCACTACATCGCGAAGTAAAAGCAAATACACACAATGTTCATTCATCTGAAATAATTGCAAAAAAGCTTTAGCTCGGGTCAGAGATTTCGTCACACAAAATGTTTCACTGAAAATGATAAAATCAGAAAAGAAATACGCAGATAATTCCGCAATCTGCTTTACAATGAAAAGAAAAAGTTTATAGATTACAGTTAAACGTCAAGAAACTTTATGGTACTTTAGAATTTAGATAAAGGAATCGTTACGTTTGAATGGTTTTTCGTGCATATCTATATATTAATACATGAAGGAAAATATTTGGACCCCTTTTTAAGGCAATTGCGCGAACGGTTATATATGAAATTTGGTACAGTTAAAATTTACATTGCGGAGGACCGCAGAAACCTAATATTTTTAAATGATATGCGTTAGAAATACATTAAATTAAAATAAACATTACACACACTACATTCATGCGATATACATGATAATATACACACACGTATACTATTTTCTTTACAACTAAAGTCTGTTATCATACTTAAAAGAGATTTTATTGTTAAGTCTATGATTGAGTTTTGGCCGCAGGCGATCGCTGGTCTATACGGTGTGTAAAGAAAACCCTGTCCGATCCGAAAGAGGCATATAGGTTGGTTAAAGGCAATACTGAAAAAAATATTAAAAAAACTTTATTTATGAAAATAAAAAAAGATATCGTTTTTTTAATATTCGTATTTTTACTTATATTTCCCTAGAGTTAAGCGAATATTTTAAAAATTGCAACACCTTATCGCTGTTTATTTCATTGTTTCGCTTTGGCGGGTTTCGCACAAACACCACGCGAAGGCGCGTTATTTGTTTTTCGGCTTTTTACAAAGGAACATACACGCGCCGCCTGTCCTACGGTAGCATCCGTCTTGGGCGGCATTCTTTGATAATAGAATTTACTTATTTGTAGGTGTTGTCATACGTCATATGAAAATACCATTTAAGATTACTTTATTTTATTGGAAAAACATTAATTAATATCCATAAAATAATTACACATATGAAACCGTATAACGGTACCGAGTCACCTTTAATTATCCGACAGGGTTTTATTTACACACTGTATAAAGGTAGGAACTTTTTTTATATAAACTATATTTTTTGTTTCATAAGTAAATAACCAGTTTATTTTCCTGAAGGGTAACCTCCATCTATAGACACCAAGCATGTTAAAGGTGTTGCTATCGAAGTGGCTGACTGGTCTATACATAACGTGACTAATACGTCATATTTTGAAAGGGATCGTCACTTTTATTGGTTCTTCATCCCAGGGTCCCCGAGAAAATCATCGGGACACAAAGTTGTCCCGTTATTCTAAACCACGCAAAAATATGATGTCTGGTTGCGTGAACCAGAACTCCCAATTTTTGCGACGATATCTCGTATCTATAGACGATATTTAAAATCATCACCAACTGTTTTAAAGAAAATTTCTTCGTCTAACAAGTATGAAAATAACTGAAAATGTTACTTAATTTTATTTTTTTAATAAATATTTTCTTGATAGTTACCAAAAAGTTTTTTTTATTGAGTGTCTAGACTGCTATTAATAAAGGAAACTTTTTCCTTTATTTGATCGGCTTTCGTAACATGGGTTAGTAAATCCGTTTTAAACAGAGAAGTAAAGTGAACAGGTTATTTAAACGGCTACCTTATTTTTCAAATCGGAATTCGTGAGTGATAGATTATAAAGATTGACGTTATTGCGGCAGCAATAGGCAAGACGGTGGTAGCGACGTTTATGACTGAGAAGCAGTTTGGCCAAAAAATCATTGAATCACTTTAAATGCACAGTATAATTTTTTGGACAGAGTAACGCCCTCAAGAATCAATAAACATACATACATACATATCTTCACGCTAGATCCCTAACGGGGTAGGCAGAGAGAACCGAGTACCATACATCACGATCCTTGCAGGCTTGTCTCGCTTCCTCCACATTCATCACTCTCTTCATACACACACGCCGGTTGCGAAGACTCTTGACACCACCTTCGGACAGTACTCGATCAATCTGATCATGGTATGTCAGTCTTGGTCTTCCCCGGTACCTACATCCTTCCACATTCGCATTGTATATCTGTTTTGTTAACCTTTCATCTACCATTCTTTCTACATGTCCGAACCAACGGAGCATGCCCTTTCTCATCTTTACACCGACACTTTCTTTCAAACCTAACCTCTCTCTCACTTCGACATTACGAACCCGGTCCGCGAGTGTCACACCACATATATCAGAATCAATAGAATTACAATGAATCAAAAAAGTCTTATCACAGCCTATTTATAGTATCCTTTTTATATTATTGTTCATTGTTGTTAATAATGACGACATTATCACACAATAAGATAGCAAATAAGCAAATGGGTCTCCTGATGGAAGGAGTCAACCATCGCCTATAGACATAAAAGGTGTTAATGGTGCGTTGCTATCTTGTGGCAAGCTTTTATCAGCTACCTCACCCTCCAAACCGGAACACGACAGTGTCAAGCACTGACACTATTGCGGTAGGAATAAAAGGTAATAATTTTAAATAATTAAAAAGCACTTTTAGTTCAATATTCACATAGTTCCTAATTGTAAAATTTGGCAGGACCTTTAAAAGTAACCCTATAATATATGGAAAAGAGCGAATCTAAATAAAACTCTGGAAATGGCGCGTGGTTTTTAATTGTGATAGAGTGGTAACGTGTGGCGTAACGCCAGAGCCGCATCTGCAGTTAAACTGATCTTTTTATTACAGTACAGTTGCATTTTGCGCCAGACAGACATTTTCGATTGAGGATTCCAATTCGGTTTTGTGTACGAGTCCAATTTTGCTCTTAGCAAAATGCTACGTATATTTAACTTCCCGCTACATATGTAGATAAGAAAAATTACTGATTTTGCCCCGATTTTCGAAAATCGAGTTTTCACCAGATTCCCACGTTTTGAGGTCCTAGGAACCTTTTCCGACTATTTGCACGATGACGTCAGTATGTCTGCATGTATGTATGTATGTGTGTGTGTGTATGTGTGTAAGTAAACATCGAATAACTTTTGAACAGCTTGACCGATCGAAACGTGGTTGATGGCATTTAATTCCACTCAACTCAGACTTACTGAAAACTTGAACCAATTCGGTGTAGGAGATTTTGAGAAATTAAAAAAAAAACTAAAATAACCTGCTTTTCAAAAATTAATATACTCTCATTTATACAAACTTTAGATTTTTGAAGTCTGAGTTCAAAATTTATGCTTAGATATTATTTTTGCTCCTTTAAGTTTATAAACCTCAATTTGGCGGGTAGTTTCAGGGATGGCCTGTAGGGTCAACCGATTCACAGATTATTTTTTGATCAAAGACTTCTATGTGATATCGTACTAGACAAAGCATGCGACACGTCACTTGTGCTCCACTAAAGTGCCTAAAGTGCAGTCGGACTGCACCTAAGTCAGAGTTCATTGAATGAAACGCGTAAGCGACATAAAACGGTTGCAACCTTCAGATCGCGAATATATATTATTAGCTGCAGCGTGCAGCCCACTGCATTATAAAAACTATTGGCGAATCCCGCTGGATTACTTAATATTTTGGGATAAAAAATAGCTTACGTGCTATTCCAAGTCTTCGTCTATCTGTGTGTCAAATTTAATTCAAATCCGTTCAGTAGTTTTGCGTGATCGAGTAACAAACATCCATCCAAACATCCAAACTTTCGCATTTATATATAATATAGATACTCTATAATACGCTGGAGCGTTGCTTAATTTTGACTTTGGTTGAACGATATATATTTTTTTAAGCGCTGCAGCGAGTGTACCGAAATGGAACGGCTTAGCATAGCTTTTCTAGTACGTAGTACATTAAAATTTCTGTTTTTTATATCGTAGGTTAGGTTATCAGATGGATTTTTTGATGGCAAAAGATAACCAATCCCCGTATTGCCCCGGGCTCCTTTTTTTGTGAGGAAATTTGAATTTAATAAATTCTACATTTTCTTTCTGCAAAGACAATATGCAACATATATACCATTTTATACTGTCTATACCGCCCCGTTGGTCGAGTGGTTAGCGACACAGACTACGCAATCAACGTGGCTCGGGTTTGATCTCTGACGGAGACAAGCATTTGTGTGATGAACATAACTGGTTGTATTTCCGGGTTTGAGTGTTTATTAAATATATTCTAGTATTTATATGTATATGTATTTCTATGTCGTATATATATTAGTATCGTTGACTAACAGCCATAACACAAGCAAATAATTTGCTTACTTTGGGATTAGATCAGTAAGTGTAATTTGTCCCGTGAATATTTATTATTTTTTTTATTAATTATTATAGATTCTAACGCATTAATTACGACAACGGTGAAGAATGGAATTTGGCACAGTTAAAAAATTACATTTCGAAGGATTGCAGAAACTTATATATAAATAATACTTATTTATTTATTTATTATTTAGGAGGAATAACACAAGAAAAATATAATTAATACTTAAACTAGCATCAGAAGACTGAACAAATTCCTACAGTAGTAGTGACGGAGAATCTCTTATATATTACAAAACTAGGTGTTCTTAAAGAATGAGCTATTAATTACGTTTCTTATAGTCGCAAAGCTAGTGTAAAACAAGTCCAAATCAAATTTACTTAGGAGTGCGTTAATCTTGCTATCAGCTCGATATGTAAATGTATTTTGCTTAAAGTTTGTAGAGACTAAAGATAAGTATACAATAGGGTAGTTACGGAAAGACTTATATGGAAATGAAATGGATATTTGAGATAAAAGTTTAAGACAATCAACCACATTTGTAGTTATCTTTGAAAGGTAAATTAGATCCGCTATTTCACGTCTAACCTCAAGAGGGGGAATGTGGAATTTTTCACATAGATATAAGTATATTACACGAGGAATAAGTAAGTTTTGAGTTAAAGCAAATGTACTTAATGATTTTTTCTGTATATTTTCAAGACGGCTAATGTGTGTATCATATCTAAGGTTCCAGATTTGCGAAGCGTATTCCAAGTGGCTACGAACAAGTGAACAGTATAACACTTTAAGAGTTTTTACTTCGGAAAAGTCAGCTGATCTGCGCATCAAAAATCCTAAAGCTTTGGAAGCTCAAGTAATTATCAGGGCGAGCGAAGCGAGCCCTACACTAGGCCACTTTCTATGCACTTTTGTGGTACATTTTACTGAAAAAATATCGGATTTTTAGGTTTGAGCTTCAACGTGGTAGTTTATATTCATGTCTAGATTTGTTATCTACTATAAAAATACCATTTTATAAAAATAAGAAAATAGAAGGTACAATTTGTATTAGAATCTTATTACTACTACCGCCATCTCTTATTAAATTAACGAGTAAAAATTGATAGAAGATACATTTTCTATTAGAATTTTTGAACTTATTAAGGGACTACCTACTTCATGAATTGTTTCTTCATATTTGACTGGCGGCGCGCGGTTATCGTGCCCTCGTATAAAGGCGAGGTTCAAGTATAAACTGCAATAGCTATAGGACCATCAGTTTGATCAGTTTGGCATCGAAGGTGTATGATAAAATCGTTGAAAGGAGAATGCAAGGGAAGTTCGAAGTAATATTGTGGGAGGCACAAGGAGAATTTAGGTCTAGAGCAGGGATGTTTGCTGGGAACAGAGTAAATAGAGCGTTAGAGAGTTTCACAATATGCTTATTGAGAAACAGTACAGATGTATTAATTGATTTATATTGTATTGAGATCAATTCCCAATCTTAGCCCGAGGGCGAGGGTAAAAACTAAAAAAAGGTATATTTACGCCCGTATCCCCGAAGAGGTAGGCAGAAGTACAACGTGTGCATACACGGTTAGCTGAAGATACTTAAGTCCCACAATGTGATAGGTGGCCAGCCTATCGCCAGTAGGGCACTTTTCCAATCCCGGGCAAAGTTGTTTTATCAGAAAACTGAAAAAACACATTTTTTCATTTGCCTGACTCTGGAATCGAACTCCGAGGGTTTCTATGAGAGAAAAATTCGAAAAATGTATTCGCTGAGTGTCTACCGTCAATTCTTCGTGCCTGCGTAGTCCAAAAATTTTGAAGGTTTATTTAAATAAAACATTTTTTGATTTTGATTTCATAAATCGACGTAGAACCAGGAACTTCCTGATTTTAGAAAAAAAAAAACAATTATTTCAGCAAACCAGGGCTCGCTTCAATGTCGAAATTTAGAAATTGGAACCCAAAAAATTGATAATTAAAAAAAAATTGTTTTTGTCACGCAAAACATTCTGTAAACTCAAGGGCTTTATTGTTTTCTACTGATAGTGGAGTAGTATCATTTTGAATCAAAACTAAACTAAATTATTTGGGTTTTCATCAACTCAAAACTTTCCTTTGCTTATTTAATATTTAAAATAGCTATGTAATACGGAAAATATATTAATAAACTTATTAGTAACGAAAACAGCGATAACCTCAACTCAGAGAACGGACCATAAAATGTATTAATAATGCGCAAAATAAATTGGTTTTTTCCTGTTAATTGATAACTAAGGCAGTCAAATAGGGATGGCCGATATACATCGATGTTTCGACTATTGATGTTTTTACCGGGAAACATCGATTTTTTTGGTCGATTTTTTTTGGAATCGAAACATCGATGGTCGATGTAGAATAATGAACCATCGACATCGAAATAAATTTCTACTAGAAATTTTTATGTGCGCGCTAAAAATTAAAAAAAATCTAAAAATACCAAAAAAAAAAATCGGAAAAATTACAGTTATAAATATGGGAAAAAAATCTATTAAACACAATTGTTAATGACTTGCAAGTGCATTTTCATAGCTGGAATATGATCTTAGAATTGAAAAATTGACAAAATTTTTAAAAAATAGCATGTAAAGAGAAGCTACAAAATAACCGTATTTTCGAATTTCAGATTGTCGTTCGATTGTATCGAATTTTTTTAATCTTTAAATGATCTACGCAGTGTTTAATAGATTTTTTTCTCTTATTTATAACTTTAATTTTCCCGATTTTTCAATTTTCCCGAATTTTCAAAGAAAGTATTTTTTAAGTAATTTACAAATTTGATTCTAAAATTGAGACATATAATTTTTACAAACTTTTTATTAGCTTCACCTATATGTATGTTTGTATGTTTGTATGTTTGTATGTTTGTACGTTTGTACTTTTGTATGTTTGTATGTTTGATAAAATTATTCCATTTTTTAATTTGCAAAATATGATTTTTGTTATTTTATATAATTTTCATCTATAGTCGATAAGGTAAGAAACTTAATTTTAATTTTTTATAATTATTCCTACAGTCGATAAGACAGGACTTGATGTTAATTTTAATTTCCAATAATTATCTTTAGCCGATTTCTCCAATATTGACAAATTTTTGAATACTAAGGAGAATTTTAATTTTACAAAACAAATAATAGTGTTAAAAAACTAAAAAATCACGCTTTTATGAATAAACCAAACTAAAAAGTAAAAAATAAATAATAGTTTAAAAAAACTAAAAGCACGCTTTTTATAGAAAATCAAAGCAAAAAATAGAAAAGAAATTTTAATAAATTTAAATTAAGAATAGTGTTGAAAATTTCAATAAATATAAATTAATAATAGTGTGAATAAAAAAAAAAAAAATTATTTAAAAAAAAGCGTGGGGTGCTTTTTAAGATATTATCAAAATGATAATCACTCTACTCATATCTGTCAATAAAATATTTATAACAAATAATAAAATATTTGTCGCGATTCTCGAGATCGATTTTTTTTGGAATCGTACATATCTAGTTTGAGGTTCGTTATCGAATATTATTGGGTTTTAGGCTAATTAACGGAAGTTATAGGCAAATTATAAAGACCGATATACCTCCTGATAACACTAACTTGACGTCAAACGAAATTTCCTACTTTGGGTTATAATTAAAATACTTGTTAGGTAATTCTGATAATCTCGTTAGCGAATTTCTGGGATTTCCGGTGGCTAACAAGGAAAAATAGGACAAGCGATTCAAAAATACTGAAAATATATAGTGTATAAATATGTAATACTGTCAAGATGTTTATGACTAATTTTTGATACGCTGAAAAAATAGTTTTTTTAGATTTGTAGTTATAGGTAACTAATAGGTAATCGCTCGCTTTGCCAACTTGTGTCTTTCCGTCAAGTTTGCTTCAAATTGCGGATGTAGATTGACAGTAAGTTATAGGTAAGGTGGCTATCAGGGTACGATGTTATTTATAAACAAACGTGTCCTGACATAAGTCACGTAAGCCAAATTTGAAGAAATCTATTGAAGTATATGTTATTAAATCTAACGAATCTTGTCCGAAAAGAGCATTTGACTGTAATTTGTCAGCCTATAAAGTATCTACGCATTAAAATATTTCCACAAAATTACGATGAAAAATCTGAACAATAGTGGAATCAATGTACACAATATATAAAGATATGCAGTCTTTTGGGTTTTTTATTTTATTAATTGCAATTATTAATCGCAAGCGCGCAACTAACTGTTAGTATAGAATTATATATATTTTCATGCTTATGATATATTTGACCAATCACGTTACAAATATTTTATATTTTTCATCTAAATTATACTTATGGATTTTTTTAATTCAAAGAACCAGATTTCTTTTTTAATGTTTATTATTATATTTTTATCTCTTAGCATACAAAATATATTTGTTCAAAATTTTAATTCTAATTTTAAAAAGCTATATACTACAAAATCTATTCATCAATCCTTCTACAACAATACATTTGTAATAAACCATCTGTTTACTATCTAAATTCACTCTTATCAGAACCACACAACCCCCATGAAAAAAAAAATATAAAAAATATATTTTAAAATATAAAAATTATATATTTTAAATATATGAAAAATACATGAAAAATATATAAATTATATATCAAAATATAAAGTCCATAAATTTCCAGATCGCTACTATTACTGTAAAATGTCAAAAATGTGTTTTTATAAGATCAACCTTCATTTTTAATACATATTTTTCCTTGAAAATCCCAACAAACAAAAACCAAATATTCCTAGTCCAAAGCCTGACGACGCGGGCCTTTAATGCAAAGGTAATGTTTAGGTGAAAATACGCTGAGTTTTTTAGGTTAGATAATTATAAATAAAGTCCATACATTAAAAGATGTAATTCTCGTAAAAATACTTTTATAACAATATTACTAGATAGTATAACTTTGCGAGCCCTTACAAAGCTCTGCTTTTTGCTAGTATTATTAATGTGATCATCAAAGAGCAGCGTTGAGTCATGTAATACCCCCAGATCCCTAACAGAAAATGCGCTTTGACGCAGTTGACCTTTCAAAGTGTATTATGCTAATGTGTGTATACACGTTATAATTAACGTGACGCTTCCTATATAAGTTATAACGCTACATTTAGATACATTTAAATCTAACCTATTATTATTGCAATAATTTTCGAGCCGTAAAAGATCAGCCTGCAAATTGATTGCGTCAGCCTCACTTTCTAATTTGAGCAAATATCATCAGCACCAGAAATACATTAAATTATTAAAAATAAACATGTCACACTGTATTCACGTGACATAATATATGATAATAACCATGAAGCTGTATTATATCTGGAGGCTCAGAGGAATTCTGGAGGCAACACTTCTAATACCCACTGAAATCAAATTTCAAATACTGCTGTCATCTTCTGAGGTCTAACCATCTCTTTCTAACACAGCTGTATAAATAGAGATGGGGAGACCTCATAGACAGATGTAACGTAAATATTTGTTTCAACTGATTAATACGAGTGCTAGCTCCACCAATACTTAATATTTCATGATAACACACATGTATAACATTATTTCCTTACGGCTAAAGTCAGTTGTCAAACTTGAAGTGATTTTCTAAGTGATTTATTATTTAGTCTATGGTCTATTGCTTATATAGATTATGCTGCGGTCGTACTTGCGTCTACATATAGTCACAAAGCTACACGCGCGATACATGCAAATGAGACCAGCTATTACCAGCTATCGTTGCAAACATTCCGATTGCTGTGCCTAGTTTGCGCGCTAATATCTTCGGGACGATACACGCAGGTGATGCCGAAGGGTTAGTAGAAGCCGTGTATACAATTAAAATTATAGTGTCAACTCCATTTTGTATAATACCATAGGTATGGAATAAAAAACTGGTACGTAATCAGTATTATTATTCCAAACAAAGTGTATTCTAAATTCAAAACACTGCTTCTGATTTTCGTGAAAAGAAACGTGTCCCCGAATAATAACAGTATTACACTTGTCATGTACGAATATTTCGTATCGTATTCAATGCGGTGAGCTGTGGATGAGATACTCTGAGGTGATTTTAATATAGAGTGTGCTCATGGATTTTAGTTCATGATGGAGTACAAAATAGTCAGTGGTTCACCCGAACTGATAATTTTAAAATTTGTTTTTTTATCTGTTCTTCAACTCATGTAACTGCGGTCCAAAGGTAAGAACAGTACTCCATGTGTGGTCGAATTTGGGCATTGTAAAGTTAGAGACGCTTGGCTAGCATGAAGTATTGCTTTGCTCTGCTGGTGTACAAGCTTTTTGGAGGCTAGTTTAGCCTTTCTTTCCAAATAACTGCAGAACTGAACGTTGTTCGATATGTCGACTCCCAGAACTTCAAAACTGGCTCAGGCTGTCAGGAAGGTATTCATAAATCAAAGTGACACGACAAAGGGTGTCTTTTTTGCGGTGAACATGCAAAGTTGCATTTTTTGGGGTTTAATGTAACAAAGTCAAAGTCAAAACATTTTTATTCAAATTATCCTTTACAGACACTTTTGACGAATCAACATTTTTTAAGTTACTACCGGATCGGAAACAAGGTTTTGATGACCCCATTCCGAGACAGAATTGTGGGCGATGCGTTCCCTTGGTCATACAGAGTGGAGTTGGCTGCATAGGGCGAGCCCAGAAGATAGGCTTTCTCCTTTGCGGCATGGGCCAGAGAGTCATAGCTCTTGAAGAACTTCGAGGAAGAATTGTACTCCTTTCGTAATGCGCTAGTTTTTACGTCGCGAGATGCCAACACAGCAGTCCAAGCTCACTAACATTCCTGCTTTCGGCGTAAAGCCACATTGCAGTGCCGGCCAACCCAAAGGTGAGAATTGCCAGAGATGGACACACCGCCCTCATGGATATGATGCAAAGGAAGACCGCATCCCGTCCCAATCTGTTGATCTGTAGTGCCAAACGCGACGATAGCCTGCAAAGGAAGGCCGTAACGGGTGCGTGACCGGTACTTTGCTCCGGATCAGGCAGTGGTTTGACGTACGAAGTGGAACGTCCACCGATACCTGATAATTGTCTGAGTGAGAGGTCAGCAGGAGGTCCAACACTAAAGGCGTGTGGTCATCCACATCAGGAACTCGCGTAGGCGAGATTACCAATTTTGTTAGACCATACGCTGAGGCAAAATCGTGAACAGTCCTCCCCGCATGATCGGTGGTGCGTGAACATAGCCATTCGGCGTGGTGGGCCGAAGTTGGACCTGTCATGTTATTGCTATATTATTGTAGTAACAGAATACCAAATTTCGCATCCCTTAGACCTGTACAAGTTGCTTAATTCCTTTTATCGTGTAAAACGAAGCTGATAATTTTGAAACTCTGAACTGATTATGTTGAATCATATGTGAGAACCATCTTAACAGACATGGCATTTAATTAAAAACACAGACGCTTGAATCATTCATCCATATAGGAGCTATGATGCCACTGACAAAACCGTACATTGACGGTACGACGATAAATAACCACGCAATTTAAATCCAGGGTTAAGGAATATCAAAG
Organism: Apodemia mormo; assembly: GCA_036924255.1. NCBI lineage: Eukaryota > Metazoa > Arthropoda > Insecta > Lepidoptera > Riodinidae > Apodemia > Apodemia mormo. Next base: position 15,180,012 of record JAUPFN010000024.1, on the reverse strand, counting down.
GCATTTAAATTTGACTTTATACATCATTACTTGGCGCGTATTGCGAAAAATTATCATAGTAGGTATACATTTTGTGCAATTATTAATCCCAGCCAAAGCACACAAAGTGTACTGAGTGTTAATTATTTAGACGCTCTAGTGGGTATATACGCAACGCCGTGACGAGGTTGCTATCAAGCGGATGACAGGCCTTTTTATTTTTAGTATATTACCGGGGTATTTTGGGGATAAAAATAGGAGCAAATTATTATTTTACAAACAATTTTCCCAAAATTAAACGATAATATAATAGTTGACTGAGGAATTTATGTATTTGACGTAAAAATAATTCTATAAAGTTAGCATTGTGTGTTTGGTTATATGGTTGAAATTGGACTAATCTAAATTAGAGCAAATAATACTTGAAAATGTCACCAATTAGAAGAAACTCCACGATCTGAAAGATGGACTGTCCAGCCAGTGTTACTAAACTTATATGATTAAATATTATGTATAAACCAAGGAGGTGCTACAGTTTCTTTGTCAAAAGCAACAGTAACGTTTTTAAAGTTTTCGGAAAACTTTAAAAACGGAATAACATAGTACTAAAACATAATTGATTAATATAACATCAGCGCTTGTTCATTTAATGAAAACTCTAATTAATCTTTTCATGCACCCCTTCAAATGTGGAGTTTTCCAATCAATTTGGGTTGACTGGTAGAGAATGCCATGTAGCATTACATCCACCTATGTTTTAAATAAACAAATCACAATATTATATAGTTGGAAAAATTATTGATAAATATTGTAAGTGTGAATCGATCACAAAGAAAAAAAAGAATTTTGCCACGTTGAAAAAATCGCTACTGACTTAGTGGGTTAGCGCGTTCCGGCTGGAGGAAAGGTCACAAGTTCAAGTCGTGACGTTTCGAAATTTTTGTTGTTGTTTTTAGAAGATTTTTTAAATAATAATAATAAATATTCACGGGACAAATTACACCTACTGATTTAACCTCAAAGTAAGCGAATTATTTGCTTGTGTTATGGGTGTTAGTCAACGATACTAATACATAGAAATCCATATTATATAAATACTAGAATATATTTTAAGTTTTCTCAAACACGTGATAAGTGTTAAATCAGTTATATAGTCGTTCTAGTATATTATATATATATATATATATATATATATATATATATATATATATATATATATATATATAGGCTGATACTTGTCCCTAATATTCGTGACCACTAACTATGCGGTAAAGGCCTGAAACCTCTCGATTACGTTTGTTAGCACCGCCTTACTTATTCTTGCCCCAATAGCTTTGGTGCTTGTCACTGTCGTGTTCCAGTTTCGAGAGAAAAGCCGGTAAACTTATTCAAGAGATATGCGTACTCAAGTGCCATACGGATAGCAACGCACCATTAACCTTGTCGGTGGGCATCTCTTTTAATCAGGAGAACCATCTACTTGTCTGGTCTCTTTCGAAATATAAAAAAAAATGTTAGTCGGTAGGGTTCTGCAATGTCTCGCTCGTATCTAGTATCAACGCCTTCTCTATTCATGTCAATGTTTGTTATTGTCGTGTTCCGGTTCTGATGGTAAGGTAGCGCATGCGTGTGGATTGGATGTGGCTATGGAAACCAAAAGATCGTGTCCTTGGCAGTCCTTGGAATTGCAGTGCCATGTGCATAAGTCTACCTTGCCGGTAGACTTATGCATGGGGCACTGCCATTCCGCCACACGGATAGCAACGCACCATTTTTTTATATCATAAGATAGCAAACAAGCAGATGGGTCTCCTGATGGGAAGAGTCAACCATCGCCTATAGACACCAAAGATGTTAATGGTGCGTTGCTATCTAATGGCGAGGTTTAATGCCACATGCATAAGTTTACCGGCTTACGCTCCAAACCGGAACACGACAGTGACAAGCACTGACGCTATTGCGGCAAGAATAGGTACGGTGGTGGTACCAGACCCGGACGAGACAATGCTGAACTCTACCACCTAGTAGTTATGATGCTAGTGATTCGTATTACCAATCTGTCGCCTTTTACGACCTGCCTAGTGGAACGGCAGTCGGCCTATTTTTCAAAGGAGCCCGGGACGAACACGGGGAAAACCATTAACATCTTTTAGTTATCTATAGACGATATTTTTTTCATACCACCAGGAGTATCATTTGTTTGTTTGCTATCTATTGATATAAAAATATCGGCTTAACTTAAGCTTTTAAAAAAGTGAATTGTAGGTGAACTTTCATCACTTCAGGAAAACGCAGATAAGTGAATATTCTCTTTATAATGAATTTTTTGAAGTGGTTATTAATGTATTATTTTTGTTTTAAAAGCAAGCCGATACGTAAAAATTATCTTACCATAATTATTATAATACATGCACACATTCTATATTTAAGGTATAATCCCAGTGAAGGTAAAAAAGTAGTGAGTAATGGACGAAACGGGATTCTATCACGTGGAAAAAATGAGGGTGTATCGAAAGTTAAATAAATGAGGGTATTCAGATATGTTACTTGACGTTTTTGAATTCTTTTTGTTCTCATATGAGTATAATTTTATTTATGGTTTTATATTAAATTTTATAATATTACGTAATATTTAAAAAAAAATATCTTCACGCCTTTATCCCCGATGGAGTAGGCAGAGGTACAACAAGTGCATCTACGATTAGCCGAAGATGCTTGGTCCCACAAATGTGATAGATGGCAAGCCTATAGCCAATCGAGCACTTTACAATCCCGGGCAACTTTGTGTTTCTCAGAAAACTGAAAAAACACTTTATGTGCCCGACCCGGGAATCGAACCCGAGACCTCATGTGGTCAACGCCAACGTTGGACCAATAGACCACAGAGGCGACGTAATATTGTATTATTTTTTTGTTTTATATGATACAAAAGACAACAAAGAGTTATTGTTTGCCTGCTGCCTGCCGCTAAATTCCACCATCGGACATCGCGTCAAAATTTAAAGTTCCATCCTCACCACCTCGATGTCTGGAAATCCACAACCGTGCGCTTTTGTCGACACTTTTTGCCTCGCATTACTCCTTTGTGGAATCTATTACCCTCGGGGGTGTTTCCGAATGGATACGACTTAGGGACCTTCAAGAAACGAGCTTATTCATTCTTAAAAGGCCGGCAACGCAGCTGCAATATCCCCGGTATTGCGGATGTCCATGGGCGGCGGTGATCAATTACCATCAGGTGCACCATCTGCTCGTTTGTCCCCTCTACTATAAAAAAAAATATTGTTGCATTACTATCCGCGTGACGATGAGTTAATGCCACTTGCATAATTTTTACAGATTACATTACCCTTCAAACCGACAGGCGTATCACCTAACATTTGCAATCTGCCAAAAAAGACTTTTAAACGTATCGAAAGAATCATCAAAATGTTGCCAATTGCCTTTTGGTCACTGGGTTTGGTGTACTTTTTGCGATGACACTAAAAATGATCAAGTGGAAACGACTGCAATAACTAAATAATTACGAGAATAATTGCGCATTGCGAGATACGTGATACCCTGCGGAACACGACAATCAAGCATTGATGCTATTGCGGCATGAATAGGTTAGGCGTTGAACTCTAATATCTAGTATTCACGATGAGTGACACTTATAGGGAATCGTTTTACAAACTGCCTGGTAGAAAAACAGATTGTCTATTATTCAAAGGAGGCACCAACACGGTTAAAGTTATATTATTACTAAATAATTACTAAGAAAACTTTCTAAAATAAAAATCCCGAGATTTTTTCCGCATAGTTCTTGTTGCTGTACGATTCCTGGGATAAAAATTATCCTATGTCCTTTCTCGGGTCTCAAACTATCTTTGTACCAAATTTCATCCAAATCAGTAATCAGAAGTACTTTATTCAATAAAACTTTTTACAGTTATTTTGACGCGTCAATATTTTTTTTAAACTACTACCAGATCGGAAACGCGGCCACACACTGAGAAGATCCGGAGGAAGAAACTCAGCTTTTGTCTTTTTTTATGACATTTTTTAAATAAAATAATACATTATATATATATATATATATATATATATATATATATATATATATATATATAACACATTTTTCCTTCGTGTTAATCTGGGCCCTTTAGAAGAATTTAGAACAATAGAAGATAAAGAATGTGCAGTAGCACAGACCACAAAAATACTAATCAACACGGCGTTGGGCACAAAATGCGTAGCTGATTATATGAGCAAACGTATGTAAATGTTAAACGCCTGTAGACATTGTGTGCCCAAAACCGTCCTCTAAAAATGATTGCACAATTTCAAATTATGCGCTCATTTCTTCTTCTTCATTATACGAATGGCAATTATCAGAGAATTCTGCCAGTATCGAGTAAACTTAGGGAGTGACACGTGTTATCCATTTCAAATGGAATCGCGTCGATCGCGACAAGATCGCGACACTGCCAATTTTATTACTTTTTTATATTGCTTTGTAAAAACAACTATAAATCTTGTGCTTAAGGTTGGATATGCAAAGACATATGTTTTTGCCATATCTACAACTAGTTATGTAAAATTAGGGACTGTGCATCTTGGGTGGATCTTGGGTGGATCTTGGGTTTTTTATATCAATGCTTGTAGATAAATTATATTCTGAAAAAAAAGAAATATGCCATGTTGTCCTATTTTATCGTGTCGAATAAAAAGAAACACCTCTGAAATGATTTTATTTCATGGGTAAGTATTACAGCACTTTTATCTGTGTAAATGCAAGCGACGTTGACAACCTGAGAAATTGCCTTGAAAGGCGTATCCAGCTTAATCCATGATCTACTGACTTAGGGTTATGCATCTCGTAAAAGGCGAGAAGAGGGTAATTGAGTTACCGATATCGTGATCAATAAGTAGGTGGTAGAGTTTTGTAAAATCTTGACCTGGTTGCGGTACCATGGCTTTACCTATTCCTTAGTGTCAGTGCTTGTCGTTGTTGTGCTCCGATTTGGAGGTTAAGCACTTAACACACGGATTGAAACGATTGAAATTCGTACGGGGAAATCTATGGAACGGAAAGACCGATTTTAATGGAACTTTCACCGAAAAATAGAAGACTTTACAGGGCAGGACACAGGCTACTTGTGATTTTGAGTCACGCGAACGAAACCGCGAGTAAATACTAGTTATATAAACAAAGCAAATGTAGCAATATCAACACGCTTTTTACTTCCCTTGAAGAGGAAAATTACAATCACATTTACCCTAATAAAATACTTCTCGTTCAATGTCTTATAAAATAAATACCTTTTTTAATAGCTGCCTCTCAAAGACATATCGAGAGCAATACAACATTGCTTTCGTAAGTCACGTCTGATAGAAATTGACGTTTTCAGATATTGGTAAATTCCTTTTTAGGAATGTTTCAATATTAAGGAATAGTTAGCGTGTGTTTGTTAAAATTGTATTATACTTACGTATTTCATATAACGAAAAAAGAAATATTAAAAAGGTAAACGAAATAGTAAATCTATATTTTATATTTTCTGTAATGCTTAAGTATAAAGTTACTAGTTGATAGAGTTCTGTTTTGTCTCGTCCGGGTCTGGTATCACAGCCTTACTATTCCTTCCGCAATAGCGTCAGTGCTTGTCACTGTCGTGTTCCAGTTTGGAGGGTAAGGTAGCCGGCAAACTTATGCATGTAACATATTAGACCTCGCCACATAGCAACGCACTATTAACATCCTTGGTGTCTAAAGGTGATGGTTGACTATTTCCATCAGGAGACTCATCTGTTTGGTATAAAAAAAAATCCGTGGAATTTACGTGTACTTAGCTCAAAGGAGGAAAATTATACTAAGCATAGATTTTTGAGCTTGAAGTATTAAAAAATCTAAAGTTTTTTAAAAATTACTATTTATATTTGAAAAGCTGTATTTTTTGGTATTGTACATTGTCAAAATGATGGTCGATTTTGATCTTTCAAATAGTACCAATTCAACGCAATTTTTGAGCTCTAAATTTTTTTCTCAGCTACAAAATCGATAGGTGAAAAAATGTGGAATTAATGTAAAAAATACTTTTTTCAAAAAATTTCATCAATTAGGTATAACTACCGAACAGATTTTTACCGATTGTTAAGTCAATAAAAAAAATGCATCCAATGCCGCAGCATTGGATGTATTTTTTTAAGAAAAGAGCTGATTATATTTTGAAGTCGACGAGTACATTATTCTGGAAGATACGAGTATTTAAAAAACATTGCTCTGTCGAAATTTGTTCTAAGGCATTTTTCAAACTTTTCAAATTACCCTGGGCCGATTCGGCTCAGTGTGGTTATACAAGCTTAAGTTAAACTAGGCCAAACGTAAACTATTCTTAGAGTTTTGTAGGAGAGATAAGATCTATGAGTACTATTTATCCCTTTCCAGTTATATCTTTAGTATACGACACCCACAGTCGAAGCATCCACAACAAACCTCCAATTTATACCGGTCACATCTGGACAACACGTGCAATAGCCGTCCCGAATAGATTTAATTAAGATAAAGGCTATGACATACTGTTCTTCCCAATTGCCACCTGATTTATATTCGCCGACCGTACGTAATGCACGGTTTAATGAAGTGATCATTTTAAGGTGCCCAGGGGTGAAATATTTTGGGATATCGCACATGACGTATTCATACATATAATTTTAATGTGACTTCGGAGATTGTCGGTATATCAATATTAGTATTATAAATGCGACAGCTTGGATGTTTGGATGGATGGATGGATGGATGTTTGTTACTCAATCACGAAAAAACTACTGAACGGATTTGGATGAAATTTGGCACACAGGTAGATGATAACCTGAAATAGCATATATCTTACTTTTTATCTCGGAAAAAGGAGTTGTTCCCGCGGGATTCACCAAAATCTTTTATAATGCAGAGGAATGTACGCTGCAGCTAGTATATAATATAGGGCTTACAATGTTTATATATTGTACTAATGTTTTTGACTTTGCGAATATGTGTCAAGGCCTGCTTATACTTTGGTAGTCGTTAATTTATTTAAACTCCTTTTATCTGCAAATTAAACAACAGCAGCTTTACTCTGTTTCATCAAATTTTTGCTGACTTAATTACACAGATGATTACTCAGATGAGTTATCCCTTTAATATTACAAATACGAATTTTATTATCTTCCATCCCATTCAGTCCCTTTAAGGAGTTCACTTTTTAAAAATCCTGTGTTTGACCCTCGTTTATTTTTTATTTTTTTATGGAAGAGGGGGCAAACGAGCAGGAGGTGCACCTGATGTTGAGTGATCACCGCCGCCCATGGACATCTGCAATACCAGAGGCCTAGCAGTTGCGTTGCCGCCCTTTTAAAAATGAGAACGCTCTTTTCTTGAAGCCCTATGTCGTATTTGTTCGGAAAAATCCCTGCCGGTAATTGATTCCACAAAAGAGTAGTGCGAGGCAGAAAGTGCCTGGAGAATCGCACGGTTGTGGATTTCCAGACATCAAGATGGTGTGGGTGGAACTTCAAATTTTGACGCGATGTCCGATGATGGAAGTTAGCAGCAGGAATTAATCCAAACAACTCGTCGGAACACTCTCTATGATAGATACGATAAAAGACGCAGAGTGAGCTTACGTCTCTGCGTAATGCCGTATTTAAATATCTCCTTACCAAATTTCATAGAAATCAGTGGTTTATCCATGATTTTACCAGACGTACAGACTCGCTCTTTTCCCGTGTTGGTCCGGGCTCCTTTGAAGAATACACCAACTGCCGTTCTGCTAGGCAGGTCGTAAAAAGTGACCGATTGTCTGTATGTATAACTAGTATCGTGACTACTGGTTGGTAGAGTTCCGCAACGTCTCGCCTGGGTATTTGGTACGACCGCCTTACTTATTCCTGCCGCAATAACGTCAATGCTTGTCACTGTCGTGTTTCGGTTTGAAGGATAAAGTAGCCGGTTGTGCGCGTGGGTGTGTCAAACGCATGTTATTGTTTGTAATGTTTTTTAAAGGTTTTTTTTTCTACTACATATTATATAGCAGTATTTGCTGTCTGTACTTATTTTCCATAAATACTTCAACTGTGCTTTTCATGTTCGCATACTGCGTGATTTATAAAAATGGTAACAACGTTTTCGCGTTACGTATTCATAAAAAAATTTAATTACCCGTGAACAAAGTCGTAACTGGAGGTCCGATATAAATCGACTCTACTATAAAAAGTGATAACCCAATGTGATATATTGTTATGCTCATATTAAATCTACAAACAAATATATTTATAGAACTTTATTTTCTACTAGCTGACCCGGCTAACGTGGTTTTGTTTTTTAATTAATCCTTATTTTTTTTCTATATTTTCTTACCTTTTAAACCTTCCCTGGACTTCAATAATTAATTCAGAATCAAAATTAGCTAAATCGATCCAGCCGTTCTCGAGTAATAGCGAGACTAACGAACAGCAATTGATTTTTATATACAGTGTGTAAAGAAAACCCTGTCCGATCGTCAAAGGCATTATTTGATAGCTTAATACAAACATATTTGTGTCATTATTTTATGGAGATTTGTTTTCATAATCTACGAACTTTTCATTGAACGTTTCAGCTATTTGGTGTTTGTCTGTAATTAAATTATTATTAATAATGACATTATCTATATTTGCGTCAAATATTTTTTTTTGCGGTTTGTTATTTAATTATAGCCCAAGCTGGCTGGCTTGGATTTATTGTTAGAACTTTGAATAATACATAAATTTTCAAAATATTGGCTCGGTTTAAGGGGAAGTTGCTCAATTTTAGTACTAAAATGAGGCACTTTAAACTACGATACTTTTCTTATTTTATTTATATTTTTTCTGATAATATCATTGGCCTACTTTTATACCTCTTTCGGATCGGTCAGGGTTTTCTTTACACCATGTATATAGATAATACCACATTGTGTTTCACTGAAACAATTGCCAAAGGTCAGTGGAGCAATCGAACTATTTATTGTCTTTATTGTCTGCTGTGAACTGTAAATGATTGACATTGTTTCAAAAATATAGCTTCAGTACGAACAAAGAAAATGGAAAACAAACTATTATTTATTTCCCTCTGCTGGTCCGACCCCTTTTAAGAAATACATCATCTACTTTTTGACAGGCGAATCGTAAAATGCAAACAAATGGTATAACTTTTCACTATCATCATTGTCAACTATGTGGTAAAGTTCTGCTATGATTCGCCTGGATATGGTACCACCGGTTTACATTTCACTGAACAACTAGCGTCAGGCCTCGTCGCTATCGTGTTCTGGATTGGATGTAAGGTAGTCGATAATTTTATGCATGTGACATTAAGACATCGCCATAAAGACAGCAAAATGACAAATGGGTTGTCACTTCGCATTAGGAGAGCCATTTGCTTGTTTGTATTAGCATATTTTTAATAAATGTTTTTTTATATCAAAAGCTGGCAAACAAGCAGATGGGTCTCCTGATAGAAAGAGTCGTTTCACTTATAGACACCAAAGGTGTTAATGGTGTGTTGCTGTCTTGTGGCGAGGTCTAATGCCATATGCATAAGTTGTCTCGCCCGGGTCTGGCACCACCGCCTAACCTATTCCTGCCGCAATAGCGTCAGTGCTTGTCGCTGTCGTGTTCCGGTTTGGAGGGTAAGGTAGCCGGTAAACTTATGCCTGTGGCATTAGACCTCGCCACAAGATAGCAACGCACCATTAACATCTTTGGTGTCTATAGGCGATGGTTGACTCTTTCCATCAGGAGACCCATCTGCTTGTTTGCTATCTTATGACATAAAAAAAAAGTTTACCGGCTAGTTGGCCCTCCAAACTGGAACACGACAAGCACTGACGCTACTGCGGCAGGAATAGGTAAGGCGGTGGAACCAGACCCGGGCGAGACAATGCAGAATTCTACCACCTAGTAGCCACAATGGTAGTGACTCAAATAGCCAATCGGTCGCCTTTTACGACCTGCCTGGCAGAACGGCAGTTGGTCTATTCTTCAAAGGAGCCCGGAACCAACATGTGGGTTAATGCGAATAATTTAAGTAGGTAATTATAATCCTAAATAATATATTTATAATAATAACTCATGTTTAAAACCGTTGAAACCACAGACCATATGAATACTAATAGATACGCAATTTGGAAGAAAAAGTTTCGCCGCGTATATGAGCATACGCTCCGCGCATATGAGCATTACTGTCAAAAAATGTCATACATTTGTAGACATATTATATCGTAAAAAAATAAAAATAAAACATTTTGTACTGTTTTATTGCACCGAATGAGATGACAAGGTTTAAAAATTACCCTTGTAATGATATTATTTTATGGTAAGTTGTATAACTTTGTATTTCTTTGTGTAATTGCAAGCTATACTGACAAATTAAGAAATTGTCTTAAAAGGCGTATCCATTTAAACCACTTCTTCAAACTCATCGAACCGCGCCACCTGTCACATGTTTATCGGTGGCGTAATTAGAATACCGCCGATCTAACGGTTTGGTGACGGTAAGCTACTCGGTTTTTGTTTGGCGGTCGATTCGAACGGTTCGATATTGATACTCGATGGATAAGAATATTGAAATACGTAATTGTATTGAATGTTATAAAAGCGATGTAACTGAGAATAATTACATCAAAATGGAGAAATGACTACGTAAAAAAGTAATGTAATCAATGTTGATTACATTACTTTTTTTTACATAGTCGTTAATAATCAGAAAAACCTCTGTTTTTCTGGACTAATTGTTAATATTTGCTATGTTATGATTAAAGAAAAATTTAAAATTTTTAATGATAGAAAAATAGTGTTTACGTGTGGGTGTTAGTCGATAAAAACATTCTATTTAGTTTTAGAATTTGGAATCGTCAAGCTGAAGCTTGGGTAAGGTTGACACTTGACATGGATGGTAACACGGATTTTAAGTTGACAACAATTTAGATTATCGATATTAATTTTGCTCTTGCAACACAATCATAGACTAGTTAGTCTATGGAATTCTAGTTGATTCAAAGAACTTATATGTATGATAACTGGATTTATTACGAAGCAATATTTGAAAAATTAAAATGTACTTTATTTCGTTATTGATAAAGTTGACATTTGTTTCTTACTTAACAGAGGGGAAAAACGTTCTGAGCAAGACAACGATAAGAGTGGATATTGTCCCTTTCTTGCAATTGCCAGTGTAAATAAAACTATCTAATGGTAGATTTTTATATATTCGGTAATCGTTAAATCTTTTATACATACACGTCGATAAATACATTAGCATAAAATGTATTGTAATTAACATAGTGAGTTCTAAAATGTGCTTGTTTTAATTATTACGTTATTACTTATGCAATGCAAAAACTGTTTCACAAATTAGTAGAATTACTTAGTAGTAATTTGTAAACTAAGCATGGCCGCAATTATATATGGCGATTGCCGCTTTATTTAGTACAAAGAGACACACTCCACTCATGTCGTGGTACTCTTCGGAACGATTTTGAAGCGCGTGTGAACATTCCGTGTAGAATGTAACTTCCTTGAATTGATTATAATTAGTCAATATCAATGATGCACTAACTTGATTGGTTGGTTACATTGATACAATATGTGAGTGATTGGCTAACTCATTTAGTTCATTATGTTGGCCAATATGTGTTATGGCTTAGCGTGATTGGCTGAATTATATTGGTGGGAATGTACGGTTGTCTACCCTCAGTGTGAGACGGATGTCGTCATTCTGAATACGAGAGGGAACAATACTAGTCGTGTAATTAATCTGAAGGCCAGTCCATGTTAAACTTGTCGCGCTTCCATTATTAATCCATTTGTATCTTAGCTGCAATTAATGTATTTGTGCATAAAACGTTATAAACAACTGAATTTAAACTATAACTACTGAATTATGGTCATATTTCTATCGAATGGATAAAACGGAGCGACCACACATTGATCTTCTTCTTCTTCTTCGAAATATATGAAATCTTTTCACTCGAAAGTCCAAATCCATTTGACCGTTCATCATGAAACTAGGCATGTAGGTATGACCGCCCCGTTGGTCGAGTGGTTAGCGGCCCTGACTACGCAATCGACGGGGCTCGGGTTCGATCCCCGACGGGGACAAGCATTTGCGTGATGAGCATAAATGTTTGTATTTCCGGGTATGGGTGTTTATTAAATATATTCCATGTATTTATATATGTATTTCTATGTATTAGTATCGTTGACTAACACCCATTACACAAACAAATAATTTGCTTACTTTGGGGTTAGATCAGTAAGTGTAATTTGTCCCGTGAATATTATATATTATATTATAATTTATTTCCATGGATGTTTATTTGCTATTCCCATTGTTGTAACCAGCCACCAGATGGCGCTACAGCATGTTGTTATTATAATACATGGCAGGAGAACGTCTACCGGGTTCAGCTAATGCATATTATATAAAAGTATTTGCTGTCTGCACTCCTTTTCCGTAAATACATCAACCTTAGATAAATGAGTGCCGCGAGACCAATCATTTATCTTCAGATGCGTCAAATTTTATGTTTCGCTTTTCGCGTAATTGTTAATTTATAATATACACCACTACTTTTAATATATAGGCAAAATTTAATGGGCTACATAAATAAAATAGCACATCTTAAATGTGCAATCAGATATTTGTTTTAAGCCATAGTGAAAAAGTTATTACAAGTTGAAATTTACATGTCCTGCCTAAAGTTACGGACACTGCGCGATGCTTACTACTATATATATATATATATATATATATATATATATATATATATATATATTTGTTGTTTATAACGTTGTTCTGCCCTTTTAACGACTCGTATATTTTCTATATTTTCTGAGCTTTTACACTGGTACCACATAGGAGTAGTGTGGGGCAAAAAGCGCCTCGAGAATCGCACGGTTTTACATTTCCAGACATCGAGATGGTGAGAATGAAACTTGGAATTTTGTCGCGATGTCCGATGGGGAAATGCGGCGGTAGGAATTAATCCAAACAGTTCCTCGGAACATTTCCCATGATAGAGCTTCGTTCTTAGTGGACAAACCATGATTGTACATGATTGTACAACAATGTAATTAGGATTATTGACATTTAATAGAACAAACAAATTACTCATTAATTTATATTACACAGAATTGAATAATTACAATTGTGTCAAGTACAATAATTAGATACGGCTTTATTTAACAGTGTACGAATAAATAAGTTATCGATTTATATTACGCCAAATAGAATACGAGAAATTACGAGATTACGCCAATACGAGAAATTCAATTTTAATAGTGCTTCACTTCTTATATATTTAAATGATAATTTGCGAGAAATTCAATTTTAATAGTGCTTCACTTCTTATATATTTAAATGATAATTCTGTTAGAATTATTTATTACTAGCTGTGCCTGCGACTTTATTCGCATGAAAAAATTTTAAAATTAAAGTAGCCTAAGTTACCTCTATCACATTAGATACCTGCCAGTGAAAGTCCCGCAAAATCGGTCCAGGCGTTTCAGAGATCAGCCGGAACAAATAGACCGACAAAAATTTAAAAAATAGTAATTTGGCGTATATAATGTGTATACATCAATATACATTTAGTAAAAAGCGTTTATTTTAATACTAGCGACCTGCCCGCGGTTTCACCCGCGTAGCTTTTGTTCTCGTGGGAATATCGGAAAGGTATATATACTAAAACCTTTCTCAAGAATCATTCTATCCGGTATAAAATCCGGTGCGTACTTTAAAAGATTTAAGCATACATAGGGACAGACAGAGAAAGCGACTTTGTTTTATACTATGTAGTGATTACAAACAGACACTCCATTTGTTTATTGGTATAGAAGATATGTTCAATTTAATTATAATATTATGTTCACTTTTCATCAAAGATTAAATTACGTTGTATATTTTGGAATTTTCTGTGAGATGTTTCCAGTTTACATCACTCCCTTATATTCTGTTGAAAAGATAATAATTTTTATTGTTTACTCTTTGAACGAAGCATTTCATATATGAATAACAAGCTGAGTTTCTGTAAACAGCTTCATTGTGATAAGATCTCCATCTTTTCTTTCTTCGAAAAATCTCGAATCGGGTAGTTAATAAAGTTACCTAGTGTTCAAACATGTTAATTAGGGGAAAGAATTAATAACAATTATTAGTTTTTTTTTACTTTAATCGCTTGATTATTTTGTGAAAAACATGAAAAAACTTGTGTCTTACACATTCGATGTTTTTCTCACGAGTCCTCCACTCTAAAGATGTCGGTATTATGAGATTATGAACGAGAAAAATCTCTTAATAAAGTTAGGGGGCTTCAAACATGCTAATTTGGTGGACGAAAAATATTGATTAATAACAACAATTAGTTTTTTACATTAATCGCTTGGTTATTTTATAAAACTCGAAATTAGTTATGATAGGACTTCACGTACAGGTTAGTTTGTTTAATCATTAATTATACTTGCAACTGTCCCGGGGTACAGGGTCCCGAGGTAAGCGTAACCTCTAGAGGTTACGCTTAGACTGTGAGGTCCCAGGTACTATCTCCGGGTCGGGCAAGAACGGTATTAAGGTTTTTTCGAGGTCTTTCTCTAAAATCCAAAATAGAAGTAGCAGCTCGGAGCCTGGTGGGTGGTGTGTTACCACCTTCGTACAGGTGAATCGTGGTGAACTGGAAATACAGTCACAATACACAATATAGTCGTGTGGTCCACTCTACCTGCTTACCAACGGGATAGGGGAGATGATACTCAATTATTAGATACTACAAATTTGTTGACATTTGTCTGTATGAAAAATATTTCCTGCGTAATGAATGAATGAATGATTACACATTATTGTGCACCAAAAAATTTAACAAAATATAATAACAATAGTATAACATATACTCTGAAGAGATAGTCACTTCTGTACCTCTACTTCTGAATTAGTGCACTTACGATTAGCCAATGGTATTAAGTCATATGATGTGACAGGTGCGAACCTATCAACAAATGGGGCACATAACCTGACCACAGATAAAGTATAAAAAGTGTAGGTGAGTCAAGGAAAAAGACAGCCTGTATCTATCGAGAGGAGAATGTGGCGGTTCAAGCAATCTATAAAGTTACAAGAATTAGAAGAAAAGAAATAACAAAAAACAGAAAATAATGAAATTCAAAAATAAAATCCTAAATAGCAATCAATTATTTATCTTGTAAACACTATATATAAGTTTCAACGCTTCTTAAATGTTCGTTAGTCTCGCTAAAACTCGAGAACGGCTGAACCGATTTGGCTAATTTTGGTTTTGAATTAATTGTTGAAGTCCAGGGAAGGTTTAAAAGCTCAGAAAATATAGAAAATATAAGAGTAGTTAAAAGGGCAGAACAACGTTTGCCAGGTCAACTAGTATCTATATAAAAATCAATTACTGTTCGTTAGTCTCGCTAAAACTCGAGAACGGCTGAACCGATTTGGCTAATTTTGGTTTTGAATTAATTGTTGAAGTCCGGGGAAGGTTTTAAAGGTGAGAAAATATAGAAAAAAAAGAGTGGTTAAAAAGGCAGAACAACGTTTGCCGGGTCAGCTAGTATATATATATATATATATATATATATATATATATATATATATATATATATATATATATATATATATATATATATATATATATATATATAATATTATATTTTAAGATTTCCGACTGATCCATTTCGCTGTGCAAATATCCAGTCGCGCAAGACAGAAGTGAAGAAATTTACTAGCTTTGCAAAAATCCTAAAATATATTCGATACATTTTATCAAATATATTACAGCAAATATATATATATATATATATATATATATATATATATATATATATATATATATATATATATATATATATATATATATATATATATATATATATATATTTGCTGTTCGTTAGTCTCGCTAAAACTCGAGACCGGCTGAACCAATTTGGCTATTTTTGGTTTTAAATTAATTGTTGAAATGAAAGGTGAGAAAATATATAAAAATAATAAGAGTAAGTTAAAAAGGCAACACAACGTTTGCCGGGTCAACTAGTCTTAAATGTATAACAAATATATAAAAAAAGAACATAAAAAAGGGATCGCTATAATCCGTCTAACTATCGATCTGTAGACATAACCTCCTTTTCTCCCAAATTATGGAGACAATCATCAACTCTTAGCTCTGTAAGTATTTTGCTTCGAACTACTCTGTCGTAGAATCAATTAGCGGCGGGGATGTTTCTGAATGTTTACGACTTGTGGCCCTGTAAGAAAAGAGCTTACTCATTCTTAAAAGGCCGATAACGCAACTGCAATACCTCTGGTACTGCGGATGTCTGTGGGCAGCGGTGCACACTCACCATCAGGTGTACCTCCTGCTCATTTGTTCTATATAAAGTATTTTCACGCCCATATCCCCGAAGGGGTAGGCAGAGGTACAACAAGTGCACCCACGATTAGCCGAAGATACTTGGTCCCACAATGTGATAGGTGGCAAGCCTATCACCAACCGGACATTTCCAATCCCGGACAACTTTGTGTTTCTCAGAAAACTGAAAAAACACCTTTTTTTTAAAGTGTCCGACCCGGGAATCGAACCCGGGACCTCATGTAGTCAACGCCAACGCTGGACCACTAGACCACAAAGGCGACTATATAAATTTGTGTCAAATAAGTTGTGTCAAATAAACCAATAAAAAATAAATGGCTCACAAAAGGTCTTCTTAAATGTTGCAAAGTCAAACGTCAGTTGTACTTGAATTATCGTCACACTAAGTATAATAAAAAAGAAAATAAAAGTAATTACTTGCGTTACAAAAAAATTCTATCTAAATGTATATTAGAATCACAAAAGCAGTCATCTCTGAAATTTATTGATAAATCATCTAATAAATGCAAAGCATCATGGGATTTAATTAAAAACACTTTTGAGAATAAAACAAATAATAAAGAAATTGAGAAAATAAGAGTAAATAACTCAGTTTATACAAATACTCAAACAATATGTGAACTATTTAATGATTTTTTTTATAAACCAGGCAAAAACAAGTAATAACAATCATACACTCACAAATATTCCAAAATCACATACATTCTCCAATAGTAATAAAACTATGTTTTTAAGACCAGTAGATGAGCATGAAATATTTAGAATCATACATTCTCTAAAAAACACTAGTGCAACTGGTTATGATAATATTAGTACAAAATTACTCAAATATGTTGCTCCAGTAATATCAAAACCACTCAGCCATATTGTTAATTTGTCATTTTTAGAAGGGAACTTCCCGGAACGACTAAAAAAATCTATTGTAAGACCATTGTTTAAAAAAGGAGATAAGTTTGATTTGAATAATTATAGGCCTATTACTTTAATTCCAGTTTTCTCAAAATTTTTTGAAAAAGCTATGTATGAAAGACTTTATAATTATTTACTGGAATTTAAATTACTAAAAAATAATCAATGTGGATTTAGGAAAGGTAGATCTACAACCTTAGCATGTTTTGAGTTAGTAAAAAGCATTACGGAATGCCTGAATACAAAAATGTATCCACTTTGTGTATTTTTAGATATGAGTAAGGCATTTGATTTTGTTTCACATAGAATTCTGTTGACAAAGCTTGAAAAGTATGGCATCAGAGGAAAATCATTAGAGTGGATACAAAGTTATTTAGATAAAAGGAAACAATGTGTTGAAATTTCAAAAGTATGTGGCAATCATCAAAAAATATTTACTTCAAGTTATTGCTGTAGTGACTGTGGAATACCACAGGGAAGTGTTTTAGGGCCCTTGCTTTTTCTAATTTATATTAATGATCTCCCAGAAACTATCGAACATGAATCATTTTTATTTGCAGATGACACAACCCTCCTTATTAAATGTAAAAACAAAAATCTTTTAGTAAAGGAAACATCTGAAACCTTACTTAAAGTTTCAGAATGGTTTAAAAGCAACAATCTAAAAATTAACCTGAGTAAAACAAAAATAGTTGAATTTCAAACATATTACAGTAATAATATCAAAAGTTCAAACATATTTTTTAACAATACCAATATAGAAAATACAGATAATACTAAATTTCTAGGAATATTAATTGACAAACATTGTAACTGGAAAGCACACATTGATTCCCTTTGCAATAAAATTGATAGATTTGTGTATGTTTTAAGAAGAATAAGAGAAATAGCAAACTTAAACGCTACCTTGTTAGCATATCATGGATATGTCTCATCTGTATTGCAATACGGAATCCCTATTTGGGGAAACTCAGTAGATTTAATAAAAATATTTAGAATACAAAAGAAATGTATACGTGCAATATGTAATGTGAATCAACTTTATTCTTGTAAACCACCTTTTAAAAAACTTAAAATACTACCATTACCTTGTCATTATATCCTGGCGGTATGCGTATTTGTAAAAAAAACATCAAAACTTGTTTAAAACAAATGCTGAAGTATTAGGTAATACATATTTTAGGAATAGTGAAAAACTACATGTGCCCAGCCAAAGACTCCACATTTTTAAAAGAAATGCCTATTGTATGGCAATTAATATATACAATCATATTCCTGATAGTCTTAAATCCTTACCTCTTAATAAATTCCGCAAACAACTATTTGATTTACTACTAGACAAATCTTATTATAATGTAAATGAATTTCTTGCTGATAAAATTAAATATTAATCTAATAATAAATCTTTTATTGTGTATAATTATAAAAAAACGTTGTAATTAATAAATTTAAACTAACATGAATTAGAAATTACTCTTTTTAAATTACAAGTATGTAATTTATAAAATTGCATATTAAAAAATTTAGTTTATAAGGTAGAACATGTTGATAAATATACATTAAATTGTACAACTTAACTAAATTGATACAAATTATCTATTATCTTTCTTCTGTGTTTAAACTTTGTAAAATGTCAATATTTTAATTAAACAAAAAATTAATTTTGTAATTCATAGAAATAAGTTGTGATGTCAATTAATGTGTGTAATTGTATCATGTAACTATAATTTAAAAAAAAAAAAACAAGCCCGCTGAGTTTCTTCCGCCGGATCTTCTCAGTGTGTGGCCGCGTTCCGATCCGGTAGTAATTGTAAAAATTGACTCACAACATTTTTAGTTTAATGATAAATAATTATAATTTTAAAATATTTGCACACCATATCATGGTAGAATATGTTGGTAACTTAATCAAATTTTAATAACTTGTAACTCCCATATTCTGGCAAATAAATGATTTCTTTCTTTCTTTCTTTCTTTGGTTATATAAGTTAACTAGGTGGTAGAGTTCTGCATTGTGTCGCCCGAGCCTGATACCACCACTTTACCTGTTCCTGCCGTAATAGCGTTAGTGTTTGTCACTGTCGTGTTCCAGCTTGGAGGGTAAGGTGGCCGGTAAACTTATGCATGTATCATTAGACCTCGCCACAAGATAACAACGCATCATTCACATCATAGGTGTCTATAGGCGATGGTTAATTCTTTACATCAGGAGACCCATCTGCTTGTTTGTTGTCTTGACTGTGTGACATTAAAAAAAATTAAATAGAGATACGAGTATGTTCTTTCTCTTTCTATCAAGGGGAAATTTCATTTACATACGACTCGTCTCTCTCTTTATATATTATCCTCATCCAGACTCAGAATATTTATGTTTTTTAGAAAAAACTGAAAACCATACGGAAATTCAACTCGTGAAAGCAACACTACGATTATTTTTAGTTTTGAAGGGCAAATCTACATTAGATATAGGTTGTATAATAAATAAATTACCGGCGAAGAAACAATATCTTATCATTTTCATGTTATTATCTAGGAAGATAGGTTAGCTATGTTATTGTGGTAAACAGGTATATTAAAAATGTTTTTTTTCAAATAAACGTTTGCAGAATCTTTTGACTATATATGTAGTTGAGCCTTGGGAATTTTCTATTTTTGGTTAATTTGATTACTGGTTTCTCGAAAATTTATTTTTTTCCATCTTAAGTTTTAACTGTGATTGATAGTTTTCACACTAAGTTTTTTCTTTAATGGCATAATAAAGTTAACAAGAAAATGGCTCTCTTGATAGAAATAAACAATCATCGCGGTTAGATGACCTTAATGCTTTTATCTACTTAGCAGGGATCTAAGCTCACGCATGCTCAATTTTGTCCTTCCCCTCGTCTCTTTAAGAGAGAATATAGTGAAAAGCAAAAACATGGCCGAATCTTGAAACTCTACCGCTTAGTAAATATGCTAGAATAGACGCATTTAGTCAGATGTTTGCCTATTACAAACCATTTGGCAAAAATACACATGATTTATATTGTACGAACAGCCCAGAACAAAATGAAAACATTTGCGACTTTTTTTTAAAGAAAAACCCCAAGGTAAGTAAATTATTTGCTTGTGTTATGGGTTTAAATCAACGATACTAATAGAGAGAAATACATATATAAATACTATACATAATGAACACCCAAACCCAGAAATAAAAGCATTGTGCTCATCACACTAATATTTATCCCTGCCGGGAATCGAGCTCGAGCCCCCTCGAATCGTAGTTAGATTCGCTAAAACCAAAGGGGCGGTCAAAAATACTCCTAGCCGAAACACGACAGTGATAAGCATTGGCACTACTGCGGCAGGAATAGTTTGGGCAATAGTACCAAAACCCAGGTGAGATGTTGCAGAACTACCACCAAGTACCTCACGATGGCAATGACAGTTATAACCAATTGTTCGCTTTTTAAGAACCACTTGGCATTATGGCAGATGGTCTATGCTTCAAAGGGTGCCTGGACCAACGGGAGACAGAAAAATAGAAGATAGAATATTATGAATATTATAATATATATATATATTATAATATATATTATAATATATATTGTAATATATATTGTAATATATATTGTGACATTTCTATCTATCCTATTTCTAATTCTATTGCTCAAACTATTAGAACACGCACCAAGAGTAACGTCGTTAATGTATTCGTTTAATAATGCTACATTTACACGCTTGCAGAGGCTTGCCAAACGTCTACAAGCTCCAAACCTTTACAAACGCTTGGATGCCATTTACACGCCTGCAAGTTAGTAGTCTGTTTCAGACAGGTAAACATGATGGATTTTGAAGTTATTTATTTATTTAAATTAAATTTATACACAAAAAATGTAATTTTGGCTATTGCGTTTTTCTTGACAAAATATATTTATTCAAAATAGAATAATACAACAATATCCAAAAAATATCTATTTATAACCAAAGTTATAGAAGCGAAAGTTTGGTAGAAAAGATGGTGGATGTAACAAATCCATAGAAACAGTATCAATGACACCAAACATGCACCAACGTGTAAATACATCGCAAGCGCTTGGCTCAAACTCCCTTTCATCTGTGTTCAATAGCTGACACCCGAGTTGTACTATTGTATATTCTGTCCCCGAGCGAATGGGCGATAAGCATTTTACGCAAGTCAAGCCAAACATCCCGTTTACATGCTTTGTTGACGCTTGTCAAGCTTGCCAAGCGTGTAAAAGAGGTATTAGATACTTGCGATTATCTAGGCATATCGATTATTAAAATCTAAAAGAATTTTTATATTGAAATACCTTAGCTAGTGGAAGAAGTCAACCATTGAATTGTTACGACAAAATGTCGTTCTGCCAATTCTAGTGATTATGATCCAATTCCAATAAATGTTCGATAAAAACTTAGCCATTTTTATATGGACAAATGCTCGCTGTACTATCACCTTAACTAAAACTTTTTTACGACCAAATAAATCTTTATCCCACGATAAGCCCTTAAGTATTCCGCTGGAACATCAAAAATATTACGGAATAAAAGTTTCGCTTTATTAATACTGGCTACATTTACTTTCATATTTTCGAATGTTAGATATTTTACGCGAATATAGACTTTAAGTAATAGATGTAAGGAGCAACAAAGATGAACATAAAAGGAGTATCAGTACACCGCTTTTCTTGCGGGTTAGGTGGAGTAAGAAAAATGCTCTGATTCAAAACAATGCACAGTTTGTCCTGTTGGCGAGATATGTGATGATACCTATCGCCGCATTTGCTAACCCGATCGATAGCCACTACCACAAAATAGATAGGTACAGAAGTCAATCTTCATACAAAGGGAACTCGAGCGACGCACACATACACCTCTCACCACGGATTAAATTAGATACGCTTTTCAAGTCAATTTCTTAGGTTGTCAACACCATTTGCATTTACACAGGAATACAGAGTTATAGTACTTACCAATGAAATAGACACTCCAGTGGTATTCCTTAAGTCTTAGCATTTTATTCAACATGATAAAATAGCACGATATGGCATATTTCTATTTTTTTACGATATTTAAATACATTTGCTCATATGAGCGGCTACGCATTTTGCATCCAACCTATGTTTCTTAGTATTTGAGTGGTTTATGCCTCTCACGGACGCAAAATTTCGGAATGGTTGAGAGTAGCGCAAGTACGAGTGCCACCCGTTTGTTTTTTAGCAGATTTTTTTAATAGGTTTTACAACAACAATATCATTAAAATATTTTAGTTATTACTGGCTTAAATGTCCTTTCTTCCTGTTTCATTCTTAACAATAAATCAAAGTAGGGAGTTAATTCGATCTAGGATTAGTTTGATTTTTGTGCATAAGCCAAATTTAATAACCCTAGCGCGACCATCTAGCGTAGTTATGAAAAGTAAGCACATTCATGAGTTTGACTTCTGTACCCATTTATTTTGTGGCATTACCGTATGTTTCTTACGGTATCTGAAACCGACAGAATTACGTATTCAACCAAGTCACGGGATGGCAACATACTACCACAGAATACTTAGAGGCTAGCAGAAGTCAATGTTACATACAAGTAATATTCGAGCATAGCACATATAGACACCTCTCACGTACGCGATATCTCGGACTGGTGCGGAACACGGGCAGTTTGTCCCGCAGGCGTATTACCTAACGTTTGCAATGCGCCAGCGATCAGCGATGACTTTTAAACGTAGTAAAAAACTCATCGAAAACATCGTTAATTTCTTACTGGTCACTGGATGAACTTTTCAATATCACAGCACCAAAACTAGCCAAGCGGCAGCGACCGCCACTAATATACAAGGCTGTTATGTGCCTTGCAATAACTAAACAATTACGATAATTTCGCTTTGCGAGTTACATGATAACCCCGCCGAACCATTCCGAGATATCGCGTCCGTGAGAGGTGTCTATGTATGCGTTGCTTGAATATCACATGTATGTAGATTGACTACTGTTAGGCTCCAGTATACTGTGATACTACAGTGACTTCGACTGCGCTAGTCATTCTGCCGTATCATTCACCAGTTTAACCGATAGTAAAATTGGTAGTGTTCGGTAGCGGCCCGGTTTTTAATGGTATATCAGCACTTACATGCCTCTTGAAAGTGTGCTGGTTATCTATGAAAAATGGGTGATAAAAATGACCACTCTTTGTCGTCTAAACTCGTTAATAGTAACAGACCCGGTAAACGTTGTTTTGCTATATAAATTATTGAATTAAAATATATATAATATATAAATTATTGAATTTTTACACTTCTACCTTGAACTCCTGTTGAGTTCAAGGTAGAAGTGTAAAAATTTAGGGTGGTATGTATTTTTCAATGCTAAATCCTAAAAAAATAAAATAAAAAATTTGGGGGGAACCACACTTAACAACTAGGGGTATGAAAAATAGATGATGTTTGATTCTCAGACCTACCGTTGGATGAAGGAAACTACTATTAGATATGAAATAACTGAGAAAAAACCGTGTAATTTCGTCCCTAGTAATGGCGGACTTAAGAACATCTGTTTACTGTCTACATAACAATTGATAAATTATATTGCAATTGAGCATGTTACTTTAACAATTAGTTTTTATTTTAGATTTAAGGCACACACTAAAATTATAGAAAAATACAAATAAACGCTCAAATCCATTTAATATTTTGTAAAAAATGGGTTATTTGACATTTTACATACACTGCCAACGTATTGTAGTAATGGCGTATTGGCCGCAAGCTGTTTAAAGTAACGTTATTTTCTTAAATGATTTGAAATTAGAGCACTAACAAAATTCTTTTAGCTTTGTCTATAATAAAAATTCGAACTTGCTAGACAGAGTTTTATATGTTCAGCGTTGGAATGCATGTAATTTTATAGTGTCGATTGTTTATCGATATTAATGCCAAGTCCTGATCTTTCTCTTGTCAAAGGACCTACCCGATATCCACACAAGATTTCATAAGAATCGGTCGAGCCGTTTCAATGGAATTTGGTAACAAACACCGCGACATGAGAATTTTATATATTAGATATGAGTGGCGTAATGTATATACAGTTCTGTTATATAATATTCTATATTGAAATAACTTGTCTTGATAGTTGAAGATATAAAGTCTTCAAGGTGGGTTCTGACTTGTAGCATATTTTGTTAGTAACATTTTTGTTTTGAGAATTAAAAAAGAAGATTAAGTTGCGAAATGCACTTCGGTGCATATATATCGAACCTATAGTTTTTTATATCATGGAATAACAAAAAAAATTGGATGGCTCTCCTGATGGAAAGAAAAAACCATCGCCTATAAATACCAGAGGTAATAATGGTGCGTTGCTACTCACGTGGGAGGGATGGAATGCAAAGTGCGTAAGTTTACTGGCTACCTTACTCTCCAAACCGGAACACAACAACAAATAGTGCCTACCACGCTATTGTGGAAGGAATAGGTAAAACGGTAGTACCGAAATCCGGATCCCGGTTTTTGGTACTAGGGTAAGTTTTGGTACTCCTACTCCACACCCCATTAACCTCTACCGAACCAAAATATTTAGCATAAATTACTTTTACGACAGAACAACGTTTGACAAAGCAGTTGATAGAAGTATTACAATTAGGATTGTTTAAACGACCGTGAATAAAATTTTAAAAATTAAAAAATGTTTATCGAAAATAAATTCTAAGGAGTATTTACATATACTTGAATTAAAATGGTTGATAAATGATTAAGAATGCTGACTTCACTAGGAATTTACTGGTCTAAGGCTCTCCTGTTAGAATATATAGGTAATCATTGTATTTACAGTACGTTCACGTTAAAAATGCAGTGAGTCATCAGTTAGACTGTGGTGGTTAATATAACGTGTAGCATTATATTATTATAGCGCGCTATGTATACTTACAGTAAAACTAGAAAAATATAGTTTAAAGTCTATAACGCACTATCATAAAATAGTTTATTTGAACAATACTACGCATGACATTCATCAGTGCAAGGTGTTTTGATTGGCCCTTTAACGATAATGGGCCAGCGGAAAGTGATTTGATTGGTTAATAATAGCCAGCGGATAACTATGACTCATTGCATTCCTGACGTGAACGTACTATAGGTAATGAAATATTAATAGTGTGGTGTATCTATTCTCTATGGTATGGATGTATTGTTATACGCATTTTACGGTTCTCTTACCCTTCTAATAGGAACACAATAGCAGCAAGTACTGATGTAGAAGGATAAGGAAGGCAGAGAGACCAAATTAAATTCTACCACGTAATAATGACGTTGTTAATTAACACTTTGTTCTTCCTTCGCATTTTACAAACTAAGCCAATTGTTGAGAAGGTTTACTCTTTAAAAGGGCCCTCGGTCAACATTAAAAAAAAACTCGCTTTGTATTTCTTGTGAGTATAAATAATATAGACCGTGATCTCACGAACAAACTTTTTTTGATTAATAACAAGCTAAATATTTGTGAACGGCTTCGTTTTGACGAGACAACCATCTTTTCTATCTTTGAAAAACCTCGAACTAATAAAGTTGTTGTTGTGGCTTTGAAAACTTTGATTCGGTGAAGGAAAAATATTTATTTATAAAAATAATTAATTATTTTTCGACTTTAATCGCTTGATTATATTATGAAAAACACGATGAAAATTTTGTCCTACACATTCGATGGATTTTCTGACGAGTCCTCCGCTCTAAAGTTTCGCAATTATGAGATTTTTAAATTATGTTAATCAATTTAAAATAACCTAATTTTCTCACAACAATCTCTCTCTTGTTAATTATTATTGTAATTTCATGGTAATATCGTCCTACACGTAAAGTAAAAACTTTTCTTAGTCCGACACTCTAAACTTTTCTTTTTTATCTATCTTTACTAGTTACCCGATTCGAGATTTTCGGAAGATAGAAAAGATGATTGTCTCGTCAAAACGAAGCTGTTCACAAAAATTCAGCTTGTTATTAATAAAAAAAAAATAAAAAAAAAGTTTGTGGAAACGTGGTCATTACTTTGTTAGGTAGAAACAAAAATAATTATTACAGTGGGAACGCTTTCAGTATGAACCCAACTTTAGAGAATTCCTTAGATTTATTAGAGCGTAAATTTCTCGGAGTTGATTTCTGGAGTGATGGGGATTATTGATGGCAAATATTTGTGAATTAAATAGAAAATACTTTATTACATTATCGTATATGAAGATACGGATATCTATGTATTTTTTGCTGGCTGATCAATGATTTGTTTACATAAAATATATCCCGTGTTGTTTCGCGCTCGTTTGAAGAATAGGCCAAATGCCGTTCTGCTAGGCAGGTCGTAAAGGCGACCGATTGGCTATTCGGTCACTACCACCGTGACTACTAGGTGGCAGAGTTCTGTATTGTCTCGCCCAGGTCTGGTACCACCGCTTTACCTATTCCTGCCGCAATAGTGTTTTTTTTTTCGGAATGTCTCAATTGCTGTTAGCCTTATGGGCTGACATAAAATATATCCCGTGTTGTTTCGCGCTCGTTTGAAGAATAGGCCAAATGCCGTTCTGCTAGGCAGGTCGTAAAGGCGACCGATTGGCTATTCGGTCACTACCACCGTGACTACTAGGTGGCAGAGTTCTGTATTGTCTCGCCCAGGTCTGGTACCACCGCTTTACCTATTCCTGCCGCAATAGTGTTTTTTTTTTCCGGAATGTCTCAATTGCTGTTAGCCTTATGGGCTGATACAGCTTCACCGGTCGCGGGGGCGAGCAGAGTGCTCAGCCAGAATTTAAAGGTGTAGGGCTGTACGCCCTCCGCCCTAAGGGTGTCTCCTGTGAGACTGAATCTCGGCTTAGGGTGGGGTCGTGATTTGCGATGAGAGGGCTAGTGGCATTGTTTTGTCTGTCCGCCGAACCTTGCCCTTGGGCTCGGTTCACCGAAGGGCGAAACAGGGGTCCTCGTCGCCGCCGGCGGCGACGGTGTCGCGAATGTAGGTGTGTAGTGTTATGGTGTAAACCGTTGGCCAGAGTTATCGGGTCATCGGGATCGGTAAGAACGTGGCGGGGCCTACGTAGTTTGGGATCGGGATTAGGGTTTGGGATGTAGTCAGCCGCGGCTACCACCAGTGGGTTCGGATGCGAGATGGCACGATCGAAGTATCTTTTGGAGATGTCTTTGAAATGCTTTCCTCAGCTCTCCAATTCAAGATCGTTATGGAGGTCTACGTTGCGCATATACCACGGTGCTCCCGTGGCAATACGCAGGAATTTATTTTGTACCACGCAATAGCGTCCATGCGTGTCACTGTCACGTTCCGGTTTGGATGGTAAGGTAGCCGGTAAACTTGTGCATGTGGCATTAGACCTCGCCACAAGATAGAAACGTACCATTAACATCTTTGTTGTCAATAGGCGATGGTTGACTCCTTCCATCAGGAGACTCATCTGCTTGTATCTTACGATATAAAAAAAATATCCATCCATCCAAACATCCAAACTTTAGCATTTATAACATTAATACAAATATCTGAAGTCGTTTACTTTAAGTGCTGGTATGAGGCACACGAGTGGTAATCCACCACGCAATAAACTGAACTGCTGTCTAGATTTTGAATTTTCGAGAAAATCTCTATACTTAACTTTATTTATGCTTGTATTTTAAAAACCGTATTTGTCATTTTTGTTACAGATTTTAACGTCGCAAGTCTCTCGAGTGGTGAGTTATATTTTTCATAATATAAAGTAGGTCTGAGAGCTGCTTATTTAGATTACAATCTAGCCTCGGGTCCAATGACCTAAATTTATATATTATGCGTTTAGTGAGTACATTTTACTTTAAATATAGTTATATTTTCTTGCCAGCTATATTGTCGTTATATTTAATTAAATATCTTCTAATGTACGCAAATTGAAATGTATTACTTTTTTAATAGTTAATTAAAATGGCGCTTTGGTTCGATTCTTGAAAGGAACAGGTATAATATCGTTGATTAACATTCATATTACAAGCAAAAAATTTGCTTACTTTGGGGTTAGATTACAACACCATATGTCCACGCCAGATCCCTCAGACAGAATTGAGTGCCATATATCACGGCCTAGACAGACTTGCATTGCTTCCTGCACATTGATAACTCTCTTCATGTAAACATGGGGATGGATAAATTCGTGATATTTTTCCTGCGATGTCATTATTTCTTCCACAGATTCTGTTATGTATATCTGTCTATATAGTCATATTTTATCAATCTGTTACGATTGTCGCATATTTGATGCTATAAATAAATAGACTATTTTAACCACTGCCAGAATACTAGACGCTTGAGATTATGACTATTGAGATTTTACCACGTTACAGTTTTCAACAGTTTAAGGTCCTAGGAAGCTATTCTGACTATTTTGGCGATAAGCGGCTATCCATAAATTACGTCACACGAATTTCATGATTTTTGACCCCTCTCCTGTCCTTGTCACATCTGGTCACATTTGAGAAATTTTGAAACTTACCTATCTAGTGTGATGTCACATATTTTAAAATTTTCAATAGGTAAAATGATCTCCTTCGATTATTTTTTATCTATACAGGTACTATGTTTTGAAAAAGTGTGATGTCACAAAATTTGGGACCTTACCTTGTCACACAATGTCACACTTTTTAGACCCCCTCTTTCCCCCTTAACGTGTGACCTAATTTATGGATGGATCCTAATGCCTATATGGCTTTATGTTTTTTATATCATAAGATAGCAAACAAGCAATTGGCTCTCTTGACGAAAAGACAAACCATAAAAGGATGTTATTGGTGCGTTGCTATCCGTGTGGCGGCGGGGTGGCAATGCCACATGCATAAGTCTACCGGCTGCCTTGCACTCCAAACCGGAACACCACAATGACAAGTATTGACGCTATTGCGACAGGAATAGGTGAGGCCGTCGTACTAAATACAAGGGCGAGACGTTGCGGAACTCTACCACTTAGTAGCCACGATAGTAGAGACACATATAGCCAATCGGTCGCTTTTTGCAACCTGCCTGGCAAAACAGTAGTTGGTCTATTCTTCAAAGGAGTCCGGACCAACACAGGGGAAAAATGTGTGTGTGTGTGTGTGTGAAACCTTTTATAACTTTTGAACGGGTTGACCGTCCTTCATGTTAAATCTATTTTTGACATAGTGTCTTTTACAGAATTGAGTCGAATTCCACAAATCCCATCAGAATCGGTTAATTTGTTCAAAAAGATTGGCGCCAAAATATTAGATTTCTTTTTCGATTCGCCAAAAGATTAGAGAACAAATTGGTGTTTTACCAATAATTGTTAGATTTTTGAGCTTAAAGAACTTAGAATGTTCAAAATCAATTTCACCAGTTTCAGTCGATTGCAAACAATATAGAGTTTTGGGGATGGCTTGCAGACCCAACTGCTTTCCAGATTTTTATGGACAAAATATCACACAGAACATTTTGTGAACTTAAAAATTATCTGCATGATGGAATCTTAAGATTCTATGCCAAGAGCTAATTACTAGACTATCTAAGGCAGCCATCTTTGTACCATCTTATAAAAAAGTACCTTTAACCGTCGGTAGATAAAACCTATTAACTTTACGAGGAATTTTCTAGCATATAAGCAATATTAACTTGAGAAAATAGCCACTAAAAACTGTAAAGTTATCCAAGATTTTGTAATAAAGTTTAATTTTTTAGCTTGCAATAAAGTCAACGCCAGAAGCTCTTGGCATTTATAAATGTGCTCAGTAAAGGATAATTACGGTTTATCTGATTAGATAAAATCAAATTCATGTAAATCAGACATTTTTGAATACTTATTCTGAAAGCTAAGATCAATCTGGCATTGACTGATTACTCTGAAAGCCATTTTTTGTATGTAGTACAGTCAACGTGAAAATTACTCGAACATTAGGATTAATCTGCTGCGTAGCTCAAATCAAATTTATTTAAATTATACGTTTTTGATTATTGGAAGCTAAAATAAATCTGGCTCTGAACCCACGCAGATAAAGTAGAAATGTCGAAAGAATGAATAAATATTTTTACATGAATTAACGCTGTTAAACCTTTTCTTGTTAACGCAGGGAAATGCATTTACGCACGACCGGGCCACTGAGTGCGGTCCGAATTTGGACTCGCCGCTTACGCCGACCGGCCATAGCCACTAAACCCCTGCGGCGTTCCTCCTCGATGCTTTTGTAGGCGGGGTGATGGGTACGCGTGAGCATTCTTCCACTACCCCGCCAACATCCACATACGCCTCGGACCGGGGTTGGGAAAAAACCACGGTGAACGGCTTTGGCCTTTTTTAATGAGGTTGGCTTCCTCACACTCGTGTGCAGGCCAGGGCAGAGCCCCTACCTTAGCACAGCGGGCCTTGGAGGCCCGCTACCCCACGACCCGAAGGTCCTCTGGGCAGATGCCCTAGGCTGAAGCCCTGGGTAAATACTCCTCCCCACGTGGCCACTTTTTAAACAGGTTGGCCTTCCTCGTTCACTGTACGCAAGCGTGGGCAGAGCTCCCGCCTTTGACCCGTGGGCCTTGGAGGCCCATCATCCCACGACCGGAAGGTCCCCTGAGCCTAAGCTCCCCGTGCGCGCTAGGCGTGCTGCGCATCTCTACCCCCCTCTAACAAGAATGGTTCGAGAGTGCCCACCTCGGTCCAATTAGCTTCTCCAGGGTGCTGGATTGCACCCCATATACTAAGCCCCCCCCCGCCACGACAAGGCTTGGAAGCATGGAGGGGAACGCTGTTAAACCTGCCTTAACTAGAAAAATGATGAAACCAGTGTCCTAAATAAAGTCGTTTAAGCCATCATATGATAACGAACAAGCAGACAGTTCTCCTAATGGAAAGATAACTATCGCCTGTAGACAAAAAATGTAAATGTATATAGCAGATATAATGCCAAATTTATAAGTTTGTCGTAAATGTGGCATCATATCTTTGCTATATGGGGCATATATATCATACAGTAAATCAGCAGGAAAAACAAAAGCATACAGTATATGTATTCAACCACGTGTCACTTTGTAATCGAAGCATTTTCGGAGCAACTAATTGATGTTTTGTGCAATTTATTGCAATGAAATAATCTGAATTTCATCCACCCTTGAATCGTACGTCACTTCGACCTAAGCGTCCTCTATCGACTTCCACAGACAACTTAGACATGCGCCAAGCGCGGCAAATTTGAGTTAATGAAATATCATTTCATTACACATATTAAATTGTATTAGTTTCTATCGAGGATGTTGCGCCTGAATCTAGGTATAAGATAATTTAAACGCACCAAAACTGCGACAACCGACCTTCAATCTCCTATATTTTTAGAACCCTGGATCAGATCTTCACGAAATGTTTATGGAACGAATTGAAAAGTATACACTGCTGAACAAAAAAAAAAAGATTTTTCTGATCGGTTAAGAAGTAACCGAGTTTTGAGGTAACAAACATAAAAACCATTAAAAAACTTCCTTCTTTTTAGGAAGTCAGTTGAGAACGCGAGAACGCAATTTTAGTTAGTTATAACCTTTTAAACAAGTGTAGGAAGAGTTCTATTCATTAAAATGTTTAAAATTCCTTACACAATATTGCAATTACTTTCAGGATCCTAAATTTAGCCTTCAAAGGAAATTTCATCAGAAATATATAAAAGTTGTTCAAAAACTTCGTAAAAAAAGGTTCAGAAGGGGTGAAGCAACTGCTTTTCTTATAAATATGTTCCAAGTTTCAACGTTATTAGAAGTTATAGAGCGGTCCTTATATTTTCTCATGAAACTTGTGTTTTATAAAAACATATTCTTTTCTTACAAATATGAGGATGTTTTTGTTATGTAATAGGTTTTGCTTCCCTCCAACGCTATAAATAAGCGCCTGCGAGGAATTTCGTTTATGTTTTATTTGCTATAAAGTAATAAGTTCTTGTTCAAAATTTATTGCATAGATAATTATAATATTCCGCAAATCACCAAGATCTCAGGTTTAAATTAGAATATTTCTGAGATGGTCTACCAAATAGATTATCTACAAAAATTATAGCAAGTGCATCTCATTTTTTAGTATTCCGTACCTTAAAAGGAAAAAAAAGAACCATTATAGGATCACTTTGTTTCTGTCTGTCCGTCTTTCAAGACCCTTTATCTCTGATGCGTAGATGTATGCGTTGACTTGAAATCAAAACCACATCCCTTGATGCTGTGAAAAAATGAAACTGCTTAAATAAACTTAAGAAAAGTTAATGTAAAAAATAGATACAGCCGTTTGTGTCGGAAAAAACTTATATTTCGACGTTAAAAAAACTTTGGTACGTTGGGTTGACCTAGAACTATGAAATTTGGTAAGTAATATTGCCGTATACTACCTACAAGTACAAGGAAAATTTTGAAAACTGTACATTTGTAATTAATTAACTAGCCATCGACTGCGGCCGAAATTCGACCATGGACTAAACAAAAAAAACTCACTTTAGTCGTAAAACAAATAGTTGTATTTTATCAAGTATGTCACATGAATATAGTGTATGCAATGTTTATTTTTATTAATTTATTTTACTTCTAATGCATTTTATTTAAAAACTAGCTGACCCAGCAGACGTTGTTCTGTCTTTTTAGCTACTCTTATTTTTTTTCTATATTTTCTTAGCTTTTAAACCGTCCCTGAACTTCAACAATTAATTCAAAACCAAAATTCAAAAAAAGAAAAGTTACACCTCTTTGTCTATCAAATTGTTTAATGTGTAGCGCTTTTAGAATAATAAGTAAACGTTTATTTTGTAACTTAGTGCTAGAATAATGAGTTTTACAACAAAGAAGGAACTTTTACGCGGTCAAAGATGAAGAAATAAGTAGAAATAAAAAGGTTTGTTTCTAAACAAAATTAGTTTTTGATTTTAATTTTCCTTTGTAACAAAACAAAACTCCTTTCTATTTTATTTTGTTTCTTTATTATTTTAATAACTTTATTTATATTTCTTATTATTATATACCAAAGTTTTCTGCAAAGTTTTCAAGTGGTAAACTCCGCAGTACGCACCCTGAAAATGTAATAGATGAATTAGATTACTTAGAGGACAAAAGCCTGGGAATTATTGCTCCTCATACCAATCACTGATAATTATTGTAATTGGTTAACATTTTAATTGAAAAAAAAGATAAGCCCGTTGAGTCTCTTCCGCCCGAGCTATTGCGTAATGAGCATTTTTTTTATTTCTAGGTTTATGTATTAGTAAATAATAATACTGAAATCAGTATTTATTAATAATTTCCTTGTTTTGGGGTTAGATCAATACTAAGTAGTAGAGTTTTGCAATGTTTTGAACGGGTTTTGGTACCACCGCTCATTACTGCTGCATAAATGTCGGTGCTACTCGCTAACATATTCCGGTTTGGAATCGGTAAATTTATGCATGTGGAATTTCATGTTCAACATTCGGATGACAACTATCCTATCAAAAAGTCATGTGATTTATCAATCAATCTTTATTTCTTAGATATTTTATAGATTTAATCGTTACTTGTAATCGTTAATCCATAATTCAGGGATAAAATTAGGATATCTTATTTTGTGATTTCCACGAAATTCCATATGTAACTGCTGTGATGCAATTGAAATCAAATGTAGTATAAGTGACGGGACAAACCTACCCTTAGTCTAAAAATGAATGGAGATGGCAGTGGCACAATAATCCTTCCAGGTCCCCCATACTTTCAACCACGTCAGTAACATAGCCAGTAACACACATTATGTACTCAGCGCGCGTTTTACTTCGGAAACGAAGCACCTTCAGGACAATCGAATTGCACTTCGCTCCATAAAGGGTGAATTAATGCTTCACCCTTTATAGAGTAAAGTGATTATATACTCACGCACGTTTTACTTCGCAACTAAGGTATCATCAGGAGAGTCAGTTAAGGTTCAGAGAAAGGGTGAAGCATTAATGCTCTACCCTTTATAGAATGAAGCGCTATTTGCCTCCCCTGAATACGATGCGGTTACGAAGGGAAACATGTGTTGAATACATAACTTATGTATTACTGGCTTTGATACTGACACGGTTTGAAAGTGCGGAGGACGTGGGAGGGTTATTGTGCCGCCGGGGCCTCCTTTCATTTTCAGACCTTAGGTAGGTTCGTCCCATTACTTATACTATTTTTTGTTTCGGTTGCATTCAACCAGTTAAATGTACTCTTGTATTTATTAACTCAATGGTTGCATCACAGTAGTTACATATAAGATTTCGCGGAAAAATGCGAAATAATATAATACCTTAATTTCATCTATGATTTTAATTTATTTATTTAACCTGCTTTTATATTTTATATTTTAATTTGATTTTACCAATAAAGAGGGCACATTTTTATTCTTTTGGAACGAAGTTCCTTACGGCAGGCTTGGAGGGGATAGGGATTTTGCTGCGCGACCGAACTGAAAAAAAAGGGATAGTAAAACCGTAAGAAAAATGCGTGGAATAAAAGCGTTAAATGAGACGTGCGCAGGCGCGACAGTCGCGTACACAAGCGATTAGTGCCGTTTAGCCGAAGGAAGTTCGTTCCTACCTGGTGTCCGGCGACACCACATCATTTATATTATATTTATTTTTGGATTAACCTTAATTACATTTATATTTTTGCAATTTTGTTATTTAAAATTGTTGGCAAAATATAACAAAATATGCTCTTAAGAAGATGAGTAATAAGAACGTTAATAAAACTGAGATTAAAATGTAAATTTCATTTCTGATAATATCGCCTGACCCTAATATCTCTGGCGTTTACGTAACTGCTGACTCATTTACCTTCTATTGCGTAGATGGTTTAAACGATAATCCAAAAATATAATATTTACATAATGCTATGTTAAAACTCGTGTTTTGTGAATAAATACCAAATGCTACCATTTATCAAGCGTTTTTAAAATAATAAAAAATTTACAGACTTGTAAATTTGTTGACCCTGCAGGCCGTTACTGAAGTTTCTCGCTAAATAAAGTTTTTTTAGGTTAAGGGCTCGGGATCGATTCCCAACAGGGACAGGCATTTATATGATGAGTATAGATTTTTGTATACGTGGGTTTGGATGTTTAGTAAATATATTTCAGTATTTATATATTACATAGTCTTATGTGTTAGTTTCGTTAACTTACACCCAAGAATACAACAAGCAATTAAATCGCTTACTTTGGGATTCGATTATTTTTTTATATCATAAGACAGCAAACAAGCAGATGGGTCTCCTGATGAAAAGAGTCAACCATCGTCTATAGACACCAAAGATGTTAATGGTGCGTTGCTATCTTGTGGCGAGGTCTAAACCCACGTGGTAAAGTTTACGTGGCTACATTACCCTCCAAACCGGAACACGACAGTGGCAAGCACTGACGCTATGCGGCAGGAATAGGTAAGTCGGTGGTATCAGACCCGGGCGAGACAATTCAGAGCTCTACCACCTATTAGCCATGGTGGTAGTGGCTCGCATAGCCAATTGGTTGCCTTTTACGATCCGCCTGCTAGAACAGCAGTTGACCTATTCTTCAAAGGAGCTCGGACCAACACGGGGGAATCAATTCGTGTAATTTGTCCTCTGATATTATTTATTACTAGCTGACCCGGCAAACGTTGTTCAAAAGACACAAAGTTGGGTGTCTATTTTTGTCGTTTTTTTTCACCTTTTAAACCTACCTTCATGAATATTTTAAAACCAAAATTAGCCAAATCGGTCCAGCCGTTCTTTCGAATTATATTGACACAGTTTTTATGAGCACTAAAATATTGTACGTGGGTAAAAATTGAAATATTGTACGAAGGAAAATATTGAAAATATGTCGAAAAGCACTTTTTTCCCAATATTTTGAAAATACCAGCAGGCCTACTCTTGAAAACAATATAAATCTTACACCAATATTGATAAAAACAATAAGTTTCGAATATCATCAAAAAACAGTACTCTTGAAACCAATATTGCCCACATTGATTCAGTATAGTAACGACCTAATTATTGGTAATAGATGTTATCGTTACACGTCAAGCTAGTGTTACAAATGGAAATTTTAAGTACCGTTTTAAACAAAATAACGAATAAAAGCAATAATGAGTAGTTCCAAAAATTTCGAAATCCGCGTGGCGCTGTCGCCGAATCCAATAATTGAATATATTTGTCCAGAGTACGAAATACTTCAAAATTCATTAAATATACATTTAAAATTGAAATCAGTTTTCAAGAGTAGCCCTACAGTTTGGCAGATAAAAAACTTAGGCTAAATATTTGGAAAATAAATTAAATAAAAAAATAAATAAAAAAATACACGTACACACACATACACGCACACACGCTCTACCATTCTCTCTCTCTCTCACACACATACACAGAGAGAGAGGTATAATTTTCAAAATCGTTTCATAAATGGCTGATTTCTGAGGTAACAAAAATAAAAAACGGTCTAGTGCCAGTAGGACTCTCATACCGAGAGTTCCGTACAAGCTTGTAGGTAACTTTACCTACTCACAAATTCCATGATTATGGGCTAATCGAAAGTACGCTATGGGTTTTGATTCCCTCGAGAAATCGCAAAATATGTGACATAAACCATAATAAATATCTTAAATATAAAATTCCCTTGTCACAATGTTAGTTACCGTACTCCTCCGAAACGGCTTGACCGATTTTGATGAAATTTCGTATGCATATTCAGTGGGTCTGAAAATCGGCCAATATCTATTTTTCATCCCCCTTAATGTTAAGTGTTGTCCACCCCTAATTTTTTTTTTATTATATGGACAAAAAATTTTATTATTATTTTTTTATGATTCAGCATTGAAAAATACATATAACTCTAAATTTTTACCCTTCTATCACCAACCCTTATTTTTTAATTAAATAATTTATATGGCAAAACAACGTTTGCCGGGTTAGCTAGTAAATAAATAAATATTCACGGGACAAATCACACTAACTGATTTAACCCCAAAGTAAGAAAATTATTTGCTTGTGTTATGGGTGCTAGTCAACTATATTAATGCATAGAAATACACTGGAATATATTTAA
Source organism: Apodemia mormo (assembly GCA_036924255.1). Classification (NCBI taxonomy): domain Eukaryota; kingdom Metazoa; phylum Arthropoda; class Insecta; order Lepidoptera; family Riodinidae; genus Apodemia; species Apodemia mormo. Next base: position 15,142,654 of record JAUPFN010000024.1, on the reverse strand, counting down.
TAAACACTTAATCCTGGAAATACACCCGGAAATACATTTATGCTCATCATACAAATGCTTGTCCCCGTCGGGGATCGAACCCGAGCCTCGTCGATTGCGTAGTCAAGGTTGCTAACCACTCGAATAACTGGGCGGTCAATAATAATATCTTTTGATGCGTTTTTTATGAGTAACTATTACGTAACTATTTAACTATTATGTAACTATTTTTACTATTTATGTAACTATTATGTAACTGTTTACGGTTTTCGGATATTTTTTTGTAAGATGTGTTGTAAGATTTTGCTTTTTGCCAAATTTCATATTTCTAGATTAATGGGATGTAGCCTATACTATATATAGGTTTTAATTCCCTTTTGAATTCGAAAAACACGGCAAAATGCTATCTTTTGATCTCATTGAATTACAAATAATAGCTCTTGGAGGAATTGAACATCAAAGAGAGATTATCAACGACTGTGATTACACGAATCCTCAATTATTTCGGACATATTCGAAATGAACACTCCATCGAGCGCCTTGTTGTCCAGGCACAAGGATAAGGCCAGCGGTCACGCGGACCATCCCTTGCACTTTGGGTAGACCTTTTAAAAGCTGTCACAAAGAATTCCTTAATCCAAAACACCCGAGACGCTGAAAATCGCAAGGAGTGGAGGCGCATCGCGGGGGCTACTTTATCTAATGAAAAGCATCGTCATCAACCACGACCACTCCACAGAATACTGGAGACTAACAGAAGTCAACCTACATACAAGTAATATTCGAGCAACGCACACATAGACACCTCTCACGGACGCGATATCTCGAAATGTTTGTTTTGAACCAGTCCGAGATATCGCGTCCGTGAGAGGTGTCTGTGTGCTATGCTCGAATATTCCTTGTATGGAACATTGACTTTTGTTAGTCTCCAATATTCTGTGACCACTCTGGCAAGAGTGAACGACTTGGGACTTACAAGCTTAATATTTTCACAGGTTAGAGGGACCATAGGCCCGAGTATTTGATAAAAAATTAAACTTGATACCTCTATGCATTTTTAAGAAAAATGATCTTGACAGATGGACAGATGAACAACGAAGTGATCATATAAGGGTTTCGTTTTTTTCCTTACGAGATACGGAAGTCGAAATGATAACCTTCTTGTTAAAAGACCATTAAAATAATCAACTTTCTTTTTTTTATTCTTTTTTTTTACAACCGTCCCGTTGGTCGAGGGGTAAGCGAACCTGACTACGCAATCAACGGGGCTCGGACGGGGATAAGCATTTGTGTGATGAGCATAAATGTTTGTATTTCCGGGTTTGGGTGTTTATTGACTATATTCTGGTATTTATATATGTATTTCTATGTATTAGTATCGTTGACTAACACCCATAACACAAGCAAATAATTTGCTTACTTTGGAGTTAGATCAGTAAGTGTAATTTGTCCCGTGAATATATTTTATTACCTCAATACTTTGCGTATTTTATTAAGAAATTTGTTTTGTTATTTTTTTAGGGTTCCGTTTCCGAAGGGTAAAGAATCCGCTGTCCATCCATCTGTCTGTTGGCCTGTTTGTCACCAGGCTCTATCTCAAGAACCGTGATAGTTAAGACAGTTGAAATTTTCACAGATGATGTATATTTGTTGCTGTTATAACAACAAATATTTAAAGCAGAAAAAATAAATAGGTATTTAAGGGGGCTGTCATACAAAAAACGTGTTTTTTTTAACATTTTTTATATAATGCAGTTTCATGGTTTAGAGAAAGCTTTATATTCATTAATTTGTCGACTGATGAAATTGACGGTGATCCTCATTTCCGCATTCATCGATTTTAACGGCTTTTACTATTTATTTGCGATAATTTAGTCCAACAGCTTTAATGGCTATCGCTTCATTAGGCTAATACAATAAAGTCCATTACCGCTTCGTTTCATAAATGCATTCGTGAACAAATTTAGAGAAACGCGAAAAACGTGTATAACAAAATATAATGAATACTTATTATATTTAAGCTTATTAATTTAGATTTTGCTTATCCTATACTTTAAACGAGCAATTTTTTATATCTGTTTTTATAGTATTTGGTTAAATAATAATTCATGCGAATGCGAATGCGAAGTATAAAGTTTTGTCAGCAGGTATACCTACCAAAATTACATAAAAACCCAAATCTTGACACTTTTTTACAAGATCAGGGTTTTTATTGAGTATTTCGTAAGTCTTCGCAACAAATTTTAAGCAAATAAATAAATAAATAAATAAAATAAACTGCAATTACACATTAATTTAGCCATGCCCGCGACTTCGTCCGTGTGAAAAAAATTCTAAAATAAAAGTAGCCTAAGTTACTCCTTATTACCATGGTTTAAAATATAGATATTACTATTTACCCGCATCGCTCTTGTAGGGCTACTCTTGAAAATCGATTTCAATTTTAAATGAATATTTAATGAATTTTGAAATATTTCGTACTCTGGACAACTATATTCAATTATTGGATTCGGTGACATTGCCACATGGATTTCGAATTTTTTTGGAACTACTCATTATTGCTTTTATTCGTTGTTTTGTTTAAAACGGTACTTAAAATTTCCACTTGTAACACTAGCTTGACGTGTAACGATGACATCTATTTCCAATAATTAGGTCGTTACTCTACTGAATCAATGTGGGCAATATTGATTTCAAGAGTACCGTTTTTTGACGATATTCGAAAGTTATTGTTTTTATCAATATTGGTTTAAGATTTATATTGTTTTCAAGAGTAAGCCTGCTGTTCTCGTAGGTTATCTGAGATAAAAAATATCCTATGTTCTTTCTCTGGCCTAAAACTATCTTTGTACTAAATTTCATTCAAATAAGTACAATGGTTTAGCCGTGAAGAAGAGATAGACAGAGTTACTTACACATTTATAATATTAGCACAGATTACAGTAAAAGCAAAGCTCGCAGTGTTTCTACTTTTAGATATGACTTTTTTGACGTCCTCAGAGCATTCAAGCAAGAAAACACACATTCTGTCGGCGCGTATGGGTGTTGTTTAATGGTGGTTAATATAACGCATAGCGTTAAATTATAGCGCGCTATGTATACTCAACGTACAGCGTACGCTATTTAAATTCGCATTCGGCGCTATAACATAACGCCACGCTATATACCTAGCGGCTGGCGTAGGCTGTAGTCATAACATTTTTTCGCGTAGTTTGTAACCTACGAAGTTACGAACTACGCGATCTAAGGAGTAACGTGCTAGACCGTAGACGCTAGATGGTGTAATATAGTTCATGGCGTTATAGCGCTCATAGTTCGCTGTATGACGTTGTGATGAGTCATGCGCAATCTCGTCCGGCTCGCGCGATCAGTGTTCAGTTACATTATACATATTATAATATAGTCTATTACGTTGCGCGCTAGTAAAATATAGTTTATCCATACTAATATTATAAATGCGAAAGTAACTCTGTCTGTCTGTCTGTCTGTCTGTCTGTCTGTCTGTTACGCTTTCACGGCCAAACAACTGAAGCGATTTGGATAAAATTTGGTACAAATATACTTTGAGACCCAAGAAAGGACATAGGATAGTTATTATCCCGGAAATCCCACGGGAACGGGAACTATGCGGGTTTTTATTTTAGATTTTTTTCCACGCGATCGAAGTCGCGGGCACAGCTAGTAATCTATAATGCGCTATCATTAGTTTATTAGAACAATAGTAGTGTTATGTATGTATTGTGTGTTATTATGTAGGAGCTTGAAAAATAGGCATGGCTTGTCTATACATTGGCATGAATAGGCATGCGGAACATGCGAAACGCTTCCAACCTTTAGCGGGATTATTTTAGTAATTCTTGAAATCTAATCCAAAATCTTCTCCAAATTACATCCAGCATTACGGGAATGAGGGAGAATACGGAGCAGTTTGCCGACTTAGAGATAGTCTTTTAGTATTAAAATTGATCTAGATCATCATGGTATTCACATGAATCAATATTATCCCATCCAAGCTTTGTAATTGTCCAATAGTCCAATGTAAATGTCGAAAAACAATCGATCATAGGATGAAAGATTTTCCACCGTGTTGGTCCGGGATCCTTTGAAGAAGAGGCTAACTGCCGCTCTGTCAAACAGGTGGTAAGAGGCGACCAATTGGCTATACGAGTCACTACCATCGTGGCTACCTATTTTGTATACCTACCTTAAGTCAAGTTATAAATAGCCAAAAAACTTCACTAATACAGACAAATACATATATAAATACTCAAATAAATAATTTAAAAACATCCAAATCCAGAAATACAAAAATATTTAACCCTTTCGGTAATCGAACCCGAGTTGCATCGAGGCGTAAGCTGGGTCGCTAACTACTCGACTAACGGGGTAGAAGAGTGTTATATTAATTAATAGGTTGAAATTGAAATAAGCTCTTTCTTTTTTGATAATTGAAATAAGCTTTTTCTTCTTAAATTTCTGAGAAGTCTTTCAAATATCGTTGGCAAATTATAACAAAATATGTTCTCAGGCAGGTTAGTAATAAAACCATTAATTAAAGTGAAATTTAAATGAAAATTTAATTTTTGATAATATTTTCTGAACTTAATATCATAAGCGTTTAAGACTCACTATATTTACCTTTTGTTTCGTAGGTATTATGTAGATTCATGTTATCAAATTACACAAATATTTATTTTATATACGTGAAGCGAAGTCTTTGGATCCCTTTATACATTTAGTCCCTTAAACATGTTTAGCAAATGTCAAAAAGCTTTAAATGCTGTCACTTTCGACGTATTTAGTGACTTAAGCCGCCCTAAGTGTTATTGTGTTCAGCACAACTGTTAATCACAGATATCTAAGTTAGATTGAGAGAATTCTGAGCTAATATTTTGTCTAGAACACTTAGTACTATTCAACTAAATACTTAGTAATATTTTAATGCCAAAATTTACTTTGTAAATCAAGGCGCCATTCTATAATTAATAATTATGACACTTCTTCTACGGGTTGTACGGTTGCGGCCTGGACACTTTGTATCTTTAACTGTTCAGGTTAAATATAGAAAGTGCCCAGGCCGCAACCGGCTGAACTCAGATGCTCAGAATAAAATTTTATTTATTCTAACAGGTCTGGCTATCGTTGTTAGATATCTTAGGTTAGCAGTTTGTTCTGAACGCATCCATTATTTTGTTTATTGTTTGTTTGTTGTCAGAAGAGATATTAATACAGTATATGATCAAGCTGAATAATTTTAACGTAGTGGATTAAATAGATATTTATAATTAATGCATTTTACGTGAATTTTTTTCACTTTTCACCCGCACACATGCTTTGCGATCCCAATATATGGATTTCACAGCACGCAGCATCGATCCATCTATCCCATAACCACCGTGTAAAGTGTTCCAAAATTTCTTTTGCACAACTCAGTTTTTTTTCTAAAAAAAATTCTTTTTTGGATAAAATGTAAAGTGTTTCAAACTTTCTTTCGCACAACTTTATTAAACACTTTTTCCAAATCCACAAAACTACAGAAAACCTTTAGGTTGCCAAACAGATGCGTCTCTACGATGTTGTGAAATTAGATAAATATACATTATGTAAACACGTAAACCCAGAAATACAAACCACACAATGCTTGTCCTGTCGGAAACGAACCCCACACCCCAGAAAGAAGGGCGCAAGTGGAATACACCGCATCAATCTAGATTTATTATCAATTTTTCTTTATTATATTTTTAATTTCAATGTTTTTCTGAAATTATTGCATAGTATATGCAAGTTTGTATATTCTTATCAGCCCCTTGTTTGCGAAATCAGGGTCACGAACTACGCGACTAACGTGATGGTCAGATAAACAAAAATAATCGCAAAAGTGAATTTAAAATATTTAAAAAGTAAAGAAAAATGTTGTAGGAAAAATAGATACTTTATGTTGGAAACAGAAAAAATGAGTATTATGCCGGCGTCAGACATAGCTTCAAACATTTGAACAAATATTTGATTGCTATGTTTGACAATGTGTTCAAAGTTTGAACAAACATTTGTCATATGCCACGTGTTTTCGGTTTTTTAGCGCACATCAAAGCGTTCAAAGTTTGAATGTGTTCAAATGTTTGCGTAGCCTGCCACACTTGTGCAAAGTCCACTTCAGTTGCGCGAACGCTGCTACCCGATATACATGGGGCACACTAAAAGTTTGCACTTCTAGCTAATCGGAACTATTTAAATTTCGAACGTTATATTTTTAAAACCTTGCAACTTCTTAGTAATAAAAAAAAGAATTGGGGGGAAATGATTTGTCAATTGTTTTTTTATCACACATCAAAGTTACGTACGCAACGAAAATAGAATGAAGTCGAAAAGATTTTAGAGATGATTTTTTATGATTTTAAAAGTTCTCTTTCTCCGCAAGACTGTCCCGCTCGTCTTCAAAATGCTTTTGGGAGAGAAGCACCTTGTTTAAGCACCGTGAGGCGATGGTTTGCTGCATTTGAGAGAGGCAAGTTTCTTTACATGACGAATTTCGTGAAGGGCGGCCTTCAACTGCCGTCAACGAAAATAATGTGGCTACTGTTAAGCGGTTAAATGAAGGAAACCCCCGAATTACCTATGAGACAATTCGAGGACTATTGGGGATTGGTATGAGCCAAATTCAGAAAATTTTACACGAAGAATTGAAAGTTCGGAAACTTTATTGTCGTTGGATCCCTGAAGCGGAGCAGAAGCGGGCTTGCGTGGAATGCTGCTCACAGATGCTACTGAAGTACGACCACGGACATCCTAATGCTGTTTATGACACTGTCACAGGAGATGAAACGTGGATTTATTGTTTGGAACCCGAAAAAAAACAGCAATCTTGTGAATGGGTGTTTGAAAATGAGAACAGACCAAAAAAGTGAGACAGGCGAGAAACGTTGGTAAAAAAATGGTCGCGTGTTTTTTCACAGCTACGGGTTTCATCTGTACAATTCCACTTGAAGATGAAAAGAGTGTTAATGCCGAGTGGTATTCTATTATTTGTTTACCCAGGGTGTTAGAAAAAGTTCGTGAAAGACGACCCAAAAGGCGCATTCTCCTACACCATGATAACGCTTCTTCACACACGGCCAACAAAACAAAGTCATTTTTAGCTCCCGAAAAAGTACATCTCGTCACTTATCCTGCGTAAAGCCCCGACCTAGCACCCTGTGATTTTTGTATTTTCCCCAAAATCAAAGATTTGATGAGAGGTTTTACTTTTACTAACTCCAAAGTGGCAGTGATAGCGTTCAATCAGCACGTAGAAAACATGCCTTCAGAGCTGTGGTCCTTCTGTTTTAAAAAATGGTTCGATCGCATGAAAAAATGTTTAAAACGTAAAGGAGATTATTTTGAAAAACAATAAACATAATATTTTGGTTATAACATGTAGTTTTTTTTAAGTTCCGCAAAACTTATAGTGTGACCTACGTACATATTAATTTATGACCGCTGCTATGGCGAAAGGCCGTGTCGTGCCGCGTACGCTAGGTCGAGATTATTTATTTCACATCCATTTGCGTCTTTTTTGTCGAGGTATCATATAATTACAAGCACTTATATGATAAAACGTCCACAAAATTGACGTTCATCTTGTTTGTCGTCTACCAGCATACTGTGGAGAAAAATGTTTGCAAAGCATGTCTGGCAGGTTGCGACAATTCAAATACGTTTTCAGTCTTCAAAGATGTGTTCAAATGTTTGAAGCTATGTCTGGCGCCAGCATTAGAACAAATATAACCATTAATTAATTTATTAATATAATCTTTTTTCAACCGACTTCTTAAAAGAAGAAAGTTATTAATTCGGCTGTATTTTATGTTTTATGTTTTTGGGGTAAAAAACTTACCCCAGAAATCGGTCATTTATGAATATTTTTTTTTGTATTACACTCACCCCGTGCTTGGGAAAACTGGAAAAAACTTAAAAAACAACAAAGAAAAATATCGACACGAATAATGAACCTGCGACCAAGCCTGTCGACACTAGCTCAGTGGTAAAGCGTCCCGGCTTTAAGGAGTCGGTCGCAGGTTCAATCTCTGCGTGTCTATATTTTTCTTCGTTTTTTTAAAGTTTTTACAATTTTATTTTGTTTGGAAGGGTTTACTCCCTGTGCGGTCTCATTTTAATTTAGTGAAGATCTGATACGGGATTCCGGATGTACAGGAAAAGGGAAATCGGTTGTTGCATTTTTACTGCGTTTAAAAAATATTATTGCTGCAAACAAATAATAATAAATAAATATTCACGGGACAAATTACACTCACTGATCTATCCTCAAAGTAAGCAAATTATTTGCTTGTGTTCAACGATACTAATACATAAGTATAAATAGAAATACATATATAAATACTAGAATATATTTAATAAACACCCAAACCCGGAAATACAAATATTTGTGTTCATCACACAAATGTTTGTCCCCGTCGTGGATCGAACCCGAGTTTCGTCGAATGTGTAGGCCGCTAGCCACTCGACCAACGGGGCGGTCGTTTTAAACATTGCTCTTTTATTTTTCTTTTGAAAATTTACGGCAATTCATTGAAATAAACATGAAAGAGAATTCCACAATGTAATTTCATTGCAGAAAATGAAAGAAATGTTCAGACTTCAAACATGGAAAACGTAAAAGAGATCTGACGTTATTGAGACAAAGACTATTTGAGGAATCTATAAAGTTGAAATTCTCATTGGGATACTTAGAAAACTGCGAATTGTGGAGACTGTTACAAAGAGAACAAATAACGCGAATTTTCCTGTAAAGGCGTATTGGTAGACACTTAAGTATGGAACTTCAAAATCATGCTATAGCTATAAGAAAGTTGCGACCATCCTGTGGTCGAAAATCGATCATAGACTAGACCGTAAAATCTCTTCTAGGTTTGAAGTTTTTTTTTTTATGTCATAAGATAGCAAACAAGCAGATGGGTCTCCTGATGGAAAGAGTCAACCATCGCCTATAGACACCAAAGATGTTAATGGTGCGTTGCTATCTTGTGGCGAGGTATAATGCCACATGCATAAGTTTACCGGCTACCTTACCCTCCAAACCGGAACACGACAGCGACAAGCACTGACGCTATTGCGGCAGGAATAGGTAAGGCGGTGGTACCAGACCCGGGCGAGACAATGCAGAACTCTACCACCTAGTAGCCACGATGGTAGTGACTCGATAGCCAATCGGTCGCCTTTTACGACCTGCCTGGTAGAACGGCAGTTGGCCTATTCTACAAAGGAGGCCGGGACCAACACGGCGAAGTTTAACAGAATGGAGCCGTAAAGAAAGCAGTATGCATAATATCATGTATGTCACAAGAATATATTGTGTTTTTGATGTTTATTTTATTAATTTAATGTATTTCTAACGCATATTATTTAAAAATATTAGTTTTCTGCAGTGTGCAGTAAATTTTTATTGTGCGAAATTTCAAACTCCTCTGTTTGTACCTTTCATTAAAAGGGATACAAATTATTTGCTTCACATATTAACATATAGATATGTAATGATTAAACAAATTTTTGATCTTCAAGTTTACGAGCCCTTCAGTACAGTCAAGACAACAGTTAATTGCATACTAATATTATAAATGTGAAAGTCTGTGTGTGTCTGTCTGTTATGTTTTCACGGCTAAACCGTTGGACCGATTTTTATGAAATTTGGCATGGAAATAGTTGAAAATCTGGGGTCAAATAGGCTTAATTTTTTTCAAAAATCAACCCTTATAAGCTGAAATAGGGGATAAAATTTGTGTGAAAAACTATTTAGACATGTTAATCTACTAGCGGCCTAAGCTGCGCTGGTCAGCTAGTATTTAATAAATAAAACTGTAAGAAATTATATTTAATAGCGGTCGCCTGTAGCCAAAACTCGCCCATATAATAAACAATAAAGTCTCTTTTAAGTTTGGCAACTAGAGCCGTAAAGAAAATACCACAGACCACACAAATACTAATAGACATGGTGTTGCTCATATGAGCAAATGTATATAAGTGTCAAACCCTTGTAGATATTTTGTATCGTGAAAAATAGAAATACGCCATATTGTGCTATTTTGTCGTGTCGAATAAAAAGATAAATCTTCAGGAATACTCCTGGAGTGATTTTATTTCATCGGTAAATTATAACTCTTTATTTTTGGGTGTAAATACAAGCGACACTGACATCCTAATAAATTACCTTGAAAGGCGTATCCAGTTTAATCCGTGGAAAATACGGTGTTTGTCACGTATGTCACATGAATGTAGTGTGTGTTATGTTAATTTTATTCATTTAAAGTATATCTATTATATCTATATTCTATATAAATAAATAAAATCTGAGTGTCTATTTGTAATATTAAAATAACCGCTTTTTACTAAATGCATATGGACATGTGCACGGTACGCCTAACACTTTTTACAATTTTTGTCTGTCCGTCTGTCTGTTTGTTATGGCTAATCTCTGAAACAGTTGGACCAATTTTGAAGGGACTTTCACTGGCAGATAGCTGATGTAATAAGGAGTAACTTAGGCTATTTTTTTAAACTTTTTTGAAAATTTTATACGCAAACAAAGTTGCAGGCACAGCTAGTATTATTTAAAAATATTAGGCTTCTGCAGTCTCCACAATGTAAACTTTAGCTGTGCCAAATTTCATAACTGCACCATTTGCGCAAATGTCTCAAAAAGGGGTAGAAAGTTTTCCCTTCACGTACTAATTATAAAGATTTTCTTATCTATACATATAATAAAATCGTAGGAAAGTCAAAACTGTACATTGAATATTTTTTTTAAAGAATACTTGGGGCGTGACCTACAATCAATATAGCAGCCAAAAATATAGTTTTTAGAATTTTTGTCTGTTTGTCTGTTTGTTTGTATCCGTATCCGGGGTAATCTCAAAAAGTACTGCATGGATTTACTTCAAATTTTGCATGAATATTACTAACAGGTCGGGTCAACATATAGGCTACATATTATCACGCTATCACCTCAGAGGGAGGATCTGTGCGGAGTAAACGAGGCCCGCGCGGACGAAGTCGCAGGCAACAGCCGGCGACTTGCCTTGTTTAATAATTTACTAATTTACGTGGCACTATTGAACATCTACAGCAAAATATTAACGTTGAGAGGTATATGTTTAAAGTAAGGGAAGTCTAAAAGTTTACAACGATACCCTATCGGTGATATCGTCATTAAATTTGGTCGTATTCATAAAAGCTTATGAAACTTTGTTAAAATTTTCAACTTTAGTAATATTATGTGGCATGAACTTTAATAACTTTTTTAGCAAAGAAAACTTTTGCTACGCGGTTGAATTTGAACCAGAGAACGATCCAACCTTCATATGTAATTAATACGATCCTTGTGTTATGGTACGATGTGTATCCTAGTTATGATAGTTGATTATTAGAGATACTACTGTGGGATACGGGTATAGAATGCACTGACGCAGACCTTGCAAGGGACAGCATTGTGAGACACCAGGGCCGTCACGCGATATGTTAATATGTAACAAATACGACATGGGGACCTTCAAGAAAAGAGCGTTCTCATTTTTAAAAGGGCGGCAACGCAACTGCAAGGCCTCTGGTATTGCAGATGTCCATGGGCGGCGGTGATCACTCAACATCAGGTGCACCTCCTGCTCGTTTGCCCCCTCTTCCATAAAAAAAAAAACAATATAGAACGTGAGAAGGATATATACTTATTATTACTATTCTTATAAGCGACAACCGAATCTGAAGGTAAAGTGAATAACCTCGATAATGTCCTAACCTTAGCGATAAAGTGACCTTTGAATGATAAAGGCACTTTTTTCCCCGCACTGTTCCTCTGTGGAACCAATTACCGGCAGGGGTTTTTCCAAGCTGATACGACTTGGGGACCTTTAAGAAAAGAGCAGGGCCAACTCTTTCTTAAAAGGCCGGCAACGCAACTGCAAATCTTCTGATAGTGTGGTTGTCCATGGGCGGCGGTGATTACTTACCATCAGGTAAGCCTCCTGTTCGTTTACCCACTTTTCTATAAAAAAACCTGTCGGTATGATAAATAAGTTATCGGTATAATAATCTGTCGGCAAACCACGTATAGTGTTTATGTCGAATATTTAATATCTAGCCGTCGATGCAAAATTTTCGCCCTCCGAATATTAGGTGGCGTATTTGTTTCATTAGCGAGTTGGTTGTGTCACAACACGTATTATTTGTTTATGACAGATTGGGTAACTAATAGTCGTGCTGTAATGTATTGCTAAAAATGTTATCTGATTGTCTAATGAATATACTAAAAATATATATGTCGTGAAGTGAAGTTAAAGTACAAGTGCACTGTTAATTGTGTCTAACAGTATTTATTTTTAACTAGCTGTTGCCTGCGACTTCGTTCGCGCGGACCTCGTTTACTCCGCACTACTCCTCCCCCGTAGGTGATAGCGTGATAATATGTAGCCTATATGTTGACCCGACCTGTTAGTAATATTCATGCAAAATTTGAAGTAAATCCATGTAGCACTCTTTGTGTTTACCCCGGACATACATTGACTTTCCTACGATTTTATTATATGTATAGATTTGTTAAGTCAGGGCGATATAACTTGTGCAGGCGGTTGTATACTATTATAAAATGTTCTTTTGACTTGATTTAGTATAGATCTAGATTGATAAGCTATACTATGTCTAAGGTGTTAACTCTGGAGACCGATACGTAAGCCTATCCTTTTCTAAATCAATTTTTTTATATACTGCATCCTTCTGATGAAATCCTTTTTAGAGACCTTTTGTTCTGTATTCTGTACTAGGTGGTAGAATTCTGCACTGTCTCGCCTTGATCTGGTACCACCGCCTTGCCTATTTCTGCCGCAATAGCGTCAATGCTTGTCACTGTCCTCTTCCGGTTTGGAGTGCAAGGTAACCGGTAAACTTATGTACGTGGCATTATATCTCGCCACAAGATAGCAACGCATTTTAACATCTTTGGTGTCTATGGGCGATGGTTGACACTTTCCATCAGGAGACCCATCTGCTTGTTTGCTATCTTATGATGTAAAAAAAGTTTTGTTTCCTTTTGTATCAGTTATACTTGAGCAATTTCTTTAACATTTTGTTCTTGTCATAGACAAGCTTATATATTTTATTTAATACACTTTACGTTACTGTCCATTATATAAAATTTAATTTTTCTATTTATATTTATTGCTTTTACATCTAGTTACACAGTTGCACTATTTATTGTTTTTACATCTAGTTACACAGTTGCACTATTTATTGTTTTTACATCTAGTTACACAGTTGCACTATTTATTCTAACATTTTATTCTTTTACTTAATTTTATATAACAGTTGCTTTGTTTTCTTCATATTTTACATGGTGTTGTCATATATACTTTATTATGTATTAACAACATATAGACCCGTCGATATAGGTACTTAAATTTTTAACTTTATTGGAAAAAATAAAAATGTTTATTACGGACACCATGGTACATAGAAGTTCACTGCTTAATTTACCGTGCTCACGGCTAGGCTCGCTAGTACGTTGTGTGGTGACCATACTTTTTGAAAACTACACACATTTCGTTAAGGCTTTCTCTCTGTTTGTTATATTTTTATTGTTTACTATTTTAACGCTGTTATTTATTTACATTTTAATATCATCCTACTTTTTTCTTCTTATTACTATGCTTGGTAACTTGATACAATACTTTTAAAATATTTTTCTGCTATTCTTATTACTAACTAGCTGTAGCGGTGCAGCCCGCTGCATTATAAAATTTTTTGGCAAATCCCGCGGGATCATCTAATTTTTCCGGGATAAAAAGTAGCCTATGGGCTATTCCAGATCATCATCTATCTGTATGTCAAATTTCATGCAAATCCGTTCAGTAGTTTTTGTGTGATTGATTAACAAACATCCATCCATCTATCCATCCAAACTTTCGCATTTATAATATTAATTAATAAAATAATTAATTAATAATTAATTAATATAGAATATAGATTAACTTATTGCTATTTTCTATAGCTAAGACATCGTTTACTATCTGTGAGACCTCGTATTTCTCTTTGTTGAAAGCGTTGCACTCATGTAAAATGTGTGCAATACTTTCAGATTCTCTAAATATTGAGGAGTTTATGTGGAGAGGAGCGCTGTCAAGATTAAGTACTTATGATTGTGCACAGTAGTAATATGCTAACGAATTTGGGAAATTTTAACCGGTTAATACTTAAATCTATATTAATATTATAAATGCGAATGTTTTGATGTTTGGATGGATGTTTATTACTCAATCACACAAAAACTACTGAACGGATTTAAATGTAATTTGGCACAAACGTAGATAATAACCTAGAATAGCACATAGGCTTTTTATCCCGGATAAATTAGTCAATCCCGCGGGATTCACCAAAAAAAAAGTATAATGCAGCGGGCTGCACGCAGCAGCTAGTAAGTTATAAAACTCGGTTATGACACGTTCTAGTTCGTAAATTATGATTAAATTTGATAGTAACCATATCTACATCGTTATTGTTGTTCTTGATGTCCTAATATACATTCTCTATTTTCCCAATCAAACTTTGACCACAGAATACACAATCCATACTAATATTATAAATGCGAAAATAATTCTGTCTGTCAGTCTGTCTCTTCCTCACGCCAAAATTACTGAACCGATTTGGATGACATTTGGTACCAATATATTTAGTTTGAGACCCGAGACAGTACATAGTATATTTTTATCCCGGAAATCCCACGGGAAAGGGAATTGTGCGGGTAAACCCCCTAACTTTTATTTTATAAATTTTACCACGCGGGCGAAGTCGCAGGTACAGCTAGTTTTTTACGTTTAACACAGACTTTAGCCATAAAGAAAATAGTGACGTAGTTTCTGGAAAAAAGGAAACAAACTTTTTACATCATGTATCAATAATAATTAGAATATTTTTGGTATCTCTATTAGTTGTACCTATGAGTATCGTATTCAGGTATATCTGTATAATAACTAACTTGGCAAATGTAGTTTATATAGACTACTAGCTGCCGCGTGCAGCCTAAAAGGTTGTCGTGGAACACGACAGTGACCAGCACTGACGCTATTGCGACAGGAATAGGTAAGGCGGTGGTACCAGACCCGGTCGAGCCGATGCAGAACTCTACCACCTAGTAGCCACGATGGTAGTGACGCGCATAGCCACTCAGTCATCTTTTACGACCTGCCTGGCAGAACGGCAGTTGGCCTATTCTTCAAAGGAGCCCGGGACCAATACGGGGTGCAAATGGATGTATACACGGTACACATACCAAAACAACATTTTTTACCATTTTTGTCTGTCTGTCTGTCCGTCCGTCTGTCTGTCTGTTTGTTCCGGGTAACCTCCGAAACGGCTGGATAAATTTTGATGGGCCTTTCACTGGCAGATAGTTGATGTAATCAGGAGTAACTTAGGATATTTTTTTTATACAAATTCCACGCGGGCGAAGTCGCGGGCACAGCTAGTATACAAATGAACTTTCCTAAAAATCAGTCAAACCGTTATAGAGGAATGCGACCACAAACACCGCGACACTATATTTTTTAATATCACTCATAGATCCTCGTTAAAGAGGAAATTCTAAATCTATCGCCTCTGTGGTCTAGTGCTCCGGTGTCGCTATTGACTACATGAGGTTCCGGGTTCGATTCCCAGGTCGGGCAATTCAAAATTGTATGTTCAGTTTTCTGACAAAAACAACGTTGCCTGGGATTGGATATGGGAACAACTGCCCGGTTGACGATAGGCTTTCCACCTATCATATTATGAGTCTGTAGTATCCTGCAGGAATAGCGTTAATGCTTTTTGATGTCGTCTTGTTGTTTGGATTTAGATCCAAATTTAAACACTTATTTTTTATACATTCAGATAAAGAATTGAGTACTGTACATCTTTACTCAGTACATATAAAATACAATTAATCACCATTCAATCTGTATATGAAACGAAACGGATAATATATCTTCCCAAAAAAAAAGCAATTTCCAAACCGGTTAATAATAAAGTATACTATAAAAGAACTAAGAATCTGGCAAATCCATCTACATAAAGTACCATTACCTGAACATCTATACATATAATAAAATCGTAGGAAAGTCAAAACTGTACATTGAATATTTTTTTAAAAGAATACTTGGGGCGTGATCTACAATCGATATAGAAGCCAAAAATATAGTTTTTAGAATTTTTGTCTGTTTGTCTGTATGTATGTCCGGGGTAATCTCAAAAAGTACTGCATGGATTTACTTCAAATTTTGCATGAATATTACCATTAGGTCGGGTCAACATATAGGCTATATATTATCACGCTATCACCTACGGGGGAGGTGCTGTGCAGAGTATAGAGTATATATATATATATATACTCCCCCGTAGGTGATAGCGTGATAATATATAGCCTATATGTTGACCCGACCTAATGGTAATATTCATGCAAAATTTGAAGTAAATCCATGCAGTACTTTTTGAGATTACCCCGGACATATATATATAAACTAAAACTAAGATCCACTGTTTTAGGAAGTCGGTAAAAACAATTGGTATTTTGATGGTTAATTAAAGTTAAATTTAAATGCAAATGTGTACTACGTGTCCTATTCATGTTTATTTCAAATTACCACCTCGTGTATAACAACAGCTCCACCATCGCTAATTACAGCGGGGCGCTGCGTGCGAAATATTCACTGTTATTTAATTCAGGCCTTTGAAGCTCTAATTACGTGACTGGAAAATTGACCACAGTTTTTGTTTGGCAAATACATTTTTATTTTTACAAGTGATCGCTCTTTGGGCAAAATTTGACAGCAATTTTTTTATTGTTAAGAGCGTGTATTCGAATCGCAACGACAACTTCATGTTTTCAAGTTTTTTCCAGAGAAATCCCGTAATAATTATATATTATATAGATATTGCAGTTTTTGTAAGATTAATGATTGAAGGTCTTGATTATTCGATTTAACGGTGGGAGGGATGCGCTGCGCCGCGCTCCCGGCTGCATGCGTACCACCATCTTGCCTATTTTTCCCGTGAAACAGCTTTGCTGTGTTTCGGAGAGAAGGGCAAGACAGGCAGTGTAATTACTGGTACCGAGACTTAACATCTTATGTCTTAGGATAGGCAATACATGAATGGGATGTCTGGGCTAGTTCCAACCCAGGTATACCATTTATGTTCATTGGCGATGTCGACCACTTACCATCAGGTGGCACGTCTGCCAGTTTGTTTATCCCACTAACATAAAAAAAAGGTTCAAAATCTGATCAGCAAAAGATTACGCGCGAGGATTTGCAGTGATATTAAAATAGTTTTCTAAATAAATGAGTTCATGTAACGGACTGAAAAAATCAGTATATTGATCATTACCTTAATTCACATATAATTAATATTTTAGGTTTCTATCGAAATACTGGTGAAAAAAAAAATGTTAAAGTAAATTGATTTTGTAATTTTTTTAATATTGTTTTTTAATATCTAACAACAACATTTTCGTCATTTTGTTGTTGAAAAAATGCATATAATAAATTATTTTAGCACATTACAATGGTTGTATTCGTCCTGAAAAATAACTCTTGACTTCTATTTTCGTAAAATGCTATGAAGGGATTGTCTTTGCCATTAGTTAAAACTAGGTTATGATCACTTGTACTTTAATTTCACTATAAATATAAACAAATAATTTTAAATTAATTGACCGGTTTCGTTCTTAAAGCATCTTCAGGTCGTCTCTCGGATTGTCTTTGTTTTAAAAAACCGTTATCAAAAATTATGTTCTTGCTCTGTAGTGCACTAAATCAAGACAATCTTGCAAAATAATGTAATATTTTTTTGAATAATCTGCTTACATTATTACGATATTGCTTTGGAAAAACTTGAAAATATGAAGTTTTCGTTGTGAATCGAATACACGCTTTAAAGCTCTTGTCCTTCCTTTGTTAATCCAAACCTCTTTTTGAAGAAAAGATAAACTGTTTTACTAACAAAACGGGACAAAACGGATAATAATTGCTGTTAGAAGATTGTAAAAACTATAATTGTAAGGAAAGATTAATTGTGAAGCCGAAATTACTAAAAGCCACTATTATAATTAATAATATATAAAAAATAATTCTAAGCTCACCCAAGTCTGCGCGAATACAACTATGCCGTGGTCTGGCCGTAAAAAGGGCTATAGTGCGCACGGAACTAGTTGGCCGCGCCTTACGTATTACGTATTACGTATGGCGCGGCCAACTAGTTCCGCGCGCACTATAGACGCGGGTTAACGAGCGAGGTGGCGAGGTGTCAGGAGGGCGGAAGAGGAAGCACATCAGCTTGCATATGTTGATGTTAAGTAAATCTTTGTCTAAGTTACGATAATGTTGAGAGACTTCCTTGCTCTTATAAAGAAAGAGTTTGCCCTGTACTTTTATTAGGCGAGCCCAAGAGGGGAATTTGGGATTTACTTGAGCGTGTCAGATTAATATGGTGGAAAACCTTGCGTACTATTAAGGCTCTCCATCAAATATAAGCCTTTTATATAGAGTTGGATAACCAGGGCAGTAAACAACAAAATCCGATAGCTGCGGCTTTTGGTAATTGTCAGATTATATCTTTTTCGTTATTCTTAATGAAATGTGTGTCTCTTTCTTTATCACTTCTTCTAAAAAAAAAGAGAATTTAGACCCGCTTAAGAATGTCAAGGCAATGTCTTTTTTGCAAATTTGTGACCCTCCCACTCCCTTACTTTAAACTTGAATCATCAGATTTAGCCAAAGCTTAGCTTGCAATTAATCCATCATACCTTAATTTAACGCGCTTCACTGTTTCCATGTCTCTGTTTTTTTTTACATTTTGTTTACCTGTAGATTTTTCCCCACCATTGAAACGAAACACATTATATAACCTTTAATTTTTTCCTATAATTTAATCTACATAATCTAATATGTCCCTACGACCTGAAGTAAATACCCATTAAGCATCTTGGACTCTCCTCATATTTGTCTTAGCTACTGGTGCAACAATGCAGATGCGTTTACGTTATACAATATTTTACTTGTATAATCACGTTTGGCGCCGCTGGTCTGTACAACTGTAGGGTCATATAGTGATGGAACCAGCGGGCCAACTTTTGTCAGGTGACGTCATAACTGTGGAGGTTGATGACGTCACACAAGGGCAAGGAGAGGGAAAACGAAGATCTTTCTAGCCAGGCAAGATATATTGCCGGGGAACCGAAGTCCATTTGAGAAGCGTTGAAACTTGTATATAGTGCGTTCAAGATAAATAATTGTGATATCGCGATTCAGGATTTTATTTTTGAATTTCATTATTTTTTATTTTTTATTATTTTTTCTTGTAGCGTTTGTAAATTGCTTGAACCGCTACACACGCATTATTAACATCTTTGGGTAGGCGATGGTTATCTATTTTCATTGGCAGTGTAAAATAAAAGAAATCAATTCGTCTGCGTTATGTAAAATTATTTGTATATTAGCAGTGGTTCTATTTGTTCCTCTCTCCAATCTATAAAAAAGATAAATAACAAACATGGCCGATGCGATCTATCGTAAGTTTAGTAAGCCAATGGAATCTATCAAATATATCTGGAATTTGAGATGGCATTTTGCCAAACACTAGCTGCGAGTGTCTGTATCAGCCTTACTTTGATTGGGCACAAGCCGAACTAGAGCGCTCGCTTAGTCGAGTTTAAATTGCGAAGTGAACACACAAGTTCTAGACCGTGAAATAGAGAAGCTAACTTTATAATTTCCGCAAAAAGGTTATAGACATGGTCCCACGAACAAACTTGTTTTTGATTAATAACAAGGTAAATTTTTGTGAACAGCTTCGTTTTAACGAGACAACTATCTTTTCTATCTTAGAAAAATCTCGAATCGGGTAACTAATAAAGATAGATAAAAAGAAAAGTTAAGAGTGTCAGACTAAGATAAGTTTCCACTTTACGTGTAGGACAAAGTTATTCTTGAATTACAATTATAATTAACAAGCTGTTGTGTGAAAATTAGGTTGTTTTTAAATTGATTAAAATCAATTTAAAAATCTCATAATTCGGAAACTTTAGAGCGGAGGACTCGTCAGAAAAACCATCGAATTGTAGGACGAAAGTTTCGTCGTGTTTTTCATAATATAATCAACCGATTAAAGTCGAAAAATAATTATTGTTATGAATAACAATAATTATTAATCTACTGTATTATCTCTATATAAAACTATTTTTCCTTCACCGAATCAAAATTTTCAAAGCCCCATAACTTTATTAGTTACCCGATTCGAGATTTTTCGAAGATAGAAAAGATGGTTGTCTCGTCAAAACGAAGCTGTTCAAAAAATTTCAGTTTGTTATTACCTAATCAAAAAAATGTTTGGGTCCCACGAACTTTATACTTTATTGTCTTTTTGTCATAGAATAGCATAAAAGTAGATGTTTAAAATGAAATATTTTTTTTTATTTTAATCAGTTTTTTTTGTGTTTTTTTATATCATAGGATAGCAAACAAGTCGATAGGTCTCCTGGCGGAAAGAGTCAACCATTGCCTATAGACACCAAAGATGTTAATGGTGCGGAACTATCTTGTGGCGAGGTCTAATGCCACATACATAAATTTACCGGTTACCATACCGTCCAAACCAGAACACGACAGTGACAAGCACTGATGCTATTGTGGCAGGAATAGGTAAGGCGGTGGTACCAGACCCGGGCGAGAAAACGCAAATCTCTACTATCAATTAGTTATCGACTATATTATTTAATCGACTGTACAAAAGGAAGCCATGATTTTTAGTCACTCGAACGACGTCGCGAATAGCAGCTCGTATTTAATAAACAATTACGCTCAGCTTTAGAAATGTGGTGTGCTCATCACACAGGGCCGTCCTGCCTGATTTTGTTCTCAAATCTCATATCGACCAACGTTAAAAAAATATGTTATACATTTATTTAGCCGAGATGGTCAACAGTTTAATGAAGAAATTAAAAAAAAAAAAACAAATTGAGGTTCATAATTTGCAAAAATTCTTCGAAATCTTATATGGAACTGCTACGATTAATGCAAAGGGTGAAGCATTAAGAGTCGAAGAGCACTTCACTCTATGAAGGGCAAAGCGTTAAAGCTTAATTAGTGAAATGCTAGTCGGCTCTCCTGAAGATGCTTCGGTTGCGAAGTAAAACGTGCGTTGAGTACATAATGTGTGTGTTACCTTTGCTACTGTCGTCGAAGGAAGTGTAGTGGAAGTGGGTGGATTATTGTGCCGCCATGGTCTTCTCTAATTTTCAGGCCTTGGATAAGTTTGCCCTATTTTTTACACTACCTTTAGTCACTACGTTTCGATTTAGTTGCATCATAGCAGTTCCATGTAAGATTTTGCGGAAATTTTGCAAACTAAATACCATAATTTCTTCTTTAAATTATGGATTTCCGCAAAGAAAATCCTTAATTTATTAAATATGTTAAAAGAAGAAATTAAGGTCAAAGAATCCTTTAGTGCCACTTAGATAAGACAACGTAACCGAAGACCGATAGCCTTGTTTTTATATGATTTGACAAACAAACAAAGAGGTCGCCTTATGGCAAGCGGTCACCCTTGCCCATTGACATTGGTGGCGGCTTTTTGTTTATTCCATTTCTATAATCTTGTTCAATAGCAATCATCACGACATTATAACTTCTGTATTAAGATAACCCGCGTTACTTTGGGATATCTTAGTATTTTTAATGGTGAAAGAACTTTTAAAATTCATCCTGCCGATTTTACACATACATCACATAAATTACATATACCCGTACATCATTACTTTAAAGATTTTTTCCCCCCAATTTTTTTCGAGGCGAGGCTGTGCAGAATCAATAATAATATGTTCGATTTACTTAATTAAAAAAAAGAATTTAAAAAATTCAAAATTTCCTTTTATCCGACAACAAACAAAATGCGTGGATATAATCTCAATTACGTAAAATTCGAACTAAAATATTTTAGTGTATTTAACCAAATTAAAAGTGATGGGGAAAATGTACTTAGAACAACAGATTAAGTAATAGTTACTATCATAATTATAGGTAAATGTAAAATGACACACTGCCTCCATTACAGAGTTCATTCACAAGACTCGGTGCATCCAATTCATGAATTTAGTGGGATATTTATAGCGAATTAAACGAATATTTTTATATTATCTTGTAATTATTCTACAATAATAATTAGAACTCACTTTCAATACAATATTTAGTTCTTAATTTACTAATTTTAAAGGTGCCGCTATTCAACCGGTTCTTGAATGGTAAGGTAGCCGGCATTTTTATTCCGTCATACCATTAAAATCTTTGATATTTATAAGCGATGAGTTCTATTTGTTCCTCTCTCCAATCTTCTTCTCTTTCCATCAGGAGAGCCATCTACTTATTTTCAATTTAATAATATGTAAAAAAAATGGGTTGTGGTTTTGTCATGGACACAGTCGTGTGTATTTTACGTGAATACGTCTACGCAACACGTAACAGGTCATATTTTTCGGTATCATTTTTAGGGTTCCGAGGTAAACTAAGGACCCCCATAATTTCCCTATGTCCGTCCGTCTGCCCTTCTGTCCGTCTGTCCGTCCTTCCATTCGTCTGTCCGTCCGTCCGTTCGTCCGTAGCCTAGCTCAAGATCATTAGTACTAGAAGGCTGTAAATGTGGCATGAATATACATATTATACACGGCAACATTTTTTTAGGTTAGCTTCTCTACATGTAAAGTGAGGATTTTAATTTTTTTCTCATACACACCATGGTATGGGATATCGTTAAATAGGTTTTTAAAAAATGTTGTCGGTTTGTAAAAACAATTCCTTGATATAGGGACTTGTTTCTGAAATATTAAGCTTTAATGTGCTATTTTTTGCCAGGGCCAGGGGTCCTCGCCCTCTGCCACCTAACGGTTGGTGTTGTGGGTGGGAAAATTACACTGTAGTAGTAAATATAATGAAGTTTAAAGAAAACTATAAAGGCTTAAAAGGCTTTACAAGTTTTCGAGTAATAGTCCAATCAACTTATGAAATGTACTTGGAGAAAGATAATAGGCGATGAACTTGTGGTGTGGATATATAATATATATATATATATATATATATATATATATATATATATATATATATATATATATATATATATCGTTTTTATTTGTTTTTATTTTTCAATTAAATTTAATGTTTTTATTTAAATTTAAGCTGACTAAGCTCCGAAAGTCAAAATTGTTGTGTGTACGAAGTAGTAATCCGTAATTGGCTTATGTTTGATGTAAAATAATTGTATTTTATCTTATTGTTAAAAATACTGTGGATTAATTGGTAATATATAAATTAAAAAAAAATATATATATATTATAGACTTTAAATAGGTTGAATGCTCATTGTTGAAACCATAGTCCAAAAGGATGGTTTTAAGATAAGGTGCACGAATTGATAGATGCAATGAATGAGAGATGACTGGATGTTTTATATGTAACAGAGACTAAGCGTAAAGGTAGAGAAACCACTGATCTCCCCGGTGACAAGATGGATGTGTAGTCTGGTGTGCACATGATCATACATGCGACGAAGTATTTTTCTATTGCCACAATTAATCCCTGGTGTGAAAAATTATGATATGGTTGATAACAGTATGGCTAGGCTTTGGGTAGACGACAACATATCGCCTTGGTTCGATGTCAATATTCGCGTCAGGCAGGGTTGTGTGTCAGCTTGCCTATTTATCCTATATCTGGATAAGTATTTCCAAAGAAGAAAGAAGTGGTAAAATGCGCATGAGTGATCTAGTGTTAAACAGCCTAATTTACGCAGATAACGCTGTATTTTTAGACTCGACTTCATTTGAGCTTTAAACACTGGTCACAATTATGAATGATGATTGTAAGAGTAGGGGCTTATAACTGAATGCGAAGAAAACTAAAGTTCTAGTATTTGAAAGAGAAGCAACCAGAACGGACGTAAGAGTTGTGCTGGAACAGGTGTATGAGAAGTGTGATTTTAGCAGGGATAGAAGGTACCCCGCCAATGTCGAAAGAAGAGTGTGTGCAGGTTGGAGAGTAAATGGAGTGTTAGGGAGATTGCTTAAAAGCACAGTTTTAAGTCAAGGTGCCCGTCTTGCCCTGCATAATTATGTTCTTAGCCCGCTATTGTACAAAATATTATTACAAGGGCCCTCTTTTTAGTCCACCGTATTGTGATGGGCAACTTTGGAAACCTACATTGCGCGTGGCCGAATCATGGGTACCATTAGATTGCTACTTAAAGTTCTTTTTATATGGTATACGTCCCTTCTATCTTGATTTGGCGTTAAAAACATTTTATTGACCAATAAACCAATTTTCCTATTTTTTTTTAAATTTAAACTCGATATATATCTACTATAAGCATTTAAAATTGTATTTTTTTCTTACACAATCAATAAAATCTTTAAAAAAATTGTCGAACAAAACTTAAATGTCATAACAGCTTCCAGTATAAAAATATACTATATGCAAATTCTGTAACGAAGCGAAAGTACCTAAAAATGGCGACGCTTCCTCCTCCATCCGCCGCATAGCATCGTAGACCGCACTCAGCTTCAATTTTTTTTTAATTTTTTAGCTATTCAACGGAATAATCAGATTTTGAATATTGATGATAGTTATGTAGCTATAACACGAAAATGTATTCCTCGATTTTGTTATCATCAGTTTTCTTGAATTGTCCCTCACTATGATAGCAAATTTAAAGACATATTCACGTCAAAATAAAGTATCTTCACGCCCGTATCCCCGAAGAGTACCAGATACCAGTGCACCCACGATTAGCTGAAGATACTTAGTCCCCCAATATGATAGGTGGTAAGTCTATCGCCAACTGGCACTTATCTAATCCCAGACAAAGTTGTTTTTATCAGAAAACAGAAAAAAATATATTTTTGATTTGCAGACCCGGGAATCGTAGCCTCATTTCAACACCAACATCGGACCACAAGATCGCAGAGGCGACTATAAAAAAATAATAAAAAACGGCTGTATATTTCTTGTAATGCGTTAAAGGCAGTTAACATAATTTTTAAAAGAGCTGCCGGGTAAGCGGGTTGGAAGTCAGAATAACTTCGACAATTGTTGTTTGTGTCTTGGTGATTAAATTAACCGTCCTAACAGATTAAATAGATGACCATGCGTACCGTTTTATGTGACTGCACGTATCCCTAGAAATATATGTACCATTATTTAAAAACATTGCTTTAGAAGGTCTTAAAAAGTTAACATATAAATTATTTTGAGATGATTGGATTACAATGATTTATTTCTATTTATTACTATGTATATGTGTGTATATTTAGAGATGTACATAAAACTTATCGATCAGTACAATCGATGGGATCGATCACAAAACAAAGAAGCATTTCACGACGTTGAACAAAAGAACACGTGGCCCAGTTGGTTAGATCGTGCTGGCCAGAGACAAGGTGTCAATCCAATAGTGTCGAAAAATCTCTTTAAGTTTTCAAAGTTTTCCTTAGCACGGGATAAACGCTAAAACATATTTTTATATATTATTAGATAGCAAGCAACAGAAGAGATAATTGTTGAGCATGTAACTAATAATTGTGTATTTTGTGGACTAAAATAAATGTCTTTAATAAAGTATATATCTGTTATTACCTTTGAAGCACCGGTCTCCGTCATGCTATCGAATAAACATATTAAATTTTAATATTTTATATTTAATATTTAACTGGCACTTTAAAAGTTTATTTAAAAATTTGTAAGTTTATCACTAAATTTAACGTCCACACAAAAAGTCGTTCCGGAATTACTAATATTGCGATTTTATTTAAATTTTGGCACGGCATCTCTAGATCACGTCGGGGTCACCAGTGTTGAGCATGTAACTAATAATTGTGTACTGATTTGGCTTTGACTGTGGCTTTAGTAAGATTCAATATTACAAGCGTGGAGGAATGATATAAACATGACACCGTTACATAATTAAGCATAAAACACCAAAGACATTAATAGTGCCTACATTAGATACTATATTCGCGTGGCGGGATGGAAATGCGACACGGCTTTCCAACATTGGTATAAAAAACCAAGATGCACAGTTCCGAATAAAACTGACACTTAAAAGTGGCCCTAATTTCATAATAGTTATAGATATGGCAAAAACATGTCTTTGCATATCCAACCTTAAGCGCAAGATTTATAGTTGTTTTTACAAAGCAATGTACAAAAAAAAAATTGACAGTGTCGCGACTCGCCACCGTCGTGATTCTATTTGAAATGAGCGCATAATTTTAAATTTTGTGCCCGTTTTGGAGGACGTTTTTGAGACACTGATTGTGTATCTTGGGTTTTTTATAATGCCAATTGCCAATTAACTCAATGACAAGCATTGACGATATTGTGACAGGAATAAGTCGGTGGTACAAAATACCTGGACGAGACGTTGTGGAATTCTATTACCTAGTAGTCACGATAGAGGCAACACGAGAATAGTCAATCACTAGCTTTTTACAAACTATCTGGTCGAATGGCAGATGGTCCATTCTTCAAACCGGGCCCTGACTGACAAAGGAAAAGCTAGAATATCTTTTTTAATATCATAAGA
Organism: Apodemia mormo; assembly: GCA_036924255.1. Classification (NCBI taxonomy): domain Eukaryota; kingdom Metazoa; phylum Arthropoda; class Insecta; order Lepidoptera; family Riodinidae; genus Apodemia; species Apodemia mormo. Next base: position 15,116,039 of record JAUPFN010000024.1, on the reverse strand, counting down.
TAGCAAACAAGCAGATGGGTCTCCTGATGGAAAGACTCAACCATCGCCTATAGATACCAAAGATGTTAATGGTACGTTGCTATCTTGTGGCGAGGTCTAATGCCACAAGCATAAGTTTACCGGCTACCTTACCCTCCAAATCGGAATACGACAGCGACAAGCATTGACACTATTGCGGCAGGAATAGGTAATTCGGTGGTATCAGACCCTGGCGTGACAATGCAGAACTCTACCACCTAGTAGCCACGATGGTAGTGACTGGCATAGCCAATCGGTCGCCTTTTAGTGCCTGGCAGAACGGCAGTTAATCTATTCTTCAAAGGAGCCCGGACTCAACACGGTCTTTTTTAAAAATAATATTAAATTTTGGCGATTTGTCAAAACTTTCCTTATCATTGTCGAGTAAAAACGGATACCATGCCTTATTTGTATCAAACCATAAATCACTCGCGAGCCAGATAAATAAGTTTATTTTTTGCACCAAAAAATATAAGGATATGAATTATGGTAGGCATCCTCAAAATTATACATCTTAGAACGATTTATTACGACGCTTTTTCGTTGGTTAACACTAGACGATTTTCGTAGCTGTAAACGCCTGGCATTTCCGTCTTTTCTTTTTAGGATTCTATACCTATAAAATTTCATTACGACTGTTTATCTTTTTTTCGTAGTAGTCCGTAGCTTTCTTCAGAAACAGTCTTTGTGTCTGTCTGCTCGTAATAGACGTAATATCAAATAATATGTAATATCAATCAACATATTCTAGTAAACCACTGTTTAAAATCTTTAAAAATACTACCATTATCATGTCTGATTTGTAAAAAATATGAAAGTTTGTTTAAAACAATTGCTATAATACTTTAGATCTTATAATATAAAAATAGTGGAAAACTACATTTACAACAACAACAACAACATATCTTCACGCCAGATCCCTTACGGGGTAGGCAGAGAGAACCGAGTGCCATACATCACGATCCTTGCAGGCTTGTCTCGCTTCACTAAAACTACATTTGTTTACAAAAAAACTCAATGTTTATAAAAAATGTATATTGCATGAAATTTATATACACATGTACTTGACAGTCTTAAATCACAAAACGCTATTTGAATTGGTACTGGGTATTGGTATTATAATCGGTAAACGTATTATAACGTAAATGATTTTATACTGATTGTTAAAATGTTAAGAATCTCTTATTGTGTATTGATAAAAATTTAGATACAGATTAATAAATATATATTCGTCATCCATACGTCCTAAGTTTTGTCAAAGGAATCCATATTTTTAATAAATACCCAAAAAAAACTAATGCTTATACTACGAACCCACCTTTCCTGCTGTCAAGAATACTAAAACATAATTAACACAATGAAAAATCAAACAGAATTATTTAATAGCACGGAACCCTTTGTGTGATTCTAAATCGAACTTGAGCGATTTTTGCGTGTTTTCTTATAATTAAAAGAGTAAAATGAGAGGCGAGGCCATTTCGTTAACAAATACACTTAACACGTACGCGTACGCGCCGAATAAATAACTACTCCCCAGTGAATAAAAATAAAAATAAAATAGAATAAATTAAATAATATTAATAAGTGAGCTATTTTTATGCCTAAGTGTGACAATTGTGACAAAATAATAACCAAGAAATCGCCTTTTCTCGAGTGTAACATATGTTCAAAAGTCGTTCATGCTAATCAAGTCTGTAGCAATCTATCATCGAAACAACTGTCTGCACTACGGAATGCTGAAAATCTTGGATGGACATGCGAAGATTGTCGCAAGGAATCACCACAACGGAAGTCATTCGCTATACTTGAAGAAGAGGATGAAGACGACGAGGAAAACATGATGTGCCAGGAAAGCGATGGAGAATCTAAATCTATAAAAAAGTTTATAAGTGACATCTCTAGTGAAGTGAAAAAAGCAGTCAAGAAAGAAATTGCTCTTGTTAACGAAACACTTAGTTTATACTGTCAGAAAATGGATGGAATAATAAATACAATTGAGATGAACAGCAACAAAATTAAAGAACTTGAAAACAAAAATACCTATTTGTTAAATCAAAATAAGCACCTGGAGCTAAGGCTAGATGCTATGGAGCAATATATTGCAACAATAGAACAAAATCAGTTAAATAATATCATTGAAATAGCCGGTGTTCCTGAAACGAAAAACGAAAATCCACAAAATATCGCTATGAAGCTTGCTATGAAATTAAATATGGAGCCAAAACACATCACCGTAGTAAAAAGAATAAGAAGGAGGCACGGGAAAGAAGGAGTGATTCAAGTCACAGTAAACCAGGAAGAACAAGTGGATCAGTGGATTCATGCTGCAAAAAAAGAAGAAATCATAGCAGAGGATGTAGTCTCCGGAATCGAACCTAGAACTGAGTCAAAAGTGGCCATCCGTCGGGCCCTCTCCAGCGCTAATAAAACTTTACTTTGGCAAACTAAGCACATGCTAAAAGAAACGCATAAATATATTTGGTTCCAAGGTGGTAGAGTGCTAGTACGCAAAGGAGAGAACGACAAACCGGTGGCTATAAGATGTAAAGGAGATATTGATAAAATCGTGTCAAAGGTCAACAGCAGTCGATAGCAGAATTGACTCCACCACAGGCAACACCTAAGACGTAATTGAAATTTTCGACTGCACTGATATAAACAACTTTTCCAACTTTCTTCCCAAAAATACGCATACGCTTAACATAATCCATATTAATATTCGGTCTATAATTAAAAATTTCAGTTCACTTATTCAGACTATAAATCAATCGCCAGTTGTGATAGATGTTATCATTCTAACAGAAGTTGGTATCTCTAACTGCAGTGACCTGACGAAATTCTTTTGTGTAAGTGGTTACGATATGTGCAGTGTGCTCCGTGAACAGCGACGAGGAGGAGGTATCATAGTATATGTTAAAAACTGTCATAGATTCCATACCTTAAATAATATAAAATTCAAACACTGCGAGTCATTAATTATACAAATTAAAACTTCTCATTGCTACACGGCACACATCTGTGCACTTTATCGGCCACCTAATAAAAGTAAGCACTTATTTATCACTGAATTGAAAGGGATCTTGTGTAATAACAGCTTCAAAAATCATGACTTGTATTTACTAGGTGACATAAATATAGATCTGAAAGTACAAAATAACATACGTGATTTTTACACAAGTTGCTTGGCGGCGTGTGGCCTGATGAACGCGATTTCAGACTTTACCAGAATAGAAACCCGAGATAATATTGTTACAAAAAGTTGTATTGACCATATATTTGCGAGATCGCGTTCACTAGACCTTTACTCCGCAGCGCTCGGCACAGTTATGGCGAATCACCGCATGTGCATATTGTCGTGTGCCGGGATTGTAACAGGCAACCGTATACAGACTGATGCAAATATTAAACAATTAATTGATTATCGCAAATTAAAACCGTTACTTGAAAGTGTGAAATGAAATAAGGTAGAGAAAATGGAATGTCCTACTGAAATCTATAACTTTATAAAAACAAGTTTCGATAACTGCTACAACCAATCTAAATATTCTATAAAAAATAGCATTTCGAGTAAAAGAAATAAGGAACAATGGATAAATAATAAAATAAATATTTTTTGCCAAAAAAGAGATTCATTATATAATAAATGGAAAAAACACCCAAGTAATAAAATATTAAGATTAGATTTTAATAAACAAAGAAATAAAACAAGAAAGGTAATAGAAAACTCACGTAACAAATACTATAACGATGAAATAAATAGAAACAAAAATAACCCAAGAAAACTATGGCAAATACTTAATTCATTAACAGGCAGGGTCAGTAAATCGATAGATGAAGCTATACTCAAAGCATTTCAGAAAAATCAATTGACAGTTAAACAACTAACTAACAAGTTCGCCAGTGAATTCGATAATAATGTTAAAAATATCTTACTAAATTGTAAAAATAATTTAATTAACAAATCAATATACACATTCCCTGAAAGTAGATCAATGTTGTTTAAACCGGCTGACTATAGCAGTGTTGCAAAAATAATTAAACAATTAAACACACATAAATCCGCGGGTGTCGATTCTATCCCTTGTATTGACATAAAATCACTATGCGACAATATTACAAATGCAATAGTAAGATTAATAAATACAAGCGTGCGTGTAGGAAAGTACCCCTCTCAACTAAAACTAGGCATAGTAAGACCTATTTATAAAAAAGGAAACCACTCTGACTTTGAAAATTATAGGCCAATCACGATACTTCCGGTAATTGACAAAATTGTTGAAAAATATATATGTAATCAAATACATAATTACTACAGTTCCTACAATGTATTATCCAGCGCACAGTACGGCTTTCAAAAAAACAAATCAACCTCAACTCTATTAGCAAAATTTACCGACGAAATTAATAACTACCTTGATGACAAACAACATGTAATTCTTTTATTCATAGATTTTAGCAAAGCCTTTGACACCTTAAAACATGACTTACTTATACAAAAGCTAGATAACACGGGCGTACGAGGTCCACTCCTCAGGTGGTGCGAAGATTATTTAAAAGATAGGAAATACCAAATAAAAATAGAAAATGAATTAAGTGATGCTATAACCATGTCAACTGGCACGGCACAGGGATCGGTGATCGGCCCTCTGCATTACCTTGCCTATGTTAACGATATGAATAATATAATTGAAAATTGTTCAGTGTATCAATACGCTGACGATACATGCTTAGTTATAGCTAATAAAGATTTATCAAAAGCAATATCCATGTTACAAAATGACTTCACTAATCTATGTAAATGGTCACATGACGCAGGACTGGTAATAAACGCAAATAAAACCAAAGTCATACATGTTTGTTCAAACCACCCCAGTAACGTTGACCAACCCATAACAATTCTTGCACATAGTCATGTTTGCTTGCATAAGACCGTTCCAGTTTTAAACAAGTGTAATTGTGACCCTTTAGAACAAGTTACTCACTATAAATATCTAGGTCTTATAGTGGACGAGAGGTTCAACTGGACTCAACACATTGATTATATCAGTAAAAAGTTAAGAGCTATGTTAGCTAAATTTGCTATTTTGAAATATAAAATGCCTTTTCCTATTCTGTTAAATCTGTGTAATGCAATTGCTGAGTCCTTAATTTCATACGGTCTTACGAGTTATGGTAAAACGTTCAAAACGTACTTAGATAAAATATATATGTTACAACTAAGAATATTAAAATTAATAGTACCTAAAAAAATTAAAACAAGTCTTTACACACTGAAGCGAACATGATAGGAATATTTAAATATTGCAAAATATTACCGGTACATAATAAATTCAAAATGCTACTACTAAAAGAACAATTCCTTAATAAAGACTTGCAAATAAGAATTGAACACAATATCACTACAAGATCTGTAACTAAAAGAAAACTAATAATACCTAGAGAACATAATTACTATGGTAAACGAACAAATAAATATCTTATACCTACTTTAATAAACGAAATTCCTCCAATAGTATTAACAGATATTACTGATGAAAACTACAAACGCATTTTAAAAAAATATTATTACGATATGCTGCAGAAGACGTAAATTCATAATATAAGTATGGATATATATATGTATATATGTATGTATGTATGTGTATGTGTGTGTATATGTGTATGTATATGTATATATGTGTATGTGTATGTATATGTGTATGTATGTGTATATGTGTATGTGTGTATGTGTATGTATATATATATATATATATATATATATATATATATATATATATATATATATATATATATATATATATGTATATATATATATATATGTGTGTATATATGTATATATATATATATGTATATATATATATATATATATATATATATATATATATATATATATATATATATATATATATATATATATATATATATATATATATATATATATACTTAGGTGGCTAATATATAGAATTACATATATTAATATTCATAACGGGCGCCCGATAGTCATGTTCACTGTTGGGATTTGAACCCGGGCCCCATTGAGTGCTTGATCCGAGTCAATACCTACCACTTCACCGGGGCAGTTTACTAACTAAATAATCTCTAATCAGCCTGTATATAGCGCGCAAATCTATTGAGCGACGGCTGGTATTGAAATTTGAAACCGGTTTCTTATCGGTACGAGCGCAGCGTGCTAGGTCTGTTTAGGCACAAATTGCTTTACTATATTTTTATATTAATAGATGTTAAGATAGTTAAGAGACTTACTGTAAACAAGCCTGCGGACAAACCTGCTGGTTTTTGCAGTGCTTGAGGGATAAATGTTTTATCTTATACTTTTTGTTTAAAATAAATGAAAAAAAAAACCTAAGGAGACATTTATGTCCTTTTTTGCTAAGAAATATTTTATGTGTCTATTTTGGTCTATTAAAGCAAAAAAATATTCATCCAAACACAGAAAGTAATCCATTAGTGTATTTTTATGTATAAAACGGTAGCAAACAAGCAAAGTACTCTTCTGATTGAAGCGCTAATAATAAAATAAGAGTAGTTAAAAAGGCAGAACAACGTTTGCCGGGTCAGCTAACCGCCTTTATAAAGAAATAATGTCTAGGCAGAATAAACCATCGGCCTACCAGCCAGGCTGTTTGTAAACAGCGAATAATGGTCGAACGTGTCACTAGCATGATTTGTTGATTGATGTTGATTGTGATTACTAGGTGATACTTTCACCATTAGAAGGATTTTAAATCATCCTCGAGTAACATAGGCTGTAATATATTTTCGAAAAAATTGGAGATTACCTAAATTGAAACAATGTAACCCAAGGTATCATAATTTCGCCAATTAGTTATCGATTTCGCATACGCTGCGAAATCGATTAACGATATATAAAATAATTTACTTAAATGAATCCGTAAACAAGTCATAAGACTTGTCGCTCTCCAGAAAGCACGTAGAATAGTACCGAATTTTTTAATTTTACCGAATGTTCGGCCGAAGTTCGAATTCGGTTTAAACCACATTCGGCCCATCTCTAATATATATATATATATATATATATATATATATATATATATATATATATATATATATATATATATAATAAAAAAATAAGAACGCAGGTTACGGTAATGTGTGTTGCTCTGCTAAGCAGAGACTTAAGAATCGTATATTATAGAAAAACTATCGTGACTACTAGGTGGTAGAGTTCTGCATTGTCTCGCCCGGGTCAGGTACCACCGCCTTACCTATTCCTGCCGCAATAGCGTCAGTGCTTGACACTGTCGTGTTCCGGTTTGGAGGGTAAGGTAGACGGTAAACTTATGCATGTGGCATTAGACCTCGCCACAAGATAGCAACGCACCATTAACATCTTTGGTGTCTATAGGCGATGGTTGACTCTTTCCATCAGGAGACCCATCTGCTTGTTTGCTATCTTATGACATAAAAAAAAAAACAAAAAAAAGAATGCATAACATTCTAAAGTCTCTACGCTGTCGTATGGGTGACCATTTAAGAGTAGAATGATATTGGGACACATGATCAAACTTTCGCAGTCCGTAGATGAATCTAATGCAGTAAGAGTATTATTGTACAAATAAACTATTTTATGATAGCGCGTTATAAACTATGAACTATATTTTTTTTAGTATAACGTTGAGTACACATAACGTGCTATAATATAACGCTATGAGTTATATTAATACATAAATAAATATTCACGGGACAAATTACACTGACTGATCTAACCCCAAAGTAAACAAATTATTTGCTTGTGTTATGGGTATTAGTCGACGATACTAATAATACATAGAAATACATATATGAATACTTTTACATACATAATAAACAATCAAACCCGGAAATACAAAACATTTATGCTCATCACACAAATGTTTGTCCCTGTCGGGGATCGAACCCGAGCCCCGTCGCTTCTCCACCACATCTCTAAACAACGCACCATTAACATCTATGGTGTCTATAGACGAAATCATCGTCTATATTCTCTTTCCGTCATGAGAGTCATCTGCTTATTTGTTGTCCTGTTATATAAAAATATTCTTTACTTCCTAAGATTTGCCAAGAAATGCATATTGTTAACAAAACTGCATATTGTTAAAAAAGGAAAAACACAAAAATGCATTAGCTTTAGCTTACACTACACGTGTTGGTCCCGGGCTCCTTTGAAGAATAAGCTAACTGCCGTTCTGCCAGGCAGGTCGTAAAGAGCGACCGATTGGCTATTCGAGTCACTACCATTGTGGATACTAGGTGGTAGGGTTCTGCATTGTCTCGCCCGGGTCTGGTACCACCACATTATCTATTCCTGTCGCAATAGTGTCAGTGCTTGTCACTGTCGTGTTCCGGTTTGGAGGGTAAGGTAGCCGATAAACTTGTGCATGTGGCATTATACCTCGCCACAGGATAGCAACGCACCATTAACATCTTTGTTGTCAATAGGCGATGATTGATTCTTTCTATCAGGAGACCCATCTGCTTGTTTGCTATCCAACGATAAAAAAAACACGCAACGCTCCATTACCATCTTTGGTGTCTATAGGTGTTCAGTGTTTCTTTCCGTTACAGAAGCCATTTTCTTGATTACTATGATATAAAAAAAGGCATACATTATTTACCTCACTGAAATGTATACTATATAACATTCCTAAGCAAGTTCCAACAAAATCAAAGAAACCTGTTGTTCTCGACAACTTCATTAAACCTTCCAACCTGGTAATTAATAACTCACAACAAAACGTATTTGTCACTGTCCTGGCTGACGTCACTTGAATAATGATGTGAAATTGAGGTTGAATGCAAAGCGTATTGGCCTATATACTCATATATAATACCTTGACTTACGCTACCCCGACTTACGCGAACCCGGAGTTATGCGGTTTTCAAATCTCGTTGATTCATCTTTTATTTTATTTAATGGCTCCACATCACACTATTACTTAGCCAATGTACGGGTTCAAACAATTGAAAGACAAATTGTAGAAAATATTGACTTCAATGAAGAGCGTATAAAAACAAGGAGCGCCCATTGGTCGAGTGGTTAGCGACCCTGACTACGCAAGCAACGGGGCTCGGGTTCGATCCCCGACGGGGACAAGCGTTTGTGTGATGAGCATAAATGTTTGTATTTCCGGGTTTGGGTGTTTATTATGCATGTAAAAGTATTTTATAAAAACCTTGTCCGATCCTCAAAGGCATTATTTGGTAGCTTAATACAAACATGCTTGTGTCATTATTTTATGGATATTGATTGATAAATTTTCAAAAAAATTGCTTGATTTAACGGGAAGTTCCTCAATTTTAGTACTAAAATGAGGCACTTTAAATTACGATATTTTTCTTAATTTGATGAAAAGAATTATTTTATTATTGGAACGAAGTTCCTTACGGCAGGCTTGGAGGGGATAGGGATTTTGCTGCGCGACCGAACTGAAAAAATGTGATAGTAAAACCGTAAGAAAAATGCGTGGAATAAAAGCGTTAAATAAGACGTTCGCAGGCGCGACAGTCGCGTACACAAGCGAGTAGTGCCGTTTAGCCGAGGAAGTTCGTTCCTACCTGGTGTCCCGCGACACCACATCATTTTTGGAACGAAGTTCCTTACGGCAGGCTTGGAGGGGATAGGGATTTTGCTGCGCGACCGAACTGAAAAAAATGTGATAGTAAAACCGTAAGAAAAATGCGTGGAATAAAAGCGTTAAATGAGACGTGCGCAGGCGCGACAGTCGCGTACACAAGCGAGTAGTGCCGTTTAGCCGAAGGAAGTTCGTTCCTACCTGGTTATTTTTTTTAATAATGTCATTGACCTACCTTTATAACTCTTTCGGATCGGACAGGGTTTTCTTTACACCCGTATATGTATTTCTATGTATCGTTGACCAACACCCATAACACAAGCAAATAATTTGCTTACTTTGGGGTTAGATCAGTCAGTGTAATTTGTCCCGTGAATATTTATTATTATTATTATTATTAAGGAATAAAAAAGTTTAAATTTTTAATTAGTTAAAATTAACTAGTTTTTCTTTTACTACTTCTAACTTTTAACTGAAATAACTAGTTACGTTTAGAGAAGTTTTATTTCTTTAAACGTAAGTAGTTATTTAGAGAGAAAAATCTCTCTGACTATTTTGATTTAACGAAAATTCGAGTTGAATGACAAGATTTTCAAAATAATTTTATAAATAGTTTTAGTTTTTTATTTCTTTTAGTAAACAATTAAAAAGCTTTTTAAAGAAGGCACTAAACAATATAAAATAAAGTATTTTTACGTACTTTATTGTTTTGAAGAAGTATAAATAAAGTACGTTTACACAAAATAAAGTACAATACTTTAATATAAAGTACGGGTGGCAACCCTAAATATAGCTACTATTTTTTAAGCAAAAAGTTTTATATTTAGCCGGACAAATGCGAGTCTTCTAAGTTTTCTTTTGGAAAAATTCTTTCTCCGCAATTACTTCAACGTTAAACACTGTTCTAAGGTAGTTCGTGAAAGTTTCCGCGTTTTTCTTTTAAGATACTTTTGGTGGTTAAGTGTTCGTTTCGCGGTTTAGTGCAGACATGTTTTCTGTTTTCAACTTTCCAAAAAAGGGAAGATTCTCAACTCTTTGAAATCTTTTTAATTATGTACTAACTGTGCCCGCGACGAAAAATTTCTGAAATAAAAGTAGATTAAGTTATTTCTTATTACATCAGTTATCTACCAGTGAAAGTCTCGTCAAAATCGATCTATCCAATTTAGAGATTCACTGGAACAAACAGACATAAAGACAAAAGTTGTAAAATTGTTGTTTTGGTATATATACCGTGTATACATCCATATGTATGTAGTAAAAAGCGGTTATTTTAATATTACGACAGACACACCCGTATGTATGTATATATGTGTGCATGTGTGTGTGTGTGTAGGTGCACACCGTTTACTCTAAGATGCCTAAACCGATTTGGAAAAATCGTTTTTGTTTCAAAGGTCAAATAGTGCGGGGAAAAAAGATTTTTACCACACAATAAGTACTTAATTCTTTTATGGGGCAATGTATGCGATTTTACAATAAACTTCCCGAAACTATAAGAGATCTATATATTACATTTTTTGTAACTCTTGTTGATTGTAATTTGCAAATTTCAATGATAACTTGATTGGTTGGTTATGTTAATAAATATAATAGTAATTGGCTAACTTATTTAGTTCGTTATGTTGGCTTATGTTATAGCCTAGCTTGATTAGCTGAATCAAGCTAGTGAGATGTTAGGTTAGGAGAATGTATGGTTGCGGCATTCCAAATTCAAGAGAGAGCAAGCAATCTGAAGGCCAGGCCGTGTCAAACTTGCCGCGGTTCTAAAATTTTTTATATAGTACCACAGTTAATATTTGGTTTATTTATCCACACAAAAAACAAGAAAGTTATAACATTAGTCAGCTTTCTAAGTTTATCCCAAAGAAACTTTCTCCTCAATTACTCCAACGTTAAACATTGTTCGAAGGTAGTTCGAAAAAGTTTCCGCGTTTTCCCTTTTAAATACTTTTAGTGAAATATTTGTTTTGCGATGTATTTTATTGAAGAAAAAGTTTTTTATAATTTATGACGTATTCTGAAGGTGTTTTTCATCTTTAGATTTTATTTGCGAAATTCTAAGTATATGATGTAGCCCATTGAACTGAATTGAAGAGCAAAATAAGATTCCCACTATGTTTGTAGAGGATGTAGCCTAAACATCTCTTTATCAATATATTATTTTACTACTTTGTTAGTACAACTAATATGTATTTTCGTGCTCTGTTTTCTAGTGCTAAGAAACTCAGCTAAACTGCAGGCAGACAGACGGATGAACGGATACAGCAAAACTATAAGTTACTCTAAGTTATAGATTATAGAACTAAGTTATAGATTACGGAAACCTCAAAACCTAACTACGATACAATCTGACAGCAATATAAATATCTTTCAAGCTTAAATGCATCAAAGTCTTTAAGCCACACTTTCTTCATATTCACGGGACAAATTAAACTTACTGATCTAACCAAAGTAAGCAAATTATTGCTTGTGTGCATATGTAAATACTAGAATATATTTAAAAACTCCAAACCTGGAAATACGTCGTCGGGGATCGAACCCGAGTGCCGTCGATTGCGTAGTCATTTTCGTTAAATATATATATATATATATATATATATATATATATATATATATATATATATATGGAAATACATCATAAACATATATCTAGCCCAGTCTTGTAATACAAAATAAAACCATTCGATTGTCTTTAAGGAAGCAAGTCTGTCTGTCGTCTGTCTGGATTGTGATGTATGGGTACTCAATTTTATCTGCCTGCTACGTAAAGATTTTGGTATGATATGTATTTGTATGTATGTAGGTGCGTATGTGTAAGTCTATGGAAATAAAATTAAATGTTCCTTGTGATGTCTTCTTGCCCGTCATTTAGTAGAAAGCGAACGGAAATTTGTTTACACCATTGTTACTACTAGGTTGTTCCTCAATATTTCAACGGGTTTCCGAGATCGGAGCGTTTAAACAAAAAAAAAGTGTAAACGGTTGACCCTACGGGCCATCCCTGAAACTTCCTACTAAATTAAGGTATTTTAAGCTCAAAAGAGTAAAAATATAAGCATAGATTTTTCAGTTGAAACATCTATTTTGTTAAAAATGGCAATATATTAATTTTTGAAAAGCTGTATATTTTGAAAACGATGATGGCATTCAACTCAATTTTTGAGATCTAAAATATTGTTTTAGCTAAATAATCGATAGGTTGAAAAATTTCGATGCCATGTCAAAAAACATTTTATTTTTAAATTTCTTCATTGATAAATCCCAAACAAATTGACCGATTTTGATTAAATTAACGGTATTTGAGGCAGTTTTTAAAGAATAAAAGCTGATAAGATTTTTAAGTCAATCGGTGAATTGACTTGAAAGTTATTTAAAAAAAATTAAGTAAGTTTACTAAAAACAACGTAAATTTAATATTTGAAAAGCTATAAGTTTTGAGAATTAGATTCGATTTTGATTTTTGAAACGGCATTTGACGTAGTTTCTTTATTGATTGAAAAATTTCGAAGCTATGTCGAAAAAACACTTTTTTCAAAATTTTTCGTCAACGATTACTCCCAAACGGATAAACCGATTTTAATGCAACTTATGTATTAGATGAAGTTTTTTGAGGAATAGAGCTGATTAGTTTTTGTACTCAATCGGTACATAAATCTGGAAGTTATATTACAAAATACTGTTTCACCAAAATTTTTTGGTGTTTTTTCAAAATCTCTCAAAATCTCCTGGATCGAATCGCTTCTTACTTATTTTACGATACATAACGTTATTACTGTAGCTATACCTCAATAACTAAATTATTTTCAAACACTATATATATCGCTGTTCAAATAACAAAACGACATTGTTAACGCTAAATAACGCTATAATGTCGATATGTATGCGACGTTGCGCGTTTCATACTGTTTGTTGAATGCTTCGCCAACTAGCGCTAGCAGACGTTATCATAATACCTTATACCATAACGTTAATTCGTAGTGTATTACAGAACGTAATGAATAACGTTTTTAAACAGTAACAAATTCTTTATCATTTTTGGGTAACACCATGCTTGTAAATAACGTTATGTCATGCCGCGATCAATAAAACTACCACATAATACAGATATTTAAATCCTTGGCTATTAATTATTGTAAAACTTAAAGAAAACTGTGAGGTCTCGCGTATTAAATTGTTGGTATAGCTAGTACAGTATAAAATTAGGAGTACTCGCTTTCATTTTCAGTTTTTATCGCAGTGAATTTAAAGTATAAACAAGAAATTGTTCAGTGAGATTGGATTGGTCCTTTAATACTAACGACGTTGTGCAGTCAGCAAATATGTTCTCATTTTTGTTGCTTATTGTGTGAGTTGATGTTAGAATATTCGGCTATCTGGGAGTGACGTCACAAATTTTAGAATAATTATGTGGGTAATTGCTGTTGTAGTTCCCGGCTTCTTAAGCGTTCCGCCACGAAGTAGAGATTGTTTTGCGCTCAGAAATCAGAAGTACTTTATTCAATAAAACTTTTTACAAGTTGTTTTGACACGTCAATATGTTTTTTTAAAAACTACTACCTACCTGGGCAAAATAAACCTTATAACGGAAGTTATACGTTATACTATTACTATTCACTTATGTAAAAGTCAAGATCAGCGCTCAAGAATCGTACCGATAACTTTCTCATGAATGTAGCTATCATTCATAAGAAGTTTCTCAAATTCGACTAGTTCATCTAGGGATTAGCGTGTTCAAGCAAAAAAACATTAGTGTGTGCAGAGTTTATACATGTTAGAAGAGAAATTTCCAAAACAATATATTCCGAGAGATAGAAATGAAAACACAGTACAAGGAATAGAATACTATATTTACTGTACGACGCCTTCTCTCTCGGTTTGACTCAGCAATACATAGCCGCACATAGGTACACATATTGTTATGACATACAAAAAGACTGATTGTTATGACTTATGAAATAATGTATAATGTGTTCTATCTCATTATTATGAAGTTTTTTTTTACCTTCGTATACATCTGTTTGCATGGATTTTTGCTCGTGTTACTTTACTATGCCAAGGTTACAGGTTTTTTTTCTGAATGTTTTATTCTGACCGGATGGCGTACTATACGTAAAATTTTATGATGATACATTAATTAGCTAAGATGTGAAACGTAACGAATAAATCAACTGTTGCGTTAATAATATTAGAAAGCAAAAATTTACACAGAAAATCTATTTTAAGCCCCCGTATTGGTTCTGGGCTCCTTTGAAGAATATATCAACTGCTGTTCTGCCAGGCAGGTCGTAAAAAGCGACCGATTGGCTATGCGAGTCATTATATGGCAGTGCCTACTAGGTAGTATATAGTTCTGCATTGTCTCGTTCGGGTCTGGTACCACCGCTTTACCTATTCCTGCCGGAATAGCATCGGTGCTTGTCACTGTCGTGTTCCGGTTTGGAGGGGAAGTTAGCCGGTAAACTTATGCATGTGACATTAGACCTCACCATAAGATAGCAACGCACCATTAACAACTTTGGTGTCTATAGGCGATGGTTGACTCTTTCCATCAGGAGATCTGCTTGTTTGCTATCTTATGAAATAAAAGAAAGAAAGAAGCTAATTCTCATAATCTTACTGAAAGCATAACAAACATTATTAGTTTCATATTTGTACTGTTAGTTAAAATTAATTAATACAAAAAAAAAACTTTTTCTACTTTACGACCCATTCAAAACAATTCTCGCATATTATAATATTGAAAGTGTAAAGAACATACAATACTTTCATAATTTTATTATAAGTTAACATTATTTTATACAAAAAATCGGTGTCAAATATGCGATCTACCTAAAGATATTTCGTAACAAGCATACCTACTCGGTTTAAACTTAACCGCCATTTAAATTAAATTTAGCTTCATCTTAAATATTTGCAAATATTTAGGGTGAAACTAAATTTCCACAACACTCGTATATTATACCCTAGCGTAGCAGGGGTTGAATTTCATGTGGATTATCCATACGAATAAATGAGAAAAATTATCTGCTTGGTTGTCGGTTTGAATAGGCTTTTACGGTTAAACCACTGAAACAATTTTGATGATACTTGGCTAAGAGATAATTGAAGACCTGGAGTCAAACATAGGCCACGTTCTTTCTCTTAACCTCTAAAAGGCTAAAATGGGGGATGAAATAGAATTTGAGATTTCTTACAATGATTTATTAATCTAATCGCGGGAAAAACTGCGGGTTATTGATAGTCTATAAGATAAGACATTTTATATAAAAAATATGTTGTTTGTAACATTGCGCATTTAAAGGAGTTTGGACTTCAGAACAGCATACTTAAGAGCCTATTTCCTGACCACGGGAATTCAAAGTTAAAGTTCAAAATATATGTGTTTCATTAATCATATGCATCGCCCCTTTTTATATGTGGAAACCCTCTCAACAGATTCTGAGAGGGTTACGCTACACTGGCTTAGAAGGCCAACCAACTAAAACCTTATGGTATTTATCATTCTGTCTAGTGTGGTAGCAAGCTATGGGCCTACGGCCCTTATTTTACAGTTTCCAGTGTTACCAATCATTAAGCCCAAAAACGTTGTGTTTACGCCTGCAACTTTGTCACTGCTTTTTCATTGATTTGTTAAAAATAAAGGTGGGGTTATAGTAAACGCGTTTTACGTGAAGTAATTACTTACTACTACTCCGCTGGCGCAGTGATTCGAAATGAGTCTTGGTCTCCGATACAAGAGATCGCCAGCTGTCCAGCATGCGCGTCACCGAACATTTGCAACCCACCAGCGAACAGTGATGGCTCTAAAACGTAGCGAAAAAGTCATGAAAATCGTCGCCAATTGCTTGCTGGTCACTGAATGCCCCTTTTGGGATGTCATAGCACCAAAAATATTCAAGCAGCAACGACTGCCACTAATATACAAGGCTATTAAATGTCTTGCAATAACTAAACAATTGCGATAATTGCGCATTGCGAGTTACGTAATAAAGCGTCTGGTCTTGTGTCAACTCCCGCTAGTCCGCACCCTGAAGTTCACGTAGATCTGACTCCACGACATCCTTTCAACGGTACCTAGTCCCTAGTCTTAGCTACATAAATAATCTATAGGCTAAAAAATATCGAAGTAAATTTTTTTTAATACTATTTATTAATTTGAAATTTGTTACCGTCTACTTTTTTATAATTTATTTATCTATGTAAAAATTAGTTTAAATTAACATTGAGTAAAAAATATATTCTTAAATAGTATAGTCATAGCAGTAATCTGTAGCCATTAATTTGCATGCTATAAATGGCATGCAAATTAATGGCAGATAAATCTGGCAAAATAGGTTTAAGCACATCGATATATGTTCAAAATCTTTCCAAGCCTATTTTGTGCAAATAAAGTATTTGTATTTGTAAAAAATATCAAAAACCTGTAAACTGCTTGGCTCTGCAAGACATTCCGAAAACTTCCGCTAAATTGAGGTATTTTAAGCCCCAAGGTACAAAAATCTATACTTATAGATTTTTTAGAGTTCAAAAATCAGAATTTTGTTAAAATGACAATAATTTGATTTTTGAAAAGCTGTATGTTTTGGAAATGATGATCGATTTTGATTTCTCGTATGGAATTCAACGCAATTTTTGCGCTGTAAAATGTTTTCTTAGCTACATAATCTATAGGTGGAAAAATGTCGAAGTAATGTCAAAAAACATTTTTTTTCAAAAAATTTTGTCATTGACAAATCACAAATCAATCGACCGATTTTGATCCAATTTACAGTATTTGACGCAGTTTGAGATAACTCTCGGACAGATAAACCGATTTTGATGTAATTTATGCATTGGACGCAATGTGTTGAGAAAAAATAGCTGATTAGATTTTGTACTCAATTGGTACATTAATCTGAAAGTTATATTAAAAAAATACCGTTTCGCCGAAAAAAATATTTGAGGTTTTCCAATATTTCTCAAACTTCCCTGGACTGAATTAATTTAAATTTTCAGGAAGTCTATGTTGAGCGGAATCCAATCGAATGTCATCAATCGCATTTCAATCCGGCATTCCGTTCAAAAGTTATGCGATATTTACATACACAGATACAAATACATACATATAGACATTATAAAAAATCCTCGATTCTCCAGGCGCTTTTTACCCCGCACTACTCCTATGTAGAACTAGATATCGGAAGATTTTTTCGAATGTATATGACTTAGACACCTTCAAGAAAAGGCCGGCAACGCAATTACAAGACCCTTGGTAGTGTAGTTGTCTATGGGCGGCGGTAACCATTTATCATCAGGTGAGTCTCCTGTCCGTTTGCCCCCCCCCCCCCTTCTATAAAAAAATAACAAAAACACATAGGGTAAATACTGACGTCACCGTCAAAATAGTTGGAAAAGTTCCTCGGACCTCAAAATGTGGAGATCTGGTAAAAATTCAATTTTCGAAAATCGGGAAAAAATCAGTAACTTCCTAATCTAGATGCGTAGCGGGAAGTTAAAAATGTCAAATTCTATATAAAGGCAATGGTTGCTAATCTTGATGGAACAATATTAACAAGTAAATCAATATTAAATTGTATCTTTTAATGTTTCAGGTAATTTCCACTTACTCTACCAGGTGAGTCTCATAAGAATAAAGAACCGTATCCGCAAGACGTCCGGAGTTAGCCTAGTAAGCTCAGATCAAAGGTTCCGATATTAATCCAAGGATCGAAAAAGTGTTATAAAGTTTTCTCGAGGTTTTCGAGGAACTTTGAGTCAGGTGGTGATGTGTTAATACCTCCGTGCCTTGGATGAGCACGTAAAACAGTCTGTCTTCGTTATCGGTACCAATAATTGTAATCGTTATCAAGTTGGTAAAATACGGCGATAGGGATTATTCCTCTTGCTAAGTGATAAACCAGTGAATTGCAGTGAATCTGAAAGTTTATAAACCTTGATTCACTTTGCTTACCTTGCGTCTAAAAAAGATCATCATTTAGATATATTATACGAATTTTATTTTCCAATTTTTACATGCTTAGAATTTTGCATTTAGATCTTAAGATGAATAAATAACACCCTCCGAATACGCCTTGAATTATAAAAAAGTACTTCTTCAAATATATACACCTCAAAACAAACATTAGATACCCTAAAAGTATTTAAAAAGGAAAACACGGAAACATTTACGAATTACCTTTAATCAATGTTTCGTAGGAATAATTGCGAAGAAAGAGGTTTCCATTTCACTATGATTCGCATGTTAAAATGTCAGTCAAAATGTAAATAATCTTAGTAATAGATTATATTATGCAAACTAACTTAAAACTAATTTAAAACTGTTACATGCTAGTTGATTAAATAATATATATATATATATATATATATATATATATATATATATATATATATATATATATATATATATATATATATATATATATATATATATATATATATATATATAAGAGAAAGTGTGTGGGTATGTTCCGTATAGGCTCCGAGACGGCTGGACCGATTTCAATGAAACTTTCAGGGAATCTCCGGATTGACCTGGTGAGTAATCCTATAAAGTTTGGTGACGATCGGAGCACTCCTATTTTTGAACTGTCAAATACAGCTTTTATTTACTATGATGATATTCTGTTGTTTTATAACCCAAATTTGTATTGACACATGCGTTGTGTATATCTATGTCATTATGAACCATGTGGAATTACAATGGAGTTTATTGAAGTATAATGAAGTATAATAAAGTATACTGAAGTACATTAAAAATAACACCGGCACACAAAAAAAAAAGTTGTCTGCGCATTTGACGAGACCCATATATTTTTATGTATTTTGACCCGCTGAATCCGAATATGAGGTCCATTTTACCCCTACACGTCCAAAATTTGAGAAAACTTCAAAAAACCGTAAAAAATGACAAAAATCGGCGTTTCTGGTGATATAAAATTTTTTTTTGTGCTTAACTAAGTATGATTTTCATATTTTTCGATCTTCTCAATACTTACACAAAGTTTATTCAGACCATTAGCAGTTTTAAGTATGGAAAAATCTCACAAAACTCTCAAAAATTGCAAAAAATGCGATTTTTAACAAAAAAAAATTTGTTTCTCTAATTCAAGTACGATTTATATGTATTTTGATATCTTGAAATCACATTTAAATTTTTTTGGTTCATTATTCCTTTTAAACTTGAAAAGATAAAAAAATTGTAAAAAAATTGTCATTGTACATTAAAAAAAATTGACTGAACACGATTTGATGCCTGAAATAAAATCTTTACAATGATTTCACTTATGTCTTGGTGGAATCTTTAAAGACTAGATCGCTTGTGCCTGTGACCAGGGCACCTCCACGTGGTGACGGTGGACAACAGAACTATCTGACAGAGTCCCTGGGTTAACGGCGTGTGTGCCGTCATGGCAGGTACAAGTGATAAGTACTTTACGATGCAGGGATTCGTAACCCCAGTATCGGTGTCTGGTCAGAGTGAGAAAGCAGGCTCGCAGGCGTCGTCATCAAGCGACTGCAGCTCTTCAGTAGTGGGTAACTTGGCTACTGCAGGGTACACTATTACAAGAAGTAATTCACATCTGTGTGATAAAAGTGCCGATTCGTTTTGTTACATTTGTGGGGAATCAATTTGGAAAGAAATCGAAGACGGTTTTTTGAAGTTTTCTCAAATTTTGGACGTGTAGGGGTAAAATGGACCTCATATTCGGATTCAGCGGGTCAAAATACATAAAAATATATGGGTCTCGTCAAATGCGCAGACAACTTTTTTTTTTTGTGTGCCGGTGTAATAATTAAGGATTTTGAAGTATTCAAGGTAAGTTATAGTGCCGCGAATGTATCCGTTTACTGATGCTTTTTTAATGGATTATTACTACAAAAAATTGTATTTTCCTTCACCAATCATGTTTCTTCACAGAATCATTGTAATTAATAAAAATGCCACCCAAAAAAGCAAGCATTGTAAACAAACAACAAAGGAAAAAAGAGTAAATGAAACAGCTGAAGAACGTGAGTTACGCCTTGAGAAAAATCATAACAGAATATCTAAAAGAAGAAATATAGAAACTGAAGAAGAGCGTGAATCACGGCTTCAAGAAAAGCGTGACAAAGAATCTTCATCGCGGGCCTCCGAGATAACTCAAAAACGTACCCAAAGACTTCATGCCAATATAGTATATACTTTATGCCAATATACTTTATGCCAATACACATTATTACCATATGTACATGGGTGTAGATAATGATCTTCACCCGCTCGAGAAGAGGATAGAAGAGAATGAATACGGAGAGAAATAAATGATTTAATATATTACAAGACTTAAATTAAAAATTTAATTTAAACTTACATCAGTTTATTGTTTAAATAAAATAAAACAAAATCTAGCTCAGCGAAGCGGGCTGGGTACGCTAGCGTAGGAATATATAGCTATATATATATATATATATATATATATATATATATATATATATATATATATATATATATATATATATATATATATATATATATATATATATATCTCAACTTATTAAGTACATTAACCTAAAAACTATTTATCTTTGTTAAATAACGTAACGTACTTTATGATAAAAATTCTGCGTTTTGAAATTTAAAATAAAACTTACCGCGAAAACGCTCTGGACTGTCATGGCATCCTAATGACAACACAATGTAATATCTATATTACATACTCTGTGGTTTCTATGAAAATGACATCAAGATAACGTGTTACCTTGGTGACGTAACACTTCTATATTTGTGTTGCTATCACGTGACCTAATGTCTATTTTTGCCGAAATAAAATTAAAAATATTGATAATCCTTAATTCTTATAACAAATATTTTATTTTTTTGTTATCTTCACATCATAATTAATCATTAGAAACTACAATTTATCCGATTTAACATAGTGGACGTAAACTTATTATCGACATGTTGCCATTTATGCAAAGATATGGCATTGATGGCGAATACATCTTACTAATTAATGTTTTTTGTTAATATGAATGGGAAACAAATGTATACTTAATTTTGACATAATTTAGTGGTATATACGTCAATGCTTTTGACTGTACTCATTTTTCATGTTGCTCATTGCGTTAGCTGTCATTACAACATCAGTCTTCGTAAAACAATGCTTTTAACCCTAAAGCTTAAAGCCATGTTTTAATTTTACTTAACAAATTGTTTTTTTAATAGCATAACGTTTGTGAAATGAAAATACGCTGCTATGTATACTGCTTACCCGAGTTTCCATCAATTGTGCATCTCATTTACAAACCAAGAAAATAAAGTTTATTTTCTTGTTTTAGAAGACGTTAAAAAGTCTAATTGAACATAATTTCTTAAAAAAGAGTATCTTCATGTCCGTATATTCGAATTTAAATAAAAGTAATTGTACGATGTGTGGTTGTTGTACATCGAAATTAAAACTCTCTTTATAGTGGACTGTATTTTTTATTCCTCCGCTGGTATAATACTAGGAAGAACTAGCTGGTGGTTTCAAATGCGCGATAGCCGAAGTAATTATGACGATTATAAATGTGCGACCGTAGCCTGTTGTTCGTGTGGATTGTTGGCGGCAAGTGAAGTGCGGCGTGCGTTGCGGACGGCTCGCCGCTGGCCTGCGCCCGCGCCCCGCACACCGGAATCCTCTAATGTATATTGTGGTGTGCTAAGCCACAACAGTAATAATGAAATAATGACTTTATTTAAAATTAAAAAAATCATACAAACTAATTTTTTGTTATATCATAAAACTTAAAACACTGTCCAATATTTAAGTGCAGCGATGTCGCACTCGATACGTTATCATTTAAGATATTATTCTCAGAGACAACATAGTAGGTATAAGTCATGAACGAATTACAATTTCATCGTCTAGCTCAACGTTGTATTAAATTGTTGGCAAATGAATCACAGCAAAATGGCAATGTATACTAAAGTATACAGAATATGCAAAAACGTGTATATATAATATTAGAAGCAATTGCACTGTTTACTATGTTTTTATTTATTAACACCAACCCGTTTCGCGTTTTCGCGCATCATCTGGGTCACAAAATCAATACTGTTTAATAATATGCATATTTAGTAAATTCTCAAAATGTAATTTTTTATTAAAAAGTATTAATTTGTTGCTCTGGTGATGCGTTAAAACGCTAAACCTGTCGGCATTAATAAATAAAAACGAAGTAAAAGTGTACAAGTGCTTATAACATTACATAAATATACGTTAACAATTAACATGGATTTTTACCAATAACCGTCGATATCAGTTTGATATTAGGTATAGAATATATATTTTACCTTAAATTTATGAAATCAATAATATTGTCCTGTATCTAAAATATAAGTTTTTTGGTTTTTTTGTGTTAGATCTGAAAATATTATTTCCCAGATCTATGTAAAAAATTAAGTGTATACCGTCTCCTCTGTACGTGACTCGATCTCTTTATTGTGTCTATTATAGATAACAAATTCTATTTCCTCAATAAAAATGTCTTCAACAATCTTATTATAAACCATTATAGAATAACTCCATTCTATGGAACTCAATCACAATGCAAGAAGCTAGTACTCAGCTAGATTTTAAAGCTCCTTTTTACTATTAAACTGACTGAATCAATATATTTTCAGAATTACGGTCAGCATTTGTAAGAGAATTTTAGAAATGGAATTTATTGTCATATTTTCCTAAAATTTTTCGTCTATATTTGGTGAAATATTTTTGAAATAAAAACTTTTTTAGTCTTTTGAACGATTTTTGGCAGGCATAAAACATATTGTGTTCGCATGAGCGTCATGTTAGAGACGTAAGCTAAGTTCATACTGTCGCAAAACGTGTCGAACTATTAATCCTATTGCAATATATGGGTTTGGTTGTGTATTGTATTTTAGTAGTTTACTTGTTGTATAGTTTTTTACTACGATCAACAGTCCCATAACTGCTTTTTTACCCTCGACGCAAAAAGGGGTGTAATGAGTTTAAATTCAGCTATGAGTGCGTGTATCTGTCTGAGGCAGCGCAGATCTTCATGACACGAATGATTTTTTGTTTGATAGTTAGTTTTTTAGCGGTGGATCTTAGTCATGTTTAATCTAAAACCGTTCGGCTATTTCAAGTTATCAGTTTTCTTTTTAAATTAATGAAAATAATTAAGCGACTTTTACCGACCTTATCGATACGATAGGAAAGTGGGATTTTTGGGCCCAATTGTAAGGGCTTGAAGTGTGGTTTAAAAAAATTGTACTATTTTTATATTTCAAAGTTCAAAATATGAGCCTCATCCGTTATCTGAGAAAAAAGAAATCACGAAAATAAGTATGCAGTTCTAAACTTGTATAATCTATAAACAATAAATCGATTTAGGTAAATAATTTTATTCATAATGGAAGCTCGTAAATGTATGTAAACGAGTATTTTTGTTAAATATTTAATTTAATCAATAGTAAGTACCATAATTATTTTACAAACCGTTTATAATGTAAAAAGAAAAAATATAATCAATACAATTTTAATAATCGATTGATTATATTACATCGAGTTTAATACGATTTAATGTCTGTGGATTTAATACAGCTAAAAGTGACAATTAAAACTGTCATCACTGACAGCTCGCAAGTCGCAGAATTCCTCGCTATTTTAGGTACAGGGCATCTTTTAAATTGTGTTTTCCAAAAATCTATGTCTTAGTATTGTGTCAATTTATAAACATGAAACATAGTTTCCTGTATTACAAGTATCAGTTGCTCATATCTAATACCTTTAAACGAGCAATTCTTGTATACAGTGTGACCCGTGTTAAAGTGCAACCCCGAAAATGGGTAAAATGAGACTGAAAACTATCGACGAAAATGGGTTTAAAAAAGTTCTAAAAAAAAACTAATTTTTTTATACGCCGCTGAACATTTGTTTCCCGAATTTTGACCTCTATGTACAAATAAATTTATTCCTCCCAAACTAGCTGGCCGATTTTGATGAAATAAACGACCAATCAATGCCAAGTATGTAGTGATGAGGATAAAATAAAAAAAATGCCAAAAAATGGCTTTAAATACTTCATTTTTTTAAACACTCGTGAACAAAATAACTTTTTTCCACTGTTTTTTTCAATCAACTCAAATTTCTATGAAATAAACTCCTACATTTTGATTTTTTTTATAATTTATTATTATTCTTGACTGTATTAGCGTTCGAGAAAAAAATAATCAAACATTGTATCTCTAAACATACAGGAGTTACGAATTTTTAAAGTTCACTACTCAGAGTGGGCAAATCCAGGTAGAGGCCCATTTTTTATTCCTTTGTCCTGTGGCCGGCTGCTATTGTATTTAATGCTTGGGGTGTGTAACGAAACGAAATAAACTTCCAATGAGCTTATTCCGTTTTAGATGACAGATTAAATAAAACAAAAAATAATCAAAAACAATGATTTATTGTTTATTATTAATTATTGTTGACTTACATTATAATGTATTAGGTTTTCAAAATGTGCTCCGCGTTGTTGCAAACACATTGCCACGCATACTGAAATGTGTTATGTGGCCCTTCGTATAAGTTGCGGTTCATTTTTCAATGCTTCGGCGCACCTCATGATGCGGTCATGAAGCTCAGCCTCTGAATTCACAGGTTCACTGTACACCTTTTGCTTCATGTGGCCCCATAAAAAGTAGTCGAGCGGTGTCAGATCAGGAGAGCGTGCTGGCCAGCCCACTGGGCCTTCGCGTCCAATCCAGCGATTGGCATAATTATTATTTAAAAATTCACGGACATTGCGGCCATAGTGAGCAGGGCAGCCGTCCATTTGCAAGTACATGCCCTGTCTGGATGCCAGCGGTACATCCTCTAACAGACGGGAAAGCTCATCCCTTAATAAAGTTAGGAATCGTTCCGAATTTAGTGTCGCTGGTAAAATTACTGGTCCTATCAACATGTCGTCGAGTAGACCTGCCCAAACATTTACTGAAAATTGCACCTGGAATGACGAGGTCCCCTTCAGATGTGGATTATCATGTGACCACTCGTGCATATTCCTAGCGTTCGTGATGCCATTCCTGGTGAACTTCAACTCATCCATCCATAAAATCTTTTTTAAAAATTGTGGATTGCGACGGATTTGTCGTTGTAGCCAGATCGACATAACGCACTTTGATTGGAAATCCATATCCCCGTGCAAATCCTGGACTCTTTGGTAATGATATGGATGTAGACCTTCTTTCTTCAAAATTCTCCACGCTGAGGTTTGTGATATACCGTGAAGTAAAACTAAACGCCTCGTACTAATAGTAGGAGTGGCAAAAACGGTACTTAAAACCGCTTCTTCCATCTCTGTGTCGATTATAATGGATTCTTGTTCACGTCTTGTGTGTTGTAATCCAAGTCCGATGTCGGAGAGCTTCCGATGAACTTCCTGGAAGTTCCTTGCCGACGGTGCAAGTCTGTTTGGAAATGCATTTATGTATGCCGATCGAGCGACAGTTGTGCGTCCACCATACATTCCATAATAATAATGGATGTCAGTGATTTCTCGCGGGGAGAATGCATTTAATCGCGGCATCTCAACCCAGCACAACCACGAAAACAGTCGAGTACCGTAACAGTCAATAACAAAAACGTAACAGTCAATAACAAAAACGTAACAGTCAATAACAAAAACGTAACAGTCAATAACAAAATCGTAACAAGTAGTCAATAACGAAAACTCAACGAAAAACTGTAATTTTAATGCGAGAACAATACGTCAGCAGCAGCAGTGTGATCGGAGCGGACTGGCGAGTGGCGACTGCCGGACCTTCCTTTTGCCTGTTCCTTTGCCCCAAGCATTGAACACAATAGCAGCCGACTACCGGTATAACAAAGGAATAAAAAAGGGTCTCTACCTGGAGTTGCCCATTCTGAGTAGTGAACTTCAAAAATTCGTAACTCCTGTATTTTTAGAGATACAATGTTTGATTATTTTTTTTTGAAAGCTTATATAGTCAAAAATAATAATAAATTATAAAAAAAAAATCAAGATGTAGGGGTTTATTTCATAGAAATATTTTAGTATATATATATGACATACACAAGTGTTTCACTCATTCGCGGTTTCTATTGTATGCGGATGATAAAAAATATATATTAAAGTTAACGAAATATCAGACTGTGCTCGATTGCAAGAAGACCTTAATAGACTCAGTCATTACTACACTAAAAATCGCATAAGCGTTAATGTCAACAAATGTTTATGTATAACTTTTACTAGGCGTAGAACTCCCATCAATTATACCTATTACATTAACAACTCCGTCATATCTAGGACCAATCATGTGAGGGATTTAGGCGTACTGCTTGATACAAAACTGACTTTTACAAATCACGTAGATTCGATCATAAAAAAGGCATATAGAAACCTAGGCTTTATTATACGCACCAGCAAAAATGTCACTGATGCTAACTGCATAATCGTTCTGTACTACAGTTACGTGCGCAGTATTTTAGAATATTGTTCCGTTGTATAGAATCCGCAATATGCGACGTACATTAACAGAATCGAACAACTGCAGAAAAAATTCCTCAGGTTTTTAAACTTTAAATGTTTTGCTTCTCCGGTTGACTACTTAGAATGCTGCCAAAGATATAATATGTTAATTTTAGAATCGCGGCGACATCTTCTCGATATGTTGTTCATGTACGATGTGTGTTGCGGCTCCATCAATAGTGATGTTCTAACATCCAGATTGATTCAACTATGTGTACCTAACAAACGCACCAGGCACACTCCACTTTTTGATACTCATTATAGTCGAACACGATATGCAAGTAATTCCATAGTAGCCAGATTACAGACTACATACAATAAAAAGTTTGCCTGTGTAGACCCCTTTTGTGTTACTAAAAATAAATTTCGTAATTTAATACTAGAAACTACTAAGTCTATTACTCAACATAAAACATAAAAGCCTCGAAATATCAATGACAAACTTTATAAAAAATTAGACTTATCATATTTTATAACTTTCAACATATAACATAACACGAATATACACGCAGAGACATACACACACGCACATACACACACACGCACACACACACACACACACACACGAACATACACTACGTGTCCCCTGAAAAGAAAACGAGTAGGTATAATATAATTATATGTACTTACCTCTAATATAGCTTAAAGTAACTGTTTTTCTTTTTTGCTATTAATAATGTAAGTACAATTTAGTGTTATTTTTATCATCACTAACGTGCATTCAGTTTGGTTTATAAAATGTAAATCCGTAATTGGCTGTAAATTATTAATATTCATGTATAATTTAAGCGCTGTGGATTTTGTTAATAAATAAATAACTAAAGAAATTTGAGTTGATTGAAAAAAACAATAAAAAAAGATTTTTTTTTCAAAAGTATTTAAAAAAATGAAGTATTTAAGGCCATTTTTGTCGTTTATTTTTATTTTATCCACATTGCTACATACTTGGCATTGATTTGTCCTTTATTTCATCAAAATCGGCCAGCTAGTTTGGGAGGAATAAATTTATTTGTACATAGAGGTCAAAATTCGGGAAACAAATGTTCAGCGGCGTATAAAAAAATTAGTTTTTTTTTTAGAACTTTTTTAGACCCATTTTCGTCGATAGTTTTCGGTCTAATTTCACCGATTTTCGGGATTGCACTTAAACGCGGGTCACACTGTATATATAATTGGAATCTCGGAATCGGCTCCAACGATTTTCATGAAAGTCACAAATTAGGGGTTTTTCGGGTCAAGAATCGATTTATTAAGGTTCCAGGTCCAAGAAAAGCTCGGTTTCCAAGATATAGGTATGTGAAAAACCGAGCAAAGCTCGATCACCCAGGTACAGAAAAAAAAAATTTCTATAGGAATCGATTTATCAACGTTCCAGGTCCAAGAAAAGCTCGATTCCCAAGATATGGGCATGTGAAAAACCGAGCAAAGCTCGGTCAACCAGGTATTATTAGTAAACCATTAAACTATACCGTAGTACCGTAACGTCACTTTTAATAAATATCTTAAGTATATTTCTGTTCTCAGATTGCTAAAATCTGTAAAATGTTTTTTATTTACATAATGTTAAACTAGCTATTAATTGACATAATTTGCATCTTTTACAAGAGGGCCCAGGATTGTATGGAAGGATTTCCGTCTCCTTTAGTATTCTGTTATTTTAATGATACTGAAATGAGATGGCACCTTTGGTTCGATGCTGCAGGATCCCCTTTTAATGATTATCAGCTACTTTAATGTTTTTTTCTGCAAACGGCGTCTGATGATAAAGACTGTGTCGATGGTTTACAAAAATTTTAATTTAGAGTTATTACAGTACAAACAAACAAATATATTATGTCTGTTTTGATGGAAAAAAACCGGGATTTAAACTTATTAGGGATTATTGTTCGTTGTAAAAAAATATATCGTTACACTCGGTCCCTTGCGGGGTAGGCAGAGTGAAGTTTAAGTACTCATCCGAGGCATAGAAGCGGTAACACACCACCCGCCACACTCCGAACTGCTTTTGAGAGTTTGGATTTTCGGGAAAAACCTCGAAAAAACTTCAATAATACATTCATTTGCCCGACCCGGGGATCAAACCCAGCACCTCATGATCTGAATCAAATAGGTTAGTTCTGAAAAATATAGAAATGTTGTTTATATCACGCACAATCATTAATTACACATTACATATTCATTATCTTATCCATATCTTGTTTGTATTTCTTAGCTCATATCATTCATATTTCTTTTTCATTATCTTATTCATATTTATCATCTCATATTACTCATATTTATAGTATAGAGTACTCAAATATCTAGCTGTCCAAGTCATTTACTGATCAAAAACTGGCAAGTTTACCGCCGTCATACTTTAAAGTTAAGGCTGTATTTTAATCACGCCAATAATATCCACGTGACCGTTGGCGGTTCGATGAGTCTACCTGCTTACAATTTATGTAGTTTGAAATATATATTTTAACGGTTTACAACATCTGTTTTATTGTCAAGGTATAGGTTAGTGTTATATTTACTTAAGAAATGACATGAAGGAAAGATATTAACCCGAAGTTATTAAAATATTATAACAGGAATGAAATGAATTTACTGAAGGTTTGGAAATGAAACCCCAGCAGCACAATAGTCCACCTGTGTCCACCTTTTCCCCATAAATAGGAATTAGTCCTAGTCTATTTTTTCTTCAAAATAATCTGAGATTCATAATATCCTTTGAATACGGTTTTGTTTTCACACATTTTTTTAGATAAGTTTACTGGTCAATCCGTCATAGCTTCGGGAAGTTGATTGTAAAAGAGTATAACTCATTGTCCCGTAAAGGAAATACCTATTCTGTGGAGACTACATGCATGTAGTAGTAGAGTAATAATTTTTATATATATTAAGTTCTCAAACATACAATATTGGAGGTTAAACTGGTTTTACTGTATTATCAATGAAAACGTAAAATGTAAAGGCTAATATATCTTACTAAAATCTTTTAGTCAATGCAATACGATATATTTCTAAAGAACGTAGCCACAATGCAAGCTGCAGTATTATGGTAGCTTCAAAGCTCCTTTCTCTATTCAAGTGGCTGAATCGTTGCGCTCTCAGAATGATAAAGTCAGCATTTGCAATAGTATTGATTCTAACCAAGTTATCTGTGCTTGGCGTTTCTCGTCTGCGATGTTTGCACTTCACAAGATGTAATCAGATGTATAAGTTAGAGTTTATTTCGCTGATAGCGGCTATTCAAAGCTGAAACTTTTCAATAGGTTTGATTAAAGAGTCGAAACTAACATTGAATTGTAAGGTATTATTATATGTTTGGACTTTTTTGATCCTGATATATTGGGGATGTTCGGCGGAACTATAATGTTAGAAAGTTACAGTAAACAAAGTTTGGTTTTGAGCGTCTGAGCGCAGCCGATTTCAGCCTGGACACACTTTCTATATTTTGCCACATAAATTGGTCGCAATGTGTTGAAAAAGGGCTCTATTGGTAGGTATAAAAACCTTTTCCGACTAATAATAAATAAAACAAATAAGAACTATTTTATTTGTGCGGATATAACCGTTTTGACGTTAAATAGGTTAAATGTTCATAGTCCAAAGCTCTCTTCTTAGTCCATATAATTGTTACGGGCAACTTCGGAACCCCATATTAAGTGGCTCAATACGCACGTTACCATTTTTTTTGTGTTATTTAACTAACTGCTCGTTTGCTATGAAATAAAATGGAAATAAAAATAGTCATGTTTTTGTGTCCCAATATAACAAAATTAATATTTTGTCTTATATTTGGAAATAAAATCAAACGTTGTAATAAGAATTATGGATTGAAAGGATCTTAGCGATCGCGAGTTCTAGTGAAAGAAAATGACATACATTTTCCGAATTCCAACGTTCTACGAACGTAAAATGTCATCGTGATGTATCACAAAAATGATGAAATTCATGCCTCAAATATTTGCGAATTTTTCCCGTAATGGTTTGGGCTTTTATTTTTATCTTATTTTAATTTATCAGGATAGAAAATCATCGCATATAAACACTGAAGATGTTAATGGTGCGTTCCTATTCTTGTGGCGAGGTCCCCCCTTTACCCTACACTGGAACACGACAGTGACAAGCACTGACGCTTTTGCGGTAGGAATAGGTAACGTGGTACCAGAACCTGGCGAGACAATGGAAAACTCTACTACCTATTAGCTGCGGTGGTAGCAACTCACATAGCCAATCGTCCGCCTCTTACAAACCGCCTGGCTGAACGGCTGAACAGCAGTTGGTCTATTTTTCAACTGGAGCCTGGGCCAACACGGGGGAAAATAATGGAGGTGTAAATAAATAAAGTGGCGGGGTTGGAATCCCACATACATAATTATTAATAAAGAGACTAGAATACAATACTGGGCCCGTAATAAAAAAAAGTAACTGCTGATCACGATTTCATCTTCGTAGAATTTAACTGTATCCTAGTATCCTAATATATTGTGATGAGGATAACTTTTTATTGAACGAAGTTCCTTACGGCAGGCTTATAGGGATGTAAGAAAAAATCCGTGGAAAAAAGTGCGTGGAATAAAACCGTTAAATGAGACGTGCGCAGGCGCGACAGTCGCATACCGATACCGATTTGGCTAATTTTGATTTTGAATTAATTGTTGAAATCTAGGGGAGGTTTAATAGGTGAGAAAATATAGAAAAAATAATATATTTAAGTTTGCGGAAATTAAAGTATTTTAATAAATAACTAAATAAATATTATGGAGAAATCGTACATTTTTTTATATCATAAGATATACTTAGATTAGCATTATATAATATATATATATATATATATATATATATATATATATATATATATATATATATATATATATATATATATATACTACTATATATATATATATATATATATATATATATATATATATATATATATATATATATATACTACTAGCTGACCCGGCAAACGTTGTTTTGCCATATAAATTATTTAATTAAAAAATAAGAGTTAGTGATAGAAGGGTAAAAATTTAGAGTTGTATGTATTTTTCAAAGCTGAATCATAAAGAAATAAAAATAAAAAAATGATGTGGTGTTGCGGGACACCAGGTAGGAACGAACTTCCTTCGGCTAAACGGCACTACTCGCTTGTGTACGCGACTGTCGCGCCTGCGCACGTCTCATTTAACGCTTTTATTCCATGCATTTTTCTTACGGTTTTACTATCACATTTTTTTCAGTTCGGTCGCGCAGCAAAATCCCTATCCCCTCCAAGCCTGCCGTAAGGAACTTCGTTCCAAAAAATTGTTCATAAAATAAAAAAAAATATTTCTATTAATTATATTAGACGAATGGTAATGTAACATTAAAATAATTTTCGTATATAAGTGATTTTACCATCACAAAAACCATCTGCTTGTTTGCTATTTTATTACATACATCTTCTTTTAAGTCTTTTTAAGAGTCTTTCCAAACGGCGAACAGAGTAATGAACGTGAAGGGAGCGAGACAAGTCTGCAAGAATCTTGATATATGGCACTCGGTTCTCTGTGTCTATCCCGTAAGGGATCTGGTGTGAAGATAGGTTTGTGATAAAGTTGAAACATTGGTTACATTTTTGCGTCCATTTGAAGAGCCCTTATTTCCTTTGTATTTCATGTTTAACTAAAATTACCGTCCACATCAAACCTTAAGATGCGTTATACTAAAAATTACCTTTATGATTCTTTTGCGCGGAGCTTTCTTCTAGGTAAATTCCAGTACAAAAATCAAAGACTTTCATTCAAACTTACAAGCACACTTGAACCTTTTTAAATTGGTTTAGTAAAACCCGAGCTCAGCTAACGTCTTGTACTTATCAAGTACATCCTTGCTTTTCACGTAAACAAACAAAATTAGTTTTTGAAGTTTTGATGATAAGTCAGTTTATTTGCTGGCAAATTGGTTAGTGTCGAAGAACAATAATCTAGTGTAGACGATTGTAAAAAACACGTTACAAAAATTAAAGAAAAAAAAAAGTTGTTAAAAAATGCCATCTGTTTGAGAGAGTGAGAGTGATGGAGAGGGTTCGAGGAAGGTAACGCAGGAGAGAGGGAATAGTACAGAGCGGAGAGAAAAATATAGGAGCGGTAAATAAAAAAATGGAAAATAAAAACTTTATTTCAACCGAGTATTTCATGACCTTCACGCATTTTTTTATAGAAGCGGGGGCAAACGAGCAGGAGATGCAGCTGATGGTAAGTGATCACTACCGCCCATAACCGTTCGCAATACCAGAGACAGAAGTTGAAATTGAGTTGCCGGCGTTAGGTATCCACTTGAAGGTACAAAGGTACATTGCATTATTGACTAACAACTACGTTACAAGCGAAAGTCATTGATTGTGTGATTACTTATTGATACATCAATTTGTGTTATTTGCCTACAGATATTTTTCATTTTTCTTTATTTATTATTAGTTTGATAGCTGACCCGCACAGCTTCGCCCGCGAGCAGGTTAACATGTCATCGAGATAGTTTTTCATACAAATTTCATCACCTATTTTAACCCTTTAGGGGTTTAAAAATTAGCCTATGTTTGGCCCTGGCTCTTTAAGTACTTCCATGTCAAATTTTATGAAAATCAGTCCAGCGGTTTAGCCGTGAAAGCGTAACAAACAGACAGACAGACAGACAGACTTTCCCATTTATAATATTAGTATAGTAAAGTATATTATGGATGGACTAGCTACAGCGTGCAGCCCGCTGCCTTACAAAAGTTTTTGGGTGAATCCCGCCAGAACAACTTATTTTCCCTGGATAAAAGTAGTATCCGTGCTATTTCAAATTATCATCTAATATCTGGTTGACCGAGCTTTGCTCGGTTTCTCACATATTTTTGGAACCGATCTTTCTTGGACCTTGAACCTTGATAAATCGATTCCTATAGAATATATAAATTTTTTTCTGTACCTGGTTGACCGAGCTTTGCTCGGTTTTTCACATACCCATATCTTGGGAACCGAGCTTTTTTTGGACCTGGAACCTTGATAAATCGATTCCTTGACCCGAAAAACCCCTAATTTGCGACTTTCGTGAAAATCGTTAGAGCCGATTCCGAGATTCCAATTATATATATACAAGAATTGCTCGTTTAAAGGTATTAGATAGATATGTGTGCCAAATTTCATCCAAATCGGTTGAACCGTTTTTGCGTGATTTAGTAACAAATATCCATTAAAACATCCAAACTTTCGCATTTATATATAATATTATTAATATAGATTCGTCTGTTTTTGTCAACTTTTTACGATAACTCTTTCTTTATAACCATGAATAAGTTTATGAGTTTTTCTGAGGCACAGGTGTACTAATATATAATCTAAAAATAAACTGTTTCTTTCTGTTATAGGATAACAAATAAGCAGATAGATCTCCTGGTGAAAAGAGATCGCCTATAGACACCAAAGATGTTAATGGTGTTGGTGTCAAATCAAGATAGATCACGGTATTTTTTGGAAATTACAAATTCTCGCTATAAACCAATTTTCATCAACATTGGTTGAGTCGTTCTCGAGACGCAACATACAGATAGCCAGATAAAACTATTTAATTTTGTATGAAACGAAAGTTTGTATGTTTGGATATTTGGATGTTTGCATATTACTCAATCACTTATAAAAGGCAGGACCGATTTGAATGAAATTTTACACTCGGGTAGATAAGAAACTTGAACCCGGAAAAATAAGAACCTTGAACCCGGAAAAATAAGCTGTTCGTGAGGGATTCACCAAAATTAATAAGTTGAAATTTATTAAGTTATCCGCGAACTGTTCTATGTATTTTCCGGGATGGTACCAAAAGGATAAGACTGATCGATGCTCCGGAAAAAAAGAAGATCCCAGCGGCACAATTATCCACCCACATCCACCACTCTTTTACACTCACGTCCACGCTAGCACCAAGCACAAAAGCACACAAATTATGTATGTACTCAATGTACGTTTCACATCGAAACCGAAGCATCTTCAGGAGAAACAAACACTACCTCACTCTACGCGAGTGTACTAGATATGAAATAACTTAGCGAAAACCGTGTAATTTCGTCCCGAGTAATGGCGGACTTAAGAACAGCTGTTTACTGTCTACATAACAATCGATAAATTATATTGCAATTGGGCATGTTACTTTAAAAATTTGTTTTTATTATAGATTTAAGAATTAAGGTACACGCTAAAATTATAGAAAAATACAAATAAATGCTCAAATCAATTTAATATTTTGTAAACAAAAGGTTATTTGACATTTTACGTACATTGACAGCGTATTTTAGTAATAGCATGTTAGCCGCAAGCTGACGTTATTTTCTCAAATGATTTGAAATTAGAGCACTGACAAATTTTTTGTAGCTTTATCTAGTATGAAAATTTGAACTTGTTAGACAGAGATAAAGCCATTTTTATATGTTCAGCTTTGAAATGCATGCAATTTTATAATTTTGATTGTTTATAGAAATTAATGCAAAGTCCTTATCTTTCTCTAGCCAAAGACCTAAATACGCTACCGATTTATATATCTATTATATAACCCCTATAGCGACTCCCGGCCTCGCTCGGTGCAATATATGAGCACAAAAATATCTTTTTACGATAAATCTTTCAAATTTTCGACTTTTTAATACATATAAACCGTTCTCTTGAATCACTGCATCTTTTAATAAGAACCGCATTAAAA
Source organism: Apodemia mormo (assembly GCA_036924255.1). Lineage (NCBI taxonomy): Eukaryota > Metazoa > Arthropoda > Insecta > Lepidoptera > Riodinidae > Apodemia > Apodemia mormo. The sequence continues at coordinate 15,080,196 of JAUPFN010000024.1, read as the reverse complement.
TCTGTTGCATAATAGAAAAGATATAAGCGAACATATAGTGGAAGCGATTTTGTTTATTCTATGTAATAAAGCTAAGACATATTGTCGTTAAAAAATCAGCTTCCGCATAACATATTAAAGGCTATTTATTAGTCTTGGTTAAAACTCACCATTTTTTGTTACCTTTCCTGCTATTCAGCTACAGTTGACGCAAAGGGCAATATATTATGTAACTTAAACCTTAAGGCCGGCTGACTCCCTCTTATATAATATCTCTTACGGTTTTTATTTATTCTGTATACTTTTTATTTACAGCAGCTTAACGGGCTTATGTCCATTTAGAATAAATTGGATATATTGCAGTTTTTAGTGATTAATTATTATATGGAGATAATAACAAATAAAATAATCTAAATCTATATGTATCTAATATTAATAAGTGTAGGGAAAAGTGTTTATCCCTTTTTAAGACAATTGATCGAACGGTGGGGTATGAAATCCATACTTCCATACTTAATATTATAAATGCGAAAGTAACTCTGTCTGTCTGTCTGTCTGTTACGTTTTCACGGCTAAATCGCTAAACCAATTTGAATAAAATTTGATACAAATCTAGTTTGAGACCCAAGAAAGGATGTAGGGTAGTTCTTATCCCGGATATCCCACGGGAACGGGAACTATGCGGGTTTTTATTTTAGAAATTTTTCCACGCGAACGAAGTCGCGGGCACAGCTAGTTTGGTATAAATAGAGTTTACATTGCGGAAGACTGCAGATTTTTAAATAATATGCATTATAATTATTATATTAATATTTATAAATAATATGTATTAATTATAATTAGTACAGTAGCGGTACGAATAGGTACGTCAGTTTGCAAATTGATTCATTTAAGACATGATCTTTTGAAAATTTGTCACATAATAGACTGTTACATAGAAAATTATGCTTAACTGTTCGATAACATGGCTGAACCATGTTTGCTGAACTTGCTTGCATCAACACTATTTCCTTATTATCTAAAGAGATACTAAATTAAATTAAAACCTTTTTATTGATTTGACGTGCCATTAATATTTATGATAAAACTATTGTCATGGTTAATGTCACCGTTGTGGTCACCGTTGTTATTTCTAGATTTCTAGTGTTATTCAATATTTTATTGTAAAATATATTTGCCATAAATATAATATCCTTTATTTTCGTAATGTCATAATAATGCCGAGACCTTTAAGAATTGAAGAACGAGCAGCAATAATTGATGCAATAATTAATGTTAGATATATTTGATAGCAAACGTCACGTTTATGTAATGTTAGTAGAACTGTTTTTTGTACTGGTATGTTGATTGATTAGTACACTAGTGCAAGCGAAACTACATCTTAAGGTGACGAACCTATTTTTACCGTGATTATACATTAAATTAATAAAAATGAACATTATACAGATATTAATGTGACATACATGACATACACACATAGAGAATAACTATTTTCTTTATGGCTAAAGTCGGTTGTTAAACTCAAAAGAGATTTTATTGTTTAGTCTATGGTCGAATTTCGGCCACAGGCAATCGCTAGTAAAAAAAAGTAACTAAAAACATCCGAATGTACTTACGCATTTATAGTATAATAGGATAAAACAACACTTCTTTACAATTATTAGAGTTAGAGACAGAGATGTTGTAATTAAACTTAAATTAGTAATTGTTATATCATAAGATAGCAAACAAGCAGATCGCTCTCTTGATGGAAAGAAAAACCGTCGCCTATAGACACTAAAAATGTTAACGGTGCGTTGCTATCTGTATGGCGGAATGGTAGTGCCACATGCATAAGTCTACCGGCTACTTTACCCTCCAAACCGGACTACGACAATAACCAGCATGGACCGTATTGCAGCATAAATAAGCAGGGCGGTGGTACCATATGCCGAGGCGAGATGTTGCGAAACTCATCTAGTAGATACGGTGATTGTGACACGTATAACAAATCGGCCGCCTTTTACAATCTGCCTAGCAGAACGGTAGTTTGTATATTTTTCAAAGGAGCCCAAACTAACACGGGGTATAAAAATTTAAAATGAATACAATAAGAAAAATATAAGAGAATTGAAAAAGGGATTATTCAGACAATAATTTTAATTTAGTTTAATTTAAACGCCTCTTTGGTCTAGTTGTCCGGTGTCGGTGTTGACTACATGAGGTCTTGGGTTCGATTCCTGGGCCGAGAAAATAAAAAATGTGTTTTTTCAATTTTCTGATAACAATAAGGTTTAAATCCACCGGGCAATTAATAAGTACCAGGTTGGCGATAGGCTAGCCACCTATCACATTGTGAAACTAAGTATCTTCAGCTAATCATGGGTGCACTTGGACCTCTGCCTATCTCTTTGAGAATACGGGCGTGAAGATACTAATATAAAACTGTAACAACTGACTTAAAATCCGCTGTTTTTAGGGACAAAGCTGATTTGGCACAGGACACAGCTGGATAAGTGCCCGGTTGGCGATAGGCTTGCCACCTATCACATTGTGAGACTAACGGCCGGTTTCCGAAGCGCAAATTAATTTTAACAAGCATTTATGTGTGTTTGACAGATTGCTTGTGTTAATTATGTTAAACACAGATTAATTGCTTGTTAAAATTAAATTGCTTTTCGGAAACCGGTCCTAAGTATCTTCAGCTAATCATGGGTGTACTTGTACATCTGCCTACCTCTTTGAGAAGAGTGGCGTGAAGATACTATTATAAAACTGCAACAACTGGCTTAAAATCTGCTGTGTCTCTAAAATTCTATATTAAATCTTCATCAAATTTATACGGGACTTAATGGAAAGTAGATATACACTCCCAAACATAAAATATCTCTAAAATTAGCCCTTGATGAAATTGTTCCTTTTAAAAATATCATCAAACATCTACTTTCCTACTAAGCAGTTGGTTCGCAGGTTGGTAAGTCACTACAAGAGAACAATAATTATGAATCTTAGATAGAGTATCGTCTTTATCTGCAAGTTAGAATTAGCATCCATGAAACTAAACTATTTGTTTTTATTATATAATTAATTAGAGTTAGTTTTTTGTGTTTTAATTAAATTGTTCATTGTCTACCTGTTCGATTTTAATATTGTATTTCACTGTTTTGGGTTAGCTGTAAGATATCTCTTATTATATGCTCGCCTTTTGTACTGTTTTCATTTATTATTCTCTGTTATGTATTTTTTTGTGTACAATAAAGTGTTAAATAAATAAATAAATTAAAATAATTTTCGTATATAGGTGATGGTTTCTATCACAAAAAACATCGTCCTGTTTGCTATTTTATTACATACATCATTTAAGTCTTTTTAAGAGTCTTTCCAAATGGCGAAGAGAGTAATGAGGAAAAATATGGAGGAAGTGAGACAAGTCTGCAAGAATCATGATGTATGAAACTCGGTTCTCTGTGCCCACCCGTAAGGAATCCTATTTTTTTCAATCCTATTTTGTGCAAATAAAGTATTTTTATTGTATTGTATTGCACATAAAAAATATAACAACGTGTCATTTATAAACCTACTTGATCTTGTATAAATAACACAAAGGCAAATCGATAAAGATTTGCCTTCATTTTGTAGCATTCTTTTGAAGGTAACATTACTTCTGAATGAAAGGGACAAAATTAACGATTGTTTACAACCACGGTTAAACTGGTTTATGTTTAGACCTCAAATCTATAAATACTTCCACTTTTGCAAGTTGCGACTAGTTTAAATATTTCACGTCTCTTTCTGTTCTTATTGTTTAGGAAAAGAAAACATTATCTTAAAATTAATTAAGGCGATGCAAAACAAGATATAGGTCAAGTCATTACTACGGAATATCTTTAGGGAAAGTTCATCTGTTGAAGATAATAAAGTTTATGTTTACAACTGCTATGTTAATTTCTGGTGACGTATTAACACACCCGTGTCTCAGAGATACACAAATTTGTTGGCCTCGGTTATAACCGAGGCCAACAAATTTGTGTATTTGCCAACTTTTTACGGTTATTGCTTATAAGCAATAACCGTAAAAAGTTGGCAAATTTAGCGGATGAGACTTGTTGAGTTTTGAAAGTTTAGTGGTATTCGAAATTTACCCATTTTGCGAGCAATGAAAGTGATAAATCACCAAAATTTTGCTAAGTAATTTAACTTAGAAAGTAAAGAAAGAATCATTACGCCGGTTACCTTGTGGGATAGGCAGAGTAAATCCGTACAATAACGTGCAATAAATTTAAAGTATGCAGGCATTTTCGTCTCCGAAAGTAGGTTCAAATTATGAATTCCTTATTCTGGTTTGATAAAAATATATTTAACCGCCCCGTTGGTCGAGTGCTTAGCGACCCTGACTAGGCAATCAACGGGACTCGGTCTCGATCCCCGAGGGGGACAAGCATTTGTGTGATGAGCATAAATGTTTGTATTTCCGGGTTTGGGTGTTTATTACGTATGTAAAAGTATTTATATATGTATTTCCATGTATTAGTATCGTTGACTAACACCCATACCTATCACAAGCAAATAATTTGCTTACTTTGGGGTTAAATCCATAAGTGTAATTTGTCCCATGAATATTTATTTATTTATTTATTATTTATTATAACTGACATTGTATATGTTGGCTAAAGAAATTAAAATTAGTTGACAACAAAAACGTTTATTGTGAATTATTGAGTAACAAGTGGTCAATGCATTAAAAAATTACTTACTGGAGTATTCAATCGCGTTAGACGGTACGTCACGCCTGGCCAGCTATCAAGAAGTACTCTTCGTACCTTTGGGCCGGTACATCCCAGTATCAAAACCTCCAATTTGACAAAATCCAAAGCAATCTGGAGCGCCTTCTCGACAACCCTATTCTTTAGAGCGATCTTGAAACAGTTACCGAAGAGACGTTGGATGTGTTGATGTGTGTTTTACCGTCTGTGTAATGGGGAAAGTTCTGATGAGCTTTTTCATTTTCGATGTGCATGCCTCCACGTTCCATCGTCGCATTACACGCTGTGGTGAGGGATTCCACCCACATCATCTTGACGATTGGTCATCTACGATTGTACGATTTGCCAGGTCCTTCTTTATACGGACAGTCAAAACTTTGGAACAGCCTACTTCATACGGTTTTTCCGAGTTGCTTTGATATTAGGATTTTTAAGAGGAGGATCAAGAAATTCAATATATGTTACAAGAATTATTGTTTAAAAAAATAATTATGGTCTTTAAAACTTATGACTTATTCAACTAGCCTTGACCAGCAGTCCGTTGCATGATCAGGTTTATTGTTAGCACATTGATCAATTAGTTAGCTATTCTATTTACGGAATCAACGGGACGCAGGTATAACTCCTAACAACGCAAGACCAAACCCGTAGGTTAAGTGATTAGTTAACCTAGTTAGATTTGCTTGTTAGGGAATCGAACCCGAGCCCCATCGATTCGTAACTACGATTCCTGATAGGGATAAACATTTGTGTGATAAACATAGTTGTATTTCTTGGTTTGGGTGTTTTTATACGTATGTGATAGTATTTATATAAGCATTTCTATGTATTAGTATCGTTGACTAATACCCATAACACAAGAATATGATTTTCCTACTTTGGGGTTAGATCGATTTGTGTAATTTGTCCAGTGATATTATTATATTATTTGTGTGAAAAGCATAATTTCTGGATGTGGTAAGTATTTCTGGATGTGAATTGTTGTTACATATATTTGAGTATTTATATATGTATATCTATGTATAACTATTACTTAATAAGTAATAGCAAATATTTTTTTTACCAACAAGCAAATTATAATTATTAACTATAATTTGCTTATTGGTAAAAAAAATATTTGCTTGTGATGAGGGTGTTAGTCAATAATACTACTCATAATATTAAAATACAACAATAAATACTGAAAAATATTTAATAAACTAAACCCAAAAATATAAACACTTATGGCCATCGTACAATTCTCGTTCCAGTTGGGAATCGAACCCAGGGCTCATCGATTGTGTAGTCAGAGTAAACACCCAATCGATTGGGCGTACTATAAAATTTAATATAGAACCCGAGGCTCATCGATTGTGTAGTCAGAGTAACCACCAAATCGATTGGGCGTACTATAATATTTAGTATGTTTCCCATTTTATAGATCCACATTTTATTAATATCAGTGATGAGTGATGACATATGCTGAATTCAATATTTCCATATGAAGCCTATAATTTGATATTGTAAATTGTCTGTTGAAAGTCGAGTGGAAGTTGATTGTTGTTGCGTGTTGTATATAATTTGTGTATTAAAATAGTATTGTAAAAGGATAACTAAGGAACTTATAAAATAGCTTAAAATTATAGGTTGTAAGTTTATAACATATTATCTTGAACAGTAATGTATCTAAGTCTATGAAAATTTGGTTTACATCTGTTTTTTATTCTTTAATTTATATAAATAAAAATTTGTTGCTATGCGCAAATCTCGAGTATGGAATGGATGGCGCTGGAATAATTCAGCAATTTTTTTTGAAATATTATTTTCAATCCGGTTTTGATGAAAAGAAAAAATTGAAAAGTTGTGTGAAAACTAAGAACAAAAATACATATATTTTCTTATAGTAGCAGTTCCTAACTAAATTATTGTTTGACAAAAATGATTTTAAATCTGTTTTAAGCCGGAATGAAGTCCGCTGGTTTAGTTAGCTTTTAAAAAAATCATAATTTTGTTATATTGATTACCTACAATAAAGCTGAACTACTTATTGTAATTCAATTTATTGAGGGATAGGAGCGTTTGTACGAAAATTAATGAGTGCCAATGAATTACGTGAGATAAATTTGGCGTTTTTTGATCCTGAATGCCTTTTTGCCTTTTGTTTTTTTGCCTTGCCTTTCTTTGCCTTTGCCATTGCCTTGAGATGCCATGTGATTTTGATAGACCCACTCAAATAATCTGTCGTGACATTTTTCAAAATGCGTATTTGTAATTTATATGTATAATTAATGAATGTTAATCTGAAAGAATAATTAGTTGTTTATAAGACTTCATTTAAAACCTAATTTAGACTAGTATTCAAGTATTCAGTTAGAAGTTAAATCTAATTAAGCACAGTGAGAAAGTCGAACACTAAAATACAATTTAGCTATATTTTAATATAGATGCATGTTTTACTTAATTTAATTCAGTTTTCCTTTTATATCGTAAGATAGCAAACAAGCAGATGAGTCTCCTGATGGAAAGAGTCAACCATCGCCTCTAGACACCAAAGATGTTAATGGTGCGTTGCTATCTTGTGGCGAGGTCCATCATGAGACCCATCGGTCTCCTGATGGAAAGAGTCAACCATCGCCTATACCTATAACTATCCCTAAAACTCGTTATTTTAAACTGACTGTTGTTGCGGAAAAAGTTACTCCTCTACGTGAGATTTGTTCACACCCATTTTACTCAACCCCCTCGCTTCTTAAACGCCTCACAGAATTTATGGGCTGAAAATTAAAATGAAAAATGCCAATTTAGTGTACAAAACTTTTCTCGTTTCTCTTTCCATCAGAAGAGCTGCTTGCTTGTTTGCTATTTAATGAAACTAAAAAAAATCATACTAGGCCTATAATTTTTCATTATATATTATCTATTAGAAAGTTATTTATTATTTATTATAGGTATTTATTAGATACTAGCTGTTGCCTGGGACTTCGTCCGCGCGGGCTTCGTTTACTCCACACAGCTCCTTCCCCCTAGGTAATAGCGTGATAATATGTAGTCTATATGTTAACCCGACCTGTTAGTAATATTCATGCAAAATTTGAAGTAAATCCATGTAGTACTTTTTGAGTTTACCCCGGACTTACATACAGACAAACAGACAAAAATTCTAAAGACTATATTTTTGGGTTCGATATCGATTGTAGATCACGCCCCAAGTATTCTTTTAAAAAAAATATTCAATGTACAGTTTTGACTTTCCTACGATTTTATTATATGTATAGATATTGCATGTTCTGGGTAATTTATATGTGAACATTGTGTTATGACCATAAAGTATTATGTAAAGGTGGAGCTAGTACTCTTAATAATCACTTGAAACAAATACCTACGTTACATCTCATTCTGTGAGCTCTCGCCATTTCTTTTTATACAACGGTGTTAGAAAGAGAGGGTCACCTCGGAAGATGACAGCAGTATTAAAAGTTGTGTTTCATGTAGGTATTAGAAGTGCTGCTTCCAGATATAATACAGCTTCATGGTTATGACAGAGTTATCTGTCATTTAAATTAAGAGTTGTACGTTTATAATGTACGCCTGGATTAACAGGGTAAATGATTAATAGGATAAATGTTGGGGAATAATTTGGTAAATTAATCAACCAGTTTTGAGATATTTTATAGATTCGGGCGTGGAAACCTATTAATTAAAGACAAAATTAAAGTATTTAATTCTAATTATAGTAAATAATGCATTTGTACTTTTTCACTTCACTCATAGATCGTATAGTAGGTTAATCAACCGGTTTCATTTTTTATAAGATCATGCTTTGACCGCCCCGTTGGTCGAGTGGTTAGCAACCCTGACTACCCAATCGACGGGGCTCGGGTTCGATCCCCGACGGGGACAAGCATTTGTGTGATGAGCATAAATGTTTGTATTTCCGGGTTTGGGTGTTTATTAAATATATTCCAGTATTTATATATGCATTTCTATGTATTAGTATCGTTCACTAACACCCATAACACAAGCAAATAATTTGCTTACTTTGGAGTTAGATCAATAAGTGTAATTTGTCTCGTGAATATTTATTATTATTATTTATTTTATAAAGGAAAGCCGGGTGAAAGAAGAAATTAAGATATTTAATTTGTAAATTTCCGCGTAAATTTATACGTGACTGCTGAGATGCAATTGAAATAAAGGGTAGTTAGTATAAGAACGGTTTCAGTTACAACACATCAGTCGCATATAAAATATTGTGGAAATTTTCAAATTGAAGCCCTTAATTTCATGTTTCAAGCGCTTTCTCTTTTAAAAAGTATGACGCTTTATAAAGTGAACTTGGTTGATTAATTTACTACACGATATATAAGTGAAGTGAAATAAAGGTACAAAATCATTATTAACTATTTTTTTATATCAAGAGATAGCAAAAAAGATATTTTTTATATCAAAATATAGCAGAAGATGGTCCTCCTGATGGAAAGAGTCAACCACCGCCTATAGACATAAATAATGTTAATGGTGCGTTGTTTTTTATTGTAGCTGAGTTTTAATGCCACAAGACTAAGTTTACGTATAGTTTATGTAAGTACGGTGCTAATCGTTTGTACATCACGGGGATGTAATACTACACGAATAAGTCTCCCCCGTGTTGGATCCGGGCTCCTTTGAAGAATAGACCAACAGCCGTTCTGCCAGGCAGGTTGTAAAAGGCCACCGATTGGCTACGCGAGTTACTACAATCGTAGCTACTAGGTAGTAGAGTTCTGCATTTTCTCACCCGGGTCTGGTACCATGGCCTTAACTATTCCTGCCGCAATAGCGTCAGTGCTCGTCGCTGTCGTGTTCCGGTTTGGAGGGTAGGGTTTTTTTTATATCACAAGATAGCAAACAAGCAGATGAGTCTCCTGATGGTAAGAGTCAACCATCGCCTATAGACACCAAAGATGTTATTACAATGGTGCGTTGCTATCTTGTGACGAGGTCTAATGCCACATGTATAAGTTTACCGGCTACCTTAACCTCCAAACCGGAACACGACAGTGACAAGCACTGACGCTATTGCGGCAGGAATAGGTAAGGCAGTGGTACCAGACCCGGGCGAGACAATGCAGAACTTTACCACCTAGTAGTCACGATGGTAGTGACTTGCAGAGCCAATCGGTCGCCTTTTACGACCCGCCTTGCAGAATGGCAGTTGGTCTATTCTTCAAAGGAGCCCGGAACCAATACGGGGAGTAGCCGGTAAACTTATGCATGTGGCTTAGACCTGGCCACAAGATAGCAACGCACCCTTAACCCAGACCCATCTGCTTGTTTGCTATCTTATGATATATATATTTTAAAAAAAAACTACTTTCTTAGCCTACCAGTATTGTCAGGTACAGAAGCTGGTGTGGTAGGAAAAGTTAAGAAACTGCTACATAGTTAGGATTTTCAATTGTATTAACAGGAAATAAAATTAATTTAGGTCTGAGAACGAAAACATACAAGTATTTTAAAAGAAATTACAGTGTAGTAATTTTTTAAAGTTGTTTACTTTAAACAGGTCTATGGATACCAGTGATGCTAAAAAGAGTATTTTATTTACTTTGTTTTTGTTTAACAGTGAAAAAACATGACGTATCAAAACAATATAATATCTACTGTTTTTAGCAGTAAGTATGGTTGTGAACCCTATCAGTAGTAACCATAATGGAATAGAATAGAATGAATAGAATGAATGGAATGGAATGGAATGAAACGGAACGGAACGGAACGGAACGGAGCGGAACGGGACGGAACGGAACGGAACGGAATGGAACGGAACAGAACGGAACGGAACGGAACGGAACGGAACGGAACGGAATAGAGCAGAAGTTGTTTAATTAAGATATACATGTGTCATAACACTACAGAAATTAAACACATCACCAAAATTAAGAAAAAAACAAAACAACAAAAAAAGACATAAAACGAAACAAAAAAAAAACCTACGCTAAAGAGTTACAGAACAATATAGCAAAAAAATGTACAAATACATTATAATAAAAAAATATAGATATAAAAAATACATAAAATGCGCCAGTAATAGTAAAACATTCACTCTAATATTTAAGACAAAAAAGGCTTAAAATTCTATTACCTAGTACCAAGGATTTATAACGTTATAATATTGATATGTTTGCGTCGTCGTGATTGGTTATGATATATGATATTATGACGTTGTCTTCTAGCGCTAGTTGGCGAACCAATCACGAAACAGCAAACATATCGATATTATAACGTTTTAAATCCTTGCCTAGTACTCACCACAATAATGCCACGTTTGATGTTCATTCGCTGTTACAATTTATTTGATAGGAAGCTGTTTATTAAAATGAGCTCAGCTGGCCTACTCTTGAAAACAATATAAATCTTAAACCAATATTGATAAAAACAATAAGTTTCGAATATCATCGAAAAACGGTACTCTTGAAACCAATATTGCCCGCATTGATTCAGTATAGTAACGACCTAATTATTGGAAATAGATGTCATCGTTCACGTCAAGCTAATGTTACAAGTGGAAATTTTAAGTACCGTTGTAAAAAAAATAACGAATAAAAGCAATAATGAATAGTTCCAAAAATTTCGAAATACGTGTGGCGCTGTCGCCGAATCGATTAATTGAATATATTTGTCCAGAGTACGAAATATTTCAAAATTCATTAAATATTCATTTAACATTGAAATCGGTTTTCAAGAGTAGCCCTACAGGTCGACACGACGAAGTCTTTTAATAAACTAGATTACGAAAGAACAAAGCATTTTAAGGTTAAAGATTTGCCATCATCAAAAGCAAACGCTACGATTGAAATGCCAGCAGAGTACTTAAAGGGCCCTTCTGTTGGAAAGTCGGCCATTCTCGGTGTAAATAAGCGGATTTCTTTTTGAACGAGCAAACTCGAGTAAAAGCCTCTTTGTGATTAACATTTAGGTTTTAATTGAATGAGACTCGAATTACTTTATATTAAGTGTATTTATCCGGATAGTATAAAAAGGAAAGTAACGGTTTTTTGATGTATGAGTAACATCCATGATCCAGTTAGAGGGGAATTCGGGAGGTGATAGCAGGAAAAGAGGAGGTTTTAACCCCCTCCCCTTTGCCTACTGGAATGAATAGTTTTTTTACGATTTATTCATATTAAAATTATATTCTTCGAGCTTTTGTCCGCGGCTTCGCTCGCGTTAAACTCATCTTAAGGAAGTGGGGGGTTAGAGACAAAAAATAGACTATGTCACTCTCCATCCCTACAACTGCTTTTCGAGGTTATAGGACTTAAACGTAACATAACAAATCTACATATATACTTATATAGTCTGCTCGACAAATTGAAAATGGTACAATAGAGATACTGCTCTTAAAATTATGTGCAATAGCTCATTGGATCTGGATTGACGCTTAGAAAAATGTGCTAAAAGCGTGTATTAGTACATAAAAAATAATAAAAGTTATACACAATTAAAGATGAAAAAAAAAAATTCCATTTCGTTTTTTGCCAATATTTTATAAGCTTTTAAGATTTAAGAAATTTTAAAAAAGATTCGGAAAGAGAAGGGAATTTCCATGAAAAACTTTAGATCCTGGAACTCTATCTCTATTATTTATTTAATTTTAATTTAACGCTGAAACTGGGTCTCCGCACGACATTTTTAGGTTGCGCGCACAGCCTCATTCTGATCACTATACGTAATTTATTTCCGTTGGAAATTATACTTAAAATTAATTTTACTAGTTAAACAATTGTTAACTAATATAATTTTCTCGTACTTCCGTCTTAATTGTAAATGAAAAAAAATGTTTAAATAATTATTGTAAAAATTTTTCGCTTCGTGAAGCCTTTTTTATATACATACTTAACAATATCAAGCCATTAAAAGTTAAAAAATTCATACTTTGCTTATAATAATTATTGTACTTGAACAAAAACTGAACAATCCACTTAATGTTGTTAAAGTACAATAATTATTATAAGAGAAATGTTGCTAAAAGAAGCCGTTTCTTATTGGCCCGATGGCATGCGCGGAGATCATTTAATGTCCCACGTGTTTACCCGCCGGATAGCGCCTTTGAAAGGACTTTGAAAAGTCTTTTAAAGGTCTGCACGCGGTTTTCATTTTCTGAACTGGCGCCCATCGACGCAGTGAGTAGTTGGTACCAGATTGGGAAGGTGAAAATGCCCCACGCTGGGCGACATTGTCGTGAGTTCGTTAGAGAAAAAAACCACACATTGGTATATATAAAAAATCTAAAATTCTCTGAAGAATCTGTCTAAAATTGATACAAGTGTTCTGTTTGGAAAAACCTAAGAATTTTAGAAGACAGAAAGATACTTGTGGTCAGCCATGCGATAAGCTAGCATGTCAGGGATTTATCCTGGCGGGTTGGCTTGGTCACTGCGAAATAGAAGTGGGATAGAGGCTTCCTGTCGTCGGTAGATCTGGCTGCAGCGCAATTCATGAACCCGGCACCCTTTCCGCGGCTTTGGCGTGGCGTGGGCGTGCCCGCTGTCTCCCCAATCTATTACCAGTTACTCACTGCATCGGTACGTGCCCGTTCGGACAAGTGAAACGGCCGTGAGTTCCGCGTGCAGTTTTTAAGGCGCGTATCCACGGATAAACACTTGGGAGATCAGATGACCTCGCACGTGCCATCGGCTCAGTAAGAAGGCCTTCCTTAAGTGATATTTCTCAACATTACCCTAGGTGACATATACCTGTAACGTCTCGTTCGGGTGTTTAGTAGCACCGACTTATGTAATCCTGCTGTAAAAGCGTCAATGCTTTTGGACGGTCAGGTAAATTTATTCCATTGTTACATTGCCATCCCGGCACATGAGTAGCAATGCCCCATTAATATTTTTGGTGGCTATAGGCGACGGTTTCTTTTTCAGGAGGGTCAACTGATTGTTTGCTATCTAATGATATAAAAAATCTGTGAAGTAGGTTGACCTGGCAGACCATCTCTGAAACTTCTCGCTAAATTAAAATATTTTAAACTTAAAGAAGCAAAATCTATACCTATGGATAGATTTTTGAGTTCGAAGAGTTGAAAACTTTGAAGTTTGTAAAAATGATAGTTCGAAAAGATGTATATTTTTTAAAATGATATTCAATTTCGATTTTTCTAGTAGTATTCAATGCAATTTTTTAGCTCTAAGAGAGATAGAAATAAATAAAACTTTTCTCAAAAATTTTATTTGTTGATAAATTCCGACAAAATCAACCGATTTTAATCCAATTTACGGTATTTGACGTAATTTTTTTAATTAGAAGAGATGATTAGACTTGTAAATAAATCAGTATATTAATTAGCCTGAAATATTTCAAAACTGTGATGTAAGTTTGTTGAAAACAACGTACTTTTAATATTTGAAAATTTGTATCTTTTCTATAAGTATCTTTTGCAAATTTGATTCAATTTTAATTTTTAAAACGGCATTTGACGTAGTTTTGTTGATGTTTTTCAAAATTTCTCTGAGTATCCAAAAAGGAATTGGTTCAAATTTTCAGAAAGTCTAAGTTTAGTGAAATCCAATCCAGTGCCATCAACCGCGTTTCAATCGGTTTAGCCGTTCAAAAGTTATGAGATGTTAAAACATACACATACATACATACAGACATACTGACGTCATCGCGAAAATTGTCGCAAAAGGTTCCTAGAACCTCAAAATGTGGAGATCTGGTTGACAACTCGATTAGGAGAAAAATCAGTAACTTTATCTACATACGTCAAGAAGTCAAAAAAATGTGTAAAAATATATTGAGTAAAAGATGAAGACCAGCATATTAATATCTTATTTATCCCCCTTAGGTATGATTTGCTATCGATTTGATGGACGTTCAATTCCAGCTGACGCCTCCATACGTTACATCAAATGGACCAAATATTTTTCTAAGAAAGGTGGAAAGTTTCACGCCTCAGCGAAGATTGATGTGTTTAATATTCAGATTCCAGTCTGTTGCGGATCTATATTTTAGTATATTGAGGCTTCATCTGTAAAAAGGAAATTTCTTTATGAAATTTTGAAAAAAATATCACTAAAAGTTTAATTCGTACATAAATATATTTACGCCAGATCACTTACAGGGTAAGCAGAGAGTACCGAGTACCATGTGTCACGATTCTTGCAGATTTGTCTTACTTCTTCCACCTTTATTACTCTCATTATACAAACGCACCGGTTGTGAAGACTTCTGATACCACCTTTGGACAGTACTCGATCAATCTGATCATGGTATGTTAGTCTTGCTCTTCCCGGAACTTATATTATATCCTTCCCCGTTCGCATTGTATATCGGTTTTTCAACCTTTCAGGAAAAATGAAATTCCTAAAGTAAGCAATTCAGCAGCTTGTAAGAAATATTCTAGTCGACAATAATCTATATTAATATTATAAATGCGAAAGTTTGGATGTTTGGATAGATGTTTGGATGGATGTTTGTTACTCAATCACGCAAAAACTACTGAACGGATTTCGATGAAATTTGACACACAGGTAGGTGACCTGGAATAGTACATAGGCTACTTTTTATCCCGGAAAAATTTGGTGATCCCGCGGGATTAGGCAAAAACTTTTATATTGCAGCGGGTTGCACGCTGCAGCTAGTATTAATATAATAATACAAGGTTACTTTTAAAAGTCTGGCCAAATTTTAAGAGGCTGTTCAAAATCAATAAGAATATATTCGATTTATCTAATCTATACATATAATAAAATCGTAGGAAAATCAATGTATATCCGAGGTAAACTCAAAAAGTACTGCAAAGAACGAAGTCGCGGGCAACAGATAGTAAAAAAATAATTTAAAAAAGCAAAATTTCTTTTTATCCGACACAGAAACACAACGCACGGATATAATTTCAATTACGCAAAATTCGAACTAAAATATTTTTTTGCCTTCAACCAAATTAAAAGTGATCGGAAAAAATGCAGTTAGAGCGCCAGATTACATAACAGTTACATGTAAAATGACACAATCCCAGCTTTATAGAGTTCGTTAACAAGACTCGGTGCAACCAATTCATGAATTTAGTGGGATATTTTTAAACGAATATTTTTATATTTATCTTGTAATTATTTTACAATAATAATAGAAACGTACTTTCAATTCAATGTTTAGTACTTAATTTCAAAATTTGGCCGGACCTTTAAAAGTGACCATAAGCCAAACAACTAAAATGCACTGACATTGAACTCTCTAGATAAATTTAATATCTAATTGACATTTTATTAAGCACCTCGTTTTGACCGCCGTTATTTGACCGCCCCGTTGGTCGAGTGGTTAGCAACCCTGACTACGCAATTGACGGGGCGCGGGTTTGATCCCCGACGGGGACAAGCACTTGTGTGATGAGCATAAATGTTTGTATTTCCGGGTTTGAGTGTTTAGTAAATATATTCCAGTATTTATATATGTATTTCTATGTATTAGTATCGTTGACTAACACCCATAACACAAGCAAATAATTTGCTTACTTTGGGGTTAGATCAGTAAGTGTAATTTGTCCCGTGTATATTTATTTATTATTATTATATTTATTATTAAGCATATTCCTACGTATTGATGAATGTAATGTTTTGATAAATGTACGTATTGATGATGAATGAATATAAATGCGAGTGTTTGTGTGTTTGTTACGCTTTTACAGCTAAACCGTTAATCGATTTTATTAGACTACAGAGACGACAAAATGAAACAAACGATAAACTACATGGGGCACACTAAAAGTTTTGCACTTCTAGCTAATCGGAACTATTTGAATTTCGAATGTTATATTTTAAAAACGTTGCAACCTTCTAAGTAATAAAAAAAAAAAAAAAAATTGGCGGGAAATGATTAGTCAATTGTTTTTTTGTCACACATCAAAGTTCTACGTACGCAACGAAAATGGAATTAAGTCGAAAAGATTTTAGATCGATGAATTTTTATGATTTTAAAAGTTCTCTTTCTCCGCAAGACTATGCCGCTCGTCTTCAAAATGCTTTTGGGAGAGAAGCACCTTGTATGATCACCGTGAGGCGATGGTTTGCTGAATTTGAGAGAGGTCGAGTTTCTTTACATGACGAATTTCGTGAAGGGCGGCCTTAAACTGCCGTCAACGAAAATAGTGTGGTTATTGTTAAGCGGTTAATTAAAGAAAACCCCCGGATTACCTATGAGACAGTTCGTCGTGTTGGTCCGGTCTTGAAGAATAGACCAACTGCCGTTCTGCCAGGCAGGTCGTAAAAGGCGACCGATTGGCTATCGAGTCACTACCATCGTGGCTACTAGGTGGTAGAGTTCTGCATTGTCTCGCCCGGGTCTGGTACCACCTATTCCTGCCGCAATAGCGTCAGTGCTTGTCGCTGTCGTGTTCCGGTTTGGAGGGTAAGGTAGCCGGCAAACTTATGCATGTGGCATTAGACCTCGCCACAAGATAGCAACGCACCATTATCATCTTTGGTGTCTATAGGCGACGGTTGACTCTTCCCACCAGGAGACCCATCTGCTTGTTTGCTATCCTATGATATAAAAAAAAAAAAACAATGATAACGCTTCTTTACACACGGCCAACAAAACAAAGTCATTTTTAGCTTCCGAAAAAGAACTTCTCGTCACTCATCCTGCACATAGCCCCTACCTAGCTTCCTGTGATTTCTGTATTTTCCCCAAAATCAAAGATTTGATGAGAGGTTTTACTTTTACCAACTCCGAAGAGGAAGTGATAGCGTTCAATCAGCACGTAGAAAACATGCCTTCAGATCTGTGGTCCTCCTGTTTTAAAAAATGGTTCAATCGCATGAAAAAGTGTTTAAAAATGTATTTTGAAGATTATTTTGAAAAGCAATAAACATAATATTTTGTTTATAACATGTTGTTTTTTTAAGTTACGCAAAACTTATAGTGTGACCTACGTATATTTGACATGTTAATCTTATTGCGGGTAAAGCTGCGTGAATCAGTTTGTATTCTTTATAAAAATGTGTTATTATACTTATTACCACAGAAAACATGCTTATTACTAATAAATTTATAAAATACTCTCTGCTGCGTGCAGCCGACTACAATACATAAGTCTTTGGCGAATCTCGCGAGAACATCTAACTTTTCTGGAATAAAAAGTAGCCTGTGTGCTTTTTCAGGTCATCATCTGCCTGTGTGCCAAATAAATTTCAAATCCATTCAGTAGTTTTTGCGTGATTGAGTAACAAACATCCATTCATCTAAACATCCATCCAATAAAGCGCTCAAACTTTCGCATTTATAATATTCACTAATTAATATAGATTAAATTATTCCTTAGGTAATTTGATATTATTCATTGAGGTAATAGCTCAATTTTTTCTTTCACAAGGTAAAAGAGGATTGAAATAACCACAATTCTACAACCTAGCATTCATTAGTAACTTATTACGTATTTCCTACTATCAATAAGTATTAATATCAAGGCTAGGAGATTACCTATTTAAAAATAATCTCAATATTTTATGGTGCCATTAATAAAGTTATTAGAGCTTGCGTGTAGACTAGCAATCAATCTTTCGTATCGATTACAACGTAGCAACACTTGCGAATGAACGAAAACGAATAAGCGCTGACTTAAGCGTATGATCAAATTTGTTTTATTTTTACACTTTCAATCAAATTATTGTTAGTTAAAACAGTAAGCAATGCACTTATTAAACGTGAAAACGTCTTATAAATCGATGAACGCACTGCATGCATGAAAAAACATGATCGTCACGTTCCGCCTGAGCTGAGCGTGCAAGCAAGAGCGCGGAACAGGTGACAGTGAGGCACGATCTTATTTTCTTATGACGTTATCACGTAAAATTATCGTTGGTAAACCGACTTTACAGACAATCACCTTTTTTATAGAAGAGCCCCCACTTCTATAAAAAAAATTTGAACAAAGCGAATTAAAAGAGAGAAGAGCAAACAGACAAGAGGCCGCCCACTCACAATAAATTACCTGGGGTCTTGCAGTTGCGTTTCAGCTTTTTAGACGAATGGGCCCTTTTCGAAGGTCCCTAATTGTATCCGTTTGGCAATTTATTGTTGTACAACTTGTACTTTTATATACCCCCGCTCGTTGGTTGAGTGGTTAGTGACCCTGAATATGCAATCGACGGGGCTCGGGTTCAATTATCGACGGGGACAAGCATTTGTGTGATGAGCATAAATGTTTGTATTTCCGTGTTTGGGTGTTTATTAAATATATTCCTGTATTTATATATGTATTTCTATATATTATTATCGTTGATAAACACCCACAACGCATGTAAATAATTTGCTTACTTTGGGGTTAGATCATAAGTGTAATTTGTCCCGTGAATATATATTTATTTGAATATTTATATACACTTAGTTATGCTAAATTAATTGACCGGTTTCATTTTTTAAGGCATTTTTGCGACATAATAAGACTGGAAATAAATATTTTGAGTGGCCTCTATTATTCTCAATGTAGCTAAGATGTTGACGCATGGAGGCAAAATTGGCATATATATCTTTGACACGAAAAAATTTCCCATAATTTAAGGAGATCGCTTATATCTGGTCAGTTTCTAAATTTGAGACAAATTTTCCATGCAATTTCGGTAATTTAAACATAATAAAAGCCACAAGGAGTTTTGAACCAAAAACTTAAGTTGAATAATTTTCGCTCCCTCTTTAAAGTTCCCAAACTTTTTCTATTAATGTTTAAACAAAACTTACTCAAACTTTAAAATGAATTCAAAATTGCTCTTTTGATAGAAAAATACGAAGAATGAAGTATCCTCCATATTTAATTACAAACTTTTTGTTAATTTGGCTTCATCAAATGGAAGATTAACTGTTGCGGAAAAATACACTTATACTTGTTTGCAAACACTTGTTGATTAAATTTACACTTTTTAATTAATCAGTTTTGTTTTTACAGCAATTCAGGGCTATTATTTAATTTATTTTTTCATCCATCATATTGCAAAGAAAATTTCGCCACGTCGAGCCCGTAGACACTAGTTCAGTGGTAGAGCATCCCGGCTTAGGTCTGGTGTAATGTTAAATTGTCTTTATTACTAATTTAACGGTTGCATTTAATATCTAACTGTAACATCAATGTGTTGACGCATGAATTTTGGTTATAATAAATATATGTTATTAATATATGTTAATTAAAAAATATATATGTTAATTTAGGTTATAATAAATGTATGTAACAATTAGTTAAGAACACTTTATACTTCATCACGTGGATATCACTTAAATATAAAGTTGGTCAAGACTTTTTTATTTTTGTCTTTCCCACAACCATCCACGAAACTACCACCACATGGCGTGCCTGCCTGTCTACCACCACGACCACACCATAAGGGAATGGGTCGCAGGCTCAATTCCTGCGTGTCGATATTTTTCTTTGTTGTTTTTAAAGTTATTCAATATTATTTAATTTGTTTTTTTTTTTTAATCTTTCTTATATAGTAACCCTAAAGATTTTTTTAATGTTATTAAGATAGGCAAACTGGCAGACGTGCCAATGAACAAAAATGGAATACCTGGGCTAGAACTAGCCCCGGTATTCCATTCACGTGTTGCTTATCCTGAGACATAAGATGTTAAGTCTCGGTGAAAAGATGTTGAAAATGCAATATTTTTTTTATAACATAAGATAGCAAACAAGCAGATGGGTCTCCTGATGGAAAGAGTCAACCATCGCCTATAGACCAAAGATGTTAATGGTGCGTTGCTATCTTGTGGCGAGGTCTAATGCCACTTGCATGAGTTTACCGGCTACCTTACCCTTCAAACCGAAACACGACAGCGGCAAGCACTGACGCTATTGCGGCAGGAATAGGTAAGGCGGTGGTACCAGACCCGGGCGAGAAAATGCAGAACTCTACCACCTAGTAGCCACGATGGTAGTGACTCGATAGCCAATCGGTCGCCTTTAACGACCTGCCTGGCAGAACGGCAGTTGGCCTATTCTTCAAAGGAGGCCGGGACCAACACGGCGAATAACAATATCATAGTTTTGTTATATCTTTCTATCGTTGGTTGAAAATTAATACTCAGTAAGTACGGAAGTAATCATTCAATTAAGTAATCGCCTTTGCGGTTTAGTGCTCCGGTGTCTGAGTTGACCACACGAGGTCCCAGATTCGATTCCCGTGTCGGGTAATTCCAAAATGTGTTTTTACAGTTTCGTGTCAAAAATATCTTTGCCCGGAATTGAGAAAGTGCCCGATTGGTGATAGGCTTGTCTTCTGTTTCATTGTGGGACTAAGTATCTTCGGCTATTCGTGGGTGCAATGGTTGTACCTCTGTCTACCTCTACGAGGATACAGGCGTGAAGATACTTTTAAGTACAGTTTTGGGTGATATTGAGTTATTGATACAATATTATCAATATGAACTCTTGATACAATATTATCAATTGAACTGTCTTGACCTGGAAAAAGTCACCAAGCCCCTAAACACATTTTCTAATGAGATGTGAAGAGGAAAAACACATTTTACAACATTTCTTTCTAAAATACGACCAAGAAAAGATTCACTGAAATGTTTCAATTATAACATTTCAACAATGTCACTTAATGAGTTTTTCCTGTTATATGACGATATTATATATAGAATGCTTTTTACAAAAAGCTTTATTGTATCGTACCTCTGAAGACGCTATCAAAAGCAAAACCATTTGGTGGATATACTGTAGGAAATTTCACTTTTTATCTATTTTGAAAGTAATCGTTTGTTTATTATAATATTAATGTTCGTCATCGGCAATTTTTATTTTTCATACTTATTACATAATTTTTTTGGACATCTAGAAATTATGGTAGATGAAAGGTTAACAAAATAGATATACAATGCAAATGTGGAAGGATATAGGTACCGGGGAAGACCAAAACTGACATATCATGATCAGATTGATCGAGTACTTTCCGAAGATGGTATCAAGAGTCTTCGCAACCAGTGTGTGTGTATGAAGAGAGCGAAGAATGTGGAGGAAGCGAGACAAGCCTGCAAGGATCGTGATTTATGGCACTCGGTTCTTTCTACCCCGTAAGGGATCTGGCGTGAAGATATGTATACTTACATAATTTTTACATCATATTATATTACACTTGTTGTGCATGCATCTCGTCTCCACAGAATAAGTAACTCTTTTATGGGGCAATGTATACGCTTTTACAATAAACTTCCCGAAACTATAAGAGATCTACCAGTCGATAAATTTAAAAAATTTGTTAAAACAAAACTGTGTAAAAAAGGATATTATAAAGTCTCAGATTATTTAGAAGACAAAAAAGCCTGGGATTAATTGCGCATCATACCGATCTCAAATATATTTTTTGTAATATTGTGATATTGTAAAAAAATAGATGATATGAAAAAAAAGACAAGCCCGCTGAGTTTCTTCCGCCAGATCTTCTCAGTGTGTGGCCGCGTTTCCGATCCGGTAGTAGTTTTTAAAAAGATATGTTGACGTGTCAAAATAACTTGTAAAAAGTTTAATTGAATAAAGTATTTCTGATTTCAACAAATAAAACTTGCAGGATTTTACTCTTAGGTATTCCCCCTTTGTTGGTCTAGGCTCCTTTTGAAAAATAGAGTATTTGCCGTTCTGCGAGGCTGTTCGTAAGTGTCGAACGATTGACTATGCGAGTCATGACCATCGTGGCTACTATGTTAAAGTTTTGCATTGTTATAACTCCAAACTAAGTTATAATTACTTGTACTTTAATTTCACTACAAATATAGACATATAATTTTAGATTAAACGACCGGTTTCGCTTTTTAAAGCATCTTCAGGACGTAATATTTTTTACATATAAAGAATATTACGTCCTGAAGATGTCCTTTACATATATAAAGAATATTAGGTCCTGAAGATGCTTCAAAAAGCGAAACCGGTTGAGTAATCTAAAATTATATGTCTATATTTGTAGTGAAATTAAAGTACAAGTGATTATAACCTTGTTTGGACTTATAATAATGCATATACATATATGTCAAGAATATTACGTCCTTAAAGATGCTTTAAAAAGTAAAACCGGTCGATTAATCTAAAATTATATCTCTATACTTGTAGTGCAATTAAAATACAAGTGATTATAACCTTGTTTAGACTTGTAACAATGCATATACATATATGTAAAGAATATTACGTCCTGAAGATGCTTTAAAAAGCGAAACCAGTCGATTAATCTAAAATTATATGTCTATATTTGTAGTGAAATTAAAGTACAAGTGATTATAACCTAGTTTGGACTTATACCAATGGAATTTCACCAAGTGACGACGATTGAAAGTGTAAAATCTGTTTTGCGTTGTTTCGCTCGGGCTTGGTACCATCGCCTTACCTATTCCTACCGCCATAGTGTTAGTGCTTGTCACTGTCGCTTGGAAACGTTAGTGTTATCAGATCGTACAGATTGGATAGGCACAACTGAGTGCTAAGTGTGAGTTTTTCTTTTCGCATTCGATCGTGAGCGCGTTTCGAGTTTACTAGGAATTTGTATGTGATTTGTACAGCGCCACCTAGTGGTAAACGTGAGAAACCAGAAAACGTGATAAACCAAAACTCACACTTAGCACTCAGATTCGATCCTTCTTCACTAAAGCTACATCAGCGTTAACGTGACGGAAAACGAACGCTTGGTGACACAAATTACTTTGTAAGTATTGTATCTGTATGTATTTTATATTATGCTTATATGTATGTAGTATTTAAAGTTAAGTATTGTATTTTATTATATATTAAGTTTTTATTAGTGTATTTTATTCATGTAAGTAGTTAGTTTATGTGTATGGTATGTAAGTATGTTATATAATTTATAGTTATTATTTTATTATTTTAATTTAATCATATTTAGTTTAGTCATAATAAGAGGGTTATTAAGTATTACTTAAATACAGCTTAATCATTATATTTTATTAACTTGTTACGCACTACCCAAGTTTTTTCTCTCAGCATCACCGTGGGAAAACTATTGAGAAAATGCTTAATAACGTTAAGTTACGCCTTTCTACTCATTTGTGCAATAAAGTATTTAAATAAAAAAAATGTCGCGTTTCGATTTGGAGGGTACGGTAGCCGGTAAACTTATATATGTGATGTTAGGACTCTGCCACAAAACAGTACTGTACCATTAACATCTTTGGTGTGATATTTATCTCTTACTATCAGGAGAGCCATCTGTTTGTTTGCTACTTTGTGATATAACAAATGTGTATATTTCGGAACGAATATCAAATACTTAGCGATTCTAGTTTAAAAAGTAGTTAAGTTTAGATTTAATCTTAAAATACAGGGTTACTTCTAGAGGTCTGGCCAAACTTTAAAATTAAGAACTAAATATTGAATTTAAAGTGAGTTTTGATTATTATTATTGTAAAGATATAGCAAGATAATATAAAAATAATCGTTGAAAAATACCCAACTAAATTCGTGAATTAGGTGCGGAGTGCGGGGGACACTATACGAGCAGCGTTCGACTTTTTTGCGTAATTGAAATTGTATCCATGTGTTGTGTTTTCCGTCTTATTTTTTTATTACATAAATTGAACATAACTTGAAAAAATATTTTATTAGTTTTTTGATAAACACAAAATTGGGATTGGAAACTGCCCGGTTGCCGACACGCTTGCCACCTATCACATTTGTGGGGCCAAGTATCTTCGGCTAATCGTGAGTGCACTTGTGGTATCTCTGCCTACCCCTTCGGGGATACGGGCGTGAAGATACTATTTTTTGAAATAGAACATATTGTCAATTTTGTACAGCCTCTGAAAATTTGACCGAACCGTTAAAAGTAACCCTGTATAAATTTTAACAACATTTACTTTTATTAAATTTAAGTTCAATTAAAATGCGACCTGAGTGTCATTTTGGAATACGGATCTAATAAATTATGCACGGGAGTTTATGATACGAAACTGGCATTGACGTTATAGTGGGAATAATCAATGATAATATTCTGGGCAAATCATCATAGAATGTTAGCATTGGAGACATGGGCGTACCCAGGTTTTGGGCCAGGGGGGGCACAACTGTAAGATTTTGAGACTATATTTTTATCTACAACAGTGCATAGTTAGTAGAGAGGTAAACAATTTCCAGGCGGGGGGAGGGAGGGGGGGAATCTGCCCCTCCCTGCCCCCTCCCTCGGTACTCTCATGCTTGGAGATGTAATGATATTAGTAAAACACTAGAATCTAATGGCTTCCGTATTAGTTCGGCCCCCTTTGAAGAAAAGTCCATCCGCCATTTATTCTAACAAGCATTCTTAAAAAGCGAACGATTGGCTTAACATGTAAACCACTATCGTGACTTTAAGCCACATACCATATGAATACTAATAGACATGTCATTGGGAAGGAAACGTGTCGCTGCACATATGAGAAAATGCTCCTATCACTGTCAAAAGTGTCACACACCTGTAGATCATTACATAGTATAAAACAAAGTCGCTTTCTCTGTCTGTCCCTATGTCCCTATGTATGCTTAAATCTTTAAAACTACGCAACGGATTATGATGCGGTTTTTTTAATAGACAGAGTGATTCAAGAGGAAGGTTTATAAGTATAATAACATTCAATATATTATAGAGAAATACTGCAATTTTTGAGTTTTCTGATGTCATGTCGTAAATAATTATATTTTTTCCGCTTACATTGCAAACGCAGGCTAAACCCTACGAGATTTATCAAAATAATGTACTAAGTATTTGTACACCTTGAAAAGGTCTACAGAAAACTCCGCGATGTTATATGTCTATCTCTTATGGATAACCCACAATAGCATTTTTTTGTCATTTACTTTTTACGAGAAATAATGGTTTTTTTCGAAGCAATTTTAAGCAATACAGCACTAATCCTTATCCAATTAAATACCTTAAATATATTTTTGATTTAATATAGATCAATATGGCCGTTTACAGCATGTAATTTAATTGATTATTTTCGAAGATATTACAGATTTAAAATGCAGGGATATAGTGGTTCCGAATTTACGGGCCTGTGACAGCGCGCGTGCGGTACGTTCTGTTAATTTTCGGAAAAATAAATATAGGACTGCAGCTGAAAACCAAAATTTAGTACATTCTTTTTTTTTAAACTAAATATCACCATATAAAAATCATGTCGAAGATTAGAAATAGTATTAACTAATAATTAAGTAATTATTATTTGTTTTAGAGAATATTTTAGCCTGTTTTCGGAATTTTATATGATCAAGTAAAGTAGGTACATTCTATCATATAATGAGTTAGCACATTCCTTAGATAATATCTTCAGGTATACCGTATTGTTTGTGTAAAATTGTTATTTAACAATTAATGTAAAAAACGTGAATTAGCAAACCAGTTTTTAACTTCCCACTACGTATGTAAATAAGGAAGTTACTGATGTTACCTCGATTTTCGAAAATCGAGTTTTCACCAGATGTCCATGTTTTGAGGTCCTAGGAATCTTTTCCGACTATTTTCACGATGACGTCAGTATGTTTGTATGTATGTGTGTGCGTGTGTGGGTGTGTGTGTATGTGTGTATTTAAACATCTCATTACTTTTGAAAATTTGAACCGATTCGCTCCAGGAGATTTTGAGAAATTTAAAAAAAAACACCAAAAAAGTTTTGACGAACAGTATTTTTTTATATACCTTCCAGATTTATGGACCGATTGAGTACAAAAACTAATCAGCTCTATTTCTCAAAAAACTACGTCTAATACATAAATTGAATCAAAATTGGTTTATCCGTTTGGGAGTAATCGTTGACGAAAAATTTTGAAAAGTGTTTTTTGACGTAGCTTCGAAATTTTTCAACCAATCATTTTTGGTGTTCTACGATATTTTAGGACTAAAAAAACTACGTCAAATGCCGTTTAAAAAATCAAAATCGAATCTTATTCTCAGAAAACTTATAGCTTTTCAAATATTAAAATTACGTTGTTTTTAGCAAACTTACTTAATTTTTTTTAAATAACTTTCAAGTTAATTTATTGATTGACCTAAAAATATTATCAGCTTTTGTTCTTTAAAAACTGCGTCAAATACCGTTAATTTAATTAAAATCGGTCAATTTGTTTGGGATTTATCAATGAAGAAAAGTAAAAATTAAATGTTTTTGACATAGCATCGAAATTTTTCAACCTATCGATTGCTTAGCTAAAACAATATTTTAGATCTTAAAAATTGAGTTGAATGCCATCATCGTTTTTAAATAAACAGCTTTTAAAAAAATAATAATACTGCCATTTTTAACAAAATAGATGTTTAAGCTAAAAAATCTATGCTTATATTTTCTACTCTTTTGAGCTTAAAATACGTTAATTTAGTGAGAAGTTTCAGGGATGGCCCGTAGGGTCAACGAATTACACATTTTTTCCCGTTTGCTCCGATGCCTCGCCTTAATAAATCGCAGGGTCAAACCACAGGGCAAACTGTCAACGTTGCAGGCTTAGATTTGAGCGTTGACTGTTTTTCACATGGCCAACTATATATCGCTCTTTCAAGAGTAACCTCTAAAGAAAACATATTCGTATTGTCTAATGGCAAGAAAGCTGTGAACGTTGTATATAAAGACATTATGTAATATATTAATTGTAAAAATAAGAGAAATAGGTAAAAATGTAAAAACTAAAAATGTAGTACCTATATGAATTTAGATATTTCAAAGATAGCAGGAAATCTTCATGGTACAGGGAAAGGGAAATTGTTTTATTCAAAATAAACGCGTGCGGGTCACGGGCAGTAATGAATAAATCAAAACTACTGGATCGATTTTAATAAATTTTTTTCCGTGCGAAGCCGGGGCGGGCCGCTAGTATATTATATTGTGAAAAATTAGAAATAAACAATGTTGTACTGTTTTGTCGTATCGAATGTGATGACAAGGTTTAAAAATGACCTTTGAAATGATTTTAGTTGATCAGTAAATTAGTATAACTCTGTATTTCTGGGCGTAAATGCAAGCTACATTGACAAACTAAGAAATTGCCTTGAAAGGCGTATCCATTTCATTCGTGCTTTGAAGCGAAATACGGCAATATCAAGCACTGATGCAATAGCAACAGGAAGAAAGTAAGGCCATGTTAAAACTCTGATCGACGTATGAGCCTATACAGTGCTTTTAAAAAACTCTAGGTTTTTTGGCGCTAATCAACTAACCAGTAAAACTGTCGTGTCCGAAGAATCGTGGAAAAAAATAAAACAACTTAGGGACCTTCAAGAAATTTGACCGCCCCGTTGGTCGAGTGATTAGTGACCCTGACTACGCAATCAACGGGGCTCGGGTTCGATCCCCGACGGGGACAAGCATTTGTGTGATGAGCATAAATGTTTGTATTTCCGGGTTTGGGTGTTTATTATGTATGTAAAAGTATTTATATATGTATTTCTATGTATTAGTATCGTTGACTAACACCCATTATATTATTATTGATCTAACCCCAAAGTAAACAAATAATTTGCTTACTTTGGGGTTAGATCAATAAGTGTCATTTGTCCCGAGAACATTTATTCATTTATTCATTCAAGAAAAGAGCCTACTCATTCTTAAAAGGCCGGCAACGAAACTACAAGACCCCTGGTAGTGTAGTTGTCTATGGGCAGCGGTAATCACTTACCATCAGGTGAGCCTCCTGCCCGTTTGCCCCCTCTTCCTCTTCTATTAAAAAAAAAAAACAATTGCAACAATACAGGCGCGAGCTTTATCATATAACCACGATCTTGCTCTCCCGTCAAGGCCTTTTACCATACCCGCTGAGTATATACCACCTGTATCTGAGAAAACACGTTTAAGCTTTTGGTTTCGCTTACCGTAAAAGAGATTTGTTAAGGTTCGCCAATCGGTCTCCGTATCTCCCAAATAAATCGTTTAATAAATAATGGTGATGAATATTTCATATTCAATTATATTTTTAGAAAAAAAATATCTATTTAATGATAAATAACCTACTCATTATACTATGCCGTTAATTTGTCCAGTGAAATACTAGTCGCGGATTATCGTATTCATTAACACGAGCTTAACAAATGTTGTAATGAGATAGTATTGGATGCGCTGAATGTACTATCTATAATCAACTGAATGTTAAAGACTAGCAGACCCGGCAAACGTTGTTTTGCCTTTTTAATTACTCTTTTTTTTCTATATTTTCTCACCTTTTAAACTTTCCCTGGACTTCAACAATTAATTCAAAACCAAAATTAAGCAAATCGGTTCAGCCGCTCTCGAGTTTTAACGAGACTAACGAACAGCAATTGATTTTTTTATATATAGATTTAATTATTAATTAGAATCCTATTACAAACCATCATTAATTTTGTTAATTGATAAACAATTTATTAGGGTTATTATCATTGATTTTAGTAATTTTGGAAATTATTACTGAAATCAGAAATCGGAAATCGGAAATCGGAAATCGGAAAACGGAAATCGGAAATTGGAAATTGGAAATCGGAAATCGGAAATCGGAAGTCGGAAGTCGGAAGTCGGAAGTCGGAAGTCGGAAATCGAAAATCGAAAATCGAAAATCGAAAATCCGAAAATCGAAAATTGAAAATCGAAAATCAAAAATCGAAAATCGAAAATCGAAAATCGAAAATCGATAATCGATAATCGAAAATCGAAAATCGAAAATCGAAAATCGAAAATCGAAAATCGAAAATCGAAAATCGAAAATCGAAAATCGAAAATCGAAAATCGAAAACCTAAAACCTAAAACCTAAAATCTAAAATCGAAAATCGAAAATCGAAAATCGAAAATCGAAAATCGAAAATCGAAAATCGAAAATCGAAAATCGAAAATCGAAAATCGAAAATCGAAAATCGAAAATCGAAAATCGAAAATCAAAAATCGAAAATCGAAAATCGAAAATCGAAAATCGGAAATCGGAAATCGGAATTCGGGAATCAGAAATCGGAAATATTTTATTCAATAAAACTTTTTACAAGTTATTTTGACACGTTAATATATTTTTTTAAAAACTACTACCGGATCGGAAACGCGGCCACACACACACACACACACACACACACACACACACACACACACACACACACACACACACACACACACACACCAATAT
This sequence comes from Apodemia mormo, assembly GCA_036924255.1. NCBI lineage: Eukaryota > Metazoa > Arthropoda > Insecta > Lepidoptera > Riodinidae > Apodemia > Apodemia mormo. The sequence continues at coordinate 15,050,414 of JAUPFN010000024.1, read as the reverse complement.
AAATAAAAATATTTGACATTAACTAGAGAATTTTTAAAAATGCCGGAGCAAGTTATTATTTTGACTACTTATGTCTTTTAATTTTTTAATGCAATAGAGAGTTTGTTTGCAGGCCTTAGTCGAATGGTTAGCGAATCTCACTATCAGTGGAGCTGGTGTTCTGTTCCCAACAAAAACCAAGTTTGGCGTGTAGAGCGTAAATATTTGTATTTCTGGGATATGGGATTTCATTCAGAAACACAAACATTTACGATTTAATTAATTTATATCTATCTATTTATATTATAAATGTGAACGTTTGGATGTTTGGATGAATCGATGTTTGTTTATCACGCAAAAACTACTGAATGGATTTGGATGAAATTTAGCACACTAGTAGATGATAATTTAGCACCTGGAACATAGGCTATATTTTATCTCAAAAAATGAGCTGTTCTCGCGGGATTCACAAAAAATTGTTATAGCGTAATATAAGTATTTAATGTTTATTAAATACTAACTATACATTGCAGCCCATGTATAGTTAGTATTTAATAAACATTAAATACTTATATTTCATTACTTATGTATGTATTTTTATATATTAGTACATTGACTAGCATCCATATTACGAGAAAATAATATGCTTAGTTTTAAGGTTACAATAATTTGTGTAATTTATCAAAGATTATTATTATTATTTATTTATTATTAAAATCAGTAAGTAAGCTCTTCAAAAAAGTATTTCTTTATTTCGGTTTAAAACCTTAGAGATTCGGCTACATAATACTACTGTAATAAAATATAATTCTGGAATACAGCCAACCACAATCCACGCGGCTATATAATAAATTTAAGCCGTCTTTTGGCTTTGGCGCAATATCTTTGTGAATTTATCTACCAAATCATGATAGGGTAACGGTCTTTGCGTTCGAGTCACTCGATACAAGACGTATTGATCCGATACATATTTTTAAGGATCTAAAGTATTTCCTTACTAAAGGCTCTCACCGTTTTTCCCACGAGTATATTAACTTGTTGTCGAAATAATCTTTGTTACAAACGATTTAAATGAAAATTTGTACAAAAACGATGGACGGGACTTGCAGCCCCTTAGGGGCTAAAAAAAAGTGTACGTTATATGTACGCACGTTAGAAGACGTTGTTCTTTGGCGTAACAAGATAAAAATTTGCAAAATACAATGTGGGCAATTTTCAAACTGAGCGGGCAAACCTTGGATCCACTGAATCACAAGTGTTGTGTTCTTTCATTTTTGCCTCTCTCAAGAAACGGAAAAATGGTGTTAGACTAGACTAGAGTTAAGTTTTCGTGTTAAGTTAGATACGACTGTATAAGACGAGGTTGACATATGGGTGATTCTTCAAAAATGTGTTCTCCGTGTAATTTCCATGGTATTTTTGAAATCGCTTAATTAAAGTAAATTACACAAACATTTTCAAAGTTTATGCAAATTTAAAGAACATATGAAAATTCGACACGTAGTGGATCTATAGTTTTCCTAAAAAAAATTATTGAACATTTGCGGGCCATGGAAATTACATTAGAGACCACGGAAATGACCCAGCAAGTAAAATTTTGCTAAATACCGTATCAGATATGAAAATAAGATTAGATAAAAGTGATTTAGGGAACTATGAACGGCTGTAATATATGTTAAAACGATATTAGGTAAATTTTTTTCAGCAACTCTTTTTTCTGAATTTCTCCTCTCCGCTAAACTTAGATACAGCAAAACAAATTAGTGATAAAATGCGTGTGCTACACATTTCTTATTACCTTTTGCTTTTTCTAAGCCATGCAATTGAAATTGTGTGAAAATCTTAGTGTTCGTATTTTTATAAAAATCATTATAATTGTAGCAACGATGTAATCATATCGGTACATAAGTAAGTAGTCGAGTAACGAAGAATTGCAGGATTAGCGAAAAATATGAATGTATGCTCAACCGAGTAGTTACCTAGCCTAGCTTATGCGTAGTACTACACTTTGCGTTGAATACTTTACTTAACATCAAAACATTAATAGTAAACTCATTTTTGGGCACTTTGAGCATGATAATTAGAAGCTTTAAATGATAATAAGCTTCGGTTTAACAAATTTAAATAAAAAAGGCAGATGAAACTGAACGTCTATAGACTTTCTGGTTCACCGTGATTCACCGGTTTGTCGGTTGGCGAGGTAAGTGGTGATCCTAATCGTTGCATTTACCGATATGTTAACGATTATCGACTATTCCTATTGACAATCGGGACCGACAGTTTTACGTACTCATCCGAGGTACGAGAGTGGTAATACACCACTCTGTCAGACTCTGAGCAGCTACTGAGGTTTAAGATTTTGGAGGAAACCTCGAAAAAATTTGAATAACACCTTTCTCTGACCTAAGGATCGAACCTAGGACTATGAGGCAGTCTAAATTATAAGCTTTGGATTAACAGATTTAAATAAAAAAAATAACTGACTAACAATATTTATCACTTAATCTGATAGTTGCATGAATTACAGTATAAACATTGAATATTTCATTTTAATTATTGCAAACAAAATGAAATAGAGTAATTTCCATGAGTTATATGTAACTTCCATGGTGTTTTATACATGGAAATTACTCCATGGAAATCACAAAAAAGCATATATTTTGAAATTTTTCGCCATTGGAAAGATATAGGCTACTAGTTTGTTATTGGCTATCTACATTTGGGAGTTAGGTATAAGACCGTAATACCCGTTTACTAAAAATAGTACAATTTGTTCCAAAAAAGTGACATGGAAATTCCTAAAAATTGAGAACCAAAAATTGAAAAATTGAAGAACTTACCCTTGCACCGAAATGAAGGGATTTAGGGCTACGAATACTTGACCCATAAGCTGCAGCATAAAAGCAGAATCAGAAAAACCAATCCCGATACCTCTAGACCTCACCAGTTCAGAGTAGTACCCGTCGAAATAAGCGAAGCTAAAATTTTGCCAAGTGTGTGACATACTTACTTACACTCATAAAATAAAAACTTTCAGTGCAATTGGATTAGAAATTTGGTTAGGATATAAAATGATTTGTATTTTTGAATTTTGTGTATAAATCTGATTAAAAGCGTTTGTGAATTAAAAAAATATCTGCGATTGATCAGAACACGGCGCACGTGTTACGCGTGTGAAACGTGGAAAATTAATCGGATTTGAGGTGTTGAGGGCAAATAACTTCTATATAAATGGCTATTACGTAATAAAATCTATATGACACGATGCATATAGAATGTATAAACAATGTTATAATAGATGTATGCAAACATTATTTGTTTATATAGGAGATAAGAATGTGTTACGCTCAAAAAATGTACTCCAAAGAATGACCCATATACATTATTGTATAAAACCTTATCTTTCTTAAAAAAATATTTTTCACGTTATCCTATGTTTGTAGAGTGAACGATACTAATAATGGAAAAAAGGTATTTAATATATTGAAAGAAAATTTTATTATAACGCATTATCTAGCTATATAAATTTTATTTAAATATCATAAAATAATTATTTGTACATAATTAAAAAAAAACTGAAATGTTAAATAGCTAATTTCATGGTGCTGGTTTTTAGTGACAGTGCGTGCGCATCGTAAAATTTACTGTCATCATTTTCCTACGAAGTATAACTTCAAAAAAGTATCATCACACCCGATTCCCTAGGCAGAGTAAACTGAACGTAAGAGTAGACTTTCCAGTTCACTACGATTCACCAGTTTGTCAGTTGGCGAGAGGAGTGGTAATCCCTATTGCCGTATTCATTGACAATGATTATCGATTATTTCTAGCCATAACAGAACGACGGCTTTACGAGCTTATGTCGGCCATGCCGTGCTGACCCGGTGATCAAAGTCCTTCAGGGGTTGATTTTTGAAAAAAAAAATCCTCTATCACCAGCCAACAAATTATAGAACGGTGAATTTTTTTTATATCATAAGATAGCAAACAAGCAGATGAGTCTCCTGATGGAAAGAGTCAACCATTGCCTATATACACCAAAGATGTTAATGGTATGTTGCTATCTGGTGGCGAGGTCTAATGCCACATGCATAAGTTTGCCGGCTACATTACCCTCCAAGCCCAAACAGGACAGCGACAAGCACTGACGCTATTGCGGCAGGAATAGGTAAGGCGGTGGTACAAGACCCGGGCGAGACGATGGAGAACTCTACCATCTAGTAGCCACGATGTAGTGACTCGTATAGCCAATCTGTCGCCTTTTGTGACCTGCCTGGCAGAACGGCAGTTGGTCTATTCTTCAAAGGAGCCCGGATCTAACGCGATGAAATAAATTAAATTTGCTATTATTCGCTAACTGTTCTCTACTACAGTACACTAGGTACAACACTACCTCACTCTATGTGAGTGTAAGTGATATTACATTCGCGTAGAGTGAGTGTTCGCTTCTCCTGAGGATGCTTCGGTTTCAAAGTGAAACGTGCGTTGTTTACATAAATTGTGTGCTTTGTGCTTGGTGCCGGCGTGGACGTGTGTGTAAAAGTGTGATGGATGTGGCTGAATAATTGTGCCGCTGGGGTCTTCCTTTTGTCCGGACCATCGGTGAGTTTATCCATTTACTAAACCGAAGTCTTCCTTTTTGGTGCCATAACAGGACATACATAGAACAGTAATAGCAAATTTAATTAATTTCACCATTAATTATTCAAAAAAATAATGGATTTCCGCAAGAGTTTAATTACATTACATTTTTTATAATAGGGAGATAAGAAAAAATTTACTAATATTAGTTAGCTATTATATAAAAATTTGTCATTTCTTGAACTATAGAATTTTCTCTGTACCAACAAGGCTGTGTAATAACTTTGTTGCTTGTCGCCTATATAATACAACAGAGTATCAAACGTGTAGCAGTAATATTGCTATGGAGCACGTAGCATGAGATATGTGCTACGAGGTACGTAGCTGAGTGCTACGTGATTTGCGGTGTTTAGAGTATAATGTCTTAAAAGGTACGTAAAGATATTACGTCCGTTGTTTGGGCAATTGATTAATTTGCTGCCAGTTATGTTTCTTTTATTCTAATAGATCAGTGACCACATGAAGAGACGAAATTTATCCAAAACATAATATATTTTCGACTTTTAACATTATCACTGTCTGTGTGTATGCAACATGTTTTATATTAGTTGATATCAAATAAGTAGATAGCTCTCCTGATGGAAAGAGAAACCATCGCCCATAGACACCATAAATCTTAATGCCTCCTTACTATCCGAGTGGCGGAATGACAATGCCACATATATAGGTACTACTGGCTACCTATCTACCCTCCAAACTGGAACACGATAATATTTATTGCGGAAGGAATAGATAAGGCGTACCAAATAAGGCGAAACATTGCGAAACTCTACCACCTAGTAGTCATGTGTATCCAATTAGTCGCCTTTTACGACCTGCCTGACACAATAGCAGTTGGTCAACAGTTCAAAGGAGTCCAGACTAACAGGTGGGAAAATGAATTAAGTTTATGAACTTCAAACTTAATTCGTCATAAAAATAAAGATGGCGATATATCTAAGAATCAGAAAAAGTATACCATCATGCCAATTCCCTTGCTAGATAGTCAGTGTAAGTAGAATGCCAATAGATTTGGTTTTTTATTATATATTTTTTAATTCAGGCGTTATTTTTCGGGAATCCATATTTCCAAGACGCAATTAAACTACCTAATTAATTAGCAATTTTCCGCCAAAACTTATATGTCATATATATTCTACAATTTCACTTGTAACTAATTTTTTATAGCTAAAGAGACCTTAGCCTTTAGTATTTGTCACAAACTTTAATATATATACGCGTTCTTGAGCAAAAAGGTCTTGAATTTGATAGACGGACCGACGGAAAACAAAGTAAGCCTATAATAAGGTTCCGTTTTTTCTTTTGACAGTTAGTAATAGTAATGTTTTCATTGATGAAGTATAGGTTATTTGAATTCGAAGTTTCAACCACAGCTTGCGCCAAAACTTTTTTATTAATAAAATTGTAATATCGGCCAACATCGGGCCTTATTCTGTTGCTCATCAATTAAATTAATGCTGAGCTACGGCTAGTCCTTTAAGCGAAATAAAAGTCTATATATTATACGTGTAGTAAAAACTTTGTACCCTTTTTATGGCAATTATGCGAGCGGTGGAGTAAGAAATTTGGCACAGTTAAAGCCTAAATTACGGTGGACTGCAGAAACCTAATATTTTTAAATAACATGCCTTAGAAATACATTAAATTGATAAAAATAAATATAACATACACTACATTCATGTGACATAGAAGATAATATACATACCAAAGAGTATACAATCACTGCGTTTTAACACATATATGTATTTTTTTAGGGCTAAAGACTTTTGTCAAACTTAAAATAGGTTTTATCAATCGAGTTCAAATTTAAGAGATTTTGCTGGTTAGTCTATGGTCAAATTTCTGACTATGTTCGATAATGTACGTACATGTATATAATTGTGTTAAAAGCTCACTGTCTATTGTCAAATTTAAGATATTTTCGAACTATGTTCAATAATATACATATATGTATATAATTTTCTTAAAGGCTAAAGTTTGTTGTCCAATTAAGAGATTTTACTGTTTAGTCTATGATCGAATTTCAAACAGAGAGCAAATGATAGTATTAATAGAAGATCCGAACCAAAATCGACCTTTGCCAGACTGATAATAGAATGAGACTTATTTTATAATAAATTTAGTCTAAAGAAATCCACCATGGCGGTATAAAGTTGAAGTCAATACTTTTTTAAAAATTGTTCAAACATTTAATCTTGTTTAAAAATTGTTCGTTGTCTTTTTTTGCGCAGTACTTCTTCATAAAAATACGAATTCTCGCATCACTAACTGACTGACAGTACTTTACGCCATACATTTGTGCTGTAAATTCTTGAACAGCATTCAATTTTTCATCGATAAAAATATCAGCTTCATCAATTATTGACGCTAAAATGGTTTGATAAGTCTCATTTTTTGAAAATATTTTATTTCGCATTTAGAGTCCCAGTAGAGATGACTGCAATACTCGGTCTTTTATTATTACATGGTATACTTACTTCGGATCTATCTGTTACCGATTTCCGCACACGTTGATATTTTAATTTTTAAAATTCGCGAACCTCTATTAGGAGGATTTTTTGTAGACAACCCTATATCAACGTGTTCACAATAAAACAGCGCTTATGCTAATAATTTATTTTCTACTATCCCATGAAGTGAAAGTAACTAGCATCGGCATACCTGTTTATACTTGCCAGCCTAGAAGTTCGTCCAGGTAAATAATAGACAACCCTGTGTCTGCACATTTATTCATATTCAAATCTAGTGTAAAGTTTTCTTATTATCTCAATATTGCAAAATTTAAAGAAGAATCATTTTTTCTAAAAATAATTAAAAATATTCCAGTCCAGAATTTTTTCAGCAAATCCATTTTTAATATATTTTCTAATAGACTAATTTATTATTTTTTTTTTATTTAATTTAGACTAATTTATTAATTAATTTATTTAATTTAGTCTATATTATAGTGCACGTCACATTTAGCCTATTTCAGTCTAAAAATACGCTAATATCATATTATTTGACTTGATGAAAATTCTAATATTTACTTTTTTCATGCAACCCCTTCTAATGTAGAGTCTTTGAATCGGTTTCAGTTGACTGGTAGAGAAGATCCTGAAGCATTAGGTCTTCCTATGTACTCAATTTTAGATATTTTTAAAATATTTCCTATGTACTCAATTTTGGATATTTTTAAATCCAAAAAATCTAATATTAAAACTATACCATCGCGAGTTTATAGTTTAGCACAAACCACGAGCTATAAAGAATTAGCAGTAATATTTAAGAAACAAGAAACCGATTGATAAGATAAGAAGGAACGAGCAGCTATTGACTATTATCGAGTTGATTTTCCACTTGGGAAGGGCGCTATCCAGATGCAAAACACTGGATGAATTCCAAATCGTGGAAGCTTGCCAATAAGACTACATTGCCAAGTCCTGTCGAAAGTCGATGCTAAGATGAATAGTCGATCTTCATTTCAAGTAAAATAAAACTAGTAATTATTATTATAATAACAAAAATCATGACCTGACCAAATAATATGTATATTTTTTCATATAATAGCAAACAAGGAGGTGGCCCTTCTGATGGACAGAGATAACCATCGCTTATACACGCTAAATATATTAATGATGCGTTGCTATTCCTGTGGCGTTTACTTAATGCTACATGCGTAAGTTTACCGGCTACTTTTCCTTCTGAACCAGAATATGACGGTGACAAGCATTGACGCTATTGCAGGAATAGGTAAGTCCATGGTACCAGACCTGGGCAAGATTTTGTAGAAATCTAACACATAGTGGTGTATATGCTTGAGTAATATGATGTATGTCAGATGTTTTCTTTTTAACCCAAAGTAAACAAATTATTTACTTGTATTATGTGTGTTTGTCTAAGATACTTTGTATGATGTAATACATAAAAATACATGTGTAAATGTATTTTTATGTATTACATCGTACCTGTAACATACCTTTTAATATTATAAATTTGAATGTAAGTTTGTTTGTCACGCTTTCACCCAAAAACTACTTAACCGATCATCATCAAACTTTGTACACATATTTTTGAATTCCCCGTGTTGGTTCCGGGCTCTATTGAAGAATAGGCCAACTGTCGTTCTGCCAGGCAGGTCGTAAAAAGCGACCGATTGGCTATGCGAGTCACTAACATGTGGCTACTAGGTGATGTAGTTCTGCATTTTCTCGCCCGGGTCTGTTACCACCGCCTTTCCTATTCCTGCCACAATAGGGTTAGTGCTTGTCACTGTCGTGTTCCGGTTTGGAGAGTAAGGTATCCAATAAACTTATGCATGTGGCATTAGACCTAGTTATAAGATAACAACGCACCATTAACACCTTTGGTGTCTATAGGCAATGGTTGACTCTTTCCATCAGGAGACCCGTCTGCTTGTTTGCTATCTTATGGTATAAAAAAAGGTATTAAAAGTAACAAAGGATATTTTCTATTTAAACAAAATATTAAATGCTAGTGAAGCCGCGGGTAAAACCTAGTATAATATAAACACTCAAGCCCTGTAATACGAACATCTATGCTATTCACATGAATGTTTGTCCCCGTCAGAAATCGAACCCCAGTCAGATCGATTTGTGATTAGGTTGCTCACCACTCGACTGACGGTGCGATTAATGTATAACAGAAAGTAACGTTAATTTATATTAATTTAAGGTGTTTTTAATTTTTTTAAATATTAGCTTTCTGCACTTCTTCTTGTAAATTTTAACCGTAGCAAATTTCAAACATCTCTGTGAAACTTTCGTAAAAAGGGGTACGGAGTTTTCTCTTCACTTATTATTATCTATATGAGATACTAGCTGTACTCTATAGACCGTTACATTGCAAAAGTTTTTGCCAAAAAAACCAAGGTGAAACTTATTTTGCCACGATAAAAATCCTGAAAAGGTCCCAAGCATTTTTGCGTAATTAACAAACATTCATACATCGAACCATCCAAATTTTTGTATTTATAATATTAATTAGATATAGATTATTATTATTATAGGAATGTTTGATTGTTTTTGATTATAGTTAATAAATACCAAGTTTTCGCAATCAAATAGGGAGCTGTTTACTAAACATCACGTTTGCGAATTATATCAAGTTTCTTTCAGACAAATAAGATATGAGAATACATTACATGATATGAAAATACGTGGGTTTGTGATAGCATCTATTAATATCAGTAGGGTTGTACATGAGATATTATAGCTTAAAATAATACGCAATGAAGTAGATGACTAATTTCAATTAGTCTGCTTAAATTTTCTTATACGGATTGATTAGTGCATAACTGTATACGTAGAAGAATGCGATTGTTAATTATGTAACCGATAAAAATATAATTAAATATGAATATTGCTAAATTAGAGGACTTCCTCGTGGTCTAGGGGTAGCCTATTCGGCTAAGACCAAGAGGTCCCTGATTCGATCCCCGGGTCGGGCAAAAGTGTTATTGAGGTTCTTCTCGAAAGCCATTTTTATAACATAAGATAGCAAACAAGCAGATGGGTCTACTGATGGAAAGTCAACCATCGCCTATAGACACCAAAGGTGTTAATGGTGCGTTGCTATCTTGTGGCGAGGTCTATTGCCACACGCATAAGTTTACCGTTTTATCAAACACATCAATTTTTACATAGAAAACTAAAATTTCTAAAAGAAATTGGACAAATTACAGTTCGCCAGACCGATGGATTGTTATTTTTTGCCTAATTTTTTTTTATGTTATTGAGATAGGCAAACTGGCAGACGTGCCACCTAATGGTAAGTGGTCGACGTCGCCAATGAACAAAAATGGAATACCTGGGCTGGAACTAGCCTAGCCCATTCGTGTGTTGCCTATCCTGAGACATAAGATGTTAAGTCTCAGTGCCAGTAATTACATTGCCTGTCTTGCCCTTCTCTCCGAAACACAGCAAAGCTGTTTCACGGAAGAAATAAGCAAGATGGTGGTACCCATGCAACCAGGAGCGCGGCACAGCGCATCCCTCCCACCGGTAAATGCCCAAAATGTAAAAAAAACACGTTTGCCGTCCAAATCGCTTGGCCTATTTTATTCGGATTAAAAAAAATTATCTCATTTATATGCCTACCAAATTTTACCATGTTCCGATTAAAAATATCTGATTATCGTCCAGCAAATATTTTTACATACAAATGCTGAATTGTTTCAGTTGACTCTGAGGATTTTATTCGCTACGCTCGTTCGGACGGCAAAAATAACGTATTGTTCAACATGCTTACTTTCTCTACGTGTATACTTTACTCCATTATGAGATGTTTCGAGTTCTATATACGCAAAATTAAAACTTTGTACACCTTTTTACAACATGATTGAACTCACGATTGAACGCTATGGAATTTGATACAGTTAAAATTAAAGTACCGGAGGAGTTCAGAATCCTAATATTTTTAAATAATGTGCATTAAAAATACACTAAATAAATAAAAATTGATTTAAATTGCTTTGAAACTTAATAGACCGTGGTCCCAGGAACAAACTTTTTGATTAATAACAATCTAAATTTTTGTGAATAGCTTCATTTTGACGAGAGGCAAATTTTTTCTGTCTTCGAAAAATCTCGAATCGGGTAACAAATAAGGTAAGGGGGGTTCGAACATAATAATTCAGCGAATGAAAAATATTTTATTAATAACAATAATTATTTTTTTTACCTTAATCGCTTGATTATTTTATGAGAAACACGAAAAAATTTTGTCCTGCACATTCAATGGGTTTTCTGACGAGTCCGAACTATTATGTTCGAACCCCCCTGAATTATTATGTTCGAACCCCCCTTGGGTTCAAACGTAATAATTCAGCGAATGAAAAATATTTTATTAATAACAATAATTATTTTTTTTACCTTAATCGCTTGATTATTTTATGAGAAACACGAACAAATTTTGTCCTACACATTCAATGGGTTTTCTGACGAGTCCTCCATTCTAAAGATTCAGATTTTTGAATTTTTAAATTGATACTAGTCAATTTAAAATAACCTAATTTTATCACAACAGCTTGTTAATTATCATTATAATTCAAGGATTATGTCCTACAAGTAAAATGAAAACTTTGCTTAGTCCGATGATCTAAAGTTTTCTTTTTTATCTATATTAGTTACCCGATTCGAGACTTTTCGAAGATTGAAAAGATGGACGTCTCATCAAAACGAAGCTGTTTACAAAAATTCAGCTTGTTATTCATCAAAAAATGTTTGTTCCTGGGACCACTATCATAAGATATTGTATTGTTTAGTCTATGGTCGAATATGGTCACTGCAGTGTAATGTATTTATTTACGCTACAAATTTAAAAAAGGATTTGGGTAAAATTTGGTATACGAGTAATCTCTGTCTGTAAAAGTAAGCGTTAAACATATGTTTTTTAATTATGTTGAAAGAGGTTTTTTGTCCGGATAAAAATGTGCTATTTTCATGAGATTTACAAAAATCTTCAATCATGAAGCGGATTACATGGCGGGTTTCTAGAAAGATACGATCTTCTTCATACTATGATTCTTGTCTTTATTTCCTGAGTCTACATCCTTGAAGATTAAAGTTTCAGGGATTTCATGCACATACTATAATGCTTGCTGTAGAATATTAAAAGAAAACTCCAGTACGTTACTGAATGTTAAGCAGCTTAGCTTTCTAAAGCTTCAATACTCTTCGACTTTATGTCATGGCTGGGTTTTATAAAATTATTCTAGAATATATCAATATTTTTCTAATGTAATAACGTGAATAACTGTGAACAAATTTTTCACTTTAAGCCAATGTGACGTGAGCAAAATGGCCAAGCCACATATTTTGACGGAAGTGTAGAGTGTGTGAAGCCAGAGCTTGTAAAGTGAGGGCGTGTAGAGTTAAAAGCTTAGTTTTAAAGATGAGATCTGATAACATTTTCACTTTGAATGTTTTTGGTGGTATTTCTCTTCTTTTTGTAAGTTTTCCCCATGTTGGTCCCGGGATTTGCTACCATCGTGACTGCTAGGTGGTAGAGGTCTGCATTGTTTCACCCGGGTCTGGTACCACCACCTTACGCCGCCTATTCCTGCCGCAATGGCGTCAGTGCTTGTCACTGTCGTGCTCCGATTTGGAGGGTAAGGTAGCCGGTAAACTTATGCATGTTAGACCTCGCCACAAGCTAGCAACGCACCGTTAACACCTTTGGTCTATAGGCGATGGTTGACTCTTTCCATCAGGATACCTATCTGCTTGTTTGCTGTCTTATGATATAAAAAGTCAGTGTAGTCGGTTTGGAGGGTAAGGTAGCCGGTAAACTTATGCATGTGGCATTAGACCTTGCCACAAGATAGCAACGCACCATTAACATCTTTGGTATCTATAGGCGGTGGTTGATTCTTTCCATCAGGAGACCCATTTGCTTGTTTGCTATCTTATATCATAAAAAAAATGATCACAACGTGAAACCTTAATTCTTCTAATTCTGTATAACTTTCAGCCTTTGAAGAGAGTTAGTTAATTACTCTAAAACATCTCGTTAAAAAAAATTTTTGATGGCCGTTAGTTGATAATTTTATGTCTGTAAACACGAAATAGATTGATTGGCTTTATTCCACTCAGAATAGATCACTATTAAAAATCACTTCATTCGAATCTGTTTTTTTAAATAAATAATTTAAAGAAAAAAAAAGTTGCGGCGTGCATTTTTATATTTTCCAAACTTCAAATTTTCTATTATTTCAAATATGAATTTTATGTATGGTAATATTATATTTAATTTATTAAGGCTTATGTTTTCGCGATATACGGTTTATTTAATTTATTAAAGCTTCTATTTTTGCGATATATGATTTTACAGATCATATACATTCTAAAATAAAGAATTTTATATTCTATACGTTAATCCGCATTAGAAGCTTAATGATTTTTTGAAGTTCATCATTTCTTAGCTATCTGGAAATTGACCGTGTTTTGTAAAATTATTCTCGAATGTATCAAATTTTCCTTGATGTACGATATGAAACGATATGAATTTTCCTTGTATCATAAATTTTAACTTTGTAAGCTGGACTTACACCCTATGTCTAAAGTTTCAGAGCTTGTATGCATACTCTGAAGTTTAAAGCGGCTTAGCCTTCCAAAGGTCCAATAGTTGGCCATGTGTGCCGTCAAGATGAAAGTAATCCCTCTAGTATCAAATATCTTGTAATCTATAAATTAATACGCGAAGGAAAAACTTTGAACCCCTTTTTAAGACAATTGTGTGAACGATGAATAATGAAATTTAGCAATATTCACGGGACAATAATAACAATATTCACGGGACAAATTACACTTACCGATCTAACCCCAAAGTAAGCGCATTATTTGCTTGTGTTATGAGTGTTAGTCAACGATACTAATACATAGAAATATATATATATATATATATATATATATATATATATATATATATATATATATATATATATATATATATATATAAATACTAGAATATATTTAATAAACACCCACATCCAGAAATACATACATTTATGCTCATCACACAAATGCTTGTTTTCGTCGGGGATCGAACCCGAGCCCCGTTGATTGCGTAGTCAGGGTCGCTAACTGATAAAAATAAATATTCCACTCTCTAAATTTATGTGGCATGTATGATACTATAAACACAGTATGTACTTTTTCCCCTTGTTGGTCCTGGGCTCCTTTGAATTTCTATTAGCGGCCAATTACTAGTATAAGTTACTTATTATGTAAACTACTGTTTCAAGTAAATTATTCCTTACTAGAAAGCAATGAGAATTTTTAATTGCGTTGAAATATACTGCTTGCTAAGAAAGTAATTAAAAACCCATTGAATTTAGTTATCTATACGTATAATAAAATCGTAGGAAAGTTAAAACTGTAGATTGAATATTTTTTTAAAAGAATACTTGGCTTTAATAAGAAGAAGGCGTTATCTACAATCGATATCAAAGCCAAAAATATAGTTTTTAGAATTTTTGTCTGTTTGTCTGTATGTATGTCTGGGGTAAACTCAAAAAGTACTGCATGGATTTACTTCAAATTTTGCATGATACTAATAAGTCGTGTCAACATATAGGCTACATATTATCACGCTATCACCTACGGCGGCGGAGCTGTGCGGAGTAAACAAAGTCCGCGCGGATGAAGTCGCGGGCAACAGCTAGTGAGAAATAAGTTAAGTGGTTTTCATTTGCCCGCGATAAAGTTTTTACAACTTCCTAGTTCCGCCCAAAAGGTAGAATGCCAAGATTTCAGAAATAATAGTTATTATATCATTCACAAACCATTTTGATCGACCAAGCAGAATAAAAGCTTTAAGATGTTTATATAGGCACATGCCTACAGATATTCTGACTTTATCGCAGAAAAGCTTTTTATAATTTCGGGACGTCCGGATCTGGTGAAAATTCGATTTTTAAAAATCAGACTGATATAAACAGCAGAAAATTATAAATAAATCCTCATACAATTGCAACAAGTATAATATAGCATAGAGCATAAATCTGATGAGTTATCTGTAATAAATCTATATATGTATGCAAATAAATGAAATTGGAGTATTCTATTCTTTCCATCGTCGGCATTTGTAAAAGTCCATTTTGTTAACGCAATTGTCTGCTTGTTATATTAAAATAACCGTTTTTTACTAAATGCATATATATGAATACTCGGTACATATACCAAAACAACATTTTTTTTATGATTGTTGTCTGTCTGTCTATTTATTCCGGCTAATCTTTGAAACAACTAGACCGATTTTTATGGGACTTTCACTAGCAGATAGCTAATGTGATAAGAAGTAACTTACGCTACTTTTATTTTAGTATTTAGCTAGTCTGTTAATAAGTCTGATAAGAGGTTAATGTAACATAGACACAAAAAAATTGAACACTGAACATCGTCGGCACTTAGTAAACTCCATATTAACTTAGATTTAAAAAAAAGTATCTTCACGTCCATATCCCCGAAGGGGTAGGCAGAGGTACAACAAGTGCACCCACGATTATCTGAAGATACTTAGTCCCACAAATGTGATAGTTGGCAAGCCTACGCCAACCGGGCACTTTCCAATCCCGAGCAACTTTGTGTTTCTCAGAAAACTGAAAAAACACTTAGAAAAAGGAAACCATCGCTTATAGATTCTGACTTACTAGTCATGTAGCGAGGCTTTAATGTCACATAAGTTTATGGACTATCTTAGCAGTCTCTGCTAGACTGCTAAGGTAGTCAGTCTTAATTAGAACATGAATGTGACAATTCCAAACGCTATGATTTTTTGTTTGTTTGAGCTCAAAGTATTCAAAAATTTATCTAAGCATAGATTTTTGAACTGTTTTAGCCTATAAGATAAAATTTCAGTTCAGTATCATCATCAGATCCTATTAAACATCTAACACCTTAGAGTTTTCCAAAATTAACCGAATTAGCCCACTGGAAAACAAACACTGGGAAACCATCCAGCTCCAAAGTCCTTAAAAGATCGAATCAAACAAACCCAAAATATATGGTGTTACTCATTTGTAATTCAAAGTTCTAATGCCTTTCTTCCTGCTTCATCGTAAGACCCTGGAAAGTCCTTTACCTACCATCAGAGTATTTGTCAAAACAGAACAAATGAACTCGATAAGCTTATTTTATTTAGTTTAGGAACCGCCCCGTTAGTCGAGTGGTTAGTGACCCTGGCTCTACGCAATCAATGGGGTCCGGGTTCGATTCCCGGCAGGGACAGGCATTTGTGTGATGAGCACAGATGTTTGTATTTCTGGGTTTGGGTGTTTATTAAATATATTAGAGTATTTACATATCTATTTCTATGTATTAGTATCGTTTACTGACACCCATACTACAAGCATATAATTTGCTTATTTTCGGGTTAGATCAATTTGTGTAATTTGTCCAGTGATATTTATTATTATTTATTTTCCCATAGCTACCTTTTAGTTTCATCATCGGATCCTAAAAATCATCCAGCACCAAAATACATGCCAAAACCAACCAAATCAGCCCACATTCGATGAGTTTATCTAAATTGGCTTAGAAGTTCTCGTAGACTTCTTCCAGCTCGATGGCTTCAAAAGCCATCTTGCTGAAAAGTCCTTAAAAGAACGGATCAAATGATACAAAATTCGATGGTATTGCTTCGTTTTATTCTTAAATTCCCATGATCTTCCATTTTCATATTTTTTATTTTTTTATAGTATAAGATAGCAAACAAGCAGATGGGTCTCCTGATGAAAAGAGTCAACCATCACCTATAGACACCAAAGGAAACCTTATGAAACGTATATTTTATCAAATATTATTTATAAACGAATATGCCTTTAATTACTTGCCTATTCAAAAGTGCTCATGGCTATTTTTAATTAAATTAACTTTAATCTTTTTTTTTTCATCACTTTCATACTTTTGATAACCAAATGAAATTTATTTCACTGATAATTTTTAACACACAGAATATGCCTAGGTAGGCTTGCCTACCCATTTTTGTGTATGGCTACCTGGCAAGCAGGTGTTGTTGTGTAAGTCAATACAGGTGACTCCATCGATCTGCTAACTTATCGGAAATTATATCAAATTTTAGATTATTTTATTCCAAAATCAGTCACATATACTTGCCCATAAAAAATCGTACTCAAAGTACTGTTGCCAAGCTAAAAACTTGCCATGAGCACTTTTGGATAGGCAAGTAATTATAGGCATATTTATTTATAAATAATATTTGATAAAATACACGTCTCATCTGGTTATCAGATCGGTGAAGGACGATCTCCCACCGGCTCTTAGACCATTGCAACCGAATAAATGCTTCCAAACTCCACTGTCTTAGCACTTTCTATATGTGACTTTCACAGTTAGAAAAAATACACAGATAGAAATTCCATCTTCAGATCCTCATCATCATAAGTAGTAATTATATTTAGTATGTACTTATAGCAACATAACTGGTGAGCCAAAACTCGGTTGTTTTATTTATTAGGGATAAAAATGAAGTAATAGACAAAGTAGTTTTTATATTTACAAACAAATATAACAAATATCACTTAAAAAATAATGAATTTCTAAATGACTTTATTTTTGGCTATCACGATATATTTCTTACAACAAATTAAATAGAACAAACAAACAGCCTTTCTAATAAAAACAGAACTTACATGAGAGAAATGCACTGTAAAACAACACAAAATTCAATATTATACCACTAAAAAACCGCTAACACACACGCGGTCCGGTCGAACAAACTGAAAAGACTGGTACAAAATAAATGACAATAGTAGACTTCAATTTACGAATTTGACATGACAGATATTTTATCATAGATTAAACGTCAAGGCTTTTTCATACATTAGTCTTTATAAATAGAAATTTAAAGTTTAAATTCAAATGCAAGCAGGGTAAAATTTTGCTTTGAGAGTGAATGGGCAATCAAATTATCATACATATGTCTAATTTTTGCCTTTTCGAAAGTCAAGTGGTTAATTTTAGTAGTTTTTGTCATATTTCAAAAACAGTTTTTATCTAAGTTGGTTTTTATTGCGTTTAATTATTATGCAATTATACTAGATGGCATCTATATTTATATCTGCACATATTTTTGTATAATCTGCACAAGACACAATCCCGCGGGAAAATTTAGATAAAGTGTAGCCTATTGCACTGGTGAAATAGTTTTCAAAATCGTTTCAGTATTTCCAGAAATTACAGGTAAAGTTTGAAAGTTTATTCGTAGGATACAAACGAACTGATAAACTTTGTTTTTCGTACATACAACCGCCGGATTATTCCAGTGGACTCGACGAACTTCTCTCGCTTTGCTCGCTTGTTCTATTAGGTCGTACCCTATAGCAGAATATAACATGGAAAATTTCTCATATTACGTGAAAATAGTTTTACGGAACACATCCGTGATATACAGGGCTGTCAACTGAATATACATTAAATTATTTCATTATAAGGTTTCCGAATGTAAACGTCATCATCGAAAATTGGTGAGAAATTTACAAATTCTCGATTTTTGCAAATTTTTAACTTACTACTCGGAAATTTAAAAGTTCAATAGTTACAGCTTCAAAAAACTAAAATATTGTTGTTTTCAACTAAATTCATATTTAATCATAACGGAGATCATCATAATCAATATTTTTAGCCCCCGACGCAAAACGGGGTATTATAAGTTTCAGGTGTGTATCTGTGTATGTGTGTATCTGTGTGTCTGTCCGTGGCATCATAGCGACCAGGCGGATAGTCCGATTTGGTTGCGTTTTTTTTAAATGAAAACTCTATTTTGCGAGATAGTTCTTAGCTATGCTTCAATAGAATCTGTTCTGCTATTTCAAGGTTATCAGCTCTTTTCAAATTGATGAAAGAAATTAAGCAACTTGTAAAGGTCTTATCGATAATAAATGTTGTATCATGTTACTTCAAAAACATTGCAATGGTATGGTGACTTTGACCTGATGCTGCTAGATCCTTATTCCAGGATCATCAGCGTCTATTTATCTGGCAATGTTCGTATGTAAATAACAGATTTTCGTAATATCCCAAACCATATCTTTACACCTTTCTAATGTCCGTTTGCACTAAAACTTAGCAAACTTGTGTAAATTCAGTAGCTATGTAATCTTATGAAATCATCCAATTGATCTCATGATGTAGCCTACATATTACGAGTGATTGGTGACCCTGACTACGCAATCGACGGAGCTCGGGTTCGATCCCCGACGGGGACAAGCATTTGTGTGATGAGCATAAATGTTTGAATTTCCGGGTTTGGGTGTTTATTAAATATATTCTAGTATTTATATATGTATTTCTATGTATTAGTATCGTTGACTGACACCCATAACACAAGCAAATAATTTGTTTAATTTGGGGTTACATCAGTAAGTGTGATTTGTCCCGTGAATATTTATTTATTTATTTATACTAGCTGTTACTCGCGATTTCGCGTGACCTAAAATCATAATTTACTTTCGCTCAGTCAGGCTAACAGTAGCGTTTGTTTTTTCTGGATATTGTAGCTTTAAAATGATATAAGAATTTATGAAATCAGTCTAGTACGTTTTAAGTTTAACCTTCGGCCGTACCTGCGTGTATCGTCCCATAGATGTTAGCGCGCTAAAATCCTTTGACGTACCGCCAACTGCGTGATAAGCCACACGCATTCCTAATGTTTACGACGAGAGCCAATAATAGCCTGTCACATCTGCGTGTATCGCGCCATTGCGCGAAGCTTTGTAAAGATAAACGCAAGTGCAGCTGCAACATTACGAAATACAAAGTTTTCTCTTTATAATATTAGTATTAGTATACACTTATAACATTATTACGCCTTATTAACGCTACTATTAAGTGTCAACATATATTTTGAGAGTGCGTGTGAATTAGTACTCATTTTATCGTTTCGGCTACGACGTAGTATGGCTACGCCGTAGTTAACAAAATGAACGATACGCAATAAGCGCTAACTGAAGCACCGGCTCAAAATTGTTTATTATTAAGACTGCTACTACGAGTATTATGTCGTGACTGAACTTCATCAAGAAAAGGAAAGAATGTACGGTAAGCTGCCGACATGGCCGATAACTTGTTTTCTTTTTTACAGCCTTAATTATTTGCGTGGAGTATATTCCAACATACTTTGTGTTACAACTGATTTAAAAATATTTCTTACAATTTTTTTATAATAAATAAAATAGAATAATTATTATTTATTGCTTAGAACACGGTTACAATAGAAAAATATTGTTTTCAAAAGTACATAGGTAGTATCACGCATTCTACCGAACGGCATGCAACATTTATAAATTATATTCAGCTATACATCATTCCAAAATTTAAAATAACAAAATACATTTTTTCGTTTTCAATTTAAAATCCTGTTTAGCATTCTTATTATAATAATTATATATATATATATATATATATATATATATATATATATATATATATATATATATATATATATATATATATGTATATATATATATATATATATATATATATATATATATATATATATATAATATTATATATTTGATCTAAGAGATTTCACAAACTTTCACAATAATCGTTATAATAATCAATATTTGTTGGATGTTTAATAAACCATTTTTCATTTTCATTGTTCATTTTTTTTTTCTTTTTTTTCATATTTTAAATTGAAATATTTGAAATTTGAAATTCTTATATATTTGTTTTTATATCATAAGAGAGCAAACAAGCAGATGGGTCTCCTGATGGAAAGAGTCAACCATCGCCTATAGACTCCAAAGGTGTTAAATGTGCGTTGCTATCTTGTGGCGAGGTCTGATTCCACATGCATAAGTTTACCGGCTACCTTACCCTCCAAACCGGAACACGACACTGACAAGCACTGACGCTATTGTGGCAGGAATAGGCAAAGCGGTGGTACCAGACTCGGGCGAGATTATGCAGAACTCTACCACCTAGTAGCCACGATGGTAGTGGCTCGTAAAGACAATCCTTTTACAACCTGCCTGGCAGAACGGCAGTTGGTCTATTCTTCAAAGGAGCCCGGAACCAACACGGGGACATTATGAACATATAATCTTTACAAAAAATTAGCATGAAATACTATTATGCACTTGTACTACCTAATAGCGCTATTATTTACAACATTACTAACAATCGTCTGTGACCGAAATTCGACCACAGACTAAAAAATAAAATTTCTTTTAAGTTTGACAACTGACTTTAGCTTTAAAAACATAGTAATTATGCATTATTAATTGTTGGGTATATTTATTTGTAACATGAATAATATTGTTAATAGTGCTTGAACGTAATATTAGATTATAGTATTAATCTTGCATGATAGGTATTAGAATTTGTTGTTATCAAAATACTGCACTACAGTGGCGCCACTTCCGCAATATCGTCGAATCCTAGTAAACAATTTTATATCAAACTAGCTGACCCGGCAAACGTTTTTCTGCCTTTTTAACTACTCTCATTTTTTTCTTCTATATTTTCTCACCTTTTAAAATTTTCCCTGGACTTTAACAATTAAACACCAAAATTAGCCAAATCGGTTCAGCCTTTCTCGAGTTAGCATGACTAACGAACAGCAATTGATTTTTGTATGTATAGATTATAAACTTAGAAGTGGTGCCATCTGATCTGATCTGGTAGAAGTTGACATTTTTCAATCTACCCTACTTTTAATTGTCGTAAAACTATGATGCTATAAAATACTTTGTACCGGCCTACTCGGGTCATTCTGCTGTAAGTCCTGAAAGAATAAACATCTATGTACGTCAAACTGTCTGTTATTAAAAACGAACCTAACACAATATAATCACTATTAATTATTTCATTTATTTATTTGAATCGGACAATGTCCATATATCATATGTATATATATATAATTATCATATGTATATTATCAGGTATGTCACATGAATGTAGTGTGTGTAATTTTTTTATTAACTTAATATTTTTTAATGCATTTTATTTAATATTAGGCGTCTGCAATGTAAGCATAGCTGTCCCAAATATTCGACCGTTCGCTCAATTGTCTTAGAAAGGGGTACAAAAATTTCCCTTCACGTATTATAGATAAATGCTATTTTATAGTCCCGTTGATCGAGTGGTTGCCAATCTTGACTACGGGCTCGTGTTCGATTCCCGACACGAATAAGTGCTTGAGCACAAATATTTGTATTTTTGGGTTGGGCTTTCGTTAACTGCATTTCAGTATTTATGTGTATTTCTATGTAGCGGAATCGTTTGCCTTAACACCGATGTCACAAGAAAAAAATTTGCTTACTGTGGGTTAGATATATTCGTTTAAGTTCAATGATATTGAGATTAGTGTTGCCAAACTATCGATGGTTCCGCCATCGATAGTTTTAATCTAAAAAAGCCTATATCATCGATACAACCATCGATTGTATCGATTTTATAGATACTATCGATTCAATCGATAATTTAGAAGAATACAATACAATCTGCTAAGTGCAATACTATCGATACTATCTATAGTATCGTGTTTCCTAATTAAAAAATATAATCAATATTATCGATAGTATCGATACTGTTGAATGTCTAGGAAACAATGGTAGCGATAGAATTCATAGTATCGATACCATCGATTGTTTTGAACTATAGAATGTGTGCAAATTTACGATAGTATCGATTGTGCCGATACTGTCAATACTATCGTTTCCTAGAAATTCAATAGTATCGATACTATCGATAGTATCGATACTTTTCCGACTGGGAGATACGATACTATCGATAGTATTAATAGTATTTTATTTTGACAATAGTATTGTATCCTTTTGAACAAGCGATAGTATCGATACTATCGATTATAATATCGATAGTACTACTATCGGTCTACTATCGATAGAATATCGATATCCTATCGATAATCCACAATCGATCAGCAACACTAATTGAGATAATTAAATTGAAATAAAAATATTACATTGAAATCGAGTTTTATCAGGTGTAGATGCGAATATTGTAGTATATATTAACAACTAGATATCTAACTAGGAGACTTAAAAACCTTTTTTTTAAACAAAACAATATCCAACATTGAACCATCGAAAAGTCACGTCGTCCAGCTTTAAAAATAGCATTGCTCAATTGAAAGAAGGGCAAACTCAATCTTAAAAAATGCTTTATTCAAATAAACATGAACAGACACTTTTGACGAGTCAACATTTTTTCAATTACTACCGGATCAGAACGCAGCCACACGATGAGAAGAACCCGCAGAAGATACTCAACGGTCTTGTCGTTTTTTCTATTTTTTTCATAATTATATATATATATATATATAATTATGTATATATATATATATATATATATATAATTATAATTATGTATATATATATATATATATATATATATATATATAATTATAATTATGTATATATATATATATATATATATATATATATATATATATATATCCCTTACGGGGTAAGCAGAGGGAACCGAGTATACATCACGATCTTTGCGAGCGTAACTTAGTTGAAGGAAAGAACGTTGCTCAGTTGAATGCAAGTGGGTAGCTCAATTGAAGGATAGTTGTTACAGTTTTAATGCTTTAACTGTTTTTTTTTTGTCTGAGCCGCAAATGCTTAGAACGAATGCCTGGATCTATTTTTCCTGATAAATATAGTCCTGAAACTTTTAGGAATAGAGTGAATATGTTTCTTTTGGATGGGCGTGTACCATCTTCGTCTTCAAAAACACTTTTTATTCGAGATGAAAGACAAACGCCTATTCTCTTTTTTTTAATATCGATAGGGAAGCGCTTGAGCATGGTCTCGCCTGATGGTAAGCTAAGATGGATTGGGATGTGCTACAAGGTACCTCTTCCCTCTTCTCTTTAAGATTCCTAGATTGTACTCGTCGGGGAACACGAAAATGTGTCGCCGCACATATGAGCAAACGCTCCTATCACTGTCAAAAGTGTCATACATTTGTAAATATATAATATCATAAAAAAATAGAAATAAGGCGTGTTGTTGTTTTATCCTACCGAATGAGACAAGGTTTAAAACTTACCCTTGGAGTGATTTTATTTCATCGATAAGTAATATAACTCTACATTTTTGTATGCAAATGCAAGCCACACTGGCAAACTAAGAAACTACCTTGAAAGGCGTTCTATCTATCTATTTAATCCGTGGGAAACACAGACTCAGAAAGCATGTAAAAAAAACCTTAATATCAATTAAAATTAAAAAAAAAACTGTTGTGTACTGCTATTTTTTATTTATTATATAGCCTTATTTCTAATTCTACTAAAAGCCATTCGTAATATATGTTTCTCATGCATCACACGACTACTCTTTGAAATCAAATACTAGCGGACGTGTTTTCGAACCGATAAAACTTGGGGGCCTACAAGGAAAAAGCTTTTGACCACTCCATTGCGCAAATAGTTAGGGACCGCGAATAACCAATAGATTAAGCATGGTATTGATTCTCGACATGGATCATGCACATAAATGTTTGTATTTATTGATATTTATTAAATACTAGCCGTTACCCGCGACTTCATTCGCGCGGACTTCGTTTACTCCGCACAGCTCCTCCCCCGTAGGTGAAAGCGTGATAATATGTAGCCTATATGTTGATACTACCTTTTAGTAATATTCATGCAAAATTTGAAGTAAATCCATGCAGTAGTTTTTGAAATTACCCTGGATATACATTGACTTTCCTACGATTTTATTATATGTATATAGACTAGCGATTGCTTTTTGGTCGAAATTTCACTATTATTCTATAACTCTCACCCTCCGAATCACAGACCAAATAAATACTAATAGACCACTTTGACAAGGTACCTCTTCCCTCTTCTCTTTAAGATTCCTAGATTGTACTCGTCGGGGAACACGAAAATGTGTCGCCGCACATATGAGCAAACGATCCTATCACTATCAAAAGTGTCATACATTTGTAAATATCATAAAAAAAATAGAAATAAGGCATGTTGCTGTTTTATCCTACCGAATGAGACAATGTTTAAAACTTACCCTCCGAATCTAAATTTTAGGGACCGCAAATAACCAATAGATTAAGCATGGTGTTGATTCTCGACATGGATCATGCAAATAAATGTTTGTATTTATGTGCATGATTAATTTTCGGGCGAAAATTTCGCAGCCGCTCATATCGATGGTCCCTACGTATGGACATGTCAAAAACTGAGGTTTACAGGAGAGCTTATTTAATGTTCAAATTTCTCCTGAAATAATTCTATGCGTAATTATAAATATTTTTTTATACAATGAGTTATTATATTTAGGGAGCCCATAATAGTATTTAAGTATATAATTTTTTTAAATATTATCCCGGAAAAACTGATACATGACTGTTTTTACATTGACATTCATATCAGACAAGTCGCAGACACCTCTTTATACAATGATAAGTATAGATATCCGCATATACGACACCTATTGTTTGTAATTATTACACTTGTTCTCTTATTCGGTTTGTATAAGTAGCGAAATACATAAAATAAAAGAAAAACAATTATATAGATATGAGCGTTTGGAAAATTTGAAGTCATACATGTAATAATTTTTTTTTTACATTTTTGACATGTCCTTTTATACGTAGGGACCGTCGATATGAGTAAATATAAAACGCTTGTAGATTATATTATATCGTAAAAAAAAGAAATATATAAACTATATTCAAAATTTGACAAGAGACTTAAACCATAAACAAAATAGTATACATGTGTATATAGTAGGTGGTAGAGTTCTGCATTGCCTCGCTCGGGTCTGGTACCACCGCCTTACCTATTCCTGCCGCAATAGCGTCAGTACTTGTCGCTGTCGTGTTCCGGTTTGGAGGGTAAGGTAGCCGGTAAACTTATGCACGTGGCATTAGACCTCGCCACAAGATAGCAACGCACCATTAACACCTTTGGTGTCTATAGGCGATAGTTCACTCTTTCCATCAGGAGACCCATCTGCTTGTTTGCTATCTTATGATATACAAAAAACACTTTGTTGACGTGACTAATATGTATATTCGTGTCAAATTACGGCTTTTTAGTAATATGGATATCTGAGTTATCGTGCGGACGGATGGCCGGACGGATGAACGGACATAGCGAAACTATAAGGGTTTCTAGTTTACTTCAGAACCCTAAAAAGGAAAGGTTTTTCCGCAACATTATAAAGCAATCTTAGAAACACATCAATAAAATTGTAAGATATATGTGAAATGTAGGTTTTTATTTCTTTCGTATAGAATTGCGTGACTACATGTTTGCGTGTTGAATGTAAGTCAATGCATAGTGTTAATACGTTTGCGTATTATTTATCTACCTAATCTATATCTACCAGTGATATATATATATATATATATATACATATATATATATATATATATATATATATATATATGCAGTGTGTAAAGAAAACCGTAATTATTTTATGGATATCGTAAATCCTTGTCTACTTACAATTTTCTTGGTATTGTTACCGGCAAGTTTAGAAACATTCTTGACAGTTTTGGCAACTTTGGAAATATTGCCGGCAATTTTCATCACTATTCAAGATCAATAGGCTTTGATCGCGATTCCGGAGCGCAGGATTTTTTAGCAATATATTACAGTCAATCTTGATTTCTGCAGTACAAATCCCGTAGTTGCGGCGTTAACACCTGTTGTCGTCATTTACATAAAGTTAAAGCTGTAATGTCTAAGTTAAAGCTGTAATCCTAAAAGGATTTGAATAATAGTAAATAAAAAAAATAAACCGACTTCAAATATCAACTACACTCATATTTAAAACACTATTAAACCGATTTTGATGAATCCTGAACCCTAAGTTGAAATAATATTTCAACTTAGGATTTTTGATTTAAATCAAGTATATTATACTTGATTTAAATCAAAAAGAGTTATCATTTACAAAATTTAATACACGTTCTTGGACGCCTAAATAGATTATCATAATCATATTTTATCCAATTCCAACAATATTACACATATACATGTCACACTAATAACCTCAGTTTTCTCGTCGGTTGAAAGGGTGCTGGGTTAAACAGTAGTTAGGTACTCACAAGAGATATAATTTTCCCCCCTGTTGATTCGGGCTCCTTTGAAGGATAGATCGACTGTCGTTCTGCTAAGCAGTTCGTAAAAGCCTGGTACCATCACCTTACCTGTTTCTGTTGGAATAGCCTTATTGCTTGCCACTGTCGTGTTTTGGTATGGAGGGTAAGGTAGCTAAGTAAATTAATGCACGTGGCACTAAGACCCTACTACAAGGACAGCATCGCAACATTAACATTTTTGCTGTCTATAAGCGATGTGAATGTTTGTATGTCTGCTATTTATTGTTTATATGTGTGCAAAGCCCGATGCGCGGCGCCTATTTTGAGTTTGTTTCGTCCGAGTTTGTAGATACAGCAATTATAATAAATACAGCAAATAAGATCTTTTGTTATAGGCTGCCATGACCCTGCCCGCAAAAGAAAAAATGGTCGAATCGGAACGAAATCATTGGAAAAATATGAAGCTACCACATGATGTCGGATATCGGTTCGGCTGACAACGATATCAGATCGGATAATGTGGAACACATGACTGCGCAAACCATTGCGAACTAGACTATACATACCCATGTAATACATTAAAAATTGTAACCGAATAATTTTTAATAACTTTTAATAACTATATTCCAGAAAATAAATATTATTGTTTCTTTTTGACAAAATACTCCATAAACCAAATGAACAAAAATTTCCCTTTGTGGGTCCGGGCTCTTTTGAAGAATAGAGAACTGCCGTTCTGCTATGCAGGTCGTAAAAGGTGACCGAGGCTATACGTGTCATTGACATCGCGAGAACTAGATAGTAGAGTTTTGCAACGTCTCGGCCGTGTTGTTGGTACCATCGCCTTACCTATTTCGGTCGCATAGCGTCAATGTTAGTCAGTGTCGTGTAACAATTTGGAGGGTAGGGCCACTTTTGCATGTGGCATTGCCATTTCACCACACTGATAGTAACGCACCATAACAACTTTGGTAACTATAGGCGATGGTTTCTCCATCCATCTGCTTGTTTGCTATTTATTTTTTTATTTTATTTTATAACAATAATGTACAGAGTTTCTTATAATTTATATGTGCCAAACTGTAAGCCAGTTTGTCAGCATCATCCAATACAGTCCTCGTGGAATCTGCTCAGTACACACATTCTTATTATATTATTATACTTATAAATAATATTGTTATTCCCAATATTAATATTATCTACACTAATATTATAAAGAGATAGATTTGATTGTTTGTTTGAATTGAAAAGGCTCCGAAACTACTGGACCGATTTAAAAAAATGTTTTACTATTAGAATCTACTACATATCTGATGAACATATGCCGTGCCCGCCTCACTAGGTGATTAAAAAAGTGTATTGTCAAACCATTGTTTAAAAAAGGAGATATGTGCGATATGAACAATTATATATATATATATATATATATATATATATATATGTATATATATATATATATATACTTTAATACCAAAAAGAGCTTTTCATACATAATTGGAAAAATTATGTATTAAAAGCTCTTTAATTATTTACTTGATTTTGACCTACTAAAAATAATCAATATGGGTTTAGGAAAGGTAGGTCTACTACATTAGCATGTTTTGATTTAGTAAAGAGCATAACTGAATGTCTGAATAAGAAAATGTATCCACTTTGTGTATTTCTGGATATGAGTAAGGCATTTGATTTTGTTTCACACAATATTTTATTATCAAAACTTGAAAAATATGGTATTAGAGGGAAGTCTTTAGATTGGATAAAGAGTTATTTAGAGAATAGGAAACAACGCGTTGAAATATCTGAAATATGCGGAAACCGTAAAAAAATATATACCTCAAGCTACCTTTTTAAAAACTGTGGTGTACCACAGGGCAGTGTTTTAGGACCCTTGCTATTTTTAATTTATATCAATGATCTTCCTGATAGTATACAACATGATTGATTTTTATTTGCTAATGACACTACCCTACTTATTAAATTGAAAAATAAAAAAGACTTGGTAAATGAAACAACCGAAACCTTACTCCAAGTTTCAGACTGGTTAATTAATAATAATTTAAAAGTTAATGTAACTAAAACAAAATTAGTTGAATTTCAGAACTACCACAGTAATATTACTAAAAACACAAATATATTTTTAAATAAAGTAAATATAGATGATGTAGATTATACAAATTTTTTAGGAATAATTATTGACAAATATTGTAATTGGAAAGCATACATTGAATCTCTATGTAATAAGATTGATAGATTTGTCTATGTCTTGAGAAGATTTAGAGAAGTAGGAAACGCAAAAGCCTCCCTATTAGCATATTATGGATATATCTCTTCTAATTTACAATATGGAATTCCTATTTGGGGAAATTCTTTTGAATTGATACGAATTTTTAGAGTCCAAAAGAAATGTATTCAAGCAATATGTGGTGTTAATCAGTTACATTCCTGTAAACCACATTTCAAGTCTCTTAAGGTACTTCCCTTACCATGTTTGTTATTTTAGAGGTATGCGTATTTGTAAAAAAGCACCAAAAGTTATTTAAAACAAATGCTGAAGTCACTGGTAACTCATATTTTAGGAATAGTAAGAAATTATATGTGCCAAACAAATAATTAAATATTTTTACAAAAAATGTTTATTCTATGTCTATTATTATATACAATCATATTCCTGATAGTCTTAAATCATTGCCTATAAATAAATTTCGTAAAAAGTCGTTTCATTTGCTGTTAGATAACACTTATTATGATATTAAAGAACTTTTAGCCGATAAAATTAAATGTTAATGGATAAAAATATAAGTTTGTTGAATTGTCCTTAAAAAAATTTCAATGTAGTAAAATTTTGTAAATGGTGAACATTTTGTAAATTATAAAAAAAAATAATTACTCAAAATATGAAACTTGTAATTATAAAAATAACTTTGTAATATGGAATCATCCTTGTATATTTATAACAAGAACATAAAATAGGGAAAAAAAGACCAGCCCGCTGAGTTTCTTCCGCCGGATCTTCTCAGTGTTTTTTTTTTCGGAATGTCTCAATTGCTGTTAGCCTTATGGGCTGATACAGCTTCACCGGTCGCGGGGGCGAGCAGAGTGCTCAGCCAGAATTTAAAGGTGTAGGGCTGTGCGCCCTCCGCCCTAAGGGTGTCTCCTGTGAGACCGAACCTCGGCTTAGGGTGGGGTCGTGATTTGCGATGAGAGGGCTAGTGGCATTGTTTTGTCCGTCCGCCGAACCTTGCCCTTGGGCTCGGTTCGCCAAAGGGCGAAACAGAGGTCCTCGTCGCCGCCGGCGGCGACGGTGTCGCGAATGTAGGTGTGTAGTGTTATCGTGTAAACCGTTGGCCAGAGTTATCGGGTCATTGGGATCGGTAAGAACGTGGCGGGGCCTACGTACTTTGGGATCGGGATTAGGGTCTGGGATGTAGTCAGCCGCGGCTACCACCAGTGGGTTCGAATGCGAGATGGCACGATCGAAGTATCTTTTGGAGATGTCTTTGAAATGTTTTGCTAAGCTCGGCAATTCAAGATCGTTATGGAGGTCTACGTTGCGCATATACCACGGTGCTCCCGTGGCAATACGCAGGAATTTATTTTGTACCACTTGCAACGGATGCAAGTCCGTACGGGGGAGATGGGCAAACGCTACGCAAGCGTAAGGAAGGATGGGGCGTACGCACGACGTATAAAGTGTCACCTTGTGTCTAAGTGACATTTTACTGCGTTTATTGATAAGATGATATAACCGACCTACAACGAACTTAGCCTTAACTTTCATTCTTTGTATGTGCGGTTTGAATGACATTTTGCTGTCCAGCGTTACCCCGAGGTACTTGACTTTCTTTTCCCAAGGGATGACGTTTCCGAACAGGGTAATGTTGAATAGCTTACGCAGAGCGCGCCTTTGTTGTCGCGGGTGTTTACCGCGGCGAAAGTACACGGCTGCACTTTTTGTGGGATTTATTTCAATACGCCATTTTCTGAACCAATCACCGAGGGCGTTGGCCGCGGCCTGCAGCCGCTTGGTGATTGTTACTTCGGAGAAGTTGGACGTATAGAGGGCGGTGTCGTCGGCGAACAACGTGAGCTCGACGTGCGGCTCGCGTGGTACGTCGCACGTGTACAGGGAGAATAATACGGGTGACAGTATGGAGCCCTGCGGGACACCTGCTGTAATCGATCTGTGGGTGGAGAAGGCTCCCTCCACGCGGAATTTGAATCGGCGGTTGGTGAGGTACTCTCGTATGATGAGTACGAGTCTGTCGGGCACGCCCATTTGGCATAGCTTGTATATTAAGCCATTGTGCCAGACTTTGTCTACGCCTTTGCGACGTCGAAGAATAGGGCGCCTGAGGGAATTTCTCAGTGTGTGGCCGCGTTCCGATTCGGTAGTAATTCTGCAAAATCGATACAATTTATAGTTTTAAATGTAATATTATATAATGATATATTTTTTAAATATTTGTACACCATACATTGGTAGAATATGTTGGTGACTTAATTTATTTTTAACAACTTGTAACACCCATATTCTTGCAAATAAATATTTTCTTTCTTTCTTCTTTCTTTCTAGGCGTAAATTCTTCAACGATATGTTCTGTTTACAACTTAGTCTCTCTCTTTAACAATTTTCGTCAAAATCGGTCAAGCCGTAATTTAATTATATCGGAGGCTATTGAAAACAGACAAAGAAACAAATTTCATATGATCTATGATTGCTATGGTCTATGCTATCTAATGATATAAAAAACTTTAAAAGTAATCAAAATTATGGAACAAAAATATATTTATATGTTCTCCCTCATCTTGTTTTATATATTATGTTACTGTAAAAGTCCGAACTGTGGTAAATCCTAAGATTTTCCGGTAAAACCTAAGATTTACCAAATCTCAATGGTAAATGTCCAAACAGTTCTTTTGTTTCGAATTTGAAAAATGGTGGTAACCATTCACTTAGTAAATCTTAGGATTTACCTTAAAGGCACGGTATTTTGTACATGCTAGGTTTTACCAGTGATGGCTGATGAATATTTGTTTTGGGAATAAAACAATGAGTAATTCTTATTCATTTATTTAAATTAACTATAATTCGGAACCTTACATCTGGATTTATGTGTATCATATGATTATATGAGAGAAATTATTATTAATCATATTTTATATTATTAATCAGTCAAATCCTTACTCATTTTAAATTATTTTCTTTTGGGATTTTCTAAACACTTGGCGTATTTGTTTCTATTGAGATAAAAGTTATTGCCCTCCTTGCTTGTCACGATCTTGTCCATTATTTTATAAAATCTATGTTTTACACTAATTTTGATTCATAAATTACTTTTAGATATCGAAAACACAATTTCTACATTTTAGACATCGAAATTAAATAAACGTGCCATAAATAAATACAAAACTTTTAGACATCGAAATAAAATAAACGTTTAAAAAAAATTGACTGAGGCGAGCGAGTGACGAGTAGCGTGGAGTTGCGGACTGCCTACGAGTACGAGACGATGCGTCGAACACGTAACATGTCTTCGACTTTCACCGTGTCTTTATGGTAAATCCTAAGATTTACCAAGTGAATGGTGGTAAAAGTTCGAAATTTAAGAACTGTTCGGACATTTAGCATTGAGAGTTGGTAAATCTTAGGTTTTACTGGACAAACTTTGGGATTTACTACAGTTCGGGCTTTTACAGTAACACAAAAATGGCTTATACCTGGCCGAACCGATTCCATTTGAAAGGCAGTAATGCTAAAATGGTTTTAAACTACCAAATCCTTCTTTTTTACCCGACAAGCAAAGTATGCAATGTTTTTAGGTCACGCAAACGAAGTCGCAGTAACAGTTAGTATTAAATAAACCGTTATTAGAACGGTGAAGTTTCCAAAAAGTTTCATATCTCAGTTATGTTTGCCTTCAATTTCATTTCAGCTCCAAAGTTTTGTCAGCTTCGTTCAAACATTTGCGTAATTTATTAAGACGATTGCTGTTTTGATACTAGGTATTTAATCTAAGAAAATACACTCGCGAGCAAAACTAATCAGACATTTGAAGAAATAGATTTTTGATATTTCATTTTTAACTCCCGACGCAAAACGAAGGGTGCTATAAGTTTCAGGTGTGTATCTGTGTATCTGTGTATTTGTGCGTCTGTCCGTGGCATCGTAGCGGTCAGGCGGATGGTCCGATTTGGTAGCGGTTTATTTAAATTGAAAGCCCTGTTTTGCGAGATGGTTCTTAGATATGATTCAATATAATCTATTCAGCCGTTTCAAGATCACCAGTTCTTTTCAAACTGATGAAAGGAATGAAGTAACTTGTAAAGGCTTTATCAATACTAAATTTTGTATTTTGTTACTTTATTGATATTGCATTTACATGGCTGATACTTTAGGATCCTCATTCGAAGATCATCAGCGTCTATTTGACTGGCAATTTTCGTATTTCAATAACTGATTTTCCAAATATTGCAAGCCACTTTTTAACGACTTTCTGATATCCGTTTGTACAAAAACTTGGCAGACTTGTGAAAGCTCAGTGACAATGCAATTCTATGGCATCATCCAACTGAGCTCATGACGTAACCTGGATGTAGGGACTGGAACTCTCTGATGCAGAGTTTTAACAAGACAATCTTGTTTGGATTGAGACTTCTTGTTATAGGCACTAAGTTTGATTAGTGTTTATGATGAGGAGGAGCTGAAGATGGAGCTGATAAAGTGCTACCAAAACTCGCGCGTCAAATGTAGAAAGAGATAAGATAGTCAAGTTTGGACTTGATGGATTTTTGATGACGTGTACTTTCCATTATATATAATGTCGAAGATCCGAAGATGGAGCCGTAAGTGTGTCATTGTAACTCACAGATAAAAATTGCTAATATAGTGGAGTTTGGAGTCATTTCATTTGCTACAATTAGATCTTTCTCATGATGATAAGGCTCTGAAGATTGCGCCGAAAAAGTGACATTGGAATTTCAAGAATCCAGGTTAAAAATGCAACTACAATGAACTCCTAAACTAAACGAGGTAATGCTTTTTAATTAACACTTCATTGTCTTGTATTGGCAAACACCTTCGTACTGGATGATTTTCAGGATCTGATGATGGAACTGAAAGGTAACCATGAGAACTCCTAAACTTAATAAGATGGACTAATCGAAAATGGACTTATTTGTTCGGTTTGGATAAACACTCTGGTGCTAGACGATTTCCAGGGTTGATCGAGCTGAAAGTGCGTTATGGTAACTTTGAAATAAAATAGAGCAACACCATCGACTTTGATAATTGAACTAGAAAGTGGCCATGGAACTCCAGCACTAAACAAAATAAGCCCATTGAGTGTGGTCTCATTTGTTAGATTTCTGAATCAAAATCTCTGAACCAAAATGATTTCCAGGTTTACATAGTGAAGCTAGAGGCTATGGGAGCTTTGCAATAAAACGACGCAAGCTCAATGTAAGGAACCGTGGTAACCTTAACCTAAAACTGCAAGATCTCCTTTCGAAGATTATAAGGTTCTTTCACTTTTGCTCTTAAAATGATGCATATGTAGCAGAATGGCGGTCTGAGGATGTGTCCGGGGTTTTTGAAATTTTTAATTTTATCTTGTTTAGAATTAATACAATTTACTTTTAAGCTCTTCATAACCACTTAGTTCTTTTTGCACCAAACTATTTAAAGTTTTTTAAATTAATTTTACTATTTAAAAGTATTCAAAAATTTTTGTGCAAGTCGATTTCTGATTCATATAACATGATAAACAATTATTATAAGAAAGCATGTGCAAAATAAATTTATATAGATCATTAGGACTTTTCTACGAAATGTAATTATTTATTTTTATTTTTATAAAATTTTTTATTTTTATAAAAGTCTTAGAATGGTTTTTGTTTAATAAGGTATAAAATCATCCACTGTTTACTTAAAGTCGTTAATTGAATTGCGATGCGATGCGATCTACGCTATTTACAAACAATGCGAGTTTTTCTAATTTTTTTAGCAAAATATCTATCAATTACTAAAGTATGTTAACATTTACACTTAAAGAAACAGCTAATAAAATTACTTACGCATCTTGTGAAATTCGCAAACATTAGTTAATGCCATGACAAGAAGCGAGTCAACTATAGTGTAACAGCTGGTGTATTTATTACGCACTAGCTGCAGCGTGCAGCCCGCTGCATTATAACAGTTTTTTTTGTGAATCCCGCGGGATCACCAATTTTGTCCGGGATAAAAAGTAGCCTATGTGCTATTCTAAGTTATTACCTATCTGTGTGCCAAAGTTCATTCAAATCCAGCAGTAGTTTTCGCGTGATTGAGTAACAAACATCCATCCAAACATCCATCCAAACATACATCCAAACATCCATCCAAACATCCAAACTTTCGCATTTATAATATTAATATTAATATAGATTATTAATGATTAATTATTCATTCTTATTTACTGTCACAGTTTAACTAGCTTAGAATTGCTTTTAACAATTTAAAATTAAAATGCAATAATAATATCATCACTTTTTCGCACATTTTTAAACAATCAGTAATAGTTTTTTATTATTTTATTACCAGTATTTAAATATGGTCGTATTTGACTATAATTTACTAAATTGAATATGATTCGAATTTTGTTATAGACAACGCGTCATTTGATATTACGTCACACTACACCACTAAATCAAGCGAGGCTAAAAATTCAAACCAGGGTAGGTTATTAATTAGTATAGTTATTATATTAGATAGAACTTAATTTGAACTTACAGTACTGAGTGTTGGATTGATATACATCGACAATTATTGGACGTATTTAGTTATATTAGACCCCCTAAGGCCTTAGATTAAGCATAGTAAGAGTATAAATTTGTTATGATATTACCTCAGGCGAGGTTACAGAAAAATGCAAGATGCAACCAGCAATATGGGCCACTGTACATATAGTAGACACCCAGGGCGAAGGGATTATTAAACTAGCATCCAATACAGCAGTACGTCTAATATTTAATTTTTTTCTCTCCTATTTAATTAGTAATTAATATAGTATTAAAAAATATAATAGTTAACACAGTACAGTTTTAGCTCTGTCCAAATATTTGTGCAATTCATAAAGACAATCTGTTTTGTCACTAGATATGTAATCTAAAAAATACACTCGCGGGCAAAAATAATTAGACGTTAAAAAAATTGATATGTTTATTATTTTTTAGCCTTGATACAATTTAATTTTTAGCTATATTATTTATCCAGTTAAATTATAATCATCAAAAGCTTTGCTAATCGAGATGGCACTGTGCGTTAAATTAGATTACACTACTCCCGACAATTATTCGGCAATGCATATGCACCAATAAACGTGGTGATATGGCTAGTGTTTATTATCAAAATTATTTTCTGTGATACGAGAAAAAAATAAGGAAGAGTGTATACAGACTTGTCTGCTCATTACAGTTTATTATTTAGCAACCCACAACATTTTAGTTCCCCTGAGAATATTTTGATTGTAACGGTGACGAAATATCGAAAAAAAACTTCAGTAACTAATCGTGGTAAGACACCGTTAATTTTTCATAATTTATATCCTGAAAGTTCTGAAACATGAAAGCGATACACTACTTACCTTCGCAACAAAATTAAATACTATCTCTAGTTTCTAAAATTAAAATACTTTCAAAAGCGTTGAATTTTTCTTTTTCTTAATTAACTGAACTCACAAGATATATACAGTTTTTATTTAAATTAAGAAACAATTTTCTTATCCTATCTGGAGAAAATATTTATTTTGAATACTATTCTATATTATTTCTTTTTTAAAATCAGTTTTGTTTATATTATATGGAGAAAAGCTATCAAGAAACAATAGTTATTGATTGTAAATAATTGTATTCGTTGCTTGGAATGTGACGCTGGTGACTTGTAAAACTGGTTTCGAAATTATAATAGGTATCAGTCTTTCATAAAACCGCGATCACCCCTTCACCGTTATACTTTATAAACGTCTTGCTGTGAACGATATAATATGTCTGGAAAAATTATATGAAATAACATTAAATACTGCAACATATTTATTAAAAACATGCTGAACTTGAACCTAAAAAATGTTGAAAATATTAAGAAATAATTATCAATTATCCAAATTCAAATAATAATCATCCTTGGACGTTTTTCCTGAGTTGTAGTTTTAAAAAGGTTCTGAGATATAATTTATATTTCAAACGATATTACTAATTTATTGTAAAACTAGCTCACCCGGCAAACGTTTTTCTGCCTTTTTAACTACTCTTATTTTTTTCTATATTTTCTCACTTTTTAAACCTTCCTTGGACTTCAACAATTAATTCAAAACCAAAATTAGCCAAATCGGTTCAGCCGTTTTCGAGTTTTAGCGAGACTAACGAACAGTAATTGATTTTTATATGTATCTATTCCCCTATGCTGGTACAGGCTTATTTGAAGAATAGACCAGTTGCCTTTCTGCTAGGCAGGTCGTAAAAGGAGACCAAATGGTTATATGTGTCACTACCATCGTGACCACCAGGTGGTAGAGTTCCGCAACGTCTTGCTTAAGTATTTCGTACCACCACCTTACTTATTCTTGCCACAATAGCATCAATGTTTGTTGCTGTGTTCCGATTTGGAGAGTAAGGTAACCGGTAGACTTATGCAAGTGACATTGCCATCCCGCCACATAGATAGCAACGCATTATTAACATCTTATGTGTATATCGGTGATGTTTTCTCTTTTAATCAGGAGAGTCACGTGCATGTTTGCTGTCTTGTGATTTTTTTTATATTATAAGGTAGCAAACTAAACAGATGGGTCTCCTGATGGAAAGAGTCACCCATCGCCTATAGACACCAAAGGTGTTAACGGTGCGTTGCTATCTTGTGGCTAGGTCTAATGCCACATGCATAAGTTTACCGGCTACCTTACTCTCCACACCGGAATACGGCAGTGACAAGCACTGACGCTATTACGGCAGTAATAAGTAAGGCGGTAGTACCAGACCTGGTCGAGACAATGCCGAACTCTACCACCTAGTAGCCACGATGTTGGTGACCGTGACGTAAAAGGCGACCGATATAGCCAATCGGTCACCTTTTATGACCTGTCTGGCAGAACGGCAGTTGGCCTATTTTTTAAAGGAGCCCGGGTCCAACACGGGGGTGATATGCTATAAAACACACAATGAACATAGAATGATGTATAAAAAATCAACATGCTTTGGTTTCTAAGCGAATTTCGTAAGCACAATCATCTTTATCTTTTAACAAGATACATTTTAAATCCAAATTTCATTATAACAACAAAAGTAAAACAAAAATAGAGAGTGCCCTAATCTGGCTAAAACAGTAAGCTAACTTGAGTATTGTCTGAGTGTAATGTGTGTTTTAAATTATACAGAAAGCATTGTACTACGAAATTCACTTTGCGTACGCGAATTTTGCAGGGTAATAATTTTACATGGATGTGCTTAAGTTTCCCAACAGAGTGTGTAATTAACAAGTCCCATTAGACAACATTCGTAGAAGTTAGAACATATACATAATAATAAACAACTCACTTTCCCGACTTCACTTGCGTGCATGGCATAGGTACTTTTTTAATTTCCTGCTAACAGAAGCTACTGATTTCACTCTGATTTTCAAAAATAGAATTTTTATTAGATATCTACGTTTGTATGTGTATGTAAATCTTGGTGGATTTTCTGGGAAGAACGCCAGTGACGCGTCAGATATTGTAGTATACTTTTAAAGTATAAAAGATGACAATGGAGTACATTTTTTAAAAGGAGACAGAAAAAAGTTTTTTATTTTCAATAAACTTTGACTCTTACTATATTATGTTATAAAACAGCAAACAAGCTGATGGCTCTCCTGACGGGAAGAGACAACCATCGTCTAAAGATATCAAAGATGTTAATAGTCCGTTGCTATGACTGTCGCGGGGACTTAATGCCACATGAATTTTACTCTACAAAACGGAACATGTTAGTGATAAGCATTGGCGCTATTGCAGTTAGTGTAGGTAAGGCGATGGTACGAGACGGGGCAAAACAATGCTGAACTTTACCACCTAGTGGCAACCATGGTACTCGTATAGCCAATTGTTATCCTCTTACGAATAGCCAGGTAGAACGGCAGATGGTTTATTCTTCAAAGGGAGCCGGACCAACACAGGATTAAGGTTCATCATGGCTAAAAGTATTTCATGAAAGCAAGTGCTTTAACTTATTCCATACAATGTGTATAGGTTTTATCCTTTTCGACATTTATGATTGAATCATAACATACATAATTGTGTACAACGTTCGAATATTATATAAATATACTAGCTGACCCGCCAAACGTTGTTCTGCCCTTTTTAAATACTTTTATTTTCTTTCTACATTTTCTCACCTTTTAAACCTTCCCTGTACTTCAACAATTAATTCAAAACCAAAATTAGCCAAATCGGTCCAGCCGTTCTCGAGTTTTAGTGAGACTAACGAACAGTAATTGATTTTTATATATATAAGATATAATATTTACACTTACTGATCTAACCCCAAAGTAAGCAAATTATTTGATTGTATTATGGGTGTTGTCAGCGATACTAATACATAGAAATACATATATAAATATACTGGAATATATTTAATAAACACCCAAATCCGGAAATGCAAACATTTATGCTTATCACACAAATGCTTGTCCCCGTCGGAAATCGAATCCGAGCCACGCCGATTGTGTAGTCACGGTCGCTATCCACTTGACCAACGGGGCGGTCAAAAACATTTAAACAGAAGTATCTTCACGCCCGTTTCCCCGAAGAGGTAGGCAAAGTAAACCAGTGTACCGACGATCAGCCGAAGATGCATAGTCCCACAGTATGATTGGTGGGAAGCTTATCACCAGCCGGGCACATATAAAAAATCCGGCCAATTTTTTTTTTATCAGAAGCTGAAAAAACATATTTTTGATTTGCCCGAACAGGGAATGTAATCTGGGACCTTATTTGCTAAACGCCAATACCAGACCAATTGACTACAGAGGTGATTTCGAACAATGCCCAATTCTCATCTTTTTTTTACAGAATAGGGGGCAAACGAACAGAAGGCTCACCTGATGGTAAGTGATTACCATCGCCCATAGACAACCACACTATCAGAAGATTCGCAGTTGCGTTGCCGGCCTTTTAAGAAAGAGTAGGCTTTTTTCTTGAAGGTCCCTAAGTCGTATCCGCTTGGAAAAACTCCTGCCGGTAATTGGTTCCACAGAGGAATAGTGCGAGGAAAAAAGTGCCTCGAGAATCGCACAGTTGTAGATTTCCAGACATCGAGATGGTGAGGATGAAATTTTGAATTTAGTCGCGATGTCCGATTGTGAAATTCTGCGGCAGGAATTAATCCAAACAGTTCTTCGGAACACTCCCCATGATAGATTCTATAGAAAATGCAGAGCGAAGCCGCATCTCTACGTAATGCCAAAGAATCAAGCTGATCAGAAATAGTCCTGTTATTGATGATTCGAGTCGCTCTACGTTGAATGCGGTCAAAAGGAATCTAAGGCAAAGTCAAAATCTAAGGCACACAACCTGTAAACCATGGATTATACAGAGATGTATGTGGATATAAGTGTCCATCAAAAGGCATCCAGTAGTGGTCTATCTTCCGTTGTATAAGAATTTTATAAAAGAAAGCTGTAAAAGCGCTTATGAATGCTTTTAAATATGGTAACAGTAAATTGTTAAAACAGCGCTGCAAGCGCTTTTAAATACCCATGTTTAGCACACTTCACTCCGTCTTCAACAACTATGACCATATCCAAGTTTATCCTACGCCAACGCCATTCTGTAGGTATTTGAAATTTTATTTTCAATAAAGAGTTTGATACTTTCCCCCTTTATTAAATTGGTTTTCCTTACCACTACTCTCCATGCCTTAAACGTTAGTAGTCCGTTGTAAAAATGCATGTAATGATGAATTTGAAATCGATTAATCGAGGAATGGCATTTCTGGTTAAAAATTGATGGATGAATCGAGTCGACCCAATTTTAATCTATTAAAATTAGGTCGACTCGATTCATCTATCAATTTTTAACCAGAAATGCCATTCCTCGATGGTTTAACATCGATAGGCACTTGTTTTTTTTTTTGCATATTTCATGAAGTGTATATATTATTCTGAAATCGTACTACATTGCTAAAATGGTGGATAAACATTAAAATAAATTATCTTATATTTAATTTTGAGTAGAAAATTACATTTACAGATGGCCTGTAAATGTAATTTTCTATCGATAAAAATAATTTTTAATTTCAGCATTCTAAGTAAATGTAACATTTAAAATAATATATTTTTTTTATTTCTACGGGCATTGGTTTTTTCAAAAACGTTTGTCAAGTGTCCTTTGAATCAATTCGTTTTAGTAGAATTTGAAAAATGTTAAAATAATCTAAAAAAATCATTGAAACTTTTTTCTGACCGCTTTAGACTTTAAATATCTCAACTTAATGAGAACTTTACAGTTTTTTTTACAAAATTTCTTCTAAGTTGTTTACTAATATATAATATATAAATTAAGTAGTTTACTAATCATTAAGATTTATATAATTGCATAGCATTTTGGAATCAGCATCTATTTACAAAATCTTTAAAATCGTACCTAAACTAAACGCGACTATATTAATTTTATGTGAATTTAAAGATCCTGCAAATTGAAATAATAAATTTTTTTGCCAAAAATTCAATTGATTTAGATTGGGCTTAAATATGTCGGAAACTCTTGGGAAAAATTGCTCACATTTTTTAAAATTTTTAACACACGTTTTAAATACGTTTTTGATTGTTCAAATATAAATGTGAAATGTTTGGTTTTACGAAAAGTGCGGTGTAGGGCCGAAATTAAATTACGTTGCTCAGTTTCACAGC
Organism: Apodemia mormo; assembly: GCA_036924255.1. NCBI lineage: Eukaryota > Metazoa > Arthropoda > Insecta > Lepidoptera > Riodinidae > Apodemia > Apodemia mormo. Next base: position 15,008,312 of record JAUPFN010000024.1, on the reverse strand, counting down.
GGGAATTATAAAATTAAAAAAAATGTGTCACAGTCCAAGCAATAAAAGTAAAAATCCATTTTGACGTCTCGTGTTCTCAGTGTTAAATATCAAGACATTTTTATGTTATAATGGGACTTATAGACAAACAGACAGACTGTGTGGTAGGATGACCTCGTGCATAAGTCTATTGGCAACCGTACCGTACCCGTACCGTAACCGTACGTACAACTGGAGCACGGGAATGATAAGCCTTGACGCTATTGCAGCAGGAATAGGTAAGGCGTTGGTTATATATTGACGTCACATGAGGTACTCTTCTCATCTCTGAACCGGAGCTTCTTAGTAACAGCTTCTTCCTCTTGATTGCATTCAACGCAGAGCAGTTCGAACCGTCAACGAATAGGCTATTTCTAATCGGCTTGACGCTTTGGTGTCACGCAGAGATGTAGGTTCGCTCTGCATCTTTTATCGCATTTATCGTGGGCGGCGATGATCGCTTTCCAGCAGGTACACCCCCTGCTCGTTCGCCTCCTCATAGTAGAGCGGAGATAAAAAACATATGGGCGGACGAAACTCTACCACCTAGTAAAATTGTAAAAAATATTATACTACTAAGGCAATCATTTTGACTTTCTCTAGCAATCTATTTCTAATAATTCGCGCGTATCGGGCCAGTACCATTTTGAAAAATAGACCATCTATCGTTCTGCCAGGCAGGTTGTAAAAGAACATATCACTACCATCATGACTACTACATTGTAGAGTTCCGCAACGTCTCACCTGGGTATATGGTATCACAGCCTTGCCCATTCCTGCCTAATAGTGTCAATACTAGCCATTGTTGTATTCCAGTTTAGAGGGGAAGGTAGCCGGTGAACTTATATAAATGACATTAAAATCTTGCCACATGTATATATCAATTTTCCATATCTTGAGCCACTCTTGTCCACGTCTTTCCCTTCAGCTTGATAATATAATCGACCCAATTCGTCATTGGTCTTCCCACACTTCTCTTCCCCACTCTCGGGTACCATTCTGTTAGGGATCTACTCCACCTACCATCGCTTCGTCTAGCCAAGTATCCTGCCCATCGCCACTTGAGTTTGTCAATGTGATAACCGATATCGATCACTTTGGTACTTTATCGGATGTCAAAGTTTCTGATCGGTCTTTTATTGTGATACCTAACATGGTGCGCTCTATGACATGTTTCCTTTGTGAGCGTCCAAGTTTCGGCACCATACGTCATTGTAGATAGAACACACTGGTTAAATTGACGACTTTTCAGGCATTGTAGCTTTTTGATCCCCAAACACGTATTCTAGTGTGTTGACTTCGGTACCCTAAAAGCTGTATTATATCGCTTCTGTGGTCGGCCTAGTGGTCCAGTATCTGAGTAGACCACATGAGGTTACAGGTTCGATTCCCGGGTCAGGCATTTCAAAAATGTGTTTTTTCAGTTTTCTGACAAAAACACGTTGCCCCGGGATTGGAAAAAGTGCCCGGTTAGCGATAGGCTAACCACTTATAACATTGTGGGACTATCTTCGGCTAATCGTTGGTGAACTTGTTGCTCCTCTGCCCTCCTTTTCGGGGATATGGGCGTGAAGATACCTTACTTTATATACAAAATAAGTCGTAAATAGCGTACTCTAATCTCAATAAAAAAGCAATTTAACAGCAGCAATAACGTATTGTTCGATTGTAACATATGTTCAAATTATACTGCGCAGAAAGCATTGTACTGCGAATTTTACTTTTCGTAAGGATATTTTGCTGAATAATAATTTTGAATGTACCAATTTAAATGTACACGTGTAATGCTTGATTAAAATTTTCTTTTATGCAAATTCGTGGAAAATAAGGCGATTACAAAATTATTTATAACATATGGTTACTATTGTCGAGCTTGTCGTTGTTATAAAAATCGTAAAACATTGTTTTAACCAACTATCTAAGTAGATTCTCAATTTATTGGAATCTTTATTTTTGCTCACTGATTTGTCGAAGACGTTTGAACCGATTTGGAGTTTATTTGGTTCTATTTTAATTTGGTGAAGACCTGACAGAGATTTCGGAGACGTAGGAAATAGTAAGTTAGTTATTTACAGTTTTACTGTGATTAAATTATTTAAACCAGTGATTTAGTTATTTTTTGGTCGTATTTAAATTCCAGTCGCAATTCGAAATATCATAACTCTGTTTGACAATAATTTGAGAATTTTAAGTTTGAAATTTTAAGTTTGACAACACACTTTAGTAAAGACAACCATAGTTATAGAAGTAGGGGAAAAGGGGGTAATGGCAGTCACTTAAGCAAGATGTAAAATAAAATACACAATTTTTACTTAATCTTTATGTAAATCAACTTTTAAAGTATTTTAATTATCACACTATCAGTCTCAGACAGTTTTATTATCTTTGGAATCATATGTTAATTAACATTAAACGTTAAAAAAAAGCATCTTTGGACACCATTGTCTACATCTGAGGGTAGTTATAGTCACTCTGAGGACAATGAGAGCCAGCGTTAGCCTAACAATTGTCACATACGTAACCTTTTGGCGAGTCTCATCTTGTACAACTAGCGTGTGCTCATAAGCCACAAGAAGGCATATTCAAATCGTCGTTTTCGTCATCGTTGGATATCTGATTAAGACTAATATGTGTGTGCGTGTGTTTAGATCTTGAAGACGCGCCTCTTGGCCTTCTTCGTAATATCTTTCTTAGGTTTTTGCTTCTGGCTAGCTTTTGGGATAAGTTTTTTTTCCATTGCTGCTCTAGATGCTTTCTTATTTTACTTTTCAATAAGATTATCCTTGACGGGTGTAGATGTCATAATTTTTGCATGTTGCTCCATTCGTCCTTTTCTTATGGGCTTCTCAGGAATCATTATGACAGGTAATGGAAGTAGATCTTCAATATTGGAATTCAATATTCTAGGAGCTAACGTTGTCGATGAAGTCGATGGTATTGAGTCAATTGCTATAGATGATATTGCTGGCATGTAATGTATTTCTGCAGACGATATAGATAGTGTTAAATTCGTTGTAACTGATAAATTACACGGCATTGGATGTATTATTGCAGATGATGTAGATGGTATTGGATCTACAAGGTATATAAAAAAAGGTATATTCATAGTTTTAGCAGCACTCCCGTGCAAACGATGGATGCGTATTAAACGGGCAAACGATGGGGCCGCGAGTAATCACGAAATGAGTCTTTATGGACGATATTAATTTGTTTAGCTATTGTCATAATATAGGAATTATATATATATATATATATATATATATATATATATATATATATATATATATATATATATATATATGTATATTTGTGTGTCAATGAACGGAAGTATGCATAATAGGTATATATTTTTAGTAATTTAATGATGTATATTATATTATTTAAAAATAGTAGCTTTTTATAATCCTCCCTAATATACATTTAACTGTGTCTAGACTCCTTCGTTCATGCGCTTATCGTAAAATGGGGTAAAAAGTATACGTTTCACATATATAATATGTTTTTGCATAATATTTTAAAATAATGCTGATGATTTACTTCACATTTTGGCCGGTCAAAACCAAACAGTCCCAACAAAAAATTAGGGTGCTAGTTGAACATAAGTAATAATATATGCTATCATTTTTTAGACTTTAAAAAAAGAGATTATAAGTTTCACGTATATGTATGTTATATTACTTTATTGTAATCAGAAAATATTTGAGTTAAATGATCTATTTAGGCATGCAAGCATGTGTGTTATTTTTGTTAGTGTACGTATTTGTAACTGTTTGTGTGTTTGTCCATAAATTTTTGGAAACCAAATGACATCGAGATGATTCTTTTGATTTAGATCAGGTATATTATAATTTAGAGAATAGCCTTAGTTTTATCAAAATCGATTTAGTAGTTTTTGAGAAATAAGTTAATGTAATTCGGATAGAGTTTAGAAGCACTACATCTTTTAATTATTCGTATCTACAATAAGTAAAAGCAGCTAGTCCAAATTGAAAAAGGTACATAGGTAGGTCAATGACTTTATACAAAAAAATTTAAAGTGCCTCATTTTAGTACTAAACTTGGGGAATTTTCCCTTAAATCAAGCAAATATTTTGAAAATTTATCAATCAATATCTATAAAATAATGACACACATACGTTTGTGTTAAGCTACAAAATAATGCATTTAACGATCGGACAGGGTTTTTTACACTTTATATATTAATTAAAACGTTAAGCGAAAACTTTGTAGACCTTTTAAGACAATTAATTACGCAAACGGTGGAATATGAATTTTGGCATAGTTAAAGCTAAAATCGCCGAGGACTGCAGAAACCTAATATTTGAAAAAAAAAAATGCATTAGAAATATATTAAACATTATATAGCATGGTTTGTGAAGCTTTGTTTGAATTTAATGCGTGCAATATTAATAAGTGAATCAATATTAAATTGTATTTTTTCAACATTTCAGGTAATTTCCTCTCATTGTAACAGGTAAGACTTAGGAGATAATATATGTATATAGATATACATACATACATACATACATATCTTCACTCCAGATCCCTTATGGTGTAGGCAGAGAGAACCGAGTGCCATACTTCATGATCCTTGCAGGCTTGTCTCGCTTCCTCCATATTCATCACTCTCTTCATACACACACGCCAGTAGCGATGACTCTTGACACCACCTTCGGACAGTACTCGATCAAGCTGATCGTGGTATGTCAGCCTTGGTCTTATATAGATATTATGTACAGTATTTGAGTTTTTGGTTTTTTGTTTATTAAATAAAATTTAGTAGTTAGTATTTATAGTATTTTAATTATCCAGCGATATTTATTTATTTATTTATACCTTCAAGAAATAATTGTATTTAAGACGTGTTATCCGTGAGTTGAACAATACGAAGCGATATTGCTGAACGTAATAGCGATTTGAAATAAACATTTTATTGCCGTATTCCCTTCAAGTATTAAATAAACTCATCAAAGTTGTGGAAATTTCAAAAAGTTTCATATTTCATTTGTGTTTGGCTTCAATTTCATTTTGGCTCCAAAGTTTTAGCAAGCATTTATCCGGCTTGCACTGTTCCTACACAGGTTTCACTAAATTGTCTTCCTTTTTATTCTGCATTTTTTTTTAAATACTGCATACATATTTTCACGCAAGATCCCTTACGGGGTAAGCAGAGAGAACCGAGTGCCATACATCACAATCCGTGCAGGCTTGACTCGCTTCCTCCACATTCATCACCCTCTTCATACACACACGCCGGTTGGGAAGACTCTTGACACCACCTTCGGACAGTACTCACAAGACTGACATACCATGATCAATCTAATCATGGTATGTCAGTCTTGGTCTTCCCCGGTACCTACATCCATTCACATTCGCATTGTATATCTGTTTTGTTAACCTTTCATCTATCATTCTTTAAATATTAATATTTATATATTTATTTGTATTTTTATTTATATAAATATGTTACCTGTTATCGGAGTTAAAGGACTGGAACATGCTTCCTGAGTCTGTGTTCCCCGACGAGTACAATCTGGGGATCTTCAAGAGAAGAGTGAAAGGTACCTTCTAAGGAAGCGCATTCCATCTTAGGCCACATCTTAGCTTACCATCAGGCGAGATCGTGGTCAATCGCTTCCCTATCGATAGTAAAAAAAATCGTTTCCCCATTTAGATCCGGGCACTACTTCTAGATCTATATATTCAATTTCATTTTAGGTCCAGCATTTTTGCAGCTCCGTTCAAATATTTGCGCTGTTTCTACAGAGGTGCTGGTACTGTTACACTAGTTTTATACTGTTTCATTTTTGTAATATTTTGCCTGTTTCGCTAAAATTATGGTGTTGTTTTGGTGATAAAATGGTTGGTGTTTTCCTGTGTCAATTCGGGCCACTCTTTAAGACTTTTTGTTTGTTCAATTTAATTTTAGCTCAAAATTTTTGGTAGCCAAGTTTTTGCGCTATAGAAGTACTGTTTTTTTATATCATAAAATAGCAAACAAGCAGATGGGTCTCCTAATGGAGAGTGTCACCCAACGCCTATAGACACCAAAGATGTTAATGGTGCGTTGCTATCTTGTAGCGAGGTCTAATACCACATGTGTAAGTTTACGGACGGAAAACGGAACACGACAGTGACAAGCACTGGCACTATCGCGGCAGGAACAGATAAGGCGGTGGTACCAGTCCCTAGCGATAAAATGCAGAATTCCAGCGCCTAGTTACTGTAACACTATTTTTGTATACTGCTTCGATTCACTAACAATGAATTTGAACGTGGCGCTAAAATTAGTCGGTAGCCGTGTGTTGATCCGGACCTACTTCAAGACCTGTTTGCTAAATTTTTTAATTCCAATTTTTTGGGAGGAATTTAATTCCATAGTTTTGGGAGCTATGTTCGAATCTTTGCGCTATTTCTACAGAGGTGCTTTTACTGTTATACTATATTTTATACAGTTTAGATTTTATAATTTTCTTGTTCCGCTTAACTCATGAAATCATGCTAGCCTTTTTCGGATGATGATCTTGTCCCCACATTTACATCTATTTGTTCAGTTTCATTTGAGCTCTAAAGATTTGGCAGCTATGTCCAAATATTTCTAAGAAATGTTGTTACTGTATTTTTTATACTGTTTCGTTTAAATACATGTTATTAGATATTTAGCTTGTTCCGCTCAAATCATGAGATCATAGCATTCAAATAATATGTTTGTCTACCCGTAAGTTTACGCAACTGAGTTTATTTGCTTCGTGTAATATTAAATTGTATTCAGTTGCAACTTATTACTTTTCTCGTGCACTGCCCGTTACAAGTTTCCAACAAATGTAAACTTAACTGGTAAAAAATGTCTATTGGCGTTAAGTTCATCTGTTGTATATTTCGTGCAGTAAAGCATTTAATCAATAAATAATTTTTCATGTTTATCTCGACCCTTCTAGATCTACTTCTTCAATTTAATTTTAGCTTCAAAATTTATGCAGCTGCGTCCATACGTTCAAGCTATTTCAAAATTAGTGTATTATTATTTTGTAAACTCTTTCGTTTTTTAGTATTAAGCCTGTTTCTGCTCTAATCATGAGATCATAGAAGTTTTCCAAGTTGATCTGAGCTCGGACGAGTAGTTCATAAAAAGCAAACGACTTGCCAATTGCAATATTACTGTCATGAGTATATTTTTTATATCATAAGCTAGCTAACAAGCAAATGTGTCTCCTGATGGAAAGATTCAACCATCGTCTATGCTATATATCCTATATCCTATATTATTGGTGCGTTTCTATCTAATGGCGAGTTCTAATACCACATGCATAAGTTTACTGGAACACGACAGTGACAAGCACTGATGCTATTGTGAGGGCTTAACCGGGCGACTCCATCAATTGTAAAGCCTTTTGCCCGGAAGATTTACTTTATTTGCTTGGCTGCTTGAGGTACACGAAGACCGACGGGTTTTAGTATTATATTTTAAAATAATACCACTTATTTTCTGAACTTCATTTATTTTGGGGCATATGTCTTAGCCCGTCAAGATTACTTCGATCACTTATATTTTTTTACACATTCCATATAAAAACTAGACAGTGTTTTACGTTTAAAAGCAGACAAAGCTACCAGTATGCATGTAATACCATAAAGGTATTATATCAGCTACCCCCAAGGTAGGAGCAGCTGAAGCTGGTCAGGCATTTGTCTCCTCTTAAATGACCTACCTATTCCTATCCCGATTGCCCTACCTATGGTAGGAAAGTACATTTTGGTGGGACTGTCTTTTTCTAAAAGATAGTTTGCCCCATGTGTGATTTTGACTATTACCACCACACCATGTCACAAACTTTGATCTACCAAAACCTACGTAAAAGGCAGACCACAGCTCCCTCACCTAATCTATCCTACCGCAAACATTTATTATTTTATTAAACTTTAGCCTGAAGGGCTCTAGCTATATATGAGATAATTTGAGATGAAAGGCATAACAATTTAAACTTCGTTTTCTTTGGTGGACCAAAAGAAAAAAGATTGAAGTATTACTTCCTCTCAACATCGAACTCGCCCCAATATACATATATCTCGAATATAAATAATTCTCATTCTGAACCATACTAAACCATCATTAAAATACCTCCCATAACTATCTGAGTTCATATATATCTTATGCAGATATTCTTTGTGTCGACTATGTCGTGCTACAAAGTTGAACTCACATTCACACGACTTTCAACCCCATACCTATACTGACTTTACTTCATACTGAGGCGGCTCCGTCCCTAGTATACATTATACCCCATTAGACTTTATTATTGAACAGAAAAACTTGAGAGGAATACATTTCGATTGAAAACATAACATTTCTTCATATTATATTCTTTTGGTCATCTTTTTTCTTTTAGCTCCGGTCCATCATCACAGCATTGGTTGAACCCCGTCATATTACATGAAACAAATACAAATATTAACATTCTTATACACAAGCGCAAACAAAAATAATGGTCTAACATGTGACAATTATTTACTACAATGAATGATTAACTATTCTATTATTCATACACAAAAACTTGCAACCTATTTATATAATAATGCTGAACCCTAAATATATATTTATGTTACATCTGTACAAGACCTTTTGTGTGATTTATATACCTTTATATTATTTACACGTCTCGGCGTATGAAATATCGATAATTGCCTTTGCAAGCAATTTTTCCTACTAGCCTTCTTTTCAAAACCTTTCCTATCCTGCACATTTCCGACACATCCTGTGGGTAAACACCCTCGCCATCCACTCACATTCTTACAATTTCTATCCGCTACCGATCTAATGAATGATTTTTCACTGGGTCTAACTACCAAACGTTTCTTACACCCTTCATCACATTTTATGACAATATTTTCATTCTTACGCGTGTTCGCGCACCGTTTTTTCATCTCATTTTTACGTCTACATAATACGTATGAATTATTGCGATAATCCTTATCTTTTCTGGAATAAAATAAATTAGTTTTTGTATTTTTCTTCATATTTATTTTTGACATTGTAGTCAATAAACACGATGACTTCATGTCAAGTCGTTTTTTAATATTATATACATTGCGCATGTTGTCATGGCAACTATCTTCATTATTTATGAACTGTCTAAAATAATTTAAATTACAATTTATATAAAACTTTTCATCTATACACAAATAACCCTTTTTACAATGAATAACTACATCATATTTATTAAGGAAATTCTGTCCTAGGATCATTTCGTAACCAATATTATTTACAATCACCATGTCGTTGCATTAATGAAGAGATTTACTCTCGCCTCACCAACGACTTTTAGTGTGGACCCTGTCACGGATTTAATTTTATTTCTGCTATATGGAACACTGGCTCCATATGGCAGATTTAATTTTTTCGCTAAACTCACAGACATACACGAGATATTTGCTCCCGTGTCTATTAATGCGAGACATTCCTGCCCCCTAACACATAAACGAATACATGGATTATTTACACCTGATATTTTTTCCTCTTGTTTAGCTTGCAATGGTGCGAGCGTAATTGTTTCGCACACATTGATGCGATGGCCCACGCCATCCGTGTGTTGTTGTGACTTCGGACTGCTTCTGAAAGAACTTTGTGTACATAAGGCTGTTCCATTATACTCAGGCGTATGAAAAACTTCCATCGGTTGCTGACGTCCTGGCTGCGAGCGCCCAGGCGTACAAGGAAGGATGTCTGGTTTCTCCCTATACAAAAACTTCGGCGGCAACCCAACTGGTGGTTGTAATGGAAGGTTAACCGTGGAATGCGGTTTTCCTCCAAATAATTTGTTGTACTGCACAATTACGTCACGTAACTCCTCTCGTGACTTATATAATTGGAATCTAAACTTTTCTTTAAACGAGGGTAATATCGTTTTAAGAAATTGTTTTATAAAATGTTGTCCGATATCTCAGCCTTGACTGCAATACTGTGAGTCTGTAAAAATATGTTAATAGCTCCTCATCGCGGCCCTGTTTGGTTATATAAAATTGTTCAATATAATTAATTGATATGGGGAATTCATTTTCAATTTTTATACACAAATAATTAAAATTGGCTGTATCGCTATAAATCATTTTATAAAATGCCAACGCAGGCCCATCCAGATACAATCCTAAAAGTAATGGCAAACTCTGCATATCCCATTTATTAATTGCCGCGACTATTTTGAAATCTTTAATAAATTCTGCAAATGCAAAATTCTGCGTTCCATCGAAACGCTTGATGGCCTCCATCTTGACTCTTACCCTCTGGCCAAAATACTACTGGTTTCTTTGTCCAGCGTAGCGACTGCACGTAGCGACTGTATGTAGCGACTGAACGTAGTGACTGCACGTAGCGACTACACGTAGCGACTGCACGTAGCGACTGCACGTAGCGACTGCACAGCGCCTCCGCCAAATGTAAAGCCTTTTGCCTGGAAGATTTACTTTATTTGCTTGGCTGCTTGAGGTACACGAAGACCGTCGGGTTTTAGTATTATATTTTAAAATAATACCATTTATTTTCTGAACTTCATTTATTTTGGGGCATATGTCTTAGCCCGTCGAGATTACTTCGATCACTTGTATTTTTTAACACATTCCATATAAAAACTAGACAGTGTTCTACGTTTAAAAGCAGACAAAGCTGCCAGTATGCATGTAATACCATAAAGGTATTACACTATTGTGGCAGGAACAGGCAAGCCCGTGATACCTAGGCGAAAGGTTGCAGAGTTCTACCACGTAATATTCATACTCCCATTTTCTCCCATGTTGGTCCGGGCTCTTTTGAAGAGCTCCTTTCCTTTCACGAGCTTGATACTCTCTAAATAGTATTTAAAGAATGAATTTAAAGTTAATACAAAAGATTTTCTGTTAAAACTAGCTATATTTAAGACACATTATCCTTAAATTGAACAAAACTATACAGCGATATTACTATACGTGATAAAGATTTCATACAAACATTTTATGACCGCTTTCCCTTCAAATATTAAATAAACTTATCAAAGACGAGAAAATTTCAAAAAGTTTCATATCTGATTTTATGTTTGGCTTCAATTTCATTTTAGCTCCAAAGTTTTGGCAGCTTCTTTCAAATGTTTGTGCTATTTCTACAGTTTTACTGTATCACTAAATTGTTTTATTGTTTTTACACTGCTTAGTTTTTAATAAAGGATTTCAAGAGGAGATTTTGGGATTAACATTTTTTTTATATCATAAGATAGCCAACAGGCAAATGGGTCTCCTGATGGAAAGAGTCACTCATCGCCTATAGACACTAAAGGTGTTAATGGTGCGTTGCTATCTCGTAGCGAGGTCTAATGCCACATGCATAAGTTTACCGGCTACCTTATCCTCCAAACCGGAACTCGGCAGTGACAAACACTGACGCTATTGTGGTAGGAATAGGTAAGGCGGTGGTACCAGACCCGGGCGAAACAATGCAGAGCTCTACAACCTAGTACATAGGGGGATACCTCACATACTGTTGATCTGCACTAAATATAAGCTCTTTATACTAGGTGTAAGGAACGCGTCCCATATCCGATCTCGTCCGCGTGTGTCCCATTTTTAGATTCTGTTCAAAATGGCAATTCCTTTTATTTGTGGGAAGAGCAAAATATGCGTTTTGTGATTATTTATTATTTTTACGCCACGCAATGTAAAGCGTACATTGCTCCGACTCATCGCGCCCGCAGGACTCTTAAACCAGCTGTTTATTTTATATAGATACGCGGCGCATAATACATTGCTTATTTTGTGAATTTTCTTGAGCTTTACTATTTTTTAAGGGTAAGCGCTTTAGAGTATTAAATAAATCAAAGTTCCCTATGTTTTCTCCGTATTAGTCTCGGACTCCTTTAACCTGTGGAATCCCATATATGACCGCTTCGTATTTTTTAAGTTTCTACCGGCGCTCAATGGTTAAATATGACCGCACCTAATTTGAATTTGTATCTTATCAGGGCGAGCGAAGCGAGCCCTACACTAGGCCACTTTGTATGCACTTTTGTGGTACATTTTACGGAAAAAATATCGCACTTCGAGGTTTGAGCTTTGACGTGGTAGTTTAAATTCATGTCTAGATATGATCTACCATTAAAGTACCATTTTATAAACACTAAGAAAAAAAATAAAAAATACATGTATTAGAATTTTATTACTACTAACGCCATCTCTTATGAAAGTAACGAGTTAAAACGCTAACGAGTTAAAACGTTACTTTGGCGTGGTAGACTTAATTCGTTTTCATTCACTCCTTTTTAATACATTATACAATATTAATCTATTAATACACTTGTACTTTTTAACTTCCTGCTACGTATGTGGATAAGGAAGTTACTGATTTGGCTCAGATTTTCAACAATCAAATTTTCACCAGATGTTCGCGTTTTGAGGTCCTAGGAACCTTTTTCGACTATTTTCGCGATGACGTCAGTGTGTCTGTATGTATGTATGTGTGTGTGTTCGTGTGTGTGTATGTATGTCTGTATGTAAACATCTCATAACTTTTGAACGGCTGGACCGATCGAAATGCGGTTGATGGTATTCGATTGGGTTTCACTCAACTTAGACTTCCTGAAAATTTGAACCAAATGGGCCCAAGGGATTTTGATAAAATTTTGAAAAAACCCAAAAAGAAATTTTGGTGAAAATTTTTTTAAATATAATTTCCAGCTTAATGTACTGATTGAGTACAAAAACTAATCAGCTATATTCTCAAAAAAATTAAGTCTAATGCATAAATTGCATCAAATTGGATTATCTGTTTGGAAGTAATCGTTGACGAAATTTTTGAAAAAAGCCTTTTTTCGACATAAATTCGAAATATTTCAACCAATCATTTTTAGTATTCGACAATATTTTAGTACTAAAAAAATTACGTCGAATGCCGTTTTAAAAATTAAAATCGAATCTTGTTTTCAAAAGTTACAGCTTTTCAAATATTGACATTACGCTGTTTTTAGCAAATTTACTTAATGTTTTTGAAATAACCTTCAGGCTAATATACCGATTGACCTTAAAATCTTATCAGCTTTTCTCCTTTAAAAACTGCGTCAAGTACCGTTAATTGGATAAAAATCAGTCACTTTGTTTGGTATCTATCAATGACGAAAATTTTTGAAAAAAAGTTTTTTGACATTGCTTCGAAATTTTTGAACCGACCGATTATTTAGTTAAAGCAATAGTTAAATTGAGTTGAATGCCATTTGAAATTTGATCAATTTGATCATCATTTCCAAAATATACAGTTTTTCAAAAATCAATGTACTGCCATTTTTATCAAAATAAACTGCATGTAGGTACGATTGTTCGTTGGTTCATTCGTGCAATTGAGATATTTCAATTGAGCAATTGAGATATTTCAATATTTCTTAGAACTGAAAAAAAATCTATGCTTATAGTTTTTACTCTTTTGAGCTTAAAATACCTTAATTTAGCGGTAAGTTTCAGGGATGGCCTGCAAGGTCAACCGTTTACAGATTTTTCACAATGTGATTATTGTGAAAAAATTAAAAAAAAAAATACATTTTTAATTTGTCTGACTCGGGAATCGACCCCGAGGGTTTCTCTAAGAGAAAAATTCGAAAAATTTATTCACTTAGTTTCTACCGCCAATTCTTCGTGCCTGCGGTAAGTTCAATATTAATCCTAAAAATTTTGAAGGTTAATTAAATAAAAAGAAAAATTATTTCGAAAATCGATCTTATCTTAGGAAAATGTTAAAAATGTGTATTTCTTTATAAGATAACTTTCATTTTTAATACCCATTTTCCTTGAAAACTCTTTTGCAAGAAAGCTTCCATAAGTGAAAATTGATTTCTATCAGTATTAGGCTTTAAGAGCGGCGATGATTTGGTGGCACGAGGTGGATCTTGAGTTGCTACATGTTATGAGTAGGCCGAACTAGTTATAGGTAGACCAGAAAATAGGGTGTCATATTTTAGTAGATAACCTTTATATTTGTTCTGTGTATATAAAAATTTTTCATCATTGATAATAATAAAAATTAATAATATTATTTTAAATTAAATTAATAAATCAAGAATATATTAAAGAATTTTTTTTTGTAAGTTTAAAAAAAATTTTGTCTTAGAAATATGTTTCTTTAGTTTGGTTTTATTTTCCTGCGCCCTTCTAGACCAAAGCCTGACGACACCTTTGATGAGAATATAATGTTTGGATAAAAATTCGCTGGCTTTTTTAGGTTAAATAATTATAAATGAAGTCCATACATTAAAAAATGTAATTCTCATAAAAATACTTTCTTAACAATATTACTAGGTAGTATAACTTTGCGAGCCCTTACAAAGCTCTGCTTTTTGCTAGTTATATACGTAGAGTATTTTACTAAATAACTTGATTTTGAATCCTAGTATATAGAAAATATATCTATCAATACGTAGTCGTTTACAAAATATGGTTTAATTATAGAGAAATCATATTATTTGTACAACGTGGTATCAGCGTTGGCACAGGTCAATTAGTAACGAATGCCAACGCTAAATACCGCATGTACGAGCATGGGACTCGAGGGGTTAAAGAATAGGCGCAAATGCTGTTATGCCAGGCAGGTCGTAAAAGGTCACTGATTGACAATGCAGGTCACCACCATCGCCTCAAGATAACAACGCACAATTAACAACTTTTTTGTTTGTAGGCAAAGGTTGACTCTTTACACCGGGAAACCCATTTGCTTGTTTGCTATCTTATGATATAAAAAAAAACAATTATTTTTATATAATTTCTTCCAAAATAAAAGAAAATTCAACCACACTCGGGAATTTTAAGACAACGTTTTCCTTGCAACTTTGTGACAGTCCCATCTCCCACATAGTCAGATTTTTAAATGTACCTACATTTTTAACTCGCAATTTACCCTAATAGTAATAGGGTTCCATTTGTACCCTTTGTGTATGGAACCCTAAAAACTATATAGAGAACATGTTAATTTACTCATAGGCCAAGCTACGAGAGTCAGTAGTAAATAACAGAACAATGTAAGTTGAAGAAAGTCGTTTGCTGCAGATGCCGCATTGTCTTTCTAGTCAAGTAAGTTGTCTGTATTTCCCAAATAAAAATTGTAATCTTAATGAAGTTTACCAATAATGTTCATGTTTAAAAACAATTTGTAATAAAAAAAATCATCTCACGGGTTTTCTTTCAAGTCTATCTACGAGGTAACCGGTTAGGTGATAAACCGGTGAAAATTTATAAATGTTTTTATTTATGTTATTCAACGCAATAATTCGATAGTGCCAAACCATTGCCTATAAACAAAAATTATATTAATGATAACGCATCATTCACACACTATCCGTATGGTGGGATGATAATGGTATTAGCATAGGTTTAATAGTGATTTTACTCTCTAAATAGGAAAATAGGAGTGTAAGGTAGGCGGTAGGTAAAATTATGCTTGTGATTACCGGGATACTACACGGATAGGGATGAATGAATGAATGAACGAATACTCTTTATTGCGCACCAGAATTTACAAAACCAGAATAAATATAGCTAATAATTATGCATATAATAAGGCGTACACAAAGGCGGTCTTATCGCTAAAGAGCGATCTCTGCCAGACAACCTTTAGGTAGAGGAAATTTTTCTTTTAATATATTTTAGGTAATGGTGCCATTAAATTTAGTATAAATATATAGTAAAATAATAAATAAATATATACATAAATAAATAATTAAAAAAATACATAGGACTATATATATATATATATATATATATATATATATATATATATATATATATATATATGCACATATATATACATACATACAATATATTACATATATACTACAATAAAATTACATATACAGTGTGTAAAGAAAACCCTGTTGGATTATTAAAGGTGTTATTTGGTACCGTAATACGGTTACATATGTGTAGTTATTTTATGGATATTAATTGATTACTTTTCCCAATAAAAAAGTTATCTTAAATGGTATTTTCATACATTAAGTATAATAACACGTACAAATAAGTAAATTCTATTATCAAAGAATGCCGTGCAAGTCGGATGCTACCAAAGGATACGCAGCACGTGTACGGCGCGTTTAAAGTTCGTTTGTAAAAAGCCGAAAAACGAACAACGCGCCTTCACACGGTGTTGGTGCGAAAGCCGCCAAAGCGAAACAATGAAACAAACGGCGACAATGTGTTGTCATTTTTAAAATATTTGCTTAATTCTAGGGAGATATAAGTAAAAATACGAATATTTAAAAACGATATCTTTTTTATTTTCATAAATAAAATCATTTTAATTATTTTTCAGTAATGCCTTTAACTAACCTATATGTCTCTTTCGGATTGGACAGGGTTTTCTTTACTCACTGTATAAACTATACTATATATTCATACTTAACCATTAACATCTATAGTCGATATTTATCTTCTTCCATTAGGAGAGCTATCTGTATTCTAGTAATAACCTGTTTATTTGCCTGTCTATGATAAAGAGCCCAGCACTTATTATAATCATATCTTTTGTGTACGTGATTTATCATTTATTATGTCATAAAATAGCAAATTAGCCAATGGTTGTTGTCATAGAAAGAGATTACCATCGCCTATAGAGACCAAAGATGTTAATGGTACCTTGTATAAAGACCTCACAGAAATAACGCCAATTTTTAACACTTTGCTATTACTTTGTTATAAAATGCAATGTCTCACAAGAACAAAACAGAACTTTATACTTCACTGTTTCTTTATTTGCAATTCTTACTTGTTAACGTTACAAAAGTCGGAACTGTAATAAATCAAAATCTTTCTTACTCCTGCTATCCGTTAGTCATCACAGCTATGACTGGTTATTTGATTGACCAATTACGTGCATATCCAAAAGTATTAAAGTAGTCAATTGAGCAATATTTTCATGACCTAATGTATATTGCAACTCATGCTCTGGTGTCTAATGCATAACTTCACTCAAGTTAAATTTTTAATAAATATAATCCCTTATAAAAGATATATAAGTTACTAGTCCAGTAGTGATCTAACACTACCTTTTTTTATATATTTTTTTTTTATATCATAAGATAGCAAACAAGCAGATGGGTCTCCTGATGGAAAGAGTCAACCATCGCCTATAGACACCAAAGGTGTTAATGGTGCGTTACTATCTTGTGGCGAGGTCTAATACCACATGCATAAGTTAACCGGCTACCTTACCCTCCAAACCGGAACACGACAATGACAAGCATTGACGCTATTGCGGCAGGAATAGGCAAGGCGGTGGTACCAGACCCGGGCGAGAAAATGCAGAACTCTACCACCTAGTAGCCACGATGGTAGTGACTTGCATAGCCAATCGGTCGTCTTTTACAACCTGCCTGGCAGAACGGCAGCTGGTCTATTCTTCAAAGGAGCCCGGAACCAACACGGGGAAGTGGGACACTGTGAAGTGGGATGGTATACGCATACGTTTACCGGTTACCTTACTCTTCAAGCCAGAACACGATAGTTGTGGCAGAAGTAGGTAAGGTGGTGGTACCATTCCCGAATTAGTACCTAGTAGTCACGATGATTGTCACACTTATAGTCACTCGTTTTCCTTTTAATCTCTTAGGCGACCCATAGACCTATAATAACATTGCGCAATACTTTTATTGTGCAACGAAAACCTCTTTGATTCCAAACGTTCAATAAATTCACTCAATAAAATTGACAAACTAGTCTGATCAGTATTTTCGTGCGAGCAACATGTCTGATGACGAAGTTTTGGCGGCAACCATGTTGGTGATTTTGTTAAATAAATCTCTATACAATTCTATACACTCAAGTAAAAACTCCCGTTCTTTATCTTTTAAAGCATTTTTGCTCGCCATTTTGCTTAAATTTACGACACGATCATACATTAATACCGTGACTGACCGAACGCAACCGCTCCAAATTCTAAAGTGAAAAATATTGTGCAATATTAAGCCTACACGGTGCAAGAAAAAACTATTGCGCAATAAAAATTAAACCCGCTCAAACTTTCGTTTAATCTTTGTGCAATCTTCAATATTAACCCTAAACGGTCAATAATATTGCATAATACGTAATGTTGCGCAATATTATTGTAGGTCAATGGGGCACCTTAAACACAAAATATGTTATTAGTACTTCGCTATTCACGTAGCGGGGTTTGAGTACAACATGCATGAGTTACCGGCTACCTTATCACCAAGCTATAACACGACGGCAATAAGCATCGACGCTATTGCGACAGGAATGTTAAGGTGTAAGTACAGAAAGTCGGTCCAAACGATGAGGTCCAAACTACCACTTAGCATTATATTATAGCATGAAAAATTCTAGCTCAGCGTACTTGATAAAACTGTAACTAGTTGAAAAACAAACTTATTTGTTTTAATTAAATCTCACGACGTGCACTCAAATTACATTTACAATTTAAATCCATATTAAGGCGATTACAGCTGCGAACGACCTTGAGTTTCTGACAGGAGCAGCGCAAAAATTATATCGCGCTAGCTTGCTCCAACGTCAAAGAGTATTTACAGTGAATGCAGATACCTACGTTTTAACATTTTTGTTCACCTATATGAACTTTTATCATCATGAATCGACTGAATGTTGTCAAACTCAAAACCAATAACCAGTAATCGCTCATTTATCGATTACATATACATTCGTTTTAGAAAAACGATAAATATCTAAAGAAAAAAAATGTACCGAAAATCGACAAAAAATCATATAACAATTTACACAATAATAACAGTTTCGTTTCCTATTTCTTTGAAAGTGTTGTATTATACAATACATCCCGTGTAGCACTTTATTTTAATACATACAATCAACAATTAATATTTAACAAAACCTTTCAAAATTTGATTTGGTTAAATATAATCTTTTGAATAATATTTTAAAACTAAATAACTTCTTAGTTTTTGTTTCAAAATCTCGTAATAAAAAAGAAGATATATAATTTGATTTAATGTTTATAGAGGAAACTACTAAATAAGTTGATTTATTTAGACTATTTGTATGTATAATATATTTAATTTATTTATTTTTAGTTGCGAAGTCCTTACTACCTTCAAATAGTACCAGTTTTTTTTTCTTTAGAGTTTTGCTTTTTATTCGCTTGCTTGAATTATCTTCGTTGTTTATATGTTTTATTTTTTATTTATTTTTGTACATTTATACAAAATATTGACAAAATACTTATCTATCTATAGCTAATAAAACATCCAAGCGTAAACATGAATAGTCTCAAAATATTATTCAGCGTCTACTCGCAAACAAAACTATTTATAAAGTACTAGCTTTCAGCCCCTTTAATATCCTCTTTTATCTCTTTAAGAGATAAAACTCACAGCATCCTTACATGCACGTTTATTTAATTGAATTAAAGATCATGACTAATAAATTTGGAGAGATTTTGATTAAACATATTTTATTTTTTCTACAAACTTTACCACTTTTTTCATCCTTTGAAGAGATGACATTTGAAAACCTTAAACTCGTATTCATTTAATTGTATTAAAAATCATAAATACTAAGTTTTAATAAATTTCTACAATATTCTACAATAAACAATCTATTTTTTATACAAACATCAATGCTTTTTTTACCCTTTAAGGAATAAAATTTTAAAAAATCCCCAAATATATGATTCTTAAATTGTGTTGAAGATTATAAGTGCCGAATTTCAAGTTATTTTCACCATAAACCTTTGATTTTTCATATAAATTGTAACACACACTTTTACTCCTTTAATGGATGAAACATTACATGCATGTTTCTTCAATTTTGATTGAAGAGCATAAGTACTAAAAAAATCCAAAAATTCGTACTTCTTAATTGTATTAAAAATCATAAATACTAAATTAAAATAATTTAGATTTTATAGTATTGCAATAAATAAACAATTCATTTATGATACAAACTTTAAAGCCTCTTTTTACCTCTCTATAGGCTAGAATTCCAAAAAATATTAAATTTATATTTAATTTTTTTTCAGTTAAAGGATAATTTAATTACGGCATATCATTCTATTTGAGTTGTAATAACTCAAAAATGACAGAGTTTCAAACAAACTTTCACCCCCTATTTCACCATCTTAGGGTATGAATTTAAAAAAATCCTTTCTTATTCCTTGTCTATATCATAAGAACAACATCTGTAAAAAAAAACAGACTTCTCGGTCCAAGCTCATTATCTACTATAAAAAAACATCCAAGCGTAAACGAAATCTTCAATTTCCAAACGGCACAATCTTACTATTGTGCCAAACGTTCTATCTGTACTATTACTCTTTGACTCGAATATGGAGAGCGGAGCATGCTAACATGCGACACAGCCTCCCCGTATGAACGCTACCGGGAGACTGACTTTCGACGCGAGCGCTGTCCGCGAATTAAATAATAAGGTTTTTATTGATTTAATAGCACACTATAATGATTTTGTAAAATTTTGAACTTAAATTTTATAAAGCAATAAATTGTCTGTAATAAAAAGAAAAAATCATCAAAATCGTAACAGTAGTTTGGAAGTTATAAGCAATTTTTTGTGTAAAAATAAGAAAGATATTCGATTTTTTTCCGTCAAAAATAACAATAAAATTTGAAAAAACGAACTTAAAATTTAAACTTAATTATATTATACGTATAATGCATATTTTTTTTTAATTATTGGACCAATCGGTTAGCAGTAGTAGGCTTTCAAAGAGGTGTCTATTTCGTAGTTTGGCATTACCTATCGCCTTAAAGCAAACAAAACAACAGTGGTGTGAACTAACTTTAGCACTTACTGATTAGCTCACAGAAGCAATGAGGGACACAGTGCTTCTCAAACTTAATACAACAATGACATGCATCGTTTAGTATGAAGGGAGTTTTGTAATATCATTTTGCGACAGTCTTATTATTTTGATAAATGATATTGGTGTTTAAAGTTTAACTATTTTAGCGGCCCCGCCTCGCTTGGATGTTTTTTCATTTGAAAACAAATAATCACGGAAACGACACTTACCTCAATAAATTTTAATCTATTTTAACACTAAAAGGCTATTTAAATACAAAATTTCTTCAAAATCGTTAGAGCCATTTCCGAAAAACTAATTACATAAGAATATAAAAGAATTTCATGTTAAGTGTCACAGCATATTAGGTTATATTTACCTCTTGGAAATTTGATTTGCAAGACGCAAATATAAAAAAAGTATCTTCACGCCCATATCCCCGAAGGGGTAGGCAGAGGTACAACAAGTGCACCCACGATTAGCCGAAGATACTTGGTCCCACAAATGTGATAGGTGGCAAGCCTATCGCCAACCGGGCACTTTCCAATCCCGGGCAACTTTGTGTTTCTCAGAAAACTGAAAAAACACTTTTTTTTTTAAAGTGCCCGACCCGGGAATCGAACCCGGGACCTCATGTGGTCAACGCCAACACTGGACCACTAGACCACAGAGGCGATACATAAATTGCAAGTAATTGCCAAAATTCTGTAAAAAGTGGTAATCAGTTGAAACTAGGTTTAGAGAGCATAGAATGTACTAGAGGCATTCCAACCGCATATCCTCTAATTTAATAATCGTTTGTTGCACAGTTTGTTGTGAAGTATTACCCTAAAATGGAAATAAGGTAGAGCAATTGTCCAACTTCGCCTGATAAATGGCTAGCTTTTTAGCTATTATTGTTAATATAGACCATAATTAGCTCTTCAGGTCTCAGAAAACTGTGATGAATATCACTAGCACTAATCAAACAATTACTTACCAATTCACTTTTTGAGTTAATTTTTTGCTTGGACAGAATTTTATTGGTTCTTTTGAGTTTAGTTATTATGATAAACATTTTCAATCATCATATAACACCCATTTATTTATCGTGAGTAACGATATGATACAAAATTCTTTTGTATCTGTGACAATTGAGTAATGTAATGTACCAATCGACGCATGTTTGTTGGTATGTTTCATAATTTTCGTGCGTTCAGTTTTATAGTTTTGTTTAGAAGTCATCAAAGTAGCTGAGAGCTCAAAACGAAACCGTTTTAACCATAAACATACTGTTTTCTTTTATAGTAGTTTCCTCATACACATCATTAATCCTTTGAGCTGGTACAGTCATATTTGAAATGTTATATATTGTGAATAGAATGAGGTCAATGAAAGTCAAACGGCGAATTCGAAACATATACACAAGCCTAAATTTGAAATAAATGAATATGAATTTCCTAACTAAAGCCAGATATTTGAGAGGAATTACCCAGTTCGTCAACGCCAATTTGATACAAATTGGCTGGTTTGTCAATACTCAATAGTTACAATAGGAAATACTTGCTTAGCCTTCCTTATGAACTACGTGAAAGTATGGAAGTTGGGACGGGTCTAAACATAGGAACTTGTATTTACTTATCTCATACTGGGTTTTCGAAATAGATGGTTCATTATTTATAAAAAATTTGTAACAAAAAAATATTGGTAAGAAGGAAAATCAGCACGAGCTGACTCATGGACAGCAGCAGAAAAGGGCTGTACTGTTTCTAGATGAAGTTTTTTTTATATCAATAGGTAACAAACAAACAGGTGATTCTTGATGAAAAAATATGTGTAAACTTATAAACACTAGTGATGTTATTGGTGAGTTGCTGTGGCAGGATAGCGAAACCACATGTAAAAGTCTACCGAGTACTTTACCTTCCAAACCTGAACAAAACAATAATAAGATGCTGTTGGGGTAGAAGTAGGCGGCGGTACCATATACCCGGGCGAGATATTGCGGAATTCTACCACCTAGTAATTACGATGGTAGTGACACGTATTGTTAATTGGTCCCATTTCACGACCTGCCTGGCAGGACGGCATTAGGTCTTTCTTCAAAGAGGACCCCCACCAACAACGAGAAAATTATTATAAAAAACTACATTAAATTGATAAACAATATTTTATGCTCATGATTCAAAATCACATAAAATAATCACGGCAGTATCGAGACTTGTTTGTCTGATGCAATGTTTCTTAATCGTTAAAGGACCACTTTCCAAAATATGTCTTGCATGGACCACCTTCTGATGGAGGCCAAATACTTGTACAGCTAATAAATAAAAGATTGTTCAATAGATACGAATAAAACATCTCGACCAGACATTGTGTTTCCAGAAACCATCACTCCGTCTGGTTAAAAAGCACTGATTTAATTGAATCACGCAACATTTAAATAAACAACAAAAATGTACAGCATTTAATACTTAACCTAAAATTATAAAAAAAGTATTATTGCGGGGTAGGTAGAGTAAACCGAACATCTATAACTTTCCGGTTCAATACTAATCAACGGTTTGTCGGTTGGCGAGATAAGTGGTAATCCGCAGCGTCGCATTTTATCAACCTAATAACGATTATTGAATATTTTACTGATAACCGGGACCGACGGCTTTACGTGCTCATCCGAGGCACGGGAGTTGTAATATACTACTCCGCCAGATTCCGAGCTGCTACTAAGATGTTGTATTTTTGAACGTAAATAACACTTTTGCCCGACCCGGAGATCGAACCCGGGACCTTATGGTCTGAGTCAAAAAGGCTAACCCCTTGCTGATAAAAACAAAATTTATGTCATCTAGTAACATATTTAGCAAAAGCTTTGGATCCTTTTTAAGAAAATTTCACGCGCTGATTAGTTTAAGATTTTGCATATTTACTTTTTTATATCTAATGATCAGTACAATCGACGTTATCGATCATATAGCAAAGAAGAATTTCGCCACATCGAGCCTGTCGACACTAGCTCAGTGGTAGAGCGTCCCGGCTTTAGGGAGACGGTCGCAGGTTCAATCCCTGCGTGTTGATATTTTTCTTTGTTGTTTTTAAAGTTTTTCCAGTTTTCACAAGCACGGGGTGAGTGCTATAACACAAAAATAATATTTTAATTAAATTCATCATACGCATAAACGGCATTAAAAAGTTAAACACACATTACAATGAACAAACCAACATGTTATGAACTAACTTTAACATTTACTGATTAGCTCACAGCGGCAATAAGGGACACAGTGCTTCTCAAACTTAATACAACGAAGACATGCATTGTTCAGGAGGAGTATGAGCTGAGTTTTGTAATATCGCCGAGCAACTGTTGTATTGTGTTGTTAAATGAGGTTGATGTATAAAGTTTTATATTCAGTTAAATATAGGTTTGCAGCGATGTTAGTCTAGTTAGATAATGCGGTGCTTTTATTAATAAAAACGATATTTCTGTTTGTGATAGCTCTTATATTGTGATTGCCAAATATTATTAGATATAAGATAAATATTATGGATATTATAAAATATCGCCGCTGTGGTATAGTGGTCCGGTGTCGGAGTTGATCACAGAGGTCCCGGGTTAGATTCCTAGGTCGGGCAATTCAGAAATGTGTTTTTTCAGTTTTCTGATAAAAACAACATTGCCCGGGATTGGAAAGCGCCCGGTTGGCGATAGGCTTGCCACCTATCACATTGTGGGACCAAGTATTTTCGGCTAATCGTTGGTGCACTTGTTGTACCTCTGCCTATTCTTTCGGGGATACGGGCGTGAAGATACTTTTTTATCATAATAATATACAAAACAAACAGATGGCTCTTGATAGAAAGAGTTAACCTTTGTCAATAAACATTAAAATGTTAATGGTGCGTTATTATCCGTGAGGCGAGGTTTTGTTGCCACTTGCATATGTATACCGGCTACCTTACCCTTTAAACCAGAATACGACACTGACAAGTATTAACGCAATTGCCATAATACATATAGGGTTTTTAGTTAATTAGAGTTAGGTGTTTTTAATAAAACGCTGCTGGCTAACGATGTTAGTCTATGGTGGTGGAATCCGCTGCCAAAATGTTATTTATTTTTTATTTTTTAATTTTCAATAATTTTTATTCCAAATAGGATGTATTTGTATTACTTATTAAATGTCATGTACATGTCCAAGATAAATTAATAGTAAATTGAAATATATTAACAATGAATGGGAATAACACCCAAATTCAAGGCGATAACAGGTATCGAATAATGCCGACCCTAACCGACGACAACCGATGTCAGTCATAACACGGCGATACTTGATGTTCAATACGAGTTAATGAATTCAACTGTGAATAAACGATAGATACGCGCAACGATATAAACTCCAAGTGCTAACTAATAACGTGCTTTAATCATCAAGACAATCTTCTTTTTAAGTGGAAATGCAAATCTTAAGCTAATTAATTAAAAAACTTTATATTTTAATATTTTGTCTATTTATTTACATTAACTCGTATTAACTACCATTAATATATCAAGTTGAAGTACCATAGTATTACATCGTTTATGAAAACGTCAAACTATACGTGTCAGTATGATTGATGTCCCCCAACCAGCACGATAGTTTGATGTCTAATACCGTTGTCGGAAACAACGATGTTCACAATGGGCAACGGTAACAAAACAACGATGTGCATCGATGGCGAAAAATAACAAAAACGCTCATATCTATATATAATTAATAGATAAAGTAGTGGTACCAAATCCCAGGGCGAGACGTCGCATAACAACTGCAACATGACTAGTGATTCAGTTGTATAACAGTTACGATTTCACTTTCAATTACAAAATATTCTCAGGCTTTGTCTTATCAGCTCGGCGTTTGATATTTATTAAAATTTAATGTGGCCTAGACGAAAAACATGATGCGGTCGATAAAAGTCGGTGCCAAGAAGTATTCAAGGGTGGCGAATGGAAAAATGATGAGCCATCAACAACTTAAACCTTCAAAGTGGTATAAATAAATCCAACCACGTTCGAATAATTTTCTCTATTCGGCGAGGGAGCCGGCGAGATGTATTACGGAGTATCGTTGATACTATCAGTTTAATTTCATACATTTTTTACGATATTATTATTTGGGTCGACGTATTACTAAATTCTCAGTGAACAAATTACAACCACATTGAAAAACTGGTGTAGTAATAGATTGTTATTGGAAGAATTAAAATGAAATGGCAACTTTTAGTAAACAGAATATAAAGCGTGTGACTGTGTGGGTCAAAAAAAATATCCTACGTCTAAACTGTTAAGATTCTTGGGTTGTTTTTTGCGTATGGTCTAAATAAATTATTCATGAGGGGCTGTGTAGCGGTGCAAGCAATTTACAAACGCTACAAGAAAAAATAATAAAAAATAGAAAATAGTGAAATTCAAAATAAAATCCTGAATTGCAGTACCACAACTATTTATCTTGTACACACTATATACAAGTTTCAACACTTCTTAAATGGACTTCGGTCCCCAGGTAATACACCTTGCCTGGCTGAGAAGATCTACCTTTTTCCCTTACGTGTCCTGATATCATCAATCTCCTTAGTTATGACGTCACCCTGATAGTAGTTGGCCCGCTGGTTCCATCAAGGGTTGTACCTTCAGTGGTACCAACCAGCGGTAGCAAAGCTGTATCAATTTAGTGGATAAAGTTTCTGACACTGTAGTCCATACATATAAATAAAATTTAAGTGTCTATCAGTGCTTTCCAAAATAACTAGGTTTTTTTAAGTGCAGTGGGATATTTTTACGATACTTATACCTAAACAATCACTTTTAAATTGTATGTCTGTCATGCTGTTTTTAATCTCTATAACAGCTGAACCGATTTTGGAGAAACTTTCACTGAAAGATAGATGAGTTTATAGGGCAAGAGGTGGGCTATCTTTTACTTTAGAGAGTAAAAGGCAGTAATGACATCGGACCACTCGATTGAGTTGCGAGTAATAGTTAGTCTGTAATAATCATAAATCGAAATAGGCAGTGTAATTTACCAGGATTATGCCGGGATTCTGTAATGTTATCTTAGAATGGATATATATATTTTTTTATATCATTAGATAGCAAAATAAGCAGACAGCTCTCCTGATGGAAAAAGAAATCATAGAGGCGGGCTGGCAATGCTACATGCATAAGCTTCCAAATCGAAACATGACAATGACAAGCATTGATGTTATGGAGACAGGAATAGGTAAGACGGTGGTACCAAAATAGCCAGGTGAGACATTTATAAATTAATTAAAATTAAGTTGTTTTTAGCAAACTTACATATTATTTTTGAAATAATGAAAGTTATTACACTGAAGCTAATACACCGATTTACTCAAAAATCTTATCAGCTTTTCTCCTTTAAAACTGCATCAAATACCGTTAATTGGATCAAAATCGGTCAATTAATTTGTGATTATTCAATGACGAAAATTTTGAAAAAAAAATGTTTTTTGACATTCTTCGAAATTTTTAACCTATCGGTTATTTAACTAAAGCAATATTTTAGATCTCAAAAATTGAGTTGAATGCCATACGAATGATCAAAAGCGGTCATTGTTTCCAAAATATACATTTTTTCAAAAATGCCATTTTTTACTGCCATTTTTGACAAAATAGATATTTGAACTGAAAAAATCGATGCTTATAGTTTTTACTCTTATTACTCTTATTTTATTTAGCAGGAAGTTTCAGGGATGGCTCGCAGGGTCAACCGTTTATAGTTTTTTTATATCATAAGATAGCAAACTAGTAAATAGGTCTCTTGTTGGAAAGAGTCAACCATCGCCTATAGACACCAAAGGTGTTAATGATGCGTTGTATCTTGTGGCGAGGTCAAATGCCACATGCATAAGTTTACCGGCTACCTTACCCTCCAAACCGGAACACGACAGTGACAAGCACTGACGCTATTCCGGTAGAAATGGGTAAGGCGGTGGTACCAGACCCGGGCGAGACAATGCAGAACTCTACCACCTAGTAGCCACGATGGTAGTGACTCGCATGGCCAATCGGTCGACCTTTTATGATACAGTCTGGCAGAATGGCAGTTGGCCTATTCTTTAAAGGAGCCCGGGACTAACACGGGAGAAATTAATTTATTAGTTAAAGTATTTTTTTAATAATACATCTACGTGTTGAACGATTGCATTACTAATGCCTTAGCCGCATTGCGTCTATCTTCACAAAGCTTCGTGCAATGATACGATAAATGCAGATGTGACATCTACATTTATTGTGTCATTGCACGAAGCTTTGTGACGATACACGCAAGTGAGGCCCCAGCATAACATAGTGCTAAGTGTGAGTTTTCCTTTTCGCATTCGATCGTGAGCGCGTTTCGAGTTTACTAGGAATTTGTATGTGATTTGTACAGCGCCACCTCGTGATAAACTGGTTTCTCACGTTTACCACTAGGTGGCGCTGTACAAATCACATACAAATTCCTAGTAAACTCCAAACGCGCTCACGATCGAATGCGAAAAGAAAAACTCACACTTAGCACTCAGATAACATAATACTGTGAAAAGATGTGTAGATGTGACATCTGCATTTAACATAGTACTGTGAAAAGATGGCACGCCTTATGTTATTAAACTAGAGACATAATGGATTCAGCGCTAATTTTTCATTCTTATGAAAATTGTATGATAGCAATATTTATCGCAGAGGCTATCCGACGATAAAGACAATACATGTTGAAGTAAATTCTCCATAAAGCTATTTTGTCTCGACTGTATCCATGCTCACTAATTCTATCTTACTATTGTATATTAATATTATAAATGCGATAGTTTGGATGTTTGAATGTATGAATGTATGGGTGGATGTTTCTTAATCACACAAAGACCCCTCTATATGGAAGGCTGCCAAAGTAATTCCTCTGCCCAAAAGCGCTAACCCGAAAATTCCTTCTGACTATCGGCCCATCTCCATACTACCTTTTCTCTCAAAGGTCTTAGAGCACATAGTACATTCTCAATTATCAAATTACCTTCGCTCTAATGACCTTTTGAGTCAGTTCCAGTCAGGTTTCCGGCCGGGTCACAGTACTGTGACAGCACTTGTCAAGGTATCTGATGATATTCGGTTGGCCATGGACTCAAAACACCTTACCATCTTAGTGCTTTTGGACTTTAGTAGCGCCTTCAACTCCGTTGATTTTGACTTATTGATTGGAGTCCTGCGCACTCTTAATTTCTCACCTTCGACTTTAGGTTGGTTTGATTCATATTTGCGGGGTCGAACACAATATGTTTCTCTGAATGAAGTTTGCTCTAACTGGTGTGACATTATTTCGGGGGTTCCGCAAGGCTGCATATTATCTCCTTTAGTTTTTTTTATATTTATTAACACTGTTACCAAGTTTATCTCTTCTAACTTTCATCTGTATGCCGATGATTTGCAGATATATCGTCATTGTAGTTACGGGGATATAACGGAAACTTTAGGTTTGCTGAACAAGGATCTTAGCGCAATTTATTCTTGGGCTAAAGCTTTCGGTCTTATGGTTAATCCATCTAAATCTAAAGCAATCATTGTGGGTAGTCGTCAGATGATAAAATCCATTGATCATTCAAATTTACCACCATTAATTTATAATGGGACTCGGATCCCTTTTTCATCTAGTGTAACAAATTTGGGTGTTATTTTTAGCTCTGATCTATCGTGGGATGATCACATCAGTAGCATTAGCAAAAAAATGTATTTCACTTTTCACTCCTTACAGTTATTGAAAAATTTCCTGCCTATTAAGACAAAAATTTCTCTTGTGCAAACTCTTGTCCTTCCTATTCTGGATTATGCAGATTCTTGTTTCCTTGACGCTACTGAAGTGCTTTTAAATAAAGTCGAGAGGCTTCAAAACTCATGTATAAGATTTATTTTTGGTCTTCGTAAGTACGACCACATCTCTACTTTCAGAGTCCAGCTCAGGTGGTTGCCTATCCGTTTTCGTAGGAACACGCATATTCTTTGCCTTCTGTTTAATATATTGTTCAATCCTGCTGCTCCCAAGTACCTTCGTGAGCGTTTCTCGTTTTTGCATTCCTCCGATTCCCCATGTCGTTCTCATATTGGCTCTCTTCTTCGTTTTCCTGTGTCACATTCTCAAACGTATTCATGGTCATTCACTGTCCACGCAGTGAAATTGTGGAATTCTCTACCCACTGAGATCCGCAATAGCCCCTCGTTGCTAGTTTTTAAGAAGCGGGTTAAGGAGCATTACCTGTCATTGTCGTAGATTTTTTTTTCTGTCCTATTTATTTTATTACTGTGTTAACTTCTCTTTACTATAGTCATCAATTTGCGTTTTAGCCTTTTCTTATCTATGTGTAATGTTATCCTTGCAATGTATGAATAATTAGAATTTCAATGTAATTTATATATTTGTGTTTGTCTTTATGCTTGTGCACGATGCCTTCCACTTTCCTTTCCCAGCTTCACTTTCTGGGTTAGCTGGAAGAAATCTCTGTCGTTAGGGATAAGCTCACCTTTTGTGCATTATTTTAAGTATCGTTTAATTTTTTTTGTCATTATATAAGTGTACAATAAAGTATTAAATAAATAAATAAATAAAGACTACTTAACGGATATGGACGAAATTTAGTGCAGCGGTTCTTTTTTTTATATGTTATAAGATAGCAAACAAGCAGATGGGTCTCCTGATGGAAAGAGTCAACCATCGCCTATAGACACCAAAGAAGTTAATGGATGGAACACATGCATAAGTTTACCGGCTACCTTACCCTACAAACCAGAACACCACAACGATAAGCACTGACGCTATTGTGGCAGGAATAGGTAAGGCGGTGGTACCAGACCCGGGCGAGACAATGCAGAACTCTATCACCTAGACGTAGATAGCAAACAAACTAGCAGATGGCTCTCCTGATGGAAAGAGACAACCTTTGCCTATATATTCCGATTTAGAGGGTGAAGTAGCCGGTAAAATTATGCATGTGACATTAGACCTCACCACACGATAGCAAAATACAATTAACATCTTTGGTGTCTATAGGCGATGGTTGACTCTTTCCATCAGGAGACCCATTTACGTGTTTGTTATCTTATGATACAAAAAAAAGACGTGTGGCACTCGGAGACTGCCGCGGTAAAGCTATTGCATAGCATTTTTTATCAACTTATGCAATTACAATTATATATTTATTTTATTTATGCAGTATTTTTTTCTTTGATTTTTTTTCTTTGATATTAATTCAAGTTACACTTTGAGCGTGGTTACCGATAAGAAAACAAATTTTTTTCTTTTATTAAATAAATGAGATGTTAATATTGTTCAAAATATTTTTATTATCTTTCAATACATGTTGGTTCTTCAGGAATATTTAATAAATGCACTTTGTTTATTTATATTTAAAACACTTTGTACACAAATTATACGAGTACAGATATTCACTGTTGTAAGTATGTACGTAGATGATAAATACCTATACACCTATATACTTTCTCACAAACAGCTGATTACGGTAGTTTTCCAATACAACCAATGCCATCTAAAGGCGGGTAGCTGAACTAAAGAGAAAGCGTGATATTTCAAAAAGTCATTAAAAGTTCTGGTATTTATCGACAGATGGAAAAACTAAAAAGTATCACCGCTGTACCGGTCGGAGTGGGGGGTGTTAGGTTTTTTTCGTTACGGTATTCCTGGATTCGGTCTCCACGCTCAAGGCCCGCGATAGAAGCTATGCAATAGCTTAAAAAGATAACTAGTAAATACCGATATTATTCTAACACAAATGTTCGTTATTTAAGGTTTTCTTAAATAGAATATTTTTTTGAAAACGGAAAGGTTAACAAAATGAAAGGTTAAGAAAACAAATATACAATACGAATGTGGAAGGATATAGGTACCGGGGAAGACCAAGACTGACTTACTATGATTAGACTGATCGAGTACTGTCCGATGGTGGTGTCAAGAGTCTTCGCAACCGGTG
The DNA here is from genome assembly GCA_036924255.1 of Apodemia mormo. NCBI lineage: Eukaryota > Metazoa > Arthropoda > Insecta > Lepidoptera > Riodinidae > Apodemia > Apodemia mormo. The sequence continues at coordinate 14,976,526 of JAUPFN010000024.1, read as the reverse complement.
TGTGTGTATGAAGAGAGTGATGAATGTGGAGGAAGCGAGTCAAGCCTGCAAGGATCGTGATGTATGGCACTCGGATCTCTCTGCCTACCCCGTAACGGATCTGGCATGAAGATATGTGTGTGTGTGTGTGATTTTTTTTTAATTCTTTGTTATTTACAAAGATTACAAAAAATACAGTCGTATTGAGAATCTTTCTTTTTTTTGGGAAGTCAGTTAAAAAAAAATACTTAAATGGTAAGTACAAAACAACAATCACAATGTAAATCAAATAATTTACGATACATGAGAATATAAAGCCCTATTCTAGAACTATATGGACGACATGTTAATAGGTCATTCATATAGCGAGCAAAGCTGCTAACCCATGTTATTTAGTAATCTGGATATCCTTTATACTTGATTTAAATGACACTTTAAATCCAATTGTTTACGATATAGGAGAATTCAAAGCCCTATTCCAGAAACATTTTGGTTTGCACACCATACATTTGCACACCATATATTGGTAGAATATGCCGGTAACTTAACTTATTTTTAACAACTTGTAACACCCATATTCTTGCAAATAAATATTTTCTTTGTTTCTTTCTTTCTTTCAGAAACAATTTGGTTCATGTTAACTCTTGATTGACCGATCACGAATTATATCGACTGACTCTAAAAATAAAAGCGAGGGCGAGCGTCGGCCTTTAAACCACTTATTCGAAACTTTTCATCGACCTCGTTGTGGAATTCAACCTTTATAAAATCTTTAGGTGTAATAAGGCTTATTCATTGACACATTTGGAAAACTTATTTAATTATTTTTGAGTTATAGCACTCACCCCGTGCTTGGGAAAACTGGAAAAACTTTAAAAACAACAAAGAAAAATATCGACACGCAGGGATTGAACCTGCGACCATTTCCCTAAAGCCGGGACGCTCTCCCACTGAGCTAGTGTTGAAAGGCTCGGCGTGGCGAAATTCTTCTTTGCTATATGATCGATTACGTCGATTGTACTGATCGCTAGGTATACATACGTATAACTAGTTAAATGAGTTCATCGTTACAGTTCTTTGTTGTTTTTAAAGTTTTTCCAAACTTATTTAATTTATATATTTTTAGGGTTCCGTCTCTCAAAGGAAAATATGGAACCCTTGTGGGATCACTTTGTTATCCGTCTGTCTGTCATGACCCTTTATCGCAGAAACTCGTGGAGGTATCAAGTAGAAATTAAAACCATAGTTTGATTATTTCACAGCTTTAAGGGACTATCTAAAGCTATGAAAAAAGCTGGGTACGGCTGTTTATACCGTTAAACAAAGCAGTTCGACTCAACTTTCTTCATTCAAACCAGAAGGGGCTGGAACATGCCTCCTGAGACTGTGTTTCCCGACGAGTACAATCTAGGAATCTTCAAAAGAACAGTGAACAGGTACCTTCTAGGGAAGCGCGTTCCATCTTAGGCCGCATCTTAGCTTACCATCAGGCGATATCGAGGTCAAGCGCTACGCGGACGGGGACGCGGAGATATTCCCACGGAATCAAAAGCTACGCGGGTGAAACCGCGGGCAGGTCGCTAGTACAAATATATATAATAGCTTAGTTAATTATCAATTAATATAAATATCAGTTCAATTATCAATTAATATAAATGTATGTACATTATACATTCTAATCAAAATAACAATTTAAAAACGTACAAATAAAAAAATACAAATTAAAATATATACAAATATATTAATATACAGTTTATATGTTTATCCTGACGGATAGCATTCCTCTACTAAACTTTGTGGTATCTACTATGGTTTTTTTTCCATTAGGGGACCAATTTGCTTTAAATATTATTTAATTATAAAGATTTATAAATAGTGTGTTTTTGTTCGTGCAACGAGATGGTAATGCCATATGTATGAGTTTACCAGCTACATTAACTTTTTTAACTTCTCGCTATGTTATAGTATAAGAAAGTTACTGATTTTGCCCCGATTTTCGAAAAGTTTTCACCAAATCCTCACGTTTTAAGGTCCTATCTACCTAGGAACCTTCTACCACTATTTTCACGACGACGCAGGTATGTCTGTATGTATGTGTGTGTATGTAACTCGAAACGCGAATGCATTTGGTTAAGTTCCACAAAACATAGACTTCCGGAAAATTTGAATCCATCAATTGAAATTTTGAAAAGACCACAAAAATTATGGAATAAATATGTTTTTTTACCATTACTTCCAAATTAATGTGCCGATGGATTACAAAATCTAATTAGCTCTGTTTTTTAAATGCATTTAATGCAGTTATTTAACGAAGCTGATTAGATTAACAGATTTTGATACAATTAATGGCAATAAATTTTCTTAGCAGTGAATATATATACTTACTAGCTATGCCCGCGACTTCGTTCGCGTGGAAAAATTTCTAAAATAAAAACCCACATAGTTCCCGTTCGGTTTAGCCGGAAATCGGTTCAGCGGTTTAGCCGTGAAAGTGTAACAGACAGACAGACAGACAGAGTTACTTTCGCATTTATAATATTAATATGGATTGTATTTCATTAATACTTTATTTTTTCGATATTACAACTGCTGCCGGATAAACTAAAAGATTTAGTGTATAGTATTTTTCTTATCAAAACATATTTATAATATAAAAGTTTTTGTACAATATTTAAAAAAAAAATTGTCAATCCATTCGGGAGTAATCGCTGACGAAAAATTTTGAAAAAAGTGTTTTTTGAGCTTTTTAATATTTTAGTATATAAAAAGATATGTTGAATGTTGTTTAATGTTGTTTTAAAAATCAAAATCGGAAGTTTTCATAAGTTACAGCTCTTCAAATATTAAATTATTGTTGTATAAAGAAAAAAAAAATGTAGTTCCTTCTTTCGAATATTAAAATTACGGTCATTTTTACAAATTTTAAATTTTTAAGCTCTATGCTAGTTATAGTTTTTGATTGTTTGAGCTTAAAATACCTCAATTTAGCGAGAAATTCCAAAGATGGTCTACAGGGTCAACTGGTTTACAGATTTTTTTATGTGAAAATATGACAGTGACAAGTATTTAAGATATTTAGTTAAGTACGTGAGGGTGTATTATATCTGGAGTCAGCACTTCTAATAACTACTTGAAACCAAATTTTAAATACGCTGTTATCTTTTGAGGTCCTACCCTCTCTTTAACATGGCTGTATAAAAAGAGATGGGGAGACCTTATAGACAGAGATATAACGTAAATATTTGTTTCAATTGATTATCACGAGTGCTAGCTACACCTGTATCTAATACTTCATGGTCAAGTACGCGCAACCGCTTATTGCGTGCATTCGTAGTAATCAGAGAAAATGGAAGTCTAAAAAATTGCCAATAATATATCAAGGAAACTCAATCGTACCAAGTGTACAGGAAAATCGAAATCACTGCGTATAAATCTAATAAAGGGCGCAGTAGCGTGTCTGAGAGAATTAGAGCGGCTTTGGCATCTCATGAATATTTCGGAAGCATGACACAATTCGATCGAACACGTCTACATGAATACACATCTGTGATTTATTTCTTTACAAATGGATTCTTTTTTGTGAAATTTAATTGAAAATGTGAGGATTCTTTTGAATTTGTTCCGCTTTACAATTTTTCTATTTATGGAAATTACCAGGTTTATTTCGTCCTGATGTAGCAGAAGCTATTTTTCCCAACTTGCAATACATAATTTGGCTCGTTTAGGATATGATGCGTGAGATGTGTCTCACACTCACAAGATATATATGTTAGGACACACACAAGTCTTGACATATATGCCAGAAATGCCTTTCTCTTTAATAGACAAAACGACCACTGACAAGTAAAACAAGTTAATGTCACTGCTGTCTCGATTTGGGACAAAGTCAATTTTACTATAAATTTTGTCAGACATACAAATGTTCATTGTTATAGTGTGCGTAAACTCAAGATCTCTTGTCACAATGGCGTTACAATTTAGGATGTTTAAAATGTTTAATACAACCTATTTAATGTGTGTATGTAATTTATATGTAATGTAAATAAACATGTATATATTAAAATTATTATTAACAGTATATTAAAATTAATATTTTGGCCGTCGGACCCTTTTCTTTGCCAGGAATAGTCGAAATGCGGTGATGGGGATCACCAGTCTTCTTGTTTACCGACAAACCGATGAATGGTGAACTAGAAAGTCTATAGACGTTGATAGCGTGATGATACTTATAGCATAGTGAATAAGCAGATATATCTCATGATGAAAAGAGAATAAGAGGGCCTGTAGACACCAAAGTTGTTAATGGAGCTTGAATTCGTGTGGCGAAATATTAATCCCACATGAATACATTTACCAGCTATCTTACCCTCCTAAACGAAACACGTCATTAACCATTATTGGTAGCTGAAGTAAGTAAGGTGGATATAAATAACCCAGACGTGGTGAAAAATTTCTCAAAAACACCTCAAAATTATTTTTTTCCGACCCATGAATTAATTCGGGATCTTGCGACCTAAGATGTAAGGGTTAACCTCTAGACTACAAAGCCGTAATAATATAATACGTAAGTAAATTTTGTTAACGAAACATGTGACTTACTCAATTTGTAACCCAATTACGTATTGTTGTCGTTGAATGTAGCGAAAAATAATTAACTGGCAATACACGCTGAAATAACGTAATTAACTTCAAAGTCATAAATTTTGATAAACAGGCTGATATATGATATCAAGTTGCTTATTAAGGTTGTTTTTTGGAAATATTTATTTTCATTTCGTAGTTTTTTGCGTGATATAATATACATCCATACCTACATATATTATCTTGCTAATATTATAAATGCGAATGTTTGTAGAGATGAATGGATGGATGTTTGTTACTTTTTCCATGGAAAAACAGCTATACCAATTTGGATGTAATTTTTACAGGTAGATTATTATGAATAAATAAATAAATATTCACGGGATAAATTACAATTATTGATCTAACCCCAAAGTAAGCAAATTATTTGCTTGTGTTATGGGTGTTAGTCAACGGTACTAATACTTAGAAATACATATATAAATACTGGAATATATTTTATAAACACTTAAACCCGGAAATACAAACATTTATGCTCATCACACAAATCCTTGTCCCCGTCGGGATCGAACCTGAGCCCCGTCGATTGCGTAGTTAGGGTCGCTAACCACTCGACCAACGGGGCGGTCGAAATATTATAAAGTTACTACCTGACCCGACAAACGTTGTTCTGCCTTTTTAACGAATCTTTTTTTTTTCTACATTTTCTCACCTTTTAAACCTTCCCTGGACTTCAACAATTAATTCAAAACCAAAATTAGCCAAATCGGTTCAGCCGTTGTCGAGTTTTAGCGAGACTAACGAACAACAATTGATATATATATATATATATATATATATATATATATATATATATATATATATATATATATATATATATATATATATATATATATATATATATATATATATATATATACGACCTGCGAACATATCTGTCTGTTTGTTACGCCTTCACGGCTAAATCATTCAACCGATTTCGTTGAATTTTGGCACGGAGATAGTTTAGTCCAAAGTCCAGAGTTCCAGGATTAAAGCTTAGCTTAAGGTTTTTTGTAGATATAGAGACAATGTAGACATAGAGATGGTGCGCAGATCTTTGGCTGTCGCAGCTAACATAATGGCCCGTAGATTCTACAGATGCTCTGATTATGTTATAATATTTTTTAAAGCATATTGTTAGAGCATATGCACTGGGAATTTGTAGATCAATTACACCGAAAGAATTCGATAACCTTTTTTTATATTATAAGATAGCAAACAGACCCGGTCGAGCCGATGCAGAACTCTACCACCTACTAGTCACGATGGTAGTGACGCGCATAGCCACCCGGTCGCCTTTTACGACCTGCCTGGCAGAACGACAGTTGGCCTATTCTTCAAAGGAGCACGTGACCAACACAGGGGAAACCCTGCAGTATAATAACCTGCAGTATAAAAACATCTTCAGGGCTGTCTCGGACGGGGCTGCCCGTTGGGGCTGCCTCGCTTCTGTAGTGCATCAGGGATATTCGCGCCTTTCATGCATGCCGCCATGCGCATGACAACGGTATCATTGATCTATAGGTTGCGTGGTAGCCGCAATGAAATTCTGAAAATAGTATCACACAGAATCTTATCATTCTTATCCCCTTTATGGAGAACCTTAATTAGGAGGATATATTAATAGTATAAATAAATAAATATTCACGGGACAAATCACACTTACTGATCTAACCCCAAAGTAAGCGAATTATTTGCTTGTTTTATGGGTGTTAGTCAAGGACACTAATACATAGAAATACATATATAAATACTAGATTATATTTAATAAACACCCAAACCCAGAAATACAAACATTTATTCTCATCACACAAATGCTTGTCCCTGTCGGGAAGCGAACCCGAGGCCTATCGATTACGTAGTCAAGGTCGCTAACCACTCGACCAACGGGGTGGTAGAATATGAATGTATTTTTTTCAGACTATGTACGATGTAAATATCTGAAATAAACAATATTTTATTTTATTACTATCATATCTGGTCGGTATATTATGCTTCAATGAACATAGCAATTAATATTTTTTTATTGTGATGTAATCCGATGTTTTGTCCTTTATCGCGATATGTCGGTAACGATATATCGTTAGAATTGGATTAATATATCATTATCTGATAACCGCCTAAGAATACATTTTATTTTATAAAATAAAATGTTCTTACCGATCCCGATGACCCGATAACTCTGGCCAACGGTTTACACGATAACACTACACACCTACATTCGCGACACCGTCGCCGCCGGCGGCCACGAGGACCCCTGTTTCGCCCTTCGGCGAACCGAGCCCAAGGGCAAGGTTCGGCGGACGGACAAAACAATGCCACTAGCCCTCTCATCGCAAATCACGACCCCACCCTAAGCCGAGGTTCGGTCTCACAGGAGACATCCTTAGGGCGGAGGGCGTACAGCCCTACACCTATAAATTCTGGCTGAGCACTCTGCTCGCCCCCGCGACCGGTGAAGCTGTAACAGCCCATAAGGCTAATAGTAATTGAGACATTCCGAAAAAAATAAAAAAAATAAAATGAGCCATCCAAACCATCGTGACATAATGGTCACAATGGTAATGACTTCTATAGCCAATCATTCGCTTTTTAGGAACTGCCTTGCAGAATGACAAATTATCTATTCTTAAAAGGAAGCCCGGAATAATACGAAGAAAATGATCATTAACCATCATTATGGCTTCCACCAAGTTTCATCAATCTTGAATATTTGCATAATAAGTTCTTTAAGAGGAAAATTGAATTTCATATTCAACACAGGTAAAACTAAAAACTAAAACTAGCAATATGTTTCTAGCTTTGCCCTGCATTATAAATAGTTTTTGATGAATTCCGCATGGACAACTAATTATTCCGGAATTAAAAGTAATCTTTGCTATACCAGGTCATCATCTATATTATCGCATCTCCGATCAAATAGTGTCACAAGTCAAAAAAATGATTCTCGAGTATAAGGGGTTTAAAGTTGCTCCCGTCTATATTTTTCGCTTTTCAGGCCAACGCCACTAACGTCACTAGCGCCTTTATAGTACCAAATCATTGAAAACAGTAGTAGATCACCATTCGAGATAAAACTATGGCAAATACGATACGAATGGTACAAAAAAGTGATTTTTACGATTTTTTGAGTTGTTACACTATTTGAGCGGAGGTGCGATTCATCCAAACTGGTTTAGCCGTTTATGCGTAAAAGTTTGTGCATCCGTCCACACATCCAAACTTTCGCATTTACAATATTTATATAGATTTATAATATTAATATAGATTAATGAGATTGATCGTAGTAGAAATAAAACCGGTCAAGTCCGAGTCGAACTCGTGCACCGAGGTTTCCGTACAAACCTGTATACATGAGAGCAACAATGAATGAATGAATGAATGAATTTTTTATTTCAGGTTCCAAGTCCCATAGATTACAGAATACAGAATAATATGTCATACAATTTTTTGGATTAAAATTAAATGAAGTTAAATTACAATGTCAAAAACGATAAAAATAAATAAATAAATAATAATAATTTACATTATTAATATTACCTACATTAAATTGAAATTTATATTATTTAAATTACATAAATTGAATTACAAACAATATATCAAACGCAAAATAACCAAATTATTTTTGTTATATGACTAGCTGTGTCCGCGACTTCGTCCACGGGGGTTTTTTTAAACAAGAAGTCTAAGTTGCGCCTTATTACATCAGCTATCTAACAGTGAAAGTCCCGTCAAAATCGGTCCAGCCATTCCAGAGATTAGCCGGAACAAACAGACAGACAGACAGACCGACAGACAGACAAAAATCGTAAAAAGTGTTATTTTGTTATGTGTACCGTGTATACATCCATATGCATTTAGTTAAAACCGGTTATTTTAATATTACGAACAGACACTCCAGTTTTATTTATTTGTATGTATAGAGTATAGATGTATAGATGTAACTAAAATAATTTTTCCTTTATTTGTACTATAAGACGTTGCTTCGTACCAAAGAACACGGGCAAGACTCCATACATCATTTTTTTACGAATCATCTTAAAGTTTCATATATTCCGTAAGATTCGATATTAACTCCTCAACTTATCCACATTTATTATATATTTTTTAAGCTTGGGTAATAATAGTTAGATAAAGATAAAGTTGGAATTTAGGTTAGATAACGTAAACATTTAGTTCTCTCCTTATACTCTGTGGTTACGATTCTTATTGACAAATGATAAGTTGTCACTTGTTAGAGGCAAAATAATGACGTGTGACACTTGACATACGCAATAACCATTTACCATAGATTACACATACTGTTGTCAGAGGAACTCTCAGACACGAACGTCCATAGTAATTGCTGTAAAATAATAAAGAAAGCTATTTGCTTTAATCTATTCCTTTGAATAAAACAGTGAACATTTTAATTTGGTAATTATATGTAATAAATATGATTGTTTATTAACTTATTTATATTTAAAGTACATGAAATAAAATGTTTTGTATTTGTACAATGGTAACATTTAAGATAGCAGAAGTCAATCAACAAAGTCTTTATATTTTTTATATAATTATTCCTAGGTATATATTTTGTTTTATTGATTTAAAAAACGTATAAAATTATTCCACTTAATTTAATATTTGTCACTTCAAAAGACACACAAGGAATGTTCAAAACTAAAACGGCCCGTGTTCTTTCGAGATTCTGAGTTCACGGGAAGTAGCCTGTAGGTTTTGATTCCCTTACGAGTTTCGAAAATTTACGGCATCTTTTTATATTGGCTTAGAAGTTTGATTTTTTTACAACTGCAAGAGACAGTAGATTAGAATATTTGATATAAATTTCAGCTTAATACCTTCATGCGTTCCTGAGAAAAAGGGTCTTATAGACTGACTTACAGACAGACAACAAAGTGATCCTATAAGGGTTCCGTTTTTTCCTATCGAGGTACAGGACCCTAAAACACAATTACTTTATCCTATCCTACCAATCCCAGTGGGATAGAATAAAGTAAATGTGTTTTTTTTTTCTGTAGAATAAATGAAATTAAATAATATTAATTATAATAATGAACATGAACTACACAAATGAGCGATTTTATTTCCGGTCGTATATTCTGGTTCTAGTTCAGTAGATAGTGAATCCAATTTATATTTATGCTTCAATGAGCAGACAACGCAAAGCAATAAATATTTTTTTATTGTGATGTAATGCGATATTTTATTCTTTATCGCGATATGTCGGAAAAGATATATCGTTGCAATTGGATTGGTAATTCATTTTTTAACAACAGCTTGAGAAGACATTTTAGTTTTTTTTTATTATTTTCTCTATTTAATATAAGTTTATTCAACTAAACGATACCTTAAGTTTTATACCATAGAACAACAAAGAAACAGAAAACCCTGTATTACGTCGACTAAATGACAGTCACACATCGGTCGGTAAATGTGTTTATTGAACTGGGTTTTACATTAAGCTTATATAGTAGAGATTCACGTGTATGCTGCGTGATAAAATCTGATAACGATGTTGCGATAAGATACCGATGGTATCTGTGCGCGATAAGTGTGAGCGTGTTCTATCGCGCCCTCATTACATCAATCCCCCCTTCGAAAAAGATGTTATACCTAATGCATCTGGTTGTGCCAGTGAAGCGTATGTGCCTTGAGTGCTCAGGTCTGCGGTGAGTCGAGATGAGCAGAATATATGCGGTCCTCAGTGAGTCGGGACGAGCAGAATATGCGCGGTCCTCGGTGAGTCGGGACGAGTGCGCTCCGCTGTGGTCCGCAATGAGTCGAAACGAGCGGAATATATGCGGTCCTCGGTGAGTCGGGACGAGTGCGCGCCGCTGTTATTCGCAATGAGTCGGAACGAGTGGGACAGAGTTGCTGCATGGAGATCCAGTGAACGTTGGCGGTTCGAAGTGGATTCCGGAAAGCGTAGATGAGGCGTAGCTTGCGAAGCTGGCTGATGCTGTTGAAAGCAGAAGGAGGTATCAGGAGGTGCTGATGGTCAGAAGATTGTAGTGTGCTGTGGCGTCGGTTACGATAAGGCGGGCGTAGCGTAGATCACCACCTTCGGCTGCGCTAATTGTCATTTTCCGATTTCTTCCAGGAACCGGGTTGGACGCACTTCAATGCCTGACCTTTAAATTTGTTGTGATAATAACATAAGTTATTATTAGAATAAACTAGTTGATGTAGCATTCTATGCGAACAAGACCTAGATTTAGCATAAAATTTGCCACGTTGCTTTTTCTATGTGCATTTTTGCTAATTGCGCAGATATTTCAGTCATTGTGCTACACTCCGTTAATACACTATGGTTTCTATAGGGACCAACGCTAACTTCATCCAAAAAAAAACAACATTTTCACTATTTACCAGTTTTAATACAATTACTCTATGGTATTTTATCGTTTTCGAACGAAATATTGTGTAGAATAACATCCAATTGGCATTCTTTTTTCAAGTACGCTCTTGGAGAAAAATAAAAGAACTTAGTTCGCCATTTTGATTCGTGCTGTGTGTTATGTGTTGGTTGCAGTTTATGATACAGGTTAATTTAAAAGTGTTTTGGCGTATTAATCAACAAGTAAACTTTATTTATAAGTAAGATCTAACAGTTTAGATAATAATTTTGTCAAAAAACCGTAAATATCAATTAATAAAACATATATTTCGTTAACGATCAACTTAATGATAGCAGCGCTTTGGATATGACGGTACCTATTTTTATTTTTTTCGTAAATTTTAGTGTTGATATCTATGATCTCAAAAAAATCATATGATGTGAATGTGAAATATCCTAAACAATATTTAAAAAAAAATTAACATAGCTCTAAAATTGAAAAAGAAATAAATTATTTAAAAATTACGAAATAAATTACGTATTAATTATGAAAAAAGTAATTATGAAAAAAAAGATATTAATATTTATGTAAATAAATATTTTTGTACTATAGTATATGTTGTTTATTTTTTTCCGTATGTATATGTTTACCAATTATATAAAAAAATATAAAAAGCATAGGTCATCGATTTACTTTTTGAATTAAAAATCCTCGACTAACAAGTAGTTATATTTTTCTCAAAGTGTCGTGTTACACCTGAATTATTTTGTAGCTTAAGCCATTTAAATTAAACAATTCTCACACCAGTGTATTGCAGTGCTCAAGACCTCTTAAAAATATACGCTTTACATTATCGGATTCAATCCAAACAACTCATAAACCATTTTTGTGACCACGGGCCACCGGAACGGACTCGAAACGCGTGCGCGTAACGGTCCGTGTGTTCTTAGAAAAAAATACGAAAATGGCTGGTGGTGTGAGCGGATAATAGCTTCTACCGGAACAAATCATAGGCGTGGATAATCTCTCCAAAAATCTGGTATTCTTGTCGTCGTGTATACCGCGCGATTTCCATGGATGTTGGCGAACTTGCTGGTGCTGAAGGGCTTCTGCATGACGTTAGCATCTTCCTTTTTGCGTGTGCACTGGTTGGTGGTCAATAAATGCCAGTCACACATCGGTTGGTAAATGTGTTTATTGAACTGTAATTAAACTGGGCTTTACATTAAGCTTATATAGTAGAGATTCACGTGTATCCTGCGTGATAAAATCTAATAACGATGTTGCGATAAGATATCGATGGTATCTGTGCGCGATAAGTGTGAGCGTGTTCTATCGCGCCCTCGTTACACCCTGTCCAACTAAAAATGCGTATATAAATACGTTGAAGACATTGAATATATGTATAAATTGGTTTTTATGGCGGTTACCACTTTACCTTCGAAATTGAATAGCCTATTATTTAAAAAGAGATATATTTTATTTATTTAAATAATCAATCATATTTTTAAACAAGCATACCTACTTTTAGACCGTGGTCCTAAAAACATTTTTATTTTTGATTAATAACAAGTAAAATTTTTGTGAACAGCTTTGTTTTACGAGACGCCCATCTTTCCTATTTTCGAAAAATCTCGAATCGGGTAACTAAAAAAGTGAGTTAAAAAAAACAGTGTGTCGGACTAATGGAAGTTTCCACTTAAACTGTAGGACAAAGTTACCCTTAAATAATAATATAACTAATAAGTTGTAGGAAAATTATGTAGTATTTTTTTTTTATTATCAGTTAGATATTCTCATAATGCCAATATATTTAAAGTGGATGGCACATAAGAAAAACGATTGAAAGTGTAGGAAAAAAGTTTTTTTTTCGTATTTTTAATAAAGTAATCAAGCGGTTAGATTTTCCCTTCACCATATGAACATGTTTGTAGTCCTTTAACTTTATTAGTTACCCGATTTGAGATTTTTTGAAGAGAGAAAAGTTGGGCGTTTTGTTAAAACGAAGCTGTTTACATAAATTGAGTTTGATATTAATCAAATAATCTATACATATAATAAAATCGTAGGAAAATCAAAACTGTGCATTGAATATTTTTTAAAAAGAATACTAAGGGCATGATCTACAATCGATACTGAAGCCATAAATATAGTTTTTAGAAATTTTTATCTGTTTGTCTGTTTGTATGTCGGGGGTAAACTCAAAAAGTACTGCACGGATTTACTTCAAATTTTTCAAGAATATTACTAATAGGTCGGGTCAACATATAGGCTACATATTATCACGCTATCACCTACGGGGAGGTGCTGTGCGGAGTAAACGAAGTCCGCGCGGACGAAGTCACAGACAACAGCTAGTAAATAAATATAAATATAAATAAATAAATATTCACGGGACAAATCACACTTACTGATGTAACCCCAAAGTAAGAAAATTATTTACTTGTGTTATGGGTGTTAGTCAACGATACTAATACATAGAAATACATATATAAATACTGGAATATATTTAATAAACACCCAAACCCGGAAATACAAACATTGACGGTCATCACACAAATGCTTGTCCCCGTCGGGGATCGAACCCGAGCCTCGTCGATTGCGTAGTCAGGGTCACTAACCACTCTATCAACGGGGCGGTTAATCAAAAATAATAATGTTCCTGGGGCGGTCGTCTATTTTTAAAGTTATACTTTTTTTTTGCTGCCTTAGAATTATATCGTTTCACCGCTGTAAAGATTTTATAACTTTGTAAACCAACAACAGGTTTTACACCACATTTTAATTTTTACTTAATTAAACAGTTTTATAGGGCTTAAGATCAGGGGAGCGATTGTCGGTGGAATTGACGTTTAATTAAGTATTTATCTGAATTAATAATAAAAAGTTAAAGTAAGGATGAGTTAAGACAAGTAGAGTTTATTTTCATATATGCTAATGGTGCGTGCAGGAATAGGTGTATATATATATATATATTAGGGTGGCCCAAAAAAACCGACTATTTTTTTTTTTTAGTCTCGTGTGAAAAAATGTAAGTTTATGATGTTTTAAGAGCCCTCCCCAAAAGACAGCTCGAATAAAAATTTTTAAGAGGTCACTCCAAATTTTTTAAAATTTCAAAATCGTGAAAAATCGAACTTTTTTTTTTAATTTTTTTTCTCGTTACGGTATAATTTTGTAGACCAAAAAAAAATAAGTTTCTGAAAGTTTCAGTACAAAATTTAAATTTTGAAAGGTCGCTCATATTTTTTTTTATTTTTCGTTAATTAGCCATATCGCCGACTTTATGTGTTGGGAGTGGTACATTGAGGTCTTTTTGGTTTGAAAAAATCTTAACTTACGCTGCAAGGTCAAATCTCAACCAAGCTGGTTTCTAAGACCAGCTTAGGATTCGAATCCACGCTTGGAAGTTTATTAAGTAAAATTATTAAATTGAAAAAAAAAATATTTTTTCTGTATTGCGCTTGATTTTTAGTTTATCTCGTGATATATTTTTATCGATTATGGTACTAAATATATAAAAAAAATGCATGGAATTTTCATTCGAATTGTAAAAGGTCACTCGAAAAAATCTAAACTAATGCACTAATAAATTGAAAAAAATTATGAGCGACCTTTCAAAATTCAAATTTTGAACTGATATTTTCAGAAACTTATTTCTTTTTAGTCTATAACATTATACCGTAACGAGAAAAAAAAATTAAAAAAAAACTTCGATTTTTGACGATTTTTGAAATTTTCAAAAATTTGGAGTGACCTCTTAAAAATTTTTTTTCGAGCTGTCTTTTGGAGAGGGTTCTTAAAACATCAAAAACTAACATTTTTTCAGTCGAGACTAAAAAAAAAATAGTCGGTTTTTTTGGGCCACCCTAATATATATATATATATATATATATATATATATATATATATATATATATATGTATGTATGTATATGTATAATACTTGACCCAGGCGAGACAATGCAGAACTCTAGCACCTAGTAGTCACGATGGTAATGACTCGTCTCGATTCGCCTTTTACGACCTGCCTGGCAGAACAGCAGTTGGCCTATTGTTCAAAGGATCCTGGGACCAACACGGGGAAAAGTATACGAATATGTTTTATTGGCAAAACTGAAAACTCATTTAAATTCCCCGACTTCATATTAAAATTTCGAACTAGGTACATGCTTTTAAAACTTAAGTCGATAACTGCTGCATACCAATAAAATGATTAATTAAATCCTACGTATGATTTCGATGATTTTAATTAACTAGCGATCGCTTTATAGTCGAAACCGGACTGTAAATTTATTCATTTAAATGGACAAATATCTGTTAGACAAATTATAAGGTAAACTATGATTCACTATAAAATCTCTCTCTTGCATTTTTTTTCAAAAGTTGTGTACACGCTATTCCGAATCGAATGACACGTTCATATTTTTCGGAGCCGGAGAAAAAAGTTTGACAACATTCTTACGTACAACCATAAACAAAATCTATATCCTAATCTATATTATATAATTATATATTATATATAATAATATTATGAATGTGAAAGTTTGGATGTTTGGACGATGTTTGGATAGATGTTTGGATGGATGTTTGTTACTCAATCACGTAAAAACTACTGAACGGATTTAAATGAAATTTGGCACACAGATAGCTGATGACCTGGAATAATTTTTATCCCGAAAAAATGAGGTGATCCCGCGGGATGTGCAAAAAACTGTATATAATGCAGTGGGCTGTACGTTGCAGCTAGTAATATTATAAATGCGAAAGTATGCTTGGATGGATGTTGGTTACTCAATTACGCAAAAACTACTGAAAGGATTTGAATAAAATTCGGCACACAAACAGCTGATGTCCTGGAATAGCACATAGGCTACTTTTTATCACGGAAAAATCAAGTGATTCCGCAAAAATTGCCAAAAACTTTTACAATGCAGCGAGCTGCGCGTTACAGCCACATGAGTAGAACAGCTAGTGAAATCATAAACAAAATAGTACATAAGCGTGTGAGTCAAATGCATGGTAGGTAGTTTGCGTAATGTTTCTAATCCACGTAGTGTTTTATAATACATATTATGTCAAAATATAAGCTTTTGCCCATTATCCCAATAAACAATTTAACTATGTCAAATTTCATATTTCTTAGGTCACGTTATTTTAGTAAAAAGAGGTACAAAGTTTTCTATAGACGTGTCAATACATAGATATAAATTTATAGTTTGTGTGTGTATTTTACATCGTCTTATGTTATACAGGGTTATTTTTAAAAGTTTGGCCAAATTTTAAAATTTAGGACTAAATATTGAAGTGAAAGTGCGTTTATATTACTGTGATTTTTTTTTGTTGCAAACTGTTAATTAATGTGAAAAATAATATAAAAATATTTGTTTAAATTCATAAATTGTATGCACCGAGTCGTGTGAATCGGGCCGGCCACCGAGCGGTGTTTACGCGGTGCGGGAGATACTAACGCACTCATCATTTTTGCGTAATTGAAATTATATCAATGCAATATCTTTTTTGTGTCGGATAAAAAAAAATTGAGTTTTTTAAAAATTTTTTTATTATATAAATCAAACATACTATCAATATACTGAACAGCCTCTTGGCTGAACCTTTAAAAGTAAACTTTTATTCATAATTTAACACTACAGATGGTATTGTAATCGCATTCGGTCTCATCAACATAGTATAGATTAATTATTAGTATAGATTAATTCACGAAATAGAAGTAATTAATGATTTACGATAACCACTGAAATCTAATTTACAAATGGTCGAGCGAACGTAGATTATTGTAAATAAATTATTACGCTGTGCAATCAAGCTGAATTTGATTTAATTATTTGTAATACTAAGAATTGATGAAGCATAATGGCGTTTGATTAACAAATTAGGCATCCATCTTGGTTAAATAAATTATATTATAGCAGGAATGTGGACAATGTAATTTATTTTTGAATATAAATAAATAAATTATCACGGGACAAATTACACTTACTGATCTAAACATTATTATTATTTATTTTTTTAATTTAATTATTTGCTTGTGTTATGGGTGTTAGTCAACGATACCAATATATATACAGTGTGTAAAGAAAACCCCGTCGGATATCTAAAGGTGTTATTTGGTACCGTAATACGGTTGCATAATATGTGTAATTATTTTTTTGATATTAATTCATTAGTTGATATTAATTAATAAGTAAATTCTACTATCAAAGAATGCCGCGTAAGTCGGATGCTACCGAAGGACAAACGGCGCGTGTGAGGTACGTTTAAAATTCCTTTGTATAAAGCCGAAAAACAAACAGCGCGCCTTCGAGTGGTGTTTGTGTGAAAGCCGCCAAAGCGAAACAACGAAACAAACAGCGACATGGTGTTGTCATTATTAAAATATTTGCTTAACTGTAGGGAAATATAAGTAAAAATACGAATATTAAAAAAACGATAATATCTTTTTTATTTTCTGGAATTAAGTCATTTTGATATTTTTTTCAGTAATGCCTTAAACCAACCTATATGCCTCTTTCGGATAGGACAGGGTTTTCTTTACTCACTATATATATATAAAAACTAGAATATATTTAATAAACACCCAAACCCGGAAATACAAACATTTATGCTCATCACACAAATGCTTGTCCCCGTCGGGGATCGAACCCGACCCCTGTCCCTGTCGATTGCGCAGTCAGGGTCGCTAACCATACGGCCACCGGGGCGGTCAAAATAATTGGCGGACATAAAATGTGTGTATAAAACAGGCAATAAAGGAGCCTAATACTCTGTTCATAGTGTACTAAATTGCAAGAGTTGTTTTTTTATTGATAGGTTTAGTAAGAAGTACTGTACTGACTTCTGAATGTAAATACATAAAATATTAACAAATTATGGCGGTAGAAATGTCGCAGTTTTTCTAAAAACCTTTCGGCTTAAATACACAAAACACATGCTACTTTTAACATCAGCAATCGGCGATTTAGTTACTTTTGGAAGCTAAATACAGCGACCGCGGTCGCTGAACGCTCTACACAGCACACCTGAACGCTTCGCGAACGCTCTACACCGCACATTTGAAAACAACAAACGCGGCGATTATGTTGCTACACGGAAGCGACCTTACTCTTCGGAACATGACAGTGGCAAGCAACTAACGTCATTATGGTAAGAACCAGACGAGATTTTGTTGAACTCTACCGACTAGTGGTCACTGTAGTAGTGACATTTTTAGTCGATCGTGCGTCTTTTAAGAAGTTCCAGGGATTGCGTGCAGGTTCAACTGGTTTATAGATTTTTTCCTTTCCCTTTTCTTTGTGCCCAACTCGGAACTCAAAACCACAACCTCATAAACCGAAGAAGCTAATAAGACCAACAAAATATTTTATTGAAGTAAATAATTTCGTATCGGTTAATTTATGAGCCGAGAAAATGCCAGCTTTTGTTTTTATCATTTCCAATTTCTATTTTACGGTACAAGGATAAAAACAAAAAAAGAAACAATAAATCTGCTAACTTTTTCTATTACTCTGTGGACTATACATAAATATACGTTAATCTATTTACAAACTAGTCCTGACTCCGTTCACACGGCCATTAATTTTAACGATCTGTAACAAACTGTTGCCCATTAATAGGTGGATTAGGGACTAATTTAAACGCATATAACCGAGAAGCAGTTTGGCCGAATACAACATTTGAATCACTTTTACACGTACAGTATAATTTTTGAGCAGAGTAACGCCCTTAACAAACGATAGAATTACAATGAATCAAAAACATGTTATCCCTGGTTATTTATACTCTTCTTCCTTACCTATATATTTTGTCTATTGTTGTTGTGACATCATTTTCTCAAAATAACAGGTGCATAATACAAGTGCGCCACACACCTGACCGGCTAGTACTTGTCGTTAACCGCGGTTGCTAACACGCAGTAAAACTGTAACAACCTGCCTGTCCCGTTCTGGTTTGGATTTCCTTTGCAAAATAGACCACAATATGCTGTTCAGCCAGGCAGCTCCTAAGATGCGAATGACTGGCTATGTCGGTCGCTACTACTGTGGCTACTAGATGGTAGAGTTCTGCATTGTTTTTCCCCGGTTCTGCCGCACTACCTATCCGTGCCGCAATAGAGACAGTGTTTATGACTGTCGTATTCCAGTTTGGAGGGTAAAGTATGCGGTAAATTTATGCATATGGAACTCACAAAGTTTCTAAAATTTAATCGTTATTTAAAAATCAAAGTGTTGTCCCGCAGACTTGTTAACTTATTTTCTATATAAACTTTAGCTGTATCAAATTTTATACAGCACAGTTCGCGTGTTTTTCGTAAGGAGGTATTCAAAATTTTTACGTCACATATTAACACATAGATTATAATTAAGCTTTCGTTACAAATTTCGTTAACAAAACAAATTTCAACAATATAATACGCGTGAAGCAAGAACCAATTTATCTCAAGACTTCAGCATATTGTTTCACAATAACGAAACGGATGAACGAGATAAATCCAATTTATTCCAGCTTCAGCTGCTCGAGAACTTTGTATTAAGATATTTCTTGTTTATAATACATGAATTGTAAATAATCCTTTATCATGGCAAACACTTGATTATGTAACTAAATACCAAATGCTTTAGTGATTTTTGTAAATTATGTGGGTGTTGATATATAGACCTCCTTTAAAAACTTGCCATGCTGCTAAGTAGTTCTTTAAGGGACTGGTGACTTTTAACACAGGTCTCGAACATATAACAGGCATGAGTCTCTCACAAAACAGGTACACCACTTATGTCATTATAAAAAACATATTATTTTAATAACTCAGAACCTATTGGTAGAAAAAATACATTTTTAATTCATTTAATTTTATAATTAAAGGTGAACGATTGGCTAAAGAACGCAGGTCATTTTAATTTTGTACAATCCTTGTGTGTCTTTTGGAGTGACGAATATTAGATAAACTAGAATAATTTTCTACGATTTTTAAATCAATTAAATAAAATATATCGCTAGGTACAATCATTTAAAAATAATTGATACTATAATTTGATTGAATTCTATCATCATATTTAAGTGTTACCATTTTATAAAACTTTAATTACATTTTCATTAAAACAGTAATAAGTTTATATATCATAATTTTCATTATAAGTATCAAATAAAAATTCTCCCTGTTTTTGTATTAAAGAATGCTAATTTTTTTTTTTTAAGTACCTATAAAGTATTTTTGCAAAATCTTAGCTCAGAAGTCTGTCAATCTAACTTAGATTTCTGAGATTAGCAGTTGTACTGAAGACACCCAATGATAAGATAACTACCTAACCACAGACTACTAAGGAGAGAACTGATTGTTTACGTTAACCTTATCTAAATTCCAACTTTATTTAGCTA
This sequence comes from Apodemia mormo, assembly GCA_036924255.1. Lineage (NCBI taxonomy): Eukaryota > Metazoa > Arthropoda > Insecta > Lepidoptera > Riodinidae > Apodemia > Apodemia mormo. The sequence goes on along the minus strand of JAUPFN010000024.1, from coordinate 14,956,191 downwards.
GTATTCCCCAAGTTAAAAAAATATTTATTAAATGCGGATAACTTAAGGAGTTGATATAGAATCTTAAGGAATATATTAAACTTTAAGTTATTAACTAAAAATAACGATGTATGAAGTCTTGCCCGTGTTCTTTGTCACCACTACTGTGAATAGTTAACTATGAGATGAGAGCTATACCGAGTACTATGTACTAGTTTTATTTATATCATTAGATAGTAAATAAATAGATGTCTCTCCTGATGGAATGAGAAACCACCGCATATAGATACCAAGGATGTTAAAAGTACGTTGCTATCCGTGTCGTAAGATGACAATAAGTTGCATAAGTTTCTCAGCTACTTTATCCCTCAAACCGGGACATATTAATGACAAACATTGACGTTATTACGATTAGTATTGTTCAAATAAACTATTTTGTGATAGCGCGATATCTATATCTATACATGGGGCACACTAAAAGTTTTGCACTTATAGCTAATCGGAACTATTTGAATTTCGAATGTTATATTTTTAAAACGTTGCAATCTTCTTAGTAATAAAAAAAACCATTGACGGGAAATGATTTGTCAATTGTTTTTTATCACACATCAAAGTTCTATGTACGCAACGAAAATGGAATTAAGTCGAAAATATTTTAGAGCGATGATTTTTTATGATTTTAAAAGTTCTTTTCTCCGCAAGACTATGCTGCTCGTCTTCAAAATGCTTTTGGGAGAGAAGCACCTTGTTTGAGCACCGTGAGGCGATGGTTTGCTGAATTTGAGAGAGGTCGAGTTTCTTTACATGACGAATTTCGTGAAGGGCGGCCTTCAACTGCCGTCAACGAAAATAATGTGGCTACTGTTAAGCGATTAATTGAAGAAAACCCCCGGAGAGACCTATGAGACAATTCGAGGACTATTGGGGATTGGTATGAGCCAAATTCAGAAAATTTTACACGAAAAATTGAAAGCTCGGAAACTTTGTTGTCGTTGCATCCTCATGAACTGACAGCGGAGCAGAAGCGGGCTCGCGTGGAATGGTGCTCACAGATGCTACTGAAGTACGACCACGGACATTCTAATGCTGTTTATGACATTGTCACAGGAGACGAAACGTGGATTTATTGTTTTGAACACGAAAAAAAAAAGCAATCTTGTGAATGGGTGTTTGAAAATGAGAACAGGCCAACAAAAGTGAGACAGGCGAGAAACGTTGGTAAAAAAATGATCGCGTTTTTTTTCTCAGCTACGGGTCCCATCTGTACGATTCCACTTGAAGATCAAAAAAGTGTTAATGCTGAGTGGTATTCTACCATTTGTTTACCCAGGGTGTTAGAAAAAGTTCGCGAAAGACGACCCAAAAGCCGCATTCTCCTACATCATGATAACCCTTCTTCACACACAGCCAACAAAACAGTCATTTTTAGCTTCCGAAAAAGTACATCTCGTCACTCATCCTGCGCATAGCCCCGACCTAGCACCTGTGATTTCTGTATTTTCCCCAAAATCAAAGATTTGATGAGAGTTTTCAGTTTTACCAACTTTAAGCCCTGAATTGGGTGTCGAAAAGTTTAAAGCTATTATGATAAAAAAACTCATAAATGAGGCGCTACTCTCCGTAATTAACTCAAAACTTGTATCAAGTTTCATAGTTCAAATATTTAGTCACAAAAACTAGACAGACTGCTGTTTGTTTTCAACTTTCTTTTTCTCAATTTTTTAGTAATTAGTTTGTTGAAGTCAATGATATTTTAATTTGCGTAGGCCCTCTTATTTGCTTAAAAATTTAAAAAGTGTATACAATTATAAAAAAATGGTATTTGACAAACAGCTATACAAAAATTTCGTAATAGAAATCAAATATATCGCGATACTAATATATGGATTGCACAGCATGCTGCGAAGGCTAAAAATGTACATAAAAAATAATTATAAGAAATAAATAAATAAAAATAAATTAATAAATATTCACAGGAAAAATTACACTTACTGATATAGCCCCAAAGCAAGCAAATGATTTGCTTGTGTTATGGCTGTTAGTCAACGATACTTATACATAGTAATACATATATAAATACTGGAATATGTTTAATAAACATTCATAATCCTGAAATACAAACATTTATGCTTATCACAAAAATGCTGAACTATAAGTTCAGCTGTATATTTTTTATATTTGTTACCTTCGTATGTGTGGATACTACGGATTAAATTAATTCGCCATTTAAGACATTTTGTTTAGTTTCTCAGTGTTGCTTCCAATTACACACAGCAATACAGAGTTATACTACTTACCGATGAAATGAAATCACTTCAAGGCTAATTTTCAAATTTTGGCTTCTCATTCGGTAAGATAAAATAGTACAACATGGTTTATTTCTATTTTTTCAAAATATAATATATCTACAAATGTATGACATTTTTGACAGTGATAGGAGCGTTTGCTCATATGCGCGGCGACACTTTTACTTCCCAACGGCGTGTCTATTATTCATGCGCTCTGTGGCGGTTACTCACTGGTATCAACTTACATGACAGGCCGTAATTTTTTATCTTGAATGAAATTACGAAGCGATGCAGTTTTTAGCTTAGAACGGAATTATTGGTTCTAATCCAGTAAATTTGGAAATTTTTCTTGCTTAAAATACCCTGTTTACACATTCAATCATAATTGCACTAAATAATGACAGTAGATACTTAAATTAATATAGAGCATTTGAAGTATGGAGCCCCTTTTGAAACTAACCTTTATCTAATAGTAAGTGTTGGGCGCCTGCCGGGGTCATCCAAGAAATAATCCCTTTGTTAAAATTCTCTAATGATATTCTACCACTTTCAGACTGAACTCTATAACGTTTTGCAAAGAACACAGGCGGTTTTGGATTTATAGATCCCATTTGTGTCTTTCGGAGTGCCGAAGTTAGATAAACTAGAATGATTTTCTACGTTTTCAAAGTTAATTAAATAAAATATATCGCTAGGAACAATCATATAAAAATATTTAGACTTGAATTTGATTGACTTCTATTATCATATTTAAGTGTTACCATTGTATAAAACTTTAATTACATATGAATTAAAACATAAATAAATTTATCATAATCATAATTTTCATTATAAATTCATTTTGTACTAAAGAAAAGTTTATATCTAATTTCTTTTTGTTATTTTAAGAATTTAAAAAGTGTCTTGGTAAAATCTTAACTCAGAATTTAGTTAATCTAACTTAGATTTCTAAGATCAGCAGTTATACTAAAAACACCCAATGACAAGATAATAACTAAACATAGGCTAATAAGCAGAGAAATGAATGTTTACGTTAACCTTATTTGCATTCCAACTTTATTTTACTACTATTCCCCAAGTTTAAAGAATATTTATTAAATACGGATAAGTTAAGGAGTTGATAAAGAATCTTACGAAATATATTAAACTTTAAGATAATAACTAAAACAAAATATGTATGAAGTCTCGCCTGTGTTCTTTCTAATTTTTTTTTAGTGTTGCACTTTTTTTTTAGTTTTACATATAAACGTTAACGTCACCGCTAGCGGCAACGGGGCCCACTGTTTCGGTCCACTAACACTCGAGTTCCGGCTCTGGTCAATAGTTATTAGCGAGTCGAATCCTGATGCCACTTACTTTCTCACTCATCGTCAAGATACTGCTCTAAGCCGAGGGTCAGTCTCACAGAAGACATCTTTAAGGTGGCCTTTAAGCTAATTTAATTTAAACCCTGGCTGATCACTCTGCTGTCTCATTACAAAAGACTGGTCTTTAAGACTAACTGCTTAGGTTCTTTTCGGAATAAATACGTATTTAAATAAATTAAAAACTTACATTAAAAAAATTAAAAAAAAAACTAGATATTTTTTAAACCAATTTTAAACTTTATTGTTTGGTATACTTCTTGTGTGGTCCCATTTTAATTTGGTAAAAATCTGATGCAGGATTTCGGATATCCAAGGAAGTCGGTTGCTGCAGTTTTATTTTGTTAACAAATTATATCAAACTTAATTACCTACTTTGATTTTTACATTTTTTTTAAAAACTCAGCGACTTCAAAAAAATCAGCTATCCACGTGGCAGGGGCTTAATGTCATATGCATAAGTTTACTGGCTACCTTACCCTGCAAACCTATTCGGCAGATGATCTACTCTTCAAAAGGAGTCCGGACCAACACAGGGTATATGGGATCTTAAAACTAAAGTACTTCAATGAATATTATTTTATGTATTCAATAATTCTCGGAGCTGTATACATACATTAAGAAATAATTTGAATGCGAATAACTTAACCTTTGTTTGATTGTACTTTTTTTATATCATAAGACAGCAAACAAGCAGATGGGTCTCCTGATGGAAAGAGTCAACCATCGCCTATAGACACCAAAGATGTTAATGTTGCGTTGCTATCTTGTGGCGAGGTCTAATGCCACATGCAAAAGTTTATCGGTTACCTTACCCTCCAAACCGGAACACGACAGCGACAAGTACTGATGCTATTGCGGCAGGAATAGGTAAGGCGGTGGTACAATTAGATAATAACATAATATTAAATATTTCGACCGGGTCTGGTACCACCGGTACCAGACCCGGTCGAGCCGATGCAGAACTCTACCACCTAGTAGTCACGATGGTAGTGACGCGTAAAGCCATTCGGTCGCCTTTTGCAACCTGCCTGGCAGAACGGCAGTTGGCCTATTTTTCAAAGGAGCCCGGGACCAACTCGGGGAGAATGGCTTTATGTGTAAAACCAACACGGCTTGTACTTGCTAACATTATGACCTAAAAGTTACTAAAAATATTGCCCCAAAACAAAGTAAAGCAATATATTAACCAACGGTCACTACAAACTGTGCGCTATAAACCATCCTAGCTGGAACCCTGCCAGGCGTGACACTGCATACAGTTCAGGTGCCAACATATAATTCACAATTTGCTTTTGCTTGCAGGTAGCATTTCGAAGTGATTATTAAGTTAAGTACTCTTGAAATCGCTTATATAGAGCGTTGAATGTGCTTTTATATGATTCTTACAATGAGATACGTTTCAAGTGATCAATTTTTATACTGGTTTTATAATAATTACAAAAATTTATTAGGTCGTAATAAAAACGGTTAATATAATGAGCTTGTTTCTTTTAAGAATGAATCGGATATTTTGTTGTTTTTAATGATTAATGATGATATGGAGATAGGAAAAAACTAAACTATTTATTTTAAAATAAAATAGACAATGGTCCCAGGAACAAACTTTTTTCATATCATAAAATAGCAAACTTGCAGATGGGTCTCCTGATGGAAAGAGTCAAACATCGCGTTAATGATGCGTTGCTATCTCGTGGCGAGGTCTAATGCTACATGCACAAATTTACAGGCTACCTTACCCTCCAAATCGGAACACGACAGTGACAAGCACTGACGCTATTACGGCTGGAATAGGTAAGGTGGTGGTACCAGACTCAGGTGAGATACTGCAAAACTCTACCACCTAGTAAAACTTTTTTTTGATTAATAATAAGCAAATTTTTGTGAACAGTTTTGTTTTGACGAGACACCCATATTTTCTATCTTTAAAAAATCTTAAATCGGGTAATTAATAAAGATAGATGAAAAGAAAACTTTAAAGTGTCAGACTAAGAAAAGTTTCCACTTTACGTCTAAGACAAAGTAACCCTTGAATTTTAATAATAGTTAACAAGTTGGGAGAAAATCATGTTTTTTTAAATAGATTAATATCAATTTAAAAATCTCAAAGTTCCAAATCTTTAGACATGACTGTAGGACTCGTCAGAAAAATCCTCGAATAAGTAGGAAAAAAGTTTTTTCGTGTTTTTCATAAATTAATCAAGCTGTTAAATTAAAAAAAATAATTAGGTATTGTTATTAATCAATATTTTTCCTCCACCGAATTAAAATTGTTTGAAGCTCCTTAACTTTATTGGTTACTTGATTCAAGATTTTTGTAAGATAGAAAAGATGAGCATCTCGTCAAAACGGAGCTGTTTACAAAAATTCAGCTTCTTAAATAAATATAAATAATAAATATTCATGGGACAAATTACACTTACTGATCTAACCCCAAAGTAAGCAAATTATTTGCTTGTGTTATGGGTGTTAGTCAACGATACTAATACATAGAAATACATATATAAATACTTTTACATACATAATAAACACCCAAACCCGGAAATATAAACATTTATGCTCATCACACAAATGCTTGTCCCCGTCGGGGATCGAACCCGAGTCCCGTTGATTGCGTAGTCAGGGTCGCTAACCACTCGACTCTTATTATTAATCGAAAAAAAAATGTTCCTAGGACCACGTTGTATAAGGGTTAAGCATATTTAAGTATATATTTTCGGCAAAAATAAACGACAGTATTCGCAAATCTTCAGATGAGATGTTACGTCACACCGTGGTAAAATGTCATATTGTTTTTTGATAATTTTATAGAAATCACAAAGTATCTAATGTAAACAAATATAAATATTCACGGGACAAATTACCCTTACTGATCTAACCCCAAAGTAAGCAAATTATTTGCTTGTGTTATGGGTGTTAGTCAACGATACCACAGAATACGAACGATACCACAGAATAGTTATATTGTGACGATAATAATACACAGAAATCTATATTAATATTATAAATGCGAAAGTTCGGATGTTTAGATGGATGTTTGGATGGATGTTTGGATGGATGTTTGTTACTCAATCACGCAAAAACTACTGAACGGATTTGAATGAAATTTGGTACACAGGTAGATAATGACCTGGAATAGCATATAGGCTATTCCAGGTCATTCCTTTTTATCCCGGAAAAATTAGGTTATCCCGCGGGATTCGCCAAAAACTTTTATAATGCAGCGGGCTGCACGCTGCAGCTAGTACATAATATGTTACATCCCTAACGCATAATATGAAGACCGCTGACACCGCGCATCGAACCGATGGCATCATTACCTCAGTCACACGGGTTTCCAATGGGGCGGTCATATACATAAAATCATCTTAACACCATAACACCTTAGTCATAATGAGTAAGGTGTTATGCTGTTATGATGTCATTACGATGCCATGACATGATATTTTTGGCTTTGATATCGAATGTAGATCACGCCACAAGTATTCTTTAAAAAAAATATTCAATGCACAGTTTTGACTTTCCTACGATTTTATTATATGTATAGATAATGAATTGCCGAAATGTACATATAAGATCATTTTATAGGTGATTAGGTGAAAATATTTTTTTAAGAATTCGGTTTGACTAACTAGATAACCAGGTAAAAGCAAACGTTATTCATGGCTTTAATTTTTTTTTATTTGTTTGAAATTCTATTCGTATACGAAATTTTATTCGTGCATATCAAAAAGTTTTACACCCTAGAATGACGTTTGTTTTTAGCTGGATATCTTTGATTAGACGTACTGAATGAGGGGTTGAAATATTTTCATCTACTATGGAATGATATTATATACACATAATTTTGGAATAAATGCACTAAATTGAGTAATTCTACTACTTAATATTCTAAAAACTATATTTTTGACTTCGATGTCGATTGTGGATCGCGCCCCAAATATTCTTTTGAAGAAATATAAGTTTTCTGTTTTGACTTTCCTACGATTTTATTATGTATAGATTTGCTTCTATATTTACTTAAATTTTATTGTTATTTTAAATATATTTAAGTATAAGTCATTTCTGTAGACAAAGAATTCTCTTTAGCTGTCTTTATTTTTCTGTATTTTACCTTAGTGTATTTTATAACTATTGTATAACTTGTCATGTATAATTTTGCTTATAAATGACGTCGATAAGTGTTTCTATGTGTACCTACGTCGAATAAAATATTATTCGAATTTGAATTTGAATTTGCTTTTCGTCAAGTTCGTTATTGTTTGTGAAAAGAAATGTTTTTTTTTTAAATATATTTAGATAGCAAACTAGCAGATGGTTCTCCTAATGGAGTGTGAAACCATCGCTTATGGACACTAAAGATGTTAATGGTGCGTTGCTATTTATGTGGCAGGATGGCAGTGCTACATTCATGTCATAAGTCTACCACCTACCTTACCCTCCAAACCGAAATACGATAGTGACAAGCATTGACGCTCTTGCGACAGGAATAGGTAAGGCGGTGGTACCAGATACCGGGCGAGACGTGGCTAAACTCTACTACTGTCTGGCAGAACTAGTAGTTGGCCTATTCTTCAAAGGAGCTCACATCAACATGTTTATAAATTGTATGTATGAGAAAGATTTTTAAATCTTGAAATAAGAAAACTAAGTGAGTGAGGCGGAAAATAGTAAGAGAGATCTTCGACATAATATCTACTTAAATATAATCAATAAACACTCAAACCCAGAAATAATAACCTATAAATTCACATCACACAAATGCCTATCCCTGTCGATGAAGTAAACAAATTCTGAAGAAATTCATTTTTAGATATTACCCAGACCTATAAATAGAAATATTTATGTTCATTCTAAGAATATGGGTCCACAGCTTTTTAGTCCCTACAATCATCAAATAAATGTGCGTATTTAAGGAATTCAAAAAGGTAAGGTAAACGTTCAGGACTGTGATTTATTTGAAAATTTAAACAGTGGCAGTTCGCAAACTTTTCGAGGTGCCGTACAATGTAGGATTGACAGATGGGTCGCAATTTAGGCACGGAAATTGCACGACGGCGTGTAAGGACGTGTAAGGACGAGTTTTCGATGGACGTGTTTAGATAAAGGGGCAAATGTAACGTCGTTTTTGAATTATGTACGAGACCTTTCAAATCAAAAATAGGGATTATACCTAATGGTAGTTGTTGTTGAGTTACAGAATTATTCATGAAAATAATATATATATATATATATATATATATATATATATATATATATATATATATATATATATATATATATATATATATATATATATATATATATATATATATATATATATATATATATATATATATATATATATATATATATATATATATATATATATATATATATATATATATATATATATATATATATATACATATATACGGGATTACGGAGACGGGACATGAATGAAAATCTATAAAAATACTGGCTGATCCGGCAAACATTGTTTTGCCATATAAATTATTGAATTAATAAGTTGATCGTAGAGGGTTGAAAATGAAGGGTTGTGTATACTTTTTAATGCTGTATCATGAAAAAATAAAAACAAAATAAAAAAAAATTTAGGGGTGGATTTAGGGGTATAAAAAATAGATGTTGGCCGATTAGACCTTTAGCATTTAGGGGTATAAAAAATAGATGTTGGCCGATTCTCAGACCTATTTAGTCAAACAGAATTGCAAGCCTGGGTAAATAGTAAACTATCTCTATCTATTCTATACCGAAAAACGTTAATGCTTTTGTGATATCGACAAAATGTTGGTAGCCAAATGGATTTGATTATAAAAAAGTTTGCATTAGAAAAGGTTGAATGGTTTATATAGGTCACTAAATACAAAAAACAGATACAAAAATATTTTTGTATCTGTTTTTTGTATTTAGTGACCTATATAAACCATTCAACCTTTTCTAATGCAAACTTTTTTATAATCAAATAAAACATAAAAACAAAAAAATATTTTTGTTTTTATGTTCCCGTGCTTGGGAAACTTGAAAAACTTTAAAAACAACAAAGAAAAATGTCGACACGCGAGATTCGAACCTTAACTAGTTATACGTATGTATATCTAACGATCAGTATAATCGACGTAATCGATCATATAACAAAGAAGAATTTTGCCACGTCGAGCCCGTCGACACTAGCTCAGTAGCAGAGCGTCCCGGCTTGAAGGAGATGGTCGCGGATTCAAGTCTCGCGTGTAGATATTTTTCTTTGTGGTTTTTAAAGTTTTTCAAGATACAAAACTGTTGTATTTTGCATCTATATTAATAATTTCGTCAAGGGTTACGGTAACCTACGGTAACGAAACCTTACCTATATTATAAAGCGTAAAACAATAATAATTTTGAGTCGACAACATATGTCCGCAAAATTCGGATTGTCGAGTATTTTGTTAAAATAGTGATTAAAAATTCTAACCGTGCTGACAGACAAATCGGCCATATTTCTTTAAAGGTTACAAATATTTTGTGTAGATTGCGTGAGTCTTTATTACAGAACGGAGTGCAGATTATCGTGAAACTTATTATCTCTTCGTTCATAAAAGAGTGGAAATTAAAAAATAGCAACACTATAGTGTTGTCTTTATTAAACCAACGTAATAGTTGAAAGAAAACGTCACTACAGTGTTGCTACTTTTTAATGTCTACTATTTGAGTTAGTATATAAGATTGCGTATTATGAGATTTTTTTTTATATCATAAGATAGCAAACAAGCAGATGGGTCTCCTGATGATAAGAGTCAACCATCGCCTATAGACACCAAAGATATTAATGGTGCGTTGCTATCTTGTGCCAAGGTCTAATGCCACATGCATAAGTTCACCGGCTACTTTACCTTCCAAACCGCACCACGACAGTGACACGCACCGACGCCCTTTCAGCAGAAATAAGAGGAAGCTGTTAGATAAAACTTATTATGATATTAAAGAATTTTTAGCCGATAAAATTAAATGTTAATGGATAGAAATATAAGTTTGTTGAATTGTCCTTAAAAAAATTTCAATGTACCTAGTAAAAATTTTGTAAATGGTGAACATTATGTAAATTATAAAAAAAATAATTACTCAAAATATGAAACTTGTAATTATAAAAATAACTTTGTAATATGGAATCATCCTTGTATATTTATAACAAGAACATAAATTAGAGAAAAAAGACCAGCCCGCTGAGTTTCTTCCGCCGGATCTTCTCAGTGTGTGGCCGCGTTCCGATCCGGTAGTAATTCTGAAAAATTGATACAATTTATAGTTTTAAATGTAATATTATATAATGATATTTTTTTTAAATATTTGCACACCATATATTGGTAGAATATGTCGGTAACTTAATTTATTTTTAACAACTTGTAACACCCATATTCTTGCAAATAAATATTTTCTTTCTTTCTTTCTTTCTAAGTAAGGTAGTAAGATCCAAATCCAAAAGATACTAAATCCGCTCGAAACATAGCAGAACTCTACCACCTCGTCTGTAGTTAGCATGTTAATCGGTATTGGTACCTTACACAGTTACGCAGTATCTTAAGTATCTTACCTTTCGTTTAAGGTACTTAAGTTAGAAACAAGATAAGAAAATCATAGCAGGTCCCGGCCTCCTTTGTAGAATAGGCCAACTGCCGTTCTGCCAGGCAGGTCGTAAAAGGCGACCGATTGGCTATCGAGTCACTACCATCGTGGCTACTAGGTGGTAGAGTTCTGCATTGTCTCGCCCGGGTCTGGTACCACCGCTTTGCCTATTCCTGCCGCAATAGCGTCAGTGCTTGTCGCTGTCGTGTTCCGGTTTGGAAGGTAAGGTAGCCGGTAAACTTATGCATGTGGCACTAGACCTCGCCACAAGATAGCAACGCACCATTAACATCTTTGGTGTCTATAGGCGATGGTTGACTCTTTCCATCAGGAGACCCATCTGCTTGTTTGCTATCTTATGATATAAAAAAAAAATATATACATATTCAATTTCCTTAACGTATCATTATACATATTTTACGCAGTAAGTCATATTTTTCCAAAGGAATCGTTTTTGTACTCGTATTATGTGCTAACGAAGCCAATTGACGGAGAGTTCATGCAATCTGCTGATTCTATTTGTAGTTTAAATTGTTGTTATGCTGATATAATCTCTTATTTATTATTGTGCGTTGAAAACAGGTATTTTTAAGAATATAAATACTTCACTCATTGTTATCATGGTGGAAAGAAACAACCATTGTTACTATAATCCATATTCATACAATAAATATTACACTATAATATTATAAATGTAAAAGTTTGTCGGTCTATATGTCTGTTTGCCTTTCTGGCAGTCTGTCAGTCTATAAGTTACGCTTTCACGGCTGAACTGTTGAACCGATGTTGATGAAATTTGACAAAAAGATAGTCGAAGACTCGGAGTTAAATAATGACTACTTTTTCCATAAATTAAACCTATAACATATCCTACATTTATGACATATTAGTTTAATCGCAAGCGAAGCTGCGAGAGTCCCCCGTGTTGGTCCCGGGTTCCTTTGAAGAATAAGACAACTGTCGTTCTGCCAGGCAGGTCGTAAAAGGCGACCGATTGGCTATACGAGTCACTGCCATCGTGGCTACTAGGTGGTAGAGTTGTGCATTGTCTCGCTCGGTCTGGTACCACTGCCTTATCTATTCCTGCCGCAATAGCGGCAGTGCTAGTCACTGGCGTGTTCCGGTTTGGAGGGTAAGGTAGCCGGTAAGCTTATGCATGTGGCATTAGACCTCGCCACAAGTTAGCAACGCACCATTAACACCTTTGGTGTCTATAGGCAATAGTTGACTCTTCCTATTAGAAGACCCATCTGCTTGTTTGCTATCTTATGATATATATACAAAACAGCAAATTAAATTAATTTCACCTTTTTAGGAACTAAAATTTTTTATTGGACCGTTTATTACATCCTGAAAAAGCAATATGTTTGACGGCTCTCCTATTTAAAAAGGACAACCATCATTTGTAGTAGATTTAAAGTTACACGCTTATGTCCGATCTCATACATAACGTATGAGATCGGATCGTTTTTAACTTGCCTTATGTTATTTTACCCATCTTTATTTGTCATTGTACATTAGCTTCATCGCAGGCATTGGTATTTGCTACAAGACATGTATATTGTTCCATTAAAAATCCAAAATCGATTGTTCTTTGTAATTCTAGCTACGAACTTTTTAAGAATACATTAAAGGCTTTGTGAGCGACGAAAGATACAATAAATTCACTTTAAGTACCTAGCTTCATTCGTGTTTCAATTCATTGCTAAGTATGCTTTTTATTTTTAGGTAACTTAAAAATAGGGTAGTGGTTAATGGTTATTGCGCAGAGGTATTTGTGTTACTTTAAAAAGTCTTCTTATTAGGGGTACTATAGTATCCATAGGTAATCATGATGTATTTCTGTTTTTATAAGATAGCAAGCAAGCAGATGAGTCTCCTGTTGGTAAGAGTCAACCATCGCCTATAGACACCAAATGTTAATGGTGCGTTGCTATCTTGTGGCGAGGTCTAATGCCACATGCATAAGTTTACCGGCTATCTTACCCTTCAAACCGGAACACGATAGCGACAAGCACTGACGCTATTGCGGCTGGAATAGGTAAGGCGGTGGTACCAGACCCGGGCGAGACAATGCAGAACTCTACCACCTAGTAGTCACGATGGTAGTGACTTGCAGAGCCAATCGGTCGCCTTTTACGACCTACCTGGCAGAACGGCAGTTGGTCTATTCTTCAAAGGACCCCGGAACCAACACGGGGGGTGTTATATATAATATATTACATATCCCATGCCCAATGGTAACATTATAATACGTACATATCTTTATTTCTTTTTATCTTTACGCCAGATCCCTTATAGGCAGAGAGAACTGGATGCCACACCTGCAGAATTGTCTCGCTTCCTCGGTACAAAAGGAAATTTATTACTCGGTACGAAAGCGGCAGATGCGGCGATAGGGTCCGCCACCCATCACGCCAGCTTCGAATAGGCGAATCGAGGAGTGCGGATTGCCAAATAGGCACATGATATTGATATTATTACTGGAAAAATTAATATTAGATCAAAGGCAAATTACAGAAATTGCACTAACTCTAAAATTATCCTACAAAACTTATTTGCTTAAGACGTAAGTATTATACTGAAATATACTTATTAAATACACAAAAATACAAGTATTGGTAGAAGGCTGAAGATTTTGATTGGAATGGTTTCTATGTAGATATTAACGGGTGGATACCAAGCAACTGAAGTGTTTTGCAAAAATAAAAGTTAAGGCATCGAGACAAACGGAAAAAAACTGGTTTGCTTAATCATATTTTTATGTATTGATTGTTAAATAACCGTTTCACAAAAATTACACGATATACCTGAAAATATTATCTAAGGAATGTACTAACTTATTATATGATAGAATGTACTTTATTTGATCATACAAAATTTCGAAAACAGGCTAAAAAATTTGTAAAGTAATTTTTTCATAATATATCTAATTTTTCACAAGATTTTTATATGGTGATATTTAGTTTTAAATACAAAAAAGAATTTACTAAATTTTTGTTTTCAGCTGAACTCCTATATTTATTTATCCGAAAACTAAACCGTTTCCAAGCGGTTTCAGTACACACCGCACCGCCCACTTTTTATAGTATTGGCGCGCGTCAAAATACATATTTCACTGCACATTCACTTTAGTAGTCGATGAAAAAAATGGAAACCGTTAATCAACTGCTCCGGCAAGAGCGTGGCTTTTAAATTTTAGGAAAAGGCAGTAATTTTATTAGAAGTTTCATTAAGCACTTAAAAAATTATATTACCGTGGATGGGTTGTGAAAAAAGTCGAAGCAAAGTAACTTGTATTTTAATACTGCGCTGATATATGAAAGCTTACTGCTGGCAAAGTATTTAAGCAGTATTTTAGTATTTAAGCATATTTTGCATAATATATTGTATCGATAGCGATCATTGCATCGTATTGACTATTGGCTGTCAGTGTAGCTTGCTTTTACACCAACAAATACAGTTATTGTATTTATCGATGCAATAACATCACTCTAAGGGTATTTTTTGTATGGCTTGTAATTAGGCTTGATAAAATAGAACAGCAAGATATATTTCTATTTTGTCACGATGTAATGTATCTAGAAGCGTTTGATACTGACAAACTTTTCTCTCCTCATTGGTCTAGGCTCTTTTGAAGAATAGACCGATTGCCGTTCTGCCAGGCAGACTGCAAAAGGCGACCGAATAGATATACTTGTCACTACATTCGGGCCTACTAGGTGGTAGATTTCTGCAATATTTCGCCCGGGTATTTGGTACCATCGCCTTACTTATTCCTGCCGCAATAGCGTCAACGCTTGTCATTGTCAAGTTCCAGTTTGAATGGAAGGGTGCAGACTTATGCATGTGTCATCGCCATCCCGTCACAATTAATATCTTTGGTGTTTAGTTTGCATCAGGAGAGCTATCTGCTTGTTTGCTATTTAATGACATGTGAAAAAAAAGCGTGTTAAATTGATCTGTGTGTTGAAACCATATCTAGGTAAACTAGTGATGGCACACCATTACTAGTTTACAGTTTCAGGTGTAGTACTAATTTATTATTATTATCTATTGTTCACGAATTCATTCGCATGATCTAAAAGCATTACTTTATTTTTGCTCAGTCGGGTAAAAAGTAGTCCATATTACTCCTGGATAGTATATCCATCTAATGGCTAAATAACTTTAATAATTAGTCTAGTAGTTTTTGAGTTACAAATTTTCAAACAATAATAATTTTCTTCTTTATAATTTTAATGTAGACTAAAGACCTCCGTCCAACGCGATTAATTATTTAATAATGGTAAAATAATTTCAATAATTTGTCTATTAGTTTTTGAGTTACAAACTTTCAAACAATAATAATCTTACTCTTTGTAATTTTAGTGTGGATTAAAGAACTTTATCCAACTTGAATAATTATTTTTATGTTTTATTTTCATTACTTAATTAAAAATTAATTTTTTAGTTTAGTTAGTTTTTACATTAGTTGATCAAATTTATTTAGTATAGACAAATGTAGAATTTTGGACGTATTTGAAATTATAAAACAGATAGCTTCCGTGTTGGATATCCGTTTTAAAGGTCAATAGCAAACAACTGTATATGATTCCTTTGAGATTAAATATTTTGAACGTTTATTTCGGACAAATGTAAAACCAATATTGATTTATGGAATCGCACTTTTATTGATAGATATTATGCAAACAAAACGTGGAACATGTAGGATTTAATATCATTCGATCAATTGATGGTCAAATTAAATGTGTTTGAGTAACATCGTTTCTACTTAGACATCGTACTATTGAGAGTGTTTAAATATCTATAGTAATATTATAAAGTAATATTATTATTTATATATTTACTATATAATATTAGTAAAATATATTAATATTGTAAACGCAAATATTTGGATGGATGGATGGATTATTATTTAATCATACAAAAACCGATTTAAATGAAATTGACACACTTGTAAATAATGACCTAGAATAGCACTTAGGTTAATTCTTATCCCGGAAAAATAAGTTGTTTTCGTGGGATTCATTAAACACATTAATAATACAGCGAGTTGCTGGTTACAAGCTAGTAATATAAATGAGAAAGTTTAAATGTTTGGACAGATGTTTATTAATCACGTCAAAACTACTAAAGGATTTTGATAAAATTTAACATACAAGTAGATGATAACCTGGAATACATAGAATGTGTTGTTTTCCGGGCTGCATAGTACAGCTAGTTTTATATACACACTCATTCAGTTGGTTCAAAATTGCTTGAATGAATTTCAGATATTTTAACACGTGTAAGTTTTTATTCTAAAAGTAATTATAATTTAATTAAAAGTTGAAGATATATATATATATATATATATATATATATATATATATATATATATATATATATATATATATATATATATATATATATATATATATATATATATATAGGGCCTAAAAATAAATCTGTGAATTTGAGAATATTTTAATATTGTTACGAATAATCTAGAAGCGTGTAGAATTGGAGCGCGCGCGCTAATTATCTAGAAATAAAAGAAAGAGATAGCTATTCCTATTGACAAATAAATAGTTGACCGGGGCTATGCCATAATGGACTTTGTGGCATATGGCATAAGGTTGAAAGTAGCGTGTACTAGGATTTATGACTCATAACATGTTTACGATAAGAAGTGATTCATTGTTTCCCGATACATTTAGATTTTTCTGGATCCAGCTAGGACTTTCCCCTGCCTATAAATACAGAGATGTTGACAAACACAAGGCAGTTTTTATCAAGCGATCGAGAACGATACATCAAGTGACTAGTGCGAAGCGAGAAGTGTTTGTTTGTGTAGTGTTCTAAGTTCAGTGATAGTACAGCAAGTGTTCTATTGTGTAGAGTGTATTTAGTATTACGTTGTGTTGTATTGTGTAAATACACGGATTTAATATAAGTGGTGTTTTTCTTACAAGTACGAACCGAGTACATAACAACCGGTGTCGGAAGTGAAATTGAGAAATGCCACTGATTCCGAAGGAAGGTGTTACCACCAGGTCTCAGGCGGAGACACAGAGGGTGTCAGAGGACACTGAGATGCGTGTAGGTGAGGAACCCGTAAGTGTTGCCAGCACATCGTTAGCATCGAGCTCAGCCCCTGCTGATCTTTCTGTCATACTGGCAGCTATTCAGCAACAGCGACAGCAACAACAAAAACTGCAAGAACAAATTCAACAACAACAGCAACTACAGGAACAGCAACAACAAACACTGCGTGAACAACTTCAGCAACAACAGCAGCTACGGGAACAGATCAAGGAACATTTATCTGGGTTTGATGATAAATTGACGGTTATCCTGGCGCAACAAGACCAGCTTAAAAGCGACGTGGGCCTCGTCAAGTGCGATGTGAAGGGTGTTGAGAAGAGGGTTGACCAGTTGGAGGCGAACTGCGATAAAATAAGTGTGAATATGGACCAACTTGAGAAAGAATTTATGAAAATGAAGATCACTGGTGTTAAATCAGGTGTTGCCATTAATAGTTGTTCTCACCAGGTAGGTCCTCGGGTAAAGGTACCCACTTATGACGGTCTTACGTCATGGAGTGCGTACCGCACTCAGTTTGAAATAGCAGCGAAGGCCAGTGGTTGGACAGATGAACATTGCCTAACAGCTCTGAGCACGGCGTTACGGGGACAGGCGCTCTCTGTGTTGGATGCAATGCCTAAAGAGTATCAGTTCGCTGATTTGATGGAGGCATTGGAAGCTCGCTACGGTGAGCGTCACTTGGAGCATGTGTTCCGTGCCCAATTAAAGGACCGTGTACAGAGGAGCGGCGAGGGACTTCAACAATGGGCCGTGGAAATTGAGAAGCTTGTGAGGAAGGCGTATCCTTCAGCCGACGTTAACACAGTAAATAACACCATCGTCCAGGCGTTTATTGATGGAATTAGAGATCTGGAAGTGCGTGCTGCTGTTCGCCTTCAGCACCACGTGACGATGGAGGCTTTGGCTCATGCGCTAGAGGTAGAAGCTGTTCGCCACGAACCGCGCGCATATAAGGGACGCGAGGTTACAGAAGTTGTGGCTCGAGTAAAGGCAGCGGAACCTAGGAGACTGGGCCCCATGTGCTACGCCTGCGGTGAACGTGGGCACATTAGAGTTAGCTGCCCAGCCAAACCTATGCCTACAGGTTCAATGAATTGGCGACAGCAAGCGGGAGGAATCTCAGCAGCTGAAGAGAACAGGCACGTCAAACAGCCTGTTGAACCAGCAGGGAAGCGAGTAACAGCCAGGAGCAAACGCCAGGTGCTGGCTGGTCGAGAATCAACCCCAAAAGCTGTTGTACCTCAGGTGAGCGAACGCAACAGTTTATCCATTAAAGGGTTGGTTAATGGCAAGAACTGCAGCTCAACGCGGGACACCGGAGCCACACGAACTGTAGTGCGATCAGAAGCGGCTAGCAATGGTAACCAGAGATTGAGGAATACAGTACAGTGTAGTGGAAAGTCTCACTCAAATGAAAATGCATTATCACGACAACCATGTACGGATGATGGCAGACATTGTGTAAGGATGGGGACGAAGGAAAGGATTCAAGTACTGCGAGCTAAGCCTACGGATGACAGGTGGGAAACTGATGAGATGCGTGAAGCCCAGTACGAATATAGAGATTTGCGGCCTCTAATAGATTGGAAGAAGCAAGACACGGGAAAGCCCGAATGGCAGGAGCTGGCTCCCTTCAGCGCCATTACGAAAAGTTATTGGGCGCAGTGGGAAAGCCTTGTGTTGCAAAAGGGCTTACTGTACCACAAATGGGAAAAACCTTCAGGAAGAGAACATCATCTACAGTTGGTCGTCCCAAGAAAACTTATCAAGGACGTACTACGTGAGTTGCATGATGGGGTTTCTGGGGGACATCTTGGAGTACGACGAACAAGGTACGAGAGCGTTTTTACTGGTTGAATTGCCGAGAAGATGTCGAGAATTGGTACCGAAAATGTACGTCATGCTCAGCAGTGAAAGGTCCGCAGGTCAGAAGCCGAGGCAACCTTAGACTATACAACGTGGGAGCCCCCTGGGAAAGGATAGCGATTGACGTGGCTGGGCCATTTCCTAAGACAGATAACGAAAACAAGTATTTTATGGTCGTGATGGATTACTTCACGAAATGGCCGGAGGTGTTCGCAATCCCTAATCAGGAAGCCACGACGGTTGCTGAGAAATTAGTCAATGAGGTGATATGCAGATTTGGTGTTCCACTGGAGATTCATTCCGACCAAGGCAGAAACTTTGAATCTAATGTATTCCAGGAGATGTGTAAATTATTAGGAGTGTACAAAACAAGAACTACACCTTATCACCCGTAATCTGATGGAATGGTCGAACGATTTAACCAAACTTTGGAAAGACACTTAGCCAAGCTGGTAGAAGATCACCAAAAGGACTGGGATAAATACATACCTCTGTTCTTACTGGCTTACCGAACAGCGGAACACGAAAGCATAAAAGTGACGCCAGCCTATGCCAACTTCGGCAGACAGTTACGTATACCAGCAGACTTAATGACTGGAGGCCCGCCACCGAATGCGGAGACCCAATTAAGTATACCGGAACATGTTGAAGACATTCGTGAGAGGTTACGCGATATACACTCGTTAACAAGTGAAAACGCATTGGAATCGAGTCAGCGGATGAAGACCAGATACGACCGAAACGCCAATCATCGAGGTTTTCAGGAAGGATCTCTTGTTTTGCTACATAATCCGGTTTTACGAAAAGGAAAATCACCTAAGTTACAGCGACGTGGGATGGGCCATACAAAGTAATCACACGGATCAATGACGTAACCTACCGAGTGCAGAAGCAACCAAGAGGGGCCATGAAGATTGTTCATGTTGATCGATTAGCCATCTATAATGGAAATAATGATGTTCGGGACGAACATAACTAAGAGGGGGGTAGTGTTACGAATAATCTAGAAGCGTGTAGAATTGGAGCGCGCGCGCTAATTATCTAGAAATAAAAGAAAGAGATAGCTATTCCTATTGACAAATAAATAGTTGACCGGGGCTATGCCATAATGGACTTTGTGGCATATGGCATAAGGTTGAAAGTAGCGTGTACTAGGATTTATGACTCATAACATGTTTACGATAAGAAGTGATTCATTGTTTCCCGATACATTTAGATTTTTCTGGATCCAGCTAGGACTTTCCCCTGCCTATAAATACAGAGATGTTGACAAACACAAGGCAGTTTTTATCAAGCGATCGAGAACGATACATCAAGTGACTAGTGCGAAGCGAGAAGTGTTTGTTTGTGTAGTGTTCTAAGTTCAGTGATAGTACAGCAAGTGTTCTATTGTGTAGAGTGTATTTAGTATTACGTTGTGTTGTATTGTGTAAATACACGGATTTAATATAAGTGGTGTTTTTCTACAATTGCGAACCCGAGTACGTAACAATATCAACCTTTATTTTAAATGTTACTAAAGTGTAGAAATTTGCAGTAAGTAAAGAAAGTTAAATTTGCAGAAAGGCCATTAAAATTTGTAAGATCAGCATATACGTGTGGAAATTGGTAAGAGTTAAATTAACGGATAGATTTAACACAGATATCAATAGAGAAGATAATGTGGTAATCGTAATTCTTTAATAATTTCATACATTAACAATTTTAAACACACATCAACTTTGTTAGATTTTGCTGCATTTTTTCCGCGCATCAATTCCTTAGTAATTAGAATCCATGCTTCCATACTAATATTACAAATGCGAAACTGACTCTGTCTGTCTGTCTCTTCTTCACGCGTAAACCACTTAATTTGGATGAAATTTGTTACAAAGATAGCTTGAGACCCGAGAAAGGGCATAAAATAGTTTTTATCTCGGAAATCCCACGGGAACGGGAGCTATGCGGATTTTTATTTTTTCTACGCGTACGAAGTCGCGGGCATATCTAGTAGCGTAAAACTGCTACTTATGAACAATTATTTAACTTTTATTAAATAAAATAAGTTATTGACATAATAATTATTATCGGTCATATTAAAAACAACAGGCTAATCTATTAATTACTAGCTGTTGCCAGCGAGTTCATCCGCGCGGACTTCGTTTACTCCGCACTGCTCCTCCCCCGTAAGTGATAGCGTGATAATATGTAGTCTATATGTTGACCCGACCTGTTAGTAATATTCATGCAAATTTTGAAGTAAATCCATGCAGTACTTTTTGAGTTTACCCCGGACATACATACAGACAAACAGACAAAAATTCTAAAAACTATATTTTTGTCTTCGATATCGATTGTAGATCACGCCCCAAGTATTCTTTTAAAAAAATATTCAATGTACAGTTTTGACTTTCCTACGATTTTATTATATGTATAGATATACGGTCCAAAGATTTAAAGTGTGATGCAAACAGCATGTTAGTTTACGCACCTATTATACTTTTTCCATTTCTTTATTTTCTCGATGACTGTTCTAATTTGATAGTTGTGTGTTGTGCCCAAATAAGTAATGATATCGATCGCATATATTTATTATATTTTACAAAGACAATTAATATAACAAAAACATTTAAGTTGGAACACTCAATGGCCCGGCGCCATTTAGTGTTTGTTTTCTCTTCGCTGAGTATTTTCACATTGTCCATATGTTACGTTTTGTATTTTGTGTTCCTCCGTGTTGATTGATGCCCAGCTGTAAAATATCAAAATGCCGAAAGGATTTGTTCTAAAAGGGCAGGCGAGCGAAGTGATGGTCAAGGTTCGTAATTCCTTTGAAGCAGACTATTGAAATGGTGGCCCGCTTTTACCACTGTCGCAAGTGCGAGAGCGTGTTGCGGCCATATTAGGAATTAGTAGACCTACTATTTCAAAAATTACTACCGAAGCTTACGGTACGGCATGCAGAAAAATAAGCTTCGAACGGCGATGAAAAAACGCCGACCACGTCCTGTGACATCAGTTGACAACTTCGACGCTGATGCTATTCGCCGTCATATACATGACTTTTACCTGCGCAAAGAAATTCCAACACTTAAATAAGTTATCGTTTCTTTACGTGAATGTGGTTTATTTTATGGTCATAAATCGTCATTATTACTCCAGACAAATTGATAAAATGCCGACGAAGGCCAATAAAAAACAAGAAATAATTGACTGGCTCTAACGTCATGGCGAAAACGTGGATAGTACTTTATTAAAAGTACAATCGTTTAGTTAGTTTAGAAAAACATACTCTTTAAAAGATACGCTTTCGACGAAATAGCTGCCAAATGTGGTCATTGGGTTCTTCGATTTGCGCAATATCATTGCCAGTACAATGCTATAGAACTAATATGGGCACAAATCAAAGGACACTCCGCTAGTAACAACACCCGTCCCCCTTGTACGGCAAACAGGATGTTAAATTTATTAAAAAATCCTTGTTCGGAAGTAACTGCCGAAAACTGGGAAAAAGTTGTGAAAAGAACCAAAAACATTATTATTATTATAGCGTCGGATTGGGAAATTCATGTGGCATTCGATAATATAAAAGAACAGGAACTTATAATAAATGTTGGAGAGAGTTCACCGAGTGACAGTGACGATTCATCAGATTTTGATTAAAATAAATAATAAAGATTACCTGTCGTTATAATTATTTCGTTTCATTGTCGAGTACCTACCTATACCTACTTATTTTACAACAGCTCCGAAAATTTTAAAGAAGTAGGTATTATCAGTCAAGAATTTATACGTGTAACATCTTGTAATGAAATATAATATTATACTTATACATGGGGCACACTAAAAGTTTTGCACTTCTAGCTAATCGGATATATTTGAATTTCAAATGTTATATTTTTAAAACGTTGCAACCTTCTTAGTAATAAAAAAAACTATTGGCGAGAAATGATTGGTCAATTGTTTTTTATCACACATCAAAGTTCTACGTACGCAACGAAAATGGAAATAAATCGAAAAGATTTTAGGGCGATGATTTTTTATGATTTTTAAAGTTCTCTTTCTCCGCAAGACTGTGCTGCTCGTCTTCAAATTGATTTTGGGAGAGAAGCACCTTGTTTGAGCACCGTGAGGCGATGGTTTGCTGAATTTGGGAGAGGTCGAGTTTCTTTACATGACGAATTTCGTGAAGGGCAGCCTTCAACTGCCGTCAACGAAAATAATGTGACAACTGTTAAGCGGTTAATTGAAGAAAACCCTCGGATTACCTATGAGACGATTTGAGGACTATTGGGGATTGGTATGAGCCAAATTCAGAAAATTTTACACGAAGAATTGAAAGTTCGGAACCTTTGTTGTCGTTGGATCCCTCATGAACTGACAGCGGAGCAGAAGCGGGCTCGCGTGGAATGGTGCTCACAGATGCTACTGAAGTACGACCACGGACATTCTAATGCTGTTTATGACATTGTCACAGGAGACGAAACGTGGATTTATTGTTTTGAACCCGAAAAAACAGCAATCTTGTGAATGGGTGTTTAAAAATGAGAACAGGCCAACAAAAGTGAGACAGGTGAGAAACGTTGGTAAAAAGATGATCGAGTTTTTTTTTCTCAGCTACGGGTTCAGAAATCAGAAAAGAGAAATCAGAAATACTTTATTCAATAAAACTTTTTACAAGTTATTTTGACACGTCAACACATTTTTTTAAAAACTACTACCGGACCGGAAACGCGGCCATACACTGAGAAGATCCGGCGGAAGAAACTCAGCGGGCTTGTCTTTTTTTTCATATCATTGATTTTTTTACATTATCACAATATTACAAAAAATATATATGAGATCAGTATGAGGAGCAATTAATCCCAGGCTTTTTTATCTTCTAAATAATCTGAGATTTTATAATATCCTTTTTTACACAGTTTTGTTTTAACACATTTTTTAAATTTATTGACTGGTAGACTCTTATAGTTTCGGGAAGTTTATTGTAAAAGCGTATACATTGCCTCATAAAAGAGTTACTTATTCTGTGGAAACGAGATGCATGCACAACAAGATTGTTTTTGTTCCTTGTATTAAGTGAGTGTACGTCACCACTTTTTTTAAAAAAGCAAATATTTTTACGAACGTACATCAAGTTCTCAAGTATATATTGGGATATAACAGTTAGAATATTGATATCTTTGAATTTTTCTCTCAGGGAAACCCTCGGGCTAAGATTGTCAATTGCCCTAATAGCTCTTTTCTGCAATACAAATATAGTATTTATTTCAGCAGAATTTCCCCAAAGAATTTCCATCTGTACAATTCCACTTGAACATCAAAAGAGTATTAATGTCGAGTGGTATTCTACCATTTGTTTACCCAGGGTGTTAGAAAAAGTTCGCGAAAGACGACCCAAAAGTCGCATTCTCCTTCACCATGATAACGCTTTTTCACACACGGCCAACAAAACAAAGTCATTCTTAGCTTCCGAAAAAGTACATCTCGTCACTCATTCTACGCATAGTCCCGACCTCACACACTGTGATTTCTGTATTTTGTCCAAAATCAAAGATTTGATGGGAGGTTTTACTTTTATCAACTCCGAAGAGGCAGTGATAGCGTTCAATCAGTACGTAGAAAACATGCCTTCAGATCTGTGGTCCTCCTGTTTTAAAAAATGGTTCGATCGCATGAAAAAATGTTTAAAATGTAAAGGAGATTATTTTGAAAAGCAATAAACATAATATTTTGGTTATAACATGTTGTTTTTTTAAGTTACGCAAAACTTATAGTGTGACCTACGTATAATGTAATATTATAGTTTAAAAAAATGTACAAATAGTATCCGGCAGTATTTTAGTTTCTTACATTTTGTAAAAAAATGGGTCTGTTGTCGTGTTACGTTTATCGATATAGCTCCTATAGTAATCATTATGTGTAGTACATCACTACCCGTCCATGAAGTACAACAGTATTATTTGTGAGATATTTTAATGCAAACAACACAAAATTACAGTGGCGTCGATCTGTCATCAAGAAAATAAAGAAATAGAAATAGTCTAAACGTCAGAAACAAGTTAAAAACGGTCAAATTAATGAATTCATTTGCTGTGTTTCTTCCATTCGAGGCACAGTGGTTAAAAGCCACCAAGATCTAACCACACTGTAAAAATCAAAAGTATCAGTTTATTAGCGTTCAGTTAGACAGCCCTGACAAACAGAAGGACGGACAACGGAATTTTAATTATAGGATTCTCTGAACACTTCCTGTATAGAACCCTAACGGGTAACGAGTAGCTAACTATATAACAACGGTAAAATTTAACAACCTGTAAAATCACGGTACATCAACATGAGTTAGATCACGGTTCATTAGTCTTGTTATCCTCCGGTAAATTCACTATTTCATTCAAATCTATTCACATTCGCAGTGTTGTTATATCTGTTTTGTAATTTTCTCATCTGTTATTTATTCGACATTTTCCGACCAATAGAACTTACTTATACCTTCGTCAAAACCCAATTATTTTTTTCCAGTATCTTGAAATATTGAAGAGCAAGGCAAGAACCAGACCACAAGATCAAGATGGTATTGATTTAGTCGAGTTCGATCGTCTTGATCTTGGTATTATTTAATTTTGGTCTTGGTCTTATTCCTGCTTATAACGTCTTGGTTTTACTAATTTGATTTTTTACATGACTTTTCCAAATAATTGTTAGTATTGTCAACATTTTTGAAGGCATATATCAATATTTAACCAATGAAAAACTTTTTCAGGGCGATCCGAAAAACAAATGAATTAAGCGATTTTAGTCTAGTTTCGGTATTTGACGCAGTTTTCAGTAAAAGAGCAGAATAAATTTTAACCAATCGATATATTAGTCTGACAGTTTTTTTTACAAATATGAAGTATGTTAGTTGTAAACAATACGATTTATAATAAAAAATATAGTAGTTTTTTAAGTTCTAAAATGTAGTCGAAAGTCTAAAATCGATTGGTTGAAAAATCTCGAAGTTTTGTCAAAAGAACACTTTAATCCTGAGTGGATGAAATGATTTTGATGCAATTTATGGATTTGGACGCATATTAAGTAAAAGAGCTCTGGAGGTGCAAGTGAAAGAATCCAGATTCCTGGAAGATATTTTAACAAAATCATTGTTTTGCTGAAATTTTTTTGAAGGTTTTTCAAAATTTCTCAAAATCTCGTAAGCCGAATCGGTACAAATTTTCGAGAAATCTTAGTTTGACAAAACTGTAACGAATGCCATCAACTACGTTTCAATCAGTCAAGCCGTTCAAAACTTATGTGGTGTTTATACGCACATACATACTGACATTATGATGTCATGAAAAAGCTCTTAGGACCTAAAAACGTTGGGATCTGGTGAAAACTCAATTTTAGAAAATCAGGGCAAAATTTCCTTTTACTACTAACGTAGCATGAATTTACAGCATTGGTTCAGCTTTATATAGTTACTATGTCCAAATATTAGAATAAAGCATACTTACATCGACAAAATACTTGTTGATACTATTTTTAAAATAATGGTAAAGTTTCTTTTAATATTTAGTGTTAACTTTTTTATTTGTTTTTGTATTTAGCAATGTTAAATACAAATATGGCTTTCAGTTCCCGAGCATTTTGTGGAAGTACATACAAATACACAAACATACAAACACTTACGAAGTTTAGTATATGTACTTGGACGCCTAAATCGATCATCTTACTCAAATATTATTCCATTCCAACAATATTAAAAGTCAAACCGATAACCTTCTTTTTGATCGGTTGTAAATTAGTTTTGTCGGTAAACTAGTTGTCCGGAAAAACACTAATATATGCAAATTGGGTTTACCCTCAAAGGGAATAATCTAAAAATTTCAGACAGGATTCGTAGCACGTAGGTGACAAAAAAATCTGCGCAGACAGAAGTTAATTAAAACTACGCCCCCAAACTCATTGTCCCCTAAGCCTTTTATGAGACCGATGAAAAGGTTGCGCCAATTAGCGCTAATACAATGTTGATAGAACTGACTGCAGTACTCGAGGGAGAAGTTTTAGTACTAAAAATCTGTAATGGTTTCTCGTAATGGTGATAAAATTTTCAATACCCTGTTCTGTTTATGGTGTAACCCTCTATAGATATACAGCTTAAGGGAATGTAGAGAAATGAACTGACAGTTGTTAAAGGTATGGTACTATCTAGATCACATATCCTATGTGTTTACTTAAACGCTATCCTTATCATGTTTATAAGTTTTCGTTTTATGGATATATATTAAGTAGATTTTAAATCCTGTTGTAAGTAGGATTTAAATTCTAATAAAAGTTATCTTTACTGTTTAGTGTTACCACGAGGTATTTGACTTGTTTTTCTTACAGCATGATGCTTCCATACAGGGTTGTTACCTAACCCAAAGTATTCTTAGGCATCGCGGTTGAAGACCGCGGCAAAAGAACACGGCTGTATTGTTTTCGGGGCAAACCCCGAAAACAAATTTCGATACGCAATTTTTCGAACCAATCGCCAAGGGCGCTGGCTATTGCCTGCAAACGTTTGATAATTGTATAAAAAATTATTGTATGTTTTGAAAAACGTGTCGTATAGAGAGAGCTGTCCTCTGTATACAATGCCAGCTCTACGCGCAGCTTGCCTGGTACATACCCCGTTTAGAGGAAGAATAATAGAGGTGAAAGTACAGCGTCCATGCGGCACAGCTGCTATGATCAACCTAGGGTTAGAAAAAGAGCACTCTACACGAAACTGGAAGCAGCAGTTGAATAAATATTGTCGTATGATGAGTACGAGTCTTGTAGAAAATTACAGTACGCTAAAATGTGGTCTGTTAGTCGGTGGACTTGATAAGCGCAGGAGCGAGCTGCTCGGAAACCGAACTGTTCATTTATTATGAGACTTTTTCTTGAACAAACGCCTCAAGGCGAGATATGATATTTTTTTTACAGATTTTGCCTAATATATCGATCTGGCTAATAATATTGTAGCTACTAACGTTATTTCGAGGTTTTCCCGGTTTGTGTATTCCTATAACGGTGGCTTTCTCCACTCGTTCGGATACGTGCAGCCGACTAGAAGTGCGTTGAAGACGCACGCTAATAGGAAGGAAGGATGGGCGTGAGGTATTTTATTACGTTGTTTATGTTTTTATCCGACCCGGGGCTTTTTATTGTGTAGTACTCAACATAGTTGCGCGTTCACAATTACTTTTGTAGCCCAGAGGAAAAATTCCTTTTTTCTAGATAAAAAACATACAAACCATCCCGTTCATGACATAAATAAATTATTCATATAATATACACGAACAAAATGCACCGCTTTGTGAGGAGTCGCGATCTCTTTTTTTCTTATTTTTATGTGCATCTATTATTGTGTGCCACGCTTTGTGTTATTTTGGGTATGTTGCGATTGTTTGTGTTGTGATACGGCTTGTATCAGAGAAGAAATGTTTATCGATGTCGATAGTTTATTTATTTCAAAATACTAGTACATGCTACAGCGTTATTATATGTCGATTTTTGACGTATTAAGTCATATCATCCATACTGTAATATTATAAATGGGAAAGTGTGTGGGTCTGTTTGTCCGTCTTTTACAGCAAGAGGAAGCAACCAATTAACGAGATTTTAAGTGGAGAGAGTTGAAGGGATGGAGAGTGATATAGGCTACTTTTTGTCTCTTTCTGAATCTCTACTTCCCTAAAATGAATTTAACATGAGCGAAACCGCGGGAAAAAGCTAGTATTATACAGGGTTACATCTAAAACACCAGCAAACTCGCAGGACTAGGTAGCTAACATCATATACAACAACGTTTGTTCTACGACTTTTGATAATTTGTTGGTTTTTACTTTCATACAAAAATTAATATTAATTAAATTTTTCGCTTGAACTCTGCGTGCATCGCAAAGATAACGTAGGAAAATGTTATGATTAAGTATTAGGTACTACTAGCAGCGCATTCGAATGAAGAGTTAGAAATGTCACGACAGGACAATGAAAACTTAAAAAATCATTTTTTATTAAATGTATTGAATTATGTCAAAAGTTATAGAACAGATGTTGTAATTTATAATTTTAGTTATCTAGTCCTGCGAAGTTGCTGGCGTTTTAAAAGTAACCCTGTATAAGAAGATAGCAAACAAGCTGATGGCTCTCGATGGAAAGACACAACCATCGCCTATGATGTTAATGATACGTTGCTATCCTTGTGGCGAGATCTTAGTGCAATATGCATAAGTGTACCGGCACCTTACCCTCCAAACCGGAACATGACAGTGATAAACATTGACGCTATTGCGGCAGGAATAGGTAAAGTGTTGGTACCAGACCCGAGCGAGTGAATGCAGAATTCTACCATTTTGTAGCCACGATGGTAGTGGCTCACATAGCTAATCGTTTATCTCTTACGAACTGCCTGGCAGAATGGCAGATGGTCTAATCTTCAAAGGAGCCCAATCCAACACGGGGAGGTGAAAGAATATTTAATGTATACTTTTAAGCATTCGCGGCTTTTTTGAACTGAATTATTAATAATTCACGGGATCTTAGCTCGATTATGTGATGTGTGATGCGAATATTTAATGATGCCAAAATAAGCCAATATTTTTTCTTACGTTCCTTATCTTAAGCGAGCAAGATGCGTGACGGTTCTAACACCATAGAAAATGAACATTAAATAATAATTTAAATAAATAAATGAATGTAAATATAAATATTGTTATTTTTTTTAGAAAAGGTACAATCACATCGGTTCTCTTGCGGGCAGGCAAGGTGAACTCAATAGATTTTACGGTTCACCACAATTCACTGGTTTGTCGCTTTAAGTAAACAATTATCACCTCTTTTTAGCAATATCAGGGATAGATAACTTTACGTGCTCATCTGCGGTGCGTGATAATTGTCGCTTTAAGTAAACAATTATCACCTCTTTCTAGCAATATCAGGGATAGATAACATTACGTGCTCATCTGAGGTGCGTGATAATTGTCGCTTTAAGTAAACAATTATCACCTCTTTCTAGCAATATCAGGGATATATAACATTACGTGCTCATCTGAGGTGCGTGATAATTGTCGCTTTAAGTAAATAATTATCACCTCTTTCTAGCAATATCAGGGATAGATAACTTTACGTGTTCATCTGAGGTGCGTGATAAATGTCGCTTTATGTAAACAATTATCACCTCTTTCTAGCAATATCAGGGATAGATATTTTTACGTGCTCATCTGAGGTGCGTGATAATTGTCGCTTTAAGTAAACAATTATCACCTCTTTCTAGCAATATTAGGGATAGATAACTTTACGTGCTCATGTGAGGTGCGTGATAATTGTCGTTTAAGTAAACAATTATCACCTCTTTCTAGCAATATCAGGGATAGATAACTTTACGTGCTCATCTGAGGTGCGTGATAAATGGTAACACACCATCCGTCAGACTCCGAGCTGAGCTATTAAATTTTTTGAAAGAAATTTGGCCGCCTGGGGATTGAATCTGGGACCTTAAAATACTGTCACTAGGCCCTCACTTGGTGAACATTTATTCAGTAATTCCACAAAACATTTTCTGTAAAAAGACCATGTTAATAGCTTCTTTTGTTTAAATCTTTATAAATGTGATGTTTGAAGGAGTAGCCAATAAAGGGCATATTACATTACTCTTAGTTAAGTAACCTAGTTAAAGTGATCCCTGTCTTTATGCTCGGGTAATTGCAATATTATTATTCAAGACTCGTCCATAACTCTTTTGCCGGGACTACAAGTCGTTTGCATATTCTGCGCTGTATCCATTTAGTTCAGTTATAAATTAAAATATATTTCAAAAATTATTTCACTAATGATCATTTAGCCGATAATTAATATCTTTAAAACTGACTTTTCTGAGGATGAGGGTTATAAATGTGGTGGAAGCAATGATATATCACTATGGGTAGTGATATTTGTATAATTTGTGTGTCTTATCCATACATACTTTACCGTAGAAGGTTATATAGCCGTCAGGGTTAGGGCTTTATGAGGGTGTGGTCGCTTTTACTTTTATTTTGGTAAATTATAGAGTTTGGCTATGGCCAATCGGTCGCCTTATACGACCTGCCTAGCAGAACGGCAGTTGGCCTATTCTTTAAAGGAGCCTGGCACCAACACGGGGTAAAATTCTTGTTGCCGATCCGGTATTGAAATTGGCATATTATCACTAATGTCTCAGCCGCAATGGCATCTATCATCACAAAGCTTTGTGCAATGACACGATAAATGCAGATGTGTGCGCAGATGTGCGACTATTTTCGCATACATTTCGGACTGTGTGTCTAACTCAACTTACATTGGCGCAGAGTCGAAGCATCATATTTTTCCCGCCTAAAGCACATTCATCTCTATTGTTCTATTATTTAAGTACAAATTTGTGCTATGCAAATATGGAAGCGCTGGTCAACGCACGTTGACGCGCGCATTCGCGCTTCGACGCTCAGCTGGAGTCGGTACTTAAATAATAGAACAATAGAGATGAATATGCTTTGGCGGAAAAATATGACGCTTCGACTTGCGCCAATGTGAGTTGAGCCTTAGCGCGCGTATAGCTTCAGGACGATAGACGCAAGTGTGGCCCCAGCATAACAGGTAAGAGCAGTTTGCAAATAAGGTAAAACATATTACAGTAATTAAAAGAAAATTTTACACGAACCAAGTTGAAGACAACTGAACGTAGTTACACGAAAAGGATCCAATCCACACAAAATCACTTAAGAAATATTGAAGTTTGAAATTTGATAGATTTTGGATTAGTTTTAGTGTTTTATTGAAGTGTCAGTATCAATGATGAACTAATTTTAATTAGGCAAAAGAATCCAGACTCCTTCACATTGATCTATATTAATAGTAGTGGTACCTCAGTGCTTCTTGGTTCATTTTACTTAATCAGTTGATAATATTGGGTGTAAATCAGGAAAGTTTATGTTTTTTTTTTCTCTTATTTTGGGCTTTCTGGAAGAAATTTCTTTAGAGATAAGCTTGCTTTTTGTACTAATTTTGTCTTTAGTTTTACTTTTGTTATTTGTGTACAATAAATGGTTAAATAAATAAATAAAAAAAATAAAGTTGGATTATTCAATTAGTTTATTTCTTAACGTGCCATACATGGCGACAATTTCTGGCGTTAAATAAAGTAATAGAGCTATTTTTGCTCGGATCTTTTTCACTGGCCAATAGCATTGATATTTAGCATCAGTTTGGTGCATTTAACTCATTTTTGGCCATATTGTGAATTGGATCCTTTTCGTTTAACTACGTACAAATATTGTCTATAATAAAACATGGACAATTTTTTACGATATTTACACGAAAAACATTTTTTGTTATAATGTTGATAGCTTTTATTATTTTGTAGCTAAAATGGCGTACAACAAAGTGCTATCACGCAAATTGCATCACCGTTCTTTAAGAGGATAGTCTAGTGCGTGCTTGTAAATATTAATTTAAATAAAATTGTTTAAATTCTATTTATTTTTAAATTGATAGACAATTCTTAAGACTCTTTAAATAAATGTATTGACAGTAGGTATTCCAATTTTATCAAATCAGTAATAGCGGCGGTTACAAAAAAAATCCTTAAACAAACAATCTTCCTTCTCGTGCAGTTGCAGAAATTAGGTTACGAACGTGCAGAAACATGTTCGTAACCTAATATCTCTTTTAAATTCAGAATCTGCAGATTGTGACAACATTTATGGAAATTATCGTTGTATCATTGAACTATTAAAACCTATATTTATAACGAAATATACGTGGCAGCTTAATCAATATTTTTAAATTTAATGGTCCGGGCCCCCATTGAATAATAGATCATCTCCTATTCTGCCAGGCGGTTCGTAAAAAGGAAACAATTCTCTAGACGAGTCAGTACCATCGTGACTACTAGATGGTAGAATTCTGCATCGGCTCACCCGTGTTTGATACCACTGCCTTATACATTTCTGTCACAATAGTGTTAGTGCTTGTCACTGTCATGTTCCGATTTAGACCGGCTACCTTGGCCGGTAAATTTATATATGTGACATCAACACCCCGCCACGCGGATTCAAGTGCACTATTATTATCTTTGGTGTCTATAGGCGATGCTATTTCCTTCCAACAGGATTCATGTGCTAGTTTGTTATCCTATGATATAAAAAGTGGTTAAGTGAGCAAAGCAACTGCAAAATCTATCTATAAAAATGACTACTAGACTATCCTTTTAAACAAAGTAGATATTTTCAGAGGCGCCATTTTTCCTTTTAGAACGCTAGCTAGAATTATACAATCAATGGCGTACATAATTAAGTGTGACAGTGACGGAAACATCATGGACGAATCTAATAAATAGAATAAAGAATGGACGAGGTTTCCCCAAGTTAAATTAAAAGTATACAGAACTCTCTGAAAAATATTTACAGGTGAAAAATATAGTCATTTTGGATTTGGATTACGATTATTTTTACATAAAAAAACTAGTAGTTTATCGTGTTTTTTTCATACTGGCGCGACGTTCAAAATCTCAATTTCCAATAATCCTTGCTTCATGTCTCGTATAGCATAAAATATTTTTAGTCTAATTTCATCAAGTATACAGGGATTGCGTCTATAATCAGTGAATTGACTACGTATGTGCATTTTTTAGATATATCTTAGGATAGCAAACAATCTGATGGCTCTGAAAATGGAAATAAAAATCCATTGCCTATAAATAAGAAGGCTAATATAGAATAATTCTATTGGAATCCGAGTCGCGGGGATTGAATGCCAAATGTTTTACCAGCTGCCTTACTCTCCATGCAACAGGAATAAGTATGACGGTGGTATCAAAAAATACTCTGTCACCTAGTTAGTATTCACCATGGATTAAATAGATACGCCTTTCAAGGCAATTTCTTAGATTGTCAGCGTAGACTGCATTTACACGCAGAAATACGGAGTTATACTACTTACCGATGAAATAAAATCATTTCAAGGGTACTTTATAAACCTAGTCATCTCATTCGGTACGATAAAATAGTACAATATGGTTTATTTAAATTTTTTTCATAATATAATATATCTACAAATGTATGGTACTTTTGCCAGTGATAGGAGCGTTTACTCATATGCGTGGCGATACTTTTTCTTCTCAATGGCGTGTCTATTAGTATTCATGTGGTCTGTGGTAGTCACAATGTAAGTGACACGTTTTCTCGTTTTTTTACGAGATATATTGAAGTAGTTGACATATTTTTGCATGCGTGTGTAGTAAGATTTCGAGTGAATGGTTAAGCTATTTATGCATAGCTGTATTAGTATTTTATTTATATCCATAGTTATAACTTCGCACATGACTATCTGGTTCTTTATCTTATATATTAATACGTGAAGGAAAAACTTTGGGCCCCTTTTTAAGTAAATAGCGCGAAGGGTGGAGTATGAAAAGGATCATCATCTACATACATATGTGCCAAATTTCATCGAAATCCGTTCTGTAGTTTTGCGTACCGAACGTAATAACAAACAACCATCCATACATCGATGCAAATATCCAAACTTTCGCATTAATAATTATTAATACTAAAGTTTGGATGTTTGCATCGATTGATGGATTATAATATTATAATATTAATATAGATTGTACAATATTTGTTATTGTAGTTACTGAGGCGGAATAAATTGTAATCATTCATTCATTCATAAAAGAGATAGCCAAAGCCAATAGACAACAAAATGTACTAGTGTTACTATTCGTATTCCAGGGATAAAATACTCTATAATAGCCAGTATTAGCCAATAGTAAATGAAAGTAAACTGGCTACCTTACTCTTCAAACCGTAACACAACAGTGACAAACATTGACTATTTTACGACAGGAAAACTTCAGGAAGCGGCACGTTATAGAATACCTATTTTCAAACTAACTGTTAATTGCACTAATTGTTATTCAAGACCAGTTTGAAGTTGAACAAGCAAGTTCATCTAAGACAAACTATGCAATTTCAAATACCAACTTTATCTTAGTGAAATCTCAAACGATGGATTCAACAGCGTCGGTAGTGTTTAGTAAGTAGTACCAACCGTATTTCTATATCTTGTTGTTATTTAAGTTTAAGTAGTTGGATACCATTTGATTTAGTAAGGTTTTCTTCTCGAGAATTCTCGATGTCTTTAATTAAGACGGGAATTCTTGAGAAATCTATTCCTTGCGCTTGTAATTAAATAAACACGCAAAGACAAGGTGACTTCGTCTGTCATACGCGCGTCGCATTGTCCCTGAGTATTATTTGTCATAGTTCTCTCGGTTATGCTTCTTTGATTTTTTTGTTGATTCGTTGACATAGATAAAATTGAAAAAATAATGTTAAAAATTGATTATGATTTTGAATTTGATAAAATTACTATTATATTATCAACTTAATGGTTTGTAAATATACAAGGCAGCAGCTGTTCACTAGGACTTTGTCCACGCAACCAACAAACAATACTTGTTATTCGCTTAGTCATGAAATACTTTGTAATTAAAACGTGTTTCTGCTGTCATTCTGCGGCAAAATACTTATTAATGAAGACTTGTTTTTGCTGCCATTCTGCGGTAAAATACTTGGTCATTGAAACTTGTTTCTGCTGCCATTCTGCGGTAAAATACTTAGTCATTAAAACGTGTATCTGCTGCCATTCTGCGGTAAAATACTTAGTTATTGAAACTTGTTTCTGCTGCCATTCTGCGGTAAAATACTTAGTCATTAAAATGTGTATCTGCTACCATTCTGCGGTAAAATACTTCGTCATTGAAACTTGTTTCTGCTGCCATTCTGCGGTAAAATATTGTTGTTGACATTGTAACACCTCACATTACCCATATTCTTAACTTTTCTCTCTCTTCTGGCAGTTTCCCTTCGTTATGGTGTAAAGCTGATATAATTCCCATTCCAAAAATTTCTAATCCCGTAAATTTTTCCCACTATCGTCCAGTATCAATCCTACCTTTCCTTTCGAAAATTTTGGAGAGGATTGTTTATCAACAATTTTCTAGTTTTCTTTTAAAAAATAACATTCTTTCGTCGTACCAATCTGGTTTTCGTCCATCACATAGTACATGTTCGGCTCTCATCAAAATTACTGACGACATACGATTTGGTATTGACGAAAAAAAGGTATCCCTACTCTCACTTTTGGATTTCAGTAATGCCTTTAATTGTGTCGATCATGATATATTATTAGCTTTACTTCGTTCTTTTAATCTATCACAGTCAGCGTCTGAATGGTTTAGCTCCTACTTAGCAGGACGTAAACAACGAGTTCGTTCAAAGAACGATTTTTCACATTGGTGTGATGTTTGTATGGGGGTCCCACAAGGAGGTGTGCTTTCTCCGTTGCTCTTTTCTGTATACATAAATAAACTTTCTTCTGTAATTACTTATAGTTCCTTTCATATGTATGCCGATGATGTTCAACTCTATCTGTCTTGTCACCCATCAGAGCTTACGGCTAATATTGACAAAATGACTGAAGATCTTAATTCCATTAGCCGCTGGGCTGAAAGTTTTGGTCTTACTTTAAACCCCAGTAAAACCCAAGTAATAATACTTGGTCGAAAGATGAACATCGCACGCATTAATTTGAACGAAATTCCACCGGTGTTGCTAAATGGCCAACCACTTAAGTACCACACCAAAGTTAAAAATCTCAGGCTCATAATGTCAAATGATCTTTCATGGTCTGACCAAGTGAACGAAGTTAGCCGTAAAGTTATGGCAAGTTTTCACCAACTGAAAAGAATGCAAAACTTTTTACCACAATCGACTAAAGTTACCTTGGTAAAGTCTCTTTTACTACCAATAATTGATTACGCTGACGTTTCTTACACAGACATCACAGAAGAGCTCCTAAACAAACTTGATCGACTGGTCAACTTATGCATACGATATATATATATGGACTGCGTAAGTTTGACCACGTCAGTCAGTTTCGGTCACAATTGAAGTGGTTGGACATACGTAACCGTCGGAATGTTCACGTACTTATATTACTTTTTAATATACTGCATGACCCTTTCTCTCCATCATATTTACGTGAACGTTTTCATTATCTTAATACCCAGGGTCGTACTCAGCGATCTTTACACACTAATACCCTTTTGGTCCCAGCGCACAACACAGCAAGCTATTTGGATTCTTATACACTTACAGCAATACGTCTCTGGAACCGCCTCTCAAAGCATATTCAACAAGCTTCCTCAGTAAATATATTTAAATCTAGGATATATGATTATATGTTAAAGATTCAAAATAACTCTTAATTAACTTTTAGTTATGCAATTGTAAGTATTTATTATCACTATTATATTACTATTTTATATTTTATAGTATTCTATTTTATTCGTATTATTATGTTTTATGATTATTTAAGTACATTTTATATGAATAGTTATGAGATTATTATATTTATTATATAAAAATTTATATAATATATTAATATTTGTATGTTTATTGGTCTGCCCGTAGGTTTAGATAAATGTAATTATTCTCTTTGTTTAGTGTAAAATTATTTGCAATTGTTCCGTAAGACTTTTCTATGTGCACTACCCGTTACTACAATGTTTCTGCAAGTGCAAAGTTAACTGGTACAAAATTTCTTTAGAGGTTAAGTTCGCCTGTTGTATATTTTGTGCAATAAAGAGTTTAAATAAATAAATAAATAAATAAAATACTTAGTCATTAAAACGTGTTTCTGCTGCCATTCTGAGGTAAAATACTTAGTAATTAACACGTATTTCTACTGCCTATCTGCCGTAAAATATTTAGCAATTAAAACGTGTTTCTGCTGCCATTCTGCGGTAAAATACTTAGTAATTAAAACGTGTTTCTGCTGCTATTCTGCGTTATTACCATCATGATTAACAGATGGCTAAGTTCTGCAACGTCTTGCCTGGTTTTAGTGCTACTACCTTACCTATTCCTGCCACAAAAGCGTTAGTGCTTGTCACTGTCGTGTTCCAATTTGGAGGGTCAGGCAGCCGGTAAACTTATGTTTTCCCTGTGTTGGTCCCGGGCTCCTTTGAAGAATAGGCCAACTACAGTTCTGCCAGGCAGGTCGTAAAAGGCCACCGATTGGCTATACGAGTCACTATCGTGGTGGCTACTAGGTGGTAGAGTTCTGCATTGTGTCGCCCGGATCTGGTACCACCGCCTTACCTATTCCTTGTTACTGTTGTGTTCCGGTTTGGAGGGTAAGGTAGCCGGTAAACTTATGCATGTGGCATTAGACCTCACCACAAGATAGCAACGCACAATTAACAGCTTTGATGTCTATAGGCGATGGTTGACTCTTTCCATCAGGAGACCCATCTATTTGTATTTTATGATATAAAAAAAAGTATGTGCTATTAAGATCTTGCCACGAGGATATCAACGCACCATTAATATCTTTAGTGTCTATAGGCAATAATT
The DNA here is from genome assembly GCA_036924255.1 of Apodemia mormo. Taxonomy (NCBI): domain Eukaryota; kingdom Metazoa; phylum Arthropoda; class Insecta; order Lepidoptera; family Riodinidae; genus Apodemia; species Apodemia mormo. The sequence goes on along the minus strand of JAUPFN010000024.1, from coordinate 14,917,581 downwards.
GTATCTTTCCAAAAATGTGGTCTGTGTTTCCAACAAAGAAAACCATCTGCTTGTTAGTAATCGCCTCTGTGGTGTAGTGGTCCGGTGTCGGAATTGACCACAGAGGTCCCGGGTTCGATTCATGGGTCGGGCAATTCAGAAATGTGTTTTTTCACTTTTCTGATAAAAAACAACATTGCCCGGGATTGGAAAGTGCCCGGTTGGCGATAGGCTTGCCACCTATCAAATTGTGGAACCAAGTATCTTCGGCTAATCGTGGGTGCACTTGTTGTACCTCTGCCTACCCTTTCGGGGATACGGGCGTAAATATACTTTATTAGTTATGTATATCATCATTAAAAAATGCCATACAGTGTATTTTACTAGCTGTGCATGCGACTTCGTCCGCGTGAAAAAAAATCTAAGATAAAAGTAGCCAAGTTACTCCTCTTTACATGATCTATATGCTAGTGAATGTCCCGTCAAAATGAGTCTGGCTGTTTCAGTGATTAGTCCGAAAAAAAAAACACGGACAGACAGCCAGACAAAAATTGTAAATAATATTTTGGTATGTGTACACGATACATCCATATGCAGTTTAGTAAAAAATGGTTATTTTAATATTACAAACAGACATTACAATTTTATTTATTTGTGTAGATAAAAATAATACTGATGGATGTTTCATTAGATTTGTAGAACTTTGCTCGCTCGTGTAAAATTATAAAACCTACTTGTTGGTATTACTGGCTCTTAACTTGTCAACAATATTTTTGTATGACCTCAAACTGGATGTCAGCGATATGCGTCGCAGTCGCTGACATCCAGTTTGAGAATATATCTTATAATAATCCGAAATAATTAGTACCGACCAATCCAGTGAACTGTAAACACGCGCGACAAAATATCGATTTTGAATTAGCCAATCGGACAACACCGTGTTCCTTTTCCTCCGCTTCAAATTATGAACAAAATTAATTTGGTGCTAGAAATCAAACATTATTAGTATATTGTAGGTATTCAATGTCAAGACGTAAAATATTATAGCGCAGATATGTATTTACAACAGTGAGTACAAACCTTAATTTAGTTTTATTTACTCAAACACCAGATTTAATTTGATTTATCGTCATGAGTGTGTATTTAAGGCATAAGTGTGTATTTTCCGCCGTGTTGGTCCCGGCCTCCTTTGTAGAATAGGCCAACTGCCGTTCTGCCAGGCAGGTCGTAAAAGGCGACCGATTGGCTATCGAGTCACTACCATCGTGGCTACTAGGTGGTAGAGTTCTGCATTGTCTCGCCCGGGTCTGGTACCACCGCTTTACCTATTCCTGCTGCAATAGCGTCAGTGCTTGTCGCTGTTGTGTTCCGGTTTGGAGGGTAAGGTAGCCGGTAAACTTATGCATGTGGCATTAGACCTCGCCACAAGATAGCAACGCACCATTAACATCTTTAGTGTCTATAGGCGATGGTTAACTCTTTCCATCAGGAGGCCCATCTGCTTGTTTGCTATCTTATGATATAAAATATATATATATATATATATATATATATATATATATATATATATATATATATATATATATATATATATATATATATATATATATATATATATATATATATATATATATATATATATATATATATATATAATCACGCTATGTCGTCCTAGTTAAGTATTAGGCCTCAAACTGGATGTCAGCGATATGCGTCTCAGCAGCGAGAGCGGCACGATCTAACCTTCGATGAAAATAGAAGGATCTAACACATAGATTGTTATTGAACTGGATGACAGCGGCGCGACGGTGGCGTGGGGAACTGTGTGAGAGTTCTAAATCGCGCCGCTCTTGCCGCCGCGCTACAGATCGCTGACATCCAGTTTGAGGCCTAATACTTAACTAGGACGACATAGCGTGATTAAATATAATTTTAGCCTTAAATACACACTCATGACGATAAATCAAATTAAATCTGGTGTTTGAGTAAATAAAACTAAATTAAGGTTTGTACTCACTGTTGTAAATACATATCTGCGCTATAATATTTTACGTCTTGACATTGAATACCTATAATATACTAATAATGTTTGATTTCTAGCACCAAATTAATTCTGTTCATAATTTGAAGCGGAGGAAAAGGAACACGGTGTTGTCCGATTGGCTAATTCAAAATCGATATTTTGTCGCGCGTGTTTACAGTTCACTGGATTGATCGGTACTAATTATTTCGGATTATTATAAGATATATTAGTCTGATGTATTGACAGACGATTGGTCTGTTATTAGGTCTCTACTCTCTAGTCTGTTTACCAATGTTCCTCAATGCGTCTTTATCATTGCACGTATCAACACGCAGCGTTAGGTAGTGCTCTACTCTTGCTTTACCGGTATCAAGCAACTTTCTAAAGTAAAAATTTCTATTTTGTTTATGTCGCACTTTTGGTATAATACAAACAAAGACGAGTTATAATGTAATTATTTGATATTTCTACAAGACATTTATTGTATTGATTGAACTGAATGAAATAAAATTTATCCGGAGGATGTTTGTATATATGGATCTGGCATGTTTATATACGCAAAACTTAACAAATTGATTTTTTATTATCGTTCTCTGTTGTGCGTGGGTCTAAAAAAATGAGTAAGTACCAAATTTATTTTCTTACAATTTTTGTATTATTTTTCTCTGCTGTGCATGGGTCTTTAACAAGAAAAACGAGTCCCAAACTTATTTTCTTTTTATGTTTATGGACGGGACGTCTTTTCGCTACTTTTAACTTGACTTGTCTTAAAGCCTCGATTTCACTTTGATTAGTGCAAGTGCGAGTGTTTAATGCAGGTGCTAAATATTAAACAAATATACGTGAAGACAGCAGTTGATCAGTGCGAGTGATAGTAATGTGATAGTCATCGGCGTCTATTCACTTTTACTACGCTAAATACTAATCACTCGCACTGATCAACGGCTGCCTTCACGTATTTTTACCTTAATACTAAGCACCTGCATTAAACACTCGCACTCGCTCTAATCAAAGTGAAAACGGGACTTTATGTATTACTCTATGCGGGTGTTTGATCAGATAATAGCCATAAAATGTGTCTGAATGTATGTCAAAAATGCATTTATAAGATTGTCAGTATATTAATCGTATAGCAAAATCTTTGTACCACTGTGTAGTAGGATTACGCAAGCGGAAATTTCGAGTTTGTTTCATCCCGTGTTGGTCATGACCCTTTTTAAAAATGGACCAACAGCCGTTTTGCCAGGCAGGTCGTAAAAAGCAACTGATACCCAATAGATGTCACAACCATCGATACTATTAGTGGTAGAATTCTGCAACGACTCGTCCTGGTGGTACCACCGTTTTACCTATTCCTACCGCAATGTTGTCATTGTCGTGTTCCAGCTTGGAGGGTAAGGTAGCCGGTAGACTTATGCAAGTGGCATTTACATCCCGCGAGACGGATAGCAACGTACCATTAACATATTTGGTTTCTATGTTTTCTTTTTCCATCAGGAGAGGTACAGGCCACGCTCAATGTAGGGTTTTGAAGTTGTTTACTAAGAAGAGGACTTTTATTGTTTCATACTGTAAACATCTAATCTATTTAACGTCAAAAACAGATATATCCGCACTACAAGTTTACCGCCCATATGGTGGACGTTCCACGTACCCGGACAAAGCGGTTCGACTCAACATTCTTCAATCGAACCGCAAGGGACTCGAACATGCTTCCTGAGTCTGTGTTCCCGGACGAAGAGTAAACAGGTACCTTCTAGGGAAGCGCGTTTCACCTTAGGCCACATCTAGCTTACCATCAAGCGAGATCGTGTTCAAGCGCTTTCCTATCGATAATAAAAAAGTATAAGAATTGTTCCAAGTACATTTTATAAGTTGGTCGACTTTTACTCAAAAAACTTCCCACAAAATATTGATTGGAATCTAAGTTATCTTTATAAAAGTAAAACCTAAATGTATGTATATATATATATATATATATATATATATATATATATATATATATATATATATATATATATATATATATATATATATATATATATATATATATATATATATATATATATATATGTAGTGGGTCCTTTTGGAAAAAAATGGACAAGATAAAGATCGCCACATCGATCGATTGTTATTTATCTGATGTACAAAGTCACCTCTGTGGTCTAGTGGTCCAGCGTTGGCGTCGACCACATTCGATTTCGATTCGACACTTCCCGGGTTCGATTTTCGGGTCGGGCACTTAAAAAAATGTTTTTTCAGTTTTCTGATAAACACAAAGTTGCCCGGGATCGGAAAGTGCCCGGTTAGCGATAAGCTTGCCACCTATCATATTTGTGGGACCAAGTATCGTCGGCTAATCATGGGTGCACTTGTGCCTCCGCCTACCCCTTCGGGGATACGGGCGTGAAGATAATTTTTACAAAGTCATTTTTAGGGGTCCGAAGTAAACAAGGAACCCGTATAGTTTCGCTATATCTGTCCGTCCGTCCGTCTGCTCGATATATCAAAGATCCTTAGGACTAGAAATCTGTAAATTAGCACTAATATACATATTAGTCACGTCAACAAAGTGTTAATATAAAATCTTGAAAAATATTTTACTCCTCTATGTTAAGTGTGGAGGTTAATGTTTTCGTATACCCCATAGTGTGATATCGTTGAATAGGTTTTTAAAAAATATTGTAAGTTTGTGAGACAACTTTTCGATTAAGGAACTAGTTTGTAAGATATAATGTTTATCGCCTCTGTGGTCTAGTGGTCCGGTGTCGGAATTGATCACAAGAGGTCTCGGGTTCGATTGACGGGCAATTCAAAAATGTGGTTTTTGTTAGTTTTCTGACAAGAACAACGTTGTCCGGAATTGGAAAGTGCCCGGTTGGCGATAGGCTTGCCACCTATTACATTTGTGGGACTAAGTACCTTCGTCAAGTCGTGGGTACACTTGTTGTACCTGTTCGGGGATACGGGCGTGAACATACTTTTTATGTTATTTATAATCTATATACATATAATAAAATCGTAGGAAAATCAAAACTGTACATTGAATATTTTTTTTAAAGAATACTTGGGGCGTGATCTACAATCGATATCGAAGCCAAAAATATAGTTTTTAGAATTTTTATCTATTTGTCTGTATGTATGTCCGGGTTAACTCAAAAAGTACTGCATGGATTTACTTCAAATTTTGCATGAATATTACTAACAGGTCGGGTCAACATGTAGGCTTCATATTACGCTATCACCTACGGGGGAGGGGCTGTGTGGAGTAAACGAAGTCCGCGCGGACGAAGTCGCAGGCAACAGCTAGTTTTTTTATAGTTTTTGTTAGAGTCAAGTGCGACTAAAAAGGGGTTTTGGGGATGGAAAAAATTCATAGTTGTAGTAAATATAATACATTTAAAAGGGAAACTATCTCTGCTTAGAAGGCTTTACAAGTTTTCGTGTAAAAGTACACCAACTTATAAAATGTACTTGGAAAAACTTTTATAGGCGGAGAGCATGTGGTGTGGATATATACGTCATTGATGATAATAATATGTTCATAGTCGGAAACAGTAAAAGTCCTCTTCTTAGTCCACATTATTGTAATGGGTCTTTAGAGTGCTAAGTGTGAGTTTTTCTTTTCGCATTCGATCGTGAGCGCGTTTGGAGTTTACTAGGAATTTGTATGTGATTTGTACAGCGCCACCTAGTGGTAAACTGGTTTCTCACGTTACAAAGAAAAACTCACACTTAGCACTCTGAACCCGACATTGTGCGTGGCCCGTCACGCACTTTACCAATTTTTGTTCTTATACTGGATTCTCACCTTTTTTGACATTCTCCGCTTGGACTATATCGTATTCTGAAAACATAGCAAATATTTTTATTTGTAAGTAAAAAAGCACTTCACAAGTTGTTACAAATTACTATTTAATGGCACCAACCTATTCTACGGCAATGGCGTGCCGGTTTAAAAGGTGCGAAGGTTACGATGTTTTTGTTTAGCCTGAAAGTTTTTACATAATCACGTTTGAACAACTGAGTGGGTTTTATAAAGTTTGGTGTACACAAAGGCCTCATTTTTGTACTACTGCGGCAAAGTAAAAACGAGGGTTATAATTTTGACCGGTAGGTATGTATGTACATGGGCGTAACGAGGGGGGGGGGGCAGCTGCCCCCTCTGGAATTTGTTTACCTCTCTACTTAGTATCTACTGTTGTAGATAAAAATATAATAACATAAAAATATAGTACTAAAATATTACGCGTGCCCCCCTGGCCCAGAACCTGAGTTCTAAAACGTTACGGTTGCCCCCCCCCACCCCCTAGTAGAGAACCTGGGTACTCCCATGTGTATGTATGTTATTTTTCTCATAATTTCTTATAACGCGTCACAATTTAACTATTGAGGTGATGTTAGAAGCGCCTTAATATTTGGTGATAGATTAAATTTCTGAAACTGGTTTGCGAACAGAATCTGGTAGACTCCATATACACGCCATCCTTAAAAAATCTTGAAAAACTTTAATAAACAACAAAGAAACATTTTTGTAATTTAATCTATTTTTCATAAGCTATTTTAGCCCTTCAGAGGTGTTTTTGAAAAAGTCGCCTCTGTGGTCTAGTGGTCCAGCGTTGGCGTTGACCACATGAGGCCCCGGGTTCGATTCCCGGGTCGGGCACATAAAAAAAAGTGTTTTTTTTTTTTAGTTTTCTGAGAAACACAAAGTTGCCCGGGATTGGAAAGTGCCCGGTTGGCGATAGGCTTGCCACCTATCACATTTGTGGGATCAAGTATCTTTGGCTAATCGTGGGTGCACTTGTTGCACCTCTGCCTGGCCCGTCGGGGATATGGCCGTGAAGATACTACTACTACTAGCATGTTTGACTCCAGGTCATTACTTCTCGTAGGTCATACTTCTATGCTATATAAATATAAATGTGAACTAGCGATCGCGTGTGGCCAAAATTACACAAAAGACTGAACAATAAAATTCCTTTTTTTGTTAACTGACTTAGCTGTAAAGATAATAGTATACATGTGTGTATAATATCATGTATGTTACATCAATGTAGTGTGTGTGTGATATCTATTTTTATGATTTAATGTATTTTTAATGCATATAATTTAAAAAGGATAGATTGCTGCCATGGAACATAGAACAAGGGGAAGTGAAGAGTGGGCGTGCCGCGTGCGTCACTATTATGCGCTTTTACTCTAAATTGCCTTAGTGATACTTACCATATCATTAGGAGATAGCCGTCGTGCGAAAATCTATTATACACTGAATTATGCCGTATTGTGCCATCCTTGAATGCTGAAATGATAGTAGAATACAGATGATTAAAAATGGAGATATTTCATTTCATTCGAAAGTACAATTTTCATTTTATTTTAATTAAATTCCTGATTTAATATAATCTCTAATGATATAATAGAAAGTCAAGCTAAAATCAGCCGTACACCTTACGTATAAAGTTCATTTTAGGTTGACCTAATTTTCTAGAAAGATATACGTAATGACAGTCATTACGTATATCGTTCTAGAAAGTTCTCTACTCAAATATGATCAACTGAAAACAACGGAAAAATCAATACTGCCATCTATTGTAGAATAGCGAAACTATTAAGATCTTAAGTTTCACTATTGTACAAATAGATGAGTCTATTTTGAATAGACTACAAAAGGACGTAAATACTCTTTTTTTTTTGTAGCAAAATAAAATTTATTGTAACGCAGTTTGGTATATTTTTAAATGGTCTGTTTGTGTGTTTCGGATTATTGTTGTTTAAAATGAAAACGACCAATAAAACCATGTTTGCATTAGTAGTTTATATGCAATAATGCTTATTTTATGTGTGAGTATGGCGATCGCGGTTCTGATACAAATGTTTGTACTTGCCAATTCCGCTTGTTCTATGTTCTATGATTGCTGCAGTCCTCCGCAATTTATTTATTTGTCTCTCTTTACAATGGGTTCTTGTTACATATTTGGTTGGCTTATTATCCATTCGGACACCTGTTTGTGAGAGACTGGTGCCTGCGGTAGGTTCTAGAAGATCCTGTAATACAGGTCACCAGGCCCCCACTTCGCGGTTTCAATTGACAACGGTAGTTGCAATTTTAACATTAAAATAAATTATAGCTATGATTTTAACAGAAAGAGTAATAAACAAATAATAATAATAACAATAATAACAACTAAAGGGTTTTGGTTTGTTCGTAATAAATTAATAGTCAAGTTTGTGTCATATGTGTTATAGTGTGTTGTGTTTTCCTAAATAAAGAGTGTATACCTAGTGGATGTCTTGTTGTGTGATTTGTGTGTCAGCAGAGGGTTAGGAGGGCAATGTAAACTTTTAACTATACCAAATTATGTACTCCACCATTCGCGCAATTGTCTTAAAAAGGGTACAAACATTTTTCTTCACGTATAGATATAGATTTTATATTAAATCAAAGTTTAATGTCTCTATTTATATCTACCATATAAGAATTAAGCAAATGAAAATTCTGATTTATCCTAAAATATATTTTTTATTTTTATTATACTGTATTAATATATCGAAAATTAAACTAATTCTAATATCTTTCAGTCTAAAAACGTGTCCAACGAATTTCATGAAATTTATGATGCAGGGGGTTTTGGAGGCGAAAAATCGACCTAGCTAGGTTTCATTTATAGAAATTACTAGCTGTTGCCAGTGACTTCGTCCACGCGGACATCGTTTACTCCACGCTGCTCCTACCCCGTAAGTGATATCGTGATAATATCTAGCCTATATGTTGACCCGACCTATTAGTAATATTTATGCAAAACTTGAAGTAAATCCATGCAGTAATTTTGAGTTTACCCCGGACATACATACAGACAAACAGATAAACAGACAAACAGACAAACAGACAAAAATTCTAAAAACTATATTTTTGGCTTCGATATTGATTGTAGATCACGCCCCAAGTATTCTTTTAAAAGAATATTCAATGTACAGTTTTGACTTTCCTGCGATTTTATTATATGTATAGATTAACAAAAAAATGGGTACTTATGTACGCGCGTGAGAAGTTATACTTCTTTGGCATTATTAAAACTAGATTTTAATTGCTTGCAAATATTTAATTAAAATAAAATAATAAAAGGACTGGAAAAGGATAGTCAATCAGTCAAGGTGATGCGCGCGCATCTTAAAATTTCACTGTCATCATTTTTCCATAACGCGCCTAAAGAAGTATAACTAAAAAAACGAGCAAAGCTCGGTTCACTCAGGTACTAGTATTAAAACTAGTAAAATTACATTTTACAAATCTTAGTTTTAATGAAATATAAACATGCCATATCTTAGATTTCATAAAAACTTTCTATCCCTAATAATTAGAAAATTGGTCACAGTTTCTGGTTAAATTTATTGTTAAAGACAGAAAAAGTTTTAATATAATATTATCTATGAACAAACTGAGTCATAGTTTACTTATAATTCATCTGATAGATATTCGTTTTTAACATAAAATATCGTAGTCCAGTCAGCGATCACTACATTTCTTGAAGAGATATCCTTAGTTTTTAGAGTTCTGTACCTTTCGGTCTGGGTAAAATGGAATCCTATTACTAAGACTCCGCTGTCCATTCATCTGTTTGTCTGTCTGTCCGCTGTATCTCATGAACCGTGATAATTAAACAGTTGAAATTTTCAGATGATGTATTTCTGTTGCCGCTGACAACAAATACTAAAAACAGAATAAAATAAGTATTTAAGGGGGCGCCCATACAACAAAGGTCATTTTTTGCCGTTTTTTAAAGATAATGGTACAGAACTCTTTGTGCGCCAGTCTGACTCAGTTTTGACTAGTTTTTATTTATTTAGAGAATCGTAACGTTTCATTGCCAATGATCCTCAATTCCTTTGTTTTATTTATGCAACAGAAATGCGAAATTACAATCAATCACCTAGGCTCTATCGTTGGCAATGTTAATTGGGCGCAGCATTTCCTGTATTTCGTGCAGTTTAACCACAATCCGAATTGCTTTACTCAATTTATCACTCAACTCATAATTTTGACGTCCAAATATCTCAAAAGCACAATTTAAAAAAATTATAAAAAAAGGAATAATAAATAATAATAATAAATATTCACGGGACAAATTACACTTACTGATCTAACCCCAAAGTAAGCAAATTATTTGCTTGTGTTATGGGTGTTAGTCAACGATACTGATACATACATAGATTTATACATTTATAAATACTAGAATATATTTAATAAACACCCAAACCCGGAAATACAAACATTTGTGCTCATCACACGTTTGTGTGATGAGCACAAATGTTTTCGATGTCCGACGGGGACAAATATATAACTATCGCAAAAATAGAACAGTTTTCTGGTACCTTAAAAACGTGTAGATTTGACAAAAACTCGATTTTTGAAAATCGGGATTTATTTATTTATTTATTTACAATGGGACACCAACAGCAAATACACAATAAATGCAAATTATAAATAGAACTTAAGGTACAAGTCTAATGTACCTGCCAATTACAGGTGAACACATAAATCATACAAAACAAAAAAAACAGTGAAACATTTTAACGAAAATAATACAAAAAATATACATTAACATAAAATAACTTCTAATAAAAATAGATAAAAATAATAACAACATGAAAAACTTATGTATAAAAAAAGATTTCGACTATAAAATAAGAGAAATCAAAGTGCACGGCGTTTTTGAGTTTTAACATCTTTTGTGCGTCTTAGGAGCGATAAATATTAGATAAAAACATAATAATTTTCTACATTTTTTTAAATTGATTAAAATAAAATGTATCAAATATACTCTCTATTTTTGTACCTTCTAAAGAATCGTTCAAAGCTAATTTATTTTTTGCTATTATAAGTATCTATATATTAATTGTTAGCTCAAAATTCTGTTAATGTAATTAAAAATTACTGAGATTAGCAGTTTTACTAAAGATAACCAACGACAATATAATTACTTAATCTTACCTTAATTCCAACTTATGTCTAGTCATATTCAAAATCTTCTGTTTGAATTTATTGAGTGAATCATTAGATATATCCAAACCTGGTATCTTAGAACTGATAAAATTGAATTCAGATAAGACTTGACCCAAGGGTGAATGCTTACCAACGTTAGTAGGACACAGCGGCAGACAAAAAACTTTAGTAACAGGATATGGAGGTGGATGAAAAGGGACGTTAACTGACATACGGTTTAACAGAACGTCACATATTGATTTAGACACCGACCACACAGCCTATAGACGGCTAATGTTTGATTTTCCGTATTAAATGCATTCTGGCAACTAGCTGAAGTAAGACGAAGTGGGGTTGCAACGCCGTAATTGGCTAACTCAAGGCCACAGTGAAAGATAGTAATGTACAGAGCATCTGATTGGTCGACACTGATTACCCAATCACTACTTGTTGACGCGTGGACATTTACATCGGAACTATAAGTCAGATGTGTTGACACAAATCATTCGCCTATTATTAGGTGTCTATGGGCTGTGTGGTCTTTGAGTTTAGAGCTGAAAAGTTTGTGTAAAAATAGCACATACAGTAGTCTACGGCGGTCAAATAGAGAATGTAAACCAAATAATTCTAATCTATTTTCGTACGGAATCCTGTGGGAGATACTAGGATTGACCTATGCAAGGTACTTTGTGAACTTTCTTTGCACCGATTCAAGCTTTTGGGAATGAATAGCATACACAGGATTCCACACAATACTAGCATATTCCAAGAGACCACGAACGAGAGAGTTAAAAAGAATAATTTTACTGTGTGTGAAAAAATCTTACGTATTCATTTTAATAAAGTTAAGCATCTTCATTGACCTAGAAACAATTTCCGCAACATGCTCAGTAAATCGTAAACGATTGTCAACAAGTACACCGAGATCCCTAACTTTAGTAGCAGTTGGAAGTGGTTGGAAGGTGGATTAACCCAAACACTTCCATATTTTTGAAAATTTTCAATTTTATCAGAGGTAAGTTAAAAAATCTTTAGTTCAAGCAGATTGCTCAGCAGCATCACAACACGGCAATTAAATAAAATATAAGTTATACGTATGTATAGCTAGCGATCAGTACAATCGACGTAAGTGGTAGTGCCATGCTTAGCTGAATGGGTCGGCACGACCGGGGCGATACCACTACCTCACTTAAAACCAACGTAAAGTAACAGCTTTGCTGTTGCGTTTCGTTTGGTCTGTGAGGTTCCCGGAGGCCCTTTCCCCCCTCCCCCTAACACTATGGAAGCGCAATTTAAAGGTAGTAGTTTACCCCAGGGGGGTACCACTAGCGTAAGCGGTGGAGAATCCCCCTCTGGACATCCATGTTCAGGGGTTTGTAATCAGCCTAATCATGGATGCCCAGGCTGCCCTGCGTACTCTGGGGGGGCACAATTGCGCTCTCAAACTTCGCTGCTCGGGGCAAATCGAACAGACATCGAAAGGCACCCTCTACCACACTCCACGTGGATTATACTAATATTAGGGGTCTTCACTCAAACCTAAATGCCGTCCACTACCACCTTGAGACGGCTAAGCCGGCTCTGTTCTTTTTAACTGAGACGCAGATATCTTCTCCGGCTGATACCTCATATCTCTCCTACCCGGGGTACAAATTCGAGCATTCATTTGTACCCCGGGCGGGAGTTTGTGCTTATGTCAGAGAGGATATCTGCTCTCGACGTCTCAGCAGCATTGAAGGCTATAGGGACCTATCCATCCTCTGGCTGCGTGTAGACTGCGACGACCATCCCCGCATCTACGCGTGCCTCTACAGATCCCATAGCGGAAATGCTGAAGTCGACAGGCTCGTTGAGCACCTTCAAACGGCTGTAGATTCCGTGTTGCAACAGACCCCCTCCGCCGAGATCGTGATCTTAGGCGATTTTAATGCCCACCACGCCGAATGGCTGTGTTCACGCACTACCGATCATGCGGGGAGGTCTGTTCACGATTTTTCCTTGGCATATGGTCTAACACAATTGGTAACCACGCCTACGCGAATTCCCGATGTGGACGACCATACGCCTTCACTGCTGGATCTTCTGCTGACCTCCCATCCGGACAATTATCAGGTATCTGTGGACGTCCCTCTTGGTACGTCAGACCACTGCCTGATCCGGAGTAAAGTGCCGGTTACGCGCCTATCACGGCCTCCTTTTGCAGGCTGTCGTCGCGTTTGGCACTATAGGTCAGCAGATTGGGACGGGATGCGGTCTTTTTTTGCGTCCTACCCATGGGGGCGGATGTGCTTCTCGCTGGATGATCCGAGTGTCATCGCTGACTCTATCGCTGATGTGGTGCTGCAGGGCATGGAAATTTTCATTCCATTTTCTGCGGTACCAGTTGGTGGTAAGTCTCAGCCTTGGTTTGGTCGCTCCTGCAAAACGGCTTCACGCCGAAAGCAGGAATGCTACCGGGCTTGGGCTGCAGCGTCGACATCTCGTGATGAAAAAACCAGCGCGTTACGTAAGGAGTACAATTCCGCTTCGAGGTTCTTCAAAAGAGCTATCGCCAAGGCAAAATCTGAACACATTGGCAGAATTGGTGAGAAATTAGTTCGCCTTCCCTCGGGAACTCGTGCGTTCTGGTCTCTCGCCAAGGCTGTCTTGGGGAATTTCTCACAGCCCTCTCTTCCACCCTTACACGGAGATGATGACTCTCTGGCCCATACCGCAAGGGAGAAGGCCGATCTTTTGGGCTCGTTCTTTGCGGCCAACTCGACTCTGGACGACCAAGGAAATGCACCGCCTACCATCCCGCAGTGCTATAGTTCTATGACGGAATTAAAATTCTTGCAGTCTTCCGTACGTAAAGCACTTTTTTCCTACGTCCATAAGTCGAGTGGACCGGATGGCATCCCTCCGATTGTACTTAAATCATGTGCTCCAGAGCTGGCGCCGGTACTAACACGCCTTTTCCGGCTCTCCTACTCACTCGGCGTAGTACCGATTTCATGGAAGACAGCTTTAGTGCATCCCATCCCTAAAAAAGGAGATCGCTCTAATCCGTCTAACTATCGGCCGATAGCCATAACCTCCTTGTTCTCCAAAATTATGGAGACAATCATCAACTCGCAGCTCCTCAAGTATTTAGAAGAGCACCAGCTGATTAGCGACCGCCAGTACGGTTTCCGTCGCGGCCGCTCAGCTGGTGATCTTCTTGTATACTTAACACATCGGTGGGCGGAAGCAGTTGAGTCCAAGGGGGAGGCATTGGCAGTTAGTTTGGACATAGCGAAGGCCTTTGATAGGGTATGGCACAAAGCGCTTCTGGCGAAGCTGCCTTCCTATGGGCTTCCCGAGAAATTATGCAAGTGGATCACCAGTTTTTTGGCTGATCGGAGCATCAAGGTCGTAGTTGACGGTGCGTGCTCTGATCTTAAATCTATCAATGCTGGTGTTCCACAAGGCTGCGTGCTATCACCAACACTGTTCCTTCTGCATATCAATGACATGATGCGAATTCGCAACATACATTGCTATGCGGATGACAGTACTGGTGATGCTACATACTCCGGCCGAAGCGGTATTTCTCGGGAACACGTCGAAGAGAGCCGAAACAAGCTTGTGTCCGAAGTTGAGAATCGACTAACCGATGTCTCGGAATGGGGTCGTCAAAACCTGGTCACTTTTAACCCCAAAAAGACACAGCTTTGCGTGTTTTCCGCTAAAAAGACACCCTTTGTCGTGTCACCTCGATTTGGGGATACTCTCCTGACAGCCTCCGCTAGTATCGGGATTCTGGGAGTCGACATATCGAATTACGTTCAGTTTCGCGGTCATTTGGAAGGTAAGGCTAAATTAGCCTCCAAAAAGCTCGGTGTGCTCAGCAGAGCGAGGCAGTACTTCTTGCCGGCCCATCGCCTTCAACTTTATAAGGCTCAAATTCGGACCCACATGGAGTACTGTTCTCATCTCTGGGCCGGAGCTCCTCAGTACCAGCTCCTTCCTCTTGATCGCATTCAGCGTAGAGCGGTTCGAATCGTTGACGACCTGGCTATTTCGAAACGGCTCGACTCTTTGGCATTGCGCAGAGATGTTGGCTCACTCTGTGTCTTCTATCGTATCTTTCATGGAGAGTGTTCCGACGAGTTATTTGGATTAATTCCTGCCGCCGAATTCCATCATCGGACATCGCGTCAAAATTTGAAATTCCATCCTCACCATCTCGATGTCTGGAAATCCACAACTGTGCGTTTCTCTCGACACTTTTTGCCTCGCACTACTTTGTTGTGGAACCAATTACCGGCAGGGGTGTTTCCAAACGGTTACGACTTGGGGGCCTTCAAGAAAAGAGCTTACTCATTCTTAAAAGCCCGGCACCGCAACTGCAAGACCTCTGGTATTGTGGATGTCCATGGGCGGCGGTGATCACTTATCATCAGGTGCACCTCCTGCTCGTTTGCCCCCTCTTCTATAAAAAAAAAAAAAAAAAATATAGCAAAGAAGAATTTCGCCGCCTCGAGCCTGTCGACACTAGCTCAGTGGAAGAGCGTCCCGGCTTTAGGGAAAGGGTCGCAGGTTCAAATCCCGCGTGTCGATGTTTTTCTTTGCTGTTTTTAAGGTTTTTCCAGATTCCCAAGCACGGGGTGAGTGCTATAACACAAAAATAATTTTATTATGACATGAATATTATATAAAAATAGGTCAATTATTCGCATCCTCTTTGTTTAGTAGGTCATTTAGTAGAGTGAATGGAAGTATTTTTTTCTGATTTAAAATATCATGCCTCGTTAAGAGATACCAGCTTTGGTAACTTTTTAAATCAAAGGATTGCAAACAAAGTGATGGTAAAAATGGAAAGATCGCTATTGATCAACGCTCATAGACACCAAATATAGTAATGGTAAGTTGTTATCCATATTACAGAAATGCTACATACATAAATATTACCCTCAATACCGGAATAGGACAGAATAGGTAAAGTACAGAAAAGGTAAGCTTAGTTCTACCATCTGGAAGTCATATTTTTTTTAATATCATAAGATAACAAACATGCAGATGTGTCTCCTGATGGAAAGAGTTAACCATCGCCTATAGACACCAAAGGTGTTAATGGTGCGTTGCCATCTTGTGGCGAGGTTTAATGCGACATGCATAAGTTTACCGACTACCTTACCCTCCAAACCGGTACATGACAGTAACTAGCACTAACGCGTTTGTGGCAGGAATAGGTAAGGCAGTGGTACCAGACCCAGTCGAGCCGATGCAGAACGACCTTTTTTTACGACCTTTGCCTGGCAGAACAGCAGTTGGCCTATTCTTCAAAGAATCCCGGGACTAACACGGGGAAAATTCATGTATTGACACGTTTAGGTAATTACTTTCCTTTTACAACGTTCCTAGTTTATAGACAGATAGATTATTAAAAAAGGCTTGACCAAAATAGAGAAGTATTTTTTTCTTTCTTAGCTTAATGGAAACTTTCAGTGAACTCTGCCAATGTCATGTTCCTTATTGAGGTCGGATAGTGTCAGTTAGCAAAACTATGGTCAAGTTTTCATGGAAGTAACACATCTTCAGGTTATGGTTCCACGGTTGCTGACTTCTGTTTCAGTTAAGTAGAAAAGTATTTGCATGTTTGTTTATTGTCTGAAACGGAATTCGTGATCAAACATGTAAATATGTCAATGTCATTGCCAATTGCCGCCCCGTTGGTCGAGTGGTCAGCGACCCTGACTACACAATCAACGGGACTCGGGTTCGATCCCCGACGGGGACAAGCATTTGTGTGATGAGCATAAATGTTAGTATTTCCGGGTTTGAGTGTTTATTAAATATATTCTAGTATTTATATATGTATTTCTATGTATTAGTATTCTTGACTAAACCCGTAACACAAGCAAATAATTTTGCTTACTTTGGGGTTAGATCAATAAGTGTAATTTGTCCCGTGAATATTATTATATTATTATTATTATTAATTGCTGCTAAATCCCCTCCGGCCGCCATCGCAACTGAGTTTCGTAACCAGTTGCGAAAAACAAAAAAAAATCTTGTTACGCAAACAGTTGCTAAAAAAGATAGAATATTCTTGTTATACAACTATTAACGATCACTTTTACGATTTAGCAACCAGAGTGCTAAGTGTGAGTTTTTCTTTTCGCATTCGATCGTGAGCGCGTTTCGAGTTTACTAGGAATTTGTATGTGATTTGTACAGCGCCACCTAGTGGTAAACTGGTTTCTCACGTTTACCACTAGGTGGCGCTCTATAAATCACATACAAATTCCTAGTAAACTCCAAACGCGTACACGATTGAATGCGAAAAGAAAAACTCACACTTAGCACTCAGTTGTCGAAAAAAAATCCTAATCATCCAACATTACCAATCTATAGGATTTAAAATGAAATCTATCTTTAAAATTCCCGCTAAACTAAGTTACAAACAATCGTTCATTCAGGTATATTCAATATTTTTCTAGGCAGTCTAATTATATTTATTCGCCCTCTTAGTCCACTTTCTCTATGTCCATGTTACCTGTATGGTAATTTCACGTATTCGCAAGGCGAACTGACTTTCAAAAAGTTGCAAGAAACAAAAGTCTAAATTGTCACTGTCGTGTATTCTATTCCCCGTGTTGGTCCCGGGCTCCTTTGAAAATAGATAACTGCTGTAACCAGGCATGTTGTAAAAGGCGACCGATTTAAGGTCATGGGCTTACAAATGATGGCGAAGAAAACCGAGGCACAGGTATTTGAAAGGGAAGTAACCAGAACGAGCGTGAGGGTCGTGGTTGATGATCATGTTTGAACAAGTGGACGAGTTTGTATGTCTTGAACGTGCTTTTAGCAGCGATGGAAGATACACCGCTGATATAGAAAGGAGAGGGTGTGCAGCGAACAGAGTGAATGGAGCGTTAGGGAAATTACTGCAAAGCACTATCCTTAGTAGTGGTGCCCCTCTTGCCCTGCGTGCCTCAACGCTATTGTGTGGAACGGCAGATGAACGGTTAACAAATAGACATACAATGCAAATGTGGATGGATGTAAGTACCAGAGGAGACCAAGACTGACGTACCGCGTTCAAATTGGTCGGGCGCTGCGTAAAGGTGGTATCAGAAGTCAGAAGTGAATATAGAGGAAGCAAGGTAAGGGGCCTGGACCGTAATATACCAAAGGGCGGCAACGCAACTGCAAGGCCTCTGGTATTGCAGATGTCCATGGGCGGTGGTGATCACTCAACATCAGGTGCACCTCCTGCTTGTTTGCCCCCTCTTCCATAAAAAAAAAACTCAAATATCTCTGTCTACGCTTGGCGTGAAGATCTTACCTATCACCGCCTTACCTATCTCGGCCGCAATAGTGTCGGTGCTAGTCACTGTCGTGTTCTGGTTTAGAGGGTGAGATAGTTGGTAAACTTATGCATATGGTATTAGACTTCGCCACAAGATAATAACGCACCATTAACATCTTTGGTGTCTATAGGCCATGGTTGACCCCTTCCATCAGGAGACCCATCTGCTTATTTGCTTACGATATAAAAAACTTTCTCTTGCCGCAACAGTGTCAGTGCTTGCCACAGTGAAGTTAAGGGTAAGGAATCCGCTAATGTTGTGCACACGGCTTGATTCATATCGATGATAGAAACGATTCATTATGACTTTGACGTCTGTCCTCTTTGTCTGTGAGCGACAATAATGGCGCTCTCTCCATAACCAGAGTTGTCATTTGTTTTTCATTATATAAAACGGATACATGATATGAAAAATAACCGATCAAACAGATCCAGTTTATTACGCCAATAACTAGCTCCTGCACACTTTTAAATTGTAAGGGAGAAAGATTTTCCGATAATTTGCTTACAAGTCTGTCTCACGTGACGTCGAGTCTCACAGCCTTCTCGGCCAAGGGGAAGTATCCGACAGGTTCTGTTTCTTCGTCAATTCGCACAATATTCGATATCACCGCACCTATATGTTATTATCTTTTGATCGCGTTGACTTACAGGTTTAATTTTTTCACACACATAATATAGTTATATTATGTTACTCGTTCACGCAAAAACGGATTTGAATGATATTTGGCACACAGGTAGATGATAACCTGGAATAGTACATAGGTTACTTTTTATCCCGGAAAAATCAAGTGATCCCGCGGGATTCGCCTAAACTTTTATAACTAAACCATTTTTAATAAAAATAAAAAAGTTATTGTTTGATAAACATTTTATAGTACATGGGATCGACTCAGTTCTCAAGTACACGTCTTAGACGTTTATCGAATTATAGTCTTTAAAGTATCATCACGCCCGTACCGTACATCACGTTAGTACCTTTGTGTGGTAGGCAGAGTAAATCGAACATCTATAGGCTTTCCAGTTTACCACGATCCACTGGTTTGCCCGTTGGCAAGATTAAATGTTTTTCTCCACCGCCATAGATTATCGTCTATTTCTAGCGAGCTCATTCGAATCACTGGAGTGATAAAACACCATCTGCCAGGACCCGAGCTGCTACTGAGGTTTTGGGTCTTCGTATAAAACCTCGAAAAAACCTCAATTACACTTTTGTCGGACCAGGGGTTCGAATCCGCGACTTCATGATCTGAGCCAATTAGGCTCTCCTAGACCACGAGACAGTCAATGAATAATATTTTTTAAGGGCAATGGGCCCACCTCTCGTTCTCACCATTGTAACTTCTGTAAACCAGAATCAACAGCGGTAACTGTCCTGATAACCTCTGAGTTGCGAGCTCAGGGTGCCCTGGGGAAAAGCTAAGCTGTCTTGGATCCCGCAACGAAATTAATCAGAAGAATATAGGAAGAGTAGGAAAATACACCCTATTTCCCTCCCTTTTTAGCAGGAAACAGCAAAAAGTTAAAAGCAAATAATAGTTAGTCAAATAGTAATTATTATAAAATCACCCCTGTGGTCTAGTGGTCCAATGTAGGCGTTGACCATATGAATTCCCAGGTTCTGTTCCCAGGTCAGGCAATTCAAAAACGTGTTTTCAGATAAAAACGACGTTGCTTGGGATTGGATAAGTGCTTGGTTGGGGATAGGCTTGCCACCTATCATATTGTGGGACTGAGTATTTTCGGTTAATCGTGGTTGTACCTCTTCAAGGATACAGGCGTGAAGATACTTTATAATAAACCCGGTTTTAGGGAAATGGTCGCAGGTTCAAATCCCGCGTGTCGATGTTTTTCTTTGCTGTTTTAAAGGTTTTTCTTTATAATAAAACCATAAACATAATGGCAAATCGTTTTCACCCCAAGGAATTACTAAACACAATAGTTTTTGTAGGCACTGGATGCCAAGTACGGAATAATTTGCTCTTTTACGAGTTCCGCATTTCGTAGCCAAAAATATTCAGGCCACCTCCTTTTTTAATTAAATTCTTTTCCTGATCTTCGTACAGAAAATGTTTATATATTAGAATACTCGTAATGCCTTTTGTGTTATGTGTAATGAACTGTATAAAAGAACTTTTTGGTAACTTCTGTTCTATGAAGATTACTAGATAAAACCCAGTTAAGGAAAATATTATCTTCACTCATTTCATTACGTTCATTTAATAACCATTTATTGAGTTCTTTGTATTTTTCTTTGTTATTTACGAATATGAGTAAACTTTTCCGGTTTCTCATTAGGAGGTACCTTATCTAAATCTATATTAATCTTATTGTTGCGAATAATCTAGAAAAGTGAAGAGTGAGAACGCTGGAAAAATCTAGAAATAAAAGAAAGAGATAGCTGCTCTATCGATAAACAATAACCGCCGTTACCCAAACAGCTATGCCATACTGGATCTTCTGTCAAATGACATAAGGGTGAAAATAGCGTTTACCAGGACTTGTTTACAATTAGAATTATTGTTTACGGCATACTTGCGGAATATTCGAGAACATCGTCGAACTTTACATTGGTTAAAAATAGGGATGTGTTGGCGAATAGAAATCAGTTTTTATAAAGCGATCGGAAGCGATATTCGGGACGACCAGTGTAAAACGATATAGTACAGTAAATACGGGAAGTGTTTTAGTTTAGTGATTTAGTGTAGTCGGTTAATTCTAGTGTTAGGATAGTGTGTTATTAGTGTTATTTAGTGTATTTACGTATTGCATGGTGGTGTATTGTACCTTTGTGTTGTAAATACATGGTTTTAATATAAGTGGTATTTTATTGCACAATACGAATTCGAAGCTCTTAACATTATAAATGCGAAAGTTTGGATGTTTGAATGGATGAATGGATGGATGTTAGTTGCTCAATCACAGCAAAATGACAGCACAGATTAAGATGATATTTGGCACACAAATGGATGTTGGCCTGGAATACCATATAGGCTATTCTAGGCCTAAAAAATCAAGGGGATTCGCTAAAACTTCTATAATGCAGCGGGCTGTTCGGTCGAACTAGTAATGTATTTATTTTTTATTTAACATTGCAGTAAGAAAGCAGACGGTTCTCCTCCTGGAGATAGATAACAATTGCCTATAGACACCAAATATTTTAATTTATATACAGGCTGTAAGGGGCGGTCTATTGAAAATCAAAACCATAGCTTTGGACCATGTTTCTGAGATGAAAACCGTTGGAAATTTATGTGAGCAAATTTTGTTTTTTTTTCACAATTTTTTCACTTTAATTTTGTATAATTTGAATTACTGTAATATTGTACAGTGTTTTAAAAGTAGTGAAATTCAAGGGGATACACAAAATAAGCAATGTATTAGGTTTTTTTCGAAATGTCTGAATTACTGCTGGCCTTAAGACCGTCACAGTACAACCGGTCGCGGGGGCGAGCAGTGTTCAGGAAGAATTAGTTGCCATATGCCGTGCATGTATGCAAATGGCTGGTTCGAGATTTTCACGGCCGCGACAAGTTTGAGCAATCTACGCTTTACTATGCGTTCCAAATAAGAATAGGATCGAGCTTGTTATCAACTTCATACCACAAGTGTAAAATTAGTTTATTAGTGAAATTTGTTAACAAAAAAAATATTGCTGATTTATTGAAGAACAAATAACGTTTTAATAATATTATTTTCATCATAGACACTACAGAATAACAACCTTTTTATATCACAATATTGCAAACAAGCATATC
This sequence comes from Apodemia mormo, assembly GCA_036924255.1. NCBI lineage: Eukaryota > Metazoa > Arthropoda > Insecta > Lepidoptera > Riodinidae > Apodemia > Apodemia mormo. The sequence goes on along the minus strand of JAUPFN010000024.1, from coordinate 14,895,502 downwards.
GCTCTCCTAATGTAGAGAGACAACCATCGATTATCGCGCCACCGCCGGCCAAAGATGTTAATGGTGCGTTGCTACCCGTATTGAGGAATTAAAATGTAGTACGCACATATTTACCTCTCACTCTCTCTCTCTCTCTGTGTGTGTGTGTATTTATTTAATATTTAATAGATTCAGGCATTACTTTGCGGAAATTCATAATTTTCGGAAATTCATAAGAAATCGTGGTATTTAATTTGCAAAATTTCCGCGAAAATTTATTGAAATTGCTGTGATGCAACTAAAACAAAAAGTAATGTAAGGAATGGGGAACTTATCCAAGGCTTGAAAATTAGAGGAGACCGCACAATAGTCCACCCACTTCCGCTACACTTTCTTCCACGTCAGTAGCAAAGGTAGTGACGCACAATTATGTACTCAACGCACGTTTCACTTCGCAACCGAAGCATCTTTAGGAGATTCGAATAGCACTTCATTGTATGAAGGATGAAGCTTTAATGGCAAGCAACATAATTTAATGGGTTGAATGTGTGTGTGTGTGTGTGTGTGTCTTAGTTTCTGCGAAGAATGAAAGAAGAAAGCACTTTTTCTTAACAGTGCATAAAAAATATTTAATTTTGGCTGTATTTCAACTACTAAGTGTAACGAATTTAAGTCTGTTGACATATTCGACAGACCGTTGTTTTCTGTATTTATGAATTGAGTGATAAAACTAGTGAAATAAATGTAATCCTGGCTATTTGAAAAAATGTTTTACTTAAACTCCCTTCTGTGATATTATCATTACATAAGAGAACACTAGTATCAAATTAAATATCTATTGAACTATTGTTTTTCACTTGAATCGACATGATAAGATAACAATTTTTTTTTTAAAAAAAAAAGATAATAAGCTTTTAATTCAGTGGACTTTGAGGTTCTTATCGCTATCCTCAAATCACTAAACATATCTAACGATGCGGCTAACTGGTTTAACAGCTATCTCCGGGACGCTCTCAGCGTATTTAAGTGGATGAGTTATCCTCAGATTGGGCTAATCTACTGGCAGGTGTTCCTCAAGGAGGAGTGCTTTCTCCCCTTCTCTTTTCCACTTTTATAAATAAAAGTACTGAGGTTATCTCTTCTAGCTTTCATTTATATGCAGACGATTTGCAAATCTATCGTCACTTCAGTGTTATGGATGTAGCCAAGGCTATTGACTCGATAAATTTGGATCTTGAAAGGATTCACGCTTGGACAAAAGCTTTCGGGCTTACTGTCAATCCATCGAAGTCCAAGGTTTTAATTGTAGGCAGTAGGTTTTTTTTTTATAGAAGAGGGGGCAAACGAGCAAGAGGTGCACCTGATGGTAAGTGATCACCGCCGCCCATGGACATCTGCAATACCAGAGGTCATGCAGTTGCGTTGCCGGCCTTTTAAGAATGAGTAAGCTCTTTTCTTGAAGGTCCCTATGTCGTATCCGTTCGGAAATACCCCCGCCGGTAATTGGTTCCACAACAGAGTAGTGCGAGGTAAAAAGTGTCGGGAGAAACGCACAGTTGTGGATTTCCAGACATCGAGATGGTGAGGATGAAACTTCAAGTTTTGACGCGATGTCCGATGGTGGAATTCGGCGGCAGGAATTAATCCAAACAAGTCGTCGGAACACTCTCCCTAATATATACGATATATGTGCAAAATCCTTGGTAACATAAACCTTTCTCAGGTTGTTTATGATAACACAGTTATTCCAGTACCAAACTCGGTCAGTTACTTGGGTGTAACAATTTCAAACGATTTATCATAGGATTTGCATATTAACAGCATAAGTAAAAAAGTTCACTTTGCTCTGCACTCTCTAAAACACTTACAAAATTATTTGCCTTTTAAAACAAAGATATTACTAATGCAGAGTCTCATACTACCTATCATCGATTATGCGGATGTTTGTTTTATTGATGCTACTGAAGAACTGGTGAACAAATTAGAGAGGCTGCAGAATCTCTGTATCAGATTTATTTTTGGTTTACGGAAGTACGACCATGTCTCTAACTTTAGAGCTCAACTTAAATGGCTTTCAATACGGCTGCGTAGGAACACTAATATTCTTTGTCTTCTTTTTAATATCCTGTTTAATCCTAATGCTTGGTGCATCACCAAGCATTAGCACCAAGCTATCTGCGTGATGGGTTTTCTTTCTTGCATCCACCTGGATCACCTTGTAGATTAAATGTTACTGCTCTTTTAAAATGTTCCCCACACAGTTCAAAATTTTTATCAAATTCTTTCCATGTTCAAGCTGTCAGGTTATGGAACTCACTACCGCCCAAGATTCGTATGAGTCAGTCTCTTCCAATTTTCAAAAAGAGTCTAAAAGAACATTTTCTTGCTGGGTCTACATAATATTTTTTATTTTATTTTTTATTTTTCTTTCATTTCCATCGATTGTTGTTCACTTTTAAATATTACGTGGATAAATTTAATGTATCAAGACTGTTATATTCATATGTATCTAGTTTTATGATTATTGTACACTATTTTAACATTTCAATAATTATTGTGTTTAGTCTTATTCGGGTCAGCTGGAAAAAATCTCTTTTATTAGGGATAAGCTCGCCCATTGTACAGTCTGTTTTTAATAAGTCTCTATGTACTACTTCTCTTGTAATTGTGTACAATAAAGTATTTTATGTATGTTTATAAACGGATTTTAGTTCAGCCTTTGTCTTCGAAGTTAAGGATTTCCAAGTTTTGACTTTATCCTATGACAAAGAACTTTATTTTCTTTGAAACAAACCTCAGACTAGACTAGAAACTGCTCAAAACTCAAAAGTGCTACGATGCGAAATAATTTTAACGTAGCGTTGCATAATTAGTCTTCACTTGTAGTAAAGTTGCTTCAAATGAAACACTCAGAATAATTGTTATTTGCAGACCTAATGAAGACGTATGTTTGTATGGAAACTTTGAAGATGATTTTGACGCACTTTTAAACGTCAGACTAATTTAAATTTTTGCACACTTATGGACCGATGACAATAATATGAAAAAAATCGTCCCAATATCCTTACTAGGATCAGAATTAGCGATTTTGTAATAGGCCTTTTCATCACAAAAATTTTTTGTGCGCATGCGTCAGAATCAGCCATCTTTTTCGTACTGTTTTTTGTAAACAACCATGCTAAATTGTCCGCTATCCGTGTATCAAAAATTAAAATATAAATCAAAGTTGATTAATTGTAAAAAAAGTGAAAAAAAAAAATAAGTAGTAAGTCAAAATAATCGGAAAAAAATTTTGGTACTCCATTATAATTATGTTGTCTGTACGAAAAGGAACAACAAAACGGTGTTGTTATGGAGTATGTAAAAGTGATACACGATACAAATCATTTAAAACCTGTAAATTTTTTATATATTATTTATTTATTTATTTATTTATTTATTATGTCGCATTAAACATTTTGTTTCTGATAAAAAATTTCTAAACATATTTACATTTGTCTAATTAATAATGTCATGTATAGCCTCAAAATATTAATTTAGCCACCTTAACATTAACATTTTAGCCACCTTTTCAATTGTTCACAATTATGAGCTTCAACTGAATCATAAATAAGTGAAGCACCATCGATGGTTTTTTCCAATAATTTATTTCTTTGTGGAGATAATAGTCCTTGTCCAGCCATTGTTGATTAAAACAGTACGAATTTTTTGAATTACCGCCGTTTCAACATGGCGGCTACGCTTGCGCTCATCTGATGATGAAAAGGCCTATTGGGCTCCTGCAGTCTTATTCGAATTAAATATCCAGTTTTCAGATTCCCTCTAAAAAATGTCATTTTATTAGATGTCGGTAACTTATCAAAGTCAAAGTCAAAGTCAAAACATTTTTATTCAAATTATCCTTTACAGGCACTTTTGACGAGTCAACATTTTTTGAGTTACTACCGGATCGGAAACGCGGCCACACACTGAGAAGATCCGGCGGAAGAAACTCAGCGGGCTTGTCTTTTTATGTGCAAATACATTTTTTTAAACAATGTTTTTACAATTACAATTAAAATGTATTTATGAATAATATATTATAATTATTATGAGACTGCTATGAGGAGCAATTAATCCCATGCCTTATTATCATCCAAATATTCAGATATTTTATAGTAACCTTTTTTACAAAGTTTCGATTTGATACATTTTTTAAATTTGTTTATTGGTAGATCTTTAATAGCATTTGGAAGTTTATTGTAAAAGCGTATAGATTGCCCCATAAAAGAGTTACTTATTCTGTGGAGACGTGATACATGCAGAGCAAGATTGTTTTTGTTCCTTGTGTTTACATTATGTACATCACTATTTTTCTTAAATGAAGAAATATTTTTACGAATATACATCAAGTTTTCAAATATAAACTGTGATGGTACGGTCAAAATATTAATTTCTTTAAATTTTTCTTTTAGGGAAACTCGTGGACTGAGATTGTAAATAGCTCTTACAGCTCTTTTTTGTAAAACAAAGATTGTATTTATATCAGTGGAATTTCCCCATAGTAGAATCCCATAAGACATAATACTATGAAAATAACTAAAATACACAATTTTCGCAGTGTCTACGTCACTAATCTGTCTCATTTTTTTAACTGCAAATGCCGCTGAACTCAGTCTACTCGTTAATTTGTCGATATGTGGTCCCCACTGTAGTTTTTTATCTATCGTAATCCCTAAAAAGACAGTAGAGTCCACAAGATCCAATTTGTCCCCGTTAAGTTGTACATTGGTATCTATATGCCTTACATTAGGCGTTGAGAATCTAATACACTTGGTTTTATTTCCATTTAATAGGAGGTTGTTAACATTGAACCAGTGTACAACTTTTGAAATCGCAATGTTCACTTCGTCATACTTACCAACTCGTCTTTTCACTTTAAATAAAAGTGAAGTGTCATACGCAAACAGTACGATTCCATGCCTATCGCCAACAAAGAAGGGCAAGTCATTTATATATATGAAAAACAAAAACGGACCTAGAATGGATCCTTGTTGAACACCCATGGTGACAGTGGCACCGTTTGATCTTATTCCATTGATATCGACCCTCTGAGTTCTTCCATTCAAATACGAAGTCAGAAGATCGAGGGCCTTACCTCTAATGCCATAGTAGTGTAATTTCCTGATTAAAGTATTATGATGAACACAGTCAAATGCTTTAGATAAATCACAAAATACTCCAATTGCATCATGTGATTCCTCCCAGGCTTCATATCCAAGGAAGGCAGCATGAGCCCAAGTTATTTATTACTCGGATAAATTAAATAACACTTAGTTTAAAAAAAACTAAACGAAATACGCCCTTATAAAAAAATCAAACTTAAAACTAAAAAATAAATAATGGTTTAAAAAAGAATAAAACACACGCTTTTATAAAATCCAAACTAAAAAATAAAAAATAAATTAAAATTATAAATAGTGTAAATAATAATGCGTTGCATTAAAAAAAATTGGGGTGCTTTTTAAGTTTTCTATTGACACCATGCACTCCATACTTTTTTTATAATGCAATAAATACATTTTTGTATTATTTAAACTATTCTTAATTTAAATAATTTTTATTTTTAGCATGGATCTTATAAAAGTGTGTTTTTTTTTAGTTTTTTAAACGATTATTTATTAAAAATAGGCCATTAACATTCCTGCCAGGCGTGCGAATTATGTTTGGTTATTTACTATTACAATTATTAATTGGTGTTGTTGCCACCGTATTTACTTTTCTTGGCGCAATATTGTCAATGCTTGCTTTGTCAAGTTACGATTTGAAAGGATAAAGGAAACAATAATTTTCATCATATTATGGAGGGCAAAGCGCAATTTTTTTTATAGATAATATAATATTCACGGGACAAATTACACTTACTGATCGAACCCCAAAGCAAGCAAATTATTTGATTGTGTAATGGGTGTTAGTCAACGATACTAATACATAGAAATACATATATAAATATTTAATAAACACCCAAATCCGGAAATAAAAACATTTATGCTCATCACGCAAATGTTTGTCCTCGTCGGGGATCGAACCCGAGCCCCGTCGATTGCGTAGTCAGGGCCGCTAACCACTCAAACAACGGGGCGGTCTAATTATCATCATTGGTGTCTATAGGCGATTCTTTTCTATTAGTATAAAAATTTGCTTGATAATTATCTTATAATATCAAAACATATGAGTACCGCAAATTTATCAAGATCAACAACTTAAAATATTTCAACTGTTCTTATTAAAATTGGTTAATCTCGAGCACAATGTTTACCCTCTTCAAAATTTCAACACTGTTCACCTAAATTATATTATCTGAGCTTTCTCAAACTTAGGAGATTTCACTAATTTGTACCTTGTTGTAATTGGCGTATCTTGGCAACCTTGATAATCAAATTTCAACTATTAATTTGCATTTTGGAGGAATCAGATTTATTTTATCATATTTTGGATTACTTAATTATAAGATAGATGGGAATAATTTTAATTATATTTTTATGTGTTTGAGTAGATTTCTAAATTGTTCAATCTAGTTATAAACTAAGTACGACTAATAGGTGGTAATATTGTCGAATTTGGTACAACTATAAATACTACAAAATATGATAGTAATAACAACAATAACAGTACTTGACGGCGTTTCATACCAAACGTCAGGTTGACAGGACTGTCGATGTTAACCTAGCAAAACGTCAATGTCAGACGACCATCTTGAACTCACTTTTGAAACAGACGGCGCCCGCGAACCGCGCTTGTAACAAATCGCTCAGAATCTTCACCATCAGGCTATTTCAAGATTTAATTAAGTTCATTTTGTATTGTAACTATCGCTAATTACATCGTGATTCTTGTGAATACTGATTGAAATACGCCGATTGTGATCTGAAGGCATTTCGACACGTCCCAAGAACAAAATCGTATCTGCAAAACCACCAAATTACAATATATTTGTTTGTGGGAGTACATTGTACACAAGATGATGTTCACTTGAGCATTTCCAAAAACAAAAGACCAATAACTATAAAAAACATATTTTCTTTTGGCTTTATGCGTGTTTAATGCAAATTTTATTATAAAACCAATTTCGTATGATTTCTTCACACGATTTTGTTCTTGGGACGTGTCGATTTATTTCTATTTCCGTACCCACCTAGCCACTTAAAAGAAGATGAGTTTCCGTGAATAGTCTTCTGGTTTTTTATACTTTTTATTATATTACACAAGGAAACAGTATAAAATGTAAAATAATGTCACATAGCTACATAATGCAAAAGACTTTGTTATCTAAGAAGCGATCTCTTCCAAACAACCAAATTACAATAAATGAAAAGACAACAAGAATAAGGAAAAACTGTAAGTCAAGAAAAATATAGCTAAGATAAAATACAAAGATAATTTTACTTAAAATAATAACTTCAGTGAATATTTAACTCAAGCTAGGGAGCGGGGAGCTACAAGATCCACACTAATATTATAAATGAGAAGTTACTCTGTCTGTCTGTTTCTTCTTCACGCCTAAACCACTAAAGTAATTTGAATGAAATTTGGTACAAATATAGTTTGAGACGCGAGAACGGACTTGAAATAGTTTTTAGCTTGGAAAATAAATGGGAACAGGAACTATGCGGGAAAAACCCCGGGACTCTATCTTTTAAGCCACAGTAATAAGGAGTAACATAGGCTACTTTTATTTTAGAGAATTTTCAAGGCGGACGAAGTCACGGGTACAGCTAGTCTTAAATAAAATTTGTAGGCTATGAACCTATGAACTACGAATCGATGAGGCTTGGGTTCGATTCCTAACAGGGACAAACGTTTGTGTGATGAGCATAGATGTTTGTATTTCTGGGTTTGGGTGTTTATTATGTATATATACATTTCTAGGTATAAGTATATTTAACTAACACTCATAACACAAGCAAATAATATACTTCCTCTGGGGTTAGATCAATTTGTGTAATTTGTCTTACAATATTTTTATTATCATTTCAATTTACTTTTGCTGTTTGCTTTTCTGATGTTTACAGTTGAAGAGTTTCATAATTTTTAATAATGAAGACTTATAAAAAGTGGAATGGCACTCTAGAAATTGCAGTAAATTGTTTTGATGAGCATTTATGGATCATAACTATATCCTTTGTTTTAAAAAAATAAATCTCTTTCGTATATACGATTTGTAACAAAAACCTGTCCAATTGTCTAAGCCTTAGACTCTAAGGCATTGCTTGGTAGCATTATAAGATCATATTATATGACCGACCCGTTGGTCGTGTGGTTTGCGACCCTGACTACGCAATCAATGGGGTCCGGGTTCGATTCCCGGCAGAGACAGGCATTTGTGTGATGAGCACAGATGTTTGTATTTCTTGGTTTGGGTATTTATTAAATATATTAGAGTACTTAAATATATATGTATTTCTATGTATTAGTATCGTTAACTGACACCCATACTACAAGCCTATAATTTGCTTACTTTGGGGTCAGATCAATTCGTGTAATTTTTCCAATGGTATTTATTATGTATACTTATCGTTATTTGTGGAATATTGACAGTTAAATTTTTTTGATTAAAATACGAGTCTAACATACTATTTTTAAACATTACCTATGGCAACCTGTCGCCTCTGTGGTCTAGTGGTCCGGTGTCGGTGTTAACCACTCGAAGTCCCAGGTTCGATTCCCGGTCGGGTAATTCAAAAATGTGTTTTTTTAGTTTTCTGATGAAAACAACGTTGCCCGGGATTGGAAATTTTTTGCCGGGGTTGGCAATAGACTTACCACCTGTCACATTGTGGGACGAAGTATCTTTGATTACTCGTAGGTGCACTTGTACCTCTGTCTGTTCGGCGAAACAGGTGTGAAGATACATTTTTTTCTATTATTTTTGTGATTGTAGCCCTGCCCCACCGATTGTGTCACTATCACTAACTATTCGAACAGCGGGACAAACATATTAATGTTTAATATATTAAGATTCTTGCGAAACAATAAACTTGGACGTACTCCAAGTATCTTTAATCCCATTTTACTTTGTCAACCCTCGTCTTTTCTTTTAGGCCTGTTCTTTCAACTTCACAATTTAGCTTTTTGAAGTTGGCAGTTGCGTTTGTAAAATTTGTAAATAATTAATATATCTTTAGAGAAAAGCGAAATCTTTTTGTATCTTTCTGATATCTATATTATATAAATCTTGAGCGTTTGTGTGTATGTCCATTAAGTTAGTTCCGGGATCCTTTGGAGAATAGACCAAATGCCGTTCTGCTAGGCTAGTCGCAAAAGACGATCTATTGGCTATGCGAGTCACTACAATCGTAGCTACTAGGTGGTAGAGTTTTGCATGGTCTCGCCCGGGTCTGGTACCACCGCCTCACCTATTCCTGCTGCAATAGCGCCAGTGCTTGTCGCTGTCGTGTTCCGGTTTGGAGGGTAAGGTAGCCGGTAAACTTATGTATGTAGCATTAGACCTCGTCACAAGATAGCGACGCACAATTAATATTTTTGGTGTCTATAGGCAATGGTTGACTCCTTCCATCAGGAGACCCATCTGCTTGTTTGCTATCTTATGATAAAAAAATATTACATTTTTTTACGTTTTGTGTTTAATCTATTAACTTAATATAGAAGATGTAAAGAAAACCCTGTCCGACCATCAAAGGCATCATTTGGTAGCTTAATACAAATATTATGCTATTCAAAACAAAATAGGACTCACCCCGATTTTTTCACAAAAAATTATTGTAAATTTTATTTTTTCATTTTTATGTGTATATATATTTTTAATCGTTTACTTTGTTTCAATAACTAATAAAACTTTATTTCTTACTATATCTATCCATAAAAACTACAAAAAAATATTCATTTATATGTTAAAGGTAGAAATCAAAGTTTTCGGCCCTATTTTGTTTTGAGTAGCATATTGGTGTCATTATTTTATGGATACTGATATTGATACATACATTTCAAAATATTTGCTTCATTTTAGGAGAATGTTGCTTAATTATTTTAGTACTAAAATGTGAACGAGAGAACACTTTAAACTACGATATTTTTATTATTTTAATAAAACTATTTTTATTATTTTTATTTATAATGTCATTGACCTACCTATATACCTCTTACGGATCGGACAGGGCTTTACTTACACCGAAAATACTGAACCGATTTCTACTGTTTTGTCCAACTTAAAAGATAGGATAGTTTTAAACCCAATTAATTCCCCCCCCCCCTTCCCCCTCCGCTCTAGTACCGTACCAAAATATTCAATAGATTGAAATTATTCAAACTTTCGTGAGACATTATACACTAAATAATTAAAACAGCTGCAATCACGTTTTTATCGGAGGAGGTTCCGACTAGTTTTGGACCTATATGAGGTTCTTCCTTAGGGTGAGTTTGACGTTCGCTCCGTAGTACTACTATATACACTGTCATCTATGCTAGGTAGGGGGGGTCGACGCTCGAAGCGCACGGCTTGATGGCATTGGGTATGTGAGCACTGAGCAGTGAGGTCGACGATGATGCAGTACCCAGTGTGGTTGGCGGAGTGGAATTTAAGTGTGCACAGAATGTACTCACAATATCTACCATACTGTCATCTTCTACTTTGACGTTCTTTTTCTACGTTGCGTTTAATAACACGGGTTTCCAAGCTGGCGGCAGTGTCCATAACTTCTCTCTATTAAAGTCAGGACGACGGTCATTTCAGTCACGGATATTCAATACAAGTAATTTGTATGTCAAAACAACGTTTGCTGGGTCAGGTAGTATGAATATAGTACTAGGTTTTTTTTTATATCATAAGATAGCAAACAAGCAGATGGGTCTCCTGATGGAAAGAGTCAACCATCGCCTATAGACACCAAAGATGTTAATGGTGCGTTGCTATCTTGTGGCGAGGTCTAATGCCACATGCATAAGTTTACCGGCTACCTTACCCTCCAGACCGGAACACGACAGCGACAAGCACTGACGCTATTGCGGCAGGAATAGGTAAGGCGGTGGTACCAGACCCGGGCGAGACAATGCAGAACTCTACCACAAAGACAATGCAGAACTCTCTAGGTGGTAGAGTTCCTCAAGGAATTGCCCGGGTATATGGTACCACCGCCCTATTTATTCCTGCTGCATATTACATTACGGAATCTATGTTTAGAGTGAATAATTACATACTAGCTGCAACCTGCAGTTCACTGCATTATAAAAGATTTACATCTCAGGGAACAACATATGATAAAAAGATCCTATGAGCTACTCCAAGTCATCATCATTCTACATATTATCATCACCTTCATCTACATGTGTGCTAAATTTCAACCAAATTAGTCCAGTAGTTTTTGCGTGATTGAGTAACAAACATCTAAACATTTAGACACACAAACATTCAGATTGCATCTATACAAATAAATAAAATTGGTGTGTGTTTGTAAAAAAAAAACTGCTTTTTACTAAATGTATATTTAGGTACCGGGGAAGACTAAGACTGACATACCATGATCAGATTGATCGAGTACTGTTTGAAGGTGGTGTCAAGAGTCTTCGCAACTGGCGTGTGTGTATGAAGAGAGTGATGAATGTGGAGGAAGCGAGACAAGCCTGCAAGGATCGTGATGTATGGCACTCGGGTTTCTGCCTACCGCGTAAGGGATTTGGCGTGAAGATATGTATGTATGTATCAGTAAAAAATATTTAACAATTTTTGTCTGGCTGTCTGTTTGTTCTTGCTAATCTCTGAAACGACTGAACTGATTTTGACGGGACTTGTACTGACAAATCTATATTAATATTATAAATGCGAAAGTTTTGATGTTTGGATGGATGTTTCTTACTCAATCACGCAAAAACTACTGAACAGATTTGAATGAAATCTATATTAATATTATAAATGCGAAAGTTTTGATGTTTGGATGGATGTTTGTTACTCAATCACGCCAAAACTACTTAACAGATTTGAATGAAATTTGGCATACAGATAGCTGATGACCTGGAATAGCACATAGGATACTTTTTATCCCGGAAAAATTAGGTGATCCCGTGGGATTCGCCAAAAACTTTTATAATGCAGCGGGCTGCACGTATATATATGCAGGAGTATATATATATGTATTACCAAAATTACCAAAATAATATTTTTACAATTTTCGTCTGTCCGGCCAATCTCTGAAACTGTTGAACCGATTTTGACGGAACTTTTACTGGAAGATACCTGATGTAATAAGTAATAACTTAGAATACATTTATTTTAGAATTTTTCCCACACGGACGAAGTCGCGTGCATAGCTAGTTTATAATAAGTATAGGATAAAATATGTAGCAAATAGCCTGTTACCTCAGCTAATGTATTCAATATCAGCTATTATATTTCACATTAATTAGTTCTAAAATAAATCACGAGCAATATAACTGTAAATATTTGCCCGTTCATATTCACTAGATACATTACTCGATATAACTAACTCTAGTCGCGAAAGCTACTTCAAAATTAATTAAACCACTTTATTTCAAGGAACCAAAGTTTATTAGTCCGCGGGACACCACTCGTTTATTTTAACTGATCGACACCACCTTTCTACCCCTAAACACCAAAGATATGAATGATGAGTTGCTACCCTTGTGGAGGGGTCTTAATTCCACATGCATAAGTTTACCGGCTCTGAATCGAAACCCGACAATGACAAGCACTGACGTTATTGTGTCAGGAATATAAATAGGCAAGGTGTTGGTATCAGGGCCGGGCGAGATAATGAAAACTCGTATAGGCAATCGTTTGCTTCTTACAAACTTCCTGGCAGAAAGGCAAAAATGGCCTGGATCAACACGGGGGAATACTTGAGTTTTTTTTTCATTAAATTCAGTGTTTGAATGCACTTACAAGATAACTTTATGAGTAATACGATAAACATTTTGTGCGACAAAAATAACGCATCGATGAGCTTATCTACTACCGTGAACATGCTGTAACTCAGCTATTTTGTTAGGAACAAGAATCAATCATACAATTAATCGAAACATACAAAGTTCAGTTGTGCTGAATTATAGTTTAGTTTAATAATTATTAATGTTATCAAATGGTCATAGTATCCGACAAATTCTTTACTTTCTGCTTGCTTCAGATTAATAGATTAAATATGACATTATCACAAGATTGTTTCGCAGCACTTTTTAAAAAATCTCGCAGGAAGACTCGTTGGTAAACTCGTCAAGAAAGCCACTAAAAACGTTTCAAGTATGTTTTGATCATTTGAAAAAAGGGTTGTTGTCCCATGGACTATATATTCTTATTACAAAAAATATATTTATATTTCTGATATCAAGAAAAGTAATTTCCGCCTTACGAAATTTTGGGCTAAAAATAATCTCAAACATTCAATATGTCAACAAAGCTGAATATTATTCGACAGTTTTTCTTTATCATTGAAATTTCGATCAATAAGGAGTCGGTTTGTCTGGATTATGAGCTCTTTGTTTCATTAGGGTAAAAGTGGTACGTCGATCAACTGAATTTTATTTGGAGGTACAAGACTTCCAGTGGAATAAATACTGTGTTGATACGGGCTTATTTTTAGGAATAGACCAACTATTATTTTATCAGGCAGTTGGTTTTACTTTTAATGCTACAGGGTTTATGTATATTACTAGATTACCATCTGTCTGCTTGTTACGCTTCCATAGCTAAACCTCTTAATCAATTTTAATGAAATTTGGCATGAAGATAGCTTAAGATCTGCTGTCAAACATAAGTAATTTTTTCTTTCATGTGTTTGAGCCCAGATTTTAACCTATATTTAACCTAAATTTATATATATATATATATATATATATATATATATATATATATATATATATATATATATATATATATATATATATAGGGAAGATTTAAAAGGTGAGAAAATATGGAAAAAATAAGAGTAGATAAAAAGGCACAATAACGTTTGCTGGATCAGCTAGTTATTAAATAAAAACCATCTAGTAGTCACGGTGGTAACGAGTTTTGGCCAATAATAGGCTTGTGTCTACTAAGCAGAAATCGGATATTTAGTAGTTTTTGTAGTTTTTAACATCTTACCACGGCGTTATTTTACCACGGCGTGACGTAACGCTCCCAGATTTGCATTCACTGTCATATGACTTAATTTCTATTGTAACCGAATTTATTTCCTAAAATATTATTAGTTCTTATCATTTATAACAAATATTTTAGTTTTTTGTTATTTCCATGTTGTAATTAATCATTAAAAACAAAGGAAGTTTGTAAGAAGCAAACGATTGGCTATACGAGTTCTCATTATCTCGCCCGGCCCTGATACCAACACCTTACCTATTTATATTCCTGACACAATAACGTCAGTGTTTGTCACTGTCGGGTTTCGATTCAGAGCCGGTAAACTTATGCATGTAGAATTAAGACCCTTCCACAAGGGTAGCAACACATCATTAATATCTTTGGTGTTTAGGGGTAGGTAGGTGGTGTCCCGCGGACTAATAGCCTTTGGTTCCTTGAAATAAAGTGGTTTAATTAATTACAAGTTTTCGCTACTAGAGATAGTTATATCTAGTAATGTATCTAATAAATATGAACGGGCAAAATTTTACAGTTATATTGCTCGTGATTTATTTTAGAACTAATTAATGTGAAATATAATAGCTGATACTAAATACATTAGCTGAGGTAACAGGCTGTTTGCTACATATTTTATCCTATACTTATTATAACAAGTTGTGCACGCGACTTCATCCGTGTGGGAAAAATTCTAAAATAAAAGTATTCTGTTATTTCTTATTATAACAGCTATCTTCTAGTAAAAGTTCCGTCAAAATCGGTCCAACTGTTTCAGAGTTTGACCGGACAGACGAAAATTGTAAAAATATTATTTTCGTAATAAATATTTTGTCAGTACAAGTCCCGTCAAAATCAGTCCAGTCATTTCAGAGATTAGCAGGAACAAACAAACAGACAGCCAGATAAAAATTGTAAAATATTTTTTTACTGATACACACATACATACATACATATCTTGACGCCAAATCCCTTACGGGGTAGGCAGAATCGAGTTCCATACATCACGATCCTTGCAGGCTTGTCTCACTTCCTCCACATTCATCACTCTCTTCATACTCACACGCCGGTTGCGAAGACTCTTGATACCACCTTCGGACAGTACTCGATCAATCTGATCATGGTAAGTCAGTCTTGGTCTTCCCCAGTACCTAAATATACATTTAGTACCTACATTTAGTACAAAATATCCTATGTCCTTCTCCTGGCTCTAAACTACCTCCCTGCCAATTTTCAGCTAAATCGGTTCAGCCGTTCTTGAGTTATAAGTGGAGTAACTAACACGACTTTCTTTTATATATATATATATAAGATTTTGGTACGGTACTAGAGCGGAGGGGGGAGGGGGGATTAATTGGGTTTAAAACTATCCTATCTTTTAAGTTGGACCAAACAGTAGAAATTGGTTCAGTAGTTTCGGAATCCGTCGCCGACAAATAACGTGACACATAATTTATATACAAGTAAAGCCCTGCCCGATCCGTAAGAGGTATATAGGTAGGACAATGACATTATAAATAAAAACAATAAAAATAGTTTTATTAAAATAATAAAAATATCGTAGTTTAAAGTGTTCTCTCATTCGCATTTTAGTACTAAAATAATTGAGCAA
Organism: Apodemia mormo; assembly: GCA_036924255.1. Classification (NCBI taxonomy): domain Eukaryota; kingdom Metazoa; phylum Arthropoda; class Insecta; order Lepidoptera; family Riodinidae; genus Apodemia; species Apodemia mormo. The sequence goes on along the minus strand of JAUPFN010000024.1, from coordinate 14,879,831 downwards.
CTTTCTCTTAAATCAAGCAAATATTTTGAAAATGTATGTATCAATATCAGTATCCATAAAATAATGACACAAATATGCTACTCAAAACAAAATAGTTTTTTTTACAAAAAATTTTTATTACTCAAAAGAGCATAAGGCCATCAACGGTGCCCACAATTTTTATTTATTTTTTTATCGCATTCGAGTATTTGAGTTCAAAGCATAAGAATTATATTCAAAACTAGAAAAGAGACAATTTTCCGCACGATACCGCATTGCGTAGCTCTTTGTCTGGGAAAAGCCGACAAAATATATTATTCGTTATCTCTCCCGGGGGCCCAGTACATCTGCTACTACTGTCAATACTGGCCTCTATAATATTAACACCCCGTTGTTGTTTTATTCAATTTAATAAGCTTTGCTTAACTTTTACAGTAAATATTTCTAACTTACAGTGTAAATGTCTGAGTCTAACTAGGTGTTAGCTTATTTGCTCAGTTCATGGGGTTCTTAGTTACCCGAGTTGGACAAAAGTATTAATATTTTGTAAGGATTTTCTTGAAAATACAAATCTTATTAACATTTTACAGCAAAGGTTTGTTATATAAACAGATAGTTCTTCTGACAGAAAAATGTTTTCCAATTTCTTTAACATGTGGAAGGTAAAGCTAAGTTAGCTTCCAAGAAATTGGGGATATTGAATCGTGACAGACGGTACTTCACACTTGGTTAATATTTTATGAAGTGCAAGTGCAGTCGGACACGATATTTGAACCTTTAGGCCGGTGCGGTGCACCCTAGTATTAAACTGTCCAATTTGACAAAATGCGAAGTAGATTGGAACGTCTTGTCGACAACCCTAACCCAGCGGTCTTGAATTTCTTACGACCGGTTTCCGAAAAGCAAATTAATTTTAACAAGCAATTGATCTGTCTTTATCTGATCATTTGCTTGTAAAAATTATGTTAAATACAGATTAATTGCTTGTTAAAATTATTTTTGCGTTTCGGAAACCGGCCGTTAGTCAGCTAGTCTAGGTATATGTTATACTATACATTTTTATAACGCATCCATACTAATAATGTAAATTCAAAAGGCTGTCTGCACGATGTCCCGGTTGGCAATAGGCTTGCCACCTATCACATTTGTGGGACCAAGTATCTTTGGCTAATCGTGGGTGCACTTGTTGTTTCTCTGCCTACCCCTTCGGGGATATGGGCGTGAAGATACTTTTTTTTCTGTCTGCACGTCTATTGGTTCGTCTGATACGCATTTACCCCTAAACTGCTAAACCGATTTTGCTGAAATTTGGCAAGATTGTATTTGAAACCCAATGCTATACAAAAACCTCCTTTTTTTAAAATCAACAACTAGGGGTTAACCTAGGGATGATAGTTTAAAAGATTATATTGATTATAAGTTACTTTAGTCGCGGGCGAAGCGGCGCGGGTCAGCTTGTACTTAATAATTATATTACACAGAAAACTTATTATCATTTCTAGCAGCTAATAAACTGGCAGTTAAATTTGAAATTGTTTACATTTTGAATATTACACTTTGGAAATTACAGAATTCAAAGCGTTATTGTATCTCTGAACATAAGAACAATTTGCATATTTTGAACAATCCCAATGGTATTGCTAGCACAAATACAGTGGAAACAACTTGACCTCAATTTCGTTGTTCATTATATTGGTTTATAAAAGTTTTCAGCACATAATCTTGTCTAAAAAACAATGTTATTCGAATAAACGAGGATTAGGCTATTATTTATATTTACAGTGTGAAATTTTATCTCAAAATATATAACGTTATATGTGGTGTTGTACTAACATAATATATTAATAATCCTGTCTAAAAAACAATGTTATTCGAATAAACGAGGATTAGGCTATAATTTATATTTACAGTGTGAAATTTTATCTCAAAATATTATAACGTTATATGTCGTGTTGTACTAACATAATATATTAATAATCTTGTCTAAAAAAACAATGTTATCGAATAAACGAGGATTAGGCTATAATTTATATTTACAGTGTGAAATTTTATCTCAAAATATTATAACGTTATATGTCGTGTTGTACTAACATAATATATTAATAATCTTGTCTAAAGAACAATGTTATCGAATAAACGAGGATTAGGCTATAATTTATATTTACAGTGTGAAATTTTATCTCAAAATATTATAACGTTATATGTCGTGTTGTACTAACATAATATATTAATAATCTTGTCTAAAAAAACAATGTTATCGAATAAACGAGGATTAGGCTATAATTTATATTTACAGTGTGAAATTTTATCTCAAAATATTATAACGTTATATGTCGTGTTGTACTAACATAATATATTAATAATCTTGTCTAAAGAACAATGTTATCGAATAAACGAGGATTAGGCTATAATTTATATTTACAGTGTGAAATTTTATCTCAAAATATTATAACGTTATATGTCGTGTTGTACTAACATAATATATTAATAATCTTGTCTAAAAAAACAATGTTATCGAATAAACGAGGATTAGGCTATAATTTATATTTACAGTGTGAAATTTTATCTCAAAATATTATAACGTTATATGTCGTGTTGTACTAACATAATATATTAATAATCTTGTCTAAAAAAACAATGTTATCGAATAAACGAGGATTAGGCTATAATTTATATTTACAGTGTGAAATTTTATCTCAAAATATTATAACGTTATATATCGTGTTGTACTAACAGAAATTGCACAAAAATTACTGGTAATCATTTTTATTCAATTTTACAATACAGGAATCATTTAAATATCTCATTTACATTTAAAATCAATTTTTTTTATTCAAATAAACGTTACTTGACTACACTTTTGACTTTAGACGAGTCGGTATTTAAAAAAAAACTTTTTGTAAATATTATTCAGTTGGTAATATATTGGAGTATTGTTAACATAACGACTTTATTCCCCGTGTTGGTTCCGGGCTTCTTTGAAGAATAGACCAACTGCTGTTCTGCCAGGCATGTCGTAAAAGCTGACTGATTGGTTATGCAAGTCTCTGACATCGTGGCTACTAGGTGGTAGAGTTCTGCATTGTCTCGTCCGGGTCTGCTACCACCGCCTTACCTATTCCTGCCACAATAGCGTCAGTGCTTGTCACTGTTACGCTCCGGTTTGGAGGGTAAGGTAGCCGGTAAACTTAAGCATGTGGCATTAAACCTCGCCACAAGATAGCCATGTACCATTAATATCTTTGGTATCTATAGGCGATGGTTTAATCTTTCCATTAGGAAAGATATCTGCTTGTTTGCTATTTTATGATATAAAAACAAAATACATATCACCGGCAATAATATTTTTTTTTGTTACAGATTGCATGAATATTGAAGAACTTTAAGATGGTAAGTTAGTCATTTTAGCATTTGATATTTGATCGTAATGGCTCCTACACACTTTGCCGGCGGATGTTGCAGTGTATGCCGCCGGTATAATCAGGCCACTGGCAGTTGCCGCTGGCGGTCGCAAAGAATCATCAATTAGAGAACTGACTCCACACACCTGTTCCTCTCGGAACGCGCTGGCATACTCCGGCCACAGAATACTGGAGACTAACAGTAGTCAATGTTCCATACAAGTAATATTCGAGCATAGCGAACATAGACACCTCTCACGGACGCGATATTTCAGAATGGTTCGGGACAGTTTGTTCCAAACCAGTCCGAGATATTGTAACACCTTTATGGTGTTACATACGAACTGGCCATTTTGTCGACTTTCAAATGTAGAACTGTTTAGTATGTAGAGAAAGAATAAATTGTTTTTAGAATAAGAGTATCTTTTAAGATTTGACGTAAGATAGACGTCTCTGAAAATAAACGAAGATATATACGAAAAGTCTAATTTCTTAAAAGAATCCCAAAAGGTCCTGCTACTGATTAGTACCTCGAGCAGCAAAGCGAGTACCAAGAAGGTTCCCTGAATAAAAAAGGGATATCGTCGGCAAAGTAACACGTCCAGCACGTAGTACGCCGGGCGGCGTTACAAATTGGTGGAGGCGCCGGGTAGTCGCGGTGTGCAGTTGCTGTGGGAAGTTGCTGTGTGAAGTCGCTGCGGGAAGTCGCTGTGTGAAGTGGCTACGGAAGTCCCCACGTTCAGGCGCTACGCGCAATCACCACGCTAGAAAAACCAGGAGAGCTAAGTATTGGTGTCAGAGGGTAAGAGTTGAGATGGAGGCCATCAAGCGCTTCAACGGAACGCAAAACTTGGCGTTCGCTGAGTTTATTAAAGACTTCAAAACGGTCGCGGCGATAAATAGATGGGACATGGAGAGCCTACCGTTACTTCTGGGACTATATCTCGACGGTCCGGCATTGGCATTTTATAAAATGATATATACCGACACGGCCAATTTCGATGAATTATGTAGAAAAATTGAAAACGAATTCCCTGTTTCAATAAATTATGTGGAACGATTTTATGTATCTAAGCAAGGCCGTGATGAGGAACTATTAACCTATTTTTACAGACTCAGCGACACCGCAACCAAAGCTGAAATTTCAGACGTAATTTTTGTAAAACAATTCATCAAAACGATGTTACCCTCGCTAAAAGAAAAACTGGGGATGAGAGTGTATTCGTCACGAGAAGAATTACGAAACACAATCATTCAATACAACGAGGTCTTTGGGGGTCAATTGAGAGCGAGTAACCTTCCTTTACAACCGCCAATGGGGGTACAACAGAAGGTGAAATTCAGGGAGGAACCAGACATCCTGCCCAATACGCCCATACGCTCACAGGCAGAACATCCACAACCATCGGAAGTTTTTCACACGCCCCGGTATAATTTAAGGCCGAGACATTATGAAAGAACGGCCTCAAACACACGTAATGATTTCAGACGCAGCCCGATGTCACCGAAACACCCAAACGTACAGGGACGCCGCCAATGAATGAAACGCGGGAGATGAGAGCTGCGTCCCAAACAGATGAAGATCTCCCGGCAGAAAGCAAAGGTTTGTCCAGTCCATTTATACAGGTCATAATTAAGGGTCATTCGTGTTCGGCGTTAATCGATACGGGAGCAGATATATCGTGCATGTCAAATGATCTCGCGGAACATCTAAAAATAACATTCAAAGATGATGCACCCAATAGGCATTTTGTAAAATCGCTAGGAGGATCGTTACTAAATGTGATAGGAAAGACGTGTGTAAATTTAATGATAGATAACAGTATTTTTGCGAATGAAATGTTAATAATAGAGAATATTAAAACTAAACTTATATTAGGTCGAGACTTTCTGAAAAAATATGATGCTGTAATAGACTTTTCAAAGAATTTCATATGTCTTAAACAGCGTTGCTATGTAGATTTCATTAATACCTCATTGCTACGAAACAATGATGATCGTTCCAGTATGGACGGCTACCATAGAAACGTTATAAATAGTAATGTCACTGATGTAAATAAATCATATAATTTGTTAAAAACGGATTACATGTATTATGTGAATTATGTAGAGAAAAATGAGGATAAATTATATCCGCACGTAAATTCTAACAATGAATGCGAAATGGATGAAATTAACATTAATCCGGAATTATGTAAAAAGCAAAAGAATATGTTACGAAATCTGTTTAGTAAGTATAGGAAATGTTTCGCATTTAGGCCCACAGAATTAGGTAGGTGTAAACTAACAGAAGTAGAAATAAAAACGGTAGACCAGACAGCAGTACACCACCCGCCATATCGTGTCTCACCTAAACAACTAGAAATAATCAATACACAAGTGAGAGAAATGTTAGACAACGGTGTCATTCGCGAATCTAAAAGCTCTTATGCTTTCCCAGTAGTGTTGGTGCGGAAGAATGATAACACATGGAGATTCTGTGTGGACTATCGTAAGTTGAATAAAAAGGTGGTGACAGATAGCTATCCATTGCCTATTATAGAGGACATTTTAATATATCTGTCAGGTGCCCACTATTTCGCTGATTTAGATTTAAATTCTGGCTATTGGCAACTTATGATTTCGGAAAGTGATAGGCATAAAACGGCATTTATCACACCGTCAGGATTGTATGAGTTTAACGTGTTACCTTTTGGCTTAAAAACAAGTCAGGCAGTATTTCAGCGTACAATGGATAAGGTGTTAGGGGATATCAAATACAAGAATGCCATCTGTTATGTTGATAATATATTAATATGGGGGAAAACTTTCGCAGAATTTAAGGAAGCATTAGAAAAGGTGTTAATGCGCCTTAAGGAAGCGAACCTTACGCTTAAACCAAATAAATGTAGTTTTGGGTATGGAAAGATAAGTGTGCTAGGGCATGAAATATCGGGGGTTGGTATTCGACCAGATAGCAGGAAATTGAAGGCGATAAAAGAAATGCCTGCACCTACAAATGCAAAACAGGTAAAATCGGTATTAGGAGTATTCTCCTATTACCGTAAGTTCATCAATAATTTTGCCAAAATTGCTCTACCCTTAACAAAATTACTAAAGAAGGGGTCGAAGTTTTGTTGGTCCTCGGAACATCAAAACGCGTTTTCCATTATCATAGATCGAATGTGTAACCCGCCTATTTTAAGTCATTATTCTGGTGATAAGGATGTTTTAACTAGGTTGTATATAGATGCTAGTGGAGAAGCTCTGGGATGTTGTTTAATGCAGGGAAAAATAGAGATGCATCCGATATCGTATGCGTCGAGGAAATTGAGTGAGGCAGAAAAGAAATATTCCACTACTGAGAAAGAATGTTTAGGTCTAGTGTGGGCGTTAAATTATTTTAGGCATTTTCTGTGGGGATTGAAGTTCCAAGTTGTAACCGATCACAAGGCGTTATGTTGGCTTAGAGATAGGAAAGATATGAATGGAAGGTTGGCAAGATGGTCACTGAGCATACAAGCATATGATTTCGATATTGTGCATTGTGCAGGCAGAGAGAATGTAGTTGCCGATTTTTTAAGTAGAAACCCGTTGAGTGTGGAGAGTACAGCTGAGAACGCTCAGAAAGAACAAGAGGATGGTTTGGAAGTATATAAATTAGAGGTAATAAAGGTCCAAGAAGAGCAAGGGATGGATGAGTCATGGAGGCGTTGGTTATCCCGAGTAAGGATGAGCAATACCGGAATATATAAGGGGTATATTTTGAAAGAAGGGGTTTTGTGTAAGAGAGTAAAGCGTGGATATGTTATGAAAGATCTTGTAGTTATACCAAAGGGTTTGTTATGTGAGATCTTACAGGAACTGCATGACGACCCATGGTCAGGGGGTCACTTGGGTCTGGCAAAAACGTTATGTAAATTCAGAGATAGTTATTATTGCGAGAATGCTGAGGAAGAGATCGAGAAGTATGTAAAAACGTGTAGATTGTGTCAAGAAAGAAAAAAGGTCAAACAAGTAGCGGAACTACAACCTATAACTGTGACCCATATGATGCAAAAGGTAGGAATCGATATTTTAGGGCCTTTTAGAAAATCTTTAAATGGAAATAAATATATTATAGTATGTGTTGAATATGTGTCGAAGTATGCGATATGTAAAGCGGTACAAAGAGTTACGGCAGAGAAAGTGTTTTGTAGATACGGAGGTGTTAAGGAAGTAATTTCTGATAGGGGAGCAGTATTCACGTCACACCTAGTGAAAGAAACTGTGAATCGATTTGGGGCAAAGTCGCGATTTAGTACGGCGTTTAGGCCAGAAACGAACGGGTTAGTAGAGCGGTTCAATAAAACGCTGGTTCAAATGTTATCGATGTATGTTGCCAGGGATCAACGAGACTGGTGTAGATTTGTGCCATTAGTATGTCATGCATATAACACTAGCAAACAATCAACCACTAAAGTTTCACCATATATGATGATGTACGCTAGGGAACCGATATTCCAAAGCGACATGGGGGTAAATAAGGATAGTCAAAGCCGAGAAGTAAATTATGCCGAGAGACATAATTTACAAGGTGCGTTAGTTCGGAAGGCAGTACAAAACATTAGAAGGGCACAAGTTAGGCAAAAGAGATATTTTGACAAAAGGGCTAAAGTGAAAGACTTTTCATCGGGACAATTAGTATTAGTTTATACACCAAGACGGGTGGACAATAGGAGTTTGAAATTATGTAGGTTATATAAAGGGCCGTTCAGAATAGTGGAAAGAATATCTAATGTAAATTATGTAATTACGAAATTAAGCAATAGGAGATATAGAGATATTGTACATATAAATAGGTTGAAAGCATTTCATGTACGTATGTAAAAAAAATATATAGTGTACTTATAGTCATTCATTGTAATAAAAATTGTTACATGTTAGACCATTACTTTTGTTTGGGCTTATATATGAGAATACTAATGCTTGTATTTGTTTCATGTAATATGATGGGGCTCGACCAATGCTGTGATGATGGACCGAGGCTAAAAAGAAAAAAGATGACCAAAAGAATATTAAATGAAGAAATGTCATATTTCCAATAGCAATGTATTCCTCTCAAGTTCTTCCGTTCAATAATAAAGTCTTATGGGGGTATAATGTATACTAGGGACAGAGCCGCCTTAGTATGAAGTCGAAAGAGTCAGTATAGGTTAAGGGTTGAAAGTCTTTTGAAGGGGAGTTCAACTTTGTAGTACGACATAGTCGACACAAAGGATATCTATATAGGATATACATGAACTCGGATAGTTATGGGAGACATTATAATGATGGTATTGATATGGTTCAGAGTAAGGAATATTTATGATCGTGATATATATATTGGGGCGAGCTCGATGTTGAGAGGAAGTAATACTTCAATCTTTTTTCTTTTGGTCCACCAAGGAAAAGAAGTTTGAATTGTTATGCCTTTCCATCTCTTATTATCTCTTATACAGCTAGAGCCCTTCAGGCTAAAGTGTAATAAAATAAAAAAAATGTGTTTGCGGTAGGATAGGTTAGGTGAGGGGACTGTGGTCTGTCTTTTAGAGGGGTTTTGGGAGACCAAAGTTTGTGCCATGGTGTGGTGGAAATGAACAGAACCACACATGGGGCAAACTATCTTTTAGGAAAAGACAGTCCCACCAAAATGTACCTTCCCCTCGTAGGTAGGGCAATCAGGATAGGGATAGGTAGGCCATATGAAGGGAGACAAATGCCCCACCAGTTTCAGCTGCTCCCACCTTGGGGGGTAGCTGATGTAACACCTTTATGGTGTTACATACGAACTGGCCATTTTGTCGACTTTCAAATGTAGAACTGTTTAGTATGTAGAGAAAGAATAAATTGTTTTTAGAATAAGAGTATCTTTTAAGATTTGACGTAAGATAGACGTCTCTGAAAATAAACGAAGATATATACGAAAAGTCTAATTTCTTAAAAGAATCCCAAAAGGTCCTGCTACTGATTAGTACCTCGAGCAGCAAAGCGAGTACCAAGAAGGTTCCCTGAATAAAAAAGGGATATCGTCGGCAAAGTAACACGTCCAGCACGTAGTACGCCGGGCGGCGTTACAATATCACATCCGTGAGAGGTGGCTATGTGTGCTATGCACGAATATTACTTGTATGGACCGCGGCTATGCCAGCTTTACAGCTAGGCATCTCATAAAAGGCGAGTGAAGGCTTATGCGTATCATTAACACTGTTTATATTAACTAGGTGATGGAATTCTGCGACGTCGACCAGGTTGGACACCAACGCCCTAAAATATTCTTCTTATCTTTATATCTTTATATAATTGCACACAATATTTGAAGATACTGGTAACTACATAAAAATTAAATAGCTTGTAATACCCATTCTTGTAAATGATCTACCATTCTTTCTTTTTTTTCGCTAATTTTTTTTTTTTTTTTTTTTTTATAGAAGAGGGGGCAAACGAGCAAGAGGTGCACCTGATGGTAAGTGATCACCGCCGCCCATGGACATCTGCAATACCAGAGGTCTTGCAGTTGCGTTGCCGGCCTTTTAAGAATGAGTAAGCTCTTTTTTTGAAGGTCCCTATGTCGTATCCGTTCGGAAATACCCCTGCTGGTAATTGGTTCCACAACAGAGTAGTGCGAGGTAAAAAGTGTCGGGAGAAACGCACAGTTGTGGATTTCCAGACATCGAGATGGTGAGGATGGAACTTCAAGTTTTGACGCGATGTCCGATGGTGGAATTCGGCGGCAGGAATTAATCCAAACAACTCGTCGGAACACTCTCCATGATATATACGATAAAAGACACAGAGAGAACCTACATCTCTGCGCAATGCCAAAGAGTCAAGCTGTTTCGAAATGGCCTGGTCGTCAACGATTCGAACCGCTCTACGCTGAATGCGATCAAGAGGAAGAAGCTGGTACTGAGGAGCTCCGGCCCAGAGATGCGAACAGTACTCTATGTGAGGCCGAACCTGTGCCTTATAAAGTTGAAGGCGATGGACCGGCAAAAAGTACTGTTTCGCTCTGCTAAGCACACCGAGCTTTTTGGAGGCTAGTTTAGCCTTGCCTTCCAAATGACCGCGAAACTGAACGTAATTCGATATGTCAACTCCCAGGATTCCGACACTAGCTGAGGCTGTCAGGAGAGTATCCTCAAATCGAGGTGATACGACAAAGGGCGTCTTTTTTGCGGTGAACACGCAAAGCTGTGTCTTCTTGGGGTTAAAAGTAACCAGGTTTTGGCGACCCCATTCCGAGACATCGGTAAGTCGATTCTCGACTTCAGACACAAGCTTGTTTCGGCACTCTTCGACGTGTTCCCGAGAAATACTGCTTCGGCCGGAGTATGTAGCATCACCAGTACTGTCATCCGCATAGCAATGTATGTTGCTAATTCGCATCATATCATTGATATGCAGAAGGAACAGTGTCGGTGATAGCTAGCAGCCTTGGGGAACACCAGCATTGACAGATTTAAGGTCGGAGCACGCACCGTCGACAACGACCTTGATGCTCCGGTCAGCCAAAAAACTGGTGATCCACTCGCATAATTTCTCAGGAAGCCCATAGGAAGGCAGCTTCGCGAGAAGCGCTTTGTGCCATACCCGATCAAAGGCCTTCGCTATGTCCAAACTAACTGCCAATGCCTCCCCCTTGGACTCAACTGCTTCCGCCCATCGATGAGTTAGGTATACTAGAAGGTCACCAGCTGAGCGGCCGCGACGGAAACCGTACTGACGGTCGCTAATCAGCTGGTGCTCTTCTAAATACTTGAGGAGCTGAGAGTTGATGATTGTCTCCATAATTTTGGAGAACAAGGAGGTTATGGCTATGGGCCGATAGTTAGACGGGTTAGAGCGATCTCCTTTTTTAGGGATGGGATGCACCAAAGCTGTCTTCCACGAATTCGGTACCACGCCGAGTGAATAGGAGAGCCGGAATAGGCGTATTAATACTGGTGCCAACTCTGGAGCACACATTTTTAGCACAATCGGAGGGATGCCATCCGGCCCACTCGACTTGTGGATGTCCAAGGAAAGTAGTGCTTTACGCACAGATGATTGCCGAAATTGTAGTTCTGGCATACAACTATCACACTGCGGGATGGTAGGCGGTGCGTTCCCTTGGTCATCCAGAGTCGAGTTGGCCGCAAAGAAGGAGCCCAGAAGATCGGCCTTCTCCTTTGCGGTATGGGCCAGAGAGTCATCGTCTCCGTGCAAGGTTGGAAGAGATGGCTGTGAGAAATTCCCTAAGACAGCCTTGGCGAGAGACCAGAACGCACGAGTGCCCGAAGGAAGGCGAACTAATTTCTCACCAATTCTGCCAATGTGTTCCGATTTTGCCTTGGCGATAGCTCTTTTGAAATACCTCGAGGCGAAATTGTACTCCTTACGTAATGTGCTGGTTTTTTCATCACAAGATGCGGACGCTGCAGCCCAAGCCCGGTAGCACTCATGCTTGCGGCGCGAAGCCGTTTTACAGGAGCGACCAAACCAAGGCTGAGACTTACCACCAATTGGTACCGCAGAAAATGGAATGAAAAGTTCCATGCCCTGCAGCACCACATCGGCAATAGAGTCAGCGACGACATTTGGATCATCCAGCGAGAAGCACAACCGCCCCCATGGGTAGGACGCAAAAAAAGACCGCATCCCGTCCCAATCTGCTGACCTAAAGTGCCAAACGCGACGACAGCCTGCTAAAGGAGGCCGTGATAGGCGCGAAACCGGCACTTTACTCCGGATCAGGCAGTGGTCTGACGAACCAAGTGGGACGTCCACCGATACCTGATAATGGTCCGGATGAGAGGTCAGCAGAAGGTCCAACAGTGAAGGCATATGGTCATCCACATCGGGAACTCGCGTGGGCGAAATTACCAGTTGTGTAAGACCATACGCCAAGGCAAAATCGTGAACAGACCTCCCCGCATGATCGGTGGTGCGCGAACAAAGCCATTCGGCGTGGTGGGCATTAAAATCGCCCAAGATCACGATCTCTGTGGAGGGGGTCTGCTCTAACACGGAATCTACAGCCGTTTGTAAATGCTCAATGAGCCGGTCAACTTCAGTATTCCCGCCATGGGACCTGTATAGGCACGCGTAGCTGCGTGGATGGTCGTCGCAAGCTACGCGTAACCAGAGGATGGATAGGTCCTGACCTTCAAGTCTGCCGAGGCGCCGGTAACAGATATCTTCTCTGACGTATGCGCACACCCCAGCCCGCGGTACAAAGGAATGTTCCAGTTTGTACCCCGGGTAGGAGAGGTAAGAAGTATCAGCCGGAGAAGATATCTGCGTCTCGGTCAAAAAGAGCAAAGCTGGCTTCGCCGTCTCGAGATGGTAGTGGACGGCGTTCAAGTTGGAACGAAGCCCCCTGACATTACAGAAATCCACAGTAAGCGTGGTAGGGGGTGCCATGGCTTTCTTGCCCTGTTTGCCCCGGACAGGATTGTCTATGAGCGCAATTTTGCCCCCCCCAGAATACGCAGGGCAGCCTGAGCATCCATGACCTGGCTGAAATCCAGAGCACGGACGCTCAGGGGGGGATTCTCCACTGCTGGTGCAAGTGGTACCCCCCTGGGGTAGATTCTCTTTTGATTGCGCATTCATAGTGTGCGAGGGGGGGGGGGGGGTTAGGCCTCCGGGACTCTCACAAACCAAACGAAACGCAGCAGCAGGGCTGCTACTTTACGTCGGTGTCAAGTGAGAGAGTGGTATCTCCCCGGGCGTGCCGGCCTATTCAGTTGCAAAAGCAGTATGGCACTACCACTAATTTGGTTGACTGACTGCACCGGTGTTAAATAATTTTTGTCACAAAAATTATTCCACCAGTGGGCGATGGGGTCGTCACATCCCTACGCCGGAGCCTATATACTGTAAAAGGCAAGAGGACGCTAAAGCGTGTTACTAACATCGTGACTTAACTAGGTGGTAGAGTTCTGTAGCATCTCGCCTGGGTTTATAACCACCGCCTTACCTTTTCCATATTTTTAAATTATTTCATATCTATATTTGGTAGAATATGTTGGTTAATATATATTAATTTTAACAACTTGTAACACTCACATTTTTGCAAATGAATCTTTCTTTCTTTTTTTACGCATGCATACTATAACGAAATGGCAAAATGGCCATAGTAATTTAAATTGTCTAACAAATTATTTGTTAAAATGGCAGCGTACGTCAAATTTTTGATACCTTGGATTACATTATTGTGATTTTCAAGGAGATCTCTAATTAAGACGAAAAATATAGCCTGTGTAACTCGATGATGTATGTAGCTTTCTATTAGTTTAAGAATTTTTTGAATCGGTTTTTTGGTTTAGATGTGAAAGCGTCACAAACAAACAAACTCACTTTCGCGATTATATATAATAATTGCCTCTGTGGTCAAGTTGTCCAGCGTTGGCGTCGACCACATGAGGTCCCGGGTTCGATTCCCGGGTCGGGCACATAAAAAAAGTGTTTTTTCAGTTTTCTGAGAAATACAAAGTTGCCCGGAATTGGAAAGTGCCCGATTGGCGATAGGCTTGCCACCTATCACCAAGAACCATGTATCTTCGGCTAATCGTGGGTGCACTTGTTGTACCTCTGTCTACTTCTTCGGGGATATGGGCGTGAAGATACTTTTATATATAATACTAGCAAAAAGCAGAGCTTTGTAAGGGCTCGCAAAGTTATACTACCTAGTAATATTGTTAAGAAAGTATTTTTATGAGAATTACATCTTTTAATGTATGGACTTCATTTATAATAATATGTAACCTAAAAAAAGCCTGCGTATTTTTATCCAAACATTATATTTCCAAAGGCGTCGTCAGGCTTTGGTCTAGAAGGGCGCAGGAAAATAAAACCAAAATAAAAAACATGTTTCTAAGACAATTTTTTTTAACTAACAAGAAAAATTCTTTAAAATTTTATTGATTTTTAAAAACACGATTTTTATTATTATTAATGTTATCTACACAGATTAAATATAAAGGTTATCCACTTAAATCTTACACCATATTTTCTGGTCTACCTATAATTCGTTCGGCCTACCTATAATATGTATCAACTCAAGATCCATCTCTCGCCACCAAATCATCGCCGCTCTTAAAGCCTAATATTGATAGAAATCAATTTTCATTTATGGTAGCTTTCTTGCAAAAGAGTTTTTAAGGAAAATGGATATTAAAAATGAAAGTTAATCTTATAAAGAAAACAACACATTTTTAACATTTTGCTAAGATAAGATCGATTTTCGAAATATTTTTTTATTTAATTAAACTTCAAAATTTTTAGGACTAATATTGGACTTACTGCAGGCACGAAGAATTGGCGGTAGAAACTCAGCGAATAAATTTTTCGAATTTTTCTCTCAGAGAAACCCTGGGAGTTCGATTCCCGAGTCAGACAAATTAAAAATATGTTTTTTTTTCAATTTTCTAATAAAAACATCGATGCCCGGGATTGGAAAGATGCTTGGTTGGTGATAAGCTAGTCACCTATCACGTTGTGGGATTAAAACGTATCTTCGGCTGATCGTGGATGCACACATTGTACCTCTGCCTACCTCTTCAGGGATACGGACATGACCATACCATTTTTTAGCTTTTTACCCTCGGACTAAGATTGAAAATTGATCTCAATACAATATTAATCAATTAATACACTTGTACTGTTTCACAATAATCATATTGTGAAAAATCTGTAAACGGTTGACCTTGCAGGCCATCCCTGAAACTTACCGCTAAATTAGGGTATTTTAAGCTCAAAAGAGTAAAAACAATAAGCATAGATTTTTTTCAGTTCTAAGAAATATTGAAATAGCTCAATTGCTAAGTCACAAAAAAACAGCAAGAAAACACGAATGAACCAACGAAACAATCATACATGCAGTTTATTTTGATAAAAATGGCAGTACATTGATTTTTGAAAAACTGTACATTTTGGAAATGATGATCAAATTGATCAAATTTCAAATGGTCAATTTCAAATGGCATTCAACTCAATTTAACTATTGCTTTAGCTAAATAATCAGTAGGTTCAAAAATTTCGAAGCAATGTCAAAAAACATTTTTTTCAAAAATTTTCGTCATTGATAGATACCAAACAAAATGACTGATTTTTATCCAATTAACGGTACTTGACGCAGTTTTTAAAGGAGAAAAGCTGATAAGATTTTGAGGTCAATCGGTATTTTAGCCTGAAAGTTATTTCAAAAACATTAAGTAAGTTTGCTAAAAACAACGTACTTAATGTTAATATTTGAAAAGCTGTAACTTTTGCAAATAAGATTCGATTTTAACTTTTAAAACGGTATTCGACATAATTTTATAGTACTAAAATATTGTAGAATACTAAAAAATGATTGGTTGAAATATTTCGAAGTTATGTCGAAAAAAGACTTTTTTCAAAATTTTCGTCAACGATTACTTCCAGACAGATAAACCAATTTGATGCAATTTATGCATTAGACTTAATTTTTTTGAAAATATATCTGATTAGTTTTTGTACTCAATCAGTACATTAATCTGGAAGATATATATTTAAAAAATCAAAATCCCTTGGGCCCATTTAGTTCAAAATTTCAGGAAGTCTAAGTTGAGTGGAATCCAATCGAATGCCATCAACCGCATTTCGATCGGTCCAGCCGTTCAAAAGTTATGAGATGTTTACATATAGACATACATACACACACATGAACACACACACACACATACATACATACAGACACACTGACGTCATCGCGAAAATAGTCGAAAAAGGTTCCTAGGACCTCAAAACGCGGACATCTGGTGAAAATTCGATTGTTGAAAATCGGAACCAAATCAGTAACTTCCTTATCCACATACGTAGCAGGAAGTTAAAAAGTACGAGTATATTAATAGATTAATATTGTATTAAAATAGAGTGAATGAAAATGAATTAAATCTACCACGCCAAAGTAACGTTTTAACTCGTTAGAGTTTTAACTCACTAGTTTCATAATAGATGGCGTTAGTAGTAATAAAATTCTAATACATGTATTTTTTATTTTTTTTTCTTAGTGTTTATAAAATGGTACTTTAATGGTAATCATATCTAGACATGAATTTAAACTATCATGTCAAAGCTCAAACCTCGAAGTGCGATATTTTTTCAGTAAAATGTACCACAAAAGTGCATACAAAGTGGCCTAGTGTAGGGCTTGCTTCGCTCGCCCTGATTAGTTCGGATCAGTAGTGAGTATTTTGGTGGGATATGGTTTAATGAAGATGGGGAAGAAGGGTAAGACTTTGGGGTTATATGTATTGTTTGATGCCAAATAAAAAAATATTTAAAATATATTCAAAAAAACAAAAGATCTGGATAGAGACATCCTTATTTAGGCGGTATAAAATATACTTTACGACATATCCTCATGCCTACTGTTAGAAGCTGCGCTTAACTACGAGTACGCAGCCTGCCAGGTGTTGCGCACCTGTGTGATTTATGCACCATTATTGTGAGATAATGACGTCATTATTAACAAAAATAGAAATATAAATAACGATAGTATATATAGGCGTTATTAGAGGGCGTTACTCTGTCCACAAATTATACAGTGTGTGTAAGAGTGATTTAAGTGTTCTATTTGGCTAAACTGTTTCTCGGTTATACTACCAGATATATAAAAATTGATAAAAGCTCTTCGAAATCCGGGCACAAACACTATGATACGAGAATTTTATATATAAGACTAGCTGACCCACCCAGCTTCGCTAGCGATTGCTGTAAAACATCATCAACTTAAACTTTTATAACAAACTTTAACTCTCAATTTCTGCCCTTTATGGGTTGATTTTTTAAAAATAAGGCAACCTATATTTGACCTCGGGTCTTAATCTATCTCTTTTCCAAATTTCATCAAACGTGACAGACAAACAGACAGACAGGCAGATGGATAGGCAGACAGACCGACTTTGCAGTTATAGGTAATATTAGTACGAATAAAATTATTGTTGCAGTATTCGCTAGCACGCAAAGCCCAATTTATTAGCCTTACCTTGAAAAGAGCTTTCTTAAGTAATCCTTTGTGAGGGGCTTAATTCTTTGTCCGTAGAGTGAAACCCACTTATTATTATAAGGGATTACTGATTCTAGTATTATAAAATGATGAAACGAAGATAGAACTCTTAGGTTTTGCATGTCATATTAATTTCGTTTTAAAGGACTTAAAACCACGCGTTGGTATGGATCATGGGCCCCTTTTAACCGACTACGGCGAAGCAAAAACAAGGCTTACGATTTTGACCTGTATGTATGTATGTATGTGGGTATGGATGGTGATCTGTTCCCTTATAACTTCTAAACTAATTGTCATAATAAGACAAATGAGGTGTCGTTAGAAGTCTCTTGAATATTCGTTGGTTATAGGCTGCATGACGTCGCATTAAATTGACTACAGCGCCCTCTAGAGGACTTAAAGAACTAAAAAACATTACGGTGTCGTGTGGAATATGAAATGAAAGAACTTTCTTAGCACATATCAAATATGTAAACATTATTAGCTATTGCTTACGGCTTTGCTTGCAATGACCTGATAATTGCAAGAATTTATATAATTACTTCTAAACTAGTTAGGTATCATAATTTGACAAATGAAGAGTTTTCGGAAGCCTCTTGATCGTTCGCTAGTTATCGGCTACGGCTACAGCTATGACGTCACGTTAAATTGACTACAGCGCCCTCTAGGTAACTTAAGGTAATGAATTAAAAAAAATTAATGGTGTCGCGTGGGATATCAAATGAAAGTGCTTTGCTAGCACATTTTAAATATATAAACATTATTAGCTGTTGCTCACGGCTTTGCTTGCAATTAACTGATAATTGCAAGAATTCATAAAATCACGCATCGAATATAAAAACCAAACGTGTGTACTAACAATAACAACATAGGTGGGAGTACCTCCACGTGGTGAAGGTGGTAACAGTAACACTTACTGGCCAAAATCTCCCATTGATTGCGATTGTGCGTTCTAGTTATGACATTGTGTATCCGGTAACGAGGGGAGCAACCGCAGCTAACCAAGTGGTTTCAATATTATTTTTTTTATATCATAAGATAGCAAACAAGTAGATAGGTCTCCTTATGTAAGAGTAAACCATCACCTATAGACACCAAAGATGTTAATGGTGCGTTGCTATCTTGTGGCGAGGTCTAATGCCACATGCATAAGTTTACCGGCTACCTTACCTTCCAAACCGGAACATGACAGCGACAAGCACTGACGCTATTGCGGCAGAAATAGGTAAGGCGGTGGTACCAGACCCGGGCGAGACAATGCAGAAATCTACCACCTAGTAGTCACGATGGTAGTGACTTGCAGAGCCAATCGGTCGCCTTTTACGAACTGCCTGGCAGAACGGCAGTTGGTCTATTCTTCAAAGGAGCCGGGAACCAACACGAGGAAAAATAATATATTCAGTTGTAAAAATAAAATCGAAGTGGCATAAGATCATGGCTATTCTTTAAACATATCTCTATCATATAAAAATACGTTAAAATATAATACATGTAAGGAAGTTTAATAGTCTGTAAATTTTTAATAGTTTGCACATAATAATTTCAGCGGACACTATTATTTTCTTGTTTCGTTTCGTACATTTTAGAGCGTGTTTTAGTAGTCGGGATTTAGTTATTGAACTTTCTTTTTATTGGTTAATAGATCAGTTTTACTTCTAGGTTTTTCGTAAAAGGCAAAATAATATTAAGATGTTTTTTTATATCATCATATAGCAAACAAGCAAATGGCTCTCCTGATGGGAAGAGAAGCCATCGCCTATAGACACCAAATATGTTAATGTTGCATTGCTATCCGTGTGGCGGGATGATAATTTCACATACGTAGATTTACCGGCTAACTTTTCCTCCAAACCGGTAAACGACAACGCATTGTCGCTATTGCGGCATGAATATGTAAGACGGTGGTGCCAAATACCCGGGCGAGACGTTGCAGAATTCTACCACCTAGTAGTAATGCGTCACATTGTAACTACTAGGTGAAAGGAAAGTCTGTATGTCCATCTGTCTGATTGCCACGCCATTATCGCTAAACCATAGAACTGATTTGGATAACTTTTGGCATAGAGAAACTCAAAGATTCAGTGTCAAACATAAACTAACTTTTTTCAAATAGAACCCCTTGGATGTATTTGGAAAAAAGTGGGGATGAAAGTTACATGAAAAACTACATCAATGACATATCTTTATATATTAATTACTTGTCACGTTGTTTGTCCGCTATGGATACCTAAACTATTGAACCGATATCAGTGAAATTTGGTAGATTACTACTGTTTGGTCCACAGACCACATGAATACTAATAGACACGCCATTGGGAAGGAAACGATATGAACAAACGCTTCTATCTCTGTCAAAAATTTCATACATTAAGAAATGTTATATTGTGAAAAAAATAGAAATAAATCATGTTGTACTGTTTATGAGATGACAAGGTTTAAAAATTACCCTTGGACTAATTTTATTTCATTGATAAGTAGTATAACTCTGTATTTCTGTGAAAAATGCAAGCTATACTGAAAAACTATGTAATTGTCTTGAAAGGCGTGTCCATTTAATTCGTGGTGGTTCTCTAGTACCCTACCAAAATATTCAATACAAGTAATTTGTACGTCAAAACAATATTTGATGGATGAGCTAGTATTAATATAATATTAGGTCGTAGAGTTCCGCAACGTCTTGTTATGGTACCACCGCCTTACTTATTTCTCCTGCAAATTACATTACGGAATCTATGTTTAGAGTGAATTACTAGATACTAGCTGCAACCTGCACCTCGCTGGCCAGGTCAGTTAATTGTTTTTATGTCATTGATATAGTATTTATACATATAATAAAATCGTAGGAAAGTCAAAACTGTACATTGAATATTTTTTAAAAAGAATACGTGGGGCGTGATCTACAATCGATATCAAAACTAAAAATATAGTTTTTAGAATTTTTTTCTGTTTGTTTGTTTGTCTGTATGTATGTCCGGGGTAAACTCAAATAGTACTGCATGGATTTACTTCAAATTTTGCATGAATATTACTAATAGGTCGGGTCAATATATAGGCTACATATTATCACGCTATTACCTACGGGGGAGGTGCTGTGCGGAGTTAACAAAGTCCGCGCGAACGAAGTCGCTGGCAACAGCTAGTGCGACATAAAACTTAAAAAACGTATGCCTCTTTTAGGTTGCACAATGATTTTTTTATGTATTTACATAGTATAAACAAAGTCACTTCCACTGTATTTTCGCTTAGATCTTTTACTTTCTAAATATTATTTAATATTTTTATTTACGCAACGAATCTTAAGGGCGCGTAATCGATTCGTAGAGAAAACTTCATGTTTTCAATTATTTTCCAGAGCAATATCGTAATAATGGGAGCAGATTATTCGAAGAATATTACAGATTTGCAAGATTCTCATCATTCAAGAGAAGATCTTTTAACGTATTAGACAAAGTTGAAACAGCCAAACAGAATGATGCGGCTCAAGCTACCGAAATTCGGTTAAACCGAATGTAAAACGAATTTTGGAAAACAAAATATTATTTTTGCATAATTTTTACCCTTCTATCACTAACCCCTTTTTTTAAACTCAATAATTTATATTGCAAAACAACGTTTGTCGGGTCAGCTAGTAAGTATATAAAATTCTCGTGTTGTTGTGTTTGTTACCAAACTCCTCCGAAACGGCTTTACCAATACTTATAAAATTTTGTGTGCAATTCGGGTAGATCTGAAAATCGGCCAACATCTATTTTTCATACCCCTAAATGTTAAGGATGGCCCACCGCAATTTTTTTATTTTTTGGGCATTTTTTTATAACTCTGAATTATAAAATAGATACAACCCTAAATTTTACTCCACTATCATATTACCGAGAAGCAATGTGGCCAAATAAAACATTTAAATCACTTTTACAAACATGGTATAATTTTTGGGCAGAGTAACGCCCTCAAGAAGCGATAGAATTACAATGACACGAAAACATCTTATCCTAATGTATGTTTGTCTATTGGTGTCCTGCCTATTTATATTATCCTAATGTATACTTGTCCATTGTTGTTTATAATGACGTCATTATCTCACTTATACATAGTACTTGTCGTTAAGCGTAATTGCTAACAATCATCAATGATAAAACCTTATTTTTTAAATCAATAATTTATATGGAAAAACAATATATGCCGGGTTAGATATCAAAAGATTTCTTATTACACTCACTACTTATTTATTCAGTAGCATACAAATAACATTGTTATGTCAAAGAGATTGGTTTTGATAAAAATTGGGTAAAGATGAAATCATATTGAAGGCAGACAAGTATAAGTAGGAGTTTAATCCTCTTTTCAATTTGCATGTAAAAGGAATATTTCAAATATTTATAACATGTTGGAACTCGTAATGTTGCATTCGGTTTTTTTTCCATAAATATCTTATTGCTGTTAACAGTAAACGAAACTATTACAAATTTTTGAAGTGAAAACTTCTTTAGGCGCGTTGAGCGTTTTGGTAGAGGGTAAAATCCTCGGTTCGCGTCACCGACATGCTAATGATAATAGTATATCTATAGCTATGTTTTGCATATAGTTTTAATTACTCTCAACTTAATAGTTGCGTTTTCACTTCTATCGGCAGTCCCACGACTGCTACTGTTTTTTTTAATTTAATAATTGAAGCAAAACTTTTATCCCTTTTACGAAAGTTACACGAACAATGAAGTACGAAATTTGTCACAGTTAAAGTTAACATTGTGGAGGACTACAGAAACCAAATTTTTTATATCATAAGATAGCAAACAAGCAGATGGATCTCCTGATGGAAAGAGTCAACCATCGCCTATAGACACCAAAGGTGTTAATGGTGCGTTGCTATCTTGTGGCGAGGACTAATGCCACATGCATAAGTTTACCGGATACCTTACCCTCCAAACCGAAACACGACAAGCACTGAAGCTATTGCGAAAGGAATAGGTAAGGCGGTTTTACCAGACCAGGGCGAGACAATGCAGAACTCTAGCACCTAGCAAATTTTTAAATAATATGCATTAGAAATACATAAAATTAAAAGTAAACTTTATCACACCTCATTAACTAACATACACGACGATATACACATACACACATGTATACTTTGTTCTTTACGGCTAAAACTTGTTGTTAAACTTAAGATATTTTATTGTTTAGCCTACTATGGTTGAATGCCGATTAAAGGCGATTGCTAGTCTATATATATATATATATATATATATATATATATATATATATATATATATATATATATTTATATATATATATATATATATATATATATACATATATATATATATATATATATATATATATATATATATATATATATATATATATATATATACAGGGTGTAATGAAAACCATGTCCGATCCGAAAGTGGTATATAGGTAGGTCAATAACATTAGTAGTAGTCAATAAGAAAATAATTATTTTTATTAAAATAAAAAAAAATATCGTTGTTTAAAGTGCCTCACTTTAGTACTAAAATTAAACAACTTCTCCTTAAATGAAGCAAATATTTTGAAAATTTATGTATCAATATCTATAAAATAATGACACAAATATGTTTATATTAAGCTACCAAATAATGCCTTTGACGATCGGACAGGGTTTTCTTTACAAACTGTATATATATTAATATTGTAAATGCAAATGTTTGGAGGTTTGCATGAATGGATGTTTGGATGGATGTTTGTTACTCAATCACGCAAAAACGCGGATGCATTTGAATAAAATTTGGTACACACGGAGGTGATGAGCTAGAATAGCAGCTCATAGGCTACATTTTATTCAGAAAAAATTAGGTGATCCGCGGGATTCGCTGAAAACAGTAGGCTTTGTGTGTGTGATTTGTGTGTCGATAGATGTTGATTGTCTCTTTCGATAATGGAGTTATTTACTTATTTGTAATCAATATAAACTATGATTAAAAACTTTTAACATTAATTATGGAAATCCGCAAAAAGGTTTTGTTCTAACATTTGTTTTTCTTGTTTACTTCTTTCTACTAATACGAATTTCACTCATGAATTCATCGTATTAATGAGGTTTTGAATGAGTAATTAAAACTTATTTTCAAGCTCTAAGCCAAGGCTGTTCTTTTAATTAAAGCAAGGAATGAGTTTGAAACGAATCAATTGAGGCCACCTTCGAACTTGGACGCGATTTCTAAGCGTTCCTCGTGTTTATGACTTTCCTTAATAGTTATGGCATAATGAGTTGGGTTTTTAACGTTATTATAAATTATTTTGTTTTTTTTTGTAGAATTCCAAGTTTACCACGATTTCTCGGTTCTTCAGTTGACGAGATGAGTGCTGAACCCAACCCTCGTATTTTAACGACCTAACAATGATTATGTATTCCTTATTTCTAGTGATAACCTGAACCGACAACTCTGTTTGCCCATCCAAGCTACATGAATTGTAACACATCACCCGCTTGACTTCGATCTGCTCTTGAGATTTTGAATTTTTTAAAAAACTTTTATTTTAATGGTGCGTTTCTATCTATGTAGTAGGATTGTAATGCTACAGTCTATAGGCTAGCATGCCCTCCAAACAGGAACACGAATATGACAAGTATTGACGCTATTGCGGCAGGAATAGGTAAAGCAGTGGTACCAAAAAAACGGGCAAGACGTATAAATACCTTCGAGTAGTCACCTCACCTACTAAAGGTGACCAATTGTTTGACTAACAGTCACAAAATCGATCTTCTTTTACGGCGTGCCTGGCAAAATGAAAATTGATCTAGTCACCAAAGAAGCCTGGACCTTGTTGTTAACACCGTGTAATAAAAAAATACTACCCTTAATTAAAACGAGTGGTTTTTTTGATATAGAAACTAGTCCTAAATCGACAGCACTACCTTTACACTAGGGACACTCGGGAATAGTGCTTAGGGTGGAAAATTTTCGGGTAAAGCAAAATTAGGAGGGTGAGTAAAAAACCGTAATCAAAAATGATTTAGAAATATTTATAAGTTACTATATATAGTTTTGGTGAATCCCACGGGAACAACTTATTTTTCCGGGATAAAAAGTATCTTATGTGCTATTCCAAGGCATCATCTACATGTGTCCTAAGTTTTATCCAAATTGATTTTACAACCGTTTGGTTTGATTAAGGTAACATAATATCTATCCATACATTCAAAGAACTAACCTTTCGCATTTATAATATTAACTAGCTGAGCCACGCAGCTTCACCCGCAATTAGATTAACATGTCATGGATATAGTTTTTCATACAAATTTAATCTCCAATTTTAGCTTCGTAGGGGTTGATTTTTGAAAAAAAGTTAGCCTAAGTTTTTACCCCGAATTTTCAAATATTTCCATGTTAAATTGCATGAAAATCGGTTTAGCGGTTTAGCCGTGAAAGGGGTAAAAGACAGACAGACAGACAGACTTTCGAATTTATAGTATTAGTATGGAAATTTGGAAGTAAAGATATTTACGGAACAAATAATATAGGTGTTCATAGACTGTAATTAATGACTTACACTTGGTATCAGGTGAAACTTTGGAGGCTTTCACCACTCTACTGTTAGAGGTGATATTGTAGTCAGGGTTAAGGCTTTAGGCATGTAGTCACGTTACTTCTAAGTTCGGGAGTCGCAGTTAGGTTAAATAATAGAGTTTATAAGTAATGCATATTCTGTATTGCGTTACATACAAACAATTTAACTAACATAGACTGGTATATTATATAAACTGGCCATATAGTTTTTATCTTAAAACAGGACACTAAGTACGCAAACAATAAATGATAGAAATAATGTCTGTAGGATGTATCTATTTTCATAAGAAGAATGAAATTGAATATCGGTGTTAATTTGAGTCTACCGAAAAATTTGAATATTTTGAATTAAATAATATTTCTATTGAAAATCAAACATTTTATGCGCGATTTTTGTGTTCGGATCATATCTTAGCATATATCTGTCCAATTAAACAGGATTTCCTTGATTGATTTCCTTGATTCCTTTCCTTAATGAATTGGCATATAATTTAAAACTTCTTGTGCCTTTATTGTGTATATTTTTTTCATAAAACGGAACATGTTCACGTCCCTGAGATGTACTTGGGGACACCCGGACAGAGTACCTACTTGAAAATGGAACAGTCCCGTTCAAAACGGTCACGTTAGGTATATATCGTGTACGGGCGCGCGGACGATCATGGTCTCACAATGCCTTTAGATATAAGATTTGCGTCAGCGCATTCTATACTATGTCCCCACAAACCTCTCGCTCGTTTACCCCTTCTTTTATGAAAAGAAAATCGTTATTATTACCCGGTTCCTATATGAATAAAACGACTCGTTATATAACCGGAAATGTAATTCGAGATCAAAAATGTAAATAATTGTGCAGTGAATTTAATTTCATTAATTTAATTTTATTTTTGTGGTTTGTGAATTTAATTATGTGGTATGTAAAAATATCTTGAAAATGAAACAAACCAATATTTATAATCAATCAATCAATTAATCTTAGGCCCTATCTTAGCTTACCATCAGGCGAGATCATGGTCAAGCGCTTACCTACCGATAATAATAAAAAATAATAATAAAATGTATCTGTTTGAATATGATTTTCCAATTTTTTTATGATACAGGCAATAAAGGCTCTTCTTTTAAAAACTATAAATATTATGAGACACAAATTGTTATTGGAATTATAATTCTATGGACGTCTGTAGAGGATGTGTATGACTAGTCGTCATTTTGTTTGTTCATTCGATTTTTGAAGTTAGTCGTGAATGAATTTGCTTTTACGTTTTGATTTTGTTTCTTGTTCATGTTTTCTTTATTGTATTTAATATATGTCTTTCCCTGGCTTCATCTATACATATAATAAAATCGTAGGAAAGTTAAAACTGTACATTCAATATTTTTTAAAAGCATACTTGGGGCGTGATCAATCGATATCGAAGCAAAAAATATAGTTTTTAGAATTTTTGTCTATTTGTCTGTATGTATGTCCCGGGTAAACTCAAAAAGTACTCCATGGATTTACTTCAAATTTTGCATGAAGATTACTAACAGGTCAGGTCAACATATAGGCTAATTATCACGCTATCACCTACGAGAGATGCTGTGCGCAGTAAAGGAAGTCCGCGCGGACGAAGTCGTGGGCAACAGCTAGTATACAATATAAGGGTTATCGACACGAACGAAACTGGATACGCCTTTCACGGCAATTTCTTAGATTGTCAATGCCGCTTGCATTTACACCCCGAAATACAAAGTTATAATAAATACTTACCAATGAAATAAAATTATTTCAGAGGTATTCTTTAAACCTTAGCTTATTATTCGACACGATAAAACAGCAAAATACGGCATATTTCTATTTCTTCACAATATAAAATATCTACCAGCGTTTGGCATTGACATACGTTTGCTTATATAAGTGGCGACACATTTTCCGCCCAACACCGTGACTTCTAGTATTAGTGTGGTCTGTGGTTTCTGAATAGTGAGATTTTTATTTTTATTATAAATTAAAACACGGTGATAAATTAACTGCCTAGAAAAATGTTGAGTATACCTGAATATTCGATTTGGCGGCAAATGGAATTGACATTGACATAATTATATTTTTAATCTCGAATAATTTCATTGCAAACTATTGTTACTAGTAGTAACCCTTTCAATGATGTGTACGCAATAAATAATCCTGTAAATGTCCAATAACCAAATATCCAAACAACTTGTGAAACGCTTAGTTATTACTAAATAGGTTGCTAATAGTTACTACTATGATTAACGGATCGTTTTTTTTATCAAATGATAGCAACCAGATTGCTCTCCTGATGGAAAGAGAAATCGTCACATATTGACACCAAAGTTGTTAATGGTGTATTGCTATCCATGTAACGGGGTAGCAATACCGGCTACTTTACGCTATCGCTACCGGAACACATCAATGGCAAGCATTGATGCTATTGCGGCAGGAATAGGTTAGGTGGCGGTTTCAAATATTCAGACGAGACGTTACAGAACTCTACCATCTAGTAATCACAATGATAGTTACACGTATAGCCAATCGGTCGCCTTTTACAATCTGCCTCGCAGAACGGTAGTTGGTCTATTTTTCAAAGTAGCCCGGGCCAATACGGCGAGAATTATAGGAACTCGGCATAAATTTACAAGAAAGTGCTATTTTTAACGGTGCTCTAAAGTGGCACTCAAAGTAAATCCAGCCCTAATAACCATTGATATAAAAAACCCAAGATACACAATCAGTGTCTCAAAAACGTCCTCTAAAAATAAGCACAATAATTCAAATTATGCGCTCATTTCAAATAGAATCGCGTCGGTCGCGATACTGACAATTTTAATACTTTTTGTACATTGCTTTGTAAAAACAACTACAAAACTTGCGCTTAAGGTTGAATATACAAAAACATATGTTTTTGCCATATCTCTAATATAATAACATATCTATAATATAACTTGTGTGAAATTAGCGACAGTTTTGAGTGTCAGTTTTGTTCGGGACTGTGCATCTTGGATTTTTTTATATCAATGCTAATAAC
Source organism: Apodemia mormo (assembly GCA_036924255.1). Lineage (NCBI taxonomy): Eukaryota > Metazoa > Arthropoda > Insecta > Lepidoptera > Riodinidae > Apodemia > Apodemia mormo. Next base: position 14,851,867 of record JAUPFN010000024.1, on the reverse strand, counting down.
ATGGATATTAATTTTTATTAAAGGGCAATGGGCCCACCTCTCGTTCCCACCACTGTAACTTCTGTAAACCAGAATCAACAGCGGCAACCTTCCTGATAACCTCTGAGTTGCGAGCTCAGGGTGCCCTGGGGGAAAAGCTAAGCTGTCTTGGAACCCGCATCGAATTTAATCAGAAGAGTATAGGAGGAGTAGTAAAATACATCCAGTTTATAATAACATGGATAATCTAGATTGACAGGCATATATTATACTCTCCGAGCGACTGAGGTATAGATCCGGTAGAACTACAAAGTTTTTAGCTCCGTCTATCCGCTCCGTGAATTTTAGTTATAATGATATCTGTAATATTAATTCGTAAAATGAAATCTTCTTTTAAAGAAAATTGTACGCACTTTAGCATACCTAACGTTTATAATATTAGTAAATAAATTGGTAAAGGGCGTGTCTGGCCACTCACAATGTAGGGTTCTGAAGTTGCCCATAACAAACAATGTGGACTAAGAAGAGGGCTTTATAGTTTCATACTATGAAAATTTAAGCTATTCAACGTCAATGACAAATATATTATTATATCCGCACAATAGGTTCACCGTCTATAAAAACATCTCTTTTTGTAATTTCATACTATAAACATTTAAGCTACTCAACGTCAATGACAAATGATTATCCGCACCACAGGTTCACTGCTTCTAAAATCTTCTCTAAGTACATTTTTGACCGCCTAATTGGTCGAGTGGTTAGCGACACTGACTACGCAATCGACGGCGCTCGGGTTCGATCCCCGACAGGGACAAGCATTTGTGTGATGAGCAAAAATGTTTGTGTTTCCGGGTTTGGATGTTTATTATGTATTATGTATGTAAAAGTATTTATTTATGTATTTCTAAATATTAGTATCGTTGACTAACACCCATAACACAAGCAAATAATTTGCTTATTTTGGGGTTAGATCAATAAGTGTAATTTGTCAATTGTCTCTTGAATATTTATTTATTTATTATTTATTTATTTTATAAGTTGGTCGACTATTACTCAAAAACTTGTAAAGCCTTGTAGGCCGTGATAGTTTTTCTTTTGTCTTCATTATATTTATTTACCTTGATTTTTTCCCACCCCCAAAACCAACCGTTTAGCCTTCACAGGTGAGGGCTACTTGACTCTAACAAAAAATAACACTCAAAAGCTTAATATTTTACAAACGCGTCCCTTAATCGAAAACTTGTTTTCGAAAATCTACAGTATTTTTAAAAGCCTATCCAACAATACCCGTGTGGGGTATTTATATTATATATTGGGGCACGTAACAAAAAAAATTAACATCCCCACTTTACTTATAAGGGACAAACAAAAATTAGAACTTATAAGCTATATATATATATATATATATATATATATATATATATATATATATATATATATATATATATATATATATATATTAGGGCACGTAAGAAATTGCATAGAGAGCAGCTACTCTGAAAAAAAATATTTTTCAAAATTATATTTTACCACTCTGTTGACATGACTAATATGTATTCGTACCAAATTATAGCTTTTTTGTAATAAGGATCTCTGAGCTATCATGCGGATGGACGGACGGACGAACGGATGTAGCGAGACTATAAGGGTTCCTAGTTTACTTCGGAACCCTAAAAATGGACTTTATTGCTATTGTACACATTGTATATATTAATACCCCATGTTGGTTCCAGGCTCCCTTGAAGAATATAAAAACTGCCGTTCTGCCAGACAGATCGTAAAAGGCGACCGATTGGCTATAAGTGTCACTAATTATACGCTACTAGTGGCAAATAAATTATTTCTCTCTTTCTTTTTACCTAGATGGTAGAGTTCCGCAACTGTTTGCTTTTTTTTGCCGCCCCGTTGGTCGAGTGGATAGCGACCCTGACTACGCAATCAATGGGGTCCTAGTTCGATTCTCGGCAGGGACAGACATTTGTGTGATAAGCACAGATGTTTGTATTTCTGGGTTTGGGTGTTTATTAAATATATTAGAGTATTTATATATGTATTTCTATGTATTCGTATCGTTAATTGACACCCATACTACAAGCATATAATTTGCTTACTTTGTCACTCAGCTTGCTGCGATTCTTTCTTGGAATTAGGTACGCGGAATCGACTATTATTTACTTTGAATAAAAAATCAGAATTACAATCGATCTTCAATTTATTTGGGCATACGTCTTAGTCCGCAGAAAAACAAACTATCAATATAATTTCAAATTATAAAAAAGGACTATACAATTCTACCCTTCTTTGTTTAAAATTATTTAAAAGTGGACAAGGCTGCCAGCAATGTTATGATACCTCTATGGTAAGGTATCAAGTATCACCGCCTTACCTATTTCTTCCGCAATAGCGTCAGTGCTTGTCATTGTCCTATTCCGACTCAGAAGGTGTATATTTTATTGTGACATTGCCAGCCTGCCACACGGATAGCAACACATCATTAACATCTTTTGTGTCTATAGGCGATGGTTTCTCTTTCCATTAAGAAACCTATCTGATTGTTTGCTATCTTATGATATTAAAAAAAATGAATAATCGAATGAACAATTTAGCATGTACCGATAGTTATAAAATAGTGTAGCGGCTCAAACAATCACAAACGCTACAAGAAAAATAATAAAAAGTGGACAAAAATCAATAATAAATGGAAAAAATGAGATTCAAAATAAAAATCCTGAATCGCAATATCACAATTATTTATCTTGTAACCCTATATACAAGTTTCAACACTTCTCAAATGGACTTCGGTCCCCAGGCAGTACACCTTGCCACACCTAAAACAGTACAACATGGGTTATTTCTATTTTTTCACAATATAATATAATCTACAAATGTCTGACATTTTTGACAGTAATAGGAGCGTTTGCTCATATGCAAGACGACATGTTTCTTTCCCAATGGCATGTCTATTATTATTCATGTGATATGTGATTAATGCTAGTAAATGTCAACTGTCATAAGATTTAAAGAAGACAGAATGAGTATTAAGATTTATTCTTGCATAAATTTTTAGTTATACGGAATAAAAATGTAACACGAATTTTAATCAACCTATGAAATATCTATGAAATTTATTGCTATTGTTTTAACGCTCACAATCGCTAATTTATGATTAGTTGACTACATGTGCCCGCGACTTCGGCTGCATAGAAAACTTTCTAAAATAAAACCCGTGTAGTTCCCGTTCCGTAAGATTTCCGGAATAAAAACTATCTTGCGTCCTTTCTCGGGTCTTATACTATTTTTGTACAAAATTTCATCCAAATCAGCTTTGTGGTTTAGGCGTGAAGAAGAGGAGACAGACAGAGTTACTTTCGCATTTACAACATTAGTATGGAAGTATGGATTGAAAGTAGATAAAATGAGTATTATGATTTATTTTTGCATAAATGTTTAGTTATACGGACTAAAATGTAAAAAAATTTGAAGTCAAGCTTTGAAATACATTCGATATTTATTTCTATTGTTTTAGCGCTCAAAATTGCTAATTTATATAAGATTAAAAGTAGACAGGATGAGTATAAAATTTAATTTTGCATAAATGTTTAGATATACGGAATAAAAATGAAACAAGAATTTTAAGCAACTTTTAAAATATCTATGATATTTATTAATTATTGCTATTGTTTTTAACGCTTTAAATTTCTTATTTATATAAAATTGAAAATAGACAGAATGAGTGTTAAGATTTATTTTCGCATAAATGTTTAGTTATACGGAATAAAAATGTTACAAGTATTGAAGTCAAACTTTGAAACATATACAACATTTATTTATTTTCTATTGTTTTTAATGATCATAATTCCTAACCTATATGACTGGAAAAAGACATAATGGGTATCAATATTGGTTATTCTTGCATAAATTTTCATTACACGAACCAAAAATGTAATGAAAGGGAGAATTATGAGTGTCCATAGAAAGTTCGCCTAGAAACCATCACATATTGACAGATGCTTGGGATTTTTCAAATGATGCTTTTGAAAGGTAAATTTTATCACGGGCTCTTTTTAGTGCGAATTCACGAAAGACCGGTAAATATTATGATTATAATTCACGAAATCACTTCACAATCCACGAAAAATCGGTAAAGATTATGATTACAATTCACGAAATCATGTCACAATTCACGAAAAAAGATTATGATTACTTGGATTCACATTTATTACATACTATTTGAGTTTAAGTACTTAAAAGTTAAAAAATGACCTTTGAACAAAAATACTAAGGTTATCTTGTTTATAAAGCCTTCTGTCTTATAAATGTTAACATTTTGTGCCTTACATGTCCAATATTTTTCTGACTTGGTTGATCGGTTTTAATGATTTCCAAGTAAGTTCCCTTTAAAAAAAAGTACTTTTTATTAAAAAGTGTATGTTAGATACTAATACGGACTTGTACATTAAATTAATTTAACAATTTCGGCTGAGGTTAGATTCTTGCAGGCCTTTTAAGACGAACTTTAATCTCCTTTAATAACGGTTTGAAATATCTATGAGGTTTTTTATATCATAAGTTAGCAAACATCTCCTGATAGAAAGAGTCAACCATCGCCTATATACACCAAAGATGTTAATCATTGTTGCGAAGCTATCTTGTGGCAAGGTTTAAAGCTAGATGCGTAAGTTAGTTGTTTTTAATGATTTTAAATGATAATTGCCATAAGATTGAAAGTAGACCAAACGAGATAAGATTGCAACATGTATAAATATTTTTTGTACAATTCAAAATTGACACAAGAATTTACAAAAGGCTTTGACATATATGTGACATTTCTTGTGGTTGTTTCTCAATGCTCATAAATGCTAATTGTGATATGATTGAAAGTAGTTACAATAAATTTTATCTTGGTATAGTAACGAAAAATAAACCGAGAATCTAATTAAAGCTATGAAATGTATAATATCATAATATTTATTGTATTTTTAAAACTAATAACTAGTAATTGACAAAATATCGAAAGTAGATAGAATATAAATTTTAATTTGTATACCTATGTAACTATGCGTAAGTCCTTATTAAATACTAGTTGTTGCCCGCGACTTTGTTCGCGCAGACTTCGTTTACTCCGCACTGCTTCTCCCCCGTAGGTGATAGCGTGGTAATATGTAGCTTATATGTTGACCCGACCTGTAAGTAATATTCATGCAAAATTTGAAGTAAATCCATGCAGTACTTTTTGAGTTTACCCCGGACATACATTGAATTTTCTACTATTTTATTATATGTATATAGATACAGATTAAAAGTAAGATTTAATCATGCGTAAATTTTATTCATATAGAAGCATAAACGTCACGTAAATTTAATGAAAGCTTTGAAATATGATAGTCAACAAATAAACAACATATGCTCAATTTTTAATTAATGAAAAAGTCACAACCCGATTCCTATAAAAATACAATATATTTTGGGACAAAAAGCAAAAAGGTTGTTTTTATAATAAAAGCCTTAATTGGGTAGCATCAAAATGAATGTATTGTTGTTGACTTTTAGCTTGTAGCAGTTCAGCTCTCCGTATTATAATTAACAAAATAAGGTCTCATTACCCCCTTACCCTTATTTATGACATTTGGAAAACATCCAATGAGACAGCTTTTGCTCCGGAAATATTATTTACTAAGGGACCAACAATTGCTTGGGACGAAATTGTTAGAATTTATCACGACACAGGGTTACTACGAGTTTTATTTATTAGGGATATTTTAAAGGCTGTTGCTAATTGTTTGAATAAATAGCAATTAATTATAGGATAATCACATAAATCATGCATTATAAGGATATCACGGACTACATAATCTACTATCATTATTTTAATGCGTAAACAAAATCGAAGGAGAATGATGTTTGGCACAGTTAAATTTACATCGTTGAGAATTGCAGAAATCTACTATATAAGCACCACTCCATTGGTCAAATGGTTAGCAAAACTAACTACGAATCGATGGGAATCTGGTTCGATTCCCGACAGAAACAAATATTGTGTGATGAGTTAAATGGTTGTGTTTCTAGATTTGGATGTTTATTTTATATATTTGTTATAAATGTGTAGAAAACAAGACAAATCTGTAAGGACAATGATCTAGTTTTCGGAATTTATACCAATTTTCAGTAAGATCCATAAAGATACTCATTAGTCGTAACAGGACATATAGACAGACAGACAAAAAAATTCAAATTGGCAGATTTGATCTCAGTAAGACATAAAACGAATATTTGTTACGAAATTTAACAAATTAGTTAAATTCACTGAATACCTCAGACTTATATAATTAATGATTATTATAATCATTTTGCTTGACGAATTATACAAATTGATTTAACCCCAAAGTAAGCAAATTCTTTGCTTGTATTATGGGTGTTAGTCAACGATATTAAAACATATAAATACTATTATGTACATATTGTTACATACATAATAAACACCGAAATCCAGAAATACAACATCTATGCTCATCACACATATGTTTGTCCCTGTCGGGAATTGAACCCGAGCTCTATCAAATTGTATTGAAGTTCGCTAAACACTCGTCCAACGGGGCGGTTAAAGATAGACAGTAGTATTGATTATATCCGCGATTTAGAAGAATCATGGATGTAAATCATAGAATTTTTTCGATAACCATTTATACTGGTATTGCTTAAAGCACACCCTTCCCTCGCAAATAAGATACTCAAATACCAAACAATTCCATTTGCAAAAAGCGATCTCTCCTTAAATCAGAATAAATTTGAAGTAAGTACAGTCAGCCATAATAACTATTATTCTAAAATCATTTTTTTTTGATCTTGCAGAACTCTATAACTCTGTAGTTACAATGGTGGTGACAAGAATAGTCAATTGTTTACTTTTTACATTTATTATATTTACCAAATCGCAAGAACGGAAATGGAATGCTATGACACGATGAGAAGCTAAAATAAATCCTTTTTTTAAATAAAGTACTATGCGTTCTAACTGAGAATAGGTTCGCGCTCATTATTAACTTCATACCACAAGTGTGAAATTGGTAATGTCAGCAAAAAAATATTTGTTCAAAAAATATTGGCGATTTATTGAAAAACAAACAACTTTAGGCTAAAAAGTGTTGAAATATAATATTCATTAATAAAAAACAGTAAAATATACCAGTCTAGCCATTCATATACATATATATATATATATATATATATATATATATATATATATATATATATATATATATATATATATATATGAATATGAATATATAAGCTTTTGAGTGTTATTTTTTGTTAGAGTCAAGTAGCCCTCACCTCTGAAGGCAAAACGGTTGGTTTTGGGGGTGGGAAAAAAAATCATGGTAGTAGTAAATATAATTAAGTTAAAAGGAAAACTATCAAGACTTAGAAGAATTCACAAGTTTTTGAGTAATCGACCGACCGAATAAGTCGACCAACTTATAAAATGTACTCAGAACTTTTTATAGGCGGTGAACCTGTGGTGCGGATATATATATATATATATATATATATATATATATATATATATATATATATATATATATATATATATATATATATATATATATATATATATATACTTTGTTAGATTTTTTTGCACACCATACTCATCACTTATGAAGTTTTTGTAAAATGCGGAACAACATGTCATCCTGACAGTCCTATTCTCAGTTGGAACGCATAGTACTCCTTTCGTTAATGTATACTTTAAGCTTTCAAAACAAAAGTACTAATATACCTAAATAAACTATGATAATAAATATATTGTTAATGTGTATTGACGAGATTACTTTCATGCGAGTGACAGTAGTACGTGCAAACGAATAAGAAAGAGAGTAAACAGGCTTGTCAGTTGCCAACTCATAATGGTTCAACTACCCGTCACACTCCAGTTCCCCTGTGATAATGGTGCTTGTAACAGCGCCGAAATATCGGAAAAATAATCCATTAACTAATCGCGATACGATCCCGTTAATTCTTAATAATTATTTTATTTAAACCTGTTATTGATATCACAATTAAACTTTATAACGTGAGAGAGTTCGTTCACAGGAATGTTCCGGTCAGACTTACACTGTATCAACGTTTTATTTTTCCTATCGCTATAGCGTCAGTATTTAAATATTGCACTGTCGTATTTCAGTATGAAGGGTAAAGTAGCGCACCAATCACATCTTTGATGTCTATAGGTAAAGATTGCCTTTTATAATCAAGAGAACCATTCGCATGTTTGCTTTCCTATAAAATTAAAAAGTTACTATTAGTGTAATCAATACGTAGTCAACTGTACATTCAATCTGTACAGAGAAATTATCTTACGTGGCTTTACTTTTAATTGTATTACATTTAGTTGCAATAAATCGCTAAGTGTAATGACTATCATATTTTATTTGCGGTTGCCAAAATCAAAGATAAATTACAAACCTTCATTCTCAATGAAAACCTGGCTTCCCTTGGATGAAATATAAGATTTATAATAGGTATAATCTTACATACTATCTCAAAAAGTAGAAATTAAAAAGTAGCAACATTGTAGTGACGTCTTCCTTTAACTATTATGTTGATTTGAAAGGGACGACACTACAGTGTTGTTATTTTTTAATTTCTACTCTTTTATGAACGAAGATAAAATAAGTTTCACGATAATCTACGCTCCGTTTTACGGTACTTTAATAAATGCTACACAAGATATCTGTAACGTCTGTCGCTTTTATATGATTCTTACAATGATATACTTTTCAGTTGATCAATTTTTATACTGGTTTTATAATAACTACAAAAAATTATTAGGTCGTAATAAAATTTATTAAAGGATAGGAATGTACCATAAATATATTTGGTGTCTAAAGGCAATAGTTGTCTCTTTCAACTAAGAAAGCCACTTCTTGTTTGCTGTTTTACGATGTAAAAAACATTTAACACCGTATTTATAAAAGTATACAAATATTTTGACCTCCCCGTTGGTCGAGTGGTTAGCGATCCTGACTATGCAATCGACGGGGCTCGGGTTCGATACCCAACAGGGACAAGCATTTGTGTGATGAGCATACATGTTTGTATTTTCGGGTTTGGGTGTTTATTAAATATATTCTAGTATTTATAAGTGTATTTCTATGTATTAGAATCGTTGACTAACATCCATAACACAAGCAAATAATTTGCTTACTTTGAGGTTAGATCAGTAAGTGTAATTTGTCCCGTGAATATTTATTATTATTAGTAATACATTCGATCTTTACCACGACGTTAAAAATTTTATTTAACTAAAACTATATTTTTTGTTTTTTTTTCAGGATCTGAGACGTCTAGCCAGATGAACTCTATGGCTCCTAAGTCCTGGGGTTGACAAGATGACGCCGGCTGACTTGCTTATATTCAGCTCACTCTTGACCAGAACATTATGTGTGATAGCGCCTCAGATCCCAGGTAAGAAACAAATTAAACGTATTTTTTTACATCTCGTGTTAGCCCTGGCTCCTTTGAAGAATAAATCAACTGCCATTCTGCCAGAAAAGTCGTAACAGGCGACGGATTGGCTGTACGTGTTACTACCGCCGTGACTACTAGGTGGAAGAGTTCTGTAATTTTTCGCCTGGGTATATGGTACCACCGCCTTACCTTTTCCTACCGCAATAGCGTCAATGCTTGTTATTGTTATGTTCCTGTCTGAAAGGTAAGGTAGCTGTACTGTTTTTGGTGAAACAGTATAAGTGTGTTTAAATGAAAAATTAACTGACTAGCGCAGTTTCGCTCGCGCGTAGATTAACATCCATCGATATAATTTTTCACGGTAAGTTTTATCACCCATTCCAGCCCCATTTCAATATATAGCTTTTGTTTGACTCCAGATTTTTAAATACATCCAAGTTAAATTTCATTAAAATTGTTTTACTGGTTTAGCCGTGAATGCGTCACAGACAGACTGTTGCATTCTTAATATTAGTATGGCTTAAACGAAAATGAATCTAATGCAATTTAGTCGCCTGATAGGCTTAACTTCCGTAATTGGCGTGATTTGTATTAAATAGTAAGTAAACAAAATGAGAAATATTTTTATCGATATCGGTGAGAGATTTAGCGTTTTTTATCGATATCGGTGAGATATATACCTATTATTAGAGTGATATATAGTAAGAACTTATTTTAATGAGAAATACAATATGACTTATATTTTTCCTATTTTTCAAAAAAAATCATATACACTTATTACAACCTTTTTCATGAAGCTATATTATATCTGGAGGCAATACTTCTAATATCTACTTGAAACAAAACTTTAAATACTCCTGTTAATTTCTGAGGTCTTAACCTTTCTTTCTAACACAGCTGTATAAAAGAAATGGTGATAACTCATTGGCTGAAATATAACGTAGGTATTTGTTTTAAATAATTAATACGATTGCTAGCTCCATATTTACCTAATACCAAATAGTATATAATCACTACGTTTTAAGACACGGATGTTCCACAGAAAAAACAATGTATTGCATTACATGCTCGACCAATACCGACATAACAAGATGAAACTAATACCACAGATAACAATTACTGTTACTGAATAAGCAATACTGACAACATAGTAAAAAGGTTTGGGTTCTTGCGGAATATATCGATATTCCTTATTCTATCGATAACTAATTTAAATGCTAATTTCTTTTGCTGTAGTAAAATAAAACAATAACATTTATTAAATTTTTAATAAATAATAGTATAGCTATACAATATTTTGCTTAATACACTTGAAAATATAGTAAGAAGAAGAAATAGAGTTATTTAAAAAAAATAAACAATTATATAAAATATCAAAATTATTTAGGAACCATACTAAGGTTTCTCAAACGATCTCTTTAATTGAAATCAGGTCTTTCAACTTTCAAGATAATTTATGCATGTTTTAGTAGACAATGATAAAAGTTAAAATGAGAATTCAGAATATATTTTACCTACAGAGTAAGAAACAAAACTAAGGACTTTTAATTTCGTCGAATCGATTAATGTTAGACACCTATCTTATTTTTTTTTATTATAACTCTATAACACCTATATTCTACAAAAAATATTCTTTCTTCTTCCTTTTTACATGATTAGCTGTGAGTGTTACAATCAAAGCTTCATATACAATAAGGCTTAACAGTAGGCGGTAGTGCTCAGCATAGTCTCACGCTGGTCACCTTTTAATTATCTGTAAGAAATAAATGTGTATTATTACAAAATCAGTGTAAATTTGGCAAAACAGATTTTCGTTATCAATTTTAATGTTTATTTGCGTAGATAGTTATGATTTTTGTTGCACTAATAGCAAACAAACGAGTGATTTTCCTAATGGAAAGAGACAACCATCACCTATAGGCACTAAAGATATTAGTGTTGCATTGCTATCCGTGTGGCGAGATGTTCATACTTTATAATAGGTAATAAGACGGTGTCTCCCTAACTCGGGAAGATGTTGTAGAACTCTACTATCCCCGTGTTGGTCCAGGATAATTTTGAAGAATAGACCAACTGGCGTTCTGCTAGGTAAGTCGTAAAAGGCAACCGATTAACTCTACGTATCGCTACCATGGTGACCACTAATTTGTAGAGTTCTAGAACGTCTTTCCCGGATATTTGCTACCATTGCCTTATCTATTCCTGCCGCAATAGCGTCAATGCATGTCGTTGTCGTATTCCAGTTTGGAGGATAAGGTAACCGATAGACTTACGCACGTGGCATTGCCATCTTGCCATATGGATAACAACGCAACATTAATATCTTTGATATCTATAGGCGATGGTTTCTCTTTCCAACAGAAGAGCCATCTGTTTGCTTGCTATTTTGATATTTAAAAAAATCTAGTATTTCTGATGGTATTGACGTTGTTAGCCAACCCTATGCTTTTTACGAACAACTTGGCAAAATTGCAAATAGTTTTATACTCAAAAGTAGCCTCAACCAATACGGGGAATAAGGAGAGAGAAAAGCAAATTTGTCTGGATAATGATTGATATACAACTTTCGATTTTTGCTACCCATATGGGATTTGATATGAAAATTTACATATATGTAACTTTCATAAATTAAGTTGCTATTTTGGCAATTACTCAATACTAAAACTAATACATCTGAACAGTAAAGTGTTTACCAGCAATATACTATCTCGATTATGTACTTAAAGTAATACAAAAACCGAACCATTTTGTATAGAGTTGTGGTGATATCTTGATGATGTTGAAAAAGTTCTATAGAAGTGATAGCATATTTTTACAACTGTATTTCCTTACCTTTTTTAAAGGCTTTCCTTTTTTGAAATCCTTTGCACATATAAACTTCAATTGATGCAACTTCATAATTTTTATAAAATCTGTCCTTTTCTCTGTAACCTCGACCCCTACACATTAAAAAATATTTTTAAATCATAATCAAAACCAATAAGAATTGCACAAGTGAATATTTGTCAGTAAATACTATCTACTGACGAAATTTATAAATATTACTAACTAGTATTTTTTTTAAATTTCATTACATATTAATGAAAGTTGTCTAAATAACTTATTAATTCGACTTTTATCATATCAATCTTGAGAATTAATATCATTAGTGTTTTATGCAGGCATGTGCTGAAATTTCTAAGTAAAAAAATATATTTTTTTGGTATTAAAACAGCAATATTATTACTTTTAATACACAAATAAGATTTAAACACCAAAATATTTTTTGTAATATAAAAAGAATTTTATCGATAAATGCGATTAATGTAATATGCACTGCACTACTACTCTGCTGTTTATTAAAATCATTTAGATTTTTTTGTTAAATACTTTATAATTGTATTGTAAACAATTAGGAAAAAGATAAAATAATAAATTTAGCGCTTACCGTTTTTTGTTTCATAGACATTGGCAATAAATACATTCACTTTGTTTCACCCAGTTGGCTAGTTTTTATACAACATATTTAGCGAATTGTATTAATCATTTTGCTTATCTTTTAATATATAGCACACTTTAACGTTTTAAAAACAAAATATATTTAAAATCGTTGTAAGTTAGATATTATATTTATTGTTATACAATAACATCACTTTAAAAAATGGCGGGATGTTACAAGTTCTGAAACGACAGATAAAATAATAATTGACATCTAGTGGGTCATGGCGCTGACATAATCCATTTTTTAAAAGCTAAAAACGTTAGTAGAAGATCTAGATTTTTGCGTGCTTCGTAATATTTACGGGTTATATACAGCCATTAAAAAGACGGCAATGCCCGTACATTTTGGTTTTTCCAAATGACATGCGCCAGACTGCCTAATACTTCATGACCTTTATCTATATTACGTTTATGTCAAATTGAAATATATTTTCTACTACTCATATTGACGTTCTTGACTAGTATTCTAACAGTAGTAGTAAGTTGTGCAACTATAAAACTACAATCTAAAATGCGAAGAAAAATAGCAGCAATTACTGAATATCAAATTTCATAAAGAGTTTCATCGTGCATCTTATAAGAATTAATATTTCTACGTCATTTCACTGTGTTGAATAGTAAAGCAATATTGCTTGTACAAATGTAGAATCACTCGTTATTTTACCACTTCAAGAATGGAGTGGTACCTACATCCTTATAATAGTCGCCTATTCGTATTCTTGGAGAGCACTCAATTTTAGCTGCACGTTTGCGTTCGTTAAATTGAAATGTTCTTTGTGTATAGCTTTAGAACTGAAAAGTTTTGCGTTAAATCTTTTTGTTTCATTACAAGTTATACTACTGTTGAATACTGTGAAAGGAATTTTTTATATATTCAAGAAAATTGGACAAAGGTTCTTAAATTGGGACTTAAATTAAGCATATTAATAAACAAATACTGATAACGTATTACGTTTTAGGTAGTTAGAGTTAAATCTTTTTTCTCCTTCTCAAAAAATTGGTAAAATGCCTGTCGAGCCACGCACACTTACCGCCCTGCCACGAGAACCGGCGGCGGCGACGGCGGCGCGGCGGACGAGTCAAAAATTCATGCTCGCGGAATACAGGCCACGGGAACTTGCATCCTCCACTGCGACCAGTATAGTCTGAGAGCAAGATGACTTTTTCAACTTTATCTCGATATTGCTTGGATGGGATTAGTTTTGTACTTCAACACTTACTATTTGGAAGACAATGTGTAGTACATGGTTTAAATAAGAATCGGAGTATAATATAGATGTTGAATTTCACAAGAAGTAAGAGAAAATACGCTTACTATATCAAGGCAAATTTTTGAAATGAGTGTCGAAACTCGAAACCTTTGATTTATGGTGTTGCTGCTTGATAGTCCATTATCGATAGGATATCATTACTTCAATAAGTACAATACTATCAATAAAAAGTAATACAATCGATAGCATCGATAATATTCATGATTAAAAAAATAATGTATCAAAAGTATCGGTACTATCGATAGTATTGGTATTTAATATTGAATTAATCAAAATTACTATCGATAGTATCGATACTATTAAAACTATCAGAAGTCAACTTTACGGCAGTCAACCGATGCTACATTGCAATTGTACGAACTATCGATAGTATCGAATATATCGATAGTCAATGCAATATTGTCTAAAAATACTATTGATAGAATCGGTACTTTATCTACAATGATTGATACTATCGACGCAATCGATAGTTTATTCACTTGCAGCGTTCAATGCTATCGATACTATCGACGTTATGGCGTTTCTAGATTAAAACTATCGATTTTTTGACGACATAACTTATATTCTTATGAATATTCAACATTGTGGGAAGAAAGAAAATTGTATCTCTGGACTTTGTTTATACTTATGACCATACTTACAAATTACTGGCCTAATAAGTATTTGAAAATTGAAGTTAAAATATTAATAGTGTATTTTCTCGGCAACTACAACTAAAACATTCTGGTCTTTATACTATACGTAAAGGCCGCTGCTATGCTCTGTGCTGATTCATACATTTGTCTCACTCGCTCGCCACGACCCGCACCACGCGCCCGATCAGTATGACATGTTGTTCCGCATTTTACAAAAACTTCATAAGTGATGAGTATGGTGTGCAAAAAAATCTAACAAAGTATATATATATATATATATATATACTTTGTTAGATTTTTTTGCACACCATACTCTGTTTTTGCACATATATATATATATATATATATATATATATATCTGAAAATAGTGTGAATTATGATTCATTTTCCCTTCATACTTTGTTCCTGGTTTATTTAGGAAGGACAGGTAAAAATAGCTAGGCACTAAATAATAACAAATATAACTTTTTTAAAATATTGTAATTTTAAAAAAGAAACTAGGCATGAATAATCGTGTAAGAGACTTGTGATATTTACCTTCTTAGTATTTCTAGTGTAAGTAGTATCATTTTCTTCACATTCATCGAATTTAATTAATTAATTAGCAACATTTTACAATTAATTTTTATGTACCTAGTTTTTACGTGTTCGTTATCAGAATCAAATACTGAATACCGTCCTTCAGTATGTACTATATTTTACCAGTCAACCCGTATTTAGATGTAATCTATAGAATATAATATATATAATATCCTCTTTTTTTTCTACGGCGATGATCTTTAAAAGGGCACTGAGCTTTTTAGAGCTAATTGATATTTTGGCCTTCTTTAAACAGGACGGGGGGGAAACGCAATGGATCTAACTAGGATGGGCGATACGTGCGGATTTCGATATTTCCTTTTTATCATTAAAATTTGTATTCATTTTAAAATTAAAAAGTAATAGTCATAGAAAATATGTTTTTTGTTGTAAAAAACAGATGACCTTCCGTTAATTAGTCACGCCACACTAAGGGTTTTCCTTTTTGTTCAAAGGTAACTTTGAATTTTGTTCCTATCAAATAAATTACAAGTTATCATGTTTTCATGTGTGTAATTTATGACTTAAATTCTTTAGTAGCCAGCTTATGAATTGCATAGCTAAATCTTTAATAATATCGATATAGGAAGGGATCTACCGAATGCATTTATTTTGGCATTAGCTCGACGCAGCCTTAACTCTACTGACACTACTGTATCATGGATATAGCACCATAAATCTTATCAACAGTAACCTCAGCAATATTGCTTGTTAAACTAAAGCCTGTGAATTGCAATATACATGCACTAAAATCAAAGACCCAACTAGTGCGCTGTGGATGCATATGTGTATTGTGTATATTACACATGCCACATATTCAAGAGTTTTCTTTGCTGCGGAACGTCAATTTCACTCCTTTTTTAGGATTCCGAAGTAAACTAGGAATATATATATATATATATATATATATATATATATATATATATATATATATATATATACTTTGTTAGATTTTTTTGCACACCATACTCTGTTTTTGCACATATATATATATATATATATATATATATATATATATATATCCGCACCACAGGTTCACCGCCTATAAAAAGTTCTGAGTACATTTTATAAGTTGGTCGACTTATTCGGTCGGTCGATTACTCAAAAACTTGTGAATTCTTCTAAGTCTTGATAGTTTTCCTTTTAACTTTATTATATTTACTACTACCATGATTTTTTTCCCACCCCAAAAACCAACCGTTTAGCCTACAGAGGTGGGGGCTACTTGACTCTAACAAAATATAACACTTAAAAGCCTAATATTTTACAAACGCGTCCCTTAATCGAAAACTTGTTTTCGAAAATCTACAATATTTTTAAAAGCCTATCCAACAATATCCCACACATTGGGGCACGTAAGAAAAAAAAATTAACATCCCCACTTTACATATAAGGGAGCTGCCTTAAAAAATATTTTTCAAGATTTTATATTATGACTTTGTTGACGTAACTAATATGTATATTCGTGCTAAATTACAGCTGTATAGTAATGACGATCTCTGAGCTATCGTACGGACGCACGGACGCACGGACGGACGAACGGACATAGCAAAACTATAAGGGTTCCTAGTTTACTTCGGAATCCTAAAAAAGGAGTGAAATTGACGTTCCGCAGCAAAGAAAACTCTTGAATATGTGGCATGTGTAATATACACAATACACATATGCATCCACAGCGCACTAGTTGGGTCTTTGATTTTAGTGCATGTATATTGCAATTCACAGGCTTTAGTTTAACAAGCAATATTGCTGAGGTTACTGTTGATAAGATTTATGGTGCTATATCCATGATACAGTAGTGTCAGTAGAGTTAAGGCTGCGTCGAGCTAATGCCAAAATAAATGCATTCTATAGATCCCTTCCTATATCGATATTATTAAAGATTTAGCTATGCAATTCATAAGCTGGCTACTAAAGAATTTAAGTCATAAATTACACACATGAAAACATGATAACTTGTAATTTATTTGATAGGAACAAAATTCAAAGTTACCTTTGAACAAAAAGGAAAACCCTTAGTGTGGCGTGACTAATTAACGGAAGGTCATCTGTTTTTTACAACAAAAAACATATTTTCTATGACTATTACTTTTTAATTTTAAAATGAATACAAATTTTAATGATAAAAAGGAAATATCGAAATCCGCACGTATCGCCCATCCTAGTTAGATCCATTGCGTTTCCCCCCCGTCCTGTTTAAAGAAGGCCAAAATATCAATTAGCTCTAAAAAGCTCAGTGCCCTTTTAAAGATCATCGCCGTAGAAAAAAAAGAGGATATTATATATATTATATTCTATAGATTACATCTAAATACGGGTTGACTGGTAAAATATAGTACATACTGAAGGACGGTAT
Source organism: Apodemia mormo (assembly GCA_036924255.1). Taxonomy (NCBI): domain Eukaryota; kingdom Metazoa; phylum Arthropoda; class Insecta; order Lepidoptera; family Riodinidae; genus Apodemia; species Apodemia mormo. The sequence goes on along the minus strand of JAUPFN010000024.1, from coordinate 14,834,102 downwards.
TCAGTATTTGATTCTGATAACGAACACGTAAAAACTAGGTACATAAAAATTAATTGTAAAATGTTGCTAATTAATTAATTAAATTCGATGAATGTGAAGAAAATGATACTACTTACACTAGAAATACTAAGAAGGTAAATATCACAAGTCTCTTACACGATTATTCATGCCTAGTTTCTTTTTTAAAATTACAATATTTTAAAAAAGTTATATTTGTTATTATTTAGTGCCTAGCTATTTTTACCTGTCCTTCCTAAATAAACCAGGAACAAAGTATGAAGGGAAAATGAATCATAATTCACACTATTTTCACCTTCTTCTTCGAGAGAACTTCGTTTCACCAAATAGTCTAAGAATGGGTGGATTTAGAATATTAAAATCACCACACAATTATTGATTTCATTTATTTTATTAGTATAAATAATAAGTATAAAAAAATATTAAATTAAAAATTAAGTATTTTAATGACGTGTCAACAAGATAAATTTTTATTGATTTTTTTATGGACGAATTTCACATTTAAGTATTTATTATCCTACAAGCTACACAGACAGCTGCATCATAAACTTTTTGGTGAATCCCGCGGGAACAACTCATTATCATCTACCGGTGCGCCATATTTCATTTAAATCCGTTCAGTAGTTTTAGCATGATTGAGTAACAAATGTCCATGCATCCATCTATCCATCTCAACATACTAACTTTAGCATTTATAATATCGATGCCTTAGTTCACAATCGCACTAATTACAAAATTGGTAATTACAAAGTGAGCGTTTTAAGGTTTTTTAATGTTTAGACATGAACAGTACGAAAACAAAGTATTAAAAAAATCACAAAGCAAACGAAATTTGTCACTAAAAAAGTGAAAATTGAAAATGTTGCAGTTAGTACAATTGTGAACTAAGGCATCGATATTAATATAGATTCTGAAAGAAGACAAATCAAAACACACAATCATAAAAAAATTGGTCAAGACGTCCGTGAGTTATAAATGGTGTAACTAACACAACTTTGTTTTATATCTATAAATTAGTATCGTACACAACACGCATGTAACAAGCCAATTTTCTGCTTACTTTGGGCTATTAGGGGAAAGAAATATAAAAGACGTAAAATACTAAATAAAATATCATAAGACTTTTGTTTCAGATGATTTTTGTTTAACAATGACTTTTTTTTATATCATAAGATAGCAAACAAGCAGATGGGTCTCCTGATGGAAAGAGTCATCCATCGCCTATAAACACCAAAGATGTTAATGGTGCGTTGCTATCTTGTGGCGAGGTCTAATGCCACATGCATAAGTTTACCGGCTACCTTACCCTCCAAACCGGAACACGACAGCGACTACCGCTGACGCTATTGCGGCAGGAATATGTAAGGCGGTGGTGGTACCTGACCCGGTCGAGCCGATGCAGAACTCTACCACCTAGTAGTCACGATGATAGTGACACATAGCCACTCGGTCGCCTTTTACGACCTACCTGGCAGAACGGCAGTTGGTCTATTCTTCAATGGAAATAATATTTTGTATTTTAGTAAATATTTGATCCTCGTCACATGTCTTAAATATGAATTATTTCGCTAGTTATTTCAATATATATTCCTCATAATATTAAATTCATAACATTAGATAGATAGCGATCTAGAAAATATGCAAACAAGAGGGATTGCAAACATTTTTATGATATGTACATTTGGAATTCATCATTCGGTCTGGTGAAGTTGATTTATTTTCTTTTTGTATATTTCTTCGCGCCCTGATCTTATTTTTCTCGTGAATTTTATTGCTTATATTATCACGTTATATAAACTGCAGTAATATTATAGATGAATGAGAAATAACAAATATATTGTTGTCCTAACCATAGACTTGTACATAGACGCAGTCCTAAATATATAATTAAACTGGTTGAAATTTGACGATTATTATATTAATGTTCTATTGATTAAAGGTATTATTATTAAACAAATTTAGCTTTCTGCATTTCCTCTCTATATAAACCTTAAGTTCGTTAAATCCCAGGCTCGTTCATCCACTTCTCCGAACGGGCACGGAACGACGTAACCGAGTAGCTGGTACCAGATTTTGCAGAGCAGTGGGTACTTTTCTCTTATCCGCGTAGGTAGAGAAAGCCAAGGGAAGGTTACTACATTACACTGCAATTGATAAATATAAAAACAAAATTTAAAAATAATATAAGATAAAAGTCTGCCAATCCTAAGCCTGGGGCCCCCTTTTGAACTAGTTATGTAAACTTACATAAACTGTCTTTATTCGGTATAACTTAATATATTGGCCTAAGTATGAAGGAAAATCAACTTTATTGACATAATCATTATGCGGTAATCAGCGTCATAATATTTATTAATCGTCAAAAAAATCAGTAGGTAGGGTCAAACCTTATCATATCAAAGACCTTCTCATATATAAAAAAATATTCATTATTCAAATATACCATGTGCTAGGAATTTCTTGTCAAGGTTTTCAAGTAATATGATCTAAATAAACTTTTTCATCACTCAATTCAAATATCACCTGACCAAAAAGGTAATGTTGCATCATTTCATAAGGTGATGTTTTGCGCATGTCTACACTGCTGCCGGATCTACCCTCAATGGGAATATCCTTACCGTTTTTTATTCGCCGATTTATTCTAACAAACCCGCAAATATTACGCATTATAAGCAATAAAGAAAATTTAATAACAGATCTAGATTGATGTGGTGTATTACATTTGCGCCCTTTCTATAGCTTATACACTTCTAAATTAGTGAAGTTTTCCAAAGCATGGGGTGAGTACTAAAACACAAGCATAATGTGAAACTCAGTTTGATATAATTTTTTGAGGATAAATATAGGTTTTGTTTTAAACAATAAAATTTTCTTAGAACATTACAATAGCAAAAAATGACATGTATACTAGAAATATCACACAATATTATAATAGTTTTATGAAAATATCATGGCAGCTTCATTCTATATAGCGAACAAAGATCTTTTGTTGTGCGACCTAGAACTAAGGTTAGTTTAATTCTATAGATACATCAATAATATCTATTGTGAAATTTTTGTCAAGTTGATTTATATTTATACTGATTTTTAATTTCCCGTTAATTTCCCGCTACGTATGTAGATCTTTATCTACTTTAAGTTACTGATTCTTAGTAACTTCTTTAAGTTACTGATTTTGTCACAATTTTTTTTTTAATTTCGATAAATTTTTTACTAAATCCCGAACGAATCAACTGATTTTAGTCCGATTTAAGGTATTTGGTCAAGTTTAGAAGAGCTGCCTAGATTTTTAAATAAATCGGTATGCAGCCTAAAAGTTATTTAAAAATCGGCCAATTGCGAGTCGGACTAGCGCACGAAGGGTTCCGTACCATCATTTCTTTACGTTTGTCAATATTTAAATATTTTTTATGTATTAGGTTTTTGTTTTTATGGTAAATATATTTCCAAATACTTACTTTTTTTGAAAAATATTCAAATTTCTACCTGTTTATTAAGATTTATAAAAATGTTTAAAATTACGTTTGTTGTGAGGGACCTTAAATATTTATTCTATCGTTTTCAGTTTTTGTTGCTATAGCGGCAATAGAAATACATCATTTGTGAAAATTTCAGTGGTCTAGGTATCGGTTCATGAGGTACAGCCTGGTGACAGATAAACAAACCGACGTACGGACAGCGGAGTTAAATAATAGGGTTCCGTTTGTACCCTTTGGGCTCGGAACTCTAAAATATACAACCGAATCAATAACCTCTTTATGGGGAATCGGTTAGAATAGTGGCCCATCGGTTTCTTTTACATTACATGATAGCAAACAAGCATTTGTCCCTTTTAATGTATCTTCATGCCCGTGTCCCCGAAGGGGTAGGCAGGCGTACAACAAGTGCACCCACGACTAGCCGAATATACTTGGTCCCACAAATGTGATAAATAGCCAACTAAAGCCAAGATAAATAGCCCGGCCAACTTGCCAAGCCACAAAAATTGCTTATATTAGAAAACTTTTATCAGAGTGTCGTCATAATTGTCGAGGTTGATGACGTCACACAAGGATAAGGAAAGGAACAAGGAAGATCTTTCCAGCCAGGCAAGGTGTATTGCCTGAGGATCAAAGTCCATTTGAAAAGCGTTGAACTTGCATACAGTGTGTAGAGAAAACCCTGTCCCATCGTCAAAAGCATCATTTAGTAGCTCAGGTCAGTATCGCGATTCAGGAATTTATTTTTGAATTTAATTATTTTCAATTTTTTAATGTAGCGTTTATAGAGTGCTTGAACCGCTACAAGTCATTGAATTTAAATTACTAGGTACAACCGAGAAAATGTACATACTTTGTTTTCATTACATACTATAAATTATACAGTACATTCCATTTATAGTCAGCGAGAAGCTAATAATACTATTTAGTTAATGCTATTTAGCTTATTGCATATTAATTAGTTTAAGGAATAGTCAAACATATTGTGTACAACAATTAATTCGTTCGTCTCCGCTATTAAATACATTCCATGTTTTTGCCAAGTTTATAACTATTTAAGTGAAATTAGGGACACCTTTGAGTGTCAGTTTTGTTCAGAACTGTGCATCTTGGATTTTTTATGTCAATGCAAAAATACAGAATTCACCAAAGTGTAATTTTTTAAGCCCAAAGAGTTTAAAATTTGAACCAAAAAATACAACTTTATACGGAACCCGCGGTATACGAGCCCAAACCACACTTGACATTTTTTTGTAGTCAGCACCCCAATTCACATTGAATCAATGCACTTAGGGCTATCACACGTATAAACTTGATAGAACAATGTGATATGCTAAGACGCGGCATATTATGTAAGAAAATGTATAAGAGTCTTAAACGTTTAGACTCGATCGCCGTTTGATTGCGTGAAGTAGGCCCCAGACCGCCCTGAAAAATTAATCTAGATACGCCAATGTTTCTGCATTGTCTCGCCCGGGTTTGGTACCACCGCCATGCCACCGCCTTACCTATTCCTGCCGCAATAGCGTCAGTGGTTGTCACTGTTGTGTTCCAGTTTGTAGAAGTAGGTAGTCGGTGTAACTTATACATGTGACATTAACATCTTGCCATTCGGGTAGCAACGCACTATTAATATATTTAACACAATAGTCTATGGTTGTCTCTTTCCATTAGAGGAGCCTAATGTTTGCTGTATAATGACATAAAAACACTGTTGATATAAAGCGACAATTATAAGTTTATCCTTTAAACCAGTGATTCCCAAAGTGGTCCAGGTGGACCCCCAAAGGTCCACGGGAGACTCGACGAGGGTCTACGTTGGCTTCATATTTTTTCTTAAGTTTAGGGAGTGAGATAGAAATTTAGATTCAGGGAGTCCACCGGAACCAGCAAAATTTTGAAAATGGTCTTTGAGAAAAAAAGTTTGGGAACCTTTGTTTTAAACCAAAATATGGTATTTTATAGATTCAGGCGTTACTTTGCGGAAATCAGAGGGAGTTCGGACGAAGAAAACTAGTTATTTTGCAATTTTTTACACTTAAAAGTTCGCGGAAAATTGCAAAATAACCAGTTTTCTTCGTCTGCCCAAAATATGGTGACTAGTGAGAAGCTTTAATACTGCAGGAGCGTAAAAAGAGAAGGCAGTGGGCTAAACGACTAATTACGGAGATGTTTCTAAACTACAGCTCCTACTCGTAGGTAGTAGACCTAGTAGTCTCGATCATGGTACTCCATTATCCTCCCAACCAGAATATGACAATGAAAAGCATTGACGCTATTGCGGCAGGAATATGTAAGGCACTGGTACCAAATACCCGGGCGAGAGATTGCAGGATTCTACCACCTATTAGTCAAGATGGTAGTGACATATAGCCAATCGGTCGCCTTTTACGACTTGCCTGGCAAAACGGCAGTTGGTCTATTCATCACAGGAGCACGGAGCAACATGAGAGAAACATTATACTTCTATTGAAATTTTATCTTGAAAAATTTTTTTTTTCCTTAAAACTTTTTATCAGATTACCCTGTTTTATCCGATTAGGGTGTTTTATTGTGACGCTACAGAAAACAAATTTTAAAGTAATCTGTATTTATATCTCGTCTGTATTTTTAGCTGTACTAGAACGCTTTATAGAGTTTTTATATTTTGTGCATTTGAGATACGGTACCTGAATTTTTTATGTCATTAGGGCCCGCTTGCACGTAAATCTTGAGTTAAATAAATAACTCTGAGTTAACTAACTCGAGGTTAATTTGTTACTTTTTTAACTCGGGGTGTATCTTGCACGAACAGAAATTAACCCAAGGTATACTAACCCAACGTTTTAACTCTGCATTGTGGTGTTTCTTTCTGTCACATCCAAATTCATCCGCTGTTGCTACCTGCGGCTAAATACAAAAGTTTTTCTCTCTTTCGCACAACCATATTTTGCTTATTATATCCTTTTCTTGCGTCATATGGCGTAATATGGCGTTTTGAGGGCTTTATACATTGTAAAACCTAAGGCCCGCTCGCACGTAAATCTTGAGTTAAATAAATAACTCTGAGTTAAGTAACTCGAAGTTAATTTGTTACTTTTTTAACTCGGGGTGTATCTTGCACGAACAGAAATTAACCCAAGATATACTAACCCAACGTTTTAACTCTGCATTGTGGTGTTTCTTTCTGTCAAATCCATATTCATTCGCTGTTGCTACCTGCGGCTAAATACAAAAGTTTTTCTCTCTTTCGCACAACCATATTTTGCTTATTATATCCTTTTGTTACGTCATATGGCGTTTTAGGGGCTTTATACATTGTAAAACCTAAGCGTCAGCTTCATGACTCGTGTTAATAAAATAATAATTTCGCATTTTGTAATCCGTGTTATCTATAAATAAATTATATATATATATATATATATATATATATATATATATATATATATATATAAAATATAATAAATAAAAAATACTTGGGGCGTGATCTATAATCGATATCGAAGCCAAAAATATAGTTTTTAGAATTTTTGTCTGTTTGTCTGTATGTATATCTGGGGTAAACTCAAAAAGTACTGCATGGATTTACTTCAAATTTTGCATGAATATTACTAACAGGTTGGGTCAACATGTAGGCTACATATTATCACGCTATCACCTACGGGGGAGGAGAGGTGCGGAGTAAACGAAGTCCGCGCGGACGAAGTCGCTGGCAACAGCTAGTTTTCTATAAAGATGGAAAAAATCTCGTTTACGTGGCCCAAGTTTTACAAGTAGTGACAGTTCTCTTCTTTGTGATATTATATCAAAATAGAAACACATAATTAAAAATATAAAAAAAACTGATGGCGCTAATCTTCTCCAAAAGCAAAAGTTTTGGCTAGAAGTAAGTTCAATGCTTTGTCTCTCTGCAAATTAAAATGGCCAATTCGTTCCGCAACTCTTCTATCGAAAAAATTCGAATCAATATATTCGACAATTTTTTCATCATCGTCAGTATCCAAAAAACCATTCACAATTGGATATAAGATAATTAAATTGTTATTTCTTATCAAATACACAACACAACGCGGTATAAAATCACAATTTTGTCGTTTTTAACCCAGAGTTAAAAATTTAACCGCCCAGCTTGGGCGGGTTAAATGTTTATCTATTTAACCTAGGGTTGGGTGTTAACTCTTGTCAGTGCAAGAAAAAATAAAAATATAACCCTGCGTTAGCAGCTAACTCAGAGTTAAATAATTTAACTCTGGAACGCGCAAGCGGCCCTAGGTAGCAAACAAGAAGATGGCTCTCCCGATGGGAAGAGAAACCATCGTCTGAAGACACAAAAGATGTTAATAGTACGCTGCTATCCGCCGCGTTCCGATCCGGTAGTAATTCTAAAGAAATCGAATTATCAATAATAAATACATAGAAAGAATATTTCTTGAATTGGTGTGTAAAATGTGTCTTAATATTTGAATTTATATAAAAATAATTTGATAAAATTTCAATTTTTTTAAGTTATGTAAATATAAAGTAATGTGTAAATAAATAATGCATATAAAAATTCTTAACATAGAATATTATAGTAACTATTATTTTTTTGATTTTTGCACACCATACAATCTATATCTATATAATAAAATCGTAGAAAAGTCATGTATGTCCGGGGTAAACTCAAAAAGTACTGCATGGATTTACTTCAAATTTCACATGAATATTACTAACAGGTCGGGTCAACATATAGGCTACATAATATTATCACGCTAGCACCTACGGAAAAGGAGGTGTGCGGAGTAAACGAAGTCCGCGCGGACTGAGTCGCGGGCAACAGCTAGTTTAGAATATGCTGGTATCTCTGAATAATTTTTATTAACTTGTAACACCATATTCTTGCAAATAAATATTTAATAATTAATAACATTTAATAAATTTAATAATATTTCATTTCATTTCATTTTATCCGTGTGGAGTAGTGTGAACGCTACATGTAAAAGTTTGCCGGCGGCTACTATTATTATTACAGTGACAAGCACTGACACTATCGCGGTAGGAATATTTGAGGCAGTGGTACCATATAACCGGGCAAGACGTTGCAAAACCTTCCTACCTAGTGATCATGAGTCGTATAGCTAGTCATTTTTTTATAGTATAAGATAGCAAACAAGCAGATAGGTCTCCTGATGGAAAAAGTCAACCATCGCCTATAGACACTAAAGGTGTTAATGATGCGTTGTTATCTTGTGGCGAGGTCTAATGCCAAATGCATAAGCTTACCGGCCACCTTACCCTCCAATATTGAACACGACAGTGACAAGCTCTGACGCTATTGCGGCAGGAATAGGTAAGGGGTGGTACCAGACCCGGGCGAGACAATGCAGAACTCTACCACCTAGTAGCCTCGATGTTATTTTTTATTTATTTTTTTTTATAGAAAAAGAGGCAAACGGACAGCAGGCTCACCTGATGGTAAGTGATCACCAATGCCCATGGACAACTACACCACAAGAAGATTTGGAGTTGCGTTGCCGGCCTTTTAAGAAATATTAGGCTGTTTTCTTGAAGGTCCCAAGTCATATCCGCTTGGAAAAACCTCAGCCGGTAATTGGTTCCACAGAGGAACCACAGGAACAGAGATTCCACAGTTAGTAACTCGTATAGCCAATAGGTCGCTTTTTCCGACCTGCCTGGCTGAACGGCAGTTGGCCTCTTCTTTAAAGGAGCCCGGAACCAACACGGGGAAAAACGGTCATTTATGCCCGGCAGAAGGGAAAATGGTCGATTCCTTAATAGAGGCCTCACTAATCAACACGGAGAAAACTTTTCCTTTTGTAAAATATTACATCTGAATTTTAGCTTCTTCATAAAAAACAAACGGTGAAGTAAAAAGTTTAAATCTTGAATAAAGTAAGAGGACATTTCACAAAGATAAAAGGTTTATATTTCAAAGTCAGAGTTTTTAAATCACATATTCAAGTCACAAGGGTTTTGGGAAGGTTAAAGAATTATTACAGTCTCCATTTATACTCAGACTAGCGAATGTCTGCTCGCTTCGCTGGGCGTATTGACAATAAAAGTAATAAGTAACATTAAAGCGATTTCATACATGTATCTGTAACTATATCCATATCTCAAAAACTACTGAATCAATTTTAATCAAACTCAGACTGAAAAAAAGTGATATTAATTAAATTTGCTATTATCCGCGAACTGTTTTATGTGTCTTCTACGATGGCACCGGAAAGAAAGACGTCTGTTTAATTAATGGACAAAATTCACCGATCGCGATAGTTCGGACAAAGAATAAAGACCCCAGCGGCACCATTATTCACCCACATACAACTTATGTACTCAACACACGTTCCACTTCGAACCCGAAGCATCTTCAGGAGAAATGAACACTACCTCACGCAACGCCAGTGTAAGTAATACTGATGACTGATAGCGTCTCGCGCCGGTGGTTGTAACGCTTTTTAAACATGCGGTGTGGCTAGTCAAAAATATTTCCATCCATCGGTGAGTTTTATCCGTTTATTAAACTGACGTCTTTCTTGCGGTGCAATCGCGGAAAACACATAGAACAGTTCGAAGATAATAGCAAATTTAGTTAATAACAACTTTTTGTTTATTAATAATTTGGAAATTAATAATGAATTTCCGAAAATTAACGCCTGAATCAATAAAATAAAAAAACTTAAACTGTTTTCTGAGTTGGAGTATATCCATCGACATAGTAATACGTCTGAGTATATCTGATTTTAATCAAAAATAATTATCTCGATGTGACTTTTAGTTTTAGAGAAATTCGTGGAAAAACGAATTTCTCTAAAACTAAAAGTTTCAAACAAGTTGTTTCTTCTAAAACTAAGTCTTAGTTTATCATTACATAGTATAAAACAAAGTCGCTTTCTCTGTCTGTCCCTATGTCCTTATGTCCCTATGTATGCTTAAATCTTTAAAACTACGCAACGGATTTTGATGCGGTTTTTTTTAATAGACCGATTGATTCTTGAGGAAGGTTTAAGTGTATAAACCTTTCCGATATTCCCACGGGAACAAAAGCTGCGCGGGTAAAACCGCGGGCAGGTCGCTAGTAAATACTAAACTTACTCCTAAGCTAAGGTACGCAATTTCTTTATCATCCAGTATAATAAGTTTAGAAGTATGAATAAAACCTTATTTGAATTGCTACATAAATATGGAAAAAGTTTGCTAGGTTGTTTGTAACTCTGACGTTACAAATTATAAATGGCACTGCAAATTTAACGATACATTAATGATCGTATTAATCTTAAGTAAACCACGTGCGTGGATTTAAAGTTCTATAACGAAGGCGATAGAATGCCGCTCCTAAAATGTTATGTGGCGTGCCTCATAATGTGAAAGAAATTTCGACTCTGGGTGGCAATGAACGTCTGTATAATATTACATTAATCTGAATTCAAACAAGGCTGAGACGTCAAGACCTAAAATGATTAATGATCTCTTGTACATTAATGATAATATCTTAACTTGTATATACTTGTATATTGGATGTGTTTTAAGCAAGGAGGGAAGGTGCACAGTTGATACTGAAAAAGCGTTATATGGGGTAAGGAAGGTAAGGGTAGGGAACGATAAATAGGGTAGGATAGGGAAGGGGAGGGAATATAATGAACCGAGAGTTACAGAATAATTAAAAGCACATTTTTTTGTCAAAGTCTCCATCCTGCTTTGGACAGTTAAACAATGTGTATCCTAAAGTTACTAAACAAAAATAAGTGTTAGGTATGTTACAAAATGCACGAAAGTAAAATCAACGTGGTCGAGATGCGATATCTAGGGAATATATGTGATCTAACACTTGGTATTCGAGTTGTTATAGTGAACAGAGAGAGAAGAGTAGGCCCTGAAAGAAACGTTGTAAAAATGAGAAAAGACATGTTACGACTGTTCGGTTATTTGTAAAGAATGGCTGGTGAAAGTGTAACATAACTGATACAAAATGTTTCCCCGTCCTTGTCCCAGCTGGTCCCATTTGTGATACCCCCCTACTAGTGTGATGTCACATATTTTACAATTCCATTGGAATAATGATCTCATTCGATTATTTTTTTATTTGTATAGGTTTTTCAAATTTGGTGTTGTAATACTTAAATACAAAATATTATATTTTGAAAAATGTGATGTCACAAAATTTGTGACCACTCCCTACCCCTTGTCACACAATGTCACACTTCGTTGACCCCCTCCCTCCCCCTTAACATGTGACGTAATTTATGGATGGCCCCTAATAAGGTAACAAACAAGCAGGTGGGACTCCTGATAGAAAGAGAATCATCGTTTATAGACACCAAATGTTAATATTGCGTTACTACCGTGTGGTGAGATGGAAAAGCAACATGCATAAGTCTCCGGCTACCTTACCCTTCAAACTGGAACACGACAATGACAAGCCTTTTATTCCTGTTTATCCATGTGTTGGTTCCGGGCTCTTTTGAAGAATAGACCAACTGCCGTTCTGCCAGGCAGTTCGTAAAAGGTGACCGATTGCCTATGCGAGTCATTACCATCGTGACTACTAGGAGGTAGAGTTCTGCATTGTCTCGCTCGGGTCTGGTACCACCGCCTTACCTATTCCTGCCGCAATAGCGTCAGTGCTTGTCACTGTCGTGTTCCGGTTTAGAGGGTAAGGTAGCCGGTAAACTTACGCATGTGGCATTAGACCTCGCCACAAGATAGCAACGCACAATTAACATCTTTGGTGTCTATAGGCGATTGTTGACTCTCTATCAGGAGACCCATCTGCTTGTTCGCTATCTTATAATATATAAAAAAAGCATTGATGCTATTGCGGCAGGAATAAGTAAGTTGGTGACACCAATTACCCAGGCGAGACGTTTCGAAACTTTACCACCTAGCATTCACGATAATAGTGACACGTACAGCCAATCAGTTGCCTTTTACGACCTCGCTTTCAGAACTACTGTTGGTCTATTCTTCTATGTCGTTATAAAAAAAATGTACGTGCCGGGAAAGATCAAGACTACCAACCAACATATGATGATAGATTAATTGGGTGTTGTCCGAAGGTGGTGTCACGAATCTCAGTTATCCGTATGTTTGTATAGAGGCGTGGATGCAGAGGAAGCAAGGCACGTCTGCAGGGAGCATGTTATATGGCACTTGGTTCTCATTACTTACTGCGTAAAAAATCTGGCATGAAAATATATATGTGTGTGTGTAGGCTTCACTTTTATCAGACGTAGCTTCTGATAAGTATGAAATATGCTTCATATTCAATGATTGTCCCTAGTAACAATATTCCAAGTTAATATTCATAATATCCATGCCCTGTTACAAGCTTTCAGATACTCGAAGGTCCTATACATTCAAAGCCATCAATAACGCTAACAAACGAAGGGATGAAAGAAGCCTCTTATAATATTACTTACAGTTCAGTCAAAGGTTGATTAGGGTGCGGTCAATATCGGCTAGTAAAGAGCTAATGAGTGATGACGTGTCGAGTAAACCATTTTGGAATTTAGTAGTCTGAAATGCTCTAAGGCTTTACTTCGGTAAAATAAAGTTTGAAATCAAAATATGTCACTCTTCTTAGCATTTTGGATATAATGTAGCCTAAATTATATAAAAACGAAATGTAAAGGTTTTTTGGTTGGAAACCACCGGCAAGAGTTAAAAAAAGTGTTTTTTTACAATTACTCAAAATTGGTAAAAGTTATATAACTTTTAAAAATTTTGCTGGAAATAAACAATTTTATTTGTAACATTGATAAAAAAATTAAATTCCCTTATTTCTACTAGCTAACATTTTTTCAATGGTTTTCCCTTAAACTTAATAACCTCTCTAACTAGTTAATTTTGACTGGAAGAAAAAGTTATAGAACCTTTTTGATGTAAAATTCGAGATTCTACACATTTTATTCAACGTTTTTTTATCATTAAGACTACATTATATCCAAAATGCAAAGAACAGTGATATATTTTGATTTACAACTTTATTTTAATAATAATAATTATAAACATTTATATGAGACAAACCACAACATATCAACAAGAAAAAACTTTTTTTATACAAAAGAAAACACTAAGTAAAAATTATTGAAAATATAAATATAACTTGAAAAAAAAAACAATTTTTATGATTCATTATTTGCGGTGTGATGTCTCAAAATGGCGTGCTACTCAGCTTTAGTTGAGTCTTAAAAGTTAGAATTCTACACTGATATTCTGTAGCCATTGCCTGTACTGAAGTACCTTATAGAATTAGCATGTCATTTCATTTGACTGAACGCGGCTTATACAGAAACTGTGACTACAAGTATTAGAAAGTTGAAATTAATGCTTTATAGTGTCGACTACGGATTAAACGGTTACGCCTTTCAAGATAATTTCTTAGTTTGTCTGTGTAGCTTGCATTTATACACAGAAATGCAGAGATATATTACTTACCGATGAAATAAAATTATTTCAAGGGTAATTTTTAAAACTTGTTAGCTTATTCGGTACGATAAAACAGTACAACTTGGTTTATTTATACTTTTTCACAATATAATATAACCTACAAATGTATGACATTTTTGACAGTGGTAGGAGCGTTTGATCATATGCGCGACGACACGTTTCCTTCCAAATAGCGTGTCTTAGTTTTTTCTTTATTTATTTAGGAATTTATTTTTCTTTGGCACGCTTTGGAAGCCTAAACGACTTTAGATTTAAAGTAGGTCATTAGATTTGTCATAATTGGGAGAGTGACATCTTTACATACAGTCCCAGCAGACTTGTCTCGCTTCCTCTACATTCATTACTCTCTTCATGCAATCACGCCGTTAACCTAAGGTCAAACGTTAGAGAATTGTTTCAATTTACGGTAAAAAGTTTATTTATTTTATTATTTTATTTATTTTATTTGTTTAAAGCATATACAAGCATAAATATGTTATGAAGGTGCTACAAAAACTCGCTTGAATTTTTCTGAGCACCAACGAGTCTTAATGTACAGTTTACAATAATCTTTACACAACAAACGTATAATCTGTACCTTACTACACTAATCATAAGTCTTAAGATATGCTAATATAATTAATGACTCGATATGAAAAAATATAACCCCTTTCTAGCGCGGCAGTTAAAAATTATTTAGACTAAGTACTAGCAGCACACTCTAGTTTCGCACGACTTTTTAATGATTTGTTATAAAAATCTTCGAAATTCTCTTTTATTTTAGGCGTGAATAACTTATATATTAGGCGTGAATAACTTATAAATAATACTTATTGACCAAACTTATAAACCTTCCTCTTAAATTACTCTATCTTCGTATTATACGTATGTATAGCTAGCGATCAGTATAATCGACGTAATCGATCATATAGCAAAGAAGAATTTCGCCGCCTCGAGCCTGTCGACACTAGCTCAGCGGAAGAGCGTCCCGGCTTTAGGGAAATGGTCGCAGGTTCAAATCCCGCGTGTCGATATTTTTCTTTGCTGTTTTTAAGGTTGATGAAAATTACTCTATAAATCTGTTGCCATGTTTAAAAGATCTAAACGAACACACAGCGAAAGTGATTTTATGTAAAGATATCACTCACCTAATTATGACAAATCTAATGACCTTTAAATCCAAAGTCGTTTAGGCTTCATTACTCTCTTCATACGAACACGCCGGTTGTGAAGACTCTTTACACCATCTTTGGACAATATTCGATCAATCTGATCATAGTACGTCAGTCGTGGTCTTCCGCGGTAGTACATCCTTCTACATTCGCCTTTATAACCTAACTAGCTGTGCCCGCGACTTCGTTCGCGTGGAAAAAATTCTAAAATAAAAACCCGCATAGTTCCCGTTTCCGTGGGATTTCCGGGATAAGAACTATCCCGGAAATCCCACGGGTAAATCCTTTCTTGGGTCTCAAACTATATTTGTACCAAATTTTATCCAAATCGGTTCAGTGGTTTGGCCGTGAAAGCGTAACAGACAGACAGACAGACAGACAGACAGACAGACAGACAGAGTTACTTTCGCATTTATAATATATTAGTATTAGTATTAGTATGGATTAGTATGGATTGGCTTTAACCGTGTCAATGTTTATACTCCACCGTTCGCGTAATTGTCTTTAAAAAGGTACAAAGTTTTTAATCAACATATTAATATGTAAAATACATGTTTCATAACGTACACAAGCCGTAAAAGGCCTAATAGGTAATTACTGTTTACATAAATGATTAAATTTGTATTAATGAAAATGAAAATATGGAAGAATATTCAAGCCAGGCTCTTAGCGACAAACCAATTTGTATAATATTCTCTCTTTGATTTCTAAAGAGGTTAAATACACTCAAGTAATATTTGATTTTCATTAGCCCTCGATTAAATTATAAGGGATATTATAAGTGCCGCCCTTACCCATTTACTTGTTAGCGGTATTAATAGCTAAATTAAGCATATTATTAGTAAGATTAATCAAAATACTTAATTATATTTTCATAAAAAAATAAGAAATGTGAATATTTTATTTTTCAGAGGTTGTCCATTTGACAATCACTACATAGTATAAAACAAAGTCGCTTTCACTGTCTGTCCCTATGTCCCTATGGCCCTATGTATGCTTAAATCTTTAAAACTACGCAACGGATTTTGATGTGTTTTTTTTTTAATAGATAGATTGATTCTTGAGGAAGGTTTAAGTATATAAACCTTTCCGATATTCGTACGGAAACAAAAGTTACGCGGGTGAAACCGCGGGCAGGTCGTCATTGTTAGAAAGAACTATTTAAATGCTTCATTGGTAGAGTGGTTAGAAACTCTGTCTGTGCAATCAATAAGGCTTGGATTTGACTCCTGAAAAGCCCACTAATTTTGTTCCGACTCATCTTCTCAGTGTATGTTTCTGTTTCTGATGTGTTAACTCAAAAAAATGTTAAATCTTCAAAAATACCTGTAACGTATAATTTGAATAAAAATGACTGGCTTCAACGGTGATAGTACACATAAAGTCGTAGTCAAGGTCGTCTAATTTGAATAAAAATGATTGGCTTCAACGGAGATAGTACAGATAAAATCGTAGTCAAGGTCGTATAATTTGAATAAAAATGATTGGCTTATCATAAAATAGCAAACAAGCTGATGGCTCTCCTGATGAAAATAGAAACCATCGCCTATATATACCAAAGACGTTCTGGTGCGTTGCTATGAGTGTGGCGGGATGGCAATGCCACATGCATAAGTCTACCGGCTCTTACCCTCTTAACTAACCACGATACCAAGCATTGACGTTATTACAGCAGGAATAGGTAAAATGGTGAGACAAAATCCCAGGCGAGACGTGGAGGAACTTTACCAACTAGTAGTTAAATGAGTAGCTAATCGTTTAACTATTATGAACTGCCTGGTAGAATCGCATATTGTATTTTCTTCCTAAACCGGACTGGACCAGACTCGGACTAACACGGATAACACAATTGACAATTAATATTTCGATGATATAACTAACGAATACGTAATGTCACTACAGTTATGTAGTTGGGTTGGATACGACTTGGGGACCTTCAAGAAACGAGCATATTTATTTTTAAAAGGCCGGCAGTGCAGTTGCAAGACCCCGGTATTGCAGATGTTCATAGGCGGCGGTGTTCACTTACCATCATGTGCACCACCTGCTCGTTTGCCCTCTCTAATTCTCTACTATTAAAAAAAATAGTATAAAACAAAGTCGCTTTCCGCTGTCTGTCCCTATCTATGTTTAGATCTTTAAACTACGCAACGGATTAAGATGCCGTTTTTTAATAGATAGAGTGATTCAAGAAGATTTATATGTATAATAATTTATATAACAAAACAACGTTAGCCGGGTCAGCTAGTATATTTATAAATAACTATATTGTATTAGAATTTATCAATATACTAAGAATTTAATGGCATTTCAATTCTAACTTATTTTCATAGGCATAGGCTAAATATTTAGATAATCTTAGTCATGATTAAGAATTAAGGTTATCTACATATTTAACCTTTTAGCTTAGTTCTCTTAGTAGACGTTTTATGATGAATGAGAGATGTTTTCGGATCCTGAAGGGATATACGCCAAATCTCACGCAGTGTAAGCTGAGCGAAATAAATGCCATACATTATCATTCAGACAGACATTTCTTGAAAAACTTTAAAAACAATAAAGAAAAATTTCGACACGCAGGAATGAAACCTACGATATTTCCTAAAGCTGGAACACTTTACCACTAAGATGGTGTCGAGAGATTTAAATTGGCGAAATTCTTCTTTGCTATATGATCGATTGCGTCGTTTGTACTGATCGCTAGGTATATATACGTATAACTAGTTAAATGAGTTATTGTTACAGATGAAATTCACATTTATAATTTTGATCAGTACTTTCGTGATTCTAGTTATTTTTGTATTTTAGCACTCATCCCGTACTTGGGAAAACTTGAAAAACTTTTTACTTGTCTTATTTCTTCCATATTCATAATTCTCTTTATAACACACGGGTTTTAGAGACTCTGGTCGACCGTTTAGAACGGTATCTAACCAATTTCATTATGCCACGTCAGTCTTATTCTCATCCGATACCCACATCCGTCCATATGCGCATTATATGTATATCTGTTTTGTAAATCGTTCATCTGCATTAATTTAAAAAACCCATCTGACATTTTTCCATCAGCTTTTTTATTAGTTAAAGTAAAATAAAAATAAAGTTAAATATTGTTTCAGATTTCAAAACAGGTGACAAAAAAATCATCAATGGTCCATTTTGGCATGAGGTGTTTACGGAGATTTATGAAGAAGAAGAAGATATATCCACCACTACCTTAGAACCGCTTCCTTTCTTTGAAGATGATGCTTCAACCAATAATGTGACAGCTCAGCTGGGATCGCACGTGCATTTGCATTGCAGAGTGCATGACTTGGGAGAAAAAACTGTAAGTGATAATACTTAATTATGCGAAAGGTGAAATTAATTATATTTGCTATTCCACGAACTGTTTTATGTAACCTTCGTAACGTTCGTCGATAAAATTCCATTACTAGATAGTAGAGTTCTGCGTTGTTACGCCCGGGTCTTTTACCACCACCTTACCTATTCCTGCCGCAATAGCGTCAGTGCTTATCACTATCGTGATCCATTTCGGAGGATAAGGTAGCCGGTAATCTTATGAATTAAAATCCTGCAAAAAGAATAGCAACGCATCATTAAAATGTTGGTGTCTAAAAGCGATGATTATTTCTTTCCATCAGGAGAGCCATTTGCTGTTTGCTATCATATTATGACATAAAGTTAAAATAAATAACTCACAGATAGTCGGGACTTATCCATATTATGGTTACAAATAGACTGCGATGACCATCCCCGTATCTACGCGTGCCTATACAGTTTCCATAGCGGGAATACCGAAGTCAACCGGCTTGTCGAGCATTTGCAATTAGCTGCTGATTCCGTGCTTCAAAGGACACCTACCGCAGAGATCGTGATCCTAGGTGATTTTAACGCCCATCACACCGACTGGCTCTGCTCACGTACAACGTTTTACGTAGGTCTTTTCACGATTTTGCTTTGGCGTATGGTCTTACGCAACTGGTAACTTCACCCACGCGAATCCAGATATCGATGACCATGCACATTCAATGTTGGACCTTCTGTTAACTTTTAACTTGTTAACTTTTCACCCGGATCAGTATCGAGTATCAGTGGACGTTCCTCTCAGTTCGTCTGACCACTGCCTGATCCGGGCCAAAGTGCCGGTTACGCGCCTGTCACGGCCTCCTTTTGTGAGCTACCACCGCGTTTGGCATTATAAGTGAGCAGATTGAGACGGGATGCGGTCCTTTTTTGCATCCTACCCTTGTGGGCGAATGTGCTTCTCGTTAGATGATCCGGATATCGCTAATGTGGTGCTGCAGGGTATGGAACTTTACGTTCCGTTTTCTGCGGTTCCCATAGGTGGCAAGTCTCAGCCTTGGTTTGGTCGCCACTGCAAGACGGCTGCGCGCCGAAAGCAGGAGTGCTACTGGGCCTTGTCTACCGCATCGACATCATGTGATGAAAAAACCAGTGCCTAAGAATAGAGTATAATAACGCCTCGAGGTCCTTCAAAAAAGCCGTCGCCAAGGCAAAATCGGAGCACATTGGCAGGATTGATGAGAGATTAATTCGCCTTCCTTCGGACACTAGTGCGTTTTGGTCTCTCGCCAAAGCTGCCTTAGGGAATTTTTGTCAGCCGTCCTTACCATCCCTGCTCAGAGAAGATGATTCTTTGGCCCACACTGCGAAGGAAAAGGCTGATCTCCTAGGCTCATTCTTTGCGGCTAACTTGACTCTGGATGACCTAGGAATACAAAGCCTACCATCTCGCAGTCCAAACAAAAAGACTCCAATTTCTATTTAGTACTTACACTCGCAATGAGTGAAGTAGTTTTCGTTTCTCCTGAAGATGCTCTGGTTTCGAATTGATAGAATATTGAAATAATAGGTTTCTGCAATCCTCCGCAATATAAATTTTAACTATCATTAATTTAATACTCCACCATTTGCGTAATTGTCTTAAGAAGTGGTACAGAGTTATTTCTTTACTTATAGATGTACCAAATTTACACTTTACATGTCTACTCTATACAGGCTTAATTTTAAATCTCCGGCCAAATTTTAAAATTTAGAATAAAACATGGAACTGAAAGTGCATTCTAATTAATATTGTAAAATTATTTCAAGATAATATAAAAATATTCGTTTAAAATATTACACTAAATTCGTGAATTGGATGCACCGCGTCGTGTGAATTGCCGTCGCGTCGGGCGGTGTCTGCGGATTACGGGGGGGGGGGGGGGGGGATACTACTCGAGCTGCGCTCGACATTTTCCATGCGTTGTGTTTTCTGTGTCGGGTAAAAATGAAAGGAGATTAATGATCAGACTCCAAGACTCGGAAATTTGGCCTAAAACGCAACACACGATGACAACTGCTTCACGTATTGTAATACATTTAATTTCTTCTCGTTCACGGTGTTAATAGATGACACTTGTTTTTTTTTTCTTTAAGATGATACTAAGTACTTGTACCCCATGTTGTTCCCGGGCTCCTTTTAAGAATAGACCAAAAGGGGACCGACTGGCTATGCGCGTCACTACCATCGTCACTACTAGGTGGTAGAGTTCTGCATTGTCTCGCCCGGGTCAGGTACTTACCACCGCCTTACCTATTCCTGCCGCAATAGCGTCAGTGCTAGTCACTGTCGTGTTCCGGTTCAAAGGCTAAAGTAGCCGGTAAACTTAGGTATGTAGCATTAGATCTCGCCACAAGATAGCAACTCACCATTAACATCTTTGGTTTCTATAGGTGATAGTTGACTCTTTCCATCAGGAGACCCTCTTGCTCTCACATCTGCTTGTTTGATATCTTATGATATAAAAAAAAACTTATTTATACCTTCTATGTTGTAAATTTCGACTATAGTAATAAATATTTTCATTTTTGTTGCATTTTATACAATTGATTGTTTAAAAGTTTGCGTCTTACCTATCCGAAATTTTTATGATTTGTTTAGTTGGTCAGAAATAAAAGAAAGTTAACTTGATGGCAGAAAAGAAAAACCTTTGCTTGATTTACAAATAAGAATAAGCGTACAAGTTTGTTAGTTTAATGACTTCCCAACTAAAATACTTTTAAAATTAACTTTAAAATTAACTTTTTCGCCGTGTTGGTCCCGGCCTCCTTTGAAGAATAGGCTAACTGCCGTACTGCCAGGCAGGTCGTAAAAGGCGACCGATTGGCTATCGAGTCACTACCATCGTGGCTACTAGGTGGTAGAGTTCTGCATTGTCTCGCCCGGGTCTGGTACCGCCGCCTTATCTATTCCTGCCGCAATAGCGTCAGTGCTTGTCGCTATCGTGTTCCGGTTTGGAAGGTAAGGTAGCCGGTAAACTTATGCATGTGGCATTAGACCTCGCCACAAGATGGCAACGCACCATTAACATGTTTGGTGTCTATAGGCGATGGTTAACTCCATCAGGAGACCCATCTGCTTGTTTGCTATCTTATGACATTAAAAAAAAACTTGTTGTAAAAAAGTTTCCATTGCATTCTAATATTTACTTGTCGTAAATTAAATTGATTTAATAATTTCGGCTGACGCTATATTCTTGTAGTCCTTTTAGGACGATCTCTTCACTCTCCTTTTGAATTTTTTATATTATTGTTTTGTTACATAAGTCGAACATATCGATTCTGAACAGCCTCTGAAAATTTGGCTGGACCTTTAAAACTGACCTATAAATCTTGCTCTCCTTTCTGGGAATCTGTAGTTTTTGCTTTACTTATTAATATATTATAGATACTAAGCACTCTGAGATTTTTCGTTCCATTAGGCTTATAAGGGTCGCTTGTCAAGTTTCAGTACGCTTTGCCACTAGTACAGATTTAACAAGCTTAGCTGGTTTTACTTATTTTGGGCTTTGTGTAAATATATTATTCGATCATATTTGTTTTTCCTTGTCAATTTATATAATATATGAGTATATAATCCATAATCCTTAATTCCATATCCATTCTTCCATACTTATATTGTAAATGCGAATGTCTGTCTATCTGTCTGTCTGTCTGTCTGTTACGCTTTCACGGCTAAACCGCTTGACCGATTTTCATGAAATTTGGCATGGAAGTAGTTGAAGAGCTGGGGTCAAACATAGGCTATTTTTTTCAAAAATTAATCCTTAACGGGTTGAGATAGGGGATGAAATTTGTATGAAAAACTATCTTGACGACATGTTAATCTACTCGCGGGCGAAGCTGTGCTGGTCAGCTAGTAATATTATAAATGGAAACTAAGTCTTTATGTCTGTATTTGATGCTATCACGGCTAAACCCCTGGGCTGATTGTGGTGAAATTTTATATAGCTATACTTTAAAGTCTTGAGATGAAGTTGATGAACATTGACTACTTTTTTGAAAGTCTGTCTGTCTGTTACTCTTTTACGTTGAACCGATTTTGATGAAACTTGGTATGAATATATTTGAAGATCCGGGATCATATATAGTCTAAAAAAATCAAATATAGGCTAACTGAAATTTTGTATGAAATCTATATCGACGACATGTTAATCTACTCGTGGGCGAAACTACACGGTCTGCTAGTATAATTACGAACATAATGATCTCGTATTACGTCTCATAGGTTTCTGGTTGATTTTTATAATTTTTTATTCGTATATTTGGTACTCGTAAGTATGAAAATAGTTAAAGTATATTTTTTATTTACCGCCCCTTTGGTCGAGTCGTTAGCGACCCTGACTACGCAATTGACGGGGTTTGGGTTCAATATCCATGGGTACAAGCATTTGTGTGATGAGCAAAAATGTTTGTATTTCTGGGTTTGGTTGTTTATTATGTATGTTACGGTATTTATATATGTATTTCTATGTATTCGTATCGCTGACTAATACCAACACAAGCAAATAATTTGCCTACTGTGGGGTTAGATCAGTAAGTATAATTTGTCACGTAAATATTTATTATTTACTAGCTGTGCCCGCGACTTCGTTCGCGTGGGAAAATTTCTAAAATAAAAACCCGCATAGTTTCCGTTCCCGTGGGATTTACGGGATAAAAACTATCCTATGTCCTTTCTTGGGTCTCAAACTATATTTGTACCAAATTTTATCCAAATCGGTTCAGTGGTTTGGCCGTGAAAGCGTAACAGACAGACAGACAGACAGACAGACAGACAGACAGACAGAGTTACTTTCGCATTTATAATATTAGTATAGAAGATTATATTTCATACCGCTTGGTAATTACTGTGATTCAGTTTATTTTATATTTTAGACGTTTTTTTACTTGGCATTAAAAACAAACTATAACCTCAAATTTTCAACCTCAATAAATACCCCACTCCCTTCCTAAATTTTGACAACCATAATAATGTTTTGCCGGGTCAGCTAGCAATTTTTTAGTGTTATCTATTTTGTCGTTGATCTATTATTTTAACTGTTCAGGTTAGAAGGTTTCTAGACGTAAGTTACAGCCGGTGGACCCAAAAAAAAAACAATTTAATTTAAATACTAACTTTAATTGCTTTAAAATATTATTACAATAAAATTATAACTAATTTCTAAACATAGCGACCTAGCCGAAGTGTGGAATCTAAGTGGCGGTTCTCACGTCGGTCACGGGGCTCGTTGGTGACGCCAGCTCGTACTCACGTTGTCCGGAGTCGTCAATTTACCCGATGATGTTGAAATCATATAGTTACACGCGGCGAAGTCTGTTTCCATGGGTCAGCAGAATTCCTTGTAGCTATGCACGTAGTTTCCATGGATCAGCAGAATTCCTTGTAGCTATGCACGTAGTTTCCATGGATCAGCAGAATTCCTTGTAGCTATGCACGTAGTTTCCATGGATCAGCAGAATTCCTTGTAGCTATGCACGTAGTTTCCATGGGTCAGCAGAATTCCTTGTTGCTATACACGTAGTTTACATGGGTCAGCAGAATTCTTTGTAGCTATGCACGTAGTTTCCATGGGTCAGCAGAATTCCTTGTAGCTATGCACGTAGTTTCCATGGGTCAGCAGAATCCCTAGTAGCTATGCACGTAGTTTCCATGGGTCAGCAGAATTTCTTGTAGCTATGCACGTAGTTTCCATGGATCAGCAGAATTCCTTGTAGCTATGCACGTAGTTTCCATGGGTCAGCAGAATTCCTTGTAGCTATGCACGTAGTTTCCATGGGTCAACAGAATCCCTTGTAGCTATGCACGTAGTTTCCATGGGTCAGCAGAATTTCTTGTAGCTATGCACGCAGTTTCCATGGGTTAGCGGAATTCCTTGTAGCTATGCACGTAACAAGTTTGTTTGTTGAACGCGCTAATCTCTAATATTTATTCTGTTGCTCCAAAATTTTTCGTTCATCTATCACATGTCACATTGTAGCATAATGTCGAATAACTTTAGATACGTCATTTCATCCCGGATAAAAATTTGTAAGCTGATATTTAATACGATCTTGAAGGTTATAAATACAATCAACTAGCAATATATCGGGGGAAAATTCATCCATTAGTGCATTAAAGAAGACGATATATGCTCCAATCTTCCTCCTGTGTTACACGTTTAAGGGCATCAGCTGACAATTATCCCACCGAGATATAGCCAGCTGACGTATTTATTTATAAACGGTGTCATGTAAGCTATAAACTAACAAATTTTCATTTGTCTTCCGTACGTAAAGCACTTTTTTCCTTTGACGTCCATAAGTCGAGTGGACCGGATGGCATCCCTCCGATTGTACTTAAATCATGTGCTCCAGAGCTGGCGCCGGTACTAACACGCCTATTCCGGCTCTCCTACTCACTCGGCGTAGTACCGATTTCATGGAAGACAGCTTTAGTGCATCCCATCCCTAAAAATTAGTTGGTTAGACGGATTAGAGCGGGCGGATCGGACGGAGCGGACGGAGCGGACGGAGCGGACGGAGCGGACGGAGCGGACGGAGCGGACGGAGCGGACGGATTAGAGCGATCAGGAGATCGCTCTAATCCGTCTAACTAACGGCCGATAGCCATAACCTCCTTGTTCTCCAAAATTATGGAGACAATCATCAGTATTTAGAAGAGCACCAGCTGATTAGCGACTGCCAGTACGGTTTCCATCGCGACCGCTCAGCAGGTGATCTTCTAGTATACTTAACACATCGGTGGGCAGAAGCAGTTGAGTCCAAGGGCCTCCCCCTTGGACTCAACTGCTGCAACTGCTGCCATTGGCAGTTAGTTTAGACATAGCGAAGGCCTTTGACAGGGTATGGCACAAAGTACTTCTGGCGAAGCTGCCTTCCTATGGGCTTCCCGAGAAATTATGCAAGTGGATCACCAGTTTTTTGGCTGATCGGAGCATCAAGGTCGTAGTTGACAATGCGTGCTCTGACCTTAAATCTATCAAAGCTGGTGTTCCACAAGGCTGCGTGCTATCATCGACACTGTTCTTTCTGCATATTAATGACATGATGTGAATTCGCAACATACATTGCTATGCAGATGACAGTACTGGTGATGCTACATACTCCGGCCGAAGCGGTATTTCTCGGGAACACGTCGAAGAGACCCGAAACAAGCTTGTGTCTGAAGTTGAGAATCGACTAACCGATGTCTCGAAATGGGGTCGTCAAAACCTGGTCACTTTTAACCCCAAGAAGACACAGCTTTGCGTGTTTTCCGCTAAAAAGACACCCTTTGTCATGTCACCTCGATTTGGGGATACTCTCCTGACAGCTTCAGCTAGTATCGGAATTCTGGGAGTCGACATATCGAATTACGTTCAGTTTCGCGGTAATTTGGAAGGTAAGGCTAAACTAGCCTCCAAAAAGCTCGGTGTGCTCAGCAGAGCGAGACAGTACTTCTTGCCGGCCCATCGCATTCAACTTTATAAGGCTCAAATTCGGCCCCACATGGAGTACTGTTCTCATCTCTGGGCCGAAGCTCCTTAGTACCAGCTCCTTCCTCTTGATCGCATTCAGCGTAGAGCGGTTCGAATCGTTGACGACCTGGCTATTTCGAAACGGCTCGACTCTTTGGTATTGCGCAGAGATGTTGGTTCACTCTGTGTCTTCTATCGTATCTTTCATGGGGAGTGTTCCGACGAGTTATTTGGATTAATTCCTGCCGCCGAATTCCGTCATCGGACTTCGCGTCAAAATTTGAAATTCCATCCTCACCATCTCGATGTCTGGAAATCCACAACTATGCGTTTCTCTCGACACTTTTTGCCTCGCACTACTTCGTTGTGGAATCAATTACCGGCAGGGGTGTTTCCAAACGGATACGACTTGGCGGCCTTCAAGAAAAGAGCTTACTCATTCTTAAAAGGCCGGCAACGCAACTGCAAGACTTATGGTATTGTGGATGTCCATGGGCGGCGGTAATCACTTACCATCAGGTGCACCTCCTGCTCGTTTGCCTGTTGCCTCGTTTGCCTCTTCTATAAAAAAAAATCAATTGAGAAGACCTGACTGAAAAAAAGGAATACTGATTCAACTTAAATAATACAAAAAGATTATATGTTTTAATTAGAGTATGAATTATAATGTCGAATATCTTTAGATACGTCATTTTCTTTGGGATAAAAATTCATAAGCTAATAGTAAATATGAAAATGTTCGTAATAAATTACAATATACATACACCTAAATACATAAACATAAATAAAACATATAGATACCTATCTGCAAACGATTTGGCCTTAAATACACCTATACTCGTAACCAAATTTCGGTACTGAGAGTCCTTTCTCCCGGATAAAAATTTTCAAGTTCTTAGTTGATTAGATTCTGTAAGCAATAAAACAAATCAGGTAGCCATTTGCTCAGGGAACCTCGTCAGCTGGTGCGTTTAAGTAGGCGATATACGCTCTTGTCTGGCTCCTGCGTTAACCTTTAAGGGCATCAACTGACAATTATTCCACATCATCATGATAACTGTTATCTTGCAAATTTTCAATTGAGAAGATGTGACTGAAAAAAACTTTTTTTTACAAGTTCATGTGACCAGCTGACGTATTTTCCACCACTATATAGTCAGCCGTCTTTTTGTTTTCTTTAAGATATTGGGCAAAATATTGGAAAGGATTGGAGGAAATGACTATTTTTTTTGTCAACGTGGTTGAGAGGCTACTGCTGCTCAACCCATCCACGAGCCGCAGCTGACGTTCACAGAACTTCACGATACAACTATCTGATGCATTTTAGAAGTTATTGCCCGCTGGCTCGCGTACTATATGCATGTGGCGTTGCCATCCCGCCACACATAAAGCAATGCCTTATTATTATTAGTCTTTGGTGTCTATAAGAGTGCGAGAGAGAGAAAGAGAGAGCTATCTGCTTGTTTGCTCTCTATTGATACAAAAAAAACGTGTGTGCTTATGTACGCACATAAGAAGTTATACTTTTTTGGCGTAATAAGATAAAAATCTTTCTAAAAATTTTATCTTTTGCGTCATGTTTGTAAAGAAATCGACACCAATAATGGTGTCGATTTCTTGGCACCCACATCGTAAAAATTACTTTCATCATTTTTCCTTAACGCGGCAAAATGGAGTTTTGAAGTTATTTATACTCCAACTTCAAAAACGGAATCCTAAAACTGGAAGTTATAATATATTTGGAATAAATATATATGTGCTTGATGTACTTTATATCATAACTTAGGATTTATATTGTTAGATTATCTGCCTTTGAAAAACATGTTGGTATTTTTATAACAAAAAGCATTCACTTGGGATACATTTACTCTTATACTAAAATATATTTCTTCATTCATAAAGCCTCTTAGATCGTGTTTTTGCGTAGGAGTTCTTTTGAAAATTTCTCTTTCTTGGAATCTTTTGCTTCAAAATAAATATCAACATCGGATCGTTTGTGAAATACCAAATGTCATATTATATTTTTTTCGATAATTCCAGCACCTAAATCTCGGCTGGTGAGTGAATGTATTACGAGTATTATATGTGCGTACTTTTCCGAAGCATTAGGTGTTAGAACACTTAAAAAATTTTGAAGTAGAAAAAAACTAAAAACGTAGTGTTTTTAGTTTTATTTACTTAATTTTTTTCAAAAATCAAACTCGGCACCTTACGATTTTTTCATATTATTAGGTACTAAACAGGTGGCTCTTCTGATGGAAAGAGAAACCATCGCCCATGGGCGTACCAGGTTCTGGGCCGGGGGGGGGGGGGGGGGGCAACCGTAACATTTTAAGACTATATTTTTATTTAATTATATTTTTATTTACAACAAGTATATAGTTTGTAGAGAGTTCAAAAACTTCCATGGCGAGGGCAGGTGCCTCTCCCCCCCGCCCCTCGCTACGCCCATGTCATCGCCCATTGGCACAAAAGATGTAAATGATGCGTTATATATACACATATATACACACATACATTATATATATATATATATATATATATATATATATATATATGTATATGTACCGAGTAAATATATAAACTTTACTAAATAGTGATGTACCTAATACAATATTGATAGTGACATATTTACAAGCAGTGTTAGTGCGCTCACCTTGTCACATCTAGTTACCTTGCCTCTTAAATCCTTGTACGGTTAGCTAGTCATATCTTTACAATACGACAAATCGTTGATACGGTAATATTTAATCAGTATTGTAACAGTATTGAAACTCTGCCGTATTTTGAAATAAATACCTACAATTACGCGGTATCTTAACATGCACTAGGGCTGTCCGCCTCCAGCATTTTAATTACATTTTAGTACAAGTACTTTGTGTTTCCATTTAATTTTGTCATTTAATTTTCCATTTAATAAAGTGTATTTTATTTATTATTTAAAGTACATTTTAGTACAAGTACTTTGTGTTTCCATTTAATTTTGTCATTTAATTTTCCATTTAATAAAGTGTATTTTATTTATATAAACAAATATGTAAAATACTTTGTGAATTGTATAGGAAGTGTTCAATTAAAATGCGTGTTGTTTTTTGATCGGTAGATTTAATTACACTCGTCATATTAAATATGTTCTTGAACTAATTTTTAGTAAAAAAATCGCGCAGTTATTGTTAAAAAAACAATATACCGTCCGTTTTTCACTGCGGCACAGTCGCGACTGTCGGCACGCTGAGCGCAATGCTGAGACCGAGGCGCTTAGCTCACGCTTCGTCCGTTTGTATGAAGTTGGAATATTGTATAGATAATATTACTGTATTGTTGATGCACTTTTGTAAAATTTTACTGATACCCTCGTTTGTATATTACGTAGTGATATTGTTGTTTCTCCTTAAGTGAATTTTAATATAATTCTTTACAGAAATAAATTCTTAAACCATAAACCAGAAAGTTTCTAGTTCAAATAAGATCAATTGTTGTTTTTTAGATTTCCTGGGTAAAAAGACGTGGTGAAGATCTGCACCTTCTGTCTTTCGGTCATCACACGTACTCTGCAGACTCAAGATACTCATTAGCTTTCGAGCATCCTAACAATTGGCGCTTGCTCATTCAATATGTGAGTGAAAGAGATGAAGGATACTACGAGTGTCAAATATCAACACATCCACCGTTGGTTCGACGAGTTCATCTCGCAGTAGTGGGTAAGATTAATTTTTTTTATGGTAATAATAGTTAGATATAACGTTATTTGTGTCTGAGCTAACCAGTACTCTATCTGAAATGGATAGGAGCAAATTGGGCAATTGCCCAGGGAGACAAAAATTAAGGACGCAAAATCGAGAGTACCGGGCAATTACATGGAGTTCTCGACTTTATCTTAAAGCGAGAATAATTACGTTGTAAAAATTACCTTGCTTACCAATAGTTCAGAATTTTTGTCACATTATAAGATAGCAAACAAGCAGATGGGTTTCCTGATGGAAAGAGTGAACCAACGCCTATAGACACCAACGATGTTAATGATTCGTTGCTATCTTGTGGCGAGGTCTAATGCCACATGCATAAATTTATCTGCTACCTTACCCTCCAAACTCTGCAGACGCACAAACTCCTCCAAATCGGAATGCGACAGTGACAAGTATTGACGCTATTACGGCAGGAATAGGTAAGGTGGTGGTACCAGACCCGGGAGAGAAAATGCAGAACTCTACCACCTAGTAGCCATGATGGTTGTGACTCGCATAGCCAATTAGTTGCCTTTTATTACCTGCCTGGCAGACGGACAGTTGGCCTATTCTACAAAGTTGCCCGGACCAATACAAGGAAAAAGAAATAAAAAGGTGACAAGAAATATTGTTTTCAGGATAATATTTGAATAATGCTGCTGAAGTGAATATTATTCTTTAAATAGCTGCTTCCAAAGGAGTGTTCCAGTTTGCACCCTGGGTAGGAGAAGTAGGAAGTATCAGCTGGAGAATATATCTATATCTCGGTCAAAAAAAGCAAGGCTGGCTTCACCATCTCGAGATGGTAGTGGACGGAGTCCAGATTGAAATAAAGCCCCCTGATATTGCAGACGTCCACTGTAAATGTGGAAGGGGGTGCCATGACTTTCTTGCCTCGATAGCTTTTTTTTTATGTCATAAGATAGCAAACAAGCAGATGGGTCTCCTGATGGAAAGAGTCAACCATCGCCTATAGACACCAAAGATGTTAATGGTGCGTTGCTATCTTGTGGCGAGGTCTGATGCCACATGCATAAGTTTACCGGCTACCTTACCCTCCAAACCGGAACACGACAGCGAGAAGCACTGACGCTATTGCGGCAGGAATAGATAAGGCGGTGGTACCAGACCCGGGCGAGACAATGCAGAACTCCACCACCTAGTAGCCACGATGGTAGTGACTCGATAGCCAATCGGTCGCCTTTTACGACCTGCCTGGCAGAACGGCAGTTGGCCTATTCTACAAAGGAGGCCGGGACCAACACGGCGTATATACAAGTTTGTGTGTGAGCGCAATTTCGCATGGCATGACATTTTGTTCTTAATTTTTCGGTAGACCATCCCTTAAGTACATGCTATATTATTAATTATGTTAACTAAAAACTACGGAATCTATCTAAAAATTCTTTGACCATTAGAAGGTAAACTATTCAGGAGTGATATGATTCCTTTTAATCCGACTGAACATAAGAATGTAATAATTTTGGTCCCACGAACTAGTAATAGTTAGTAAATAGACAAGCAAATTTTTAATAGACTGCCTTATGATTTAGAGTTTAGCCTATTCGGCTATTATGAGGTCCTGAGATCGATTCCCCGTTCGGACAAAAGTGTTATTCAGATTTTTCGAGATTTTATCGAAAATCCAAAATTTAAGTAGCAGCTCGGATTCTAGTGGAGTGGTATACTCCACTGCCGTACCTAGGATGAGCGCGTTAAGCTGTCAGTCCCGATTATCGCTAGAAATAGTCGATAATCATTAACATGTTGGTAAATGTGGCAATGAGGAGGCCACTTATGTGCCAACTGACAAACCGGTGAATCGCGGTGAACTGGAAATTCCATAGACGTTCGGTTTTTTCTGCCTATCCCACAAGGGAACCGAGCGTGAGGATACTTTATTTTTCAACCATACCATAAATAGTGGGATTAAGTGGCATATTTTTGCTCACCTAATACAATTCATCCCTTGCACTAACTGTTCCAATCTATGGTAATTAATTATGTATGGTCATGATTTGAGTTTATTAGACATTAACTGGGGGCTAACCGCAATGGGGCTTGTTTGTATGGGGATTAATTCCATGAGAATTTGTAGAGGATCCAAGAGTTGTTACACTTCATTTGCATCAAAAGGTTTCTCGACGATGTCGTGGAATATGTGCAAACAAAATTGGACTTTATGTTAGCTTACCCTAGGATTTATATTTAAATACGAGTTTATTTTAATATTTAGTGATATTAATTGTAGTAGCAGAAGTTTTAGAATATGTTGTGGATATTTATGTATACTTGTATATTGCCTCGTGGTTTAGGGGTTAGTATATTCGGCTCAGATCATGAAGTCCCGGGTTCGATCCCCGGGTCGGGAATAAGTGTTATTATGGGTTTATTGAGGTTTTCCTCAGTCACAGCTTGAGTCTGCTGAGTGGTGTATTACCACTCCCATGTCTCGGATAAGCACGTAAATCCGTCGGTCCCGGTTATTGCTACAAATAGTCGATAATCGTTATCAATTAGGTGAAATGCGGCGAATGGTATCACCACTTATCTCGCCATCCGACAAACCAGGGAATCGTGGTGAAACGGAAAGTCAATAGACGTTCGGTTTACTCTGCCTATCCCGCAAGGGAATCGGGCGTGATGATATTTTCTTGTTTTTGTTCAATTTGCATGTATTTTATATACATACTAGAAAAGCCGCGTGGATTCGTTAACTTAACATGTCGAAAAAGTAAGAAACTTCATACAAAATTTCACCCCTCTATTTTACTATATTAGGGGGTGAATTTTAAGAATCTTTACTTATTCCTAATCTACATCGTAAGACCTACCTCTGTGAAAAATTTTAACCTTCTTAGTGTTGAACCTAGTTAGTGTTGAAATGTCAGTCATATAACTCAGATCTTTTCTTCCTATATACAAATCTTTCGTCAGCACAGTATCTATGTAATACTAGCTGCATCGTGTAGCTCGCCGTATTATAAAAGTTTTTGGTGAATCCCGCGGGATGACCTAATTTTTTTTCAGACAAATTGTAGCTAATGTGCTATTCCAGGTCATCATCTGTTAAAATTAAAATGTGTCTGTTAAAATTGTTGTAAATTTTACGTGATTAACTAGCAAACATCTATCCATTCAAACATCAAAACTTTCGCATTTGTAATATTAGTTAATTATATATGGAAAGAAAGAAATTGTAACCCTCAATTAATTAATACAAAGTTAAGGTAAAAAATCGGTAAAAAATTAAAAAAATATTTTACAAAAACTTCCAACTTGTTTCGTATATGATCCAAATTCATAATTTTAAATTTCGATAAACCGTCCCTTACACGATGCGATGTATATGAAAGCAAAAGGTCATAATAAAATCTCGAAAACCGCTTGTCATGTAAAGTTGAAATGCTGCAGGGAGGTAGTTTATAGTCAGTAGACCTCCGCTAAGATTGTTTTTTTCGATACGGCCGGATAAAGGGGTCAAGGGCTCTCGCTAATTTTTTTAAAATTTTAATTGGAATTGGCTTTTGTCTTCCATGTCACCCGTTGGAAAGTGTCAATAAAGACGAAGGACACACTCATCCAAAAAGGAAGTTAGGTTTGAACTAATTTTAATTGAATGGCTTTCAATTAAAATTATTCCAAGCCAATTTTTTTAGAAAAAAAATGTACTGGCATTTATATATATATATATATATATATATATATATATATATATATATATATATATATATATATATATATATATATATATATATATATATATATATATATATACACTTCATTTTACACATCCACCTGCATACGTCCGAACTGATTGAAAACGACAGCTGAAATGAACAACTCTAGTCTAACCACGCAGCGCGATATGTTAGCGCGCTAAAACCTTTTGATGAACCGCGAACCGCGCGATACGCGATAGGTACACGCAGCATAAACAGACAAACAGACAAAAATATTCTAAAAACTATATTTTTGGCTTCGGTATCGATGTTAGATCACACTCCAAGTATTCTTTTAAAAAAATATTCAATGTACATTGTACAGTTATGACTTTCCTACGATTTTATTATATGTATAGTTAGTTATATGAATAAATGTCTCTCTAGCATGTCGTCTACACAGCGCGCGCTCCCGCGGGCGAAGCCGCGCGGTTTAGGTTGTGATAATAAGAAATCCTAATATTATAAACGTGTTAGTAACTTCTGTCTCTTCTTTACGCCTAAACTGCTGAACCGATTCGGATGAAATTTGATACACAGGTAGTTTGAAATCTGGGAAAAGATATATGATAGTTTTTATCCCGGAAATCCCACGGGAACGGGAACAATGCGGGTTTTGATTTTTTTCCACGCGGACGAAGTCGCGAGCACAGCTAGTGTAATATATTTGTATGCGTGTGCGGGTCCACATGTGCGCTGCAAGATAAAATAATATTACACACGATTTATCTTCAATATTAATTTCCTTTTTTCTTGAACAGCGTATCACCATTATGGCGCAAACATGAGTAGAATATTTGACATGAAATTTGGCTCAGAATATCTCGTATAATATTATCCGGAAGTACTTATTTAAGATAAGGTTAAATGATAGTATTTTGTAAGGTTTGAGTAGCGTTTTTATAGCCTTACTAGCTAATATACGCCCGCTTCGTTGCGCGTAAATTTACTGATGAGAAAAATATGGCATATCATTTGCGCAATCTACTGGTCGTAGTACTGGTGGTACAAATACTAATAAAATATCGATTTTCATGAAGATTGCTAAGCCGATATTGAAAATAAATTAACTAATAATTTACCGCCCCGTTGGTTGAGTGGTTAGCGAACCTAACTATGAATCGACGGGGCTCGGGTTCGATTCCCGAAGGGGACAAAAATTTGTGTAATGAGCATAGATGTTCATATTTCTGGGTCGGGGAATATACAATATACAGTATATTATGTAACAGTATTTATACAGTGTGTAAAGAAAACCCTGTCGGATAATAAAAGGTGTTATTTGGTACCGTAATACGGTTGCATATGTGTAATTATTTTATGGATGTTAATTAATTACTTTTTTCAATAAAAAAAATAATCTTAAATGGTATTTTCATACATTAAGTATGACAACACCTACAAATAAGTAAATTGTAATATCAAAGTATGCTTCACAAGTCGGCTGCTGCCAACGGACACTCGGCGCGTTTGAAAGTTCCTTTGTAAGAAGCCGGAAAACATATAGCGCGCCTTCCGTGGTGTTTGTGCGAAAGCCGCCAAAGGAAACAATGAAACCGTTCTACCAGGCAGGTCAGCCGATTGGCTATTTGAATCACTACCATCTTGGCTACTAGGTGGTAAAGTTCTGCATTGTCTCGCTCGAGTCTGGTACCACCGCTATACCTATTTCTTACCTTCTGCAATAGCGTCAGTGCTTGTCACTGTCGTGCTCCGGTTTGGAGGGTAATGTAGATAAACTTGTGCATTCACACCTCGCCACAAGATAGCAACGCACCATTAACACCTTTGGTGTCTATAGGCGATGGGTGACTCTTTCCATCAGGAGAACCATCTGCTTGTTTGCTATCTTATAATGAAAAAACCTATATTTGAATCTGGATTTTCAACTAACTCCATGCCAAATTTCATTTAAATCGATCCAGTGGCTTAGCCACACAGATAAAAAGAAAAATTTTCACATTTAAGATATTAGTATGGAAGTATGGATTTCGTAATATCTATGCCCCTGCGTAACCTATTCAATAAAGTTATGATATGCGATTGAAAGCTTAAGCACTCGTCTAAAAAGTCGTAAATATATTCATCCTTCGCTCGTTTTATTCAGTTACTAGCGACCTGCCCGCGGTTTCACCCGCGTAGCTTTTGTTCCCGTGGGAGTATTGGAATTTTTATTTATTTATTTATTTATATATTTTAATTTTTTTATTTATTTATATAATTTAAAGATACCACATAAACTCTTGCGAGTTTTACCGGGCATCAGAGTCGTCGACACAATAAGTTTAATTACAATCATGAAAAAAAAAATAGAATATACTATACCGCAGTAATTGTATCTTAATAAATAAATAATAAATAAATAAATATTCACGGGACAAATTACACTTACTGATTTAACCCCAAAGCAAGCAGATTATTTGCTTGTGTTATGGGTGTTAGTCAACGATACTAATATATTGGATAATTATTCTAATTTATTGTTTGGTTAAATATTTAAATTTTTGTGCCGAAATAATATTAAATTAGTAGTTTTAATTTATAATTATATTTGTTAAAAAAATAAAAATGGCATGCCAATTTGGTAGAATACGCGGATGTATTATAACTTATGTAAACCTCTAAAACTGTACCGTATTCTGAGCAAATAATTAAATTTCAATTTCAATTTACAAAGAAATACATATATAAATACTTTTACATACATAATAAACAGCCAAATCCGGAAATCATTTATGCTCATCACACAAATGCTTGCCCCATTGGGGTTCGAACCCGAGCCCCGTCGATTGCGTAGTCAGGTCGCTAACCACTCGACCAACGGGGCGGTCAAATAATACGTGAAGTAAAAACTTTATGCACCTTGTTTCGACAATCATGTGAGCAATGGAGTATGAAATAGTACAATTAAAGTTTACACTGCGGAGGACTGCAGGCCTATTACCCTGACTATGCAATCGACGGAGCTCGGGTTCGATCCCCGATGGAGAAAAGCATTTGTATGATGAACGTAAATGCGACCCTTCAAGCTGCGTACCGACCATGCTGCTTTGAAGTGGTTGTTACAATTCAAAGACCCGGAAGGCCAAGTAGCTCGCTGGATTGAGCAATTGCAAGAGTTTGACTTTAACATAGAACATCGCAGTGGAAGGTTTCACTCGAATGCAGATGCATTATCACAACGACCTTGTGCGGAAGATTGTAAACATTGTGTAAGGATGGAGACGAAGGAAAGGGTTCAAGTACTGCGAGCTAAGCCTACGGATGACAGGTGGGAAAATGATGAGATGCGTGAGGCCCAGTACGAAGATAGAGATTTGCGGCCTCTAATAGATTGGAAGAAGCAAGACACGGGAAAGCCCGAATGGCAGGAGCTGGCTCCCTTCAGCGCCATTACGAAAAGTTATTGGGTGCAGTGGGAAAGCCTTGTGTTGCAAAACGGCTTACTGTACCGTAAATGGGAAAAACCTTCAGGAAGAGAACATCATCTACAGTTGGTAGTACCAAGAAAACTAATCAAGGACGTACTACGTGAGTTGCATGATGGGGTTTCTGGGGGACATCTTGGAGTACGACGAACGTTGGTAAAGGTGCGAGAGCGTTTTTACTGGCTGAATTGCCGAGAAGATGTCGAGAATTGGTGCCGAAAATGTACATCATGCTCAGCAGTAAAATGTCCGCAGGTCAGAAGCCGAGGCAACCTTAGACTATACAACGTGGGAGCCCCCTGGGAAAGGGTAGTAATTGACGTGGCTGGGCCATTTCCTAAGACAGATAACGGAAACAAGTATTTTATGGTCGTGATGGATAACTTCACGAAATGGCCGGAGGTGTTCGAAATCCCTAATCAGGAAGCCACGACGGTTGCTGAGAAATTAGTCAATGAGGTGATATGCAGGTTTGGCGTTCTGCTGGAGATTCATTTAGACCAAGGCAGAAACTTTGAATCTAATGTATTCCAGGAAATACGTAAATTATTAGGAGTGTACAAAACAAGAACTACACCTTATCACCCGCAATCTGATGGAATGGTCGAACGATTTAACCAAACTTTGGAAAGACACTTAGCCAAGCTGGTAGAAGATCACCAAAAGGACTGGGATAAATACATACCTCTGTTCTTACTGGCTTACCGAACAGCGGAACACGAAAGCATAAAAGTGACGCCAGCCTATGCCAACTTCGGCAGACAGTTACGTATACCAGCAGACTTAATGACTGGAGGCCCGCCAACGAATGCAGAGACCCAATTAAGTATACCGGAACATGTTGAAGACATTCGTGAGAGGTTACGCGATATACACTCGTTAATAAGTAAAAACGCATTGGAATCAAGTCAGCGGATGAAGACCAGATACGACCGAAACGCCAATCATCGAGGTTTTCAGGAAGGATCTCTTGTTTGGCTACATAATCCGGTTCGACGAAAAGGAAAATCACCTAAGTTACAGCGACGTTGGGATGGGCCATACAAAGTAATCACACGGATCAATGACGTAACCTACCGAGTGCAGAAGCAACCAAGAGGGACCATGAAGATTGTTCATGTTGATCGATTAGCCATTTATAATGGAAGTAATGATGTTCGGGACGAACATAGCTAAGACGGGGGTAGTGTTACGAATAATCTAGAAGCGTGTAGAGTTGGAGCGTGCGCGCGGTAATTATCTAGAAATAAAAGAAAGAGATAGCTACTCCTATTGACAAACAAATAGTTGACCTGGGCTATGCCATAATGGACTTGTATAAGGTTGAAAGTAGCGTGTACTAGGATTTATTACTCATAACATGTTTACGATAAGAAGTGATTCATTGTTTCTCGATACATTTAGATTTTTCTGGATCCAGCTAGGACTTTCCCCTGCCTATAAATACAGAGATGTTGACAAACACGAGGCAGACGAAATGAGGATGCCAAGAAGGATTGTACGCGTCATCGCAGTCTTCCTACACCAACGTAGATTCCAGGTAGCGGTTGAAGGCAGTCTGTCCACCGAGCACCTGATGCGGGCGGGGGTCCCGCAGGGTAGCTGCCTCTCGCCAACACTTTATTCAGGCTACACGAACGACATCCCAGCCCCAGAAGACATCTCACTGGCGCTGTACGCTGACGATGCCGCGCACATCAGCTCCTCATTAAACGCCACCCATGCAGTACTCAAAATGCAAAGAGCGCTTGAATCCGTTCAAACCTGGTTGAGGAGGTGGAGACTTACCATCAATGTACGGAAGACCCAAGCTCTTACTCTCGGAAAACAATCCAAGAAGACACCCAAACTCCAAATCTCAGGACAACAGATAGAGTGGACCAAATCCTGTAGATACCTGGGAGTGGAAATAGATGACCGCCTGAACATGAATCTGCACACCAAGAAAGTGGTGAACCAAACACGGGACAGCAGTAAACCTGCTCTACCCCGTTCTATCCTCAAAGCTGCCACTTGCTCAGAAGCTGGCCATTTACAAGATATACGTACGTCCACGCCTCACGTACGCAGCACCAGCATGGTACCAGCTTCTGAACAAGAAAAACAAGAAGACCATTGAGGCACAACAAAATAAGACGCTCCGTATCATCCTCAACGCTTCTCGCTATGTGAAGAACTCTATCATCTTACGGGATCTTCACATAGAGACAATTGAAGAGTTTACCACCAGATTAGCGAAAAAGATGTATTCCAGGACAGAATCCTCAAGACTGGAACACATTCAGAATATAGCCCCCTGGTCTTCCACCATCCTCGATAAGAAACCTTATCCCAGGAACATCCTCACCCCTGAAGCGGGGGTATTACTTAACATATACACACCTGCCTCCTGACTTCCTAACACCAAGGATAACCTCCTCACACAAATATCTCTGCTCCGAAACTTCCTCCCCCCCTCAGTTCAATTGCCACTGCGTGTCTCCTTATCCAGGGGACGCGAGAAGACTACGTCGTCCCACACGAGGCAGTTTTTATCAAGCGATCGAGAGCGATACATCAAGTGACCAGTCCGAAGCGAGAAGTGTTTTATTGTGTAGTGTTCTAAGTTCAGTGATAGTACAGCAAGTGACTATTGTGTAAAGTGTATTTTAGTATTACGTTGTGTTGTGTTGTGTAAATGAACGTATTTAATGTAAGTGGTGTTTTCTTATAATTGCGAACCCGAGTACGTAACAGTATCATTGACTAGCACCCATAACATGAGCAAATAATTTGCTTCTTTTAGGGTTAGAACAATAAGTGTAATTTATCCCGTGAATTTTATTTATTTATTTATTTATTTATCCTTGTCTAGTGTAAATAAAGTAACATATAGTAGAGTTCTGCATTGTCTCGTCCGGGTCTGGTACCACCGCCTTACCTATTCCTGCCGCAATAGCGTCAGAGCTTCTCACTGTCGTGTTCCGGTTTAGAGGGTAAGGTAGCTGGTAAACTTATGCATGTGGCATTAGATCTCGCCATAAGATAGCAACGCACCATTAACACCTTTGGTATCTATAGGCGATGGTTGACTCTTGCCATCAGAAAACCCATCTGCTTGTTTGCTATCTTATGATAAAAAAACACATATATTGTTATCATACGTAAATTAGATTATATTGTTTAGTGTATTGTCAAATTTCGACCACAGGGCGATCGCTAATATACATAAAAAAGTTGGATCCTAGATTCCCATGTAAGTAATTACAATTAATATCGCTCGGTGTTCCGGAGCCCTACGTGGGCAAATCCGATTCGCACCTGATAATTTTTTTTCATAAAATGAGACTGCGTAGTTAACATAACTATAAGAATATCTAAAGTAGCTTTACAATGGGGCCACTAACATATACCTTTATACAGCGAAATCAATACTATGTCGATGCCTTTATATATTTAAAGTAGTTTTATTATTTACTAGGTGATAGAGTTCTGCATCGGCTCGACCGGGTCTGGTACCACCGCCTTACCTACTCCTGCCGTAATAGCGTCAGTGCTAGTCACTGTCGTGTTCCGGTTTGGAGGGTAAGGTAGCCGGTAAACTTATGCATGTGGCATTAGACCTAGCCACAAGGTAACAATGCACCATTAACATCTTTAGTGTCTATAGGCGATGGTTGACTCTTTCCATCAGGAGACCCATCTGCTTGTTTGCTATCTTATGATATAAAAAAGAAAAGTGACGTAACAGAGTCTCAACCCTTTGAGACTTAAATCGTCTATTTTGTACCTCAGACAAAGACTCAGATTTAAGGATAAAATGATAATTGCGACCGCGTGTTCACCCCGGAACGACGCCTTTGTCATGTTTATATGAATCTCGAAATTTCCAACAGAATTATGAATATGAAGCCAAGAGAATTCGTTAGTACATAGAAGTCGTTGATATGAAGCTTTAAAATTTACGCTACAATTAAATCAGTAGGGCTACTCTTGAAAACCGATTTCAATTTTAAATGTTTATTTAATGAATTTTGAAGTATTTCGTACTCTGGACAACTATATTCAATTATTGGATTCGGTGACATTGCCACATGGATTTCGAATTTTTTTGGAACTGCTCATTATTGCTTTTATTCGTTATTTTGTTTAAAACGGTACTTAAAATTTCCACTTGTAACACTAGCTTGACGTGTAACGATGACATCTATTTCCAATAATTAGGTCGTTACTATACTGAATCAATGTGGGCAATATTGGTTTCAAGAGTACCGTTTTTTGACGATATTCGAAACTTATTGTTTTTATCAATATTGGTTTCAGATTTATATTGTTTTCAAGAGTAGGCCTGCAGGTTTATTTTTCAACACGAACAAGCATCGCAATAAGCAAAGAAATTTATAAAAATAAAAGGTATAATATAATAAATCTATCTATATATATAAAAGATCAGTTGCTGTTCGTCACGCTAAAATGGAGAACGGCTGAACTGATTTGGCTAATTTTGCTTTTGAATTAATTTTTGAAGTCCAGGGAAGGTTTAAAAAGTGAAAAAGTATAGAAAAAAGTAAGAGTAGTAAAAAAGGCAGAACAACGTTTGCCGGGTCAGCTAGTTATAAATAAAATGGCACTTTCGAGAGCTTCATTCTAAAATCATTTTAAAATTCATAAATGCCGGTGTCGCAACTGCAAGGCATTTAGTAGTGTGATTGTCCATGAACGGCGGTGATCATTTATCATAAGGTTAGCCTTCTGTCTGTTTAACCGCTCTTCTATATAAAAAAAATTAAAAAAAGTAATCTTTACAAGCACTTTCGACAGGCTCATTCACTCGCCTTTCTGGTAAACGCAAATAGTTTATTCTTCAAAGAAACCCAAAGCAATACGGGTACTTTATATATGTGGGACCGATTCTTTGATAGGATGGCTACGAATCACACACTAATTATTATTACTATTAATAAACTTTGGAAATGTGTGTAGATTAGCGCTCATTCTATCGCATTGACTACACCGTTGACTAAAGGCCTGCGCAGACGAAGGAATATCCACGAGGTACTTTTTTCCACCAATATAGATCCCTAAGTAATTGTATTGATTAATGCACATAGAGCACTAAAAGTACCCCATAAAAAAGTCCCTCGAACAACCGAGGACGCCGAGAGATTAGACTAGAGAAAAGTATGGGGAAGTTCCCAAAAAATGGAACTCCCGTGACAAGGAGCAGCAACGCACACAGCGAACTTTAGTCTGCGATGAGAACTCAAGAGTGATTTACTTCAAAGTTAGTTACAGTCTTGGTTCTAGACCAATGCAATGCTTTTTCTTAAACTTTATTTAAATTATAACACAACGTAATATCAGATAATATAACACAACGTAATTTGCCTCCAAAATGTGCGCTTTACTAAATTTACGGACAACAAATGATGGCATGCATTGAGTCAGTGGCAAATTCTCGGTGGATATTTTTTCGCGCGCGTTTCAGGAAATTTTTTCTTCTATGGACAGAAGTGTCTTGTGTGCGCAGGCCAATAAATATGAGAAAACTGTTTTCCGAGTGTCAATAATACCGTCAATGTCTCTGGCAAATAATAATGAGTTAGTACACCTCTGCTTTTCCCTTTACGGAAATCAGGTTCAACGAGATTTATTGAAATTATACTTTGCCATTTTTATACAAAAAATAAAAACCATGCTTATTTTATAAGCTCCCAGTTTTCAAAATGCAATATCCTGTTATATTCAGAGATAAACAAAGCAACTTTTCCCATCACAGGGATATATAAAATTGAATCGAATCTTCCAAGTTCAGATTTTCTTAATACTTTCTCCTTAAGCTGTTTATGTCGGAATAACAAAGCTGCCGACTTGTATCATGTGGCAGATTGTAAATTAGATTTCTTTTATCCAATATATTTAGTTTCGACACATGTATTTTAAGAAGGTAATCTTCAATTTCGTTTCTTATATAACGACCCTGGGCTTTGATAAAACTATTTGTGGATCAAACTTTCTCTGATATTTCAACAGAAAAACGCATATAGATCAAAACATTACAAATCGTGCTAAAATTGATATATTTATTTAGAGCGGTTATGTAGGGATACAAAAATGGATATTTGTATATATGAAATTACCTTGGGAATATTATTTTAGACCGTAAGCAAAAAAATAACCTCCATAGCAACGCAAGCAAGCATATGGTTCCGCTGATAGAAAGAAACAAGCATCGCCTAAAGACACCAAAATGTTAATGATGCGTTGTTATTCTTGTGGCGGGATTTAGTGCCACATGCATAAGTTTACAGAATACCTTACCCTCCAAACCCGTAATCTGGTTTGGAGGGTAAGGTATCCTGTAGTGATTAAATTTG
Source organism: Apodemia mormo (assembly GCA_036924255.1). Classification (NCBI taxonomy): domain Eukaryota; kingdom Metazoa; phylum Arthropoda; class Insecta; order Lepidoptera; family Riodinidae; genus Apodemia; species Apodemia mormo. The sequence goes on along the minus strand of JAUPFN010000024.1, from coordinate 14,790,990 downwards.
ACGCTATTGCGGCAGGAATAAGTAAGGCGGTGATAATAGACCCCGGCAAGAGAATGCAGATCTTTACTAACAAGTAGCCACGATGGCGGCGACTTGCACAATCAATCGTTCGCTTCTTAGGAAACGCTTGACAAAACGGCAAATGTTTACATACTGTACTTTAATGGAACATAATGCCTTCTACTAGACAAGCATTGATATAAAAAAACCCAAGATGCACAGTCCCGAACAAAACTGACAAAAGTGTCCCAAATTTCATTTAAGTAGTTTTGGATATGGCAAAACATATGTCTTTGCATATCCAACCTTAAGTCCAAGATTTATAGTTGTTTTTATAAAGAAATAAAATTGAGTGTCGCGACCGACGCGATTCTATTTGAAATGAGCGCACAATTTAAAATTGTGCGCTTATTTTTAGAGGACGTTTTTAACACACTGATTGTGTATCATGGGTTTTATATATATTAATTAATGCAGACAAAGCATTGTGTTAAATATTTTCTTATATATCATAAGATAACAAACAAGCAGATGACTCTCCTGATAGAAAATGATAACCAATACCTATATACATCAAAGATATAAATGCTACATTGCTATCCATGTGGCGGCTAATGACATATTATTTTACCGCTTACATTACCCTCCAAACTGGACAGCAACAGCGACAAGCACCAAATATCTATTGTGACAGGAACAAGTAAAGCGATGGTACCAAACCCATGTCAAGATGTCTCCTCCTGATGGAAAGAGTCAACCATCGCCTATAGATACCAGAGATTTTAATGGTGCGTTGCTATCTTGTGGCGACGTCTAATGCCACATGCATAAGTTTACCGGCTACCTTACCCTCCAAACTAGAACACAATATAGCGACAAGCACTGACGCTATTGCGCTAGGAATAGGTAAGGCGGTGGTACTAGATCCGGGTGAGACAATGCAAAACTTTCGCCTTGCAATGCAATCGGTCGCCTTTTACGACCTGTCTGGCAGAACGGCAGTTGGTCTATTATTCAAAGTAGCCCAGATCCAACACGGGGGATTCGTGAAGTTAAGAAGTCTAAGGCACAAAAGTTACAGACCCATGGTTCTAGAAACTATACATAACAGATATAACATATGAAAACTCAAAATTTAATAACAAATAAATAATTGACATAGCGTCATTCCATTTATAGCGTGTAACAAATAACTAATGTTCCTTTGAAGACTTTCAAAGATTTCCAGTGACTGAGTGCTCCGATTGTACGGCGGAAGTAAATTCCAAAGTCTTATAAAGTTAAAAGTAAGGGAAATTAAACAAGTTGATTAAAATGGCAAAATTCCATGAAGTTCTGATCCATAAAAGGATACAAAGAATCAAAATCTTATAACAAACTGTGAGAACAAAGTAATTGTCTAACAGTACTTGTGGTACCAGGAATATTTTTATTTTTGATAAATAACAAGCTGAATTTTTTTAACGGCGTCGTTTTGACGAGACGCCCATCTTTTCTCTCTTCGAAAAATCTCGAATCGGGTAACTAATAATGTTAGGGGCTTCAAACATGCTAATTTCGTGAAGAAAAAATTTTGGTTATAACAATAATTTGATTTTTTTTTACTTTAAACGCTTGATTACTTTATTGAAAACTCGAAAAATCTTTTGTCCTACATATTCGATTGTTTTTCTGACCAGTGTTCCACTCTAAAAATATCCGAATTATGAGATTTTTGCATTGATATTAATTAGTTTAAAAACAACCTAATTTTTTCACAACAGCTTGTTAATTATTATTATTATAATTCAAGGGTAGCTTTGACTTAGATGTAAAATATAAACTTTTCTTAGTCCGTTACTCTAAAGTTTTCTTTTTAGCTAAGTTTATTAGTTATCCGATTTGTCATTTGAGATTTTTCGAATTTGTGTGCTTAATGTACTTAATTAAGCGAGTTATTGATTTTTTTCTTTCTATGTGCCCCCCTTGCGCCTTCTCTGTATTCTTTTGAGGTTGACTGGCAGAGAATGATGCCCCTGGACGTTAAGTCTACCTGTGCATATATGTGTAAAATTTAAATAAATAAGAAAGCAAAGATGGGCGTTTCGTCAAAACGAAGTTGTTCACAAAAATTCAGCTTGTTATTAATCAAAAATAAAAAAATTAAAAACTTTAAAAACAACAAAGAAAAATATCGACACGCAGGGATTGAATCTGTGACCGTCTCCCTAAAGCCAGGATGCTCTACCATTGAGCTAGTGTCGACAGGCTCGACGTGGCGAAATTCTTCTTTGCTATATGATCGATTACGTCAATTGTACTGATCGCTAGGTAAAGATACGTATAACTAGTAAAATGTTCATCCTGGCTTTAGGGAGACAGTCGCAGGTTTATTCTCTAAGTGTCGATATTTTTCTTTGTTGTTTCAAAATTTTTCAAGTTTCCCCAAGCACGGGGTGTGTGCTATAACACAAAAATAAAAAATAAATAAAAATAAATATGTTCCTGGGACCACAGTGTATTACATAAATACTATTAGGCAATTACTTTGTTATGAAACTTTGTTTCTTTATATCCTTTTATGGATTAGAACTTCGTGGAATTTCGCAATTTTAATCCAACTTTAATTTTTACCGCGAGACTGCGTTTTAGCACGTCTTTTTAGCGCAGGTATTGACTTCCTTGTTTGGGCTTTCCACAAGAAAGCTAAAGAGTAGAAGAAAGCTTCTGGCAGTCTACTATCATATTTAAACTACGTGTCCATCCCATCTAAATTGACGATTCATTATTCGAATCGACTCCTTACTCTCGAACGTTACAATTTATTTTCTATAAATTATGTATAACTAGCTGACCCACGCAGCTTTGCCTGTTTATACATTAACAAGTCGTCGATATAGTTTTGTAAACTTTTACTCCCTGTTTCAACTCCCTGGGGGTTGATTTTTGTAAAAAATAAGCCTATATTTGACCCCGAATCTTCAGTTATCTTCATGCCAAATTTCATCGAAATCAGTTTATCGATTTAGCCATGAAAGCGTAACAGACAGAAAAAACAGTCTTTCGCATTTATAATATTATGATATGGATATACATGAGTATACATACCTATCATATATGGATGTTTCATATATCTAAACAAATTATAAATTTTAAACTATGCATTGTATCAAACTTTGAAAGATTCTTTCAATTCTCCTTTGAAATCAGGTATACTTCGATTTAAAGGACAGTCTAAGTTTCCACAAAATTGATTTCATAGATTTGGAGATATGGGTATCCACTAATTTTTGGAGGGTACAGGTTTGATGTAGGTACCACGTTTGAAAAACTTATAAAAAAACAAAGAAAAATTTCGACATTAAGGGTTTAAACCTACGACGTTCCCTCAAGCTGGAACGCTCTACCAACTGAGTTAGTGTCGATTGGTTCGAAGTGGTAAAATTCTTCGAAATAATGTAATCAATTCCGTTGATTGAACTGATTGCTAGATATACGTAGTCGATACTAGCTCAGTTGATAGAGCATTCCAGCTTGGGATGGGGTATGTCGTAGGTTCAAACCCTACGTGCCGAGTTTTTACTTTAAACTTTCTTTTTAAAGTTTTCCCAAGCACGGTGAATGCTAAAACACAAATATAATTAGATACCAAGGTGTTTGAAGTTATACTAATATTTCAAATTACTTTTATTATTTTAATTTGAATTTGTCATTCATTTTACATTTAAGTAATTAAGGTTTTGTTGTAAAATATTTGATGTCGAAGCATATTCATCACAATATATTGACATGTCAATAATTATCACTAACCTATTTAGGCTTGTCAAACCTATCTCCTACAGACAACACAATAGTCCATAGAGATTTCTCTCTATTAATTATCACACTGAAAACACTGTACTGTAATGCGACTGAATGATTTTAATCAGTCGCTTAATTGAAGTATATAGTATAGTATAAAACAAAGTACACACATAGTATAAAACAAAGTCGCTTTCCGCTGTCTGTCCCTAATCCCTATGTATGCTTAGATCTTTAAAACTCAATATTTGCTAGCTGTAATTATTGTATTATTAATAATTATTAATTATTGTAAATACCCTGAGGATGCTTGTGTAAGCGAAACCGGTCGGAAATTAAATATAATTATCTTATTGTGAAACAGTACAAGTATTATCAGCTAGCAAATATTGTGTTAAAATGGAGTTTCACCAAGTGCCGACGGTAAAAAGTGTAGAATATATCTTTAAAACTACTCAATGGATTTTGATGCGGTTTTTTAATAGATAGTGATTCAAGAGGAAGGTTTATATGTATAATAATATCCATTATATAGTAGCAAAATACTGTTGTAAATATATTTAGCAAAATAACGTTTGCCGGGTCAGCTAATCTAGTATAATTGATTATTTATTCACTCTAACCATAGCCTTTTGGTCGAAATTTAACCATACTTATATGTTTCAATTTGACCATGGACAAAACAATAAAATTTGTCCCGGTTGGTCAGTCCCGGTTATGGCTAAAATCCCGGTTATGGTTAACGGGTCCGTAACAGAGAGTGTAATGTACTACGTTTAGAGAAGCTGTGCTAACTAGAAATCGTTTGCCATTTAGGCGCTGCAGCGCTAAAATTATAATAAATCATCTAACCAAATTCGACATTGAGCAACGCTGTAGCGCATAATGGCGTATAATATACAGCGTGTAAGGGAAGGTCTTCCGAAAAACGAAACCAAACATTTGGATCATGATTATGAGTCGGAATCTTATGAGAATGTTTATAGTATTTTTTATTTTTTGGCGATTTTTGAACTTAGCTTAAATTTGATTTATTTTAACACTCTACGCTGTCTTTTTGTTTTGGTTCGAAAATATTTAATTTTTTTTTATTTTCGAAAAAATAAACTAAAATTTAGAAATAAAAAAGTACTTTTCTTTTTTCCTTAAAAAAGTTTTGTTTCAATCTCATATCCGTATCCGAAAATTTAAGAGTTTTTGAATATGTATATCTTTGAAAATATTGCACTTTTAGAAAAACCCTACCTAAATTCGATTGGTTTTTAATATACCAACCACTATCATCGTGGCTACTAGGTGGTAGATTTCTACATTGTCTCGCCGGGGTCTGGTACCACCGCTTTGCCTATTCCTGCCGCAATAGCGTCAGTGCTTGTCATTGTCATGTTCCGGTTTGGAGGGTAAGGTAGTTGGAAAACTTATGCACGTGGTATTGGACCTCGCCACAATATAGCAACGCACCATTAACACTTTTAGTGTCTATAGGCGATTGTTGACTCTTTCCATCAGGAGACCCATCTGCTTGTTTGCTATCTTGTGATATAAAAAAATATGTAGGTGGTTGACCCTACAGGCCATACCTGAAACTTCCCGCTAAATTAAGGTATTTTAAGCTCAAATGAGTAAAAATTATAAACATAGATTTTTTCAGTTCAAACATCTATTTTGTTAAAATGGCAGTATATTGATTTTTGAAAAGTTGTATATTTTGGAAACGCTAAATGAAATTGATCTTTCGAATGACATTCAACTCAATTTTTGAGATCTGAAATATTGCTTTAGCGATATAATCGATAGGTTGAATAATATCGTAGCAATGCCAAAAAACATATTTTCAAATATTTTCATCATTAATAAATACTAAACAAATTGACTGATTTTGATCCAATTAACGGTGTTTGACGCAGTTTTTAAAGGAGAAAAGCTGGTAAGATTTTTACTCGTAGCTGAGGAAAAAATGCGATTGACCGAGCTTTGCTCGGTTTTTCATATACCCATATCTTGGGAATCGAGCTTTTCTTGGACCTGGAACCTTGATAAATCGATTCCTTGACCCGAAAAACCCCTAATTTGTGACTTTCATGAAAATCGTTGGAGCCGATTCTGAGATTCCAATTCTATATATATACACACAAGAATTGCTAGGGATAATTTCAGCTTTTTAGAGATTTGTGTTAAAAAAATAGCTTTTTAGTACCCCGAAGCTTCAACTGTCTCCGTGCCAAAATTCATCAAAATCGGTGCAGTGGCTAAGCCATAAGCTTAAAAAACAGAGATATTCCCATTTTTAATATTAGTATGGATTTGACCTATTTTTTTTACTTCCTAATTGTTATAGGCATTAATTCTCAACGCACCCTTAAGGAGCTATTATTGTGGGACGTTCTTGCAAAGAGGGTGATTATGCTACATGACATATCCATTTCATTCAGTGCTCTACTTAGTTAAGTAGTATAAGTGTAGGACCCCACTATAAGATGACCTTTGCTGAGCTGGTTAATGGATGAAAAGTATAATATATCCAATTTAATGTGTCAATAAATATATGGGTTGACAACAAAAATTTAATTCAGAATATTTTTTTGGAACGAAGTTCCTTACGGCAGGTTTGGAGGGGATAGACATTTTGCTGCGTGACCGAACTGAAAAAAATGTGATAGTAAAACCGTAAGAAAAATGCGTGGAATAAAAGCGTTAAATGAGACGTGCGCAGGCGCGACAGTCGCGTACACAAGCGAGTAGTGCCGTTTAGCCGAAGGAAGTTCGTTCCTACCTGGTGTCCCGCGACACCACATCATTTTTTATATATTTCACTGGTTTGATTAATAGATGAATTCTATACCAATAGAACGTATTAAGTTATAGAATATGCAAATGTTAGTTTGAATATTTTTTCTCATCATAACTGGTTCTTTAATCGTTTCGCACCACGAGCGGTTCGGACCGCGGTGTGAATTGCCCAAGAGCTCTTTTGGCATGGGTCATTTCGGACCGCAATGGTGGAGCGGTGTAAATCTCCCAATCACTTATTGTATTGGGTTGATTCACACCGCTGTGCAGTGAATGGATATTTGGGATCTTTAAATTGATATAAGCAGAAATCGACCCAAGAAAAGGCCATATGATCATTTCGGTCGTGGTCCCAATCGACCCATTTCAAAAAATACCTTGAGCGATTCACACCGCTCTATCACTGCGGTGCGAAATGACCCATGGCAAAAAAGCTCTTGGCAATTCACACTGCGGTCCGAACGCTTGCGGTGCAAAACGACTAAAGACCCTCACAACTCTTGAGTAGGCAGGTATAAACAGGTAAATCGATGCTAATCGATATATCGATCGATAACCGCAGACGTATTACCTAACGTTTACAATCCGCCAGCAATCAGCGATGGCTTTCAAACGTAACCAAAAACTCATCAAAAACGTTGCCAATTGCTTGCTGGTCACTAGATGCACTTTCTAATGGCACAGTACCAAAACTAATCGAGCGGTAACGACTGCCACTAATATACAAGGCTGTTATGTGTCTTGCAATAACTAAACAATTACGATAATTTCGCATTGCGAGCTACGTGATAACCCCGCCGGGGCCTACCCACAAGTTGTCGCAAGAAATAATTAGGCAACGTAATGTTTGCATATTCTAATCGGCTTCATACTTTTGCATTGATAATCTATATTAATATTATAAATGCGAAAGTTTGGATGTTTGGATGGATGTTACTCAATCACGCAAAAACTACTGAATGGATTTGAATGAAATTTGGCACACAGGTAGCTGATGACCTGAGATAGCTCATAGGCTACTTTTTATTCCGGAAAAATGAGGTGATTCCGCGGGATGCCCCAAAAACTGTGTATAATACAGCGGGCTGCACGCTGCAGCTAGTTTGTCTATAAACCAAACCAGTGAAATGCTAAAAAAAAATTCTTAATCATACTCGTATTCTGGGCTGAAATTTTTTAGTCAAACCATTTGCAATATATTTATTGACATATTTAATTGGATATATAATACTTTTCATCCATTATCCCGCTTGGTGAAGGTCATTCTGTAGTGGGATCTTAGACTATATAGACTGACTGGTGAGTTACTGGAATCTAGTTAAAACTAAATAATATAATTAGGAGCTTAATTTTTGACCAATATTTCTCTAAAAATGAGTGAAATGTGTATATTATACTCTCTACTACGTACTAGTCAACATCAAGGACACGCCGCCGCCATGGCCACCCCTCACTATTCTGTGTTGAACGCGCTACGCGACACGTGCGTATGCGCGGTGTCCAAGTATGGTGCTTGTATATATAGGATTTTTGGTGTACTGTTTACTAAGTTTACTAAGAAGTATTTAAACATTTATTTTTAAATATTTATTTTTCTCATTTAATATGATCGCCAACTATCACTTTTTTAAATATTGAAGGTGATTCTCTAGTCAGTCTGTATAGTAAGCTTCTAACTATTAATTAATCATGTGAGCCACAAAAAAAACTATATATCTATCATAATCTAATAATTTGCACTATGTTTATTAAATAAATACAATAAATTAATACAATAAATTACAATTTGTTTAGTAAATAAAATTTCATGTCAGTATTGATAAAATTGGTATTCAGATTACTGTTAAAACAGTATTATTTTCACCGTAGATATTTAAATTAGTACAATAAATCAGTGTTCGGTGTTGAACCATCTCCATCATATATTGACGTGTCAGTAATTATCGGTAAGCCCTTGAGGGCGTGTCAATTCTGTCTCTTACACACAACACAATAATCTATAATGGTTTCTCTGTATTAATTATCAGAATGAAAACCTGGTAGTACGACTGGATGATTTTTAATTGATGATTGATGAATTGAAGTAACTTACATTGTTGATATATCTAGTATAATTATTTATTAGCACTGAATGATCGCATTCTGGTTTAAATTTAACCATAATTCTATTACTCCGTTCGACCGTAGACTTAACAATATAGCAATATCTCGTAGTGCAACTAAACGATTTTCAATTAATGAAATCAATTACTTAATTGAAATGCCTTACATTGAGGTTATGTCTAATGACTATTAATTGAGACTGAAATCGCTTGGTTGAATTTTGACAATTAAAATTCTGGAGAAAAAAGAAAGGAAACATGGGCGTGCCGAGGGGGGCAAGGAGGGGCAGTTGGAATTTTTACTTTCCTTCTGTTATAGATAAAAATATAATAAGATAAAAATATAATTTTAAAATGTTGCGGTTGCCTCCCTGGCCCAGAACCTGGGTACGCCAATGAAAGGAAAAATGGTCTGATCATGGGTTCCCCTACCATAATTATTAGCATTGCGATAAGTAGAGGGTACTCTAACGAGACGACAATCCACTGGATATTAAAATATAACTGTTGCCCAAGACTTCGTTAGCGTGATCGACACATATTACTTCCAATTACTCAATGGTACTAACCTTTACAGGCACTTTTAGCGAGTCGACAATTTTATAGCAGCAGCTATCCGGTAGTAACCGAATCGGAACGCGGCCTCACATTGAGTAGAACCGGCAAAAGAAACTCAGCAGGCTTGAATTTTTTTTTCAATTACAATTTTCAGTCAATTACAATAATTATCAGAGAGAGACATCATTCCCAGGCTTTTTTGTCCTCCAAATAATCTGAAATTTTATAATATGCTCCTTTACATAATTATGTTTTAATACGTTTTTTTAAATTTATTTATCTGATGCTAAATAAGGAGTAACTTAGGCTAAATGTGGTGCTGGAGAAGAATGCTTGGTGTATCGTGGACAGAGTTTCGTACCAACGTCTCCATACTCAAAGAACTCGGAATAAAGCAGCGTCTATCGACTGTAGTACAAACCCGGATACTGACATTCTTTGGCCACGTTTCAAGACGAGGCAGCCAGTCCTTAGAGCGAATTGTTGTTTAGGGTAAAGTTGAAGGTACTAGACCACGCGGAAGTCACTAATGCGTTGGACCGACCAAATCAAGTGAGCCTTGGGCAGTACAGTGCATGAGTGCAGGAGGATGACGGCAAGCAGAGAGAGGTGGCGGGCTGTCGTGAAGCGTATTACATCTGCTACTACTAAAGTACAAGCATGACGATCACGACACTCTGACAACAGTATAGCGGCAAAGAAGATGAAGAAGATTATAATCTAACGGTATTGACAATTTCACTGCGATATATACATCAATAATCTATAAATCTATCAGTAATGCTGCGATGGTAATATCAGTGATTGTCATTATTGCACGCTGCGGCGCGGGTGTCCATTATTATCGGTCGAAAGAAAATGTATGGCTCAACCAACTTCAATCACACTCTGTATTAAATTTATACACTAATTCTACCGTCCCGTTGGTCGAGTGGTTAGCGACCCTGACTACGCAATCAACGGGGCTCGGGTTCGATCCCCTACGGGGACAAGCATTTGTGTGATGAGCATAAATGTTTGTATTTACGGGTTTGGGAGTTTATTAAATATATTGTGGTATTTATATATGTATTTCTATGTATTAGTATCATTGACTAACACCCATAACACAAGCAAATAATTTGCTTACTTTGGGGTTAGATCAGTAAGTGTAATTTGTCCCCTGAATATTTATTTATTTATTTTATAAAAAGTATTGACTATAAAGAAAAACCTTAATTCTTCAAATTATGTACTAAGCCTTTGAAGATAGTTAATTACTCTAAAAAATCTCATTGAAAAAAATTATCAAATGAAGGCCTTCAGTTGATTATTTTATGTCGGTAAAAACACAAAATCGATTGATTGGCTTTATGAATTCACTTTATTTTATTATCAGTATTCAGATCAGATCTGACCCCAAAGTAAGCAAATTATATACATGTAGTATGAGTATCAGTCAACGATATTTATTCAACGAAATTTTATTTTAACTACATAATTTATTAATTTTACTTTATTTCACATTTTTTAGATATTTTTATTCTGGGGTATATATATATATATATATATATATATATATATATATATATATATATATATATATGTGTGTGTGTGTGTGTGTGTGTATATATATACATTTAAAAAGGCAATTAATTTTAACAAGCAAATAATCTATGTTTAACAGATCATTTGCTTGCAAAAATTATGTTAAACACAGAATAAATGCTTGTTAAAATTGGTTTTCTCTCGATGTGATATCTCGTTATTCTCACAATGTGATAGGCAGGCTTATCGCCAACCAAGCATTTATCCAGTCTCGGGAAATATTGTTTTTGACAGAAAACTGAACCAGCATACTTTGAATTACCCGACCCCGGAATCAAACCCAGGATCTCATGTAATCACCACCGACACCAAATAAATTAGTTTGTTTTATTTTCTTGTTTATTTCAAGTAAAATATGTTATTTTAGTAATGTATATAAATTACGTGTCACTTTTTTTGTCCGATTTAGACTCCAAAACCACTGAACCGATTATATTATTGAAATTTTTTAGATATCTACTGTTTGATCCAACTTAAAAGATATAATAGTTTTCATCTCAATTAACCTCTCTTCTTAAGTATTCCACCAAAATATTCAATACAAGTAATTTGTATGGCAAAACAACGTTTACCGGATCAGCTAGTTGTATATATTGTTACGTGCTTCGGGTTCGTAATTTGCAAGAAAACGCCACTTATACCAAAACTGTGTATTTACAACACTAAGGTACAATGAACTACGATGAAATACTTGAATAGACTGATAAGCTAATATAAATGCACTATAGACACTAGTCACACTCGCTGTACTAACACTAAACTTAACCGACTACGTTGAATCACTAAAACACTTCTGGCTTTGCACTGGTCGTTCCAAGTATCGCTCTCGATCGCTTTATAAAAATTGCCCTCTATTTGTCAACACATGTCTATCCTCTACCAGGCTACTCGTAAACAAGTCAATGTAAAAAGGCCAAGTATACGCTATTTTCACCCTTATGCCCTAAGCGATAAGGTAAATTATGGCATAACTATTCGGGTAACGGTCGACTATTTGTTTATCAATAGACTTCTGTTGCTACTTAGCTATCTCTTTCTTTTATTTCTAGATCGCTCCAGCGCTTCAACTATTCGCGTTTCTAGATTATTCGCAACAATATTGTTCGGACTAGTAAAATACGTATGTAAAATTAAATTAATAGTATTAGTGACACTTAGTTTATTAAACTAAATACGGCCCAAGTTTTTATTGTCACCTTAATAACCCTGCATCTGCGACTCAGGCAATTTGTTTTTATATTATTACCATTGGTATATTAAGGACCAACTGAAATTAGATAGGGTTCATTGAATTACTTTCACTTATCGAAAGAAGTGGAGAATTGGGATTGGGGAGGGTGTCGTTGAAATATTGTTATTTCACGGTCATTTTACTCCAAGGAAACTAGTGCTATATAATGGGGCGGCTGGGCAGTAATGTCGTTTCTGCGTATGTTGATATTTGTTTGTCATATTTTGATAGCTCGTCGTGTATTTCGAAAGCATGCCAAAGTCATTTTAAGATTATTATGACTTATTTAATTTAAGTTATTCAAAATTAAACTTTGTTTTTACAATTTATGGTAAACTGGCCAAAATTAAACCTGGTAATTTTGATTTTTACGACCTATATCGAACAGGAAGATCAACAACATTAGAGAACGACATATTAAGGGCGGAAGTGGAAACAAATCCATGTCAAAAAATCTAGGAACTGTTAAAAGATGGTAAGAGATTATTGATAACGATATTAATCATACGATTTATTAATGATCTATTTATTGACTAGCTGTGCCTGCGACTTTGTCCACGTAGAAAAAAATCTAAAGTAAAAGTAGCCTAAGTTATTGCTTATTGCCGTGGTATAAAAGATAGATAGTCCCCGAGTTTTACTCGCATTGTTTCCTGTTGTCTATCGGTCTCTTCTTCACGCCTAAACCACCGAACCGATTTGAATGAAAGGTACAAAGATAGTTTGAGATCCGAGAAAAGACATAGAATTTTTATCCTGGAAATCTTTCGTGAACGGGAACTATGCGGGTAAAACCCTGGAACGGTCTATCTTTTAAACTACGGTAAAAAGGATACCAATTTAGAATTTAAGATTTTTTTACGTAGACGAAGCCACGAGCACGGCTAGTTTAACATATTTTTTTATATAAAGAGCAGTGCTTGTTTTACCTATCGCTAAAGAACCCATAATTTTGACGCCGATTGGACGGTATAAGTAGTAAATACGCCGATGGCTCTCCTAATGGAAAGAGAAACGCTTAGACGCAACAGATATTAATGAATGAAAGTTAATACATGTTTTGATTTACTACAATTTATAGGTTTGTCGTTTAGCGAGGTAGGTGGATTCCCATTGCTGTAAGTCACTTAATAATTCAAAGATTCGTAATGTATTGTCGCGATAAAACTTTACGATTGTGCTACAGCAAACTGTACATTTAATCTGTTAAAAAATATCTGTTTCGCTTTAACTTGCGATACAAACCAAAGATAGTATTTTCTCTATGACACAAACTTAGATAGCAATAGAACATATCACTTTTCTAATGGAAAGCGATAACTATCGCCCATAAATTCTGGTTAACAAGTGCTTTTGAGGTCAAAACCTTTTCTAATTCTCTAAAATGTATGATTTAGGTGTCATTCGATTCGAAATGGCATGTAGAAACTTTTTGAGAAAATTGAAGGGCCGCTCGCAAAAACCGCAAAAGTTATAAATGAAAAGTTGTAAGTTGATATTTGCGAAAAACCAAATCCCCCGTTTTTTTTCACTTTATTGTTTATAACTTTTGCAGTTTTTGCGAGCGGCCCTTCAATTTTCTCACAAAGTTTCTACATGCCATTCCGAATCGAATGACACCTAAATCATAATTTTTAGAGAATTAGAAAAAGTTTTGACCACAAAAGCACTTTTTAACTAGACTAATAGATGTACGACTACAGGATCTATAGTTCATAGTCATCGCTCTTCACCAGACGAGCCTTAAAACTTACAATATACAGAGATGCAAAAGCAAAATAAACTTTGCATTAGAGCAGATGGCTCTCCTGATAAAAAGCGACATAATTATGACCTATAGACATACAACTATAATATTTATGGGAGTTTATTATATATATTTTTGTGTTTATATATGTATTTCTATGTATTAGTATCGTTGACTAACACCCATAACACAAGCAAATAATTTGCTTACTTTGGGGTTAGATCAGTAAGTGTAGTTTGTCCCGTGAATATTTATTTATTTATCTATAAGTGATTATTATTGCTTTCCATTCAACTTTAACACAAAAATCATTAGAAATGGTCCAGCCGGTCTTAAGTTATAAATGTTGTAACTAACACAAACTAGTTTCAATTATATATAGTCTTTCCAAAATAGGTTAACACAGCATTCGGTACGTTTAAATATTCGAACCGAAACAAGTGGACGAAAAATTCGATTTTTCTGCTCTCACTTTTCTATAGTCTTCCATCTATATCTATCTATCTTCTATATATATAAAAATCAATTGCTGTTTGTTAGTCTCGCTTAAACTCGACAACGGCTGGACCGATTTGGCTAATTTTGGTTTTAAAATATTCATGGAGGTTCAGGTTAGGTTTAAAAGGTCAGAAAATATAGAAAAAAAATAAGAGTAGTTAAAAAAGCAGAAAAGCGTTTGCCCGGTCAGGTTGTAGTAAGTAATCCATACTAATATTATGAATGCGAAAGTCTGTCTGTCTGTCTGTTACGCTTTCACGGCTAAACCACTGGACCGATTTTCATGAAATTTGGTATGAACAAAGTCGAAGATTCGGAGTCAAACATAAGCTAATTTTTTTTAAAAAAATCTGTCCCTGGAGGGCTGAAATAGGAGATAAAATTTTTATTAAAAGCTATTTGGACGACTTATTAATATACTCGCGGGCGAAGCTGCGCGGGTCAGCTAGTATAAAATATAGGCAAAAATTATAGCTACTTTTTGTTTTAAAAATTAAATCTGAATATTAATACGTGAAGGAAACATTTAAGACCACTTTTATATAATTGCGTGAACGATGGAGTTTGAAATTATATAAAAAGAAATCCACAACCGTGCGCTTTTGTCGACACCTTTTGCCTCGCATTACTCCTTTGTGGAATCTATTACCCTCGGGGGTGTTTCCGAATGGATACGACTTAGGGACCTTCAAGAAACGAGCTTATTCATTCTTAAAAGGCCGGCAACGCAGCTGCAGTACTCCTGGTATTGCGGATGTCCATGGGCGGCGGTGATCACTTACCATCAGGTGCACCATCTGCTCGTTTGCCCGCTCTACTATAAAAAAAAAAAAAAAAATTAGGCACTGTTAAAGGTTACATTGCGCAGGACTGCAGAAACTTAATATTATAGAATCAATTGCTGTTCGTTAGTCTCGCTAAAACTCGAGAACGGCTGAACTGATTTGGCTAATTTTGATTTTGAATTAATTGTGGAAGTTCAGGAAAGGTTTAAAAGGTGAGAAAATATAGAAAAAATAAGAGTAGTTAAAAAGGCAGAACAACGTTTGCCGAGTCAGCTAATATTTAAATATATTTTTATATGTATTATATTGTTTAATAATGCGTATATGTATAAATATGAAGATATAGAATTGTGATTATAACTGAACAATTTTGATCAGTACTTTCGTGTTTCTAATTATAAATGTGAATTTCTTTTGTAGCGATAAACTCATTTAATTAGTTATAGGTACGTATATATATCTAGCGATCCGTACAATCCCCCGTGTTGCTCCCGGGCTCCTTTGAAGAAGGCCAACTGCCCTTCTGCCAGGCAGGTCGTAAAAGGCGACTGAGTGGCTATGCGCGTCACTACCATCGTGACTACTAGGTCGTAGAGTTCTGCATCGGCTTGACCAGGTCTGGTACCACCGCCTTACCTATTCCTGCCGCAATAGCGTCAGTGCTGGTCACTGTCGTATTCCGGTTTGGAGGATAAGGTAGCCGGTAAACTTATGTATGTGGCATTAGACCTCGCCACAAGATAGCAACGCCACAAGATTAACATCTTTGGTGTCTATAGGCGATGGTTGATTTTTTCCATCACGAGACCCATTTGCTTGTTTGCTGTCTTATGATATAAAAAAATTCGACGGAATCTATCATATGGCAAAGAAAAATTTCGTTACGTCGAACCTGTCGACACTAGTTCCGTGGTAGAGCGTCCAGGTTTTAGGGAGGGGGTCGTAGGGTCAAATTCTGCACGTCGATATTTTTATTTGTTGTTTTTAAAGTTTTTCAAGTTTTCCCAAGCACGCGATGAGTGCTATAACACAAAAAGAATTAGTAAAATACTACTTCATTTTTACTCTACTTGGGAATTGAAACTGGGTCCGTGATCTAAGCCAAATAATTTAAACAATAAAGCACGTCATTTATTTATAAAGCTTTATCTGTCTACACATTCAAAAATAAACTATTTAACGAAAATAGTAGATAAGAAATTTATTTCTTACTGATGTGTAGTCCATCGTGGCTAAACTTTCCAACCTTTCCCTTTCCAACTTGAGCCATTCTTCACGGTTTATGCAACTTTTATCTATTCGTGTCCTGTAAGGCTACTCATGAAAACCGATTTCAATTTTAAATGAATATTTAATGCATTTTGAAGTATTTCGTACTCTGGACAACTTTATTTAATTATTGGATTCGGCGACATTACCACACGGATTTCGAAATTTTTTGGAACTACTCATTATTGCTTTTATTCATTATTTTGTTTGAAACGGTACTTAAAATTTCCACTTGTAACATTAGCTTGACGTGTAACGATGACATCTATTTCCAATAATTAGGTCATTACTATACTGAATCAATGTGGAAAATATTGGTTCCAAGAGTACCGTTTTTTGGCGACATTCGAAATTTATTGTTGTTATCAATATTGGTTTAAGATTTATATTGTTTTCAAGAGTAGGCCTGCAGCTATAGTTTTGATATTGTCTACCCATATTTTGCTTTGTCGACCTATGCTTCTCTTGCCTATAATTGGACCTTTCCACTTTGTTGTTTGGTATGCTCATCTTTTTTTTTCACGATATTTAGTCCTGCCTATTTCCATTTTTGCCTTAAACTATGTTATAGTTTAAAGCATGTCATATCATAAATTAAATTATAGGATAGCATATAAGTAGATGACTCCCCTGGTCGAAAAAAACCTTTTTTTTTATAACATAAGATAGCAAACAAGCAGATGGGTCTCCTGATGGAAAGAGTCAACCATCGCCTATAAACACCATAGATGTTAATCTTGTGGCGTTGCTATCTTGTGAAGAGGTCTAATGCCACATGCATAAGTTTACCGGCTACCTTACCCTCCAAACCGGAACACGACAGCGACAAGCACTGACGCTATTGCGGCAGGAATAAGCAAGGCGGTGGTACCAGACCCGGGCGAGACAATGCAGAACTCTACCACCTAGTAGCCACAATGGTAGTGACTCGCATAGCCAATTGGTCGCCTTTCACGACCTGCCTGGCAGAACAGCAGTTAGTCTATTCTTCAAAGGAACCCGGAACCAACACGGGGAAGAAAAAAAGGGGAGAAAGGAGAAAAACTGCGCCTATAATAATGCCACTGCCATAAACCACAACTAATAAGTAGGCGATTAAAGTTTTAGGGCTATTATACACTTAATGTTCCAAACTTAACGAAACGGCTATTAAAGGCTTTTACGAGGTAAACATGCCTCATGTCTTTATTGCTAGTCTATACATCTGTGACTCGCGCCATTTGTTTTATGGCTTAACCCTTGTATATTATAATGACCAGATAAAATTAGGTATGCCTTATTACGAATCAATTTTGGGAATAAAATTTCTTATCAGACATTTGTCGTGTAGTGATTGTAAAAGATCGGCTAACCGACCGACATCTTTGATGCCTAACGGCTACAAAGATTTATCCTTGGAAAAATTTTCATAGAAATTTCTGGAGAATAGGACCTCAGACTTCATAATCTAAGCTAAATCACCTTACCGCTACACGATGGGAAAAATGTGAGAGTATTTGTGAGAAACGAAAATAGCATAGGTGGTAGAGTTCTGTAACAATTGGCCTGAGTTTTTAAGTATCACCTTAAGGGAAGTCCGTTAACTACGTGAGTCTTTAAATGAGAAAGAGAGTGGAGCAATTTCTCACTAAATTTCATTTAGGGGGAGCAGGGAAGACTCAAAAACTCAAAAAAAAGACGCAAAAAAAAAACAAATTTGTAGGCAAACTAGGTTAAATAAAGTAAAACATACCGTATCTCCAATAAAATATAACTAAATCATATTTTAGTAGCTTATTTAGACATATTTTAGTATTCGATTCTCTCACTTGAGATTTTACTAACTTAACTTTTAATTCAAGATTTAAATACTAGTCATGAATTCGTTCTAAGGAGATGAAATGTGAGCAAAACAGTGTTTTTTCTAAATATAAGTTTAGTAATAAATATATAATAGTAATAATATATGATAATAATAAAATATAACGATAATAAGTAAACCTTAAAAATACGCATTTTGAAAAACTTCACATGAGATTAAAAGGTAAAGGAAAAGCTCATGACATCTAACTGACTGGGGAGTCGAGGTCACAAAAACGCCAAATTTGCACCACGTAATTAATGGACGCCTCTTACCTATTTCAGCCACTGCTCCGAACTCTTAATATTCTGGTGTATGTAAGGCTCCGTTAAATATTTTCGGCATTCATTATTCGTGAAGTAACCACCAAGGATGGACGAGTTAGTTGTGCCGTCGGATACCCCCGCTAAGTTCGCAGACGACGACGAAGTTGAAGATAAGGAAGAATTATCAAAACAATTTTTAATTATATACGAGAGTTTACCGGGATTATAGAACCCAACAAACTCACAATATATGAAGAAAGGTGGAAAAAGCATTACACTTTAAATTTTCAATGCACCCATAGTTGACCATGAACACTAGACTAATGACTCAAAAATGGTATAAAATATTGACAAGTAGGAGATTCGGAATGTTATTATTGAAGCAGGGAATGGAAGTAATATTGGCCTCATTATTACTGATAGTATCTGGTCTGCTTATGGTTGTAGATGCATAATATCTTGTTTCCCATCTTATGATGTTATATAAAGACTATAATGATACAATATTTAATGGTTTATACACATGCATTCTTTCAAAGTAATGTAATTATAATTTATATTCAGCCGGTTTCGCTTACACAAGCATCATCAGGGTACTTACAACCCTTAATTACTAACAATATTTTAGTGTTTAAAACAACTTTGAAATATAACTTTTTTGTTCACAGTACCTAAAGTTGAAGTAATAGACGAACGAGGAAGACCTCTTCAAGACAAATTCTACAAGGAAGGCTCCATCATAGAACTACGCTGCATCGTCAGTGAGATACCACAGTCAGCTCATCAGGTCAATTGGAAGCATAGTGGGAGGCTATTGAACTACGACACTAAAAGAGGAGGTGTGAGGTATGTCTGATATATATTTATTACTAACCGCGGCGTGCAGCCCGTTGCATAATAAAAGTTTTTCGCGAATCCCACGAGATGACAAAATTTTTTCGGAATAAAAAGTAGGCTATGTCCTATTCTATATTATCATTATTATCTACCTGTGTGCCAAATTTCATTCGAATCCGTTCAGTATTTTTTGTGTAATTGAGTAACAAGTATCTATCCATCTAAACATCCAAACTTTCGCATTTATAATAATAATATAGACTAGTTGACGCGCGCAACTTAGCCGTTATATAATAATTTAAAAAATTATAATTAATAAGGTTAGCACTCCGTATATGAAATGATGGTTTAAAAAAAACAAGAGAACATAGCCGTAAGAGATTCCATTAGATGGGTATGTGTAAATTATATTGAGGTTCTTTTAATAGATTTTTGATAATGTAAATAGTTCGTGAGATATTCGCTTCTAAAATAGTAAGTTCCAGAGATGGCCTATCTTTGTACCTTTCCGCTAAATTAAAGTATTTAATCTCAAAGGAGTAAAAACAATACTGAAGAATAGATTATGAGTTCAAGAGTTCAAAAATCTAAAGCTTGTAAAAATTTAAATATTTAATTTTTTTAAAACCGGTAATTTTCAAAATATTGATTGATTTTGATCGTTCGAATTCCATTCAGTGTAAGTTTTAAGCCGAAAATGTTTTATAAGACTTGCTGACATGTAGCGAGGTCTAATTCCACCTGCATAAATTTACCGGCTACCTTACCCTCCAAACCGGAACATGACAGTGACAAGCACTAACGCTATTGCGGCAGGAATAGGTAAGGCAGTGGTATCAGACCCGGGCGAGCCAATGCAGGACTCTATCACCTAGTAGCCACGTTGGAGTGACTCGCATAGCCAATCGGTCGTCTTTTACGACCTACCTGGCAGAACGTAAAAGGCGCTAGCGTACATAAAAGTTGGCCTATTCTTCAAGGAAGCCCGGGACCAACACGGGTAAAAATTTCATAAGTTCATAAAAAGTAAATAAGTTAAAATGTTAAATATTGGTGTGAGTACATCATACGCCAGTAATAATTGCGTCTTGCATATAAAATACAAGCTTTAGCGTGCAGTCTGCTGTTTTATAAAAGTTTTTGCTAAATCCCGCGGTATTACTTAACTTTTCCGGGATAAAAAGTAGCTTATGTACTATTACAAGTCATCATCTACATGTGTGGTAAATTTCATTCAAATTCGTCCGGAGTAGTTTTTGCGTTATTGAGTAACCATCCATCCATACATTCAAACTTTCGCATTTATATTTAAATTAGGTTTGTCACTACAAAATGAAAATCCGTAATTGGCTTATGATGTGATTTTATTCAACGATTTATTTTATTGTGATATGCTGTGGATTTTTCGTTGATGAATAAATGAATAAATAAATTTGTTTTCGATTTTGGAACGGAGTTTGAGTTTCATTTGTTGTTTCTATTAGATACATTGTTGTTATTAGTTAAAAATTGATATTAAAAAATAAATTTGCAGTACACACTAGGTATTGCGAATTTCACAATAGACAAAAACACAGCAGAATTTTTAAATTTTGCATCGCCAATAGAATTTCGTGTTTGAAATCCCTGAAAATATAACAGAAGGCTTACGGTGAATGGAATTTATCAAAAACCTAAGCTTGTGGGTAATATAAAGCGTTTAAAAGCGGTTGAGGTGTGATGGAAGATTAACTCGCTCTGGTAAGCAATTACCGTTTTTAACTGAAGTTGGCACCGCGAAAGTCGCTGAGTTTTCTGTCTTACGAGTTGATCCGTGCCATTTAAAATAAGTTAAGGATTTGTTGTCGCTCAGTTGGTCCTAAATACCGGAATTTTCTCTGAAAACTCAATCGCATGAGTCTCTAGCATGTTCTAGATAAAAAAGTATCTTCACGCCCATATCCCCGAAGGGGTAGGCAGAGATACAACAAGTGCACCCACGATTAGCCGAAGAAGGTCCCACAATGTGATAGGTGGCAAGCCTATCGCCAACCGGGCATTTCCAATCCCGGGCAACTTTTTGTTTTTTAGAAAAGTGAAATAATACTTTTTTATGTGCCCGACCCGGGAATCGAACCCGGGACCTCATGTGGTCAACGCCAACGCTGGACCACTAGACCACAGAGGCGACTAACCACTAGACCACAGAGGCGACAATGTTCTAGATCAAGTTAATTATGGAGATATTCATGAAACGCATGATTACTGGTTACGAGACGTAGGTTTACGAGTTTGACATGCAAACTAAACAACGTTCGAAATGGAGCCTTCCAACTGAACCGATTTTTTTTATATCATAAGATGTTAATGGTGCGTTGCTATATCGTGGCAAGATCTAATATTACATGCATAAATTTACCGGCTGCCTTACTCTCCAAACCGGAACACGACAGTGACAAGCACTGACGCTATTGCAGAAGGAAAAAGTAAGGCGGTACCAGACCCGGGCGAGGCATTGCAGAACTCTACCACCTAGTAGCCACGATGGTAGTGTCTTGCATAGCTAATCGGTCGCCTTTTACGATCTTCCTGGCAGAACAGCAGTTAGGTTATTCTATAAAGGAGCCCGGGATCAACACGGGGAAATTGAAAAAACCTAGCCAAAATCGATCAAACATCAAAGTCATGTTAGTCCCGATAGAAAATAAGCAAATGCCTCTCCCGTTAGAAAGAGACCGTCGCCTATAGACACCAAAGATGTTAGTCGTGTGTTGCTATCTTTGTGGCGGTGTCTTAATGTCACATCATCAGTGCTAATGCATGTCACTGTCATGTTCCGGTTTGGGTAAGGTAGCCGTTTAAGTTATGCATGTGGCATTAGACCTCGCCACAAGATAGCAACGCACCATTAACATTTTTGGTGTCTATAGGCGATGGTTGACTCTTTCCATCAGAAGACCTATCTGCTTGTTTGCTATCTTATGGTAAAAAAAGTGCATAAGTCAATAGATTACCTTACTCTCCAAACTGGAACACGAGAACGACAAGCATTGACGCTATTGCGGCAGGAACAGGTAAGGCGGTGTTATCATATACCTGGGTGAGACGTTGCAAATCTCTGCCATTTAGAAGTCATGACGGTAGTGATAAATAAAGCCAATCAGACGTCTCTTACGAACTGCCTGAAAAACGACAGATGGTCTGTTCTTTAAAAGGGGGCCGGAATAACACGGAGGAATATTATGTATGTGGCATCGTTGCTCCGCCGGACAAATAGCAACGCACCATTAACACATTTGGTGTCTAAAGGTGGTGGATATGTAATTTAGAAGAATCTGCTTGTTTGCTATTCTGTTATATATTTATATTTGACTGCCCCGTTTGTCGAGTGATTAGCGACCCTGACAACGCAATAGACGGGGCTTGGGTTCGATTGTAGACGGGGAAAACCATTTGTGTGAAGAGCATAAATATTTGTATTTCCGGGTTTGGGTGTTTATTAAATATATTCCTGTATTTCAATATTATGTATTTCTATATATTAGTATTGTTGATTAACACTCATAACAGAAGTAATTAATTTGTTTACATTGGGGTTAGATTAGTAAGTGTAATTTGTCCCGTGAATATTTATTATCACTACATAGTATAAAACAAAGTCGCTTTCCGCTGTCTGTCTCTATGTCTCTGTGTATGCTTAGATCTTTAAAACTACGCAACGGATTTTAATGCGGTTTTCTTTAGTAGATAGAGTGATTCAAGAGGAAGGTATGTATGTATAACTAGCTGTTGCCTGCGACTTCGTCTGCGCGGACTTCGTTTACTCCGCACAGCTTCTCCCCCATAGGTGACCCGGCCCAACCTGTTAGTAATATTCATGCAAAATTTGAAGTAAATCCATGCAGTACTTTTTGAGTTTACCCCGGACACACATACAGAAAAACAGACAAAAATTCTAAAAACTATATTTTTGGCTTCGATATCGTTTGTAGATCACGCCCCAAGTATTCTTTTAAAAAAATATTGGATGTACAGTTTTGACTTTCCTACGATTTTATTATATGTATAGATAATGATTAGTCATCAAACTAACAACAAACAGGTATATTTTGAGGACTGTAAGTAAAAGTGTTATCATGACGTTTCCCACAGACCACATGAATACTAATAGACACGTCATTGGGAAGGTAACGTGTCCCCGCGCATATGAGCAAACGCTTCTATTATTGTCTAAAATTTCATACATTTGTAGGTTATATTATTTTATCAAAAAAAAAAGAAATAAATCATGTTGTACTGTTTTATTGTACCGAATGAGATGACAAGGTTTAAAAATTACCCTTGAATTGATTTTGTTTGACCCAAAATTTGAAGTAAATCCATGCAGTACTTTTTGAGTTTACCCCGGACACACATACAGAAAAACAGACAAAAATTCTAAAAACTATATTTTTGGCTTCGATATCGATTGTAGATCACGCCCCAAGTATTCTTTTAAAAAAATATTCGATGTTTTGACTTTCCTACGATTTTATTATATGTATAGATAATTTATACACCAAAACAATGTTTGCCGGGTCAGCTAGTTATTTATTTTATTGTATCATTAAAAAAAATTAAAGGATTTTACATACAGTAATTCTTTTATCAAAAGCTTTTATCAAAATCTTTACAATTTAGTCGTTCATGAAGCAACGACCATTTCCGTAATTATGTTTGTTAATGTATTCATTCGCAATTCATTTATGCATTATTCACGTGAAATGTATGCCAGTTATCTCAGGAATTTCATTTGTTCTCTGGAAATTTGAATTTATGAGAAATTTCGATATTTCAATGAGTATGCAACGCGGAACATTTTAAGAATATTTTAAACCCGAAAATCTGGGCTTGAAAGATGCTTGAAATATTAAGATATTTTAGATACTATAAATATTTCCTTGCTATTATTATAGCGTATGCCTATAGGATACGTAATTTTACAGTCGTTGATACAGGGCCCCGATTTACGTTACAAAATGTCAATCGAGACATATCGTTTTAGGTTATTACACATTTTCTTATACTTTACTCCGTGTCCTAGCACGATTCGAAGTTGTATCGTGTTTATCTGTGTGAAATCCCTAAGACTAAGCTACTCGCTAGGTGGTTTGCTAGGATCTAGGCGCTACGCACATTCGCCTGTCTATGCGGACATCCTAAGCGTCTCGATGCGATTGTGGCTGCCCGCTTGGTATAATTTAGCTTTTTTTACACTATGTTATCTTACGGTATCTGATTAGTGGGGAAACGCTTTAGATATCTATATTTCTCTTAATTACTTTATTTTTAATTAATTAAATACAAAAATTATCTCTATAATTTTTGTATTGAAAAAAGGGCCGTTCCGTTCCATTGAAAAACAGATAAAATCCTTAAGTCCTCAGCCCCTGTTGTATTTTATCGAACTGTAACTATTACTTGTTCCTTTGTAGCGGCAGCTTTATATGTTCAAAAAAGGATACGGGTGTTTACATCAATACTTATCAGACTCCGAGGCCGACCAAGATTTTTCTTATAAATTAACCTCAAAACATTTTTTGTCTAATTTGGGCTGAACAATCATATATTAGATTAGTTGCTTCCTGGAAAAATTTTCATCTTAATATATTTATTTTAAATTTAAAATAAATAAGTATCTCTGTGAGCTAGTGGTCCGGTGTCAGAGTTGACCACATGAGGTGCCGGGATCGATTCTTAAGTCGGGCAATTCACAAAATGGATTTTTTCAGTTTTCTGATAAAAACAGCATTACCCGGGATTGAATAAGTGCTCGGTTGGCGATAGGCTTGCCACTAATTACATTATGGGACTATATCCATCGGCTAATAGATCACTGGTTGTACATCTTCATTCCTCTTTCGGGGTATTTGCGTGAAGATACATTTTTTTATAATAAATAACTACAGCTAGCATTGCCCTAAGACATGTTTTGTATAGATAAAGTGTCGAATTGTCAGTTATTAAATATATCAGACTAGCTGATCTGCATAGTACCGACCGTGTACAGATTGACATGTCGGCGATATAGTTTTCCACACATACTTTCATCCTCTATTTAAGTCCCTAAGGGGTCGATTAGAAAAAACTTATGATTGACCTCAGATTTTCAACTACATTGTTGCTGAATTTTATTAAAATCAGTTCAGCGTTTTAACCGTGAAAGTGTAACAAACAGACAGACTGACAGACAGTCAGACAAATATACATACTGAATTTATCATTAAATATAGTAAAAATATGGATGTAGCGAATCGACATAATATAAAAATGTATATATTACGAATGTCAATCGTTATAATGGCAAAATACATGTGAAGTCAACAGGTTAGTCACATTTTCTTTCCAATCAGAGGATTATCCAAGCTTTCGGCAAATTTAAGGAAAACCACATTTAATCTCTTTGGGTCCAACATTGTTACACAAACATTTTATCTTACATGATAAGAGGGATACAGGTAAATTTAGGCCAGGATTACGAAGGATATCGTGAAGCAATCGGAATTGCTAAGGAATAAATTTAAGAAAGTTATGTTAAGTCCCAGTTCATTCTACTTTACGTGTAAAAATACGTGTAGGTTTCTGAAAATTTGTGATTAAAAAAGAAAATATATTATTATCTGTGATCGTAATATTTTTTATTTGTCAGTGTTTTCTGGCACTCGGATGAAATATAGCACGTTCTGGCACTAATGCGTGACAATATTTGATGTAAATGTAATTGCCGGTTATTTCGGATTTTTCTAATGAAAGTACCATTTTTAGGGTTCCGAAGTAAACTAGGAGATCCTTATAACTAGAAAACTGCAATTTGGTACATAAATATATATATATATATATATATATATATATATATATATATATATATATATATATATATATATATATATATATATATATATATATATAACAGAATAAAATATAGTCTGGTGTTCGAATGATTACGTTTCTGTACAACACAGTATTTGTGACTTCCATTTTGTGAGAATTCAGTGTAATTTGGTTTCAAGTTTCATCGGATTTATCTGAAGAAGGTGCTGCTTTTTGTTTAGCGATGTGTTTATTCTAGTACGTAAGAAATGTATCAATTATAAATAGTAAATTACAGAATGATAAAATATGGTTGTGTTAGAATAATGTCATTTTTATAGAACACAATAGTTGAAAAAAGATGTCACATAAATTACTACACAGTGCAAGAATTAATGGACGGCAGAATTAAATTTTATTTATTGGAACGAAGTTCCTTACGGCAGGCGTGGAGGGGATAGGGATTTTGCTGCGCGACTGAACTGAAAAAAATGTGATAGTAAAACCGTAAGAAAAAATGCGTGGAATAAAAGCGTTAAATGAGACGTGCGCAGGCGCGACAGTCGCGTACACAAGCGAGTAGTGCCGTTTAACCGAAGGAAGTTCGTTCCTACCTGGTGTCCCGCGACACCACATCATTTTTTTTAAAGTATAGGTACCTAGACTTTAACTGATTTTAGTAACATATTTTAATTTATTCTATCTGTATTTTTCATATCAATCGCTAACTAAACCAACAGGGCGGTCTACGAAATAATAATATTTCTTTTATTATTGTGTTTTTATGAAAATACTTTCATATGATATTACTTTTTTAATTATTATTTTGATTATCATGTATATTAATGTTGTCATCTTTATTGTGTTTTTTAAATTTTTTTTATAACAATAATTAAGAGTAAAATATTTTTTTAAAATAAACATATATTTAATTGCCCTAAAAAAACTTTTTTTTTATATCATAAGATAGCAAACAAGCAGATGGGTCTCCTGATGGAAAGAGTCAACCATCGCCTATAGACACCAAAGATGTTAAAGGTGCGTTGCTATCTTGTGGCGAGGTCTAATGCGACATGCATAAGTTTACCGGCTACCTTACCCTCCAAACCGGAACACGACAACGACAAGCACTGACGCTATTGCGGCAGGAATAGGTAAGGCGGTGGTACCAGACCCGGGCGAGACAACGCAGAACTCTACCACCTAGTAGCCACGATGGTAGTGACTCGATAGCCAATCGGTCGCCTTTTACGACCTGCCTGGCAGAACGGCAGTTGGCCTGTTCTTCAAAGGAGGCCAGGACTAACACGGCCAGATCAAATCAAATTCATCAATTTATTACGTTGTACAATTTGTCGCGAGATATCCTTCATGCTGTTGCTGTGTTTATACACTATTTAAACTGCAGAATAAAAGCTTGTTTTTCAAAACTTTTGTACTATTAACTTAATTTCTTATTTTAGTTATCTTAAGACATGTTTGTTCACTTTACTTAAAACGTTATTATTGTATGGTCGTTAGCTAGTTAATTTATTACAATCTAGCTTTTTATAAGAAAGCCTTCAAGCGATTCGACTATTAACTTACGTAAGCTTGACAGGCTGTGAAGAACTTTGTTCCTAGATTTACAACTGGATGGTTGACAATTCTATATTATATTATTCCATAAATGTGTTGTGTAATGTGTTGATAGCTCATAATTAGTTTTTTATGTACTACCCAAGCTTTTTCTCTCAGCATCAAGAAAGGTAAACTGTGCTTAATAGCATTAAGTTACGCCTTTTGTACTATTTTTTGTGCAATAAAGTATTTAAATAAAAAAAATGTTTTTATTTTCCTCATTGGTGTAGTATAAAGCAGTATGTATCACTCGGGAGAAAATGCGATACCTAACTTGAGTGTGTTGAGGCCCTCAGCTGCGCTTCGGGCCTAAAACTACACTCTCGTAAAGTATCGGTCATTTTCTCGCCTTGGTGAACAAACTACTATTGTAGTTCTTAGCACGCTGTCATAAAATAGTTTACTTGAACAATACTAGTCACCACCATCGTTGCTGTTAGTTTGTAGAGTTGTGTATTGTTTCGCACAGTTCTAGTACCATCGCCTTACCTATTCCTTCTGCAATAGCGTCATTGTTTATCAATGTCGTATTCCGGTTTGAATTGTAAGGATTTTTCTTTTTTTATATCATAAGATAGCAAAAAAAAACTATTGAATTGAGACACATTAAATAAAATACTTATGATAACTTTTAGTAAAAATTCTTTAATCGCATGTGTTACCTTTTAGTCCAGAAAAACACATTAGTGTTGAATTATCATTTATTACATTGATTCTTATATATAACATCCTCCTTTTACATGCGATTATTCTCAATTCTCATTTTAAGTAATTTTCGATATTTTCAACATAATCACATATTCTTATCCATTGCATTACATTACATTTAACGTAACGACTCAATATTTCGATAAGTATCAAATATAGAACCGTTCTCGTGGACTGTCCGATATAGAATGGTAATAGACTTGTGTAACTCAGGAGTGATTAACTCAGAAAGATATAATCTTTAGAAAGGAGTGAATATATCAGTAACTCCGTAGTATTCAAACTAACTCTCTATATCTTTATATCACAGAGTGATTGTATTTCATCTAAACGGAATAGAATGAAAGGAATGATATGTTTATCAGGGAGTAGAAAGAGAGGAAACCATCATTCGGAATGAAGAACGGATATATATCACTCATTCATATATTCTGTTATATATTTATATTTGACTGCCCCGTTTGTCGAGTGATTAGCGACCCTGACAACGCAATAGACGGGGCTTGGTTTCGATTGTAGACGGGGAAAACCATTTGTGTGAAGAGCATAAATATTTGTATTTCCGGGTTTGGGTGTTTATTAAATATATTCCTGTATTTCAATATTATGTATTTCTATATATTAGTATTGTTGATTAACACTCATAACAGAAGTAATTAATTTGTTTACATTGGGGTTAGATTAGTAAGTGTAATTTGTCCCGTGAATATTTATTATCACTACATAGTATAAAACAAAGTCGCTTTCCGCTGTCTGTCTCTATGTCTCTGTGTATGCTTAGATCTTTAAAACTACGCAACGGATTTTAATGCGGTTTTCTTTAGTAGATAGAGTGATTCAAGAGGAAGGTATGTATGTATAACTAGCTGTTGCCTGCGACTTCGTCTGCGCGGACTTCGTTTACTCCGCACAGCTTCTCCCCCATAGGTGACCCGGCCCAACCTGTTAGTAATATTCATGCAAAATTTGAAGTAAATCCATGCAGTACTTTTTGAGTTTACCCCGGACACACATACAGAAAAACAGACAAAAATTCTAAAAACTATATTTTTGGCTTCGATATCGTTTGTAGATCACGCCCCAAGTATTCTTTTAAAAAAATATTGGATGTACAGTTTTGACTTTCCTACGATTTTATTATATGTATAGATAATGATTAGTCATCAAACTAACAACAAACAGGTATATTTTGAGGACTGTAAGTAAAAGTGTTATCATGACGTTTCCCACAGACCACATGAATACTAATAGACACGTCATTGGGAAGGTAACGTGTCCCCGCGCATATGAGCAAACGCTTCTATTATTGTCTAAAATTTCATACATTTGTAGGTTATATTATTTTATCAAAAAAAAAAGAAATAAATCATGTTGTACTGTTTTATTGTACCGAATGAGATGACAAGGTTTAAAAATTACCCTTGAATTGATTTTGTTTGACCCAAAATTTGAAGTAAATCCATGCAGTACTTTTTGATTTTACCCCGGACACACATACAGAAAAACAGACAAAAATTCTAAAAACTATATTTTTGGCTTCGATATCGATTGTAGATCACGCCCCAAGTATTCTTTTAAAAAAATATTCGATGTTTTGACTTTCCTACGATTTTATTATATGTATAGATAATTTATACACCAAAACAATGTTTGCCGGATCAGCTAGTTATTTATTTTATTGTATCATTAAAAAAAATTAAAGGATTTTACATACAGTAATTCTTTTATCAAAAGCTTTTATCAAAATCTTTACAATTTAGTCGTTCATGAAGCAACGACCATTTCCGTAATTATGTTTGTTAATGTATTCATTCGCAATTCATTTATGCATTATTCACGTGAAATGTATGCCAGTTATCTCAGGAATTTCATTTGTTCTCTGGAAATTTGAATTTATGAGAAATTTCGATATTTCAATGAGTATGCAACGCGGAACATTTTAGGAATATTTTAAACCCGAAAATCTGGGCTTGAAAGATGCTTGAAATATTAAGATATTTTAGATACTATAAATATTTCCTTGCTATTATTATAGCGTATGCCTATAGGATACGTAATTTTACAGTCGTTGATACAGGGCCCCGATTTACGTTACAAAATGTCAATCGAGACATATCGTTTTAGGTTATTACACATTTTCTTATACTTTACTCCGTGTCCTAGCACGATTCGAAGTTGTATCGTGTTTATCTGTGTGAAATCCCTAAGACTAAGCTACTCGCTAGGTGGTTTGCTAGGATCTAGGCGCTACGCACATTCGCCTGTCTATGCGGACATCCTAAGCGTCTCGATGCGATTGTGGCTGCCCGCTTGGTATAATTTAGCTTTTTTTACACTATGTTATCTTACGGTATCTGATTAGTGGGGAAACGCTTTAGATATCTATATTTCTCTTAATTACTTTATTTTTAATTAATTAAATACAAAAATTATCTCTATAATTTTTGTATTGAAAAAAGGGCCGTTCCGTTCCATTGAAAAACAGATAAAATCCTTAAGTCCTCAGCCCCTGTTGTATTTTATCGAACTGTAACTATTACTTGTTCCTTTGTAGCGGCAGCTTTATATGTTCAAAAAAGGATACGGGTGTTTACATCAATACTTATCAGACTCCGAGGCCGACCAAGATTTTTCTTATAAATTAACCTCAAAACATTTTTTGTCTAATTTGGGCTGAACAATCATATATTAGATTAGTTGCTTCCTGGAAAAATTTTCATCTTAATATATTTATTTTAAATTTAAAATAAATAAGTATCTCTGTGAGCTAGTGGTCCGGTGTCAGAGTTGACCACATGAGGTGCCGGGATCGATTCTTAAGTCGGGCAATTCACAAAATGGATTTTTTCAGTTTTCTGATAAAAACAGCATTACCCGGGATTGAATAAGTGCTCGGTTGGCGATAGGCTTGCCACTAATTACATTATGGGACTATATCCATCGGCTAATAGATCACTGGTTGTACATCTTCATTCCTCTTTGGGGGTATTTGCGTGAAGATACATTTTTTTATAATAAATAACTACAGCTAGCATTGCCCTAAGACATGTTTTGTATAGATAAAGTGTCGAATTGTCAGTTATTAAATATATCAGACTAGCTGATCTGCATAGTACCGACCGTGTACAGATTGACATGTCGGCGATATAGTTTTCCACACATACTTTCATCCTCTATTTAAGTCCCTAAGGGGTCGATTAGAAAAAACTTATGATTGACCTCAGATTTTCAACTACATTGTTGCTGAATTTTATTAAAATCAGTTCAGCGTTTTAACCGTGAAAGTGTAACAAACAGACAGACTGACAGACAGTCAGACAAATATACATACTGAATTTATCATTAAATATAGTAAAAATATGGATGTAGCGAATCGACATAATATAAAAATGTATATATTACGAATGTCAATCGTTATAATGGCAAAATACATGTGAAGTCAACAGGTTAGTCACATTTTCTTTCCAATCAGAGGATTATCCAAGCTTTCGGCAAATTTAAGGAAAACCACATTTAATCTCTTTGGGTCCAACATTGTTACACAAACATTTTATCTTACATGATAAGAGGGATACAGGTAAATTTAGGCCAGGATTACGAAGGATATCGTGAAGCAATCGGAATTGCTAAGGAATAAATTTAAGAAAGTTATGTTAAGTCCCAGTTCATTCTACTTTACGTGTAAAAATACGTGTAGGTTTCTGAAAATTTGTGATTAAAAAAGAAAATATATTATTATCTGTGATCGTAATATTTTTTATTTGTCAGTGTTTTCTGGCACTCGGATGAAATATAGCACGTTCTGGCACTAATGCGTGACAATATTTGATGTAAATGTAATTGCCGGTTATTTCGGATTTTTCTAATGAAAGTACCATTTTTAGGGTTCCGAAGTAAACTAGGAGATCCTTATAACTAGAAAACTGCAATTTGGTACATAAATATATATATATATATATATATATATATATATATATATATATATATATATATATATATATATATATATATATATATATATATATATATATATATATATATATATATATATAACAGAATAAAATATAGTCTGGTGTTCGAATGATTACGTTTCTGTACAACACAGTATTTGTGACTTCCATTTTGTGAGAATTCAGTGTAATTTGGTTTCAAGTTTCATCGGATTTATCTGAAGAAGGTGCTGCTTTTTGTTTAGCGATGTGTTTATTCTAGTACGTAAGAAATGTATCAATTATAAATAGTAAATTACAGAATGATAAAATATGGTTGTGTTAGAATAATGTCATTTTTATAGAACACAATAGTTGAAAAAAGATGTCACATAAATTACTACACAGTGCAAGAATTAATGGACGGCAGAATTAAATTTTATTTATTGGAACGAAGTTCCTTACGGCAGGCGTGGAGGGGATAGGGATTTTGCTGCGCGACTGAACTGAAAAAAATGTGATAGTAAAACCGTAAGAAAAAATGCGT
The DNA here is from genome assembly GCA_036924255.1 of Apodemia mormo. Lineage (NCBI taxonomy): Eukaryota > Metazoa > Arthropoda > Insecta > Lepidoptera > Riodinidae > Apodemia > Apodemia mormo. The sequence goes on along the minus strand of JAUPFN010000024.1, from coordinate 14,758,068 downwards.
GGAATAAAAGCGTTAAATGAGACGTGCGCAGGCGCGACAGTCGCGTACACAAGCGAGTAGTGCCGTTTAACCGAAGGAAGTTCGTTCCTACCTGGTGTCCCGCGACACCACATCATTTTTTTTAAAGTATAGGTACCTAGACTTTAACTGATTTTAGTAACATATTTTAATTTATTCTATCTGTATTTTTCATATCAATCGCTAACTAAACCAACAGGGCGGTCTACGAAATAATAATATTTCTTTTATTATTGTGTTTTTATGAAAATACTTTCATATGATATTACTTTTTTAATTATTATTTTGATTATCATGTATATTAATGTTGTCATCTTTATTGTGTTTTTTAAATTTTTTTTATAACAATAATTAAGAGTAAAATATTTTTTTAAAATAAACATATATTTAATTGCCCTAAAAAAACTTTTTTTTTATATCATAAGATAGCAAACAAGCAGATGGGTCTCCTGATGGAAAGAGTCAACCATCGCCTATAGACACCAAAGATGTTAAAGGTGCGTTGCTATCTTGTGGCGAGGTCTAATGCGACATGCATAAGTTTACCGGCTACCTTACCCTCCAAACCGGAACACGACAACGACAAGCACTGACGCTATTGCGGCAGGAATAGGTAAGGCGGTGGTACCAGACCCGGGCGAGACAACGCAGAACTCTACCACCTAGTAGCCACGATGGTAGTGACTCGATAGCCAATCGGTCGCCTTTTACGACCTGCCTGGCAGAACGGCAGTTGGCCTGTTCTTCAAAGGAGGCCAGGACTAACACGGCCAGATCAAATCAAATTCATCAATTTATTACGTTGTACAATTTGTCGCGAGATATCCTTCATGCTGTTGCTGTGTTTATACACTATTTAAACTGCAGAATAAAAGCTTGTTTTTCAAAACTTTTGTACTATTAACTTAATTTCTTATTTTAGTTATCTTAAGACATGTTTGTTCACTTTACTTAAAACGTTATTATTGTATGGTCGTTAGCTAGTTAATTTATTACAATCTAGCTTTTTATAAGAAAGCCTTCAAGCGATTCGACTATTAACTTACGTAAGCTTGACAGGCTGTGAAGAACTTTGTTCCTAGATTTACAACTGGATGGTTGACAATTCTATATTATATTATTCCATAAATGTGTTGTGTAATGTGTTGATAGCTCATAATTAGTTTTTTATGTACTACCCAAGCTTTTTCTCTCAGCATCAAGAAAGGTAAACTGTGCTTAATAGCATTAAGTTACGCCTTTTGTACTATTTTTTGTGCAATAAAGTATTTAAATAAAAAAAATGTTTTTATTTTCCTCATTGGTGTAGTATAAAGCAGTATGTATCACTCGGGAGAAAATGCGATACCTAACTTGAGTGTGTTGAGGCCCTCAGCTGCGCTTCGGGCCTAAAACTACACTCTCGTAAAGTATCGGTCATTTTCTCGCCTTGGTGAACAAACTACTATTGTAGTTCTTAGCACGCTGTCATAAAATAGTTTACTTGAACAATACTAGTCACCACCATCGTTGCTGTTAGTTTGTAGAGTTGTGTATTGTTTCGCACAGTTCTAGTACCATCGCCTTACCTATTCCTTCTGCAATAGCGTCATTGTTTATCAATGTCGTATTCCGGTTTGAATTGTAAGGATTTTTCTTTTTTTATATCATAAGATAGCAAAAAAAAACTATTGAATTGAGACACATTAAATAAAATACTTATGATAACTTTTAGTAAAAATTCTTTAATCGCATGTGTTACCTTTTAGTCCAGAAAAACACATTAGTGTTGAATTATCATTTATTACATTGATTCTTATATATAACATCCTCCTTTTACATGCGATTATTCTCAATTCTCATTTTAAGTAATTTTCGATATTTTCAACATAATCACATATTCTTATCCATTGCATTACATTACATTTAACGTAACGACTCAATATTTCGATAAGTATCAAATATAGAACCGTTCTCGTGGACTGTCCGATATAGAATGGTAATAGACTTGTGTAACTCAGGAGTGATTAACTCAGAAAGATATAATCTTTAGAAAGGAGTGAATATATCAGTAACTCCGTAGTATTCAAACTAACTCTCTATATCTTTATATCACAGAGTGATTGTATTTCATCTAAACGGAATAGAATGAAAGGAATGATATGTTTATCAGGGAGTAGAAAGAGAGGAAACCATCATTCGGAATGAAGAACGGATATATATCACTCATTCATATATTCTGTTATATATTTATATTTGACTGCCCCGTTTGTCGAGTGATTAGCGACCCTGACAACGCAATAGACGGGGCTTGGTTTCGATTGTAGACGGGGAAAACCATTTGTGTGAAGAGCATAAATATTTGTATTTCCGGGTTTGGGTGTTTATTAAATATATTCCTGTATTTCAATATTATGTATTTCTATATATTAGTATTGTTGATTAACACTCATAACAGAAGTAATTAATTTGTTTACATTGGGGTTAGATTAGTAAGTGTAATTTGTCCCGTGAATATTTATTATCACTACATAGTATAAAACAAAGTCGCTTTCCGCTGTCTGTCTCTATGTCTCTGTGTATGCTTAGATCTTTAAAACTACGCAACGGATTTTAATGCGGTTTTCTTTAGTAGATAGAGTGATTCAAGAGGAAGGTATGTATGTATAACTAGCTGTTGCCTGCGACTTCGTCTGCGCGGACTTCGTTTACTCCGCACAGCTTCTCCCCCATAGGTGACCCGGCCCAACCTGTTAGTAATATTCATGCAAAATTTGAAGTAAATCCATGCAGTACTTTTTGAGTTTACCCCGGACACACATACAGAAAAACAGACAAAAATTCTAAAAACTATATTTTTGGCTTCGATATCGTTTGTAGATCACGCCCCAAGTATTCTTTTAAAAAAATATTGGATGTACAGTTTTGACTTTCCTACGATTTTATTATATGTATAGATAATGATTAGTCATCAAACTAACAACAAACAGGTATATTTTGAGGACTGTAAGTAAAAGTGTTATCATGACGTTTCCCACAGACCACATGAATACTAATAGACACGTCATTGGGAAGGTAACGTGTCCCCGCGCATATGAGCAAACGCTTCTATTATTGTCTAAAATTTCATACATTTGTAGGTTATATTATTTTATCAAAAAAAAAAGAAATAAATCATGTTGTACTGTTTTATTGTACCGAATGAGATGACAAGGTTTAAAAATTACCCTTGAATTGATTTTGTTTGACCCAAAATTTGAAGTAAATCCATGCAGTACTTTTTGATTTTACCCCGGACACACATACAGAAAAACAGACAAAAATTCTAAAAACTATATTTTTGGCTTCGATATCGATTGTAGATCACGCCCCAAGTATTCTTTTAAAAAAATATTCGATGTTTTGACTTTCCTACGATTTTATTATATGTATAGATAATTTATACACCAAAACAATGTTTGCCGGATCAGCTAGTTATTTATTTTATTGTATCATTAAAAAAAATTAAAGGATTTTACATACAGTAATTCTTTTATCAAAAGCTTTTATCAAAATCTTTACAATTTAGTCGTTCATGAAGCAACGACCATTTCCGTAATTATGTTTGTTAATGTATTCATTCGCAATTCATTTATGCATTATTCACGTGAAATGTATGCCAGTTATCTCAGGAATTTCATTTGTTCTCTGGAAATTTGAATTTATGAGAAATTTCGATATTTCAATGAGTATGCAACGCGGAACATTTTAGGAATATTTTAAACCCGAAAATCTGGGCTTGAAAGATGCTTGAAATATTAAGATATTTTAGATACTATAAATATTTCCTTGCTATTATTATAGCGTATGCCTATAGGATACGTAATTTTACAGTCGTTGATACAGGGCCCCGATTTACGTTACAAAATGTCAATCGAGACATATCGTTTTAGGTTATTACACATTTTCTTATACTTTACTCCGTGTCCTAGCACGATTCGAAGTTGTATCGTGTTTATCTGTGTGAAATCCCTAAGACTAAGCTACTCGCTAGGTGGTTTGCTAGGATCTAGGCGCTACGCACATTCGCCTGTCTATGCGGACATCCTAAGCGTCTCGATGCGATTGTGGCTGCCCGCTTGGTATAATTTAGCTTTTTTTACACTATGTTATCTTACGGTATCTGATTAGTGGGGAAACGCTTTAGATATCTATATTTCTCTTAATTACTTTATTTTTAATTAATTAAATACAAAAATTATCTCTATAATTTTTGTATTGAAAAAAGGGCCGTTCCGTTCCATTGAAAAACAGATAAAATCCTTAAGTCCTCAGCCCCTGTTGTATTTTATCGAACTGTAACTATTACTTGTTCCTTTGTAGCGGCAGCTTTATATGTTCAAAAAAGGATACGGGTGTTTACATCAATACTTATCAGACTCCGAGGCCGACCAAGATTTTTCTTATAAATTAACCTCAAAACATTTTTTGTCTAATTTGGGCTGAACAATCATATATTAGATTAGTTGCTTCCTGGAAAAATTTTCATCTTAATATATTTATTTTAAATTTAAAATAAATAAGTATCTCTGTGAGCTAGTGGTCCGGTGTCAGAGTTGACCACATGAGGTGCCGGGATCGATTCTTAAGTCGGGCAATTCACAAAATGGATTTTTTCAGTTTTCTGATAAAAACAGCATTACCCGGGATTGAATAAGTGCTCGGTTGGCGATAGGCTTGCCACTAATTACATTATGGGACTATATCCATCGGCTAATAGATCACTGGTTGTACATCTTCATTCCTCTTTGGGGGTATTTGCGTGAAGATACATTTTTTTATAATAAATAACTACAGCTAGCATTGCCCTAAGACATGTTTTGTATAGATAAAGTGTCGAATTGTCAGTTATTAAATATATCAGACTAGCTGATCTGCATAGTACCGACCGTGTACAGATTGACATGTCGGCGATATAGTTTTCCACACATACTTTCATCCTCTATTTAAGTCCCTAAGGGGTCGATTAGAAAAAACTTATGATTGACCTCAGATTTTCAACTACATTGTTGCTGAATTTTATTAAAATCAGTTCAGCGTTTTAACCGTGAAAGTGTAACAAACAGACAGACTGACAGACAGTCAGACAAATATACATACTGAATTTATCATTAAATATAGTAAAAATATGGATGTAGCGAATCGACATAATATAAAAATGTATATATTACGAATGTCAATCGTTATAATGGCAAAATACATGTGAAGTCAACAGGTTAGTCACATTTTCTTTCCAATCAGAGGATTATCCAAGCTTTCGGCAAATTTAAGGAAAACCACATTTAATCTCTTTGGGTCCAACATTGTTACACAAACATTTTATCTTACATGATAAGAGGGATACAGGTAAATTTAGGCCAGGATTACGAAGGATATCGTGAAGCAATCGGAATTGCTAAGGAATAAATTTAAGAAAGTTATGTTAAGTCCCAGTTCATTCTACTTTACGTGTAAAAATACGTGTAGGTTTCTGAAAATTTGTGATTAAAAAAGAAAATATATTATTATCTGTGATCGTAATATTTTTTATTTGTCAGTGTTTTCTGGCACTCGGATGAAATATAGCACGTTCTGGCACTAATGCGTGACAATATTTGATGTAAATGTAATTGCCGGTTATTTCGGATTTTTCTAATGAAAGTACCATTTTTAGGGTTCCGAAGTAAACTAGGAGATCCTTATAACTAGAAAACTGCAATTTGGTACATAAATATATATATATATATATATATATATATATATATATATATATATATATATATATATATATATATATATATATATATATATATATATATATATATATATATATAACAGAATAAAATATAGTCTGGTGTTCGAATGATTACGTTTCTGTACAACACAGTATTTGTGACTTCCATTTTGTGAGAATTCAGTGTAATTTGGTTTCAAGTTTCATCGGATTTATCTGAAGAAGGTGCTGCTTTTTGTTTAGCGATGTGTTTATTCTAGTACGTAAGAAATGTATCAATTATAAATAGTAAATTACAGAATGATAAAATATGGTTGTGTTAGAATAATGTCATTTTTATAGAACACAATAGTTGAAAAAAGATGTCACATAAATTACTACACAGTGCAAGAATTAATGGACGGCAGAATTAAATTTTATTTATTGGAACGAAGTTCCTTACGGCAGGCGTGGAGGGGATAGGGATTTTACTGCGCGACTGAACTGAAAAAAATGTGATAGTAAAACCGTAAGAAAAAATGCGTGGAATAAAAGCGTTAAATGAGACGTGCGCAGGCGCGACAGTCGCGTACACAAGCGAGTAGTGCCGTTTAACCGAAGGAAGTTCGTTCCTACCTGGTGTCCCGCGACACCACATCATTTTTTTTAAAGTATAGGTACCTAGACTTTAACTGATTTTAGTAACATATTTTAATTTATTCTATCTGTATTTTTCATATCAATCGCTAACTAAACCAACAGGGCGGTCTACGAAATAATAATATTTCTTTTATTATTGTGTTTTTATGAAAATACTTTCATATGATATTACTTTTTTAATTATTATTTTGATTATCATGTATATTAATGTTGTCATCTTTATTGTGTTTTTTAAATTTTTTTTATAACAATAATTAAGAGTAAAATATTTTTTTAAAATAAACATATATTTAATTGCCCTAAAAAAACTTTTTTTTTATATCATAAGATAGCAAACAAGCAGATGGGTCTCCTGATGGAAAGAGTCAACCATCGCCTATAGACACCAAAGATGTTAAAGGTGCGTTGCTATCTTGTGGCGAGGTCTAATGCGACATGCATAAGTTTACCGGCTACCTTACCCTCCAAACCGGAACACGACAACGACAAGCACTGACGCTATTGCGGCAGGAATAGGTAAGGCGGTGGTACCAGACCCGGGCGAGACAACGCAGAACTCTACCACCTAGTAGCCACGATGGTAGTGACTCGATAGCCAATCGGTCGCCTTTTACGACCTGCCTGGCAGAACGGCAGTTGGCCTGTTCTTCAAAGGAGGCCAGGACTAACACGGCCAGATCAAATCAAATTCATCAATTTATTACGTTGTACAATTTGTCGCGAGATATCCTTCATGCTGTTGCTGTGTTTATACACTATTTAAACTGCAGAATAAAAGCTTGTTTTTCAAAACTTTTGTACTATTAACTTAATTTCTTATTTTAGTTATCTTAAGACATGTTTGTTCACTTTACTTAAAACGTTATTATTGTATGGTCGTTAGCTAGTTAATTTATTACAATCTAGCTTTTTATAAGAAAGCCTTCAAGCGATTCGACTATTAACTTACGTAAGCTTGACAGGCTGTGAAGAACTTTGTTCCTAGATTTACAACTGGATGGTTGACAATTCTATATTATATTATTCCATAAATGTGTTGTGTAATGTGTTGATAGCTCATAATTAGTTTTTTATGCACTACCCAAGCTTTTTCTCTCAGCATCAAGAAAGGTAAACTGTGCTTAATAGCATTAAGTTACGCCTTTTGTACTATTTTTTGTGCAATAAAGTATTTAAATAAAAAAAATGTTTTTATTTTCCTCATTGGTGTAGTATAAAGCAGTATGTATCACTCGGGAGAAAATGCGATACCTAACTTGAGTGTGTTGAGGCCCTCAGCTGCGCTTCGGGCCTAAAACTACACTCTCGTAAAGTATCGGTCATTTTCTCGCCTTGGTGAACAAACTACTATTGTAGTTCTTAGCACGCTGTCATAAAATAGTTTACTTGAACAATACTAGTCACCACCATCGTTGCTGTTAGTTTGTAGAGTTGTGTATTGTTTCGCACAGTTCTAGTACCATCGCCTTACCTATTCCTTCTGCAATAGCGTCATTGTTTATCAATGTCGTATTCCGGTTTGAATTGTAAGGATTTTTCTTTTTTTATATCATAAGATAGCAAAAAAAACTATTGAATTGAGACACATTAAATAAAATACTTATGATAACTTTTAGTAAAAATTCTTTAATCGCATGTGTTACCTTTTAGTCCAGAAAAACACATTAGTGTTGAATTATCATTTATTACATTGATTCTTATATATAACATCCTCCTTTTACATGCGATTATTCTCAATTCTCATTTTAAGTAGTTTTCGATATTTTCAACATAATCACATATTCTTATCCATTGCATTACATTACATTTAACGTAACGACTCAATATTTCGATAAGTATCAAATATAGAACCGTTCTCGTGGACTGTCCGATATAGAATGGTAATAGACTTGTGTAACTCAGGAGTGATTAACTCAGAAAGATATAATCTTTAGAAAGGAGTGAATATATCAGTAACTCCGTAGTATTCAAACTAACTCTCTATATCTTTATATCACAGAGTGATTGTATTTCATCTAAACGGAATAGAATGAAAGGAATGATATGTTTATCAGGGAGTAGAAAGAGAGGAAACCATCATTCGGAATGAAGAATGTTGTAGCATCGAACTACATACTGTACACACAAAGTTATACCTTAAACTAATGGGATTAAGATATCTTTAATATTGTTCAAATGCGGATAGTAATAATAAACAGCGATGAGAATTATTTTGTTTATACTTTGTTTTAAAAACGCACGCATAATAAAAAATAAGCGTTTGTTTTTAAATAATTAATAAAATAATATCGATTCTGTTGGATATACCATAAATACATCATTTATTTTAACTGTTTATCTTGTCACTATATTGCACCGGTTAAACCCTTAAGACTAGAAACTTGAAATCTTTAATATATCGGCGAATACAGCTACTTCTCATTTTAAAAACATTAAAAGTCGGTTAAATGTAATTTAAATCATTCTTTCACACGCAGTGGAAGCCGCGGTCAATCCTTAGTGTCAAATAAAACAAGCGTGATTGCTTTTTAAATAATTAAGTAAAAGAATACCAAACAGAATCCATAAAAACATGTCATTTATTTCAACTCTTTATCTTGTCTTTAAATCTGTAAATCATTTCAGTTCCTTATATTATCATTAAATCTAAATATGTCACCAATCCCAATCACTCTGATTTCTACTGAGTATTATAAGGAGTTGAAGATATAAATGAGTGATATATATCCGTTCTTCATTCCGAATGATGGTTTCCTCTCTTTCTACTCCCTGATAAACATATCATTCCTTTCATTCTATTCCGTTTAGATGAAATACAATCACTCTGTGATATAAAGATATAGAGAGTTAGTTTGAATACTACGGAGTTACTGATATATTCACTCCTTTCTAAAGATTATATCTTTCTGAGTTAATCACTCCTGAGTTACACAAGTCTATTACCATTCTATATCGGACAGTCCACGAGAACGGTTCTATATTTGATACTTATCGAAATATTGAGTCGTTACGTTAAATGTAATGTAATGCAATGGATAAGAATATGTGATTATGTTGAAAATATCGAAAACTACTTAAAATGAGAATTGAGAATAATCGCATGTAAAAGGAGGATGTTATATATAAGAATCAATGTAATAAATGATAATTCAACACTAATGTGTTTTTCTGGACTAAAAGGTAACACATGCGATTAAAGAATTTTTACTAAAAGTTATCATAAGTATTTTATTTAATGTGTCTCAATTCAATAGTTTTTTTTGCTATCTTATGATATAAAAAAAGAAAAATCCTTACAATTCAAACCGGAATACGACATTGATAAACAATGACGCTATTGCAGAAGGAATAGGTAAGGCGATGGTACTAGAACTGTGCGAAACAATACACAACTCTACAAACTAACAGCAACGATGGTGGTGACTAGTATTGTTCAAGTAAACTATTTTATGACAGCGTGCTAAGAACTACAATAGTAGTTTGTTCACCAAGGCGAGAAAATGACCGATACTTTACGAGAGTGTAGTTTTAGGCCCGAAGCGCAGCTGAGGGCCTCAACACACTCAAGTTAGGTATCGCATTTTCTCCCGAGTGATACATACTGCTTTATACTACACCAATGAGGAAAATAAAAACATTTTTTTTATTTAAATACTTTATTGCACAAAAAATAGTACAAAAGGCGTAACTTAATGCTATTAAGCACAGTTTACCTTTCTTGATGCTGAGAGAAAAAGCTTGGGTAGTGCATAAAAAACTAATTATGAGCTATCAACACATTACACAACACATTTATGGAATAATATAATATAGAATTGTCAACCATCCAGTTGTAAATCTAGGAACAAAGTTCTTCACAGCCTGTCAAGCTTACGTAAGTTAATAGTCGAATCGCTTGAAGGCTTTCTTATAAAAAGCTAGATTGTAATAAATTAACTAGCTAACGACCATACAATAATAACGTTTTAAGTAAAGTGAACAAACATGTCTTAAGATAACTAAAATAAGAAATTAAGTTAATAGTACAAAAGTTTTGAAAAACAAGCTTTTATTCTGCAGTTTAAATAGTGTATAAACACAGCAACAGCATGAAGGATATCTCGCGACAAATTGTACAACGTAATAAATTGATGAATTTGATTTGATCTGGCCGTGTTAGTCCTGGCCTCCTTTGAAGAACAGGCCAACTGCCGTTCTGCCAGGCAGGTCGTAAAAGGCGACCGATTGGCTATCGAGTCACTACCATCGTGGCTACTAGGTGGTAGAGTTCTGCGTTGTCTCGCCCGGGTCTGGTACCACCGCCTTACCTATTCCTGCCGCAATAGCGTCAGTGCTTGTCGTTGTCGTGTTCCGGTTTGGAGGGTAAGGTAGCCGGTAAACTTATGCATGTCGCATTAGACCTCGCCACAAGATAGCAACGCACCTTTAACATCTTTGGTGTCTATAGGCGATGGTTGACTCTTTCCATCAGGAGACCCATCTGCTTGTTTGCTATCTTATGATATAAAAAAAAAGTTTTTTTAGGGCAATTAAATATATGTTTATTTTAAAAAAATATTTTACTCTTAATTATTGTTATAAAAAAAATTTAAAAAACACAATAAAGATGACAACATTAATATACATGATAATCAAAATAATAATTAAAAAAGTAATATCATATGAAAGTATTTTCATAAAAACACAATAATAAAAGAAATATTATTATTTCGTAGACCGCCCTGTTGGTTTAGTTAGCGATTGATATGAAAAATACAGATAGAATAAATTAAAATATGTTACTAAAATCAGTTAAAGTCTAGGTACCTATACTTTAAAAAAAATGATGTGGTGTCGCGGGACACCAGGTAGGAACGAACTTCCTTCGGTTAAACGGCACTACTCGCTTGTGTACGCGACTGTCGCGCCTGCGCACGTCTCATTTAACGCTTTTATTCCACGCATTTTTTCTTACGGTTTTACTATCACATTTTTTTCAGTTCAGTCGCGCAGCAAAATCCCTATCCCCTCCACGCCTGCCGTAAGGAACTTCGTTCCAATAAATAAAATTTAATTCTGCCGTCCATTAATTCTTGCACTGTGTAGTAATTTATGTGACATCTTTTTTCAACTATTGTGTTCTATAAAAATGACATTATTCTAACACAACCATATTTTATCATTCTGTAATTTACTATTTATAATTGATACATTTCTTACGTACTAGAATAAACACATCGCTAAACAAAAAGCAGCACCTTCTTCAGATAAATCCGATGAAACTTGAAACCAAATTACACTGAATTCTCACAAAATGGAAGTCACAAATACTGTGTTGTACAGAAACGTAATCATTCGAACACCAGACTATATTTTATTCTGTTATATATATATATATATATATATATATATATATATATATATATATATATATATATATATATATATATATATATATATATATATATATATATATATATATATATATATATATATATATATATATATATATATATATATTTATGTACCAAATTGCAGTTTTCTAGTTATAAGGATCTCCTAGTTTACTTCGGAACCCTAAAAATGGTACTTTCATTAGAAAAATCCGAAATAACCGGCAATTACATTTACATCAAATATTGTCACGCATTAGTGCCAGAACGTGCTATATTTCATCCGAGTGCCAGAAAACACTGACAAATAAAAAATATTACGATCACAGATAATAATATATTTTCTTTTTTAATCACAAATTTTCAGAAACCTACACGTATTTTTACACGTAAAGTAGAATGAACTGGGACTTAACATAACTTTCTTAAATTTATTCCTTAGCAATTCCGATTGCTTCACGATATCCTTCGTAATCCTGGCCTAAATTTACCTGTATCCCTCTTATCATGTAAGATAAAATGTTTGTGTAACAATGTTGGACCCAAAGAGATTAAATGTGGTTTTCCTTAAATTTGCCGAAAGCTTGGATAATCCTCTGATTGGAAAGAAAATGTGACTAACCTGTTGACTTCACATGTATTTTGCCATTATAACGATTGACATTCGTAATATATACATTTTTATATTATGTCGATTCGCTACATCCATATTTTTACTATATTTAATGATAAATTCAGTATGTATATTTGTCTGACTGTCTGTCAGTCTGTCTGTTTGTTACACTTTCACGGTTAAAACGCTGAACTGATTTTAATAAAATTCAGCAACAATGTAGTTGAAAATCTGAGGTCAATCATAAGTTTTTTCTAATCGACCCCTTAGGGACTTAAATAGAGGATGAAAGTATGTGTGGAAAACTATATCGCCGACATGTCAATCTGTACACGGTCGGTACTATGCAGATCAGCTAGTCTGATATATTTAATAACTGACAATTCGACACTTTATCTATACAAAACATGTCTTAGGGCAATGCTAGCTGTAGTTATTTATTATAAAAAAATGTATCTTCACGCAAATACCCCGAAAGAGGAATGAAGATGTACAACCAGTGATCTATTAGCCGATGGATATAGTCCCATAATGTAATTAGTGGCAAGCCTATCGCCAACCGAGCACTTATTCAATCCCGGGTAATGCTGTTTTTATCAGAAAACTGAAAAAATCCATTTTGTGAATTGCCCGACTTAAGAATCGATCCCGGCACCTCATGTGGTCAACTCTGACACCGGACCACTAGCTCACAGAGATACTTATTTATTTTAAATTTAAAATAAATATATTAAGATGAAAATTTTTCCAGGAAGCAACTAATCTAATATATGATTGTTCAGCCCAAATTAGACAAAAAATGTTTTGAGGTTAATTTATAAGAAAAATCTTGGTCGGCCTCGGAGTCTGATAAGTATTGATGTAAACACCCGTATCCTTTTTTGAACATATAAAGCTGCCGCTACAAAGGAACAAGTAATAGTTACAGTTCGATAAAATACAACAGGGGCTGAGGACTTAAGGATTTTATCTGTTTTTCAATGGAACGGAACGGCCCTTTTTTCAATACAAAAATTATAGAGATAATTTTTGTATTTAATTAATTAAAAATAAAGTAATTAAGAGAAATATAGATATCTAAAGCGTTTCCCCACTAATCAGATACCGTAAGATAACATAGTGTAAAAAAAGCTAAATTATACCAAGCGGGCAGCCACAATCGCATCGAGACGCTTAGGATGTCCGCATAGACAGGCGAATGTGCGTAGCGCCTAGATCCTAGCAAACCACCTAGCGAGTAGCTTAGTCTTAGGGATTTCACACAGATAAACACGATACAACTTCGAATCGTGCTAGGACACGGAGTAAAGTATAAGAAAATGTGTAATAACCTAAAACGATATGTCTCGATTGACATTTTGTAACGTAAATCGGGGCCCTGTATCAACGACTGTAAAATTACGTATCCTATAGGCATATGCTATAATAATAGCAAGGAAATATTTATAGTATCTAAAATATCTTAATATTTCAAGCATCTTTCAAGCCCAGATTTTCGGGTTTAAAATATTCTTAAAATGTTCCGCGTTGCATACTCATTGAAATATCGAAATTTCTCATAAATTCAAATTTCCAGAGAACAAATGAAATTCCTGAGATAACTGGCATACATTTCACGTGAATAATGCATAAATGAATTGCGAATGAATACATTAACAAACATAATTACGGAAATGGTCGTTGCTTCATGAACGACTAAATTGTAAAGATTTTGATAAAAGCTTTTGATAAAAGAATTACTGTATGTAAAATCCTTTAATTTTTTTTAATGATACAATAAAATAAATAACTAGCTGACCCGGCAAACATTGTTTTGGTGTATAAATTATCTATACATATAATAAAATCGTAGGAAAGTCAAAACATCGAATATTTTTTTAAAAGAATACTTGGGGCGTGATCTACAATCGATATCGAAGCCAAAAATATAGTTTTTAGAATTTTTGTCTGTTTTTCTGTATGTGTGTCCGGGGTAAAATCAAAAAGTACTGCATGGATTTACTTCAAATTTTGGGTCAAACAAAATCAATTCAAGGGTAATTTTTAAACCTTGTCATCTCATTCGGTACAATAAAACAGTACAACATGATTTATTTCTTTTTTTTTTGATAAAATAATATAACCTACAAATGTATGAAATTTTAGACAATAATAGAAGCGTTTGCTCATATGCGCGGGGACACGTTACCTTCCCAATGACGTGTCTATTAGTATTCATGTGGTCTGTGGGAAACGTCATGATAACACTTTTACTTACAGTCCTCAAAATATACCTGTTTGTTGTTAGTTTGATGACTAATCATTATCTATACATATAATAAAATCGTAGGAAAGTCAAAACTGTACATCCAATATTTTTTTAAAAGAATACTTGGGGCGTGATCTACAAACGATATCGAAGCCAAAAATATAGTTTTTAGAATTTTTGTCTGTTTTTCTGTATGTGTGTCCGGGGTAAACTCAAAAAGTACTGCATGGATTTACTTCAAATTTTGCATGAATATTACTAACAGGTTGGGCCGGGTCACCTATGGGGGAGAAGCTGTGCGGAGTAAACGAAGTCCGCGCAGACGAAGTCGCAGGCAACAGCTAGTTATACATACATACCTTCCTCTTGAATCACTCTATCTACTAAAGAAAACCGCATTAAAATCCGTTGCGTAGTTTTAAAGATCTAAGCATACACAGAGACATAGAGACAGACAGCGGAAAGCGACTTTGTTTTATACTATGTAGTGATAATAAATATTCACGGGACAAATTACACTTACTAATCTAACCCCAATGTAAACAAATTAATTACTTCTGTTATGAGTGTTAATCAACAATACTAATATATAGAAATACATAATATTGAAATACAGGAATATATTTAATAAACACCCAAACCCGGAAATACAAATATTTATGCTCTTCACACAAATGGTTTTCCCCGTCTACAATCGAACCCAAGCCCCGTCTATTGCGTTGTCAGGGTCGCTAATCACTCGACAAACGGGGCAGTCAAATATAAATATATAACAGAATAGCAAACAAGCAGATTCTTCTAAATTACATATCCACCACCTTTAGACACCAAATGTGTTAATGGTGCGTTGCTATTTGTCCGGCGGAGCAACGATGCCACATACATAATATTCCTCCGTGTTATTCCGGCCCCCTTTTAAAGAACAGACCATCTGTCGTTTTTCAGGCAGTTCGTAAGAGACGTCTGATTGGCTTTATTTATCACTACCGTCATGACTTCTAAATGGCAGAGATTTGCAACGTCTCACCCAGGTATATGATAACACCGCCTTACCTGTTCCTGCCGCAATAGCGTCAATGCTTGTCGTTCTCGTGTTCCAGTTTGGAGAGTAAGGTAATCTATTGACTTATGCACTTTTTTTATCATAAGATAGCAAACAAGCAGATGGGTCTTCTGATGGAAAGAGTCAACCATCGCCTACAGACACCAAAAATGTTAATGGTGCGTTGCTATCTTGGCGAGGTCTAATGCCACATGCATAACTTAAACGGCTACCTTACCCTCCAAACCGGAACATGACAGTGACATGCATTAGCACTGATGATGTGACATTAAGTCTCCGCCACAAAGATAGCAACACACGACTAACATCTTTGGTGTCTATAGGCGACGGTCTCTTTCTAACGGGAGAGGCATTTGCTTATTTTCTATCGGGACTAACATGACTTTGATGTTTGGTCGATTTTGGCTAGGTTTTTTCAATTTCCCCGTGTTGACCCCGGGCTCCTTTATAGAATAACCTAACTGCTGTTCTGTCAGGAAGATCGTAAAAGGCGACCGATTAGCTATGCAAGACACTACCATCGTGGCTACTAGGTGGTAGAGTTCTGCAATGCCTCGTCCGGGTCTGGTACCGCCTTACCTATTCCTTCTGCAATAGCGTCAGTGCTTGTCACTGTCGTGTTCCGGTTTGGAGAGTAAGGCAGCCGGTAAATTTATGCATGTAATATTAGATCTTGCCACGATATAGCAACGCACCATTAACAACAACGCACCATAAACATAGACGATGGTTGACCCTTTCCATCAGGTGACCCATCAGCTTGTTCACTATCTTATGATATAAAAAAAAATCGGTTCAGTTGGAAGGCTCCACTTCGAACGTTGTTTAGTTTGCATGTCAAACTCGTAAACCTACGTCTCGTAACCAGTAACAATGCGTTTCATGAATATCGGGCCATAATTGACTTGATCTAGAACATTGTCGCCTCTGTGGTCTAGTGGTCCAGAGTTGCCCGTTGCCCGGGATTGGAAATGCCCGGTTGGCGATAGGCTTGCCACCTATCACATTGTGGGACCAAGTATCTTCGGCTAATCGTGGGTGCACTTGTTGTACCTCTGCCTACCCCTTCGGGGATATGGTCGTGAAGATACTTTTTTATCTAGAACATGCTAGAGACTCATGCGATTGAGTTTTCAGAGAAAATTCCGGTATTTAGGACCAACTGAGCGACAACAAATCCTTAACTTATTTTAAATGGTACGGATCAACTCGTAAGACAGAAAACTCAGCGACTTACGCGATGCCAACTTCAGTTAAAAACGGTAATTGCTTACCAGAGCGAGTTAATCTTCCATCACACCTCGACCGCTTTAAAACGCTTTATATTACCCACAAGCTTAGGTTTTTGATAAATTCCATTCACCGTAAGCCTTCTGTTATATTTTCAGGGATTTCAAACACGAAATTCTATTGGCGATGCAAAATTTAAAAATTCTGCTGTGTTTTTGTCTATTGTGAAATTCGCAATACCTAGTGTGTACTGCAAATTTATTTTTTAATATTAATTTTTAACTAATAACAACAATGTATTTAATAGAAACAACAAATGAAACTCAACCTCCGTTCCAAAATCGAAAACGAATTTATTTATTTATTCATTTATTCATCAACAAAAAATCCACAGCATATCACAATAAAATAAATCGTTGAATAAAATCACATCATAAGCCAATTACGGATTTTCATTTTGTAGTGACAAACCTAATTTAAATACAAATGCGAAAGTTTGAATGTATGGATGGATGGTTACTCAATAACACAAAAACTACTCTGGACGAATTTGAATGAAATTTAACACACAGTCACTTAACTAAAAACTTAAATTTTTAAGTTTTTAGTTAAGTGATACCGCAGGATTCGGCGAAAACTTTAATAAAACAGCAGACTGCACGCTAAAGCTTGTATTTTATATGCAAGAACGTGCAATTACTGGCGTACGATACACTCGTACCAATATTTAACATTTTAACTTATTTACTTTTTATGAACTTATGAACTTTTTACCCGTGTTGGTCCCGGGCTTCTTTGAAGAATAGGCCAACTTTTATGTACGCTAACGCCTTCTACGTTCTGCCAGGCAAGTCGTAAAAGGCGACCGATCAGCTATGCGAGTCACTCCATCGTGGCTACTAGGTGGTAGAGTCCTGCTCTTGCTCGCCCGGGTCTGGTACCACCGCCTTACCTATTCCTGCCGCCATAGCGTTAGTGCTTGTCACTGTCGTGTTCCGGTTTGGAGGGTAAGGTAGCCGGTAAACTTATGCATGTGGATTTAGACCTCGCCTCAAGTCAGCAAGTCTTATAAAACATTTTAGGCTTAATACTTACACTGAATGGAATTCGAACGATCAAAATTAACCAATATTTTTAAAATTACGGGTTTTAAAAAAGTTAAATATTTAATTTTTTACAAGCTTTAGATTTTTGAACTCTTGAACTCAAAATCTATTCTTCGGTATTGTTTTTACTCCTTTGAGGTTAAATACTTTAATTTAGCGGAAAGTTACAAAGATAGGCCATCTCTGGAACTTACTATTTTAGAAGCGAATATCTCACGAACTATTTGCATTACTAAAAATCTATTAAAAGAACCTCCATATAATTTACACATCCCATCCCATCCCATACCCATCTAATGGTATCTCTTACGGCTATGTTCTCCTGTTTTTTTTAAAACCATCATTTCATGTACGGAGTGCTAACCTTCATAATTATAATTTTTTAAATTATTATATAACGGCTAAGTTGCGCGCGTCAACCAGTCTATATTATTATTATAAATGCGAAAGTTTGGATGTTTAGATGGATGGATACTTGTTACTCAATCACACAAAAAATACTGAACGGATTCGAATGAAATTTGGCACACAGGTAGATAATAATGATATTCATTCATTCATATATATCCGTCACTCTTTTCTTTTCTCGGATATATTTTGCGCAAGTCTAAATGGTAAAAATGAATGCTTTACACCTGCCAACCGTTAGGTTAAGGCGGGATTCTAATCACGCCACCAACAGGTGACAATTGGCGCGGTTTAGTTTAAATTTTAACGGCTTTACCGTTAAAATTTAAATATCTGTTATTATTAAAATATTAGTTAATATATTTACATAATAAATCATACGCATTTACACACAGTTATTAAAAATATCCTAATACATGAAGCCACGCTGGTTGTTACAGACTATAGAGTCAGACACCAAAAAGCAAAGTGCGGCAGAAAAAATGTTGCCACCTATAATATTTACATAACTCAATACTCCCACTTAAATTTATAGGTGTAACTAACTAACTAACTACCTTTACTGCATAACTTATGTCTGGTATAGATACAGAAGCTAAAAATAACAAAGCTCCCACTGCTTCTCTATATGGGAAAATATTGACAGATTCATGCTCACATTTAGACAATTGAACATTTGTATCTGCTGGAGTACTACAGCCTTTTGCATCTGACATGTTATATTTGTGTATCAAATTTTCAATATAATTTATTTGGTTTACAATTATACTATTATTAGTTTTATATATCTCCATTCCCACAAATGTGTTTAAAGTTAATTTTTTTATTGCAAAATTCATCCCTAAATCGTTCAAAATAATTGATAAAACCTGATGATTAATGAAAAAAAGTAATGAACTTTTTGACATTAATAATCCATCATCAACATAGAGGATTAAGATAACTTTGTTATTATTAAAGTATCCTACAAAAACACAACTATCTGCATTACATGTTTTAAAACCATATGAAGTAAGAAACAAACTAAACATCTTATTCCAACAACGCGATGATTGTTTGAGATCATATAAGGATTTAAGTAACTTACATACTTTAGATGCCTCTATTTCTACACCCTCTGGTACTTCCATGTAGATTTCTTCGGTGAGCTCCCCGTACAGGAAAGCCGTCTTCACATCAAATTGTTCTATTTGATAATCCTCTCTTGCTGCTAAGCTTAACAATATTCTAATTGAATCATACCTTGTAGTAGGCGAGTACGTTTCCTTGTAATCCAGATCTTTTACCTGTGTAAAACGACGGTCATACAGTCGAGCTTTGTACCTTTCCACTTCTCCTTTACTATTCCTCTTAATGCTGAATACCCATTTGGATGTTATTGTCTTCTTATCTGTTCTGTCTGTAATTATCCATGTCTTGTTGTTCTCATGGGATTTTAACTCACTATCAATTGCTTTCTTTCACTCACATTTATAAGGACCAGTAACAGCTTCTTTATATGTACTTGGTATAGTCATTTCTGTCAAATTTACTTCCATATTTCTGTGTGTTTTAGGTCTTAATATCACATTTCTGGTCTCTTCTATATTTATGCCTCTTGGAGGACTGAATGATAGATCATTATCATCACAACTCACTATATTTTCATCAGATGTAGTTTCTTCTGATCCTTGTCTATTCATGTCACTTTTGGGAGACAATATCACTGGCTCATTTGTCTTATCTATCTATATCTTTTATTTTCACTTCCACATAGTTTTGTCTCGGGCCAGTATCATTGTTAAGTTCATCAAAAGTGATATCTCTAGACACTGTTATTTTATTTGTATTTGGGTTATACATTCTGTAATTTTCATGTTCATATCCCACGAGTATCAATTTTGTACCTTTCTTATCTAAATTCTTTCTTCTTTCTTTTGGAATGTATTGAGCCGAATATCCTTATATGTTTCAAGTTTGGTTTTCTGTCAAACCAAAGTTCATATGGAGATACATCAATAGTTTGGCTCGATGAACTTCTATTTAAAATGTACACTGCACAGCCAACAGCCTCAGCCCATAAATTCTTCGGACAGTCCTTTGAATAAAGCATTGACCTCGCACTTTCCATGATTGTTCTCAATTCTCTTTCAGCTCGGCCATTCTGCTGTGGTGTATATGGAGCTGTACATTCATGTATAATTCCTTTAGTTTCCAAGAAATTCTTAAACTCTTGATTCACATATTCTGTGCCATTATCTCTGTGTAGAATACGTACATTGTGTTTAAATTGATTGTTGACATTATTGTTATATTTGACAAAGTAATCCAGAACCTCATTCTTGTGTTTTAAAAAGTATACATGACGGTAACTAGTGGCGCCATCTTTGAATAAAACGAAGTAACGCATTCCAGATATTGATGGCTCTTCAATAGGCCCACAAACATCACTGTAAACAATGTCTCCAGCCTGGTATGTACCTCTCTCTGACTTCCTAAATGGCAATCTAGCCTGTTTGCCATATTGACACGCTTCACAAATAAATTTATCATTACCTGTCAATGTTACAGGGATAGCTCCAGTCGTGCTCATTTTCTGAAGTTCTTTTACATTTATGTGACCAAGCCGTTCATGCCACACTTGTAGGTCTGACTGAGCAACATAACAGTTCTCTTGTACAACTGTTTTTATTTCTAGTTCATACAAATTGTTCTCTTTTAGGTATGCAGACATAACAACTTGATTATTTTTAATTATTGCAGCAGTTCTGTTCTCCTTTATTATAGAATAACCTTTTCTGGTTGCTGCTCCCTCAGAAAATTGGTTTCTACGCAATTCTGGCACATAGATTACATCTTCTAATTTACTTTCTATCCATTGATCACCTTTCTCCTTGTTAGAATTGATCCTTTACCGTAAACTTTGACATTTTGTTTATTACCAAGTATGACAGTTCTATTCAACGATTCAGAACTATATTCCTTATATTCATAGAAAAAAATCCTTTCTATATGTCATGTGGGCTGATGCTCCGCTATCTAATATCCACACATTATTTTCATAAATATATGGTGAGACTTTCTCTGCATTAAAAGCTAACATACTATATTGCTCTTGGTCCTTATGACCAGATTTCTTAGGTGCTTTGCAGTCCCTAGCGAAATGACCCCTTTTGTTACAATTATAACATATAAATCTGTGACTTGTATTAGACGAGGTGATCAGGGAGTTGTTAGTCTTCCCATGGTTTTTCACCTGCCTGGGATTCCTCTTTGTAGTTACTAATGCAGTCTCGCTTTCGATGTCTTTCTTTAAGTTAGCTTCTTCATCAATTAATCGTGATGTTAGGTTCTGTATATTCTGAGCTTCTGGATCCAGTGATAACCACGCTTGCCGCAACGATCGATATGCTGCTGGCAGTGTACTTAATATTTTTGTAATTACAGCAGTTTCATTTAACTTTTCACCGCATTCCCTAAGTTGCCTAGCTAAACTCTCAACTTTCGACACGTGTTGCGCCATTTTGTCACTTGAACAATATGTGTATTGGTAGAATTTTTCGTGATGAATCATCTTATTAAACTCCGACTTGTGTTCATAGATGGTTTCTAATTTGTCCATTACATCCTTGGCAGTATCGCAATTTTCTATATGCGCAATGTGGGCGAGATCCATTGACGATGTTAAAATGAACATTGCCATGCCGTCATCTTTGTTCCATTGCATTTGAGCGGAGATTTCTGAAGGTTTTGGTGTGTAAATATTCAAACCTTTTGCCCTCAACGTGCATTTCATTTGAAATTTCCATTGCTTGAAATTATTGCCGTCGAACTTTTCGACCTTCATTACATTTGCAACTTCCATGTTGCGATGAGGTTATGTTTTACCGCGCGGGTTAAAATATAAAAATATTTCACTTTTTCTTTTTGCTCTTTATTCAATTTCACAAGAAATACTATTTGTTCACGTCCTGGGCCCATAACCTATTGAATTGAGACACATTAAATAAAATACTTATGATAACTTCGAGTAAGAATTCTTTAATCGCATGAAGCCATGCTAGTTGTTACAGACTATAGAGTCAGACACCAAAAAGCAAAGTGCGGCAGAAAAAATGTTGCCACCTATAATATTTACATAACTCAATAAAAACAAAGATTTCTCTTGATTGAAAGAGAAACCATTGCATATAGACACCAAAGATGTTAATGGTACGTTGTTATCCGTGTGGTGGAATGGCAATGCCATATGCATAAGTCTACCGGCTACCTTACTCTCCAAAGTAGAACATGATAATTATACGCATAGACGCTATTGCGGCAGAAATATAAAAGGCGGTGGTACCAAATACCCGGGCGAGACGTTGCGGAATTCTAGTAATTAGTAGTCATTGTAGTGACACGTCTAGCCAATCAGTCGCCTTTTACGACCTGCCTGGCAGAACGGCAGTTCGCAATCCTTCAAAGTGGCCCAGACCAATACGGGAGTAGTCGGTAAACTAAAACAATTGTTGCATCAATTACAATTGTTAATAATTATTAACTGTAAGAATACTTGAATAAATAAACATCAATATATATATATATATATATATATATATATATATATATATATATATATATATATATTATTAACTAATATTATAAAACATCAATATCTGTACAAATATGAAATAACACGAATTGATCTTACCCCAAAGAAAACAAATTATTTGCTTATTTTATGGTTATGGTTAACGATACTTATACATAGAAATACATGTATAAATACTCTTACATATGTAATAAACACCCAAACTCAGAAATGCAAATATTTATGTTCATCGCACAAATGTTTGTTGGATTGGGCAGCCAATACTAGCACTATTTTATTATTTTCTTAAACTGGCAATTTTAGTGTGGAATGTAATGGAAATCCATAATAGCAGCATGCTTCGTGGAATTAAGCCATGAGACAGCTAAAAGAACTGAATAAACGTATTAAAAAAATTAAGCGCCTTAATTACGAACATAATTTAATGTTAAAATATATTTTCAAAGAACATAGGTTTATGTAATTACACCTACATTTCTGCGTTTTCAAAGAAACCGCAAGCCACTGTTAGAGGGTCCTAATAATAAACATGTATGTCTGATTTGTTAAAGGTTATGGTTAAAGAGAAATAATTTATATAAAGTATACAGAATGTTCTTATAACTCTGACATTTTAAACGTTAATTGCCTTATAACATAGAGTCGATCTCTTAAGCCGTCGTAATTAATTAACGGATTATGATCGGATTGATTCCTTTCCTTATATTTTCTATCTGCTATAAGTGAACAGAAATCCATACTAATATTATAAATGCGAAAGTGACTCTGTCTGTCTCTCTTCTTCACGCCTAAACTACCACACCGATTTAGATGAAATTTTTTACGAAGATAGTCTGAGGCCCGAGAAAGGCCCTAGGATAGTTTTTATCTCGGAAATCCCGTAGGAACAGGAGCTATGCGAGTTTTTATTTTAGATTTTTTCCACACGGAAGAAGTCGCGGACACAGCCAGTTGTTAATAAAAGTCATATATATCTTCCAGTAAAATGCTTCTCGATATATCCAATATAGATAATTGAGTACCATACCATTTTATTTATGTGTATATCTTCATATGTTTTATTTTAAAAGCAAAACTGGAAAGGAGCTGATGATCTTCGAAAGGAAATCTTATAGAATTAGTTTAAGGTTACTATGGTTCCTTACTCAATGAACTTGAGCTATTTTATTGCAAAACTCCCATGGCCTGGAGCTGGAGTTCCACTGTGTAACCCTGGAAATCATTTTGATTCAGAGTGTATGTAAACTTCTTCCAGTCCTATCAACAGGCACTGGTAACCATCGTGCTTCGAAATCCTTAAAAAATTACTCCATTCTATTTCAAAATTCCCGTGACCTCCATCCAGCTCCATTATATGACCTTGGAAATCGTCTTGCACCAGGATTTAAAGTAGAAATTATGGTATTTAATTTGCAAATTTCCGCGAAATGTTATATGGAATTGTTGTGATGCAACAGAAATCAAAGTTAGTGTAAGGAATAGGGGAAAACTTATCCAAAGTCTAAAATTATAGAAGACCACAGCGGCACAATAATCCACCCACCTCCACGACGGTTTCTTCCACGTCAGAAGCAAAGGCAGTAACACACAAGTTATGTACTTAACGCACGTTTCACTTCACAACCGAAGCATCTTCAGGAGAGTCGAATAGCACTTAACTCTATGAAGGGTGAAGCATTAATGGCGAGCGAGCAGTTTCATCGTCAGATCCTAGAAATCATCCAGCATCTAATTATTTGCCAAAGTAAACCGAATTAGTCCCCATTTAACCTGGTTTATCTTAGGAGGTTCTTCCAGGTCTATCATCAGGCATTAGAATCTAATACACCCTAAATCCTTATAATAACGAATCAAACGACACCAAGTCGGTGGTGTTGCTCTATTTTATTCCGAAATTCCCATAATCTCCTTCCAGCTCTATCATGAGATCCTACAAATCATATATGATTTGTAGGATCTCATGATAGAGCTGGAAGGAGATTATGGGAATTTCGGAAGTGAATTTGAGTGTTTGTCCGTACAGAACAAATGATGCTGACAATCTTCGAATGAGGTTCTTACAGTGTGAAGTCAAGGTGGTAACCTTGACTTGACTTGACATGGCAATTACATAATTCCAATATAAATAAAGTAACAGAATACAAAATTAAGCATCGATAAAGTTTACAAGTTGCTTAATTCTATTCATCAATTTGAAATGTACTGATGATCTTGAAACGGCTTAACAGATTCTATTGAATTAGGGCTAAGAACCATCTCGCAGAACAGGGCTTTCAATCAAAAGAAACAGTAACCATATCTGAATGTCCGCTTGGTTGCTACGATGCAGCAACGGACAGCAATACAGCACGGAAAGACACACAGATACACACCTGAAACTTATAACATCCCTCGATTTTGCGTCGGGAGTTCGAAAAACACAGGAAATGGTACTTAACTATAGCCTATCTAAAAACCTACAAGAAGTATAATATCGTTTTTAAAGTAATTTAGACACTCATGTACGAAACCCTCTCCACGCTAGTTTATCTCGTATTTGTTCTGTTTATAGACACATAAGTATCACAGGATAATACCGAAATTAACCTAACCTAATCTAACAGTACTAATACTACTAAAATATTGATGATGAACACCCAAAACCAAAAATACAAACATTCATGCTCATGGGAATTTTGGGAATCAAACCCGGGCCACAGAATATATAATAGTACAAGAACAAGCCTATAAGTGATATGGAAACACTGAAGCGGGTTAAATTAGGGTATAGTGGATTGGTTAATTGCCAGCTAAAATTTAGAAAATCTAACGATTAAATTGTAGGTTAAGGGAATGGGAGGGTCACAAGTTGCAAAGAAAATGTTGTCTTGACAGTCTCGAGCGCGACTGAGTTTTCTTTTATTATGGAGGAAATTGTATAAGAATTACGAAAAAAGTATAATCTGACAATTTCCACGAGCCGAAGTTATCATAATTTCGTTTTTTTTTCTGTATAGAAAGGGCTTATATTTGGTGGAGAGACTTAACAGTATGCGAGGTCCTCCTGTGTTAATCTGACGCGCTCGAGTAAATACCAAAATCCCCTCTTGGGCTCCCCTACTATAAGAACAAAGTTGCTAAGTATCTCGAAAAATGTGAAAGTTTGTTCAACGTATCTGCTACCATTGTATCTACTAATTAGATAAACTACACTATAGACAGAGAATTTTGCCTATTCCTGTGGAAATGTCGTCAATGTTTATTGCAAAATCAACTCACGACAATGACATGCATTGACGTTATTGGACATTACTACGAAAGGTGGTGATACAAAACCTAGCCGCAACGTTGCGAAACTCTCCTACATTTTTTTATATCATAAGATAGCAAACAAGCAGATGGGTCTTCTGATGGAAAGAGTCAACCATCGCCTATATACACCAAAGATGTTAATGATGCGTTGCTATCTTGTGGCGAGGTCTAATGCCACATGCATAAGTTTAACGGCTACCTTACCTTCCAAACCGGAACACGACAGTGAATAGCACTGACGCTATTGCAGCAGGAACAGGTAAAGCGGTGGTTTCAGGCCCCAGCGAGACTATGCAGATCTCTACCACCTAGTAGTAACGATAGTAGTGACTCGCATAGCCAATTGTTCGCTTATTACAAACTGCCTGGCGTAACGACAGATGATCTATTTCTTAAAGGGAGTCCGGACCAACACGAAGCAAGATGGCAATATAAAATACACACACACACACACATAAACAAAAACTTTAGCCTTATTAATACCAATGAGTAATGTCGTGCTCTTGTAATTTTAATACATTAAAGTTTCTATTAAATTTAATGAATTAACAGAAAAACTAGGAAACTGTACCATGTAGTAACTTAAAAGCAGTGGATGAAAATAAAGTTTTCATTTATTAAAACGGAAGTGCATGAAATAAACATCTTGAATCCATTAAAATAAGACTCAATGTAATTACTTTAGCTTCCTTAAGATTCCTTAGTATACTGTAGGAGAAAATTTTATAAAGTTAAAATTTTGATCAAATAAGTTTTTGAATTAACATGGTGCTAAAAATAGACAGCTATTATCCGCAAAAGCACTCAACGTTACACTTCGCAACCGAAGCTTCTACAGGAGAAATGAACACTACTTCGTTCAACAACAGTTTCTTGATTATATTTCCCCGTATTGGTCCCGCGCTCCTTAAATAATACCTCAACAAGATAAATAGATGTAGATTTTACACTTTCAATCGTCGGCACTTGGTGAAATTCCATTATTTTTAGTTGAATCTAGTTTATCACTCACTTGTACTTTTATTTCACTATTATTATACACTAAATTATTTAATTCATATATATAATTATAATGTCAGTAAAGAATATTACGTCCTGAAGATGCTTTAAAAAGCGAAACCGGTCGATAAAATTAAATAATTTAGTGTATAATAATAGTGAAATAAAAGTACAAGTGAGTGATAAACTAGATTCAACTATAAATATAAATAGATGTAGTAAGGAAACACAATTAGAACGTATAGACGGATTAAAATGATAAAAAGGATAAAATATTTTCGTGACCTCGTAATAACTTAAAATGTGTTTTAATGTATTTTCCCCGTGTTTATCCCGGGCTCCTTTGAAGAATAGGCAAACTGCCGTTCTACCAGGCAGGTCGTAAAAGGTGACCGATTGGTTATGCAAGTCACTACCAACGTGGCTATTAGGTGGTGGAGTTCTCGCCATCGCCCGGTTCTGGTACCACCGCCTTACCTATTCCTGCTGCAATAACGTCAAAGCTTTTCACTTTCGTGTTCCGGTTTGGAAGATAATGTAGCCGGTAAACTTATGCATGTTTCATTAGACCTCACCACAAGATATCAACGCACTATTAACATCTTTGGTATCTACATGCGATAGTTGACTCTTTCCATTAGGAGACCCATCTGCATGCATGCTATCTTATGATAAAAAAATGTTCCATATTTGGCACCTTCAATTTTTCTTTTATTGGCATCGTAAGTTTGCAAATTCAATTTTTTTATGAGTACATCACGTTTTTAATTTTAATAAATACTAATCCACGGTTTAGCTTGTATTGTCAATTTACTTTTCAAAAGTGTCAGTAATTTGATGAAAATCCGAAATTGTCTATTTGGTTTGTTTGGTTAGTGTATGTATGTATTTGTTGACATATGCTATTGTAACAAACTCTCCCGAAGACCCTCTAAACTCACATTTTAAATATAACAAAATTGTTTGTTATATTTCGTTTATAAAGGAGTCAACAGAGTTATAATCATATTATCTGGCCAAATGATTTATCTAGTGTTAACTTGAGGACTCATTTTGTGTTATAAAGTTTACCCATTCATTCTTTTCAAAGGTACATTTCATCTCTTATAAACAATCATACTTAATTAGGAAATGTATACTATAAATTGATTTAAAGGACTAAAATTTAGTATATTGAAGATATTTGGCTTAAGAAAGGAAGTAATATATTACATAAATATAATAAAGATATTTGAATTAAGAAAAGGAGTAATACATTACATAAATACATAAATACATAATAAAGATATTTGACTTAAAGGAAGGGAGTAGTATATTAAATATATACATAAAATACATAATAAATCTATAGCTTAAGAGAGCACTATGATGATATTAATAGTTACATTGACTTCATCTAAAGGAAAGAAGTACGGTAGTATGGAATATATGGATAAAATTATTGTAATATTTAGGTTGGGAGTTGTAAAGCACTTTAGTGCCGCAATTTTATTATTGTGGGATATGTAAGAGGCGCCGCCTCGCCTCACATGTGTGGATACCATGCCGGCTGAAGGCCTTCCTACCGTATCCCCCAGAAGTATATTGAAACTAAAAGGAACTAAAGTCCTTAATCTCAAAGAGAAAATCAATATATTATGAAGAACCAAGTTATTGGCAGATAGGCTTTACTATTGTGGGGTCACAAAGTGATAGCCATATAGTTTAATGTCCAAACATGTGAATACATTGTTTGGAAGTTGATGAGTATAGGCATGACCAAGGTGCGTCATTAATATTGAGCACAGCCAAAAGGCCAAATAATAAATATGTTTCTCAAGTATACAGTTAAGCATGGACTCGAAGTAAGTAAATGTTGATAAAAATATATACTATTGTTATTTTAGTAACAAACAGTAACAAAATAATAAATAAATATTGGCATGACAAAGGTGCATCGTTTGTATTGAACACAGTCAAAAGACCAAATAATAAATATGTTTCTCAAGTATACAGTTAAGCATGGACTTGAAGTAAGTAATGTTGATAAAAATATATACTGTTGCTATTTTAGTAACAAACAGTAACAAAATAATAAATAATATTGGCATGACAAAGGTGCATCATTTGTATTGAGCACAGTCAAAAGGCCAAATAATAAATATGTTTCTCAAGTATACAGTTAAGCATGGACTTGAAGTAAGTAATGTTGATAAAAATATATACCGTTGCTACTTTAGTAACAAACAATAACAAAATAATAAGTAATATTGGCATGACAAAGGTGCATCATTTGTATTGAGCACAGTCAAAAGGCCAAATAATAAATATAATTCTCAAGTATACGATTAAGCATTGACTTGATCAAAGTAAAATAATTAAAATAATATATAAAGTACTCAAGTTTGCGATAGCATTGACTTGGAGTACATAAATGTTGATAAAGTATATACTGTTGTTATTTTAGTAACAGCCAGTAATAATAAATATTGGCATGACCAAGGTGCATCATTTGTATTGAGCACAGTCAAAAGGCCAAATAATAAATATGTTTCTCAAGTATACAATTAAGCATTGACTTGAAGTAAATAAATGTTGATAAAAATATATACTGTTGTTATTTTAGTAACAAACAGTAACAAAATAATAAATAAATATTGGCATGACAAAGGTGCATCATTTGTATTGAGCACAGTCAAAAGGCCAAACAATAAATATAATTCTCAAGTATACGATTAAGCATTGACTTGATCAAAGTAAAATAATTAAAATAATATATAAAGTACTCAAGTTTGCGATAGCATTGACTTGGAGTACATAAATGTTGATAAAGTATATACTGTTGTTATTTTAGTAACAGCCAGTAATAATAAATATTAGCATGACCAAGGTGCATCATTTGTATTGAGCACAGTCAAAAGCCAAATAATAAATATAATCCTCAAGTTTACAATTAAAGTTTGTGCAAGTTTGTTTTAACAATTACTTGACAAAACTAAGACAGATAATATGTTGTCTTCAATCACAATACCGAAACATTAATAATCGGTACGCGATAAATAAACATATATAAAAGTAATCATTGCTCGCAATGAACTTCAAATAATCCAAATCATAAAAATTTCATAAGTAAAATCAATTAAGATAATCCTTATGACGAAAGTCAAATGAACTCAGGTTAATGTATAAAAATACATTAAAACAAGCAATTTAATATATCCAGCTCTGTGATGTAGCTCATACCTGGTTGACGATTTGATTAATTATGTAAATAGTTCAACTTTGCTAGGCGATAGATAGTTGGTGTTTATCTGGGTTAACCCTCTGAATACACAGTTTGCGGTGGGGCTTATCCGAGGACCACGCACTGGTAACGAGGAGATAACCATAACGACAACATTACATGTGTGCCTTTATATAGATATACACAATGCATGCGACATGCATACAACCCTGATGCCTTCGCAAAGCCGACACTATCTTGTGACGAAGGTATGGTCCAATCAAAAAGCCAAGTAATTAAAATAAATTATTACTGAACTAGAAATTAACCTTTGTTCTAAAGTTATTATAGTCAAATTTCCTCCTATAACCCTAATAATTTATAGTCACCACAAGCAATGAAATATTACTTATTAATTGAATTTGAAGTTATAGATGAAATTTAGTAAGATCTTTGAACTCTTTAATATTGTGATTGAATACTCAATACATCTTAGAATCCAAACAATTCGTCTTATACTCGTTTTCTAATGAAACTAAGTTATTTATGTCTTCTCCAGATTATTAGAGTTCTATTACTCTTATTTCAATTTCTCTTTAATCAAATTTCAGAATTTAATAAGGTCTGAACTTTTAGAAATCAACGCTTATTAGATCTATTGTTGCTTTAAGTGAACAGTATTATGAAACATCTATCCACCCGAATAATCATAAGTAAAGTTCATTTGTACAATCCTTATGATGTATAGATTCAATCATGGAATCCAGGTTAATATATGAATATATACAGATAAACAATTTAGACAAATAACTCTAGTTCTGTAAAATAGTTCATGCCTGAGATGATTAGATATGAAAATGGATCAACTTTGCTTGGCGGTATAGTTGGGTGTTTATCTGGGTTATCGCCCCAAATACCATGCTTGCGACAGAGGGGCATATGAACCGTGTGTCTGCACTGGTAAAGAGAAGATGACCATAATGACAACATTACATGTATGTCCTTATATAGATACACCCAGCACAACTTGTTGCCTTCGTAAAGTCGATATTCCCGTGAGATGAAGATGACATGATCTATTTACCAAGGTAAAAGGTAAAAATATCTAATCCAAAATTAGTAATTAACCTTAATTTCAGATTTATTTAGTAAACTTCCTATCTTACTAAAAGATCTGTTATGCACTGTCACTATAAACAATAATATTTCAATTATCCAAAAGAAATAATTTGATAAAGAAGTTTAATATTATAATTCCTATCCTCCTAAATCCCTATATAAATAATATAAAATAAGAATAAAATAAATAAATAATTAATTAAATTAAGTAAATAATTTATACAAAATATGGTTAAATAAACATAATACGTTTGGACTAAAGTTCATTCATTCCTCTCTTGTACTCTAACTCCCTGAAGCTTTATTAAAGTCATTTAAGATTTTCGCTCCAAATTTAATTCAACAATTCAGTTTATATTAATTATTCCTTTGTTAAATACGAAGAGAGTAATTTGTATTAGTTTGTGATTATCTCGTTCAATATTTGTACTCGGTTTTAAATTTGATTGTAAATAAAATAATGTTTTATGAAGATTTGATTTTAAGGGACTGGCCTATGTAATTAATTTACGTATTAGTTAATATTTAGTTTTATAATAGGATATAATAATTCGTATTAACATTTCATAATTTTAATAATTCATATTAAGGTAGGTTTTCGTGTGAATTTGTGTAGATTTATGCCCCCACTTATTGGTTGTAATATATTATTCCTACAGTAACAGACCGTCTGCCTTCAATTCCTAAAAGATCCTATTCCCTCCTAATCCAATTTGAAGCATTAATTCAAGTAATCATTTTAACTAGAGAAAGTTTCTATAATAAATATTTCCTAAGCTTGAATCACCTAGTTTTAATTGAAAGTCAATAATAAACAAAGTATTCCTTAATTCCTCAATATATTAAAGCATCAGTTCTTCCACCTAATATCTACACGCCCTATCCTATCACCTAATTGTTCCTTCATAAAAAATTATAACTGCCCAAAATTATAACAATGCAGAAATTAAAATCGTATTTGCCATACCTCCAACTCTGCAACAAACCTACAGTAACTCTGCATTCAGCTCCGAAGACAGCTAAGAAGTCACCCCCACGCGGCCTCGAAGGCTCCAAAGGAATCAGCTCTCGATCCCTAAAGTTTAAATAACAAGCAGGATCAACTGTACTATGGAAATTATTCTAGGAACTTCCTAGCCGGTTCTCATCTATAAGGATATGTGGTAGTTATCACCAGTTAGTAGATTTTAAAAGATAAAACCGCACGCAAAACTTCGAAACGGATTTGAATGAAATTTTACGCACAGATAGTTGATGACTTGGATTAGCACATAGGCTATTTACTATCCCGGGAAAATCTAGTGATCCAGCGGGATTCGCTTCTATAATGTTGCGGGTTGTACGTTGAAACTAGTTGATAATATTAATTCAGGTGCAGTAGTATTAGTATCTAACAATGGAATTCCTTCAAAATGACGAAGATGAAAAGTATAATTTAAAGTAGTTAAAGCACCTAAATCTATTCCTAATTAATAAGCTATTTAGCCAACATGCTTTTGAATTTGGTAATGCAAAGCCATTTCTTACTCCTATGAAAAATAAACAAACATAGCAATATCGGCCATTTGTAAGGTAAAGATGCAATAATGATAGTTCAAATGCATATGGTAAAAGTATAGTATAAACAATTAAAGCACATAAATCTATTCCTTGTTAGTTAATAAGCTATTTAGCCAACATGCTTTTGGCATTGGATAATGCAAAGCCATTACTTATTCCTGTGAAAAATAAACAAACATAGCAATATTAGCCAATTGTAAGGTATA
This sequence comes from Apodemia mormo, assembly GCA_036924255.1. Lineage (NCBI taxonomy): Eukaryota > Metazoa > Arthropoda > Insecta > Lepidoptera > Riodinidae > Apodemia > Apodemia mormo. The sequence continues at coordinate 14,724,690 of JAUPFN010000024.1, read as the reverse complement.
GATGCAATAATAAATGTCTAGAGACAACGGGATTCCTCCAAATGCCGACGATAAAGGTATAATATAAAGTAATTAAGTCATTTATTTCTATTTCCTAGTTAAATAATAAACTGTCTTGCCAACATGTCCTGAAAATTGATAATATAAAGCCTTTTTCTTTATATTATATGAAACCTAACAAACATAGCAATCTTAGTCACTTGCAAGGTATAGGTATAATAATAATAGTGTCTAAAGGCAATGGGTTTCCTTTAAATACCGATGGTGAAAATCTATATACATATAATTAAGTCATAAATCCATTTCCTAATTAATTAATAAACTGTCATCCGTCAAGCACTGAAATTTGATAAAGTAAAGCCATTACTTAGTCTTGTATAGTTATACAAACTTAAATTGTAGTCTTGTATAGTTATACAAACTTAATTTAATTTAAATTGGAAAACTACATCACCTGTGTTGTTTAGGACTCCGATTTAACCTCGTCTTGATTAGCAGCCCTGCTGCAAAACTGTAAGACAGCAATTGCTCCACAACCATTGTTCACATTTTTATGGAAAGAAAAGAACAATTAGAACAGCAAAAATTATGGTTTTATTTTCCTAAAATCAAAATAGACTTCCCTAATAATAATATCACACAATTTCTATAAAGCAAACAAGTCCACGTTTCTCCTATGTTATTAAACTCCTTTTCAACAGCTATTCCTTAAAATAAATAATTTCCTTTCTTCATACAACAAACATTCTTCACTCAGTCTAGGATCGATCCACCTTTACACAACATTTTGCACAATTTCATTCTTGTAAACCTAATCACATATTTATCGGTAATATGTTTATTAAAATTGTATATTCAACATTCAAAAGATTTACCTTCTAATAAAACTACATTCTACCAATACTGCTAGATTTAAATAAACTCAACGACTACATATCAAATACGAAGTTGCATAAATACATACGTAATCCCTGAATAAATCTCTATTCTACATACTCACGGTTTTTTTGATCAATCAAGTTTTTACCAATCTCTTTTCTCACATTAAGAGTATTTATATTATTATTTACACTCCGGAATATCCCTGATATATCTATATTATTGTCTCAAACGAAGAATCTCTTTTATAACGTCTAGAACTTTTAAAACAAATCCCCCCGTTTTTTCCCTTTTCCTCAATCCCGTCATTCTTCCTCTATCCCCAAATTTTCTTTTCTGTCATTCTCCTTTTAAGGTTTTATATGTTTATATCTTAGGTCTTATATATTATTGAGAATTAGTTTTTTTTTTTATTTATTTTCGTCTTTAATTCCATTGATATTATTTATTAAACCTAACGCTGACATATTTTAATAAAAAAAAAAAGTATAGGTTCTTATTATTTTCTTTTATTGCACTAAACCTCTTAAGGGATAGATGAAGTCTGTTACAATTGCCCCCTAAATTTTATTATAAATGATTCGCCAACGATCATGTTATAATAAAATTTATCACTAATTTCCACTTTCCTAAGAAAGAAAGGAAAATACAGTCATCCTACTCTCTTAACTGCGATAATAATAAGTTTTTCTTTAAACTAAATTAATTAAAACCAAAACCCGAAATATAAACTAATCCCCCATCTCATAAATCTCTGTGATTTAATTAATAAATAATTGTTAAATAAAATTGAAAGACCTTGGTTTTATCGTTATGACATTTTTATAAATTTATTTAAATTCGCGAAGCAGGAGTCGTAAGTTAAAACCAAATAACATCCGTCACTAATAAATATTCTAATTCCTTAATATTTAGCTAGTCCTGCACAACAACTCACACTAAGGACTATTTGTTCAGGCACAACCTTTATTTTGATTGACTGTGTTGCGTAGTTATCAGGGCGATTGCTCAAATACGGAAGAATAACCCTGATCCCCTATAGTGCTGCATTCGCGCATCTCTTTGTGCCAAAGCGAAGCAAAGACTAACCCCTTTCTGAACTTGGCCTATTCACAATTTCAAACACTAATATGAAACAGTCAGCAGCCCCAATTTCAAGCCATGAAAACTGAGTTTCCTACAGCGCGACGTACATAAGCATATACCCGTTTATCATGAAAAATACAAACGGTGACACGTCATTAGAAGTTTTTTTTTTTTTTTTTAATATTATTATTATTATTTTATATTACCTACCCTTTTCAATTCTAACACATTTTTTCTTAAACATAAATGAAGTTGTCCTATTCCTCTTGTAAACCTACTAATCACTATAACAACTATTAACCCTTCAGTAAGTACACAATTTTAACTATCTTGTATTTATTCAATGAAAGTAATATTTTAAACTTTAGCTAATATTTATTTTCTTTAAAACCTTTATATCATAAAATAATCCTATCTGCTCCTATATATACCTACACCTATATACTTTCACATACATATATACTATTGCCTAACCATACCTACACATCAATGTTTTTATCCTAAATATTCTTGTTGGAGTAACAACTGTTTTAAATGTAATATCCGACGACCCACAATCTACGACATAACCTATTTTTTAAACCAAACAAATATTAAAAATTAAAGAGTTAGTGATTAATTCTTGCCCCCACTTAATTTAAATAATAAATTATTTTCCAACTATAAATTTACTTCTCAAAATTCCTATTTAGTTTCTGTCAACCTGAGCCAAACTATTTAAATTTTCTACACTACCTATTACTTTCCTTCTCTCCCTATAACTGTGACAATATAACCTTATCTAATCCTACTCCTTAACTATCGATCTATAAATGATAAGCTCCTGTTAAACTGGTGTTGTGTAATAATATTTATAAAATTTATTTTATTTTATCAAATCATTTGTGTTTTGTAATATCAATCCTATTTCCTGTTAGTAGTTAATTTACTATAACATGAAATAAACCTCCGACAATTTTTAAATTTTCTGTATATACTTGACAAACCTTAAGTAAAGACATTTAAAATTCTATATTATTTAAATATAAGGTAATATATTTAATCCTTTCTATGTATTAAATTCGTTTAAATATTCTACTTAATAAATTATAATAACCTAAATAATAGTATTATGAAAATTGAACGAATTTGAACTACCAATTCTTAATTTATTCTCCAATCATACATCTTAACAATAATTTAGTTACATCCTAAAACTTCTACAACTATCTCTTAAATTCCTTTAGCTTTGTAGGTATACTATAATTTTGTAATCATTTTTGATACTAAGGTATGGTTTACTTTATTAAGTTTGTGTATATAAATAATTATTTGAATGCCTCTATTTAAATATATGATAAATGGTTTGAATAACTTGAATATCCTTATTTATTAGCATTAGATTAATTGATAATCAGTCTAGAAATTCTTTATTAACCTGCATTATTTGTTTAATGGTATAGTTTATTTTTAGAAGGGTTTCGATTAAATTGATATTTATATTTTAGGTATGATATTATGTAATAACGAATGGTTACGTATTTAGAAAATTTTACATTAAACATTGCTCTCTATTATCAATAACAGCTCTTGAATTAAATTACCCTTGAATTTCTAAATTATTGTAACCACATTTATTCATACTAAACATGGTATGATATGTTTCAACCGTTAGTTGCGAAAATGTTTTTTATAAGTGCACCTCTCCCTACAGATCGAAAAATAATGTGTAATAATGATTCTAAATGTATTTCAATCAAAGTTAAGTTGTATTGTACATATTGTTTGATTTTTTATTATCTTAGCCTTTGCCAACAAGAAACATTCGTTTATAATGCGCACAAATGTTAACCATTAAACCGATTTTTAATTCTTTTATTTTTATTTTAGTACTATTCAAACTAATTTCCGATTTAACAAGTAACCACGAGCAGAATGTGGCTAAAATTAAACTTCTAATACGTAACCTACATCGCATTTTTTTTTTTTTTTTTACATTATCAAATAAGCTTTGAAATTATAATTTAATTCACTTATGTTATTCCAATATTATTGTTTTACAATTAAACGTGTACTTGATTCTCATTTACTTACATAAGTATTAAATAAACTCTTTTTTTATATAAGAATTCCGATATTCCCAAATTATTTAATAAGTACATTCATCTTTAGAAGTAGTAAATAACCGAATTTAAATGAACCTAGCTATCTATCTATTTTAATATTTTATCAAATACACTGATAAAAAGTATTAAAAGTCAGATTATTATCCTTATATTATTACATTTTAATTTATAATTAACAAATCATTTAGTTGTACCTCTGCCTACCGCTTTGGGGATACGGCGTGAAGATACTTTGAAATTTCATTTTAAGAAAAAGTAATCACCTTAAAAGTAAATGTTTATATATTTTACTGTTATACTATGTAATATGATTCAACAACATCGTTCAATTCAATTCATTTCATTTAAATAACCATAAAATAAATTTAAAAATATGTAAATTTATATATATTTAAAATGTTCAACTATAGGTTCGTATGTTATCTGCAACTAATAGGTTTGTACACTAACATTAGATGGAAATCTTGTAACCCTATTTCAAACCAAATAACAAGATTTTATTTACCTATTTTAATTTTATATAATGTCAGTATTTCTTCTTATTTATATTCAATTTAAATTTTCTATTTTAATTTTATTATTTACGCAAAATGACAACAACCATAACTGTTGATTATGACAACTTTATCAAGCTCAAGTTTCTGACGTATCCTTCAAATCATATTTATAACCATAATGTCATTAAAATTGAATTTAGGTCTCACCATTAAGGTTTTATATATATGTATATATTACCGCGATATGTTTTAACAACCCGAAACTAATAACAAAACTACATATTTTTTTAATATTATGAGTAAAATTTAAAAGGATTAGCTCGTTTTTAAAACAAAAATAATTTATCTCGCATACTTTTATATCTTAATTTAATTTTATAAAACATAAATCCACATGAAAATAATCCATAACAATATATATAAATTCTAAAATAACTATATCTGTATTAAACGCTATCACGGCCAATCCGCTGTGTCGATTATGATGCAACTCTATATAGTAATAATTTAAAGTCTTCGAATGAACAAGTACATACTCCCATACTAATATTATAAAAGCGGAAGTCTGTCTATCTGTTATCTATTCACGACTAAATCCCTGAACCGATTTTGATGAAATTTGGCTTGGGGATATTCGATTACTCAGAATCAACAAAGATATAAAAGCGAAAATCTATCTGTTACCCTTTTACAACTATACGCCTGATCCGATTTTGATGAAATTTGGCTTGGGTATATATGAACACTCAGGATCAACATAGATATAAAAGCGAAGTCTATCTGTTACCTTTTTACATCTAAACACTTGACCCGATTTTGATGAAATTTGGCCTGGGTATATATATGAATATCTGTTTATCTTTCCTATAAGGGATAAGCTCTTTAGATAAAACCAAATAAGAGACAAAGTTTATATGAAAACTATATACCTTACCTTAGCTCATGTTAATATACTTGTAGGTGAACTCTTATAACTATGTAAGTACAACACTTGAATCAATGTGCAATAAACTGCTGTGAATTACTTATCGTTTAATTTCGTTATAACACTATTGTAGGTTTCCTTTACTCAACTAAATGAAAGAGGTATTGATTTTGGATCACGCAAACTAAATCTATACATATAATAAGATCGTAGGAAGGTAAAACTGTACATTGAATATTTTTTAAAAGAATACTTGGGGCGTGATCTACAATCGATATCAAAGCTAAAAATATAGTTTTTAGAATTTTTGTCTGTTTGTCTGATTTTCTGTTTGTCTGTTTGTCTGTATGTATGTCCGGGGCAAACTCAAAAAGTACTGCATGGATTACTTCAAATTTTGCATGAATATTACTAACAGGTCAGGCCAACATATAGGCTACATATTATCACGCTATCACCTAGCGACCAGGTGCTGTGCGGAGCAAACGAAGTCCGCGCGGACGAAGACGCTGGCAACAGCTAGTTATTAAATAAATAAGTTACTACTAATTATTCTTGTATAACAAATTAGATTGAATAAAAATTCAAGATTGTTAGAACTAAAACTTAGCAATTCTTAAATTTAATTCGATAGAGTACAATTTTAAGGGTCTTAATTTAAGTATAATCATTGTAGTTTATTTATATTTTTTATAAATATTATGTTAAAGTTTAATTATCCTTTTTATTGAGAATATGTAATACTATTCGGAATTTTTATTATTATGTTTCTTTTTTATATTTTTGTAATGAATAGACTCCTAACCACTGGACTGAACTAAAACACTTTAACCATTAGAAGCTACTCTATCCATAAAAGAGTCAACAAGAATTGATACAGGCTACTTACCCGACAGAGAAAAAGGAAGTAATGATTTTTAGTCATTTGGATGAAGATACGAGTAATTACTAGTTGATTTTGATTTTATGTCTAGATTAAAATTATGTTTATTGTACTTTAAGATCATTCTCGATTAACTCATTTTAGTAAATATTTATCTTTTGTCATGTTTTACCATGAATCAAAATATCTATTTAGAATTTATTTTAATATTACTACAACCTAATATTTTGTATTATGAACTCAAATCATTCTACCCTTTCACACTAGCAATCAATACCAAGTTATCCATAAATTTAAGGTCTCTGCTCAAAAATATGTTTGTCTAGCTTAAATGTTTACCGAGATGAAATGTTTGAAGACCTTTGTCACACGTCACGGCTCCAAATTGTGACAAAACCTATGTTTTGTCATATAAGTCACAGATAATTTTTAATTTCAGAAATACTTTTCTTGTAATCTGATTAACTGTGTTCAAAATTATGTCCTGCGTCGCGGCACCAAATTGTAACAAACTCTCCCGAAGACCCTCTAAACTCACATTTTAAATATAACAAAATTGTTTGTTATATTTCGTTTATAAAGGAGTCAACAGAGTTATAATCATATTATCTGGCCAAATGATTTATCTAGTGTTAACTTGAGGACTCATTTTGTGTTATAAAGTTTACCCATTCATTCTTTTCAAAGGTACATTTCATCTCTTATAAACAATCATACTTAATTAGGAAATGTATACTATAAATTGATTTAAAGGACTAAAATTTAGTATATTGAAGATATTTGGTTTAAGAAAGGAAGTAATATATTACATAAATATAATAAAGATATTTGAATTAAGAAAAGGAGTAATACATTACATAAATACATAAATACATAATAAAGATATTTGACTTAAAGGAAGGGAGTAGTATATTAAATATATACATAAAATACATAATAAATCTATAGCTTAAGAGAGCACTATGATGATATTAATAGTTACATTGACTTCATCTAAAGGAAAGAAGTACGGTAGTATGGAATATATGGATAAAATTATTGTAATATTTAGGTTGGGAGTTGTAAAGCACTTTAGTGCCGCAATTTTATTATTGTGGGATATGTAAGAGGCGCCGCCTCGCCTCACATGTGTGGATACCATGCCGGCTGAAGGCCTTCCTACCGTATCCCCCAGAAGTATATTGAAACTAAAAGGAACTAAAGTCCTTAATCTCAAAGAGAAAATCAATATATTATGAAGAACCAAGTTATTGGCAGATAGGCTTTACTATTGTGGGGTCACAAAGTGATAGCCATATAGTTTAATGTCCAAACATGTGAATACATTGTTTGGAAGTTGATGAGTATAGGCATGACCAAGGTGCGTCATTAATATTGAGCACAGCCAAAAGGCCAAATAATAAATATGTTTCTCAAGTATACAGTTAAGCATGGACTCGAAGTAAGTAAATGTTGATAAAAATATATACTATTGTTATTTTAGTAACAAACAGTAACAAAATAATAAATAAATATTGGCATGACAAAGGTGCATCGTTTGTATTGAACACAGTCAAAAGACCAAATAATAAATATGTTTCTCAAGTATACAGTTAAGCATGGACTTGAAGTAAGTAATGTTGATAAAAATATATACTGTTGCTATTTTAGTAACAAACAGTAACAAAATAATAAATAATATTGGCATGACAAAGGTGCATCATTTGTATTGAGCACAGTCAAAAGGCCAAATAATAAATATGTTTCTCAAGTATACAGTTAAGCATGGACTTGAAGTAAGTAATGTTGATAAAAATATATACCGTTGCTACTTTAGTAACAAACAATAACAAAATAATAAGTAATATTGGCATGACAAAGGTGCATCATTTGTATTGAGCACAGTCAAAAGGCCAAATAATAAATATAATTCTCAAGTATACGATTAAGCATTGACTTGATCAAAGTAAAATAATTAAAATAATATATAAAGTACTCAAGTTTGCGATAGCATTGACTTGGAGTACATAAATGTTGATAAAGTATATACTGTTGTTATTTTAGTAACAGCCAGTAATAATAAATATTGGCATGACCAAGGTGCATCATTTGTATTGAGCACAGTCAAAAGGCCAAATAATAAATATGTTTCTCAAGTATACAATTAAGCATTGACTTGAAGTAAATAAATGTTGATAAAAATATATACTGTTGTTATTTTAGTAACAAACAGTAACAAAATAATAAATAAATATTGGCATGACAAAGGTGCATCATTTGTATTGAGCACAGTCAAAAGGCCAAACAATAAATATAATTCTCAAGTATACGATTAAGCATTGACTTGATCAAAGTAAAATAATTAAAATAATATATAAAGTACTCAAGTTTGCGATAGCATTGACTTGGAGTACATAAATGTTGATAAAGTATATACTGTTGTTATTTTAGTAACAGCCAGTAATAATAAATATTAGCATGACCAAGGTGCATCATTTGTATTGAGCACAGTCAAAAGCCAAATAATAAATATAATCCTCAAGTTTACAATTAAAGTTTGTGCAAGTTTGTTTTAACAATTACTTGACAAAACTAAGACAGATAATATGTTGTCTTCAATCACAATACCGAAACATTAATAATCGGTACGCGATAAATAAACATATATAAAAGTAATCATTGCTCGCAATGAACTTCAAATAATCCAAATCATAAAAATTTCATAAGTAAAATCAATTAAGATAATCCTTATGACGAAAGTCAAATGAACTCAGGTTAATGTATAAAAATACATTAAAACAAGCAATTTAATATATCCAGCTCTGTGATGTAGCTCATACCTGGTTGACGATTTGATTAATTATGTAAATAGTTCAACTTTGCTAGGCGATAGATAGTTGGTGTTTATCTGGGTTAACCCTCTGAATACACAGTTTGCGGTGGGGCTTATCCGAGGACCACGCACTGGTAACGAGGAGATAACCATAACGACAACATTACATGTGTGCCTTTATATAGATATACACAATGCATGCGACATGCATACAACCCTGATGCCTTCGCAAAGCCGACACTATCTTGTGACGAAGGTATGGTCCAATCAAAAAGCCAAGTAATTAAAATAAATTATTACTGAACTAGAAATTAACCTTTGTTCTAAAGTTATTATAGTCAAATTTCCTCCTATAACCCTAATAATTTATAGTCACCACAAGCAATGAAATATTACTTATTAATTGAATTTGAAGTTATAGATGAAATTTAGTAAGATCTTTGAACTCTTTAATATTGTGATTGAATACTCAATACATCTTAGAATCCAAACAATTCGTCTTATACTCGTTTTCTAATGAAACTAAGTTATTTATGTCTTCTCCAGATTATTAGAGTTCTATTACTCTTATTTCAATTTCTCTTTAATCAAATTTCAGAATTTAATAAGGTCTGAACTTTTAGAAATCAACGCTTATTAGATCTATTGTTGCTTTAAGTGAACAGTATTATGAAACATCTATCCACCCGAATAATCATAAGTAAAGTTCATTTGTACAATCCTTATGATGTATAGATTCAATCATGGAATCCAGGTTAATATATGAATATATACAGATAAACAATTTAGACAAATAACTCTAGTTCTGTAAAATAGTTCATGCCTGAGATGATTAGATATGAAAATGGATCAACTTTGCTTGGCGGTATAGTTGGGTGTTTATCTGGGTTATCGCCCCAAATACCATGCTTGCGACAGAGGGGCATATGAACCGTGTGTCTGCACTGGTAAAGAGAAGATGACCATAATGACAACATTACATGTATGTCCTTATATAGATACACCCAGCACAACTTGTTGCCTTCGTAAAGTCGATATTCCCGTGAGATGAAGATGACATGATCTATTTACCAAGGTAAAAGGTAAAAATATCTAATCCAAAATTAGTAATTAACCTTAATTTCAGATTTATTTAGTAAACTTCCTATCTTACTAAAAGATCTGTTATGCACTGTCACTATAAACAATAATATTTCAATTATCCAAAAGAAATAATTTGATAAAGAAGTTTAATATTATAATTCCTATCCTCCTAAATCCCTATATAAATAATATAAAATAAGAATAAAATAAATAAATAATTAATTAAATTAAGTAAATAATTTATACAAAATATGGTTAAATAAACATAATACGTTTGGACTAAAGTTCATTCATTCCTCTCTTGTACTCTAACTCCCTGAAGCTTTATTAAAGTCATTTAAGATTTTCGCTCCAAATTTAATTCAACAATTCAGTTTATATTAATTATTCCTTTGTTAAATACGAAGAGAGTAATTTGTATTAGTTTGTGATTATCTCGTTCAATATTTGTACTCGGTTTTAAATTTGATTGTAAATAAAATAATGTTTTATGAAGATTTGATTTTAAGGGACTGGCCTATGTAATTAATTTACGTATTAGTTAATATTTAGTTTTATAATAGGATATAATAATTCGTATTAACATTTCATAATTTTAATAATTCATATTAAGGTAGGTTTTCGTGTGAATTTGTGTAGATTTATGCCCCCACTTATTGGTTGTAATATATTATTCCTACAGTAACAGACCGTCTGCCTTCAATTCCTAAAAGATCCTATTCCCTCCTAATCCAATTTGAAGCATTAATTCAAGTAATCATTTTAACTAGAGAAAGTTTCTATAATAAATATTTCCTAAGCTTGAATCACCTAGTTTTAATTGAAAGTCAATAATAAACAAAGTATTCCTTAATTCCTCAATATATTAAAGCATCAGTTCTTCCACCTAATATCTACACGCCCTATCCTATCACCTAATTGTTCCTTCATAAAAAATTATAACTGCCCAAAATTATAACAATGCAGAAATTAAAATCGTATTTGCCATACCTCCAACTCTGCAACAAACCTACAGTAACTCTGCATTCAGCTCCGAAGACAGCTAAGAAGTCACCCCCACGCGGTCTCGAAGGCTCCAAAGGAATCAGCTCTCGATCCCTAAAGTTTAAATAACAAGCAGGATCAACTGTACTATGGAAATTATTCTAGGAACTTCCTAGCCGGTTCTCATCTATAAGGATATGTGGTAGTTATCACCAGTTAGTAGATTTTAAAAGATAAAACCGCACGCAAAACTTCGAAACGGATTTGAATGAAATTTTACGCACAGATAGTTGATGACTTGGATTAGCACATAGGCTATTTACTATCCCGGGAAAATCTAGTGATCCAGCGGGATTCGCTTCTATAATGTTGCGGGTTGTACGTTGAAACTAGTTGATAATATTAATTCAGGTGCAGTAGTATTAGTATCTAACAATGGAATTCCTTCAAAATGACGAAGATGAAAAGTATAATTTAAAGTAGTTAAAGCACCTAAATCTATTCCTAATTAATAAGCTATTTAGCCAACATGCTTTTGAATTTGGTAATGCAAAGCCATTTCTTACTCCTATGAAAAATAAACAAACATAGCAATATCGGCCATTTGTAAGGTAAAGATGCAATAATGATAGTTCAAATGCATATGGTAAAAGTATAGTATAAACAATTAAAGCACATAAATCTATTCCTTGTTAGTTAATAAGCTATTTAGCCAACATGCTTTTGGCATTGGATAATGCAAAGCCATTACTTATTCCTGTGAAAAATAAACAAACATAGCAATATTAGCCAATTGTAAGGTATAGATGCAATAATAAATGTCTAGAGACAACGGGATTCCTCCAAATGCCGACGATAAAGGTATAATATAAAGTAATTAAGTCATTTATTTCTATTTCCTAGTTAAATAATAAACTGTCTTGCCAACATGTCCTGAAAATTGATAATATAAAGCCTTTTTCTTTATATTATATGAAACCTAACAAACATAGCAATCTTAGTCACTTGCAAGGTATAGGTATAATAATAATAGTGTCTAAAGGCAATGGGTTTCCTTTAAATACCGATGGTGAAAATCTATATACATATAATTAAGTCATAAATCCATTTCCTAATTAATTAATAAACTGTCATCCGTCAAGCACTGAAATTTGATAAAGTAAAGCCATTACTTAGTCTTGTATAGTTATACAAACTTAAATTGTAGTCTTGTATAGTTATACAAACTTAATTTAATTTAAATTGGAAAACTACATCACCTGTGTTGTTTAGGACTCCGATTTAACCTCGTCTTGATTAGCAGCCCTGCTGCAAAACTGTAAGACAGCAATTGCTCCACAACCATTGTTCACATTTTTATGGAAAGAAAAGAACAATTAGAACAGCAAAAATTATGGTTTTATTTTCCTAAAATCAAAATAGACTTCCCTAATAATAATATCACACAATTTCTATAAAGCAAACAAGTCCACGTTTCTCCTATGTTATTAAACTCCTTTTCAACAGCTATTCCTTAAAATAAATAATTTCCTTTCTTCATACAACAAACATTCTTCACTCAGTCTAGGATCGATCCACCTTTACACAACATTTTGCACAATTTCATTCTTGTAAACCTAATCACATATTTATCGGTAATATGTTTATTAAAATTGTATATTCAACATTCAAAAGATTTACCTTCTAATAAAACTACATTCTACCAATACTGCTAGATTTAAATAAACTCAACGACTACATATCAAATACGAAGTTGCATAAATACATACGTAATCCCTGAATAAATCTCTATTCTACATACTCACGGTTTTTTTGATCAATCAAGTTTTTACCAATCTCTTTTCTCACATTAAGAGTATTTATATTATTATTTACACTCCGGAATATCCCTGATATATCTATATTATTGTCTCAAACGAAGAATCTCTTTTATAACGTCTAGAACTTTTAAAACAAATCCCCCCGTTTTTTCCCTTTTCCTCAATCCCGTCATTCTTCCTCTATCCCCAAATTTTCTTTTCTGTCATTCTCCTTTTAAGGTTTTATATGTTTATATCTTAGGTCTTATATATTATTGAGAATTAGTTTTTTTTTTTATTTATTTTCGTCTTTAATTCCATTGATATTATTTATTAAACCTAACGCTGACATATTTTAATAAAAAAAAAAAGTATAGGTTCTTATTATTTTCTTTTATTGCACTAAACCTCTTAAGGGATAGATGAAGTCTGTTACACTATGTATGACGTATGCTACATGCATACGTCTACCGACTACTTTGATATCCAAACGGAAACACGACATTACCAAGCATTAACGCTATTGAATAATAGTTAAGGCGGTGGTACCAAATACTTGGACGAGACTTTTTTGAAGTATTATTTTTTAATATCTTAAAATAACAAACAAGCAGATGGGTCCCTGATGGAAAGAGTCAACCAACGCCTATAGACACTAAAGATGTTAATGGTGCGTTGCTATCTTGTGGCGAGGTCTAATGCCACATGCATAAGTTTACCGGCTACCTTAATCTCTAAACCGGAACACGACTGCGACAACCACTGACGCTATTGCGGCAGGAATAGGTAAGGCGTTGGTACCAGACCCGGCCGAGACAATGCAGAACTCTACCACCTAGTAGCAACGATGGCAGTGACTCGCATAGCCAATCGGTCGCCTTTTACAACCTGCCTGGCAGAATGGCAGTCGGCCCATTCTTCAAAGGAATCCGGGACCAACACGGGGTAGAACTAGGTGGTAACCTAATATTTTCGATTGTAGTGATACGTATAGCCCATCGTTGGTAGAACGGCGGAACGGATCTGCCGTTCCGCCGTTCTACCAACTATCTGTCTGTTTCTATTGGTTGAGGTTTCCTGTAAAATGAGAATCTCAATAACAGCTTGAAATCTAATGGTGATGTGGTAACACTCCCGTGCCTCCCCGACTCGTGTCCGCTAGAAATAAGTTGTAATCATGGGGGGGGGGGGGGTTAGGATGAATATCAATTGCGCCAACTGGTGAAACAGAAAGTGTATAACGTTGAGTTCAGTCTGTCTACTCCGCAAGAGAAACTGCACGGATTAAAATAAATGGATACGCCTCCGATTCCGATCCGGTAGTAGTTTTTAAAAAAATATGTTGACGTGTCAAAATAACTTGTAAAATTTTTTATTGAATAAAGTATTTCTGATTTCTGATTTCTGCCTTTCAAGACAATTTTTTAGTTTGTCAGTGTAGCTTGCAATATACACAGAAATTCAGAGTTATACTAGTTAATTATACTGATCAATGAAATAAAATCAATTCAAGGGTAATTTTTAAACCTTGTCATCTCATTCGGTACAATAAAACAGTACAACATGATTTATTTCATTTTTTTTGATAAAATAATATAACCTACAAATGTATGAAATTTTAGACAATAATAGAAGCGTTTGCTCATATGCGCGGGGACACGTTACCTTCCCAATGACGTGTCTATTAGTATTCATGTGGTCTGTGGGAAACGGCATGATAACACTTTTACTTACAGTCCTCAAAATATACCTGTTTGTTGTTAGTTTGATGACTAATCATTATCTATACATATAATAAAATCGTAGGAAAGTCAAAACTGTACATTGAATATTTTTTTAAAAGAATACTTGTGGCGTGATCTACAATCGATATCGAAGGCAAAAATATAGTTTTTAGATTTTTTGTCTGTTTGTCTGTTTATCTGTTTGTCTGTTTGTCTGTTTGTCGGGTCAAACAGGGAACAGGTCGGGTCAACATATAGGCTACATATAATCACGCTATCACCTACAGGGGAGGAGCAGTGCAGAGTTAACGAAGTCCGCGCGGACGAAGTCGCAGGCAACAGCTAGTATATAATAAAACTAAGTTGATACAATGTGCGTGCCGATAAAACTTAAAAAGGAGTCCCGGCACGATAAGGGACTTATATAGTATAATATCTCTTTATCCCCCTCGAATAAGAAAGTTCCCGTTTTAACCTAAAGGGCGTGTTTTTAAAGATATAAGGGCTTTTCTAACCCTTCAACTTGGAAATCAAGTGTAGTGGTGCCATCTGTTGTTGAGTATTTGAACATCATTCAGAGCAACGATTATTTGGTTGCATATCGAAAGACGCTGCGAGCAATTGCAGCATGTGTACTAATGGCACGAAATTTAAAATTCTAATTTCAATAAAGTCTGAAATTACATTTTTTATATTTCAACTACCATGTAATCTCATATAATCATCTCCCGAGCGAAGCCAGGCATCATAGCTAATAGTGAAATAAAAATAAAATAACATTTTTGTAAATCCGACATTATTAATAGGGACAAGCGAAATATTGCGAACAAAGAATTAAAAACAAAAGCTGCATTGTGTAGTATGAAATTATTTGTTTCCTGAATGAATACCAGCCACTACACCCGCTTTTTATTTTTCACAGAAAATATTATTAATGTAATCTTTGAAACTTTAATAATATTTAATTTTTTTTTCTCAGGTAAAAAGTTACATATTCCTGATTCACATAGACAAATTTTGTCCCTATTTAATCATGGGATCGGGACCTTCGCGTATTTTTTTATATCATAATATAGCAAACAACCAGATGGGTCTCCTGTTGAAAAGAGTCGATCATCGCCTATAGACACCAAAAAAGTAAAAAGTGCGTTCTTACTTTGTGGTGAGGTCTAATGCCACGTGCATGTTTATCGGATAATTTACGCTCTAATTTGAATACGGCAGTGGCAAGCACTGACGCTATTGCGGCAGAAATAGGTAAGGTGGTGGTACCAGACCCGGGCGAGACAATGCAGAACTAGGTAGGTAGGTGCACTGCTTCTACCTCTGCCTACCGCTTCAGGGATATGGGCGTAAAGATACTTCTTTTATTTTAATGTATGACCACGCCTAACTTTTCACCGATTTAATTTTTTTTAAAAGACACTTATTATTTCAAAGTTATCGTATTTAACACTTTGACTGTCCATACATTACATGTAATGCACTGAAGACCTTGCTTGATACGTCCGTACATTACATATAATGCACTACTGCAGTTATCATCCTGTAAATAATACCTCAACGGGATAAATTGAGGTAGTAAATATTAATAGTCAATCCAGAAAACACATTAGTGTTGATTACATCATTTATTATCCTTCATTTACATGCGATTATTCTTACTCAATTCTTATTTTATGTAGTTTTTGATAGTTTCAACGTAATTAAATATTCTTATCCATTGCATTACATTACATTCAACATAACGACTTACTTATTCGACAAGTATCAAATATAGAACCGTTCTTGTGGACTGCTACATGAAGAATGGCAAAAATGAATGCCTTACCCCCGCCAACCGTTACGTTAAGGCGGGATTCTAGACACGCAACCAACAGGTGACAATTGGCGTGGTTTAGTTTAAATTTTAACGGCTTTACCGTTAAAATTTAAACATCACGATAAATATTCACGAGACATATTACAACAAAACTCACTTGTACTTCCAGTTCACGTATATTTTTAATTTTTTACTATTCACATCCAACCGGTTTCGCTTATTAAAGCATCATCAGGGATGTTTTACACATATTTTATAATATCTTAACATATTTTTTACATTTCAAGTTATATTATTACTCATAATAATTTTATTACTCATAATAATATAACTTGAAATGTAAAAAATATGTTAAGATATTATAAAATATGTGTAAAACATCCCTGATGATGCTTTAATAAGCGAAACCGGTTGGATGTGAATAGTAAAAAATAAAAATATACGTGAACTGGAAGTACAAGTGAGTTTTGTTGTAATACGTAATTTAAAATGCAGTTTCACCAAGTGCCGACGATGGAAATAATCCAATTTATTCACGAGACAAATTACACTTATTGATCTAACCCCAAAGTAAGCAAATTATTTGCTTGTGTTATGGGTGTTAGTCAACGATACTAATACATAGAATATATATATATATATATATATATATATATATATATATATATATATATATATATATACATATACATATACATATACATATACATATATATATATATATATATATATATATATATATATATATATATATATATATATATATATAAATACTAGAATATATTTAATAAACACCCAAACCCGGAAATACAAACATTTATGCTCATCACACAAATGCTTGTCCCCGTCGGGGATCGAACCCGAGCCCCGTTGATTGTGTAGTCAGGGTCGCTAACCACTCAACCAACGGGGCGGTCATAAAATATTAGTTAATATATTTACATAATAAATCATACGCATTTACACACAGTTATTAAAAATATCCTAACATAAGAAACACAATTAGAACGTATAGACGGATTAAAATGATAAAAAGGATAAAATATTTTCGTGACCTCGTAATAACTTAAAATGTGTTTTAATATATTTTCCCCGTGTTGGTCCCAGGCTCCTTTGAAGTACGGGCCAACTGCCGTTCTGCCAGGCAAGTCGTAGAAAGCGACCGATTGGCTATGCAAGTCACTAACATCGTGACTACTAGATGGTAGAGTTCTGTACTGTCTCGCCCGGGTCTGGTGCCACCGCCTTACCTATTCGTGCCGCAACAGCGTCAGTGCTTGTCGCTGTCGTGTTCCGGTTCGGAAGGTAAGGTAGCCTCTAGGTAGGCTTATTTTTTTTTCAAAAATCAACCCTTAAAGGGTTGAAATACGGGATGAAATTTGCATGAAAAGCTATCTTGACGACATGCTATTCTATTCGCGGGCGAAGCTGAGCGAGTCCGCTAGTACAATATAAATTCACACGTTAAGAGTTCCTAAGAATCAGAACAGTAAATTGTCATGTTTTAATTAACATAGTGTGTTGTTTACTAGGAATATCATAAAACTAACTAACAATGGAGTAAACGCAATAAACTAATCAATAATTTTATAAAATCACAGACTTTTACACAGTCGTCAAAAATATTCAGTGCGGCTTTGGATGGGCTTATCTTAGAATCGGTTTTGGGCAACTTACTGTACTCTTTCTTAGGACGGCAGTATATTATAGTAACTATTTTTGCATGAACCCCCTTTGGCTTAAAGCCTCCTCCAAGGTATGTCATTTTATTTTCGACGAAGTTTAGCCAATCTACTCTTGCTACTGCTAGTATTTCATCTACCCATCTGGCGTGTGGGCGGCCTCTAGCTTCTTTTCTTCGTGGTCCGGACCATCTTAATGTTCTCTGAGTCCATTTGCTGTCATTGTACCGAGCCACGTGACCTGCCCATTTCCACTTCCTTGAGGAGGCATATCAGAGTAAGCAGAAAAGTAAATAACAGAAACAGATAATTTTTTATAACTTCTCCATTTAATTTAAGTAAGAATCCAAAACTTTGTTCAGAGTTAATTAATACTGGGACTATAAATCTTAGGGGCGATCTAAACAAACGACGCCACTTAATGCAGAGTAAATTTAACGCAGATACTTTATTCTGAACTGATTTATGGACTAACCTATGTAAATAAATTATCTCCGCAGTGTTAGTCTATGTTAGATGTTGCCTTATAGCATATTCATTTAAAGGTTTTATTTTAATACTAGCTGTTGCCAGCGACTTCGTCCGCGCGGACTTCGTTTACTCTGCACAGCTTCCCCCCCCCCCTTCGTAAGTGATAGCGTAATAATATGAAGCCTACATGTTGACCCGACCTGTTAGTAATATTAATGCAAAATTTGAAGTAAATCCATGCAGTACTTTTTGAGTTTACCCGGACATACATACAGACAAACAGACAAAAATTCTAAAAACTATATTTTTGGCTTCCATATCGATTGTAGATCACGCCCCAAGTATTCTTTTAAAAAAATATTCGATGTATAGTTTTGACTTTCCTACGATTTTATTATATGTATATATATTATTTTTAGGGTTTCGCTAACTACAACTCCGCTGTCAGTCACCAGTCCGTATTTCATGAACCATGATAGTTGGACATTTGAAATTTTCTCGAATGATATTACCGCTATAATAAAAAATACCAAAAAAACACAAAATAAATATTTTAAAATTAAGTGGGGTTCCCTTAGCATACGTGATTTTTTGCCGCTTTTTATAGATAATGGTACGGAACCCTTCGTGGGCGAGTCTGATTCGCGCTTGACCGGCTTTTTATATCATAAGCTAATTTATTTGTGTAAGTCATAATTATGATTACACAAATCGACCTTACCCCAAAGTAAGCAAATTATATGCTTGAGTTATAGGTGTTAGTCAACAATTCAAATATATAGAAGTACATACATAAATACGGTTTCATATATAATAAACACCTAAATCCAGAAATACAGACATCTGTGCTCATCACACCTATGTTTGTCCCTGTCGGGAATTGAATCCGAGCCCTATCGATTCTTAGTTAGGTTTGCTAACCACTCAACCAACGGGGCGGTCAAATTATATCAGCCGTATACGCTGTCGGTCTGATAACACATCTCTGATGGGATGGTCAATAAAATGTCTGCATTAAGGATGAATGATGTACCATATTGGTACCACCTCTTTTAAAAAGTAAAATATCCGCCTGTTTGCTTAGCAGTTAGTAAGATTGGTCAAATGTGTCACTAAGCTCTGAATACTACGTGGTAGATTTCATTTGTGTACGTGTATTTCTATGTAGTAGCACAGTATACTGGAGACTAACAGTAATCAATCTACATACATGTGATATCTCGGAATGGTTCGGGACAGTTTGTTCCGCACCAGTCCGAGATATCGCGTCCGTGAGAGGTGTCTATGTGTGCTGTGCTCGAATATTACTTGTATGTAACATTGACTTCTGAGTGCTAAGTGTGAGTTTTTCTTTTCGCATTCGATCGTGAGCGCGTTTCGAGTTTACTAGGAATTTGTATGTGATTTGTACAGCGCCATCTAGTGGTAAACTGGTTTCTCACGTTTACCACTAGGTGGCGCTGTACAAATCACATACGAATTCCTAGTAAACTCCAAACGCGCTCACGATCGAATGCAAAAAGAAAAACTCACACTTAGCACTCTGGTAGTCTCAAAGTATTCCATGGCGGCGCAACCAGTCGCTGCTATCAACAAAATGTATACAACTCTATAGGAACTAAATCACCTGGTGTCCGTTTTGGTCGCGCAACCAATTTGGCGGCGCGACCAGCACGGACGCGTACACAAAATATTACTGGTCGCGCCGCCACGTTGGTCGCGCCACCACTTATTACTATGACGCTGTACGGTATCTCACTACTTGGCTGCCACTTACCTTAATATTTTGTTGCATAACCACAATAAAATTACTAGAAATATATCCAGAGGTATAACATTTCAATTTCTTTAATTATTTAAATATTAAAATTTAATTATTTAATTTTATTTAATTAAAATTTAATTATTTTAATAATAAAAGAATTTTTTAAATATTAAAAAATTCTAGTAATTTTTAATATTTAAAAAATTCTAGTAATTTATAATATTTCAAAAATTCTAGTGATTTTGAAGAAAAATTACCGTAACAGAAGTTCTGATTTTCCACCAAATCATTAGGCGTCGTTATCTCGGCTCTCCAAGCTAATAATTTTGATCATTTAGTAAATCGTGACTGAGGCCTTATCGTATGAACATTTCACGAGAATTCTGACATTTTAAATTTAACATTTTTAATACGAATCCCTTCACTAAAAGATTTTTAATCGACTTCCCAAAAAGGAGGAGGTTATCAATTCGGCTGTGTGTGTTTGTTGAGGTGACTAATATGTATTGTATGTTCGTGCCATATTACAGCTTTCTAGTAATAAGGATCTCTGAGCAATAGTGCGGACGGACGGACGGATAAACATAACGAAACTGTAAGTGTTCCTAGTAGTGCACCCCATCCTAGATACTATTCTCATTTTATTAAGGTTGTCTGGTAGAGAATACCACGTAGCATTAAGTCCACCTCTACATGTTTGTGCATAAATTGGACGTAGTTACACGAGAATGATCCAATCTACACTAAATCACTTTAGAAATATTGAAGTTAAAGTTGGATATTTTTTATTTTTTTAACGTGCCATTTTTGGGGTCTAGTTCTGACGTTGAATAAAGTAATAGAGAACTATTTTTGCTTAGATGTTTTTTACTGGCCAATAGTATTGATGTTTAGCATTAAGCCCCGTTTTCACTTTGAGTAAGAGTGTGAGTAAGAGTGTGAGTGTTTAATGCAGGTGCTTAGTATTAAGATAAAAATACGTGAAGACAGCCGTTGATGAGTGCAAGTGATAAGTAATCAGCGTCTATTCACTTTTACTATTTTACTACGCAGATAATGAATCACTCGCACTGATCCACGGCTAGCTTCACGTATTTTTGGCTTAATACTAAGCACCTGCATTAAATACTCACACTGGTACTAATCAAAGTGGAAACGGGGCTTTAGTTTGGTGCACTTAACTCATTTTTGACCATATTGTAGATTGGATCCTTTTCGTTTAACTACGACCAATTTTAAATAAAAAATAAATAAATATGCGTATCTAACTCGCACTTAACCGATTTTAATAGTATCAATCGTTGGCACTTGGTGAAAATACATTTTAATTTTTATCTTGAACCATTTAGACTCCGGAAAGATATTGGATCTCTATGTGTATTTTACAGACTGTATAATAGTGAGTGTTCTGATGAGCTACTTAATTTAGTGTCGGCATCTTTGACAAAAAAAAAGATAAGTACTTGGCATTAGTTTCCATAAACAATGAAAATGAATAAATTGCATGCATTCCAACGCTGAACAAATAAAAATGGCTTTATCTCTGTCTAACAAGTTAGAATTTTCATGATAGACAAAGCTACATGAATTTTGTCAGTGTTCTAATTTAAAATCATTTAAGAAAATTAACGTCACCTTAAACAACTTGCGGCCAAAACGCCATTACTAAAATACGCTGTCAATGTAGGTAAGTCAAAATTTAATGTCAAATAACCCTTTGATTACTAAATATTAAATTGATTTTAGCATTTATGTGTATTTTTTTATAATTTTAGTATGTACCTTAAATTTAAAATATAAACTTATTGTTAAAATAACATGCTCAATTTATCAATTGTTATGTAGACAGTAAACAGATGTTCTTAAGTCCGCCATTGTTAGGGACAAAATGACACGGTTTTCCATTGGTTATTTCAAATCTAGTAGTAGTTTCCTTCTATCATCTACGCTTCGCCATCACACTACATGTCGTAGTGAGAGGTTCCATCCATATCACATCCATTTCCGTTACATTGACTATTACATTAAGTTCCATCACATTGACTATTGGTCTTCCACAACTGTTGAATTTGCTCGTACATTCCTTATACGACCAGTCAATCTCTAGAACAACTAACTTCACTCGGTGTTTAGAGTGGCTTTGATATTGGAATTTTTAAGAAGAGGGTAATTGAAATTCTTAATAATAATAATAACAATAACAATTCTTTTTTTGCATGCTATATGGGTTACAAAAGATTTAAATTAGCTTAAATATAACATTCCCTTTTACTGTACTATTAATTGGCATGCAAATTTTCCTTTCTTTGTTATTTAATATGTACTTTCAGTAAAGCTATATTGGCAAAAACATGCAAGTCCTTATAAAATATTATTTTACAGTAGGTAATAAAAGATATGCCAAGAAAATAAATAAATTCATATCGTATAAAAATAACCATATTTAACTTCATTCTAATTTTGTCATTAGGTACTCCTTTCAATTACTCGTCTAATAATTTATTTAAGAATTTTTTAATAGCTGACTATTAGTTTTTAAAAATTAAAACTTACCATTCATTAATAAAAAATACAGTTCTTAAATGATCTAAGCTAAGAATTTGCACATGTTGTTACGGAAAAGCTCATTTACACTTATCTAAAAGCCGTGTAATTTTTATTTCTTAAATAAGAAGTCGCTATAGCATTGAAAAATAACATTTTGTGTTGCAAAAGTCCATGGACAGTAACTGCTTTCCATCAGGTAATTCCACTTACTCGTATGTTTGTAAATACTAGAAAAAAATTTATAAAATACCTGTACTCGTTTCACTGTAATTTTAATCTTAAAAAAATAGATTATATCTAGGTTAATAAATCGACCATAGACTAAACAATAAAAATTCTTCTAAGTCAGACAACAGAATTTAGACGTAAACATAATTAGTAGTATACATGTGTGTGTGCGTGTGTATGTCAAATGAATGTGGAATGCGTCATGTTTATTTTTTACTTGCTGTGTATGTGACTTCGTCCGCGTTGAAAAAATTCTAAAATAAAGTAGCCTAAGTTACTCTCTATTACATCAGCTATCTGTTAGTGAAAGTCCCGTCAAAATTGATCCAGCTGTTTCAGAGATTAGCCGGAATAAATAAGACAGACAGACAGACAAATATTGTAAAAAAAAATGTTATTTTAGTATATGTACCGTATATAAATCTTTATGCATTAAGTAAAAAGCGGTTATTTTAATATTACAAGCAGACACACCAACTTTATTTATTTTTATAAATGAATATAATTTATTTCTAAAGCATATTATGTAAAAATATTAGCTTTCTGCATTAATCTGCAATGCAAACTTTAACTATGTCAAAGTATGCTTATATAAAGGAGAAGGTATTATCCGTTCACGGAATTTTCGTAAAAAGGGGAACAAAGATATTGCTTCATATATTAATATACATATATACCCTATAACCTCGAGCCACGCTGTATAATAAGTAAAATACAATATTCAACCAAATACGATAAATAAAACGCAAAACATCTGGGAACAATATGAATTCGGGTCAACATACATATGTTTTTTTTTTATAGAAGAGGGGGCAAACGAGCAGGAGGTGCAACTGATGGTAAGTGATCACCGCCGCCCATGGACATCCACAATACCAGAGGTCTTGCAGTTGCGTTGCCGGCCTTTTAAGAATGAGTAAGCTCTTTTCTTGAAGGCCCCCAAGTCGTAACCGTTTGGAAACACCCCTGCCGGTAATTGGTTCCACAACAAAGTAGTGCGAGGCAAAAAGTGTCGAGAGAAACGCACAGTTGTGGATTTCCAGACATCGAGATGGCGAGGATGGAATTTCAAATTTTGACGCGATGTCCGATGATGGAATTCGGCGGCAGGAATTAATAGGAACACTCTCCATGAAAGATACGATAGAAGACACAGAGTGAGCCAACATCTCTGCGCAATGCCAAAGAGTCGAGCCGTTTCGAAATAGCCAGGTCGTCAACGATTCGAACCGCTCTACGCTGATTGCGATCAAGAGGAAGGAGCTGGTACCGAGGAGCTCCGGCCCAGAGATGAGAACAGTACTCCATGTGGGGCCGAATTTGAGCCTTATAAAGTTGAAGGCGATGGGCCGGCAAGAAGTACTGCCTCGCTCTGCTGAGCACACCGAGCTTTTTGGAGGCTAGTTTAGCCTTACCTTCCAAATGACCGCGAAACTGAACGTAATTCGATATGTCGACTCCCAGAATCCCGATACTAGCTGAGGCTGTCAGGAGACTATCCCCAAATCGAGGTGACACGACAAAGGGTGTCTTTTTAGCGGAAAACACGCGAAGCTGTGACTTTTTGGGGTTAAAAGTGACCAGGTTTTGACGACCCCATTCCGAGACATCGGTTAGTCGATTCTCAACTTCGGACACAAGCTTGTTTCGGCTCTCTTCGACGTGTTCCCGAGAAATACCGCTTCGGCCGGAGTATGTAGCATCATCAGTACTGTCATCTGCATAGCAATGTATGTTGCGAATTCGCATCATGTCATTGATATGCAGAAGGAACAGTGTCGGTGATAGCACGCAGCCTTGTGGAACAGCAGCATTGATAGATTTAAGGTCAGAGCACGCACCGTCAACTACGACCTTGATGCTCCGATCAGCCAAAAAACTGGTGATCCACTTGCATAATTTCTCGGGAAGCCCATTTTTTTCCAAGCCCATTCGGGAAGCTTTGAGCCATACCCTATCAAAGGCCTTCGCTATGTCCAAACTAACTGCCAATGCCTCCCCCTTGGACTCAACTGCTTCTGCCCACCGATGTGTTAAGTATACAAGAAGATCACCAGCTGAGCGGCCGCGACGGAAACCGTACTGGCGGTCGCTAATCAGCTGGTGCTCCTCTAAATACTTGAGGAGCTGCGAGTTGATGATTGTCTCCATAATTTTGGAGAACAAGGAGGTTATGGCTATCGGCCGATAGTTAGACGGATTAGAGCGATGTCACGCCATTTCGTAAGTTTTGTCCTTACCAAAAATCGCACAATAAAGATGCATAGCTTTATACTTCAAAAATTAAGGAGAAGTCATAGAATAATAACGCATAGCGTTATTACTCTAAGGGAGAAGCAATATAAACAGTAGTAGTAGATTCTATTTCGTACCTGGACATAACCGCAGCCAAGTTTTTTTTTATATCATAAGATATAAAACAAGCAGATGTGTCTTTTGATGTTACGAGTCAACCATCTTCTATAGACACCAAAGATGTTAATGGTGCGTTGCTATCTTGTGGCGAGGTCTGTTGTCACATGCATAAGTTTATCGGCTACCTAACCCTCCAAACCGGAAAACAAAGGTGACAAGCACTGACGCTATTGCGGCAGAAATAGGTAAAGCGGTATTACCAGACCCGCCATGATGGTAGTGACTCGCATAGCCAATTGGTAGCCTTTTACGACCTGCCTGGCGGAACGATAATTGTCTTTTTCTTCAAAGGAATCCGGATAAACACGGGCAAAAGGTAGTAGGTGCTAGTCTTCAGATAAAAGTGATTTTCACAATTTGCGTGCATTGCGCATTTATCTTTTGAAAATGGCATATTTTTATTTGTCAAAAATGACATTGCAGTTTGAAATATTGCATTTAAAGAGGTACTGTAAATGCAGGGTAGCAAGAATGTGTCGTTGGAATATGACGTTATTTCAGATATTTTGTTTTATAGTTTTATTTTCGAAGTACGTGAACGGTACTACAAATTTGACGTTCTAAGTTGGCACGTTTGTTATGACAAAAGAGACTGATGAGATCGGCCTAAAAGTGCTTCAAGAATATCCTAAATTATCAAGTAAATTTTATGTAAAATAAGCTCGTATTAGAATTCGACGTACACTTTTAATAACAAGTAAATTTTAACAAGGGATATAGTTCAAAGTCATGAAACTTATCAAAATTTTGAACACTGAATATCTTGGTAAAACTCTAAGTTAATTTGATTTATATTATATTAAAAACACTTGTACTATTTTACTTGATTTGTATGTATTAAAACCAACCGGTGTCGCGTTTTAACGCATCATCAGGGCAATACAATGCATAATTGCCCTGATGATGCGTTAAAACGCAAAACCGGTTATTGCCCTGATGATGCGTTAAAACGCGGAACCGGTTAGTTTTTATAGATAAAAATCTAATAAAACAGTATAAGTGCTTTTAATATAATATAAGCTAATCAAACTTTTACGATTTTTCGTATTTCTAAATCGAGCAAAGATTTTTCTTTTCTGTCATAAAGTTAAGACTTTCTTTCATTTATGACCAACTAAATAAATTACAAAAATGTCGAATAGTTAAGCCGTAAAATTTAAAAAAAATAAAGTGCAACAAAAATAATAGGACTTATTACTATAGCAAAATTTACAACACAGAAGTCTGTATAAAGAGGCTACTCTTAGTATTATACTAAAGAAATTAAAAAACCAAACATCACCTATTTAATATGTGAAAGCGTGACAAATGTTTTGCTGTAAACAAACATTCCTCCGTTTTTTAAATTTTAGTAATCTTCATGATGTGAGATACAAAAATGTATTAAATATCTATGTTGATGACATATTGCGACGTGAATGGCTTAAAATCGTATTTAATAATTGTGAATTGAAGTAATATTAATCTTGGCAGGTTTTTCGTGAATTTTAGCATTAAAAAAGTGTTCGTGATACAATTAACATTTCAGAAGAAATTAGTAATGTATACAATACAATAAGCATTTATCAACATGTGCTGCATTTGAGGCCAACTTTGTATGGATCTCATCATTCTTCTCTCGTGTTATGTTGTACAGTTCCTTCCGCGTTGATCCGGAATCCTACCACCTGCCGTTCTGCCAAGTTGTTCGTAAGAGGCAAGCTATTGGAGTTTCTACCATTATGGCTATCAGGTGGTAGAGTTCTGCATTGCCTCGCCGGGGTCTAACTGTCTTACCTATTCCTGCCGCAATAGCGTCTGCGATTGTCATAGTCGTGCTCAGGTTTGGAGGGTAATGTAGCCGGTAAATTTATGCATGTGACAACAGACCTCGCCACAAGATAGTAACGCACCATTAACATCTTTGGTGTCTATAGGCGATGGTTACCTCTTTCTATCAGGAGAGCCGTCTACTTGTTTGCTATCTCATGGTATATAAAAAAAGTATTTATTTAAGATGAGATTTCATTTTAGGTCTTAATTTGTAATTTCATCACAAATGTCATCCAAAAAAAAACCCTCGAAAATTTTAGAGATGTCTTGTGGACTAGAATTCCTTTCGCTATACCTGAAACTGTGGCTATGACTTAAAGGAGATGTCATTTATATTAATACACATTAAAAATAATATTTAAAACTTAAAATTATAAATCATTTTTACATATTGACGTCATTTTTACATATGACCGCCGCGTTGGTCGAGTGGTTAGTGACCCTGACTACGCAATCAACGGAGCTCGGGTTCGATCCCCGAGGGGGACAAGCATTTGTGTGATGAGCATAAATGTTTGTATTTCCGGGTTTGGGTGTTTATTATGTATGTAAAAGTATTTATATATGTATTTCTATGTATTAGTATCGTTGACTAACACCCATAACACAAGCAAATAATTTGCTTACTTTGGAGTTAGATCAATAAGAGTAATTTGTCCCGTGAATATTTATTTATTGGAACGAAGTTCCAGAAGGAGGGGATAGGTATTTTGCTGCGCGACCGAACTGAAAAAATGTGATAGTAAAACCGTAAGAAAAATGCGTGGAATAAAAGCGTTAAATGAGACGTGCGCAGGCGCGACAGTCGCGTACACAAGCGAGTAGTGCCGTTTAGCCGAAGGAAGTTCGTTCCTACCTGGTGTCCCGCGACACCACATCATTTTTTTTTTATTTACATATTATCAAAATTGACGACAAGCTGAATCGATTATTAAGTTATTTAGTTATCTTAAAGTGATCGGGAAGTGCGTCACAAATTAATGGAATTTTTGGGATCTGAATGGATGGGAACGAAATTTACCTTTTGGGAACGGAACCCTAAAAACGACACCAAAAACCGGCCATCACTACAAGATGGTCGGTTTTTGGTGACGTTTTTAGGGTTCCGTTCCCAAAGGGTAAAACGTGATGGGATATTACTATATAAGACTCCGCTGTCCGTCCCCCTTTCTGTCTGTTTGTTTGTCTGGTTGTCTGTCATCAGCTTATGTCTCATGAACCGTGATAGTTAAACAATTAAGATTTTCACAGATGATATTGCCGCTATAACAAACGCGCTGTAATAAATCACGGATGATGTATTTATGTTGCCACTATGATAACAAATTACACTTATAAAAATCAATCCCGTATACTTATATAAATTACGTGTCACGTTGTTTGTTCGCTATGGATTCCTAATATGTATGGCAAAAGAATGTTTGACGGGTCAGCTAGAACTAAATAAAGAAAAAATATATTTAAGGGGTAAGGGTCCCATACAACAAACGTGATTTTTTGTAATTTTTTTATAGATATTGGTACAGAACCCTTCATGCGCAAGTCCGACTTACGCTTGACCGTTTTTTTTGTTTTAAACTTTTCGATCTAGTATCTAAGCCCGTAAACAATAATGTGTGAAATGGAATTCTGTTCTAATAACATTTAAGCCCGACCTGGGATTCGAACTAGGGACATCATCATCCGAGCCAAATATGATAACCCACTTGAACCTAAAATCTTACCTACCTAAGAGTTTTGCTTAAAAAACTGTTAAATATTCTACGTTGATACTATAATATTAAAGATATAGATAACAATTTCTTTTAAGAAAGTTTCACCCTCGGACCAATTCTGTTTAAACATTAAGGCGAGATTTCCATCTAATTGTATTAAATATTCAGTTATTACCATATTCATGAACCTAAAACAAAAGACTTTTCTACGTTAACATTATAGAGGTAGGAGTACTAGTAAGTATCTTCACGCCCGTATCCCCGAAGAGGTAGGCAGAGGTACAAAAAGTGCACCCACGATTAGCCAAGATACATGATCCCGCAATGTGATGGGTGGCCAGCCTATCGCCAACCGGGCTCTTTCCAATCCCGGACAACGTTGTTTTTATCAGAAAACTGAAAACACAAGTTTTTGAATTGACCGACCCAGGAATCGAACCCGGAACCTCATGTGGTCAACTCCGACGTCGGACCACTAGACCACCAAGGCGAGTTGATTTTAAAAACTTAATAAGGTAAAATTATGACGCGAGAATATTTGAACCTGTGACTGTACCTCTGGGCATGCTCTAACCATCTGAGCTTATCTCTTGGTTCTTTATTATAGTTTTAAAGTGTTCCCTAGTATAAGATAAGTGCTAAAACACATATCGCACCCCTAGATCTAAATTGAGACAACTCAAAATAGGTGGAGCTGAAACTATCAAATTTTAGCTCCAGCTTTAAATGCATTAATATTTTGCAAGTCATTTCTTGTCTATAGAATCCTTTGAAAGTAGTTTTTTTGATCTAAGATAGAAAAAAATTAAGTTTTATAAGTTTTTTTTATATATTATAAGATAGCAAACAAGCAGATGGGTCTGCTGATGGAAATAGTCAACCATTGCCTATAGACACCAAAGGTATTATGGTGCGTTGCTATCTTGTGGCAAGGTCTAATGCCACATGCATAAATTAACCAGATACCTTACTCTCCAAACCGGAACACGATAGTGACAAGCACTGACGCTATTGCAGCAGGAATAGGTAAGGCGGTGGTACCAGACCCGAGCGAGACAATGCAGATCTACCACGATGCAGTAGCCACGATGGTAGTGTCTCGTATATCCAATCGGTCACCTTTTACGATCTGCCTGGCAGAACGGCAGTTGGTCTACTCTTCAAAAGAGCTCGGGACCAACATGAAAAAAGTCAAAAAGTACCCTAAAAATGCAGATATACGTTTATTTCGTCACCTGAAAAATAACGTTTTTTGAGTTGTCTCAGTTTAGATCTAGCTGTGTGATATATAGTTAAAAACATAATCATTAGATTGAAAAGAAGCAGGTGGGTTTCTTGGTGAAAAGAAAAACCATCGCCTATACTGCCCTTACAATTTAGTCGACCGTAAGTGCATCATGTTGGAGTGCATAGAGGAAATCGCGCTCAAAAATTTTTGCACCTTTATTTTTGGTGCTAAAAAAATTTTACATACTTCCGCCGGGTTTCGGGGAGGGCGTAAACGGCTGCAACACATTATTGCAACTAAATCAGTTGTTTACGAACCACATGTTGTTCTTGTAATATTGTTAAAAAATTTTTTTCAATAAAAATAAAAAAAAAATATTGAAAAAAATCTTTAATCTTTAATTTATAAAGGACATGAAAAAGTTTTGATCCTTGTACCTAAATTTTTTGTAGCGTCGAAAATAACGGTGCAAATTTTTGGGCGCGATTTTCTGTTGCACCCAACAAGCACTTACGCTCGACTCAATTAGTAGGGCAGTATAGAGTCCAAGGATATTATTGGTGCGTTGCTATCCGTGTGGCGGAATGGCAATGCCACATGTATTAGTTTGTTGGTTAACTTACTTTCTAAACTGGAACACGAGAATGACAAGTATTGACGCTATTGCGGCAGGTATAGGTAAGGTTTCAAAACCAAATGCCCGGCGAGACATTGCGGAATTCTACCACATATTAATTGCAATGGTAGTGATACGTATAGCCAATTGGTTGCCTTTTACGACCTGCCTGGCAGAATGGCAGTTCGTTTATTCATAAAAGGAACCTAGACCAACACAATTTATTATTAATCTTACGAAAATCAGTATTTTATTCTAATATAACAATATTTCAACAGTGTGAAAACAGAAGCAACAGCGAACGGTGCTCTGTCGAGGCTTTATATAGCGAATGCGAACAGGAACGACTCTGGAAACTACACCTGTTCTTTGTCAGATGTTGCGTCGTATGCAGTGTCTGTACATGTATTAAGAGGTATGTATAATGTTGTATTTAAAGACACTAAAACCACAAATATTTAGGTACAGAATCATTCATTCATCCATTCATTCATTCTGTACTGAACTATTCTATTGAATGAATCATTCATTTATTCATTCTGTACTGTACTATTGTATTCTGTAATGAACTACATCTTCCTATTGTAACCGTGTTCTAAGCAATAAATAATTATTCTATTCTAAAAATAGGATAAAATGAATGAAATATATTTTATTTGCAAGAATATAGGTGCTACAAGTTATTAAAATTAATCTAAGATACCAGCATATTCTACCGTGACACATTCATTCATTCATTCTGTACTGAACTATTGTATTGAATGAATCATTCATTCATTCATTCTGTACTGAACTATTGTATTCTGTAATGAACTACATCTTTCTATTGTAACCGTGTTCTAAGCAATAAAAACAAAAGTGAATGAAATGAATGAAATATATTTTATGTGCAAGAATATAGGTGCTACAAGTTATTAAAATTAATCTAAGATACCAGCATATTCTACCATGACACGGTATGCAAATATTTAAAAATTATTATTCATTACATATCACATATGAATCAACCATATCATTAAGCTTAAAATTTAAATGTCAAAATTTAATTATAACTATTAATAAAAGTGTTAGATATTGCATAACTGTCATCATCCAGTCAAGTCAATAATAGTTATTATTGACTTGTATCCTAGTATTATTGTATCCTAGAAGTCAAACTCATGTATGTAATTCACTTTTCATACGGTCGGAACTCGCGATAGGCTTATCTACAAATACTGGAAGTGAAACTCGTATCTAGGTGTTTGATTTATTATTTAGAATAAAACAGGAAGAATGGAAATGTAGACTTATATATACTACACTAGGCGACTTTCTATGCACTTTTGTGGTACCGTTTTACTGAAAATGTATCGCACTTTTAGGTTTGAGCTTTGACGTGATTGTTTAAATTAATGTCTAGATATGATCTACCATTAAAATACCATTTTATAAACATTAAAAAATAAAAGATACATGTTGTATCAGAATTTTATTACTACTAACGCCGTCTACTACAAAACTAACGAGTTAAAATGCTAAAATTAAACGAGCTAAAATGTTTAAATGCTAACGAGTTAAAATGCTCCTTTGGCGTAGTAGATTTAATTAATTAAATTAAATTAATTCATTTTCATTCACTCCATTTTAATACAATATTAAACTATTAATACACTTGATTACGGAAGTTACTGATTGTGCTCCGATTTTCAAAAATCGAGTTTTCACCAGATGTCCACGTTTTTAGTTCCTAGGAACCTTTTTCGGCTATTTTTGCGATGACGTCAGTGTGTCTGTATGTGTGTGTGTGTGTGATTGTATGTATGTATGTAAACATCTCATAATGTTTGAACGGCTGGACCAATCGATGGAACGCGGTTGATGGCATTCAATTGGATTCCGCTCAACTTAGTTTTCCTGAAAATTTGAACCGATTCGGTCCAGGAGATTTTGAGAAATTTTGAAAAAACTTTTGGCGAAACAGATTTTTTTATATATAAATTCCAGGTGAATGTACCGATTGACTACAAAAACTAATCAGCTCTATTCTAAAAAAAAAATATGTCTAATGCATAAATTGCATCAAATCGGTTTATCTGTTTGGAAGTAATCGTTGACGAACATTTTGAAAGTGTTTTTGCGACATAACTTCGAAATATTTCAACCAATCGTTTTTTAGTATACTACGATATTTTAGTACTAAAAAAATTACGTCGAATGCCGTTTTAAAAATCAAAATCAAATCTTATTTTTAAATGTTACTGATTTTCAAATATTAAAATTACGTTGTTTTTAGCAAACTTACTTAATATTTTTGAAATTACTTTCAGGCTAATATACCGATTAACTACAAAATCTTATTAGCTTTTCTCCTTTAAAAACTGTGTCAAGTACCGTTAATTGGATAAAAATCGGTCACTTTGTTTGGGATCTATCAATTTAAAAAATGTTTCTTGACATTGCTTCGAATTTTTTTAACCTACAGATTATTTAGCTAAAGCAATACTTAAATTGAGTTGAATGCCATTTGGATTTGATCATAGTTTCCAAAATATACAGTTTTTCTAAAATCAATAGATATACTGGCATTTTTATCAAAATAGACTGCATGTATGATTATTTCGTTGGTTCATTCGTGTTTTGTAACTTAACAATTGAGAAATTTCAATATTTCTTAGAACTGAAAAAAATCTGCTTATAGTTTTTACTCTTTTGAGCTTAAAATACCTTAATTTAGCGGGAAGTTTCAGGGATGGCCTGCAAGATCAACCGTTTACAGATTTTTCACAATATGATTATTGTGAAACAGTACAAGTGTATTAATTGATTAATATTGTATTGAGATCAAATTCCAATCTTAACCCGAGGGGAAAAAGCTAAGAAAGGTATATTTATGCCCGTATCCCCGAAGAGGTAGGCAGAGGTACAACGTGTGTATCCTCGATTAGCCGACGATACGTCTTAGTCCCACAACGTGAAAGGTGACCAGCCTATCACCAACCGCGCACTTTTCCAATCCCGGGCAACGTTGTTTTTATTAGAAAATTGAAAACACATTTTTGATTTGTCTGGCTCGGGAATCGAACTCTGAAGGTTTCTCTGAGAAAAAAATTTGAAAAATTTAATCGCTGAGTTTCTACCAATTCTTCGTTCTTGCGGTAAGTCCAATATTAATCTTAAAAATATTGAAGATTAATTAAATAAAACTTTTTTGATTTCGAAAACTGACGTGAAACCAGGAACTTTCCGGTTTTAGAAAAAAAAATATTTATCTTAGCGAAATGTTAAAAATGTGTTTTTCTTTATAAGATCAACTTTCATTTTTAATACCCATTTTTCCTTGAAAACTCTTTTACAACAGAGCTACCATGAATAAAAATTGATTTCTATCAATATTAGGCTTTAAGAGCGAAGTGGTAGCGCGAGATGGATCTTGAGTTGCTACATGTTATAGGTAGACCGTACTATATTATAGGTAGACCAGAAAATATGGTGTAAAATTTTAGTAAGTGTAATAATAATAGTAATAATTCACGGGACAAATTACACTTAGTGATCTAACCCCAAAGTATGCAAATTATTTGCTTGTGTTATGGGTGTTAGTCAACGATACTAATACATAGAAATACATATATAAATACTAGAATATATATAAAAAACACCCAAACCCGGAAATACAAATATTTATGCTCATCACACAAATGCTTGTCCCCGTCGGGGATCGAACCCGAGCCTCTTTGATTGCGTAGTCAGGGTCTCTAACCACTCGACCAACGGGGCGATATAATGACCTTTATATTTGTTCTGTGTAGATAATATTGATAATAATAAAAATCGTGCTTTTATTCAATCAAGGAAATTTTAAAGGATTTTTCTTGTAAGTACTAAAAAAATTTAGTCTTAGAAACATGTTTTTTTTATTTTGGTTTTATTTTCCTGCGCCCTCCTAGACTAAAACCTGAAGACGCCTTCGATGGTAATATACTGTTTGGGTAAAAATACGCTGGATTTTTTTAGGTTAGATAATTATAAATAAAGAACATACATTAAAAGATGCAATTCTCATAAAAATACATTCTTAACAATATTACTGGGTAGTATAACTTTGCGAGCCTTTACAAAGCTCTGCTTTTTGCTAGTTTATTTTTATTTCAAACTGGCTGACCCGCGCAGCTTCACCCGCGTGTGGATTAACAAGTCATCAAGATAGCTTTTTATACAAATTCCATCCCTTATTTCAACTCTTTAAGGGTTGATTTTTGAAAAAAAAATTGCCTTTTGTTTGACCCCGGTTCTTCAACTACTTCCATTCCAATTTTCATGAAAATCGGTCTAGCGGTTTAGCCGTGAAAGCGTTACAGATAGACAGACAGATAGACTTTCGCATATATAATATTATAGTATGGAAGTATGGATTATAAGATAGCAAATAAGCGGATAGGTCTCCTGATGGAAAGAGTCAACCAGCGCCTATAGACACTAAAGGTGTTAATGGTGCGTTGCTATCTTGTGACGCGGTCTAATGTCACATGCATAAGTTTACCGGCTACCTTACCCTCTAAACCGGAACACAACAGTGACAAGCACTGACGCTATCGCGGCACGAATAGATAAGGCAATGGTACCAGACTCGGACGACGAGACAATGCAGAACTCTACCACGATGTTAGTGTCTCGTATAATCAATCGGTCGGCTTTTACGACCTTACTGGCAGAACGGCATTTGGTCTATTCTTCAAAAGATCCCGGAACCAACACGAGGAAATCGTCTCTTTCTATCGGGAGAACGATCGGAGGCAGAAAGACAGTTGATTTATTCTTTGAATAAGGTCTGAAGCTGAACGGGAAAAAATTAATTTAAAGAAATTTAAAAATAATTAAAATTTTCCAAATTTCTACCGAAATTCAATATGAGTTTTTTCAGTTTTCTAATAAAAACAACGTTGCCCGGGATTGGATAAGTGCCCGGTTGGCAATAGGCTTGCCACCTATCACATTGTGGGAGACCTTTGGGTAATCGTGAGTGCACTTGTTGTGCCCTTGCCTACCTCGTTCGGGATACGGGCGTGAATATACTTTTTGTAATTTATAAATATTGTGTTATAACTTATAAACACGTGTCTTCAAGCACTAAAATATTGACTATGTACATCAAATAATAAACGTATTCTACACTCTTTGTCGTTGGTACTTGGTGAAACTTTATTTTCATTCGATATTTTATATAAAAAAAAATCTTGTGAAACAATACAAGTGTTTTTTTATATAAAATATTGAAAAAAACAGTACAAGTGTTTTTACACTTGTACTATTTCATTCAAGTAAGTAACGCCATCGACACGTCATAGTAACGCGCTATGCTGTTGGCGTATAAAGCGCTATACGCCAATAGCATAGCGCGCCTCCAACTATACATACTTCCAAGGTATATCACGCCGCGCAATTTTGATGATATGAGTATTAAAATATATACCACCTGCATTGATATAAAAAAAACCCAAGATACACAATTAGTGTCTCAAAAACGTCCTCCGCAAATGAGCACACAACTTTAAATTGTGCGCTTATTTCAAATAGAATCGCGTCGGTCGCGACACTGTCAATTTTATTACTTTTTGTACATTGCTTTGTAAAAACAACTATAAATCTTGCGCTTAAGGTTGGATATGCTAAAACGTATGGTTTTGCCATATCTATATCTATTTAAATGAAATTAGGGACAGTTTTAAGTATCAGTTTTGTTTGGGACTGAGTATCTTGGGCTTTTTATATCATTGACTACCTGTAATATTTTCATTTGATTCTCGAATTACTATAAATTATTTGAATAAAACGTTTATTATTTTAATATTTTATATAGAAAAAACACGTGTATTGTTTCACAATAAAATGTTTTTTTATATATATAAAATATCGAATGAAATGAAAATAGATAGCGTGCATGCGCGAGCCATTCCGACATTATCGACGAATGGCAATGCATCGCACGAGGCACGAGAATCTGATATGATTTTTTTAGAGAATTTTTTATGTTTTATTCCAATTCTAATAAATTTTAATTAAATAATAATGAATTTTTACATTTCGTTTTATTTCTAAAGTACAGATTTATATTTAACCATTCTTCTGTATTTATTCATTTAACCATTGGGTACTATTTATTTCTTTAATCACTTTATATTGATACACAGTCAAACAATTCCTGAAAATACGCCATTGACCAAAAGTTTTAGATTAAAAGGAGGCAAAACGGGAAAGAAAGTATCAGATAAAAAAGACTAATGATGTCAAAAAGGCGCCTAAAATTGGGTATCCTTAGAATGAACAGTTTTTATAAAGAAAATCGTTCAAAATAACGTTTCCGATGTCCATACATTTTAGTTGGAAAAATAATATTATTCTAATGTCCATAACATATTTCCCTTTAGAGAGATTTTAGTTCAACGCAGGAATAGAGTACAATACAGAAGAGCAAATAGACGACATTGAGGTATTTAATTTGCATTTCGGCGGAATCTTATATGCAACTGCTGTGATGCAAGTGAAACAAATAGCAGTGTAAGGAATGGGACAATTTTGTCCAAATCCTGAAAATTAAGGGAGACTCCAGCACTACAATAATCTACCCACATCCATCATACTTTTTTTCATATCAGTGGCAAATCAAGAAACACAAAAATTATGTACTCAACACGCGTTTCACTTCGTAAAAGAAGCATCTTCAGGAAAGTCGAATAGCACTACACTCTGTCAAAGATTAATTATTGATGCTTCATTCATTGCATTATTAATGCAAATGACATACCTCTGTTTCGTTTTTGAATTATGTATTTCTGCAAAATATCGCCTGTATCTATAAAATACAGTAAATAGATTTGTGCATTTATGTAGCGTATTCTGCAAGTGAATTGGCGTGACCATATCTTTTTTTGTTTGTGTGTTTTTAAAAAAGTAAAAACAATGATTATTTAAATTATCAGTCATTTGTAGTGTATTTGTTAAGGCATCATAAAACTTAAAAAAATTAAGCAGTAGAATAAGAATAAGAAGAATACAACAAACAGCAATAAAATAATCATACTATTAAGACAAAATATATGTAAGAACCAGTAAACTCTGTAAGAAAAAAAAGACACAAATTTCGAGACACATATTATGAAATAAGATATTATCATAAAATCGTATATTGTATATGTCTAGCAATATGCTGGTAAAATAGTAAACAACACAACAAAAACATAAGATGACAAGTATCATTAGCACTACAGTTGATTTTCCTTTTTTATATCATAATATAGCAAACAAGCAGATGGGTCTTCTGATGGAAAGAGTCAACCATCGCCTATAGACAAAGATGTTAATGGTGCGTTGCTATCTTGTCCAATCCAATGCCACACGCGTAAGTTTACCGGCTACCATACCCTCCAAACCGGAACACGACAGTGACAAGCACTGATGCTTTGTGGCAGGAATAGGTAAGGCGGTGTTGCTAGACCCGGGCGAGACAATGCAGAACTCTACCACCCAGTAGCCACGATGGTAGTGACTCATATAACCAATTGGTCGCCTTGTATGACCTGCCTGACAGAACGGCAGTTAGGCTATTCTTCAAAAGAGCCCGGGACCAACACGGGGATTTGTGTACTAACTTTGTTTAAATTCCCGGTTACACTTTGATTAGTGAAAGTACGAGTGTTTAATGCAGATGCTTATTATTAGGCAAAAAACATGGATAGACAGCCGTTGATAACTGCGAGTGATTAGTAAACAGCGTAGTGAAGTGAATTGAAGCGTGTTCTATTTTTTAACGAGCAATCCTGCCCCTCGCGCCCTTCCTACTTTTGACTTGCGGCTAATCACTCGCACTAATCAACGGCTGTCTACTCGTATCTTTTGCTTAATACTTAGCACCTGCATTAAGCACTTGTACTCGCACTATACAAAGTGTAATCAGGGCACTACGATACTTGAAACGGCTATGCAAAAAAAGCTGACAACAATAAAAACAATTGATTATTAAAAAAGTTGCGTGTAAAAGCTACTTTGATTTAGTAAAGTTTTTACTTTGATTAGTGCGAGTGATTAGTAATCAGCGTAGGGAAGTGAATAGAAGCGAGTTCTATTTTTTAAGAGTAATCCTGCCCCACGCGCCCTTCCTACCTTTGACTTGCGGCTTGCCGGGCCCGTCATATATTTAGACGTGTTTGTTTGGTGATAAGTGTTTAGTACTGTTGAGTTTGTGCATCCATGTTTTGACGCTTGAAGCTTAATGTACTAGTCATGGTGGCTAAACAAAGTTAAAGGCAACTCGCACTGACTACTCGCAATATCATTCTTAACTGCTAAACATTCGCACTCTCGCTAGTCAAATGTAAACCCGGCATTGTATAGCAAGTAAAACAGATTACTAGCGTAGCGTAATGACGCGAAATGCAAAATTCGAAAATAAACACGAACATTTGTCGCTTCCCATGTGAGTCCGGGCTCCTTTGATGAATAAACCAACTGCCTTTCTGCCAAGCAGGTCGTAAAAGGCAACCGATCGGCTACACGTGTCACTACTAACGTGATAAATAGGTAGTAGAGTTTCGCTACGTCTCGCCCGGATATTTGGTACCACCGCCTTTGGTTCCTGCCGCAAGCGTCATTGTCGTGTTCTGTTACGGAGGGTAAGGTAGCCGGTAGACTTATGCATGTGGCATTAAGACCTTGCCACAAGGACAGTAACGCACCATTAAAATCTTTGATGTCTATCATCATCATTTCATTTTCATTTCATCATCATCATTACCATTATATATAATAAAACTAAGTTGATAAAATGTGCGTGCCGACAAAACTTAAAAAGGAGTGCCGGCACGATAAAGGGACTAATATAGTATGATAGCCCTTTATCCCCCCTCGAACAAGAAAGTTCCCGTTTCTAACCTAAAGGGCGAGTTTTTACAGATATAAGGGCTTTTGCAACCCTTCAACTTGGAAATTAAGTGTAGTATCGTCACCTGTTGTTGAGTATTTGAACTTCATTGAGAACAACGATTATTTGGGTTGCATTTCGAAAAGCACTGCGAGCAATTGCAGCATGTGTAGTAATGGCGCGAAATTTAAAATTCCAATTTCAATAAAGTCTTAAATTATATTTGTTACATTTCAACTACCACGTAATCTCATATTATTAACTCCCAAACAAAGCCGGTCATCATAGCTAGTATTATAATATGAAAAAAACTAAAACAGAAATCGAAGTAGGATTCGTAGAGTTCTATATATCAAAGAGTCAAATAAACAAACATAATTTATTTACGTAAGTGGCACTCAGTATAAGTGTAATTTCAAAGCTTTGAGTAGTAGTACTTTAAGTTTCAAAGGACTTCTTAGCAAAGCTCAATATTTTTATTCCTTAAAAGTTAATGCTTTAAATTTGATATTGATTTGGTTTGAAAAAATTGATATTGGTTTGATCTGCATAGTTTTATAGGGAAAATAAATAGTGAATAAATATCGCTGGGAAAATAACATGAA
Source organism: Apodemia mormo (assembly GCA_036924255.1). Lineage (NCBI taxonomy): Eukaryota > Metazoa > Arthropoda > Insecta > Lepidoptera > Riodinidae > Apodemia > Apodemia mormo. The sequence continues at coordinate 14,684,111 of JAUPFN010000024.1, read as the reverse complement.
TCGATCAAACATCAAAGTAAGGAGGTTATTTGCTATTAATATCGGTGCTTCTCAATAAGTAGAAATACACTGTTCGGTGCTTTAAAATACGTAGAAATACACTGTATGAATATTAAAACGTATTTAATTCCAACAAACTTATATTCTACACTCTTTGTTAAATTTCATTTTCATTGCAATATATTAAAAAAAATAACTCTTGTACTATTTCACAATAATGCTTTTATAAGCATCATCAAGGCAATTAGAACTTTTAACTAAAAACAAAACAGAATCTAACCGTTATGGTTTAACATTTTAGTTTTAAAGCCAACAAACTTGAATAAACTTAATACAATTTGCATACAGGGTACAAGGGCGGTCTACCAAAAATCGAAACTATATAAACTGAGATAAAATTTGGAAATTTGTGTGGGAAATTTTTGATTTTTTGACATTTTGAGAAAGTTAAAAATTATATAATCGCCTCTATGGTCTAGTGGTCTAGTGTCGATGTTGACCACATGAGATTTCGGGTTCGATTCCCGAGTCGGGCAATTTAAAACTGTATTTTCTGTTTTTTGATAAAAAAAACCTTGATTGGATAAGTGCCCGGTAAGCGATTGTCTTGTTACTTTATGGGACATACCCACATTAGGGGGCCACCCCTAAATTACGTCACACGTTAAGGGGGTCGGAGAAGTGTGACATTGTGTGACAAGGGGTAGGGAGCGGTCCTAAATTATGTGACATCACATTTTTTCAAAATATAATACGTGTATAGATAAAAAATAATCGAAGGAGATCGTTTTTCCACTGTAAAATTGTAAAATATCTGACATCACACTAGGTAGGAGGGGTTTCTCACAAATGTGACCAGATGTGACAAGGACGGGGGAGGGGTTAAAAATCATGAAATTCATGTGACGTAATGTATGGATGGCCCCTTATGAGACTAGCGGTCGATTTCCGAAGCGCAAATTAATTTTAACAAGCAATTAATCTATATTTAACGGATCATTTACTTGTAAAAAATATGTTAAGAATATGATAATCGCTTTTTAAAATTAATTTGCTTTTCGGAAACCGGCCGTAAGTGTCTTCGGCTAATAGTGTTGTAGCCTTTGTGAGTTGTAATTAGCACTTGTACTACTGTCTACCCCTTCGGGGATACGGGCGTGAAGATACTTCTAAAAATTGCATTAATTCTTTATTTTACAACAAGATTTTTCCTTACACATTTCATGAAACTTAATATTCTAATTTTTTATTAAATCAGACAAATCAAAAATTTATTGAGTTTAAACATAGTAAATTTTTTAAAATTGTAAGATTTTGAAAGATTGGCAGATTATGAAAATTGGAAGATATTGACTCATACGAACCTTGGGCAGTAGTTAATTCTATAACCTGACAGCTTGAACATGAAAAGAATTTGATAAAATTTTTGAACTCTGTGGGGGACATTTGAAAAGGCAGTACGAAGGCATTTCCTCGTATTGGTTCGGGTCCACTTTGAAGTATAACCCATCTGCTGTTCTACCAGGCAGCTTGTAAGAGGCAGACAATTGGCTATACGAGTCCCTACTATCGTCGTTACTAGGTGAAAGAGTTTTGTATGTTTCACCGGGGTCTGGTACCACTGCCTTTCTATTCCTGCCGCAATGTTTGTCACTGTCACATTCCGGTGTGGAGGGTAAAGTTACCGGTAAACATATGCATGTGGCATTGAGACCCCTCCACAAGGATAGCAAAGTACCATTAAAATTTATTTATTAATTTTATTTATTTATATTTATGTACAAACAAAAAGTACAAAGGTTTAACTTAACGCCTAAGGGCAATCTACACTAGCCAACCTCATGTATTAAGGCGAGGTATTTCGACGCGCGTCAATTCTATAAGAAATATGTGGCGCGGTTTGTTCTGAAAACGCTGGGAAACGTGTTAATTTTCGGATAAATAAATATAGGATATCAGCTGAAAACTAAAATTTAGCACATTCTATTTTGTAATTACAACTAAATATCACTATATAAAAATTATGTGGAAGATTAGAAATATTATTAACAAATTATTTGTTTTAGAAATTTTTAAAGCCTGTTTTCGGAATTTTATATGATCGAGTAAAGTACATTCTGTTATGTAATGAGTTAGCACATTCTTTAGATAATATTTTCAGGTATATCTTGTATTTTTTTTTTTAACTTGTTATTAAACAATCAATACAAAAAAACGTGATTAAAGAAACCAGTTTTTTCCCGTTTGTCGCGATGCCTCGCCTTCAGAAAGTAATAAATTAAAAGAGGTGGTGCATTATAATTCTATTCGAATAATAACTAAAATTTACGATGAAAAGACAAAATTTACACAGAACAATAAATAATTTACAATATAAATATATAAATACATGTGTAACACATAATATATATTATTAAATTATACGATACTTAATTACATACATATATACATAAACAGCCATTTACATACATACAAATATACTAATCTTTCTATATATATAAAAAATAATTGCTGTTTGTTAGTCTCACTAAAACTCGCGACCGGCTGAACCGACTTGGCTAATTATGGTTTTGAATTAATTGTTGAAGTCCAGGAAAGGTTTAAAAGGTGAGAAAATATAGAAAAAAATAAGAGTAGTTAAAGAGACGTCACTAATTTTATAAATTGAAATATACTTTTAATTATCTTTTAAATGATAGCTTTGAAGGGGATTTTCTGATGTCTGTCTATGCTATGCTTATTTACCTTATATTACTTTTACATTTCAAGTCTGCTCTCTTTCAAACGTTGTGAACAACTGAGTGCTAAGTGTGAGTTTTTCTTTTCGCATTCGATCGTGAGCGCGTTTCGAGTTTACTAGGAATTTGTATGTGATTTGTACAGCGCCACCTAGTGGTAAACTGGGTTTCTCACGTTTACCACTACAGTAAACTCCAAACGCGCTCTCGATCGAATGCGAAAACTCACACTCAAACTCACATTCATTTCAATTCATAGATTGTAATTCATTTATTAAAATTAAATACTTTTTAACTAAAGATAATTTTTAACTTTCTAATTACTATAAAAGACAAATAGCAATTTCGCTATATTTTTATATTTCTAATAAAGCCAAATGCTTGGCTAACACAGCGGCTTCTATTGAGCAGCTACGTAATTTAAGTAGAATTCCTTTGAGTGTGGAACATGTTCCACATAATTTAAATTAGTAATTAAGACAATGGAGTCAACCTCTTGCAATGCATTATTTGGTACTAATAGACATTTAAATTTCAGTGTAAGCGAAATTGCCATTGATACACAATATATATGTTATAAAGGCAAATGCAAAGAAAATGTACCATCAGCTAATAATAAAAAAGAATTAAACTGTCGGTTAAACCTGGTTCACCAAAATATTCAAGGGCTGATGGGTAAAGATTTGGAATTGGAGTTGTTCATGAACTGTAATAACGTGGACATTCTTTGTATAACAGAACACTGGCTTAAAAGTCATCAGATCATGTTCAGCTTCAATAATCACATAGTTGGCAGCTCGTTTAGCAGAAGTAAGATGATACATGGTGGCTCTTTAATTATTGTTAACAAACTAATTAAATTTAAAGAACGTAAAGATATTGTGAGCCTTTCTGTTGAACGAGTCATCGAGATTGCTTATATTGAGTTCGAGCAATTTATTGTAATAAGTGTATATAAGCCTCCTTGTGCAGCTTTTGAGGAGTTTTCTAACAAAATGGAGGAGGTTATGTATAAAGCCTCAAATTCAAAGATTTTAACATTAAAAAAAGATTTTAACATTAATATTTTAGAACAATCTTCTTTATCACATAAGTTTATAAATCTATTCAAATCTTATAATTTACACAAAATTTTCTATGAACCAACTAGAATAACTGCCTCTAGTGCTACTTGTATAGATAACATATTTTCAAATATAACACCTACAAATAGCTCTATTATAAATACATTAGATTCAGACCATACTGGGCAATCAGTTCAATTTTTGAGAGTACCAAATAAACTTCAGAGAAAAGAAATTGTTTTTGTTCCTATAAATAGTAGTCGATTAGAACGTTTTAAAAAAAATTTAGCTGCAAAATTGCCTGAGATGCCCTTTCAAGAAAATCCAAATAATTTATATGATACATTCTTTAATTTGATAGATACAGAATATAGGCAAATATTTACACCAAAATCTATATCTGTAAGTAAACGCAGAGGTTTTAGTGAGTGGGCAACTGCAGGAATTTTTAAAAGCAGGAATCGGTTATTTGATTTATATTATGAAAAATCTTTTAATCATAGTACTGAATTCAAAGAGTATGTCAAAAATTATTCAAAGATTTTTAAAAGAGCTTGCAATGCTGCCAAGTCAATACACATAAAAAATATGATAAAACACTCTTCTAACAAAATAAAGGCAACATGGAACATCATAAATTGTGAAATTGGCAAGACTAGTATTTTTGATGAAGAATACCAATTAAATGTAGAAGGAGTCAATGTTACGGGACATTTGGAGGTAGCAAAGGAATTTGAAAAATTCTTCTCTAATGTGGCCATCAGAACAACTCAAAGTCTAAGCTCTTCAGCCAGTACCGCGGAATTATTATTGAAGCAATGTGTCAACAAGTGTGAATCAAATTTTGAATTTTCTTTTATTGATTCTAAATGCTTTCAAAACACTGGAAATTAAAAAAACTGCAGATTTATGGGGCCATTCCCTTAAAATCATTGCCTCAGTAATAAATATCATTGCACCATACTTAGCTGTAATATTTAACTGCTGTATAACAAATGGTGTTTTTCCTGATTTAATGAAATTCTCAAGAGTAATTCCAATATTTAAGTCTGGCTGTAAATCAGATCCCACTAACTTTCGGCCTATCTCGGTTCTGCCTTCCCTGAGTAAAATATTTGAAAAAATAATTCTTAATCAAATGTTAAAACATTTTAACAAATTTGAACTGTTTCATCCTAAACAATTTGGATTTACAAAGGGTCGCTCAACCGTAGATGCTGGTGTGGAATTATTGAAAAAAATCTATGAAGCCTGGGAGGAATCACATGATGCAATTGGAGTATTTTGTGATTTATCTAAGGCATTTGACATTTCATCATAATACTTTAATCAGGAAATTACACTACTATGGCATTAGAGGTAAGGCCCTCGATCTTCTGACTTCGTATTTGAATGGAAGAACTCAGAGGATCGATATCAATGGAATAAGATCAAACGGTGCCACTGTCACCATGGGTGTTCCACAAGGATCCATTCTTGGTCCGTTTTTGTTTTTGATATATATAAATGACTTGCCCTTCTTTGTTGGCGATAGGCATGGAATCGTACTGTTTGCAGATGACACTTCACTTTTATTTAAAGTGAAAAGACGAGTTGGTAAGTATGACGAAGTGAACATTGCGATTTCAAAAGTTGTACACTGGTTCAATGTAAACAACCTCCTATTAAATGGAAATAAAACCAAGTGTATTAGATTCTCAACGCCTAATGTAAGGCATATAGATACCAATGTACAACTTAACGGAGACAAATTGGATCTTGTGGACTCTACTCTCTTTTTAGGGATTACGATAGATAAAAAACTACAGTGGGGACCACATATCGACAAATTAACGAGTAAACTGAGTTCAGCGGCATTTGCAGTTAAAAAAATGAGACAGATTAGTGACGTAGATACTGCGAAAATTGTGTATTTTAGTTATTTTCATAGTATTATGTCTTATGGGATTCTACTATGGGGAAATTCCACTGATATAAATACAATCTTTGTTTTACAAAAAAGAGCTGTAAGAGCTATTTACAATCTTAGTCCACGAGTTTCCCTAAAAGAAAAATTTAAAGAAATTAATATTTTAACCGTACCATCACAGTTTATATTTGAAAACTTGATGTATATTCGTAAAAATATTTCTTCATTTAAGAAAAATAGTGATGTACATAATGTAAACACAAGGAACAAAAACAATCTTGCTCTGCATGTATCACGTCTCCACAGAATAAGTAACTCTTTTATGGGGCAATCTATACGCTTTTACAATAAACTTCCAAATGCTATTAAAGATCTACCAATACACAAATTTAAAAAATGTATCAAATCTAAACTTTGTAAAAAAGGTTACTATAAAATATCTGAATATTTGGATGATAATAAGGCATGGGATTAATTGCTCCTCATAGCAGTCTCATAATAATTATAATATATTATTCATAAATACATTGTAATTGTAATTGTAAAAACATTGTTTAAAAAAATGTATATGCACAAAAAAAGACAAGCCCGCTGAGTTTCTTCCGCCGGATCTTCTCAGTGTGTGGCCGCGTTTCCGATCCGGTAGTAACTCAAAAAATGTTGACTCGTCAAAAGTGCCTGTAAAGGATAATTTGAATAAAAAATGTTTTGACTTTGACTTTGACACTTAGCACTCTGACCGTGCAGCCCGTTGTCTCCTCTCCTGGTAACAATTCCGCCATTGCATTCATTACTCATTACTCCTTTAACATCCAATTTGTTTCCCGCCGTTTAATACTAAAAAATACTTTTAGTACTAATGACCGTAATATGAGTAAAAGTGATGTTAAAGGAATTTGTGACCACAATCACAGTACTCGTTTTTAAAATTTTATTTAATATATTGTTTTTATATTCTGTTCAAATACTATTTATTTTTAAATCATAAGTATTTATTTTACCTTACAAACGAACACAATTAATTACTTTGAAGATAAACCAATTCATTGAGAAGTAATTAGTTAAAATCAGCGCAGCATACATTACCACAGTCAATCATATAATCAATGATTGCATCAAGAGTATTTTAGTTTTCGTTGTTTTTTTTTTACGTCAGTAAAGACTTCGTAACGTGTAATTTGCCTTACAACAAACTTCATTATTTTGGTAGAAGAGAATTTATCTTTCCATATCTATAAAATAAGAACTCATGTATGATCGTGATAAGATAGCTATCAATGGTTTTGACAATCGGACGGGTTTTTTGTTATAAACTGTACTTTACAGTTTTCCTTTAATAAAACAAGCTTGAATGAAATATGGCCAACATTTTGATGTTGTAATTCTAGCTCTCAAATATTGAAAGCCATATCCGATTTGTTGTAAAATTAGCGAGGCAAACAAGAATAGATTTCATCGTGTGATGAATTTAGTGCGTTCAGAGTTTAGATTAACTTAGTTTACGAATTTGATTGCGTTCTGTCCGCTACTATGCACTTTAGATAATAACTGAATCAAGTTTAGATTAAATCTTCCTATTTTTTACTTGACATCGCTTGTGGCCGAAATTCGACCATAGACTAAACAATAAGAGCTCTTTTAAGTTTGACAACTGACTTACGCCGTAAAGAAAATAGTGCACATGTGTGTATATATTCATGTATGTCACATGAATATAGTGTGTGTAATGTTTATTAATTCAATGTATTTCTAACGCATTTAAAAAAAATATCATTAGGTTTTTGCTGTCAACATATATGTCAAGTTATATATATATATATATATATATATATATATATATATATATATATAAGTATATATATATATATATATATATACAAGAATTGCTCGTTTAAAGGTATTAGATTAATACTATCTATATATAATCCGATCCGGTAGTAGTTTTAAAAAATGTTGACGTATCAAAATAATTTGTGAAAAGTTTTATTGAATAAAGTTCTTCTGATTTCTGATTTCTGGCGTGAATCTGGCGTGGCGTGAAATCTGGCGTGAAAGACTTTAGACCCCTTTTTAAGGCAATTGCGCAAACGATGATGTATGAAACTTGACATATGTTGACAGCAAAAACCTAATGATATTTTTTTTAAATGCGTTAGAAATACATTGAATTAATAAACATTACACACACTATATTCATGTGACATACATGAATATATACACACATGTGCACTATTTTCTTTACGGCGTAAGTCAGTTGTCAAACTTAAAAGAGCTCTTATTGTTTAGTCTATGGTCGAATTTCGGCCACAAGCGATGTCAAGTAAAAAATAGGAAGATTTAATCTAAACTTGATTCAGTTATTATCTAAAGTGCATAGTAGCGGACAGAACGCAATCAAATTCGTAAACTAAGTTAATCTAAACTCTGAACGCACTAAATTCATCACACGATGAAATCTATTCTTGTTTGCCTCGCTAATTTTACAACAAATCGGATATGGCTTTCAATATTTGAGAGCTAGAATTACAACATCAAAATGTTGGCCATATTTCATTCAAGCTTGTTTTATTAAAGGAAAACTGTAAAGTACAGTTTATAACAAAAAACCCGTCCGATTGTCAAAACCATTGATAGCTATCTTATCACGATCATACATGAGTTCTTATTTTATAGATATGGAAAGATAAATTCTCTTCTACCAAAATAATGAAGTTTGTTGTAAGGCAAATTACACGTTACGAAGTCTTTACTGACGTAAAAAAAAAACAACGAAAACTAAAATACTCTTGATGCAATCATTGATTATATGATTGACTATGGTAATGTATGCTGCGCTGATTTTAACTAATTACTTCTCAATGAATTGGTTTATCTTCAAAGTAATTAATTGTGTTCGTTTGTAAGGTAAAATAAATACTTATGATTTAAAAATAAATAGTATTTGAACAGAATATAAAAACAATATATTAAATAAAATTTTAAAAACGAGTACTGTGATTGTGGTCACAAATTCCTTTAACATCACTTTTACTCATATTACGGTCATTAGTACTAAAAGTATTTTTTAGTATTAAACGGCGGGAAACAAATTGGATGTTAAAGGAGTAATGAGTAATGAATGCAATGGCGGAATTGTTACCAGGAGAGGAGACAACGGGCTGCACGGTCAGAGTGCTAAGTGTCAAAGTCAAAGTCAAAACATTTTTTATTCAAATTATCCTTTACAGGCACTTTTGACGAGTCAACATTTTTTGAGTTACTACCGGATCGGAAACGCGGCCACACACTGAGAAGATCCGGCGGAAGAAACTCAGCGGGCTTGTCTTTTTTTGTGCATATACATTTTTTTAAACAATGTTTTTACAATTACAATTACAATGTATTTATGAATAATATATTATAATTATTATGAGACTGCTATGAGGAGCAATTAATCCCATGCCTTATTATCATCCAAATATTCAGATATTTTATAGTAACCTTTAAAACTTTACTTAACTTTATTCAATAAAACTTTTCACAAATTATTTTGATACGTCAACATTTTTTAAAACTACTACCGGATCGGATTATATATAGATAGTATTAATCTAATACCTTTAAACGAGCAATTCTTGTATATATATATATATATATATATATATATATATATATATATATATATATATATATATATATATAATATATATATATATATATATATATATATATATATATATATATATATATATATATATATATATATATATATATATATATATATATATATATATATATATATATATATATATATATATATATATATATATATATATATATATAATTGGAACCTCGGAATCGGCTCCAACGATTTTCATGAAAGTCACAAATTAGGGGTTTTTCGAGTCAAGGAATCGATTTATCAAGGTTCCAGGTCCAAGAAAAGCGCGGTTCCCAAGATATGGGTATGTGAAAAACCGAGCAAAGTCTCTCGAGACTCTCTCGAGAAACTCGGTCAACCAGATATTGTATAGATGATATGTCATAGAGTAACAATCAAAAATAGTTTTCTTTATGAAAATATATAATCATCACTTATAGATAACAAAGATGTTATTCATGCGTTGCTATTCATTTAGTGGAATGATGATGCCATATGAATAATGTTACACTATACTTTACCTTAAAAATTGAAATACGACAATGATAAATAATGACGCTATTGCGGCTGAAAAAGTAATGCAGTGATCAAGAAAATAGTTAACCGACATTCTTTTAGTGACATTCCCTTTTTTCGCCTTTTACGAAATGCCTTATATAAAGCATTCGATCTATTCTTCAAAAAGAGATCAACTCGGGAATAATTAATATGGTCAAAATTATATAAATAAATTTAAATAAATATCGCTTTAATATATAGGTTGGTCCAACCATAACGCACAATGTTAATTGTAAATATAAAAAAAAAACTTTTTTTTTATTATGATAGAAGGATAGAAATTAGGCCCATCGTCCATGGTGACTTTTCATAGTGATGCTATCGTGCGTTTACTAAACGCACGACAGCATTACTATTAACGCGTGCTATTCGCATTTGCAACGTGCTATAGTAGCAATGCAAAAGCACTACTACATTGCGACTGTATCGATGAAAACGCACGGCTCTTTCCATCAGGAGACCCATCTGCTTGTTTACTATCTTATAATATAAAAAAGGTATGTTACCCACAAACCATTTTTCTTAATATTGTAAATCTATATTAAAAAAACACGTTTTAACATTTAAATTTACCGCAAAAATATCTGGACTGTCATGGAGTCTAAATGACATGACGCCGTGGTCACCCATACGCTTTAGTTTCTATGAAAATGTCAAAAACAATATAACATTTTACCACGGTGTGACGTAACACTTCCAGATTTGCATTTATTGTCACGTGTCTTAATGTTTATTTTTGCAAACATATTTATTTTTAAAATAAATATTTTAGTTGTTTGTTATCTTTATATTATAATTAATTATTAATCATTAAAAACTACAATATATGAGATATTTACATACACACATATATACACGCACATATATAATAAACAGATATATTGACGTTATCGTGAAAAGATTTGAAAAAGTATCCTAGGACCCTAAAACGTGAAAATGTGGTAAAAACTCGATTTTCGAAAATTGAGGCAAAATCAGTATCTTCCTTATACTACTAATGTAGCAGGAAGTTAATAATTAAGTAAACTGACAAAACCAGTTAATTTTGATAGCCACTATACACATTGGCGTTAAATCAGTAATATTCGGCTTCAATCGCTTTGCATATCGCTCGCGCTTCGAATACCGTCAGAGCTCTCTGAAGGTGTTTACATATTAATTAATACATTTGCCTGGGACATGTCTGCACCTGTATAATCTTAAGTACACCTACATCTATTATACAGATCAGTAAAGCGATATTCCACAAATATATTTACATGAATAGATTTATCGAAGCGCTGTGATATGATTTTTTAGACCATGGTCCTGGAAACATTTTTAATTTTAAAAAATAAAAAAATAAGTAAATTTTTGTGAACAGCTTCATTTGAAAGAGATGTCATCTTTTCTATTTTTGAAAATTCTCGAATCGGATAACTAACCACGAGATAATTGTAGCCGTAAAAACTGCAACTTTAGGGTGTCGAATTAAGAAAAACTTCTACTTAACGCGTAGGACAAAGTTGCCTTGAATTATCGTAACAATTACCAAGCTGCTGTAAGATAATTAGGATGTTATTAATCTATTTAAAAATCTCATAATTTCGACATCTTAAAAGTGGAGAACACGTCAGAAAAACCATCGAATGTGTAGGAGAAAAGTTTTTTTCGTATTTTTCATAAAATAATCAAGCGATTAAAGTAAAAAGTAATTATTATTATTAATCAATATTTTTTCCGTCACCAAAAATAACATGTTTTGAAACCTCCTAACTTTATTAGTTACTCGATTGGAGATTTTTCGAAGAGGGAAAAGATGGACGTCTCGTCAAAACGAAGCTGTTTACAAAGATTTAGCTCGTTATTAATCAAAAATGTTCCTAGAATCAGGTCTATTTGTCTAATTAATTTCCATTTTTAAACCAAAATCTTAGCGTAAGCTTTAAGTTATCTAAGCTTATACAATCTACTAGCTACACTTACACACTAGAATTCCGCGGGATAACCAATTTTTTCGGGATAAAAAGAAGCCTATGTATTACATATAATAACCAGATCATAATTTACTTGTGTGCAAAATTTCATCCAAATCCACTAGTAGTTTTTGCGTGATTGAGTAACAAACATCCACCCAATCGTCCAAACATCCAAACTTTCCAATTTATGATATTAATAAGATGAAATGGTTTTTATATATATTTTCTGTAATAAATGCCGAAATTCTTAATAACTGTGTGTCAAATATTTTACAATTTACAGCATAACCACAAGATTGAACAGTGCTTTAGGTAACTTGTAGTGAGGCTGGAGGGAATCAAGCAACTCCGATCTATCATACTACCGCCAACGTGAGCGCCAATAAATCATGTTATTTGTAAGGGACTGTGAACTCCGTATTTAGTTTGCAACAAGGTGATTCCTTGTTACATCACAGACATCCAGCATAAATTTTATTACAATAGGAATGATCGTTTAAGTATTTCATCTATGTACATATGTTACTAAATTAGAAGTGGTACATAAATTAAATACTTTATCTGTATAATCAAAACTACCCCATTATAACTCAAGAACGGTTTGGTAGATTTTATGAAAATTGGTACATAGCAAGAACACGTCATTGTGAAAATTAAAGGATTAATTTTTGTTTGCTTGTCTGTTTTTATGTCTCATTATAACTAAAAAAAAGCAACGTGACCGATATTGATGACAGTTGCTAATAATACATAAAGAACTCGTGATTTTTTATATCTGTATATGTAGGATCCAAACTCAATTTAAACGAATTGTATAAATGGCATTATATTTTGATTGCCTTAAACAAAACTTAGATGTTAAATATAACCATGAAAAAATCTCAAGGCTGCATAGCAGTCGGTCATAGTCTGTATCATGGGAATTGTTATTGAAGTTTATTTTGATATGTTTAATGAAATATAAAATGTGCATTTTAATTAATTATAATTATACAAGAATGCATTTTAAAGCCATTTGCAATAAAAAAACTGCCCATTGTAATTTTGAAGCGAATAAGAGAAAAAGATCTTAGGTTTTGTGGTCAGAACTGGACAGGCTTGGAAAATTTTGTCGATTTTTTTTACACCCAATATAATTATTATTAATGTCTTTTGAAAATATCAAATATATTAAAACGAGTGTTTTTTGCTTGACATATGTATATTCATAATTCTAAGCGTGTATTCATATAATTTCAAAAGTGCAATATAAGTAAAATAGAGATATTTTTACTTCAGAAAGATGGTTGTTTTCGATTACCTAAGGGATAGAAAAGATGATTGATTTAGATTAAGCGAGAGTAAAGCATTACCTAAATACTTCGTTTTGAGAAGTACTTAAGGATCTTAGATTAATACGAGAAAGTTTTTTAAATAATAACCTTTATTCTCGCTCTATTGAATTCACCGATCGTTAAACTAGCAAACATTTTGGGAGAAGCCAGATGTTTGGAACAATCTAAATTTGGAACAAAACTTTCTTTCTTTAACTTCGTTAAATGGTTTCAATTTATCATGGTGCCACATGTTTAGAAAGGTTTTAAAATTGAAGATGACTATTTCGTTCTGTTGATTGAAAATTTTAAGAGATACAGAGCTTACTGAACAGTAAATATGCATTATTGCTCTCCTAATTAGATACTTTTTTATATCGTAGCATGAATAAGCGGATAGCTCACCTGATACAACAAGGCGACCATCGCCTTTAGGCATCAGTCTACCATCACATATGTATGTATTCACATACGTGATGGTAGGTTACTACCGTTAAGAGGGACAAGCGATAAAAGAAAATAAGTTGCTAAACTACGATCTATTTATTAGTCACGATGATAGTGATACGCACCTATTAGCCTTTTTTCACCTTTTACGAGATTTCTAGCTAAGGAAAGACTTAGGCAAGGCTTAGGCAAGACTTAGGCAAGACTTAGGCAAGACTTAGGCAAGACTTAGGCAAGACTTAGGCAAGACTTAAGCAAGACTTAGGCAAGACTTAGGCAAGACTTAGGCAAGACTTAGGCAAGACTTAGGCAAGACTTAGGCAAGACTTAGGCAAGACTTAGGCAAGACTTAGGCAAGACTTAGGCAAGACTTAGGCAAGACTTAGGCAAGACTTAGGCAAGACTTAGGCAAGACTTAGGCAAGACTTAGGCAAGACTTAGGCAAGACTTAGGCAAGACTTAGGCAAGACTTAGGCAAGACTTAGGCAAGACTTAGGCAAGACTTAGGCAAGACTTAGGCAAGACTTAGGCAAGACTTAGGCAAGACTTAGGCAAGACTTAGGCAAGACTTAGACAAGACTTAGGCAAGACTTAGACAAGACTTAGACAAGACTTAGGCATGACTTAGGCAAGACTTAGGCAAGACTTAGGCAAGACTTAGGCAAGACTTAGGCAAGACTTAGGCAAGACTTAGACAAGATTTAGGCAAAACTTAGGCAAGACTTACGCAAAACTTAGCCAAGACTTAGGCAAGACCGTGTCAAACAGGGCCCTTCGAAAGGTTTCCGATTCAACACGATGAAAAGGAGTTGAGTGGAATCTAATCGATTTTTTTTTATATCATAAGATAGCAAACAAGCAGACGGGTCTCCTGATGGTAAGAGTCAACCATCGCCTATCGACACCAAAGATGTTAATGGTGCGTTGCTATCTTGTGGCGAGGTCTAATGCCACATGCATAAGTTTACCGGATACCTTACCCTCCAAACCGGAACACGACAGTGACAAGCACTGACGTTATTGCGGCAGGAATAGGTAAGGCGGTAGTACCAGACCCAGGCGAGACAATGCAGAACTCTACCACCTAGTAGTCACGATGGTAGTGACTTGCAGAGCCAATCGGTCGCCTTTTACGACCTGCCTGGCAGAACGGCAGTTGGTCTATTTTTCAAAGTAGCCCGGAACCAACACGGGGGATCCATCAATCGCGTTTCGATCGGTCCAGCCGTTCAAAAGTTATGATATGCTTACATATACACATACACACACACACGCACACACACATACATATATACATACAGACAACCGGGGCAAAATCAGTAACTTTCTTATCTACCTACGTAGCGGGAAGTTAAAGATTTATACCTGGGACCAAAGTCTATGAGTATTAATCATCGATACTAATAGATAGACATACATATATAAACACTGTGATATGCATATTAAACACACAAACTCAGAAACAAAAACATTTGCGCCCATCACGCAAGTGTTAGGGATCGAAACCGAGCCCCATGGATTCGTAATTAGGTTCGCTATCCACGCGATCAATGGGGTGGGACGATCTCATATTACATTAAAATCAGAGTGCTAAGAGTGAGTTTTTCTTTTCGCATTCGATCGTGAGCGCGTTTCGAGTTTACTAGGAATTTGTATGTGATTTGTACAGCGCCACCTAGTGGTAAACTGGTTTCTCACGTTTATTTTGTTATTGTTTTGAAACATATCAATCTCGGTACGTAGGATTCTTTTTCTACGTGTACGTGACGAAAATAATTTGGTTTTTTGCATAGTCGGTTAAAACTTAAAAAGATACAAAAATGTTGTTGAATTTAAAGTTACAAACGCTTATAATAATTAATTACGCTTATAATTCATATGCAGTGTATTTTTAAAATCTCACAAAACTCCATGGACAATTAATTATTGTTTTGTGTTTTAGATTTTGATAACATTTTCGAAATTCAAATTATATGGCAACATAAGTTAGACTTTAAAAGCTTTGCAAAAAAGTCTAGAAATTTTTGGCTACAAACTTTGTGTTGTAAATAATAAAACAATTTAAAGTGGGATAAATCTCTGGCAATGAATTTAGATATTTACATCCAGACTACGCAAACCTTAATTAAGTAGTTTGAAAGGCATTTAAAATTTTTTACTCAAATTAATTTATAAAATTATTGATGTCGAACGACTCTTTCGCCGGTCGGGATCCTAACACTCTAGCTGCTTTGGAACTAAAGCACCCGGGTCCATCACGTCCTCTCAATTTTCCACCAGAACCGGACAAGGCTTGCATGGCGGCGTCTGTCACTGTAGAAGACGTGATTTGGGCGCTTAGTTCGTTTTATACAGGGTCAGCGGCGGGCTTGGATGGGATTCGACCAGGTCACTTGAAGGAGTTGACTTCAGTATCAGCGGGGGACAACGGAAAACGCCTTTTAGGCAGCCTCACCGGGCTAGTTAATTTTTTGCTGGGTGGCCAGCTGAACCCTCTGGTCTGTCCTTATCTTTACGGCGCCGCGCTCTTTGCTTTGGCCAAAAAAGATGGTGGCCTTAGGCCAATCGCCGTTGGCAGTGTCTTTCGTCGTCTGACTGCCAAACTTGCGTGCCGCGCTGTCAAAGATGATATGGCTGGTTATCTACAACCACACCAGTTAGGATTCGGCACGCGTCTCGGCTGCGAGGCTGCCATCTACGCTACGCGCAGCTTTGTGATGAATTCGGAAAACGAAGACTGTATTATGCTGGAACTTGATATTCGCAACGCGTTTAACACCCTGGAAAGAGACGTTCTGTTGAGGGAAGTCATGGAAAAAGACCCTTCTCTTTACCCTTTTTTTTTATTATTGATAGGTAAGCGCTTGACCTCGATCTCGCCTGATGGTAAGCTAAGATGGGGCCTAAGATGGAACGCGCTTCCCTAGGAGGTACCTGTTCACTCTTCTCTTGAAGATCTCCAGATTGTACTCGTCCGGGAACACAGACTCAGGAAGCATGTTCCAGTCCTTTGCGGTTCGAATGAAGAATGTTGAGTCGAACCGCTTTGTCCGGGTACGCGGAACGTCCACCATATAACGATGCCTAGATTCTGTGCACCTCGACGATCGATAGAAAAACGGGGATGGCGGAATTAAGTCGTGCAATTCCGCAGCGCACTCTCCAAAGTGTATTCGATAAAAAACCGATAAACTAGCCACTCTGCGGCGATAAGCGAGGCTCTGGAGTTTTTTGCCTACCAGATCATTGTCGTTTATGAGCCTCTTGGCACGCCTCTTGATGGCCTCAAGTGTCTCCAGCTGGTATTTAGCGGATCCATCCCAGAGGTGAGAGCAGTATTCCATGCACGAACGGACTTGTGCTTTATAAAGGTTGAGCAACTGTCCCGGACTGAAATACTGTCTCACCTTCGCCAGAATACCAAGCTTTTTTGAGGCAACTTGGGCTTTAGATTCGATGTACGAACCAAGTTGAGAGTAGGCGCTAACGTGGTACCAAGGATCTCGAGGTGATCATTTATCGGCACGGCCACATCCTGGAAAGACGGAGATAGATGGAGCGGACTCCGTTTGGCGGAGAATAGACACGCCTGGGTCTTAGTTGCATTAAACCTGACCAGATTAGCATCGCTCCAATCGGAGACTGCCTGTAAAGACAGGTTCATACGATCGACCATTGCCTCTCTGAGAGACCGGATCTGTGCCGTACTGGCCCGCGCATTGGATACGTAACTCTCCACAACAGTGCTATCATCTGCGTACTCATATATCCGGTATATTGCTGTTCTAGGTATACTGCTTCAGCAGATTGTTAATGTGTAGCAGGAATAGAGTTGCGGAGAGAACTGATCCCTGAGGGACTCCGGCATTTATAGCCATTTGGTCGGTTAAGCAGCCGTCGACGACTACTCTGATCGACCGGCCACTCAGAAAATCTGAGATCCAGGCGCAGAGACCAGTAGGCAGACCATACGATGGAAGCTTACCAATATGACTATCATGCCAGACCCTGTCAAAGACCTTCGAGATATCAAGGGAGACAGCTAGTGCCTCACCATGCTTCTCGATGGCCGAGCTCAAAATGTAAATGGCATACGCTAGAAGATCCCCAGTAGACCGATTTCGGCGAAACCCGTATTGGCGGTCACTCAGTAGTTCGTTTGCTTCTAGGTGTGCCATTAGCCTGCTGTTCAGTACACGCTCCATAGTCTTGCAGAGTATGGACGTAACTGAAATTGGCCTATAGTTGGAGGGGTCGGCACGACTGCCTTTTTTGGGCACAGGCTGCACGTTGGCAAGCTTCCATGATTTAGGCACTTTTCCAGTAGCCATCGAAAGGCGAAAGAGGCGTGTCAAGACAGGAGCGAGTTCTCTTTCCTTAAGCAAGTGTACAAACTTCCCTCATATCTCTTTTTTCCACAATAAATTGATTGAGTCAAAAGTGGGAGCCCAGCAGGGAGATCCGCTTGGTCCACTCGTGTTTAGCCTTTATGACGGTACTATTGGGGGTAAACCGGAAGACGTGTTGCAGGATCTGAAGGCCCTTATCCCGCGGCTCAGAGTCTTGGGTCTGGAGGTGAACCCTTCTAAGTGCGAGTTTTTCCCCTGCGGTCCTGAGGCTCGAACACATTTTTCTTATTTTCTTATTACTCTTCTTCCTGATCTCAAGGAACTGTCTCCTTCTAATTTCAACTTATTGGGAGCTCCAATTTTTTTAAGTGCAGTTCCTGAGGCCATTATTGCTTGTATACAACTTTTTCTGACTGCTCACGAACGTCTTAAAAATCTTTTCGCATACGTGGCGATTGTCTTGTTGCGCATGTGCTTCGGTCTTCCGAAATTTACGTACATGTTGCGGACCGCCCCTACGTGGCTTTGTTTCGAGGAAGTCTCCTCGTTTGACGACGCCCTGAAATCGGTTGTTGAGTCAGTTCTCAACTGCCAATTCGATGTGGTGGTCTAGGGGTGCGTTGCGTGCGTGATGTGGGCTTGCCTGCTTTCCTGGCGTCGGCGCATGGGGTTGCGAACCTTGTCACTGTATTACTTGATTCCAATGGTGATGATGTGGGGAGCATTCCTTTTGTGTCTGATGCTATGATAGCTTGGTCGGCTCTCAATTCGGGTGCAGCTAACCCCGAAGTAGTGCACACGCAGTGAGCGTGGGACGACGTATGTATGCAGCGATTCAAAGAGCAACTGATAAATGATGCGGAAGGAGCTGATCGGGCCAGACTGCGGGCTGTGTCTCAACCAGAGTCAGGGGCGTGGCTGAGGGTTTGCCGTCACCCCACCTGGGCACCTTACTTGATGATGACTCTCTGCGTGTGGCGGTAGCTCTTCGCCTGGGCTGCAAGGTGTGCGAACCCCATATAACCCCATATATATGGTAGAGGCTGATGGTCACCACGCGATGAGTTGTCGTCGTTGCTCGGGGAGGTTCCCACGACACCATGCTCTAAATGACATAATCTGTAGAGCCCTAATTTCAGCTAACATTCCCTGCGTGCTTGAGCCTCCATGTCTATGCAGAACTGATGGTAAGAGACCGGACGGGCTGACCTTGGTGCCATGGAAAAATGGCAAGTGCCTCATATGGGACGCAACTTGCGTCAGTACTGTTGCTGCTAGCCATCTCGGTCGCACTGTCCACTCTCCATCGGCAGCTGCGGAGGATGCTTGTGCTAAGAAGAGGCTCAAACACGCTGCTCTGGAATCGCTGTACCATTTCGTTCCAGTGCCCGTAGAGACCTTGGGTAGTTGGAGTGTGGAGGCAAAGGGCCTAGTTAGGGAGATTGGACGCAGGCTTAGCGAAATCACAGGGGACTCCCGCTCTGGATCGTTTTTGGTGCAAAGGTTGGCCATCGCGATTCAACGCGGTAACGCGGCGAGTGTCATGGGCACTTTTGCGCCAGGAACGATCCAGGTTGGATTAAATAGCTAGTATTAAGGTTTGACAACGTAAAAAAAAATTAACAAAAAATAGTCATGACTATATTTTATACTAGTTGTTGCCTGCGACTTCGTCCGCGCGGACTTCGTTTACTCCGCACTGCTCCTCCTCCGCAGTCGATAGCGTGATAATATGTAGCCTATATGTTGACCCGACCTGTTAGTAATATTCATGCAAAATTTGAAGTAAATCCATGCAGTACTTTTTGAGTTTACCCGGACATACATACAGACAAACAGACAAACAGACAAACAAACAAACAGACAAACAGACAAACAGACAAACAGACAAACAGACAAACAGACAAACAGACAAACAGACAAACAGACAAACAGACAAACAGACAAACAGACAAACAGACAAACAGACAAACAGACAAACAGACAAACAGACAAACAGACAAACAGACAAACAGACAAACAGACAAACAGACAAACAGACAAACAGACAAACAGACAAACAGACAAACAGACAAACAGACAAACAGACAAACAGACAAACAGACAAACAGACAAACAGACAAACAGACAAACAGACAAACAGACAAACAGACAAACAGACAAACAGACAAACAGACAAACAGACAAACAGACAAACAGACAAACAGACAAACAGACAAACAGACAAACAGACAAACAGACAAACAGACAAACAGACAAACAGACAAACAGACAAACAGACAAACAGACAAACAGTCAAACAGACAAACAGACAAACAGACAAACAGACAAATAGACAAATAGAAAAACAGACAAACAGACAAACAGACAAACAGACAAACAGACAGACAGACATACAGACAGACAGACATACAGACAGACAGACAGACAGACAGACAGACAGACAGACAAACAGACAAACAGACAAACATACAAACAGACAAACAGACAAACAGACAAACATACAAACAGACAAACAGACAAACAGACAAACAGACAAACAGACAAACAGACAAACAGACAAACAGACAAACAGACATACATACAAACAGACAAACAGACAAACAGACAAACAGACAGACAAACAGACAAACAGACAAACAGACAAACAGACAAACAGACAAACAGACAAAAAGACAAACAGACAAACATACAAACAGACAAACAGACCAACAGACAAACAGACAAAAATTCTAAAAATTATATTTTTGGCTTCGATATCGATTATTTATAGATCACGCACCAAGTATTTTTTTTAAAAAAATATTCAATGTACAGTTTTGACTTTCCTACAATTTTAATATATGTATAGATATTTATATCCATATTTTGTATCAATTATACAATATATTATATAATTTAAATATCCATTGTATAAATAATTACCAGGCGTACTCGAATGGAATTTGCCCATTGCGCATTTGAATATTCAGTATTGGTTATTTAAACTATTTAAGTAATTAAATTTTCAAAATTAATTTAGACTAAAGGAGATAATTTTTATAGTAGAAAAATATTTTTATAAAAAATACAAATAATTGTAAACAACTGCCTTCCAATCTAAATCCGATTATTGTGACCTTTGACAACGCAGAGTGGGGCTCGGGTTCTATTCCTGACAGGGACAAATATTTGTGTGATGAGCATAGATGTTTGTATTTCTGGGTTTCGGTATGTATTATGCATGTAACAGTATTTATATATTTATTTCTTTGTATTAGTATCGTTAGCTAACTAAAACCAATAACACAAGCATATACCTAATTATTTTTGTGTTATAGCACTCACCTCGTGCTTGGGAAAACTGGAAAAACGTTAAAAACAACAAAGGAAAACATCGTATACAAGCATATAATTTGATTACTTTGGGGTTTAATAAAAAAACAAAGAGTAATTTGCAAGGGAGATAGAAAATTTTGTGTGATTAGATAAGTCTTAAAACGCCTAAAAGAAGGTGCATATGCGTTTTTGGCTTATTTCTAATTTTAATTTATCTATGTATAAAGTATTTTTAGTTTATATTTATATTTATTTTCTGCAGTTATACATGCGTTTTATATCATTCTATTTGTGTATCAAATTTCCACTTTGTAATCCAAACACGACATCGTTGAAACTATCGAAGTAAAGTTAGGATCATAAATCATGTTAATTAGATTACTCACTTGTGTTTACAGACCTAGTAACACTGCTCTGAGGCTTTGTATAACTGAAGCAAATGATTTATCGTTAATTAAAGCATTTTAAGTAAGAATAAATAATTTATTTATTCAATCCACCTCACTGGTATCTCTGGTATCATTTTGGAGAGATTGTTAGATTTCAAATCTGGCCTAATTAAATGTTAAGGGTTTTTTATCCCGCGTTGGTTTGCACTCCCTTTAAGGGAAATACTATTTGCTAGGCGTTTCACAGTACGCTTATTGTAAAATAGTAAAAGTGTATGAATTTATAAGTATTGCATTGAAATGGAGTTTTAGCAACTTGGGAAAGTGTAGAATATATTAAATAATACGTTTTGACTAAATTTTAAAAGCATTTAAATATTTTGCAAGTCTAATTTTAGTAGAGTGTTTGTTTTGAAGCCTAACAGCTGTAACGATAAAAGAATATTCATAAAATCATAAATTATGCGTAGGCATACGCAAGAAAAGATTTTCTCTTGGAAGGAGTAACATCACTGTCTTTTTTTAATTTAGACACTTTTACTGTTTTACAATTTACACGTGATATATTTGTTATTAATTTAATAGCCAATCGATTTTACATTTTACTATAACAATTTAAGTTCTAAATAATTTAAAATGATCAAAACAGAAGCCTGTAAGTTAAAAATCACCTCAGCGACACAATTCTCCCTTGTCTTGATCGCCTTCCATTATCAGTAACGCAGACGAAAAAGTAAAACGCACATACTCAACGATTGTTCCACTTCAAAACCCAAGCAACCACAGGAGAATTTCAAAAGACTGCACTCATCAAAACCAAAAGCAAGTGCGATGCAAGTTTGCTTTATCTTCCATCACTTTCTACGTATATTTTAAGGTTTTGTTTATGCTATTGATATATTGGAAAGTATGGTGGCCAAAGGAGTACCATTGTTTAACTAAAGGTCTCTCTGCAAGGTTATTTCTGTTTCAGTAGTACTAAAGAATTTTTGCAAGAAAATGTTAAAAAAGTCATAAAATATCTCGATTCCTTATTTGCCCAATTGTCGCTTGACTCTGAAATCACTACAGATAAATCAGCTATTCACTAGGCGAGGCAACTGTCATATAGAGTTATCGTTAAAAGCACATGTAAAATATTAACAACCTCTCAGGACTATATTACTAATATTATAAACAACAACTACTATCTACTAATACATTTACCAAAAACAAACCTTCCAAATTGTTTTGTTCTGTTTCATATATTTCAATTTTGTGTTTGTCGTAGTCTACACCTCCCATGCGACGCGCAATGATTTGGTAACACGCTATGGTACGATTATTTACTTTTCTTCACAAATCTACAATCGGACATTTCATTTAATTGACTCTTATGTTTCACAGTACCTACCTACGTACTAAATAAAACATAAATCTCCCAAATTGGTACTTATCACATTTTCCATGTAGAAACTGGATAACACTTTATAAAAGTAATTGTTTGCAGGTAGTTGCCTCTTTCTAGTACTTTCTTATTGAGTGTATTTAGTTAGTGTCCCAAATTTTGTGATATCACATTTTTTACAAAATATAACACCTGTATAGATAAAAAATAACTGAAGGAAGGTCATTTTCCCAATTTAAAATTGTACAATATGTGACATCACACTAGGTAGGAGGGCGTGTCACAAATGTGACCAGATGTGACAAGGACAGGTCAAAAAATCACGAAATTCGTGTGACGTAATTTATGGGTGACCTCTTAGGTGTTTAAAAATGATTACGTCTTAAATTCAAGTCTTGATATTGGTGAGTTACGCACACAGCATTTATAATAATTACCTAGCTAACTAGCTTAGGAACCAGCCCAGGAATCCCATCTATGTGTTGCTTATCCTGAGAGGTTTTTAATATCTTTCCAATCACTGTATAGTTCAATCATATCTGTAAATAATATATTGCCAAATAAGAAATATACCAACTCTTGAAATTACCCAATTTTATTTTCTCATTGAAAAGTGAATGATGAGTTTTTCGCACAACAATGCATTTTGATAGACATTTAATATCATTTTACAGTAAAGTATTAGTTTCTTCTGATATCTAATACCTTTAAACGAGCAATTCTTATATATATATATATATATATATATATATATATATATATATATATATATATATATATATATATATATATATATATATATATATATATATATATATATATATATATATATATATATATATATATATATATATATACATACATATATATATATATATATATATATATATATATATATATATATATACATATATATATATATATACATACATATATATATATATATATATATACATATATATATATATATATATATATATATATATATATATATATATATATATATATATATATATATATATATATATATATAATTGGAATCTCGGAATCGGCTCCAACAATTTTCATGAAAGTCACAAATTTGAAATTAGGGGTTTTACGGGTCAAGGAATCGATTTATGAAGGTTCCAGGTCCAAGAAAAGCTCGGTTCCCAAGATATGGGTATGTAAAAACATTTTATTCCCAATTCACAAAAAACTAACAAGGACTATTATCTTAACTTGAATTTTATAATCATTCACATCCCAACATACGGCAAAATAGATTTAATTCGGCTTTGTAAAAAAAAACAATTGAAAAAAGTATTTGAAAAAAAAAAACAATTTTTATGATGACATTTTTTTATCATAAAATAGGAAAAAAGCCGACTGCTCTCCTTATGGAAATAGAAAACCATCGCCTATTGAAATCACAGATGTAAATAGAGCATTGTTATCGTCGTGCAAGGTCTTAATGATGCTATTGCGGCAGAATTAGGTTAGGCAATGATACCAGACCTGAGCGAGACAATGCGGAATTCTACCACCTATTAGTCACGATGGTATTAACTCCCATAGCCAATCGTTCAGCTCCTACAAACTGGCAGATCGTCTATTGTTCAAAAGGAGTTCGGACCAACGCGGGGAAGAATTTAGGGTAAAGTTACCAAAATTGGACCCTTTAACGGTTTTTCGTAAATATCTCCATAAATATAAATGTTAGAAAAATCATGTAAGCTTCAACAGAAAAAAACACGGACTAGACTTCATACCTCGTTTTAACAGTAACTGAGTCCAACTTTTTTTTAAAGAAAAGCCATCATCGATCCAATATAGGAAACCGTGTTGGTTCCGGGCTCCTTTGTAGAATAAACCAACTGCCTTTCTGCCAGGCAGGTCGTAAAAGGCGACCGATTGGCTATACGAGTCACTACTATCGTGGCTACTAGGTGGTAGAGTTCTGCATTGTCTCGCCCGGGTCTGGTACTACCGCCTTACCTATTCCTGCCGCAATAGCGTCAGTGCTTGTCACTGTCGTGTTCCGGTTTGGAGAGTAAGGTAGCCGGTAAACTAATGCATGTGGCATTAGACCTTGAAACAAGATAGCAACGCACCATTAACATCTTTGGTGTTTATAGGCGATGGATGACTCCTTCCATCAGGAGACCGATCTGCTTGTTTGCTATCTTATGTTATAAAAAAAACAGTCGCCAATATTGGACCCAAAAACAAGTTTGTTTGTTACTCAATCACACAAAACTACTGCACAGATTTGGATGAAATTTGGCATACAGGTAGATAATACCTGGAATAGCAAATAAGCTCTTTTTATTCCAAAAAAAGGTGTTTATATATTTAATATTTAAGTGAAAAGTATTTTGTTTTGAAAACTTAACAATGAAAAAATCGATTTCGAATTTTTTGTTAATTTTTAATGTTTTCCCATACACGAGATAAGTGCTAATTCATATAAGAAGTATTTTGTGCCAGCTGATCCTTGCGAAGAATTCGCACGGCGCCATCTAGTGTTTTCTAAATATAAAACTCTATTAAGATTGTGATGTATCATCCATAGATGCCGCTCTGATAAAAAATATATTTAATTAATTTTTTTAACAAAAATATTTTTTTCGAACTTTTTCATATTTTTCGCCCAAAGTATAAAACATAAGCTTTAACTGGGTATTTTTTTAATTTGTTTTGGTGAAGTAGTTGAAGAGATTTTTAAAATTTAAAAAAACACCTTTTAGAAATATTAAATGATTACTTATAATTTTTATTTTTCGACACGGTTTTATTGAAAGCCTAAGTAAGGAAACCCATCTCTGCTTGTTTACTATCTTACGATAGCATATTGATATTACATGACATTACCATCGTGACTACTAGTGACTACTAGTGACTACTAGGTGATAGAGTTCTACAACGTCACGCCCGGGTATTTGGTACTACCGCCTTACCCATTCCAGCCGCAATATCATCAATGTTTGTCGATATCGTGTTCCAGTTCGTGCGGTAAGATAGCCGCTAAACTTATGCATGTGGCATTAGACCTCGCCACAAGATAACAACGCACCATTAACATCTTTGGTGTCTATAGGCGATGGTTGACTGTTTCTATCTTATAATATAAATCTATTATATCCTATAATATAATCTTCTTGTTTGCTATCTTATAATATAAAAAAAAACTGTATATTGGCAGGTAACAAATAAAAAAAGTATCATCATGACCCTTGCGGGGTAGGCAAAATAAACCGAACATTGACTTTCCGATTCAACACGATTTACCAATTTTTTGGTTGGCGAGATAAATGGTGATCCCCATCACTGTATTTTTCCGACCTGATAAGGATTACCGACTATTTCTAGCGGTAACCGGACCAATGGCTTTACGTGCTCATCCAAAACACGGGAATATTAACACACCACCTCTCCAGATTCCGATCTGCTTCTAAGATTTGGTATTTTCGAGAAAAATCTCGAAAAAACCTCAATAACACGTTTGCCTGACCCGGAGATCAAACCTGGGACCTCGTGATCTGAGCCAGACAGACTAATACCTAGACCACGAGGCAATAAATAAATCACGATCATTAATTAATATTTTTCTTTTCAGGTGAAAATCCACTGGCGATGCAACGTGGTAACGCCTCTTCCTTGAATCCAGCGTTCGTTTTATTCTACATAATCATAAGCTGACATTTAGTTAGCGCGTTATGTACGCGCATTTTTATGTAAAGTATCGTTATATTCGTTAATAACTATTCTAAAGTATAAGGTAAATAAATGACTTTTGGTATTCTTCATGGCACAACCTGCGGCAGCAAAATGTTAGTAACACAAACCACATGAATACTAATAGACACGGCATTGAGAAGGAAATTTGTCGTCGCGCATATGAACAAACGCTCCTATCACTGTCAAAATTGTCATACATTTATAGATATATAGGGTTACTTTTAAAAGTCTGGCCAAATTTTCAGAGGCTGTTTAGAATTGATAATATGACCGATTTATGTAATAAAAAAATAATTTAAACAAAATTCAAAACTTAATTTTTATTCGACATAAAAAACAAAACGCATGGATATAATTTCAATTACGCAAAATTCAAGCTTGTAATGTCTGTGTACAGTTTAAGATGAGTGCAGAAGATATGTAAGGGAGAGTCAGTGTACGAGACAAACCCAATGAAATTCTTTCTAACACTGATTTATTATTAAAGTTATAACAAAAATGATGATTAAATAAAAGTTCAACCGTAACAATGTGTGCGTGTATAACTTATTCTATTGTTTCTATGCAACCTAAATTAGTCGTATGTCATTGACTTGAAATATGTGCGGTAGCCCGTACAAGCCTAACAGTAGTCAATCTACATACATGTGATATTCGATCAACGCACACATAGACACCTCTCACGGACGCGATATCTCGGAATGGTTCGGGACAGTTTGTTCCGCACAGTCCGAGATATTGCGTCCGTGAGAGGTGTCTATGTATGCTATGCTCAAATATTACTTGTATGTAATATTGAGTTCCGTTAGTCTCGAAGTATTCTGTGCTTCAAACTAATTAAAAGTGATCGCGAAAAATGTACTTAGAGCCACAGATTACATAATAGTTGCTATCGTTATTGTAGGTAATGTACGATGACACTGCCAGCTTTACAGAGCTTATTCACAAGACTCGGTGCATCCAATTCATGAATTTAGTAGGATATTTTTAAACAAATATGTTTACATAATCTTGTAATTTTTACAATAATAATTAAAACGCACTTTCAATTCATTATTTAGTTCCTAATTTTAAAATTTGGCCCGAACTTTAAAAGTAATCCTGTATTGTGAAAAAATGTAAATAAACCATGTTTTACTATTTTGTCGTACCGAATGAGATGTCAAGGTTTAAAAATTACCCTTGGGGTGATTATATTTAATCAATATGTATTATAACTCTGTATTTCTGTGTGTGAAAGCTACGCTGATAAACTAAGATATTGCTGATCCTATCCGATCCTGACGATCCCATCACAATATACATTTCACAATTCACACGCACACGCACACGCCAAAGTCGCCGGCCCATTGTTTTGGCCCGCTAAAACAATGGGCCATTGTTTGGGCTCGAGACTTCGGTCAAGAGCCAATAATGAGTCGAAACCCTGATACCACTTACTCTCCAACCAATTGTCAAGATACTGCCCTAAGCCGAGGTTCGGTCTCACAGGAGACACCCTTAGGGCGGGTTCTTAGCCTACTTAATTTAAATTCTGGCTGAGCACTTTGCTCGCCTCAAAAGCCCGGTTTCGCAGCATTGGTCATTTGAACGAACTGCTTAAGTTCATTTCGAAGAAAACAGCCTTGAGGGCGTATTTAATCCGTGGTCAGTAAGCTGCCATTTTAATTTTAAAACATTTTTTTAAATAAAATACAAGTAATGTCACCTTTAATGGAAGTTGAGATTTGACGAATGTATCTATATGTTAATACGTAGAGTTAAAACTTTGATCACATTTTTAAGAAATCTGGGATATGGCATACTTAACGAACACGTGGAGTAAAAACGCAGAAAGCTTTTATTCATATACAGCCATTATACAGCGTATAAAAGACGATTTACCGTAAAACTGAAGCCATGGATTTGGACTATGATTCTAAGCTAAAAACTTGGAAATTTGCGTGGGATAATTTTGATATTATTTTTAATGTTTTTAACTTAACTTTGTATAATTTAATTATTTCTAATTCTTTACAGTAATTATTCTTAAAGACTAGTAAAATGTAATGAAGTACTCAAAATAAGCATTGTATTATACCGCGCAAAATAAACAATCACAGGCTGTTTATTTTGACGAGTCGGAGCACTGAGCACGTTATATTGCAGGGCGTGAAAATAAGAAAATTGACATCATGACTAGAGCCTAAGAATGGAATGTTTTCGAAGAAATTTTTCGGTATATCGTCTTTTACGTGTTGTATAATTTTAGGTTAATTTCATATCACTGAACGTTCTCTCGAATTATTGATTTAAGTAACCATTATCCAAAACTCCGAGGAGTAAGTTCACAGCTGCAGGTATAGTGCTGCTACCGACTTCACTGTCGCGTGCAGTTGCAGTTACTTTTATTCTAAGCACACCAAAATGTCGCTGCAGTTATTTTTGATCACTATAAAATATCTCATTAATTTTCATATCTATATATAATCAATGTCACGTTTCGTTGTAATTTTATAACTGAAGAACGGGCTCACCTACCCAAACCAAATGTTTGGGCTTTGTTCAGACTATTTAGTAAATGGTTTATGTGAAGTTTGCACAAAATTGGGAGAGCGGTTCTTCATTTATTACATTTTTGGTAAAAAATTAATTCAATAAATGGCAATAAAAAGCGAAGCACGTAACGGACCGCTAGTCTTTTATATCTAGTGCTGCAGTCTGCATCATAGAACATCACTGAGGCAATCGAGAGTGGTACATCACTTTAACTGAAATTCAGGAAGATTGATATAAAGTAGTAGTATTTATTTGTATTATCAAAATCAACCTTCAATATCAATCAAAGTAGGAGAAAGCAAAACAATTCGGTCTGTGATGTATTATCATTGGTCCCGGGCTCCTTTGAAGAAGAGCTTCAGGCCTTATTCAAAGAATAAATCAACTGTCATCCTGTCTCCGATCGTTCTCCCGAAAGAAAGTTAGTTCCGGGCTCCTTTGAAGGATAGACCAACTGCCGTTCTGCCAGGCAGGTCGTAAAAAGCCACCGATTGGCTATACGAATCCCTACCTAGGTAGAGTTCTGCATTGTCTTGCCGCAATAGCGTCAGTGCTTGTCACTCTCGTGTTGCGGTTTAGAGGGTTAAGTAGCCGGTAAAGTTATGCATGTGGCATTAGACCTCGCTACAAGATAGCAACCCACCATTAACATCTTTGGTGTCTATAGGCGATGGTTGACTCTTTCCATCAGGAGACCCACCTGCTTGTTTGCTATCTTATGATATATAAAAAAAATATGACATTCAGTTCTCTCCGCCTATATCATGAGCAATTTGGTACAAAGATATATGTATTGAATCAATTAAGTAACCCTTGGCCTTGTAACAGAAAAAGCAAATAATAAAAACAGTTGACATTGATTTATAAGGTTTGTTGGGTTTTTAGAACGGAATCCTCTATCGATCTAGAAATAAAAATATAAAAATGTACATATTTTATATAAATATTAATATTCAAGATATTTTATTGAAAATGTAATATCGAATATTAATTATTTGTATTTACATTTATTTTATTAAACGAGTTATCTTGTGGTTTTTATTTGTAAAGAAAAAGCCCTAGGGTAATCCTTTAATAAAATTAACTACTTATATTTTGTAATTCACTTTTTCTCTTTAAATTTATCAATGGAAATTTTATACATAAATTCACTGTATCTTATTTAAATTGTGTTCTATGCTTCTATCTCTGTATATCTTTTAATTATTTAATCTTTCACTGTCTTAGCTTAGCTGTGCATAATCTCTTCGAGAGATAAATCCATCTTTGTACCATTAGGTTCTTGTTTGTATTTTCTCTGAGATTATTTTAACTGGTGTTTATATATAACCCATTCTTTGTTTTAATGACGTATATTATTAACTAGCATATATTTTATATCACTTATCTTATGATTTTTGTATTGCTTGTGTCTCAAATATTTTCGGTGGGTAGATTTGTAAGCCTGTTTTGCATAAAAATATTATAGTAACAAGCTAGAATCTATTAAAGAAAATTCTTAAGTAGAAGTAAAAATTTAACAACTTTACGCTGATATCATATTATTTATCAAAATAGCTCAATATCATATCACCTTTCGCAAAATTATGTCACTTGTTCCGTTGAATAAATAATAAATATTCACGGGAAAAATTACACTTACCGATCTAACCCCAAGGTAAGCAAATTATTTGCTTGTGTTATGGGTGTTAGCCAACGTATTTATATATATAATATATATATATATATATATATATATATATATATATATATATATATATATATATATATATATATATATATATATATATATATATATATATATATATATATATATATATATATACTTTTATATACATAATAAATACCCAAACCAGAAATACAAACATTTATGCTCATCACACAAATGTTTGTCCCCGTCGGGGATTGAACCCGAGCCCCGTCGATTGCATGGTCAGTATCGCTACCCACTCGACCAACGGGGCGGTAAATAGATTCTGGCCTAAAGCCAATAATGTGGGCTTCAAATTTGTGAGCATAATAATAGTACAATATGCACAGTAAAATACATTTATATCAAAACCCTTTTAAGCTCATGCATTGCTTTCACGTCGAATAAATGTCAATATATATTGTTTATTATTTAAAGGAAAAAATGTCACTCCTACAATACATTTTCTCAATAAAGGATACCAAAAGTCTTATAAATTCAGACAGTATTAAAATAAAGATAAAAATCGAACATTTTGTTTGGTTTGTTCACAAGTTTCCAGAGAAAACGGAACATTGCACGTATCTTTAGCACATTTTAACCACGTTTCTCAGAAGTTTCGTTGGAACTCATGAACATTTATTGCCTCGCTGAAACTACAAACAGTGGTTTTCCATCTATTTTTTTAACTTGTTTAAAGTTTTAGATACACTTGGAGCCTGTATAGTGAATACACATTAGCTTGTTTACTTTTAAGTCGAATCTTTTCTCTGTTTTTAAGCTGAGTTCATTCTTTTAACATTTAGACAGATTAGTTTATTCTTCCAATTTTTATTTAGATAAATGTTTAAGTTTTTTGCATATTATTTAGTATTTTACATTTATAAATTTTAAGCTACATATCTTTCAATTTTCATTTAGCTAAAAGCTATTCAAATATTTTTCGAAGGTTTACATTTAAACCTTAAAAAATTACCTTCCAAAGTAACATTATAGATAAATATTTAGGTTAATTTCATTTATTTAATTTACCTTTATTTTATGGCTAAAATGTACATTTTTGTATAATGGGCAAACTTAACGCCTGTTAGTATTTTCAACCAGGCCACCTTTGGGCCAACAAAAGAAAGGTGTGAAGGTGCAATTAAATACATTACCATTCATTACAACTCTTTTGTTACTTTTCATTTTCAAATTTATTTACCTATTTTTATGGCGCGTGATCTGCAAAAACTATCCCCTATTTTATTTGATCACCTAGATGAAACTAAAATTTTAAAGGATTTGGTCAAACTGAGACAGGCTGTGGACCATTTTATTACCGTGTTTGCTGGACATTAGAGGACGTGAATATATTAAAATCACGGCTAAATCGCTAGACCGATAAAGCGCTAAACCGATAAACTACTAGACCGATTTTCATGTAATTTGGCATAGAAATAATTGAAGACCCGGGGTCAAACGTTGGTTAATTTTCTTTTCAAAAATCAACCCCTAAGAGGCTGAAATAGGGTATGAAATTTGTATGAAAAACTGTATCGACGACATGTTAATCTACTAGCGCGTGAAGCTGCGCGGGTCATCTAGTGTCAAAATAAAGCGAGTTTTGTTAATACCCGACGTGGAGCCTGTTTACTTAATAGTTTCAAACAAAACAGTGCCTTGACAGGAATATTCCCACTCAGCAGTAAAAAACAAGTTTGGACTAAGAATTTTAGGCGGAAAACAACTGTTACGAAGTATTTGAGCGGGAGAGAAGATCGCAACTCTGATCTGGTATTGTAATCACTGCCACATTCGTCTTTGAGCCCTTCTATTCAAACATCATCTTTTATGTTACCATTATATTGGTCACCAGCTTAAGCATCGCCTATACTAGAACAAAATCAGTCACCCACAGATCCATCATCCTTACGATTAGCACTGCTACCTTATTTATTGGTCACAGTGCACTCTCAATCGAGCTGTACCAGAGTATCGTCATATAAGGATAGTGGTACAGAGAAATTATTTGCCATTGTGGCGAAACCAGAAAGGTGGAATCGGAAAAAAGTTTCAGAAGAGTGGTTCAGAGAAGAAGGCTTAAGAATCGATTTAAAGGACAACACAAAGAAAATGCAATGGTTATAGCAGACACAAATTTTAGAGCAGCTACTTCTCTAATATTCCCATATATATTTTTCATGTATCGAAACAGACGACCGAACAAGACATAATACATTATATTAGTAATAGCGCAAATATTAATATAAAAAATCATTAGAAACACGAAAGTATTAATCAAAATTATAAATGTGAATTTCATCTGTAACGATGAAATTATTTAGCTAGTTATTATATACGTCTGTATACCTAGCTTTGAGTTGGTTTAATACTCAAAGATGCGTAGCGATCAGTACAATCGACGGAATCGATCATATTGCAAAGAAGAATTTCGCTACGTCGAGCCTGTCGACACTCAGTGGTAGAGCGTCCCGGCTTTAGAGAGAGGGTCGCAAGTTTAAATCCTGCGTGTCGATATATTCATTTATTGTTTTTAAAGTTTTTCAAGGTTTCCCAAGTACGGGGTTCACAAAAAAAAAATTACAAATATTAATGTTTCTGTGGTCAGGTGGAACACAAAGCCAAATAAAAACTATAACGGTTTTAAAGTTTTTGTACCTCAGAAAATGATTGAAACATTTTTGACTGAGGAGTTTTGGCCAGAAGGAAATTTTTTTCAGGAGATTTTTAATTTCAGACAAGATGATAACTAAGTTTTGGTAAGAAATAATAAACTAATAAATAATTACATACAAATATAAAAATGTATTGCCAACATAAATGTTTCTAAATTAAATATTATTATTATTATTATTAAAATTTCTAATTATATTTAAAGAATATATCTGCCCGTCTGAATGCAAAGTTTTAATCTACGTATATCTGGAGAAATACAGAGTAAGCGAATGTGACCAAATTTGAAGTACTTAAGGGATCTGAAAAACTGCGTTTGACCGTTATGAAAATTAATAATAATTAATTTGGACTGCCGAAAAAATGTAATTGTTTGTATTTTATGCGTTTCCCTTAATGAAAGTTAAAATATGCAAAATGTGCTAAGCATAAAACAGAGAGTATTAAATGTGTCGTTGTTGTTGTTTAACTTAAATGAAACACGTAAGTAAAACTTGTTTATTATACTGTTTGAATGACTAATAAAAATAATAATCCTAATCATATGATATAATTTACCTGTATATATCAAAACGTTTGTTTGTCAAGTAATTAAAATATATTTTAAACTGTAAGCCACAAAATTTTCGAATTGAAAGTTATTTTATGTTTAAGAACTGGAATTATGCTGGAGTTAATATACGTATATACATATATATGTATATACATACACTAAATAATTAAAAACGATTACACTCCAACTATATGAGGTTATATGAGGTCCGAAACTAATCGCGTCGCATATAAGTATTTATATATATATATATATATATATATATATATATATATATATATATATATATATATATATATATATATATAATATAATATAATAATATATATATATATATATGACTATTATTCCACTACTAATATTTATTTGTCAATTAGTAAAATTATATAAATAACATAATTAAATAATTAAAAAAAGGCTACACTCACGTTTAATCGGTGTAGGTTCCGATTAGTTTCGGACCTCATATAACCTCATATAGTTGGAGTGTAACCGTTTTTAATTATTTAGTTTATGTCTCACGAAAGTTTTAATAATTTTATAACATAATTAATACTTGAATAAAAAACGTATATCATAAATGTTATCAAATATCAATCTTTTACGTACAATGTTGTTAATGTTAAACCATCATTAATGTTCAAATGACAAGTACTTCTCTCCCGAAGACGATTAGTAATGTTAAATGAATTCATTAAGACCACGTCACAATCAATTTCACCATTGATTTTTTTGTATAAAAAAATCAATGCTAAAATTTGTTGAAACATTGTTTTTTGTTTTCAGTTTTTTTGATAAAAATAGCCTAAAATAAAAACTAGTAAATTCGTAACAGACATTCAACTTTATGCCGTTCTAGGATATGGAGTGTAAAATCATGGAGCACAATTTTGTCGCCTTTTTACCCAAAAAGTGTCCAATAAATAGCATAAAATACGGAAACCAGAATCACTGAGTTATATAGAGGCTCTATATAACTCCATGATTTTGGCTTCCATATATATAGTAACTTAACTAACTATATATAGTAACTGTTTTTTTACTTATGCCTCTAAGAGAAAGTTGTAAAATAAAGTGTTTAAAATGCATGCTAGAATGGCGCTAGGTAGGATGAACATACATATTTGTTAGACGGAGTGAAGTGTGTTAAGCATAAGGCATAAGTATTTAACAGTTTAAATAGTTTAATGAAACATATTTAAAGGCGCCTTTACCGCTTTTTTAAATATTCTTATGCGACGGTGGCGCAATAATAATTATTGGATGCTTTTTGATGGAAATTATACTCCATGGCCAGAATGGTGTGGGTATGATCTGAAGTGAGCTGTTTTAAAATGATTGAAGTTTTTTGATTGGCTGGCTGAACTTTAGCTAGTTTTGGCGCTTTTCAAAAACAGTACGTAAGTAGTAAAGCATCTTTCTTTTATTTAGAACTGTATCAAAGACAATTATTTAACAGTTCAGTGAAGTTAACCATAAATATATTTTTTTGTTTGTTTTTCATTTTTAATTGTTTGTTTGTCGTTTGTTCGTGATTGTTCGAAAAAATAAACAATCAAATTTTATGTTCGAACAATCACGAACAACCGACAAACAAACACTTAAAAGTAAAATAAAATGAGGTTAATTTCAATAACCCTTATTTAACTATAATCTTGTGCTCCATTACACGATTATTTGATTTATATTTGGGATGGAATTTATTTTATTTTAAACTAAGCTGATTAATAAGAAGCCAATATCTACTTGACTGATAATTATTGTAATAACATAATCGTGTTTCATTACTTACCAAATATTAAGTTGATGTACATAAGTTTCTTTTTGTCTTTGTAATATAAACTATAATAAAAACTAAATTATATACTTAAATACTATCAAATTAATTAAGCTGAATCTTTATAATGAATAAAAAATATGTTTCATGGCACGGAATTTTGTGTGAAAAAAATGTACATAGATTAATAATTAATGTAATTTTTGTTAATGTTATATCTGTAATTACATAAATTATATTATTAAGACATTTTGAATTTGTTTCATTTGACGAAAATGTAGATCAATATGTTTTTAGTTGAATTTACATCAATGTTTAGAAGATATTAACATCACGCCCAACCAAACGAAATGTCTGTAACTTTTCCGGTTCACCACGATTCACCGGTTTGTTGGTTAGCTAGATGAATGGTGATCCCATCGCTGCACATGAACATGTTAACGATTATCGACTATTTACAGTGCTAACAAGGACCGTCGGCTTTACATGCTCATCTGAGGTACGAGAGTGGTAACACACCATGCACCAGACTCCAAACTGCTACAGAGATTTAGAATTTTTCGGGAGAAACCTAGAATCAATGACATTTTGCTAGACCCGGAGACAAAACCCGAGATCTCATAATCTCAGAAAAATAGGCTAACTCTTAGACCACGAGGCAGTTTTCTTTAGATTGATGTCAAAACAAAATATTTTTTCTAAAGTCATCGTGTTGACAACTGCGCCTTTGAAATTTACCGCCAGACGCCGCTTTAGGACGTTCGTGCTATTGCATGCAAGAAGTTGTAATATTTTTATAATTCATCGTATTGGTCCGGGTTCTTTTAGAACAGAGCATTTAAGCAGTTCTTAAAAAGCAAAACAATTTGCTAAACATGTCACTTCTATAATATGTAGCCTATATGTTGACCCGAACTATTAGTAATATTCATGAAAAAATTTTTTTTTCAAAAATTAATACTTTTAAAGTGATAATATAGTTTTACAATCTCTTAAACAAGGATTTAATAT
The DNA here is from genome assembly GCA_036924255.1 of Apodemia mormo. Lineage (NCBI taxonomy): Eukaryota > Metazoa > Arthropoda > Insecta > Lepidoptera > Riodinidae > Apodemia > Apodemia mormo. The sequence continues at coordinate 14,647,076 of JAUPFN010000024.1, read as the reverse complement.
TGGTATTTTGTGGTAACGTTAGTGGTAATATTATAAAATTAATTTAATTATTTAGGATGTATGTATGTAATGATACTCCTCCCATACTACGAAGATTCCTAGTTTTTATACTTATTTTTCTGAATTATTTTAGTAATGGAGCGACTATTTATAAATAAAAACGATTATTGATTACGTATATTTATTTTTAAAAAAAAGTGATTATTGTCTTTTTAATTGTTCTTCTATTTAAATTCATCTGTCTCATAATATTATAAAATTAATTAAATTATTTAGATTATACACAATCCGCCATTTTGCTAGTAGTAACAATGACACGATAACAGTAAAATGACGCAGTATTAACGAAGTTTGTACAATTTACCCGCCGTGTTGGTCCCGGCCTCCTTTGTAGAATAGGCCAACTGCCGTTCTGCCAGGCAGGTCGTAAAAGGCGACCGATTGGCTATCGAGTCACTACCATCGTGGCTACTAGGTGGTAGAGTTCTGCATTGTCTCGCCCGGGTCTGGTACCACCGCCTTACCTATTCCTGCCGCAATAGCGTCAGTGCTTGTCGCTGTCGTGTTCCGGTTTGGAGGGTAAGGTAGCCGGTAAACTTATGCATGTGGCATTAGATCTCGCCACAAGATGGCAACGCACCATTAACATCTTTGGTGTCTATAGGCGATGGTTGACTCTTTCCATCAGGAGACCCATCTGCTTGTTTGCTATCTTATGATATAAAAAAAAAAAAATCGGCTGTTTTTCCGTGGTTTTTTGGTGGCTTTGGACTGTTTTTAGGACTTCGATCTCATTCTAAACTGTTTTACTTGGCTTGGGTTTAGTGGATTTCGTTTTCTCTTGAGTATACTGACGTTGGCATATAAATCAGAAATCGCAGAAGGTTTGATGCTTTTAGTGACAGAAAAATCCTGTGGCATCTACCAGCAGAAGTATTTTAGTTTTTTTTACAGCATAGTACAAACAAGTTTAACTTCACTAAAAGAAAGACAAACAAACACACTTTCGCATAACATACTAATTGCAGCCCGCAGCTCTCTGCATTATAAAAAAATTTTGATGAATCACATGGGAACTCGGTTTTCCGGGATAAAAAAGCGTAATGCTATTCCAGATCATCATCTACCTGTGTGTCAAATTTCATCCAAATCCGTTCAGAAATTATTTCGTGATTGAGTAATAAACATCCATGCATCCAAACTTTCGTATTTTAAAATAGAACTAGCTGCAACGTGCAGCGCTGCATTATAATAGTTTTTAGTGAATCCCGCAGATGACTTAATTTTTTCGGGATAAAAAGTGCTAATTCAGGTCATCATCTATGTGTGCCAAATTTCATTCAAATCCGTTCAGTGGTTTTTGCGTGATTGAGTAACAAGCATCCATTCAAACTTTCGCATTTACAATGTTATAGTATGGAATATGGATAATATTAATATAGATAGATTAATATAGATTATAAAATTATAATACATTGTAATATAATAAAATGGAAAGAAAGTAGTCACAATAAATATCACTCATTCAATTTAGTTTGTCATACTTGTTCCATAAATCTTTCGATTTTTCACAACTATATTGATTGTTTATGACTAATTTAAGTAGACACGTGAGAAAAAACAGGCTATATATACGTCATATATATATATATATATATATATATATATATATATATATATATATATATATATATATATAAACATGACAGTGACCTTACGCTGTAATAATAGAAATAAGTAAAGCAGTGGTACTATACCCAGGTGAGATGATGGATAACTCTACCACCTAGTAGTGATGATAGTAGTAGCACCTTTAGAATAATTAAGGATAATTCTATCTTAGCACAATGGTTTATATAAACAATATTTTACCCACAATATTGCAATATTGTTCATCGCAATGTTGTATAAAAAATGCTTATTGCAGTGTTGTTGTATTTGATTCTCAAAATCTCTCAGGTCGAATCGGTTCAGATTTTCATGAAATCTAAGTTTAGTGGGACTCAAGCGAACGCCATCACCTTTGTTTCAATCGGTCGAACTTTTCAAAAGTTATGAGATGTTTACATATACACATACACACATATACATACATACAGATATACTAACGTTATCGTGAAGGTATTCGTGAAAGTTTCCTAAGACCTTAAAACGTGGAGATCTGGTAAAAACTCGATTTTCGAAAGTCGGGTGATAATCAGAAACTTCTTTACACTACTAACATAGCGGGGAGCTTAAAAATACATTAAAAGGCAAACCGGCTGAGTTTCGTCCACTGAAATTGCTTAGTGTGTGGCCGCAATCCAATTCATTTGTAATTATAAAAACGTTGAGTCGTCAAAAGTGTCGAATGTTCATTCGAATGAAACACACATTCTAAATTTGAGAATTTTGCTATACTCTGGTACAAATAAGCTGACATATATTTTAAACCAGTAATTAATTGTGAAAAACAAATGCATTTATCTATACAAAACAACCAACGAAGCAAGCAGAATTTTTACAACATTTTCTTTCAGGCTTAACCTTTCTCTCTCTTGAATATTATAAAATCGGTCCGCAAGTGTTACGTCTCATGTACCAATGAGATCAAGATAAGATCACTCCGGAAAATCCGTAGTGATCTTGTCTTGATCTCATTAGTTCTGCTTCCAAACCATTTTTGGTATACCTAACTCTTACTGCCCTACAGTAGCGTTTGGATACACATATAATTATCCAGTACAAGACGGGCACTCTGAATTAAAACTGGTTTTCAGTAATTTCCCAAACACTTCATTCCACTTGTTCCATATCTGATGATTCCATCTCTGCTAAAAGCACATTCAATTTCGACAAATCCATCCATATGTTCAAGCACCACATCTTTGATCTCATCTTTTACATCCTTCTCATCTTTTACTTTCCTTCTTAAAGTTATCGTGTTTCTATTAATTTAGTTTTCTTCGAATTCAATTGTAAGCTCATATTCTTACCATCATCATCATTCATAACTCTAACCAATGTTTGTAGCTCAAGTGGAGTTGAGCCTAAAAGTTCAACTTCATCTGCATAAAGCAGTCAGTTTGCCAGTAGATCACTTTTGCTCTTCCCTACATTTAACGACTTTAACCTTTAGAAACACTTATTCAGATATATGATATTTATCCTATATCTGGATGCATTTTAAGCTTGTTTAATGGATTGTCAGCTCGCCTATTTAGGTGCATATTTAGGTTTAACCCTGATTATTGCGCCAATATTGACATTGGACCAGGACGAGATGTTGCATCTACCCACACACATGGTTCCCAATATAAGGATTGAACAGTACGCAACAGTAACTTATTTATTCCACAACTGGGTAAAATGTCCTAAAAGTTCATTCGTACAACTCTATCAAACGCTTTTTCCAGGTCTACAAAACCGCAGAAAATCTTCTGCCTTACATAACAGCCAGATGCTTTTCTACGATGTTGTGGAGTAATCGACCATCACCGAATCACCATCTTCTATATCAACTAGACATTCATATATTTACACCGAACCACTTACGGGGGTAGGAAAGAGAACTGGGAGCCATATTTTATGATCATCGCTTTTCACGCTTCTTTCACATTCATTACTGTCTTCATACAAACACGCAGTTTGTGAAGACTAATGACACCAGCTTCGGATAGTAACTAATCAATTTGATATTACAAGATAGCAATCAAACAGATACCTTTCCTGATGTAAAAAGACTACCACCGTCTATAGACATCGAAGATTCAAATGGTACGTTCCTATTCATGTAATATAATGGATGCGAAATTGTACCATCTAGTTAATAGGCACAATAACAGTGACACATGTAGCCAATTGTTTGCCTTTTACGTAATGCCTGGTACATTGGCAGATATTCAGTTCTTTGTATTGAGGACCTCCTCCATTTGGGGAAGTCGAATGATTATAAAATTTTATTCTCGCCTATTTATTTTTTAAATTGATGAAAAAATTGATAGAGATGACTAACATTTAACTATAGTATAATTTTAAGCGTTGTGAGTAACTATATCTATTTTTATGCAAACGTACTTGTATAAATTATAAGGCAACTTGGTGACATTAATGTTACTCGAATATTATTTCAAGCATTGTAACTGTATAAACTCTAATATACTTTAATTCTTGTACGCAATTCCATAGTAAATATGACGTATGAATGTTATTGACTAACGGATACATACATATGACGTGAAATTTGTGTACAAATGTACTGCGTTACGTATTCGGTGATTTTAAAGAAATATAGGTGTACCAAATTATGAAACAGTTTGATAATAACATAATATTTAGGCAAAGTTACATATTGTATTAACTTTTACAATTACTTGTAATAAAATTGATTATAAAGCTTGTCCACGTATACATTTTATTGCACGTGACTGCATATCCTTCCAGACTTAAATTCCCTTGTGCTCTCATAATATTACTTACGAATGTTTTTTATTAAAATTGAAAAAAAAGGAAATATTTTCTTGATTTGTATAACAAAGCAGTACCCTAAGCAAACCTCCTTAACGTATAAAACACATGCATAATAACAATTTAGATTAATGTATATATAACACTACACAACAAAATTGAACTTTTTTATTGCATGAGATTTTTCACCTGTTGTTTACTAATTAGACATGATTATTTTACTCTCAGATTTTTTCTAGCAGCTCTAGTTTAAGGGATACAGGTAACCCGCTAAAATGTACTCTCCATTTGACTGTTGATATTGCTATTGTCAACGTCTTACTAATTTCTGTTTCTTTTTTTATTAGAGGAATTAATCGCCAAAATCATTCCAAGTGAGTTTATCCTATACAGTAGTCAGTTACTAGACCTTTCCTGCGTTCAACTGATACATTAGAACCCCAACAAAGTACATATCAGGCACGTCCGCACGAAATTTTTCAACGAATGGAGAAAGTGTCACAAACTGCAAATATAGCTGTGATAGCGATTTTGAAGACACCGTAAGACTAAGACCATTCAACCAAGAGGACCTAAACTATTTAAAGAGAGATTACGGATTATTTAAAGCTTCATCAGAACTTCTAGCTTCTCGACTGAAAGAATAAAATTTGGTCAACAAATCCATCGGCCTGTTGACTTTCCTGACTACGTCAAGCAGTTACTATTATACTTTCAGCAACTTGAAAGCAATATGAGTATTAAGACGCATTTCCTTTATAGTCACCTTGATCGATTTCCTGAAAATCTTAGAGATTTAAGGGAGGAGCAGAGAGAACACTTTCATCAGGATATTCACATCATGGGGGAGAGCTAAAAGGACTGTTGGAATGAAAGTATGATGGTTGACTACTGTAGGATTATCCAGAATTGTAGTGCAACTCCAACTCATCCAAGAAAGTCAAAAAAAAGAAGGTTTTGTTCTAATTAGATAGTTAAATTGTTATATGACGAGAAACCATGTTTTTTTGATAAAAAGAGCTACCCTTTGTATCTCAAAAACGAGAGCTGCTAGCGAAAATCTAAGTACTGATTTGGAATCAGGGTAAAAATTCCAGCTATATCTATAAAAAACATTCCATGCAACAAAAATACTCTTGTGCAGTGAGCTATTATTCACGTATTACCATAACAATTTAAATAATAATTTTGTCAAGGGTTACGGTAGCCTTACCTTAAACCTTACCTAAATTATAAAGCGTAAAAAAATAATAATTTTGAGTCGGCAACATATATCCGCAAAATTCGGATTGTCAAGTATTTTGTTAAAATAGTGATTAAAAATTCTAACGGTGCTGCAAGTCAAATCGGCCATATTTCTTAAAAGGTTACGAATATGTGGTGTAGATGGCGTGAGCATTTATTAAAGTATTGTAGAATCAGCGAAATAAATGTATACTATGTCGATGTGTAGAACGGAGTGCAGATTATCGTGAAACTTATTTCTCTTCATTCATAAAAGAGTAGAAATTGAAAAATAGCAGCACTATAGTGTTGTCTTTATTGAACTAACGTAATAGTTGAAAGAAAACGTCACTACAGTGTTGCTACTTTTAATATTTACTATTTCAGTTAGTACCTATATAAGATTGCGTATTATGTGACTTCTGAGCGAAGCCGTATTTTCATCTAGTATATATATATATAATTATTCTCGTATTACTTAATATGAAGCAAGAGTTCATGAGAGGTAGTTTCTAAAGTTTCTCTCAATGTATCTTTAAATAGTTGGCCGTATTTAAACGATGTAAGAACATGATTTGACTTTAAAAGCGAACCAGCTTTATAAAGTTAGAATATATTTTCTGCTGCAACAGGCTTACAAAGTTCGGTCATTTACCATGTGTCAAACTTTTGCTCTGTGATAAGGATATCGATACTGTTTTGTTTTGAACAAGTTTATTATTTTGTTAGTACCAAAACGTAGCATTATAAAACGTATTTGATTATCCAATACATTTTGTTGTTTTTTTTTTTTTAATAGAGCATAATATCTCCTAATACAGCTGGCATACACTGAATTGAAATAGCCCAGTTAAGAAAAGACTGGATTTTTTCAAATGGGCTTTTGTAGATTATTAAATATTAAAAATTATTTTGAAATGATATGTAGAGAGAGAAAGAGATTACCACCGTAATTTAAAAGAGATACTAATAATACAAAATTAGATATTTTTCTTTAATTTTTTTCTTAACATTTTCTATGTTAATTTTAACACAAGCAAAAGCTTTTTATTTATTTATTATCTATATGAATGAATAACATTGGAGTATTTGTTTGTAACAATATGAAAATAACCGCTTTTCACTAAATGCATATGGATATACCAAAATAATATTTTTTACAATTTTTGGCTGTCTATGTCTGTCTGTTTGTTCCGGCTTATCTCTGAAATGGCTGGATGGATTTTGACGGATTTTTCACCGGCAGATAGCTAATGTAATAAGGAGTAACATATGCTACGTCAATTTTTTAAATATTTTCACGCGGAAGAAGGACGCGGAGTCGCAGGCACAGTCGTCTAATATACCTAATATAAGTTTTACTAAATATATGGGCGGTACGTATACTAAAATAACATTTTTTACAATTTTTATCTGTCTGTTTGTTCCAGCTAATCTCTAAAACGGCTGGACCTATTTTGACGAAACTTTCACTGACAGATAGCTGATGTAATAAGGAGTAACTTAAGTTACTTTTATTTTAAAATATTTCCACGTGGTAGAAGGACGTGGAGTCGCGGGCACAGTCTTCTAATATACCTAAGTGAGAAATTGTACTAATCATATTTAGTGTTGGAATAATAACTTAAAAGTGGAAGAGTATTTTTTAACGCAGTAAAACTGTAGCAACTGAGCTCCCATTTCCTATATCTTCGGAAACCTACGTCAGATCTTTACCAAATAAAAATGGGACCTTACGGGGAATATATCGTCCCCGTAGCTGGAAAATTAAATAACTCTGATTTTGTAGTTCTGAGATAAACGGGATTTGGTATTTTTTTCGATTAATGTACATTTGTTAAAAAATGTGAGACAATTTTACTGTAGGTAATTTTATTTTTTGTGGGCCTGATTATCTTTAACAAACAGAACTCTATCTTTTACTATAACTAAATAACACATTAAAAATTAAGTCAATATCGCCAAATTTGGACTTGTTTAATTTTCTCACTACGGGGACGATATCCTCTTAAATAAAAACCCAAAATCAGCTCCCAAATGACCAAGATCTGAGGTAACAAACATAAAAAATGTCTCTGTGACTTTTAGTTTTTTGCACTCTCCTGATACCACGTGTCGCTCTAACGTTAGACCCTGGTTGCGTTTTCCCCCTAGTAACTGCTGCCTGCTCGCACTCCTTTGCGGTACACGCAGTAACTTTTTGGAATTCTCTGCTTAGAGTGATTCGCCTCTGTTAGAATTTTGATTTTCTTAAAAAACGCGTCAAAGAACACTTTCTAACTGAATTGTAAGTTTTCCTTATTTCGTACGTATTTTTTGTATTTTCATTAATATATATTTAGTTAAGTTATGTAACCATAATATCTATTTTTTTTTGTACACCAAGTCTTACTTCATTTGATTTTTTTTATCTCCATTATCGGGTTGGCTGGAAGAAATCTCTTTAAGTAGAGATAAGCTCGCCCATTGTACTTATGTTATGCTTATGTTTTTGTATCCTAAATTGGTGTACAATAAAGTATTAAATAAATAAAAAACCTACAACTGAATTATTTAACCTCCTTTTGGAAAGTCGATTAAAAAATTATACGAATTGATTCAATCTATTCCCCGTGTTGATCCCGGGCTCCGTTGAAAAATAGGCCAACTTCTGTTTTGCTAGGCAGGTCGTAAAAGGTAACCGATTGTTTATGCGAGTCACTACCATCGTGGCTACAGGTGATAGAGTTCTGCATTGTCTCGCCCGGGTATATAGCGTCAGTGGTTGTCGCTGTCGTGTTCCGGTTTAGAGAGTAAGGTAGCCGGTAAACTTATGCGCGTGGCATTAGATCTCGCCACAAGATAGCAACGTATCATTAACATCTATAGGCGATGATTTACTTTTTCCATCAAGAGTCCCATCTGCTTGTTTAGTATCCTTTGATATGAAAAAAAAACCTGTTTACTATATTAGTACATATAATGACATATGTAAATCGACGGATCCTATGTAAGTTGTTGTAACTTAAAAAATGCGATTTTTGTTTTATTTATGAAAATTACTCCAATTAATATTTTTATAATAATATCATAATTTAGATAATATTTTAGTAACGCAAAGAATAAAAGTAAAATTCCTATTATAAGTTGGATTTTTCTAATAGGAATTTCATTTTTATTCTTCGTGATATTAATAGATATATAACAGTTTTTTTTTATATCATAAGATAGCAAACAAGTAGATGGGTCTCCTGATGGAAAGAGTCAACCATCGCCTATAGACACCAAAGATTTTAATGGTGCGTTGCTATCTTGTGGCGAGGTTTAATGCCACAATCATAAGTTGTAAGTGCAGAAGTGGAGTCATTTTCATAAGTAAAACAAAAATCGCATTTTTTATTTTTTTAAGTTGTCGTAACTTCTGCCTACTAACCATCTGCTTGTTCATATATGATATAAAAAAAACATTCATGCCTGTTTGTCTGTTTGTCCTTTATGTAGAGCACACCCAAAGTGCAAGAAAATTCAATACCTAAAGTTCAGTTCTTCAGTCAAAGTGAAGAGCCATTTGAGCGTCATGATTTTCAAATTCAAATTCAAATTCAAATATTTATTTGGTATCAACTTATACATAAACTTACGATACTATTAAAGAAATATGAATAATTCCCTTAAAATAAATTTATGAAGAGTACAATTGAGTGCAATTTAAACTAGAAAAACACAAGACAGAAAATGAATGCTTGAAATGCTTTTATTACTTTCGTATCGCAAGTGATGTGATACCAAAATGGAACCCAACTCAGCTTACACTGCAGCGATTGTGCCACAGCACTGATTTTGAGAGAGTCCAGAAGAAGACGTGCTGCGACTACAAGGCAGCCACGGGGGTCCGGCACTGCGTTCGCATTATGAATATACTTAAAATAATAATAATAACCACAAACACCAAAAAAATACATGTATAAAAACGTGGATTAATTTTTACATACTAGTTATCTATATTTATTATTTATAATATTATAAATGCGAAAGTTTGGGTGTATGGATGGATGTTTGGATGGATGTTTGTTACTCAATCACGCAAAAACTGCTGAATGGATTTGAATGGAATTTGGCACACAGGTAGATGGTAACTTGGAACAGCACATAGGCTACTATTTATCTCGGAAAATTAAGTGGTCCCGCGGGATTTGTCAATAACTTTTATAATGCAGCGGGCTGCACGCTGCAGCTAGTAATATATATACACTATTGTAATAACGAGGCACGATCCAATTATTTATTAGTTTACAGTGAGTAAATGGATATATGTATGTATACACATATATACATACATACACACACGCACATACGTACACATACATACATACATACACATACATATACACACATATACCCATGTACACGTTTGTGTTAAAGGAAGTATTGTGTATGGGTCTCTCAGAAAAGCCGCTGAAGTCATCAGAAGAAAAAATCAGAAGTCGAAAAGCTAGTTGTGTATGTCATTAAATCTATAGCTTAAGGTTTGCAAGCGATGTATTGCAATAAGGTGCTAAGTCAGCCTGACCCTTAGCATTCCAATCATTTTTCTGGTATGATAAAAGCATATATTTCAATTTATGTTTAAATCCATGGATTGAATTTATTTCTCCAAGAGGCGGAGGTAAATTGTTCTAACACATCGTGGCTGCATACCTAAGCTCCCACGAAAGGCCGCTGTGCAATGTCTTGGGTACTTTAAAGACCCAACTTATTGCTCTTGCGACTTGAGAGCAATCATCTCCTCTCCAATTCAGTTTTTGAAAAAGGTATTCGGGTTTACTACTTTTAATTACCTCAAATATTAACGTGTCAAGACTAAATTGGCGCCGTAGAGATATTTGAGCAGATTTGAGCATCTAAGGTACTGAATATTTGGAATGAGCTAGGTTGGTAGGAATAACCACTATATACCTTTTGCGCACAATGGCCCGTAGTCTAAATGTGGTGTATCTGGCATATCAATTCAAAAATGTTTTAGTTTTCTGGCAAAAACAAGGTTGCCCTGGATTAGGTAAGTGCCTGATTGGCAATAGGCTTGCCACCTATCACATTGTAGAACTAAGTATATTCGCCTAATCGTAATCGTTAATCTGGGGATCTTCAAGAGAAGAGTGAGTAGATAGGTAGTAGTACCTTCTAGGGAAGCGGGTTCCTTCTTAGGCCGCATCTTAGCTTACCATCCATACCAGGTGAGATCGAGGTCAAGCGCTTCCCTATCTATAATAATAAAAAAACGTGTGTATGGTCCATTGTTCTTACCTCCGCCTATTTCTTAAGGAATAAGGGCGTGAAGATAATTTACATTAATAAAAATAACTTATGGTTTTCATTCGAGTACAAATCACAAACTTCTACTTGTATTAAAATAAAATGGCCAGTTCTGCAAAACATAAAAATAGTTTCAATACTTTAACAGTAAATAAGGAGGACGTGGTGTGTAAAATGTATTCCATTTAAATTTATACCCAGTTTAACCTGTAGAGAGCTGGAGTTTACGGAATGACTGAATTTTTAATCTAACTGACGGACTGAGCTCTATCTGCAGTGAGCTCGTATATTTTAATACGCTATTCCAAGTTGAGGCTTACCTGTTTCGATTTTCAAATAAAAATTCTGACTTTTTCTTCTCATGACATGCATGTCACTATTGCGATGCAATTCAAGTCAGACAGTGCTCCCAGAAACAATTTTTTTTTTGATTAAGGCGAGGTATTTCGACGCGCGTCAGTTCTACATTAAATAGGGGGTGCGGTATGTTCTGAAACCGCTGGGAAACGTGTTAATTTTCGGATAAATAAATATAGGACATCAGCTAAAAACTAAAATTTAGGACATTCTTTTTTGTATTTACAACTAAATATCACCATATAAAAATTAAGTGGAAGGTTAGAAATATTATTAACAAATTATTTGTTTTAGAGATTTTTTTTTAGTCTGTTTTCGGAATTTTATAATGATCGAGTAAAGTACATTCTATCATGTAATGAGTTAGCACATTCTTTAGATAATATCTTCAGATATGTCGTGTAATTTTTGTAAAATTATTATTTAACAATCAATACAAAAAAACGTGATTTAACAAACCAGTTTTTTCCCGTTTGTCGCGATGCCTCGCCTTAATAACAAGCTGAATTTTTGTGAACATCTTTTTTATCTTCGAAAAATTTCGAATCGGGCAACTAATAATTGGGACCACGGTCTAAATGTTTACTTTTTATATTTTTACTAGCTATTACTCACGACTTCGTTCGCCTGATCCAAAATCATTAATTCTTTTTGCTCACTCGGTGAAAAGTAGCCTATGTCCTGCCTTATGAACTCTTCTATCTTTTAGTGTAAAGTTTCATCAAAATCTATCAAGCCGTTCCAGAGATTACCCAGTAAAAACAGAATGACAGTTAGACAGTTTATAAATAGTTGTTTAATTAGTAGTATAATAAAAATATAACGCTGCACTTGGAAAAATCAAGTTTTTTTGAAATTACAGACATAAACTTTAATTTTATTTATATTTGATGATAAGAATGAGAATGAAAATTTCGCCGTGTTGGTCCCGGGCTCCTTTGAAGAATAGGCCAACTGCCGTTCTGCTAGGCAGATCGTAAAAAGCGACCGATTGGCTTTAAGAGTCACTACCATCGTGGCTACTAGGTGGTAGAGTTCTGCATTGTCTCGCCCGGGTCTGGTACCACCGCCTTACCTATTCCTGCCGCAATAACGTCAGTGCTTGTCACTTAACTTATGCATATGGCATTAGACCTCGCCACAAGATAGCAACGCACCAATAAAACTTGTGTTGTCTATAGGCGATGGTTGACTCTTTACATCAGGAGACCCATCTGCTTGTTTCCTATCTTATGTTATAAAAAAAAACCAATGATATTGAAAAAACATTTTTTTATTCTTATACAAAGTGAAGTAACCACTATCAATCCATAAATATATTATCATAGGATAGAGAATTAGAAAAAAAAAATTAAAGTGTTTTTTGCAATTACTCAAAAACGGTAAAAGTTAGGTAAAAAGTTTTAAATATAATTTGTAGAACTTATAATTTTACATCAAAAAGTTATAGGATTTTTTCTCCTTAGGTCAAAATTAACCGAGTTAGAGAGTTTTTTTTTAATTTTTAAGGAAAAACGTAACTTTTTAAAATTTTTGGCTAGTAGAAGGTTTTTTGTAGATAAAAATAATAAAAAAAATTAAAATTCCCTTATTTCTACGAGCTGTTTTTTTAAAGTTACATTTTTCCTTAAACTTAAAAACCTCTCTGACTCGGGTAACTTTGACCAGAGGAGGAAAAGCCATATAACCTTTTTGACGTAAAGTTATAAGTTCTTCACTACACCGTTTTAAATGATTGCAATTTTTAGTTTTTGTTCAATTCTTCCCGGTGGTTGCCGACCAAATAACTTCAACATATCGTTTTAATAGTTTTAAGGTATAGCTTAATGTTAAGGTAATAGTAATAATATATATAAGGAAATAAATATAAGTGCGTTTTAATTGTAATTGTAAAATTATTACAACATAATATAAAAATATTTGTTTAAAAATATCCCACTAAGTGCATGAATTGGATGCACCGAGTCTTGTGAATGAACTCTGTAATGCTGACAGTGTGTCTTTTAATTTACCTATAATTACGATAGAAACTATTATGTAATCTGTCACTTTTCATTTGGTTAAAGGCACTAACATATTTTAGCTCGAATTTTGTATATTTTAAATTATATCAATCCGTTTTGTTTTTTGTGTCGGATAATAATAAAAATTTAAATTTTTTAAATTACTTTTTTACATAAATCGAACGTTATATAACGAATCGATCGATAATATCGATTCTGAACAGCCTTTGAAAATTTCGCCGGACCTTCAAAAGTAACCCTGTATTTAAAATGCAAAGAAGAGTGACATATTTTGATTTAATGTATGAATGATTTAATGTATGTGGAATTTGATTTAATGTATAAAGTATGAATGAGATACGAGTGCTACTATCAGTTTTTTGTGCCTAAGCCAAAATGACAACCCTAGCGCGACCTCCGAGTTTAGGTACAAAAAGCTAAGTACATACATGAGTTTGCCTTCTGTAGTCGTCAGTATTCTGTGCTAGTAGTAAAGCGTTAATTTATTCTCCAAAAGGCCCAGATCAATACGGGATAATATCGTCCACATAACAGAGAATATTGAATATCTCTGTGAACCTATACAGTGTACATTAAGGTGCATCCGCACTAGTGACATTACGATGAACCGGACTTCATGTCATCGCTACAGAACATGTTATGCTAAATGTGGACGATCTGAGTTGTGTCTACACGATCACAAACCATGTACCATGAAATTTTACAAGTGTAGACTCCACTGCATGCTTAAATAATTATTCGTTGCAAAAAAAAAATGTTGTAAACAACAACAAATACAACGATGTTTATAATAATGCGTGCATGCATGAACGAGCGAATAGCGAGGCGGCAAGGTGCGAGCGGGGTCCTACCCCATGTCTGTATCTGTGTCATCGGGCGTACCTCGACATGTGTCATAAATGCAGGTGTGGACATCTCCTGGTAACGCGGACAATAGCAAAAATGCTTTGAAAAAAAAAAACGACTTTCGTTGGATCGGCTCGTAACACATAACTTAGATGCGTGACAGTACGCAAACCAGCGTCCACACTGGGCTCGGCTAGTAGGTTATAACTTCGTACATTGTCCTGCCGTTTATTCCCTGTTCAGCCGTTTCTTTCAGTGTTCGTAATGGATTAAATAGTACTGCAGCTCACGGCAATTGTTCGCGTAACAAAATACGTCCACATGAATCGATACTGACACGTGTGTCTGATACGGTCGCGGGATAATGTTCGGTAATCTGTCACAAGTGTGGATGCATTTTTAAGATACATTTTTCAAGAAAAAATATTATTTGCTTAAAAAAATCTTCAATTATTTCTCAGACCACTTTGACAAAATTAGCTATTTTATATAGAATGAAGAATTATACTCTAGGGACGAATAAGAAATAAATAATCAAATATTGTGGAATGTAAAGGGAATAGAAATGAGTTGTTTAAAGAATACTATTTGTAGGACAAATCACCATGGGACACGACATTTTATGTAAGAAATTATATTTAAGGAGCTTAATACAAACTCAAGTACTTTGGTAATAAAATCGGAAAAGTTTTTCATGACATAATTGTAATAAATACATTATTAGTTAGGTTTCATAATTTATTTCGTTTTACTTTTCTTATTTTAATTTTACTTTTTACGTTTTTATACAGACTGACTGGTAAAAATTGTATATATTGAAATACATTCTATTTAATGGGCATTATTGAACAGTAAAAATAAGATGTTGAGGTCTAAAATATTACTTTGGGTACATAACCAATAGGTTGTAAAATTAGAAGCAATGTTAAAAACATTTTTTTCAAAATGAACTTTTAAACTAACGCGTTCTAATATACTTTTTAAAATATATAAGCGGGTCAAAAATGCGTACATATATAGAACTTACTTGTAAAGCTCGACGTTTCGGCCAAGTTACAATGACCGTGGTCACGAGCGGACTGGTTTCTGGAGCGAGTTTCCTCCGTCGTTTACGTCGGGATCGATTTTCATCTACCCCATTCTGGTCTTGTTTTTTCGAATTTAGCCTACACACAACACTAACCGTATCCTGAACTTTATTCGTTTGCAGGTGCAAAGGCCGTATTCTGTTAATCACTGGATTTTAAGCAGGAGATCATTGATATAAACAACCCAAGATGCACAGTTCTGAATAAAACTGACTAAAAATTAATTTCATATAATTAGTTACAGATGTAGCAAAAAAATATATTTTTGCATATCCAACCTTCAGCGCAAGATTTATAGCTGCTTTTACAAAGAAATCTACCCTAAAGTAATAAAATCGACAGTGACGCGACCGACGGCTGTTCTATTTGAAATGAGCACACAATTTGAAAATTTGCGCTCATTTTTAGAGGACGTTTTTGAAATACTTGTGGCGCCGCTGGTCCGTACCGCTGAAGGCTCATAGTGATGGAACCAGCGGGCCAGCTGCTTGTCAGGTGACGTCATAACTGTGGAGGTTGATGACGTCACACAAGGACAAGTAAGGGGAAAAGGAAGATCTTCCCCGCCAGGCAAGGTGTACTGCCTGGGGACCGAAGTCCATTTGAGAAGCGTTGAAACTTGTATTTAGTGTTACAAGATAAATAATTGTGATATCGCGATTCAGGATTTTATTTTTGAATTTCATTTTTTCCATTTGTTATTGATTTTTGTCCATTTTTTATTATTTTTTCTTCTAGCGTTTGTGATTGTTTGAGCCGCTACATACTGATTGAGTATCTTGGGTTTTCTATATCAACGCAGGAGATAATTTAAATCCGTCTTCCCTATTGAAATTTTTATATTTTCTTATTTCAATAGCTTCTCGTACCATACGGGGAACGTAGTGTCGCCCAGTAGAAAGAATCTGAGGTCAGTGGAATTCAGTCCAGTGATCAGTGCTGGTATCCAAAATATGTTCAGCATAGTTGACTTATTAACCTACCTGTTTTTACGGCCGTGATATGCTCTTTGAGTCTATCTGCGATAGTATGTTTAGTTTGACCTATATAAGCACTACCATAGCTGCAGTCCACTTTATATACCCCTGGCGTCTGAAAGGGTATGACATCCTTAGGCGTGCCCACATGTCCGACTACCTTTAAGCTTGGCGTATAAATGGTAGGTATGGAGTATTTTTTCAGTAGCGTTCCAATCTTATCGGTAATCCCTTTAATATATGTCATGAATGCCGGCTGCCCATTGACTATAGGATACCTAACCTTTTTAAGATAACGCTTAATGTTCTGAACATTAACAGATTACCGATAAAATTGGGACGCTACTGAAAAAATATTCCATACCTATCTGAAAATTAACAGAACATTAAGCGTTATCTTCGGTCAATCGATATAGTTAATTCAAAATTATTACTTAAGTTTGCTAAAAACTACGAAGTTTAGCTAAAAACTAAGTAGTGTAGTACTAAAATATCGTATTAATAGTAAAAAAAATATGATTGGTTAAAAAGATTGATTAGATTTTTGATTGATTAGATTTTGTACTCAATCGGTATATTAATCTGGAAGTTATATAAAAAAAATAGTAATTTCACCAAAAATTTTTGTAAGATTTTTTAAAAATTTCTAAAAATAGGGCCCACTTGGTTCAAATTTTGAGGAAGTCTAAGTTGAGCAGAATTCAATCGAATGCCATCAACTGCATTTTGATCAGTCAAACCATTCTTAAGTTATATGTTTATCTACACACACACACATACAAGCTTACTGACGTCATCGTGAAAATAGTCGGAAAAGGTTCCTAGGACCTCAAAACGTGGAGATCTGGGGGAAACTCGATTTTCGAAAATCAGGTCAGAATCAGTAATAATAATAATAATAATTCACGGGACAAATTACACTTACTGATCTAACCCCAAAGTAAGCAAATTATTTGCTTGTGTTATGGGTGTTAGTCAACGATACTAATACATAGAAATACATATATAAATACTAGAATATATATAATAAACACCCAAACCCGGAAATACAAACATTTATGCTCATCACACAAATGCTTGTCCCCGTCGAGGATCGAACCCGAGCCTCGTTGATACTTACCCTTGTAACTTCCTTATTTAAAATACATAGCAGGAAGTTAAAAAGATAATGTGAAAACGAATGAAAAAGCAATAAAAATGAAAATGGAAATGAAATTAATTGAAATATTATTTATTTGCATGAATATAGGAGTTACAAGTTATTCAAACTAAGGTTTAATTACCAATATACAAAAATTGGTATTCAACTATTTAAAGATTTTCCAAGTTTTAGTATAAACGGATATCAGGAAATCGTTGAAAAATGGTTTGCAAAGTTAAAAAGTTATTATTTACATACGAACATTGTCCGTTATATAAAATCTGATGATTTTCGGATGAGGATCTAGCAACACTAGGTCAAGGTCAACACATTATTGTCATATCATTGAAGTAACAGAATACGAAATTTAGTATCGATAAAGCCTTTAAAAGTTGCTTAATTTCTTTCATCAATTTGAGAAGAAACGGCTCAACAGATTCTATTGGATCATAGCTAAGAACTATCTCGCAAATTGGGCTGTCATTTAAGAAAAAAACCTAAACCAAGTTGGATCATCCGCCTGGGCGCTACGATGCCACGGATAGACAAACAAATACACATATACACAGATACACACCTGAAACTTTCGTGAAAATCTCTCGTTTTTATATCGCGGGTTAAAAATAAAGTTTATTAATAAAACTGCGTTACATTCTAATAAAACTAATTTACCCTTTTTTTTATATCATAAGATAGCAAACAAGCAAATGGGTCTCCTGAAGGAAAGAGTCAACCATCGCCTATAGACACCAAAGATGTTAATGGTACGTTGCTATCTTGTGGCGAGGTCTAATGCCACATGCATACGTTTACCGGCTACCTTACCCTCCCCACCGGAACATGACAGCGACAGGCACTGACGTTATTGCGGCAAGAATAGGTAAGGCGTTGGTACCAGACCCGGGCGAGACAATGCAGAACTCTACCACCTAGTAAGTATACCCTACCCTATCTCAAATAGACAATTTTATAAAACCTTTAGATAGAGAAATATGATTTATTTTAATATCCCGAAGCAATTATTGAAAGATATTTAATCTGCGTAGCTTGCTGCGAGAATTTTCATTGAAATTTACTGTTTGCGTCAATTTCAGCATATCAATTGAGTTTAACTGGCGAGAATTATTTGAGCAATATTCGCGTTTTGTCAGTAATGTACCTCAATTTATAAGATGTTGATTTTCTAATCTAATAAACGTAGACAGTACAATTTGATATACAAAACATTATTAAATTGTCAAACTGACAGCAATATTTAGCAGCATAAGCTCAACTTTTCTGGAATTTTAGAAGCACCAAATACATATATTTTTAATAAAAATCTGTAAACTGCTTGATCCTGGTGTTTCAGGTACAAAGGAGTTTAAATATACAAAGTATATTATACAGCAACAGCATATATTTTTGACTCAAAGATAGCAAAATCTAAATTTTCTTAAAAATGACAGTATTTTAACTTTTTAAAAGCTGTGTATTTTAAACACAATGATCGATTTGGTTTTTTAAACGGCATTCATCACAATTTTGTGATGACATGATGACAAACAAAACACTTTTTCAAAAATTTTAGTTAACCATATCTCCCGACCAGATAAACTAATTTTGATGCGATTTGCGGCATTAAACGCATGTATCTAAACATAGAGTAAAGGTAATTAGATTTTTTTTACTCAATCGAAACATTATATGTATTGAAAACTTAAATTTCAGTTTTGGTGTTGAAAAATTTTGTTTCGTCTAAATTTTTTTAGGTTTTTAAAAATCAACTGTGCTAAATCTGTTGAAATTTTTAGAAAATCTGCGAATGTCTTCAACCGCGTTTCGATTGGTCATTACGTTCGATTCGATTGGTCATAACGATCAAATGTTATGAGAGTTTTACATACATAAACATACACACATAGTGACACCATCGTTAAATTAGTCGGAAAAGGTTTCTAGGATCCTAAAATGTGGAGATCTAGTGTTTACATATCCGAGAATCGGGATGAAATCAGTAACTTCCTGTAGCGCGAAGCTAAAAAGCATTGAGCGTTGCACTTGAGACAATCTAAAGACCACGCTTTTGCATGATTTTTTTTAGTACAAACATGACATAAGCTCAACTTTTCTGGAATTTTTCTACATCAAAATGTTATTTTACCTCTATTAGACCGTGGTCCTACAAAAATTTTTTTTTGATATAATTTGATTGAATAATATATTATGTAGAGTAAAGTATTAAATAAATAAGTAATTATCAGCGATTTGGATACCCGCTTACAAAATAATAGTAATTAAAAAAATTAAACCGACTTCAAATATCAACTATATCTACGCATATCTCAAAAATTACTGCATCAACTTTGATGAAATTTAGACTATTCCCTAAGAATATATCTGATTTAAATCAAAAGAGTTATCTCAATGTGACTTTCAGTTCCCAAAAATTTCATAACCTACAAATATTATAATATACAAATATATATGTATAATATACACTTACGAAATTTATATAACGTCCTCCGTTTTTTGGTCGGGTGAAAAAATTGGCAATTAACCTTGTAATTAATTCCAGTTATGGCATAAGAATTAGTAGAATCCATATAATAAATTTTATTTACAAACTTTTAATCATACTATCATATCAGTATCAGATAAATATTTCTTCTCAACACAAACTTAATTATTTCCTTTCAACTCGTTAAAGTTCTTGCTGAATTGAATTGGTCTCAATTGAATCGAAAACAAATCCGGTAAACATTAAAAAAAAACTGCCGATTCTCACGTGATGCTTGGTCCCCACGGAAATTAAAGTTACGGATTGTGAAGGATACACCAACTGTGATTCCCGATTCAATTTCAAATACGATTTACAATGCTTTCTCCGGCTTGCCTCACGGGAGGGAAAATTAATGAACGACTTATAGCCAAGACTTTTTGTAACATGGGATTTATTTATTTCGTTTTGATTGTAAATTTTAAATGGCGTTTACCACCGCAACTGACGATAAATACATTTTGACGCAAAACGTGAGTTTAAGTAAGACGTGGTGAGTTTATCTCTTAGGTGAAGAAAATTACTACTAGATATGGAATAACTAAGTAAAACCGTGTAATTTCGCAAATGGCGGACTTAAGAACATCTGTTTACTGTCTACATAACAATCGATAAATTATATTGCAATTGGGTGGTTTTAATTTTAGATTTAAGATACACACTAAAATTATAGAAAAGTAAAAATAAACGTTCAAATCAATGTAATATTTTGTAAACAAAGGATTATTTGACATTTTACGTTAACATTGACAGCGTATTTTAGTAATGGCGTATTGGCCGCAAGCTGTTTAAGGTGACGTTATTTTCTTAAATGATTTGAAATTAGAGCACTGACAAAATTTTTTATAGCTTTGTCTATTATGAAAATTCTAACTTGTTAGACAGAGATAAAGTCATTTTCATATGTTCAGCGTTGGAATGCATGCAATTTTATAATTTTGATTGCTTATGGAAATTAATGCCAAGTCGTTATATTTCTCTTGTCAAAGGTTTATCTGTAGTAATGATCGCCTGTGTCTGAAATTCGACCATAGAATAAACAATTAAATGTCTTTTAATTTTGACAACTGATTTTAGCCATTAAGAAAATAGTATACACGTTTGTATATGTATGTCACATGAGTGTAATGTGTGTAATGTTTGTTTTCATAAATTTGATGTATTTTTGACGCTTTTTTATAGTATAATATAGTAACAAGCAGATGGTCTCCTGATGGAAAGAGTCAAGCATCGCCTATAGACATCAAAGGTATTATTGATGCGTTGCTATCTTGTGGCGAGGTCTTATCCATATGCATAAATTTACCGGCTACCTTACCCTCCAAACCGGAACACGACAGTGACAAGTACTGACGCTATTGCGGCAGGAATATGTAAGGCGGTGGTACCAGACCCGGACGAGACAATGCACTACTCTACCACCTAGAAGTCACGATGTTAGAGACTCGTATAGCCAATCGGTCGCCTTTCACGACCTGCCTGGCTGAACGGCAGTTGGCCTATTCTTCAAAGGAGAGCGGGACCCACGCGTTTACCGGGACCGGGACCAATGTCAGTTTTCTGCAGTCTTTCAAAATATAAACTTTAACAGTTCCAAATTTCAAACTCCACCGTTCACACAATTGTATTAAAAAGAAGTACAAAGTATTCCTTTATGAATTACTGTATTGATATAAAAAGAAAAGTTCTATCTCATTGAATAACATATCAACGCCCAGCCCGAATCCTTAGACCAAGAAGGCTGAATTTATTACATTGGCTGTTCTTACCACGGATTACACTGGATACGTCTTTCAAGGCAATTTCTCAGGTTGTGAACGTCACATGCATTTACATAGAGAAATACAGAGTTTTTATACTCACCGATGAAATAAAATCACTCCAGAGGAGAGGATATCCTTAAGCTTTAGCTTTTATTCGACAAGATAAAATATTTCAAATTTTTTACGATAGCTAAAAGCGTTTGACAATTACATACATTTGCTCATATGAACTGTGGTTCTTACTAGTAGACCACAGACTATATGAATACTAACAGACACGCCATTGGGAAAGAAACGTTGTGAGTAACTGTATGTATTTTTATGCAAACGTACTTGTATAAATTATAAGGCAACTTGGTGACATTAATGTTACTCGAATATTATTTCAAGCATTGTAACTGTATAAACTCTAATATACTTTAATTCTTGTACGCAATTCCATAACTAACTAACGGATACATACATATGACGTGAAATTTGTGTACAAATGTACTGCGTTACGTATTCGGTGATTTTAAAGAAATATAGGTGTACCAAATTATGAAACAATTTGATAATAACATAATATTTAGGCAAAGTTACATATTGTATTAACTTTTACGATTACTTGTAATAAAATTGATTATAAAGCTTGTCCACGTATACATTTTATTGCACGTGACTGCATATCCTTCCAGATTTAAATTCCCTTGTGCTCCCATAATATTCCTTACGAATCTTTTTTATTAAAATTGTAAAAAAAGGAAATATTTTCTTGATTTGTATAACAAAGCAGTACCCTAAGCAAATCTCCTTAACGTATAAAACACATGCATAATAACAATTTAGATTAATGTATATATAACACTACACAACAAAATTGAACTTTTTTATTGCATGAGATTTTTCACCTGTTGTTTACTAATTAGGCATGATTATTTTACTCTCAGATTTTTTCTAGCAGCTCTAGTTTAAGAGATACAGGTAACCCGCTAAAATGTACTCTCCATTTGACTGTTGATATTGCTATTGTCAACGTCTTACTAATTTCTGTTTCTTTTTTTGCAATGGCTTCATCTAAAAGGAACTGTATAAACAATTCAAATAGATTTTGGTCACATTTGCGGCAAATATACATTCAAAAATTCTTATTAAATGTGTCGGACTTCATAAAAGATGCTTACATGGAGTATTTTAAACGACAATTGGAAACAAACAACAAGGCCTGGATACCGAATATAGTGTATAAAACGTGTCTTTACAATTATGTAAAAATAACAAAAGGGATCCCTTAAACCTTTTTAGTCCTATGGTTTGGCGTGAACCGTCGAACCAACATGGCGACTGTAATTTCTATGTTATAAATATAAGAGGAATTAACCGCCAAAATCATTCCAAGTGAGTTTATCCTACACAGTAGTCAGTTACTAGACCTTTCCTGCGTTCAACTGATACATTAGAACCCCAACAAAGTACATATCAGGCACGTCCGCACGAAATTTTTCAACGAATGGAGAAAGTGTCACAAGCTGCAAATATAGCTGTGGTAGCGATTTGAAGACACCGTAAGACTAAGACTATTCAACCAAGAGGACCTAAACTATTTAAAGAGAGATTACGGATTATTTAAAGCTTCATCAGAACTTCTAGCTTCTCGACTGAAAGAATAAAATTTGGTCAACAAATCCATCGGCCTGTTGACTTTCCTGACTACGTCAAGCAGTTACTATTATACTTTCAGCAACTTGAAAGCAATATGAGTATTAAGACGCATTTCCTTTATAGTCACCTTGATCGATTTCCTGAAAATCTTAGAGATTTAAGGGAGGAGCAGAGAGAACAATTTCATCAGGATATTCACATCATGGGGGAGAGCTAAAAGGACTGTTGGAATGAAAGTATGATGGTTGACTACTGTAGGATTATCCAGAATTGTAGTGCAACTCCAACTCATCCAAGAAAGTCACAAAAAAGAAGGTTTTGTTCTAATTTGATAGTTAAATTGTTGTATGACGAAAAACCATGTTTTTTTGATAAAAAGAGTTACCCTTTGTATCTCAAAAACGAGAGCTGCTAGCGAAAATCTAAGTACTGATTTGGAATCAGGGTAAAAATTCCAGCTATATCTATAAAAAACATTCCATGCAACAAAAATGCTGTTGTGCAGTGAGCTATTATTCACGTATTACCAAAACAATTTAAATAATAATTTTGTCAAGGGTTACGGTAGCCTTGCCTTAAACCTTACCTAAATTATAAAGCGTAAAAAAATAATAATTTTGAGTCGGCAACATATATCCGCAAAATTCGGATTGTCAAGTATTTTGTTAAAATAGTGATTAAAAATTCTAACGGTGCTGCAAGTCAAATCGGCCATATTTCTTAAAAGGTTACAAATATGTGGTGTAGATGGCGTGAGCATTTATAAAGTATTGTAGAAACAGCGAAATCAATGTATACTGTGTCGATGTATAGAACGGAGTGCAGATTATCGTGAAACTTATTTCTCTTCATTCATAAAAGAGTAGAAATTGAGAAATAGCAACACTATAGTGTTGTCTTTATTAAACTAACGTAATAGTTGAAAGAAAACGTCACTACAGTGTTGCTACTTTTAATGTTTACTATTTCAGTTAGTACCTATATAAGATTGCGTATTATGTGACTTCTGAGCGAAGCCGTATTTTCATCTAGTATATATATAATATATATAATTATTCTCGTATTACTTAATATGAAGCAAGAGTTCATGAGAGGTAGTTTCTAAAGTTTCTCTCAATGTATCTTTAAATAGTTGGCCGTATTTAAACGATGTTAGAACATGATTTGACTTTAAAAGCGAACCAGCTTTATAAAGTTAGAATATATTTTCTGCTGCAACAGGCTTACAAAGTTCGGTCATTTACCATGTGTCAAACTTTTGCTCTGTGATAAGGATATCGATACTGTTTTGTTTTGAACAAGTTTATTATTTTGTTAGTACCAAAAAGTAGCATTATAAAACGTATTTGATTCTCCAATACATATTGTTGTTTTTTTTTTAATAGAGCATAATATCTCCTAATACAGCTGGCATACACTGAACTGAAATAGCCCAGTTAAGAAAAGACTGGATTTTTTCAAATGGGCTTTTGCAGATTATTAAATATTAAAAATTATTTGAAATGATATGTAGAGAGAGAGAAAGAGATTACCACCGTAATTTAAAAGAGAGACTAATAATACAAAGTTAGATATTTTTCTTTATTTTTTTTCTTAACATTTTCTATGTTAATTTTAACACAAGCAAAAGCTTTTTATTTATTTATTATCTATACAAATGAATAACATTGGAGTATTTGTAACAATATGAAAATAACCGCTTTTTACTAAATGCATATGGATATACCAAAATAATATTTTTTACAATTTTTGGCTGTCTATGTTTGTTCCGTCTTATCTCTGAAATGGCTGGATGGATTTTGATGGATTTTTCACAGATAGCTAATGTAATAAGAAGTAACATATGCTACTTCTATTTTATAAACATTTTCACACGGAAGTAGGACGTGGAGTCGCCGGCACAGTCGTCTAATATAACTAATATAAGTTTTTCTAAATACATAGGTGATATATATACTAAAATAACATTTTTACAATTTTTATCTGTCTGTTTGTTCCAGCTAATCTCTAAAACGGCTGGACCTATTTTGACGATACTTCCACTGGCAGATAGCAGATGTAATGAGTAACTTAGGCTACTTATATTTAAGAAATATTTCCACGTGGAAGAAGGACGCGGAGTCGCGGGCACAGTCTTCTAATATACCTAAGTGAGAAATTGTACCAATCATATTTAGTGTTGGAATAATAACTTAAAAGTGGAAGAGTATTTTTTAACGCAGTAAAACTGTAGCAACTGAGCTCCCATTTCCTATATCTTCAGAACCCTACATCAGATCTTCACCAAATTAAAATGGGACCATACGGGGAATATATCTTCCCCGTAGCTGGAAAATTAAATAACTCTGATTTTGTAGTTTTGAGATAAACGGGATTTAGTTTTTTTTTTTCAATTAATGTACATTTGTTAAAAAATGTGAGAATTTTAGTGTAGGTAATTTTATTTTTTGTGGACCTGATTATCTTTAACAAACAGAACTCTATCTTTTACTATAACTAAATAACACATTAAAAATTAAGTCAATATCGCCAAATTTGGACTTATTTAATTTTCTCACTACGGGGACGATATCCTCTTAAATAAAAACCCAAAATCAGCTCCCAAATGACCAAGATCTGAGGTAACAAACATAAAAAATGTCTCTGTGACTTTTAGTTTTTTGCACTCTCCTGATACCACGTGTCGCTCTAACGTTAGACCCTGGTTGCGTTTTCCCCCTAGCCTCGCTGCCCCCTAGTAACTGCTGCCTGCTCGCACTCCTTTGCGGTACACGCAGTAACTTTTTGGAACTCTCTGCTTAGAGTGATTCGCCTCTGTTAGAATTTTGATTTTCTTAAAAAACGCGTCAAAGAACACTTTCTAACTGAATTGTAAGTTTTCCTTATTTCGTACGTATTTTTTTTGTATTTTCATTAATATATATTTAGTTAAGTTATGTAACCATAATATCTAATTTTTTTTGTACACCAAGTCTTACTTCATTTGATTTTTTTTATCTCCATTATCGGGTTGGCTGGAAGAAATCTCTTTAAGTAGAGATAAGCTCGCCCATTGTACTTATGTTATGCTTATGTTTTTGTATCCTAAATTGGTGTACAATAAAGTATTAAATAAATAAAAAACCTACAACTGAATTATTTAACCTCCTTTTGGAAAGTCGATTAAAAATTATACGAATTGATTCAATCTATTCCCCGTGTTGATTCCGGGCTCCGTTGAAAAATAGGCCAACTGCTGTTCTGCTAGTCAGGTCGTAAAAGGTAACCGATTGTTTATGCGAGTCACTACCATCGTGGCTACTAGGCGATAGAGTTCTGCATTGTCTCGCCCGGGTATATAGCGTCAGTGCTTGTCACAGTCGTGTTCCGGTTTAGAGAGTAAGGTAGCCGGTAAACTTATGCGCGTGGCATTAGATCTCGCCACAAGATAGCAACGTATCATTAACATCTATAGGCGATGATTCACTTTTTCCATCAAGAGTCCCATCTGCTTGTTTGGTATCCTTTGATATGAAAAAAAAAACCTGTTTACTATATTAGTACATATAATAACATATGTAAATCGACGGGTCCTATGTAAGTTGTTGTAACTTAAAAAATGCGATTTTTGTTTTATTTATGAAAATTACTCCAATTAATATTTTTATAATAATATCATAATTTAGATAATATTTTAGTAACGCAAAGAATAAAAGTAAAATTCCTATTATAAGTTGGATTTTTCTAATAGGAATTTTATTTTTATTTTTCGTGATATTAATAGATATATAACAGTTTTTTTATATCATAAGACAGCAAACAAGCAGATGGGTCTCCTGATGGAAAGAGTCAACCATCGCCTATAGACACCAAAGATTTTAATGGTGCGTTGCTATCTTGTGGCGAGGTTTACCTAATGCCACAATCATAAGTTATAAGTGCAGAAGTTGAGTCATTTTCATAAGTAAAACAACAACAACTTAAAAAAATAAAAAATGCGATTTTTGTTTTACTTATGAAAATGACTCCACTTCTGCACTTATAACTTATGCATGTGGCATTAGACCTCGCCACAAAATAGCAACGCACCATTAACATCTTTGGTGTCTATAGGGGATGGTTGACTCTTTCCATCAGGAGACCCATCTGCTTGTTTATATATGATATAAAAAAACATGCATGCCTGTTTGTCTGTTTGTCCTTTATGTAGAGCACACCCAAAGTGCAAGAAAATTAATACCTAAGGTTCAGTTCTTCAGTCAGAGTGAAGAGCCATTTGAGCGTCATGATTTTCAAATTCAAATTCAAATATTTATTTGGTATCAACTTATACATAATCTTACGATACTATTGAAGAAATATAATAAATCCCTTAAAATAAATTTATGAAGAGTACGATTGAGTGCAATTTAAACTAGAAAAACACAAGACAGAAAACGAATGCTTGAAATGTTTTTATTACTTTCGTATCGCAAGTGATGTGATACAAAAATGGAAAGCGATTGTGCCACGGGGCACGGCAGGCAGCCACGGGGCCCGACACTGCGTTCGCGTTATGAATATATTTAAAATAACAATAATAACCATAAACACCAAAAAAAAGACATGTATAAAAATGTGCAGTAAAAAAAGTATTGTGTATGGGTCTCTCAAAGTCGCTGAAGTCATCAGAAGAAAAAATCAGAAGTCGAAAAGCTAGTTGTGTATGTCATTAAATCTATAGCTTAAGGTTTGCAAGCCATGTATTGCAATAAGGTGCTAAGTCAGCCTGACCCTTAGCATTCCAATCATTTTTCTGGTATGATAAAAGCATATTTTTCAATTTATGTTTAAATCCGTGGATTGAATTTATTTCTCGAAGAGGCGGAGGTAAATTGTTCCAACACATCGTGGCTGCATACCTAAGCTCCCACGAAAGGCCGCTGTGCAATGTCTTGGGTACTTTAAAGACCCAATTTATTGTTCTTGCGACTTGAGAGCAATCATCTCCTCCCCAATTCAGTTTTTGAAAAAGGTATTCGGGTTTACTACTTTTAATTACCTCAAATATTAACGTGTCAAGACTAAGTTGGCGCCGTAGAGATATTTGAGCAGATTTGAGCATCTAAGGTACTGAATCTTTGGAATGAGCTAGGTTGGTAGGAATAACCACTATATACCTTTTGCGCACAATGGCCCGTAGTCTAAATGGGGTGTATCCGGCATATCAATTCAAAAATGTTTTAGTTTTCTGGCAAAAACAAGGTTGCCCTGAATTAGGTAAGTGCCTGATTGGCAATAGGCTTGCCACCTATCACATTGTAGAACTAAGTATATTCGCCTAATCGTAATCGTTAATCTGGGGATCTTCAAGAGAAGAGTGAGTAAATAGGTAGTAGTACCTTCTAGGGAAGCGGGTTCTATCTTAGGCCGCATCTTAGCTTACCATCAGGTGAGATCGAGGTCAAGCGCTTGCCTATATATAATAATAAAAAAAACGTGTGTATGGTCCATTGTTCCTATTTCCGCCTATTTCTTAAGGAATAAGGGCGTGAAGATAATTTACATTAATAAAAATAACTTATGGTTTTCATTCAATTACAAAATCACGAACTTCTACTTGTATTAAAATAAAATGGCCAGTTCTGCAAAACATAAAAATAGTTTCAATACTTTAACAGTAAATAAGGAGGACGTGGTGTGTAAAATGTATTCCATTTAAATTTATACCGTTTAACCTGTAGAGAGCTGGAGTTTACAGAATGACTGAATTTTTAATCTAACTGACGGACTGAGCTCTATCTGCAGTGAGCTCGTATATTTTAATACGCTATTCCAAGTTGAGGCTTACCTGTTTCGATTTTCAAATAAAAATTCTGACTCTTTCTTCTCATGACATGCATGTCACTATTACGATGCAATTCCAGTCAGACAGTGCTCATAGGAACAATTTTTTTTTGATTAAGGCGAGGTATTTCGACGCGCGTCAATTCTACATTAAATGATGGGTGCGGTATGTTCTGAAACTGCTGGGAAACGTGTTAAATTTCGGATAAATAAATATAGGACATCAGCTGAAAACTAAAATTTAGGACATTCTTTTTTGTATTTACAACTAAATATAACCATATAAAAATTAAGTGGAAGGTTAGAAATATTATGAACAAATTATTTGTTTTAGAGATTTTTTTTAGTCTGTTTTCGGAATTTTATATGATCGAGTAAAGTACATTCTATCATGTAATGAGTTAGCACATTCTTTAGATAATATCTTCAGATATATCGTGTAATTTTTGTAAAATTATTATTTAACAATCAATACAAAAAAACGTGATTTAACAAACCAGTTTTTTCCCGTTTGTCGCGATGCCTCGCCTTAATAACAAGCTGAATTTTTGTGAACATCTTTTTTATCTTCGAAAAATTTCGAATCGGGCAACTAATAATTGGGACCACGGTCTAAATGTTCACTTTTTATATTTTTACTAGCTATTACTCACGACTTCGTTCGCCTGATCTAAAATCATTAATTCCTTTTTGCTCACTCGGTGAAAAGTAGCCTATGTCCTGCCTTATGAACTCTTCTATCTTTCAGTGTAAAGTTTCATCAAAATCTATCAAGCCGTTCCAGAGATTACCCAGTAAAAACAGAATGACAGTTAGACAGTTTATAAATGGTTGTTTAATTAGTAGTATAATAAAAATATAACGCTGCACTTAAAAAAATCAAGTTTTTTTGAAATTACAGACATAAACTTTAATTTTATTTATATTTGATGATAAGAATGAGAATGAAAATTTTGCCGTGTTGGTCCCGGGCTCCTTTGAAGAATAGGCCAACTGCCGTTCTGCTAGGCAGATCGATCGTGGCTACTAGGTGGTAGAGTTCTGCATTGTCTCGCCCGGGTCTGGTACCACCGCCTTACCTATTCCTGACGCAATAACGTCAGTGCTTGTCACTTAACTTATGCATATGGCATTAGACCTCGCCACAAGATAGCAACGCACCAATAACACCTTTGGTGTCTATAGGCGATGGTTGACTCTTTCCATCAGGAGACCCATCTGCTTGTTTCCTATCTTATGTTATAAAAAAAACCAATGATATTGAAAACATTTTTTTTTAATTCTTATACAAAGTGAAGTAACCACTATCAATCCATAAATATATCATAATAGGATAGAGAATTAGAAAAAAAATTAAAGTGTTTTTTGCAATTACTCAAAAACGGTAAAAGTTAGGTAAAAAGTTTTAAATATAATTTGTAGAACTTATAATTTTACATCAAAAAGTTATAGGACTTTTTCTCCTTCGGTCAAAATTAACCGAGTTAGAGAGTTTTTTTTAATTTTTAAGGAAAAACGTAACTTTTTAAATTTTTTGGCTAGTAGAAGGTTTTTTATAGATAAAAATAATAAAAAAAATTAAAATTCCCTTATTTCTACGAGCTGTTTTTTCAAAGTTACATTTTTCCTTAAACTTAAAAACCTCTCTAACTCGGGTAACTTTGACCAGAGAAGGAAAAGCCATATAACCTTTTTGACGTAAAGTTATAAGTTCTTCACTACACCGTTTTAAATGATTGCAATTTTTAGTTTTTGTTCAATTCTTCCCGGTGGTTGCCGACCAAATAACTTCAACATATTGTTTTAATAGTTTTAAGGTATAGCTTAATGTTAAGGTAATAGTAATAATATATATAAAGAAATAAATATAAGTGCGTTTTAATTGTAATTGTAAAATGATTACAACATAATATAAAAATATTTGTTTAAAAATATCCCACTAAGTGCATGAATTTGATGCACCGAGTCTTGTGAATGAACTCTGTAATGCTGACAGTGTGTATTTTAATTTACCTATAATTACGATAGAAACTATTATGTAATCTGTCACTTTTCATTTGGTTAAAGGCACTAACATATTTTAGCTCGAATTTTGTATAATTTAAATTATATCAATCCGTTTTGTTTTTTGTGTCGGATAATAATAAAAATTTAAATTTTTTAAATTACTTTTTTACATAAATCGAACGTTATATAACGAATCGATCGATAATATCGATTCTGAACAGCCTTTGAAAATTTCGCCGGACCTTCAAAAGTAACCCTGTATTTAAAATGCAAAGAAGAGTGACATATTTTGATTTAATGTATGAATGATTTAATGTATGTAGAATTTGATTTAATGTATAAAGTATGAATGAGATACGAGTGCTACTATCAGTTTTTTGTGCCTAAGCCAAAATGACAACCCTAGCGCGACCTCCGAGTTTAGGTACAAAAAGCTAAGTACATACATGAGTTTTCCTTCTGTAGTCTTCAGTATTCTGTGCTAAATATATAATAAAATTAGTAAAGCGTTAATTTATTCTCCAAAAGGCCCAGATCAATACGGGATAATATATAAAATATTTTAATTTTGATTACATCCACATCTCTATCGTCCACATAACAGAGAATATTGAATATCTCCGTGAACCTATACATTGTACATTAAGGTGCGTCCGCACTAGTGACATTATGATGAACCGGACTTGTCATCGCTACAGAACATGTTATGCTAAATGTGGACGATCTGGGTTGTGTCTACACGATCACAAACCATGTACCATGAAATTTTATAAGTGTAGACTCCACTGCATGCTTAAATAATTATTCGTTGCAAAAAAAATGTTGTAAATAACAACAAATACAACGATGTTTATAATAATGCGTGCATGCATGAACGAGCGAATGGCGAGGCGGCAAGGTGCGAGCGGGGGACGTACTGACCGGGAAACGTCACGACGTGATCCACTCCTACCCCATGTCTGTATCTGTGTCATCGGGCAAACCTCGACATGTGTCATAAATGCAAGTGTGGACATCTCCTGGTAACGCGGACAATAGCAATAATGCTTTGAAAAAAACGAATTTCGTTGGATCGGCTCGTAACACATAACTTAGATGCGTGACAGTACGCAAACCAGCGTCCATACTGGGCCCGGCTAGTAGGTATAACTCCGTACATTGTCCTGCCGTTTATTCCCTGTTCAGCCGTTTCTTTCAGTGTTCGTAATGGATTAAATAGTACTGCAGCTCACGGCAATTGTTCGCGTAACAAAATACGTCCACATGAATCGATACTGACACGTGTGTCTGATACGGTCGCGGGATAATGTTCGGTAATCTGTCACAATTGTGGATGCATTTTTAAGATACATTTTTCAAGAAAAAATATTATTTGCTTAAAAAAATCTTCAATTATTTCTCAGACCACTTTGACAGAATAAGCTATTTTATATAGAATGAAGAATTATACTCTAGGGACGAATAAGAAATAAATAATCAAATATTGTGGAATGTAAAGGGAATAGAAATGAGTTGTTTAAAGAATACTATTTGTAGGACAAATCGCCATGGGACACGACATTTTATGTAAGAAATTATATTTAAGGAGGATACAAACTCAAGTACTTTGGTAATAAAATCGGAAAAGTTTTTCCGTAATTTGTAATAAATACATTATTAGTTAGGTTTCATAATTTATTTCGTTTTACTTTACTTATTTTAATTTTACTTTTTACGTTTTTATACAGACTGACTGGTAAAAATTGTATATATTGAAATACATTTTATTTAATGGGCATTACTGAACAGTAAAAATAAGGTGTTGAGGTCTAAAATATTGCTTTGGGTACATAACCAATAGGTTGTAAAATTAGAAGCAATGTTAAAAACATTTTTTTCAAAATGAACTTTTAAACTAACGCGTTCTAATATAATTTTTAAAATATATAAGCGGGTCAAAAATGCGTATATAGAACTTATTTGTAAAGCTCGACGTTTCGGCCAAGACCGTGGTCACGAGCGGACTGGAGCAGCGAGTTTGCTCCGTCTCCACTAACCGTATCCTGAACTTTATTCGTTTGCAGGTGTAAAGGCCGTATTCTGTTAATCACTGGATTTTAAGCAGGAGATCATTGATATACAAAACCCAAGATGCACAGTTCTGAATAAAACAAAAAAAAGTATCTTCACGCCCATATCCCCGAAGGGGTGGGCAGATGTACAACAAGTGCACCCACGATTAGCCGAAGATACTTGGTCCCACAAATGTGATAGGTGGCAAGCCTATCGCCAACCGGGCACTTTCCAATCCCGGGCAACTTTGTGTTTCTCAGAAAACTGAAAAAACACTTTTTTTTTTTAAAGTGCCCGACCCGGGAATCGAACCCGGGACCTCATGTGGTCAACACCAACGCTGGACCACTAGACCACAGAGGCGATCTGCATAATAAATAATCCGAATAAAACTGACTCAAAACTGTCGTTAATTTCATATAATTAGTTACAGATGTAGCAAAAAAATATATTTTTGCATATCCAACCTTCAGCGCAAGATTTATAGCTGCTTTTACAAAGAAATCTACCCAAAAGTAATAAAATCGACAGTGTCGCGACCGACGGCTGTTCTATTTGAAATGAGCACACAATTTGAAAATTTGCACTCATTTTTAGAGGACGTTTTTGAAATACTTGTGGCGCCGCTGGTCCGTACCGCTGAAGGCTCATAGTGATGGAACCAGCGGGCCAGCTGCTTGTCAGGTGACGTCATAACTGTGGAGGTTGATGACGTCACACAAGGACAAGTAAGGAGAAAAGGAAGATCTTTCCCGCCAGGCAAGGTGTACTGCCTGGGGGCCGAAGTCCATTTGAGAAGCGTTGAAACTTGTATTTAGTGTTACAAGATAAATAATTGTGATATCGCGATTCAGGATTTTATTTTTGAATTTCATTTTTTCCATTTGTTATTGATTTTTGTCTGTTTTTTATTATTTTTTCTTGTAGCGTTTGTGATTGTTTGAGCCGCTACATACTGATTGAGTATCTTGGGTTTTCTATATCAACGCAGGAGATAATTTAAATCCGTCTTCCCTATTGAAATTTTTATATTTTCTTATCTCAATGGCTTCTCGTACCATACGGGGAACGTAGTGTCGCCCAATAGAAAGAATCTGAGGTCAGTGGAATTCAGTCCAGTGATCAGTGCTGGTATCCAAAATATGTTCAGCATAGTTGACTTATTAACCTACCTGTTTTTACGGCCGTGATATGCTCTTTGAGTCTATCTGCGATAGTACGTTTAGTTTGACCTATATAAGCACTACCATAGCTGCAGTCCACTTTATATACCCCTGGCGTCTAAAAGGGTATGACATCCTTAGGCGTGCCCACATGTCCGACTACCTTTAAGCTTGGCGTTTAAATGGTAGGTATGGAATATTTTTTCAGTAGCGTTCCAATCTTATCGGTAATCCCTTTAATATATGTCATGAATGCCGGCTGCTCATTGACTATAGGATACCTAACCTTTTTAAGATAACGCTTAATGTTCTGAACATTAACAGATTACCGATAAAATTGGGACGCTACTGAAAAAATATTCCATACCTATCTGAAAATTAACAGAACATTAAGCGTTATCTTCGGTCAATCGGTATAGTTAATTCAAAATTATTACTTAAGTTTGCTAAAAACTACGTAGTTTAGTATATGAAAAGATGTAATCTTTGAAAATGATATTCAATTTTGATTTTTGAAAAGGCATTTGAAGTAGTGTAGTACTAAAATATCGTATTAATAGTAAAAAAAATATGATTGGTTAAAAAACTTCGAAGTTATGTTGAAAAAAAAAACACTTTTTCACAATGTTTCGTCAATGATAACTCCCGAACGAATAAACAGATTTTGATGCAGTTTATGCAATATGTTTATTGAGAATGTTTATTGAGAAACAGTTGATTAGATTTTGTACTCAATCGGTATATTAATCTGGAAGTTATATAAAAAAAATAGTAATTTCACCAAAAATTTTTGTAAGATTTTTTAAAAATTTCTAAAAATAGGGCCCACTTGGTTCAAATTTTGAGGAAGTCTAAGTTGAGCAGAATTCAATCGAATGCCATCAACTGCATTTTGATCAGTCAAACCATTCTTAAGTTATGATATGTTTATCTACACACACATATACAAGCTTACTGACGTCATCGTGAAAATAGTCGGAAAAGGTTCCTAGGACCTCAAAACGTGGAGATCTGGTGGAAACTCGATTTTCGAAAATCAGGTCAGAATCAGTAATAATAATAATAATAATAATAATAATAATTCATGGGACAAATTACACTTACTGATCTAACCCCAAAGTTAGCAAATTATTTGCTTGTGTTATGGGTGTTAGTCAACGATACTAATACATAGAAATACATATATAAATACTAGAATATATATAATAAACACCCGGAAATACAAACATTTATGCTCATCACACAAATGCTTGTCCCCGTCGAGGATCGAACCCGAGCCTCGTTGATACTTAACCTCGTAACTTCCTTATTTAAAATACATAGCAGGAAGTTAAAAAGATAATGTGAAAACGAATGAAAAAGCAATAAAAATGAAAATGGAAATGAAATTATTTGAAATATTATTTATTTGCATGAATATAGGAGTTACAAGTTATTCAAACTAAGGTTTAATTACCAATATACAAAAATTGGTATTCAACTATTTAAAGATTTTCCAAGTTTTAGTATAAACGGATATCAGGAAATCGTTGAAAAATGGTTTGCAAAGTTAAAAAGTTATTATTTACATACGAACATTGTCCGTTATATAAAATCTGATGATTTTCGGATGAGGATCTAGCAGCACTAGGTCAAGGTCAACACATTATTGTCATATCATTGAAGTAACAGAATACGAAATTTAGTATCGATAAAGCCTTTAAAAGTTGCTTAATTTCTTTCATCAATTTGAGAAGAAACGGCTCAACAGATTCTATTGGATCATAGCTAAGAACTATCTCGCAAATTGGGCTGTCATTTAAGAAAAAAACCTAAACCAAGTTGGATCATCCGCCTAGGCGCTACGATGCCACGGATAGACAAACAAATACACATATACACAGATACACACCTGAAACTTTCGTGAAAATCTCTCGTTTTTATATCGCGGGTTAAAAATAAAGTTTATTAATAAAACTGCGTTACATTCTAATAAAACTAATTTACCCTTTTTTTATATCATAAGATAGCAAACAAGCAAATGGGTCTCCTGATGGAAAGAGTCAACCATCGCCTATAGACACCAAAGATGTTAATGGTACGTTGCTATCTTGTGGCGAGGTCTAATGCCACATGCATAAGTTTACCGGCTACCTTACCCTCCACACCGGAACATGACAGCGACAGGCACTGACGTTATTGCGGCAAGAATAGGTAAGGCGGTGGTACCAGACCCGGGCGAGACAATGCAGAACTCTACCACCTAGTAAGTATAGTACCCTATCTCAAATAGACAATTTTATAAAACCTTTAGATAGAGAAATATGATTTGTTTTAATATCCCGAAGCAATTATTGAAAGATATTTAATCTGCGTAGCTTGCTGCGGGAATTTTCATTGAAATTTACTGTTTGCGTCAATTTCAGCATATCAATTGAGTTTAACTGGCGAGAATTATCTGAGCAATATTCGCGTTTTGTCAGTAATGTACCTCAATTTATAAGATGTTGATTTTCTAATCTAATAAACGTAGACAGTACAATTTGATAAACAAAACATTATTAAATTGTCAAACTGACAGCAAAATTTAGCAGCATAAGCTCAACTTTTCTGGAATTTTAGAAGCACCAAATACATATATTTTAATAAAAATCTGTAAACTTCTTGATCCTGGTGTTTCAGGTACAAAGGAGTTTAAACATACAAAGTATAATATAGCAGCAACAGCATATATTTTTGACTCAAAGATAGCAAAATCTAAATTTTCTTAAAAATGACAGTATTTTAACTTTTTAAAAGCTGTATATTTTAAACACAATGATCGATTTGGTTTTTTAAACGGCATTCATCACAATTTTGTGATGACATGATGACAAACAAAACACTTTTTCAAAAATTTTAGTTAACCATATCTCCCGACCAGATAAACTAATTTTGATGCGATTTGCGGCATTAAACGCATGTATCTAAACATAGAGTAAAGGTAATTAGATTTTTTTTACTCAATCGAAACATTATATGTATTGAAAACTTAAATTTCAGTTTTGGTGTTGAAAAATTTTGTTTCGTCTAAATTTTTTTAGGTTTTTAAAAATCAACTGTGCTAAATCTGTTGAAATTTTTAGAAAATCTGCGAATGTCTTCAACCGCGTTTCGATTGGTCATTATGTTCGATTCGATTGGTCATAACGATCAAATGTTATGAGAGTTTTACATACATAAACATACACACATAGTGACACCATCGTTAAATTAGTCGGAAAAGGTTTCTAAGATCCTAAAATGTGGAGATCTAGTGTTTACATATCCGAGAATCGGGATGAAATCAGTAACTTCCTGTAGCGCGAAGCTAAAAAGCATTGAGCGTTGCACTTGAGACAATCTAAAGACCACGCTTTTGCATGATTTTTTTTGGTACAAACATGAGATAAGCTCAACTTTTCTGGAATTTTTCTACATCAAAATGTTATTTTACCTCTATTAGACCGTGGTCCCATAAAAATTTTTTTTTGATATAATTTGATTGAATAATATATTATGTAGAGTAACGTATTGAATAAATAAGTAATTATCAGCGATTTGGATACCCGCTTACAAAATAATAGTAATTAAAAAATTAAACCGACTTCAAATATCAACTATATCTACGCATATCTCAAAAATTACTGAATCAACTTTGATGAAATTTAGACTATTCCCCAAGAATATATCTGATTTAAATCAAAAGAGTTATCTCAATGTGACTTTCAGTTCCCAAAAATTTCATAACCTACAAATATTATAATATATATGTATAATATACACTTACGAAATTTATATAACTTCCTCCGTTTTTTGGTCGGGTGAAAAAATTAGCAATTAACCTTGTAGTTAATTCCAGTTATGGCATAAGAATTAGAAGAATCCATATAATAAATTTTATTTACAAACTTTTAATCATACTATCATATCAGTATCAGATAAATATTTCTTCTCAACACAAACTTAATTATTTCCTTTCAACTCGTTAAAGTTCTCGCTGAATTGAATTGGTCTCAATTGAATCGAAAACAAATCCGATAAACATTGACACAAAACTGCTGATTCTCACGTGATGCTTGGTCCCCACGGAAATTAAAGTTACGGATTGTGAAGGATACACCAACTGTGATTCCCGATTCAATTTCAAATACGATTTACAATGCTTTCTCCGGCTTGCCTCACGGGAGGGAAAATTAATGTACGACTTATAGCCAAGACTTTTTGTAACATGGAATTTATTTATTTCGTTTTGATTGTAAATTTTAAATGGCGTTTACCACCGCAACAGACGATAAATACAGTTTGACGCAAAACGTGAGTTTAAGACGTGGTGAGTTTATCTCTTAGGTGAAGGAAACTACTACTAGATATGGAATAACTAAGTAAAACCGTGTAATTTCGCAAACGGCGGACTTAAGAACATCTGTTTACTGTCTACATAACAATCGATAAATTATATTGCAATTGGGTGGTTTTAATTTTAGATTTAAGATACACACTAAAATTATAGAAAAGTAAAAATAAACGTTCAAATCAATGTAATATTTTGTAAACAAAGGATTATTTGACATTTTACGTTAACATTGACAGCGTATTTTAGTAATGGCGTATTGGCCGCAAGCTGTTTAAGGTGACGTTATTTTCTTAAATGATTTGAAATTAGAGCACTGACAAAATTTTTTATAGCTTTGTCTATTATGAAAATTCTAACCTGTTAGACAGAGATAAAGTCATTTTCATATGTTCAGCGTTGGAATGCATGCAATTTTATAATTTTGATTGCTTATGGAAATTAATGCCAAGTCGTTATATTTCTCTTGTCAAAGGTTTATCTGTAGTAATGATCGCCTGTGTCTGAAATTCGACCATAGAATAAACAATTAAATATCTTTTAATTTTGACAACTGATTTTAGCCATTAAGAAAATAGTATACACGTTTGTATATGTATGTCACATGAGTGTAATGTGTGTAATGTTTGTTTTCATAAATTTGATGTATTTTTGACGCTTTTTTATATTATAATATAGTAACAAGCAGATGGTCTCCTGATGGAAAGAGTCAACCATCGCCTATAGACACTAAAGGTGTTATTGGTGCGTTGCTATCTTGTGGCGAGGTCTTATCCATATGCATAAATTTACCGGCTACCTTACCCTCCAAACGGGAACACGACAGTGACAAGTACTGACGCTATTGCGGCAGGAATATGTAAGGCGGTGGTACCAGACCCGGACGAGACAATGCAGTACTCTACCACCTAGAAGTCACGATGTTAGTGACTCGTATAGCCAATCGGTCGCCTTTCACGACCTGCCTGGCAGAACGGCAGTTGGCCTATTCTTCAAAGGAGAGCGGGACCCCCGCGTTTACCGGGACCGGGACCAATGTCAGTTTTCTGCAGTCTTTCAAAATATAAACTTTAACAGTTCCAAATTTCAAACTCCACCGTTCACACAATTGTATTAAAAAAAAGTACAAAGTATTCTTTTATGAATTACTATATTGATATAAAAAGAAAAGTTCTGTCTCATTGAATAACATATCAACGCCCAGCCCGAATTCTTAGACCAAGAACGCTGAATTTATTACATTGGCTGTTCTTACCACGGATTACACTGGATACGTCTTTCAAGGCAATTTCTCAGGTTGTGAACGTCACATGCATTTACATAGAGAAATACAGAGTTTTTATACTCACCGATGAATTAAAATCACTCCAGAGGATAGGATATCCTTAAGTTTTAGCTTTTATTTGACAAGATAAAATATTTCAAATTTTTTACGATAGCTAAAAGCGTTTGACAATTACATATATTTGCTCATATTAACTGTGGTTCTTACTAGTAGACCACAGACTATATAAATACTAATAGACATGCCATTGGGAAAGAAATTTGTCGCTGAGCATATGAGCAAGCGCTACTATCAATGTCAAAAGTGTCATACATTTGTAGATATATTGTTAAAAAAAATAAGCCATGTTGTACTTCTGTTTTATCGTACCAAATGAGATGACAAGGTTTAAAATGATACTTAAAGTGATTTTATTTCATTGGTAAGTATTATAGCTCTGTATTTCTGTATATAAATGCAAACTACACTGATAAACTTTGAAATTGCCTTGAAAGGCGTATCTATTTATATCCTGATGTAGACCAAGAACAAAAAAGGGTTTTTCGAAAATATTTCATTTCGATAGTGAAATATTATTTGAAATTTCTTACATTTGTGATATTATATTAATTTAGCTTCGAGTGATGCTGCGTGGGACTAAAATATAATAACTAGAAATACTCTGAAAAATATTCTAAGAACTAAAAACTTTAATATGCTAGAATTGAATTTTGAAGGAAAATTATATCGATCCCGTGTTGGTCCCAACCTACTTTGAAAAAAGGCTAACTCCCGTTCTGCCAGACGGGTCGTAAAAGATTGGTCAAGACAGATTGGCTATACGAATCCCTACCATCGTTGCTACTAGGTGGTAGAGTTTTGCATTGTCCCACCCGGGTCCGGTACCATCGCCTCACCTATTCCTGCCACAATAGCATCAGTACTTCTTACTGTCGTGTTCCAGTTTGGAGAATAAGGTAATCAGTAAATTTATGCATGTAGTATTAGACCTCGCCACAAGATAGCAACGCACCATTAACATCTTTGGTGTCTATAGGCTTTGGATGACTCTTTTCATTAGGAGACCCCATCAACAGACCCATCTGCTTGTTTGCTATTTTATGATATAAAAAAAGAATACGTTTTCTGGCTCATCTGGATATTTGTAATAATAGAGTTTGATATTTGTAAGAATCTGGAAAATAGAGTTTGATATTTGTAAGAATCTGGATAATAGAGTTTGATATTTGTAAGAAACTAAGCATATAACAGGCTTTTCTCTTTTAAAGCCGGAGTGGGAATATTTAATACCAAATCTCTTATTTGTGATTCATTAAATTATATTCATGAAATTGAAGTACTAAGTTACGACTATTTGAAAAGAGAGGTGGTCAATATAGACGTATTAGACCTAGTAAACGATCTCCAAGTCAGATAATAAATTTAAATATACACAAAATATAACTTTATTTACTTTTGAAAGCTACGGTAGACCTTCAGTGCGCTCATCAAGAATATTGATAACAAAATATGCTATAGTCTTAGGCCAAGATAAATAGTCATTGCTTCGCACTGGCTTAGCCATAGCAACTGCTTAGCCAACGAAATTCCATTAAATAGACGTTACTTAGCATGATAATTTCGATAATAGTCAACCTAATACTTAGTAATTACTTGTCTAAGGCTTAGTATAGATTTTTGATGACTTAGCACGTTTTTAGCACCCGTTTGACATTTTTTAATAGCCTTGATTTAATATCGCGCCAATTCTTTTGTAATTATGAGCTCTAATTTGAAAGAAATCCATACTAATATTATAAATGCGAAAGTCTGTCTGTCTGTCTGTTACGCTTTCACGGCTAAACCGCTAGACTGATTTTCATGAAATTTAGCATGGAAGTAGTTGAAGAGACGGGGTCAAACATAGGCTATTTTTTTCAAAAATCAATCCTTAAAGGGTTGAAATAGGGGATGAAATTTATATGAAAAGCTATCTGGATGACATGTTAATCTACTCGCGGGCGAAGCTGCGCGGGTCAGCTAGTTATTGATATTTTTGAGGAAATGGGCACCTAAAAAAAGATCATGACTGACTCGTCCAGGGTTTAGCCTGTTCAACTCGGATTATGAGGTCCCGTTTCGATATCCGAGTCGGGAAAAAATATTGAAGGTTTTCTCGAAAATCCAAAATTTCAGTAGCAGTTCAGAGCCTGGCCTGCCACCACGAGGGTTGTAGCTTACCACCTGTGGTAAGCTACAATCCTCGTGCTTCAGATAAACATGTCAGTCCCAGTCATCGCTGATGGGTGAAATGGGTTCATCCCACCAATCAAAAAAACCGATGAATCGTGGTGAATTGGGATATCTATAGAAAATCCGTTCACGCTGTCTATATAAGAAATAAATTTATATGTTCATATTTAAATTTTATGTAAAACTTAATTTCTATATTTGAAATATTTATTTTACTAAAAAAGTATTAAAAAAAACATGTGTACAAATCAAAAATTAAGTAAATTAGGAACGCTTCTTATGAAACGTACTAAAGTAATTATTTCGCTTGTGCTTAGGCTTAGCCTGTACTTGGCTAAGTAATGTTGAAAGTATCGTCTGTTTATGTGACAATGAGGTACTCGGCTTAGACAAGTCAAATTAGTGCTTTGCAAAGAATACTTTGGATTAATTCTAAGTAACGTTTATCTATCTCGGTTGTCTATTTTCGTAAGTAAAGTACGTAAAGGTAAGTTAAGGTAGTATTACAATAATCTACTTTTCATTTAATTAGGGTTGGTATCACATATTGTATGTGCTAACTGACTATTGAAAAATCTAGTCCACATACTTCAGCGTTTTTTTTATCATAAGATAGTAAACAAGCAGATGGGTCCCCTGATGGAAAGAGTCAACCATCGCCAATAGGCACCAAAGATGTTAATGGTACGTCGCTATCTTGTGGCGAGGTCTAATGCCACATGCATAAGTTTACCGGCTACCTTACCTTCTAAACCGGAACACGACAATTACACGCAGTGACGTTATTGCGGCAGGAATCGGTAAGGCGGTGGTTCCAGACCCGGGCGAGACAATGTAGAACTCTACCACCTAGTAAAGCGTTGGATAGAACTGGATATATACCCGATTGTTGATAGGTTGCTTTAACCACGTACAACCAAACTTCATATTGTAAACGTCTATAGATATTGGTAACTTTTTTCCATAAGATGGTCCAATAGCTTTGAAACTTGTTGATAAAATCCAACAATACTAAAAGTTAAGCCAAGGAGACAATATAAATTCAAGTCAGCTTCAAACAAAACTTTCGCAATAATAAATTTATGGAGGATTATTTCATATAAAGCAACGAGTAACAGTAATGACATTACAATTTCCTTACAACGCAAATATTGGAATTTAGATATTATTACTACTAACTTTAATAATATTTGCTATTAAATTGGCTAAAGTTTGTAACTTTAGCCAATTTAATAGCAAGTATTAAAGCATTACGGCTTTTATTATTTTAATAACTTTTTCAAAAGGTTTCTGGTTCAATCTTCGGGTCAATCAACATTAAGAATTTTTCCAGTTTTTTCTTAAAAACCTAAAATCTCAGTAGCGACTCAAAGTTTGGTGGTAATGTGTTATCATCTCCGTTGCTTGTATGAACACTTACAGCTATTAGTCCTCGTTACCGCTAGATATGAGTGATAATGGCTTTTTAGTTCAGAAAAAAAAAATTCAAGCTTTTTCTTAAAAACCTAAAATCTCAGTAACAATTCCTTGGCATTTATGAACACTTAAAGCTATCAGTCCCGATTATCGCTAGATATAAGCGATAATGTTTTTTTAGTTTAGAACAATATTTCGAGTTTTTTCTTAAAAACCTAAAATCTCATTTGCAACTCTGCGGCTTGTATGAACACTTCAAGCTATCAGTCTCGGTTATTGCTAGATATAAGCGATAATGGTTTTTTAGTTTAGAAAAACTTTTATTTTAAACACCTGAAAACTCAGTAGTAATTCCTTGGCTTTTATGAACACTTAAAACTATCAGTCCCGGCTATCGCTAGATATAAGCAATAATGGTTTTTAGTTTAGGAAAATTTTTCGAGTTTTTTCTTAAAAACTTATAAACTCGGTAGCAACACCTTGGCTTTTATGAACACTTAAGCTATCAGTCCCAGTTATCGCTAGATATAAGCGATAATAGTTTTTTAGTTAAGAAAAAAATTCGAGTTTTTTCTTAAAAACCTAAAATCTCAGTCGCAACCTCGTGGCTTGTATGCTATCAGTCCCGGTTATTACTATATATAGGTTATACACATAAAGCTCTCAGTCCCGGTTATCGCTAGATATAAGCAATAATGTTTTTTTAGTTAAGAAAAAAATTTGAGTTTTTTCTTAAAAACCTAAAATCTCAGTAGCAACTCCGTGGCTTGTATGATCACTTAAAGCTATCAGTCCCGGTTATCGCTAGATATAAGTGTAGGATTTTAAACAAATAAAGAAC
The DNA here is from genome assembly GCA_036924255.1 of Apodemia mormo. Lineage (NCBI taxonomy): Eukaryota > Metazoa > Arthropoda > Insecta > Lepidoptera > Riodinidae > Apodemia > Apodemia mormo. The sequence continues at coordinate 14,602,586 of JAUPFN010000024.1, read as the reverse complement.
GTTTGCAATAAATATACTGAGTTTTATTAGTGATCTTTACAATAATCTGTGATCTTTACAAGCGCACATGTACTGGTACAAGTTTTTTAGTGTTCACAAGAAGGACTTGTAGAGGTCAGTGAACAATAGCGCCACCGGACAACGGAGAATCTTCACCGTCGGATCCTTTCAAAGTAGACTCAACAACTGTTTCACTTGACTGAGAATTGATGACAGACTCTTTTAAATGCTTATTTTGCTCTGAGTGACCATGACTATCTAACTCAAGTGACTTATTTTCAATAGGGTTCACTGAAATTGAACACTCATTAATCCTTTTAATATCTTCAAAGAAAATAACATCCCTACTCTTAGTGACCAGTTTTGTTAATGGATTCATAACACGATATCCTTTTGTATTGTCACAGTAAAAAACAAATATCATCTCTGATGATTTTCTGTCCCATTTTAGGCGTTTTTCCTTTGGAATGTAAACCATCACCTTCGAACCAAATATCCTAATATGATTTAATCTAGGTTGCTTTCCTGTCCACATTTCATATGGTGTAGTATCTCCAAGTACTTTAGTTGGCGATCTGTTTACAATGTATACAGCCGTGGCTACAGCTTCAGCCCAAATAAGTTTCTCTAAATTAGCATAAAACATCATGCACTTAGCCTTTTCTACCAAAGTCCGATTCATGCGTTCTGCAAGGCCATTTTGCTGAGGGGTATATGGGGTGGAAGTCTGGTGTATAATCCCACAACTTGCCAGATATTTCTCAAAATTAGCATTGCAATACTCTTTACCATTATCGGTTCTTATGATTTTAATTGTATGATCTAATTGATTTTCTACCTTTTTCTTGTAGTCCTTGTACACTTCTATTATATTATGTTTATCCTTTAGAAAATAGATATGAACCATTCTAGTGTGATCATCAATAAAAGAAATGAAATATTTCATACCATCATAAGAATTATTTTCCATCGGCACGCATAAATCCGAATGTATTATTTCTAATGGCTTTATTGCTCTAGATCCTGCATTCTTGAAAGGTAACCTCGTTTGTTTTCCTTCACAACAAGTAGAACACTGAATATCTTTCTTTTGTTCTAGCGATAGCACAACTCCCTTAGCACAATCGGGTAATTTCTTTAGAGCTGAAACATTTAAATGAGCCATCCGAAGATGCCATAAATTAATATCACTCGGGTTAACCTTACTAGACACCATATGTGTACTTTCTACATTTTTATATGTGTCCAAAACATATAACTTATTTACTAATGTGGCTGAGCATAATAACTTTCCATTTGCATTTTTTATGTCACAACCTTTCTCACTGAATGACACCTTATATCCCCCATTCTTCGCAATTGTACTCACCGACAGTAAATTTGCTGCTAATCTAGGTACAAAAAGAACATTTCTAACTTGAATTTTTTCCTGTTGTGAAATTTGAATACTGATGTCGCCGATACATTCTACTGGCAATGGCTCCTTATTGGCCACTGTGATTGTTTTTGTTGTTGGTTCTCGAATATTATACATAATATCTTTGTTGCTTGTCATATGTGCTGAGCACCCGCTATCGACATACCATTTCTCATTAATACCTGAAAAAGCTGAAATAGCTGAAAAAGCTGCAACAAAACTCTCTTGCTTATTATTGTTCTTGGATACTGCTTTCTTTAAATGTTTACAAAACTTTGCAAAGTGTCCGTAACCATTACAATTATAACATCGGGGACCCTTGTCCTTAACAGATGGTTTTGTCTTATGTTGATTTTTTTTGACAGAATAAAATGCACTATTTATATTTTCACTTTTTATTTTTTGAAGCAATTTGGTTTTTATAAAGTCTGCACTGATTCTCACACCAGAGTTTTCTAATCCCATTATCATAGGCTTATACTCATCTGACAAGCCTGCCAAAATAAGTGAACCAAGCCACTCGTCATTCACTTCGAAGTCAACATTTCTTAATTTTTGAGCGGCATTCATAATCCTGTGAATATAATCTTCCACACCGGCACTTGATTCAAGTGATGTGTTAATCATTCTTTCAACAAGCTTACTTTTTTGGTCAGGCCATTATCATCAAAGGCTTTATGTAAACTATCCCACACTTTTTAGCAGTTTTACACTCTTGAACATGGACATAGTTCTGAGTGTTTACTAGTAAAATAATTTTGGTTTTGGCCTTGACGTCCTTTACCGGATCGACCCCTTTTTCTGAATTGTACTCTATGCACTCCCATAAATCCTCGTGCTCTAAATAAGTTTTTACACAGAATTTCCACGTCGTGAAATTATCTCTCCCGTTTAACTTTTCAATATTAAACATATTTGAGCTCATTTTGATAGATTTTTGATACACGTGTTATACGTACCACGCCGACCATATAACCTCACTTTCGGTAAAACTGGAAATGCTTCGGATTTCTTTATCTGCTCGGAACCACGCTCGGCTACCATGTAGGATTTTAAGCAAATAAAGAACGTTTGCAATAAATATACTGAGTTTTATTAGTGATCTTTACAATAATCTGTGATCTTTACAGGCGCACATGTACTGGTACAAGTTTTTTAGTGTTCACAAGAAGGACATGTAGAGGTCAGTGAACAATAGCGCCACCGGACAAGGTGGTGAACTAAATTGATTTATGTGGATGCGTTCAATTTACATCATATAATAATAATGGTTTTTTAGTTAAGAAAAAAATTCGAGTTTTTCTTAAAAACCAAAAATCTCAGTAGCAACTCCGTGGCTTGTATATACACATAAAGCTATCAGTACCAGTTATCGCTAGATATAAGCAATAATGGTTCTTTAGTTTAGAAAAATATTTCGAGTTTTTTCTTAAAAACCTAAAATCTCAGTAGCTAGTCCGTGGATTGTATGATATGATATGATAACACTTAAAGCTATCAGTCGTGGTTATCGGTAGATAAAAGCAATAATAGATTTTTAGTTTATAAAAATGCGGATATGCAACCACGAGCAACACTCATCTCGCGGACCGAAAAACCGGGAAACCGACAGAAACTGTTCACCACAGTATTGTTCATAGACGTTCGGTTCATTCTGCCTACCCTGGAAAGAAACCGGCGTACTACTACGTTGGTCCCGGGCTCCTTTGACGAATAGGCCAACTGCCGTTCTACCAGACAGGTCGTTTTTTTTTTTTTATAGAAGAGGGGGCAAACGAGCAAGAGGTGCACCTGATGGTAAGTGATCACCGCCGCCCATGGACATCTGCAATTCCAGAGGTCTTGCAGTTGCGTTGCCGGCATTTTAAGAATGAGTAAGCTCTTTTCTTGAAGGTCCCTATGTCGTATCCGTTCGGAAATACCCCTGCCGGTAATTGGTTCCACAACAGAGTAGTGCGAGGTAAAAAGTGTCGGGAGAAACGCACAGTTGTGAATTTCCAGACATCGAGATGGTGAGGATGGAACTTCAAGTTTTGACGCGATGTCCGATGGTGGAATTCGGCGGCAGGAATTAATCCAAACAACTCGTCGGAACACTCTCCATGATATATACGATAAAAGACACAGAGAGAACCTACATCTCTGCGCAATGCCAAAGAGTCAAGCTGTTTCGAAATGGCCTGGTCGTCAACGATTCGAACCACTCTACGCTGAATGCGATCAAGAGGAAGAAGCTGGTACTGAGGAGCTCCGGCCCAGAGATGCGAACAGTACTCTATGTGAGGCCGAACCTGTGCCTTATAAAGGTGAAGGCGATGGACCGGCAAAAAGTACTGTTTCGCTCTGCTGAGCACACCGAGCTTTTTGGAGGCCAGTTTAGCCTTGCCTTCCAAATGACCGCGACACTGAACGTAATTCGATATGTCAACTCCCAGGATTCCGACACTAGCTTAGGCTGTCAGGAGAGTATCCTCAAATCGAGGTGATACGACAAAGGGCGTCTTTTTTGCGGTGAACGAATACGTATCATGTCATTGATATGCAGAAGGAACAGTGTCGGTGATAGCACGCAGCCTTGGGGAACACCAGCATTGACAGATTTAAGGTCGGAGCACGCACCGTCGACAACGACCTTGATGCTCCGGTCAGCCAAAAAACTGGTGATCCACTCGCATAATTTCTCAGGAAGCCCATAGGAAGGCAGCTTCGCGAGAAGCGCTTTGTGCCATACCCGATCAAAGGCCTTCGCTATATCCAAACTCCTCCCCCTTGGACTCAACTGCTTCCGCCCATCGATGAGTTAGGTATACTAGAAGGTCACCAGCTGAGCGGCCGCGACGGAAACCGTACTGACGGTCGCTAATCAGCTGGTGCTCTTCTAAATACTTGAGGAGCTGAGAGTTGATGATTGTCTCCATAATTTTGGAGAACAAGGAGGTTATGGCTATGGGCCGATAGTTTGACGGGTTAGAGCGATCTCCTTTTTTAGGGATGGGATGCACCAAAGCTGTCTTCCATGAATTCGGTACCACGCCGAGTGAATAGGAGAGCCGGAATAGGCGTGTTAATACTGGTGCCAACTCTGAAGCACACATTTTTAGCACAATCGGAGGGATGCCATCCGGCCCACTCGACTTGCGGATGTCCAAGGAAAGTAGTGCTTTACGCACAGATGACTGCCGAAATTGTAGTTCTGGCATAGAACTATCACACTGCGGGATGGTAGGCGGTGCGTTCCCTTGGTCATCCAGAGTCGAGTTGGCTGCAAAGAAGGAGCCCAGGAGATCGGCCTTCTCCTTTGCGGTATGGGCCAGAGAGCCATCGTCTCCGTGCAAGGACGGAAGAGAGGGCTGCGAGAAATTCCCTAAGACAGCCTTGGCGAGAGACCAGAACGCACGAGTGCCCGAAGGAAGGCGAACTAATTTCTCACCAATTCTGCCAATGTGTTCCGATTTTGCCTTGGCGATGGCTCTTTTGAAGTACCTCGAGGCGAAATTGTACTCCTTACGTAATGTGCTGGTTTTTTCATCACAAGATGCGGACGCTGCAGCCCAAGCCCGGTAGCACTCCTGCTTGCGGCGCGAAGCCGTTTTACAGGAGCGACCAAACCAAGGCTGAGACTTACCACCAATTGGTACCGCAGAAAATGGAATGAAAAGTTCCATGCCCTGCAGCACCACATCGGCAATAGAGTCAGAGACGACATTCGGATCATCCAGCGAGAAGCACAACCGCCCCCATGGATAGGACGCAAAAAAAGACCGCATCCCGTCCCAATCTGCTGACCTAAAGTGCCAAACGCAACGACAGCCTGCTAAAGGAGGCCGTGATAGGCGCGAAACCGGCACTTTACTCCGGATCAGGCAGTGGTCTGACGAACCAAGTGGGACGTCCACCGATACCTGATAATGGTCCGGATGAGAGGTCAGCAGAAGGTCCAACAGTGAAGGCATATGGTCATCCACATCGGGAACTTGCGTGGGCGAAATTACCAGTTGTGTAAGACCATACTCCAAAATCGTGAACAGACCTCCCCGCATGATCGGTGGTGCGTGAACAAAGCCATTCGGCGTGGTGGGCATTAATTCGTAAAAGTCGACCGATTGGCTATGCGAGTCACTACCATTGAGGCTACTAGGTGGTAGAGTTCTGCATTGTCTCACCCGGGTCTGGTACCACCGCCTTACCTATTCCTGTCGCAATAGCGTTAGTGCTTGTCACTGTCATGTTCCGGTTTTGAAGGTTAGGTAGCCGGTAAACTTACGCATGTGGCATTAGACCTCGCCATAAGATAGCAACGCACCATTACCACCTTTGGTGTCTATTAGACGATGGTTGACTCTTTATCCGACAAAAAACTAAACGCATAGATATAATTTCAATTAGGTACTCGAAAATTTCAACTAAAACATCAAACAAATTAAAAGTGAACTGGCTAATGTACTTAAATAGATTACAATACGAGTAGTTACTATCGTAATTATAGGTAAATGTAAAATGATACAATGCCAGGATTACAGAATTCATACACAAGACTCGATGTATCGAGTTCATGAATTTAGTGGGATATTTTTAAATAAACATTTTTATATTATTTTATAATTATTTTATAACATTAATTAAAACTCACTTTCAATTCTATATTTAGTTCCTACTATAAAATTTGGCTGGACCTTAAAAGTAACCCTGTATACTATACAGGGTTACTTTTAAACCTGTATACTATATAGGGTTACTTTAAAACCTGTATACTATACAGTGTTACATTTAAACCTGTATACTATACAGGGTTACTTTTAAACTTGTATACCATACAGTGTTACTTTTAAACCTGTATACTATACAGGGTTACTTTTAAACTTGTATGCTATACAGGGTTACTTTTAAACCTGTATACTATACAGGGTACCTATAAACTTGTATGCTATACAGTGTTACTTTTAAACTTGTATACTATACAGGGTTAATTTTAAACTTGTATACCATACAGTGTTACTTTTAAACCTGTATACTATACAAGGTTACTTTTAAACTTGTATGCTATACAGTGTTACTTTTAAACTTGTATACTATACAGAGTTAATTTTAAACTTGTATACCATACAGTGTTACTTTTAAACCTGTATACTATACAGGGTTACTTTTAAACTTGTATGCTATACAGGGTTACTTTTAAACCTGTATACTATACAGGGTTACCTATAAACTTGTATACTATACAGTGTTACTTTTAAACTTGTATACTATACAGGGTTACTTTTAAACTTGTATACTATACAGGGTTATTTTTAAACCTGTATACTATACAGGGTTACTTTTAAAAGTCCGGCCTGCTGGCCTGCTATACAGTGTACAATGTACATATAGCATGTAACAAATGAATAAAAGTAAAAGAAAAATATGACCTCAACATTCTATATCCCGTCCCATGGATACCAGCGCACCATTAGCATCTTTTATATTTGTAGGCGATGTTTGTATCTTTCCATCAGTAGAGACATCTACCTGTCTTTGTCTAATGATATTTAAAAAAGTCTTGATACTTTATTATTTATCAAATATTTTTTTACCTATATAAAAGTAGTATATAAAAGTAGTATATAAAAGTAGGAACAGAAAATAACACAATCTTTTTTTAGCCGCAGCCTAATCGTCTTACATAAATCCGTCTGCACTCCATCAGTATTCCACAAACTTGAATAATTACATGAAAGTTCCTTGAAATCAGTCTCTTAAATGAAACTAGAGCGTGTATTTCCCCTAAAACAGAAGTTGTTCAATTAATTCCAAAATAAATTGTTAGAGCTATTATCTGGAACTGGATTGTAATTAAACTTGGAATGTTACTTGATTTCATTGCAGTTTTTAAGTGTTTTGTCGGTTCTAAGTTACAACTTGTAACACTTAGTGATATCTTTTAAATTTTCTTCAGCATTTTTTTAAGTGGCGAATCAATTAATTCTGATACCAGACAAACGTTGTTTTGCCGTTTTAACTACTCTTATTTTTTTCTATATTTTCTCACCTTTAAAACCAAAATTAGCGAAATCGGTTGAGCCGTTCTCGAGTTTTAGCGAGACTAATGAACAGCAATTGATTTTTATATAATACTAGCTGTTGCCCGCGACTTCGTTCGCGCGGACTTCGTTTACTCCGCACAGCTCCTCCCCTGTAGGTGCTAGTGTGATAATATGTATGTTGACCCGACCTGTGCAAAATTTGAAGTAAATCCATGTAGTACTTTTTGAGATTACCCCGGATATACATTGACTTTCCTACGATTTTATTATATGTATATAGATATAGATTTAAAGGACAAATTTTGTATTCCTTTTTAAGATAATTGCGCGAACGGTGGGGTACGAAATATGGCACATTTAAAGTTTACATTGGGGAAGTCTGCAGAAACCTAATATCTTTAAATAAAATGCATTAGAAATACAATAAATTAATAAAAGTAAACATTACATACACTACATTCAGGTGACATACATGATATACACATGTATACTTATATTATACTCTTTAAATCTAAAGTGAGTTATCACACTTAGAAGAGATTTTATTGTTTAGTCTTTGGTCGAATTTCGGCCACAGGCGATCGCTATTTTATTTAAAGAAGCGGTTACCCTTTGGTATAAATTCGACCTTATGACTCTCTTTGACCATAGATTAAACAGTAAGTTCTAAGCTTGATACGAGTAATAGATTTTATTAATCAATAAATTTGTTTATAGCTACGTGCGTATATCATAATATTTTTCAAATTAATAGTAGTGTGTAATGTTAACTCACAGTAACGTAAATTCGACTATAGACTAAAAAAAAGAACGTAAGTTTGATAACAGACATAATATACCATAAACATACTTGTATCATGTGTGTATGTTATATGAATGGAGTGTATATGAATAGGTCATATGAATGGAGTGTATGTAAAGTTTATTTTTATTAATTTAATGTATTTTTAATGTAAACTTTACAAGTTTTGATTTTTAACAAAAATTGATATCGGGATATAGGAGGACCCTCGATTACTTACGCATGCTCTGAGCCTTTTTGGAACACTTTCAATCAGGTGGGTTATATCTTCCTAAGGTATACGCTATCAACAGGGTTTTAATGCGTTTATGAGTTCCTTTCGACTATTCACTTCACTATGAGTTTCTTTTAGGTTTATTTTCAATTGGTCTCACAGATGTTCGATTGGATTGAGATCGGTGGGGTGATCACGTAAATCGCAATTGGAAATTATCGTGATTGTTTAGTTATTGCAAGACTCGTAACAGCCTTGTACATTAGTGGTAGTCGTTGCCGCTTGATTAGTTTTGATGCTGTGACATTGCAAAAAGTGTATCTAGTGACCAGCAAGCGACCAGCAAGTGTATTTTTTCATTACGTTTAAGAGTCATCGCTGATCGCTGGCGAATTGCAAACGTTAGATGATACGCCTACGGGAATCATTGCGGGCCAAGGTTACTACGATATTGGTTTCAGTTAGAGTCGCCTGGGTTAGGTGAGCAGTACATGAGGCACACTAAAAGTTTTGCACTTCTAGCTAATCGGAACTATTTAAATTTTGAATGTTATATTTTTAAAACGTTGCAACCTTCTTAGTAATAAAAAAAAACAATTGGCGGGAAATGATTTGGCAATTGTTTTTTATCATACATCAAAGTTCTACGCAACGAAAATGGAATTAAGTCGAAAAGATTTTAGAGCCATGATTTTTTATGATTTTAAAAGTTCTCTTTCTCCGCCATAATGTGCCGCTCGTCTTCAAAATGCTTTTAGGAGAGAAGCACCTTGTTTGAGCACCGTGAGATGGTTCGCTGAATTTTAGAGAGGTCGAAAGTGAGCGCACAATTTTAAATTGTGCGTCCATTCTTAGAGGACGTTTTTGAAACACTGATTGTGTATCTTGGGTTTTTATATTAATGACAATAAACTAACTTATGAAAAGGTATCCAGTACACATACGATATCGTTGACAACACTGGATATTTGCCCAATTTTTGCAACCTGTCACACAATGTCCTACCAATGTTTAATTAGAATTAATTTGCACCTATATAGATTAACGATTTGTTTTCTCCATTGTAATCTAAAAATTGATGCTGAAATATGTTGGAAAATATTTACTTTGCATAACAGGGTAGTAAATTAGTGTCATAATATAAATCACAAGCATCCCAAAAGGAAAATTCGTAACTGGCAAAGTTTCAAATATGGTCGAAGTAAAGGTACGGTCATACTGTGCAACTTAACTGATTAGTTAATTTAATCTATGTTTTTCATGTTTAAGCGTAAACCTTGAGTCTTAATTTAACTATAAAGTAATTCTTTGAAATTTTTTCTTCTCTTGAAGGATCTCCAGCTAAAGGCATTATATTAGATAGGCTATATTTTATATGCATATTATATGGATCATTGAATGATCATAACAACATAATATTCTATTGTTACCGGTGTACATATACATATATACCGATCTTAGTATTGTAATTTGTTGCTCATATTCAAATTTAAATAAGGATTTAGTAAATATCAAGCTACAATTATCATGGAAGAACTTTTTACTAAATACTTAAAAGTTTCAATAATATTTGGTAAGCACTTTATTCAATATTCAAATAATAGTTAAATAATATATAACAACAGCAATAGCTTTGATATTTTCTATGGTATTTTATATTTATAAAAATGTATTAAACTTATATTAATTTAATACAATATTTATTAACTATAACTCGTGTACTGTTTCACAATAAGGGTGTAGACAGACGGACTGCATTTCAACTGCAATCCGACTGCTAAATGGCAGTTCAGATGCAGTTGACACGACTGCAATAGAACTGCAAACCAAATGCGCAGTCTGATCGCAGTTCAATTGCAGTCGTGTCAACTGCACACTGAGTGCAATCGAACTGCATGGTTGGTTTTCAGTTCAATTGCAGTTGTGTCAACTGCATTCAAACTTATTAATTAATAATTAATTAATAATAAAAAATTACTAATTAATAAGTTTTGTATTAAAATGGAGTTTCACTAAGTGCCGACAGTAAAAAGTGTAGAATATATAGTATTAATTTACTAAATATTTATTGAACTGAAGTTTACTATTCTCTCTGTTAACTTTAATAAAGCATCTGAAATATTCTTACGCTAAAACATTATACAGTTAACTTATACGGTTAACTTATACGGTTAACTTATACGGTTCGACTCGACATTCTTGATTCGAACCACAAGGGACTAGAACATGCTTCCTGAGTCTGTGTTCCCCGACGAGTACAATTTGGGGATTTTCAAGAAAAGAGTGAACAGGTACCTTCTATGGAAGCGCGTTCCATCTTAGACCGGATCTTAGCTTACCATCAGGCGAGATCATGGTTAAGCGCTTCCCCATCGAAATAATAATAATAATAACAAAAATATACATTATTGATACTTTCAAGTTTTTCTGTTAGCAAAAAATTAGGTCGACTTGGTTGTTCGCATCTCCCTCATCAATATAAATTGGGCATATCAAATAACTAAACGTCGTTGCTGCTTTTCTGCAAAATATTAGCTAATTATTTATTTGTGATTGCTTTAAAAATATTTGCATGTACAGAATTAAAAAATACAAATTATTATGTATGACAAAACTGAATCATCTATGTCGCCATCCACACATATTTAGAATAGTGAACATGTATTTTTTGTGGGGTGACGTATGTGGCTGAGCCCTAATAACAGACTATTTCACAATTCCTATTTGCGAAAGCATATAATTTATTTAGTTATATAATTTTTTCTCTTGTAAATGAAACTAAAAGCCTTACTGGTAGTGTATTTAATGTATTTAGCTAATAAAATTGATTGCTCAATTTTACTGTTTTGTGCATATTATATGCTTTTATTTCTTTGATGAGACTTGAAACCCATCAATAAAACACATAACAATGCATCCGAGACCTTCAAAAAGGCCGGGGATACAGAATAACAGAAATGGACTTTATTGCTTTTTGGATATTAGATAAATAATATTAACTTTTAAACTAACGCGTTCTACTATCACTTAAAGATATATAAATGGGTCAAAAAATTGACAATTTTTTGACCAGTCAATGTAACTTGGCCGAAACGTCGAGCCTTACAAGTAAGTTTTATATATGTACGCGTTTTTGACCGATTTATATATTTTAAAGATAAATAATAGTATATTAGTCCGGCGATTTGTAACTTCTCCAATTTTTTTGGAACGTTTCTTTTGCTATTATTTTTGATAATTGATGCGTTTTATCATTTAAAGTTGTTGTGATTAGTAAAATACAACAATTTAATCCTGGCAAATAAGACTGTTACTAGACCACCTCTAGCATATTTATTGTAATTGTAATTTTTTTTATATAAGGTATAATAAAAAAACTAAACGTCAAAATGTGTTATTTTTAATGGAATTAGTCTAGTGTATATAGGTAAGGCCATCAAAAAATTCTTAAATAAAATTCAAAATCGTAAGCAATTGCCACTATCGCATTCAATTTTGGAGGATAGCCTGTAATCTTTTGCATGTAGCATTCATTATATCTCGCTACATAGATAGGAGTATAGATAGGAAAAGAAATCACAGATGTAATATCTGTGATTTCTTCTGTGATTTCTTTCATTTCTTTTTCTGGTTATTAGATGTTAATGGTGCACTGCTATCCTTGTAGCTGTGTCTGAATGCCACATGCATGAGTTTACCGGCTACCTTACCCTCCAAACCGGAACAAGGTAGTAACAAGCACTGACGTTATTGCAACAGGAATAGGTAAGGTGGTGGTACCAGATCCGGGCGAGACAATGCAGAACTCTACCTAGTAGTCACGATGATAGTGACTTGCATAACCAATCGCTCGCCTCTTACAAACTGCCTAGCAGAACAGTAGATGGTCTATTCTTCATAGGAATCTCGGACTAACAAAGGGTTAAATATACCTATAATCTATATTAATATTATAAATGCAAAAGTTTGGATGTTTGGATGGATGAATGTCTGTTACTCAATCACGCAAAAACTACTGATTGGATTTCAATGAAATTTGGCAAGACGATGATGACCTAAAATAGTACATAGACTACATTTTATCCTGGAAAATTAGATGATTGCGCGGGATTTGCCAAAAACTGTTATAATGCAGCAGCATAAAATAATTCAAATCTTTCATTGCTACCTTTTACATAATATCCACTTTTACAAATGCTTGTTTATTGTCTTGTTCTTATTTATTTCATACGCCAATAATTTAATTATTACACTCTGATGCTTGTTCATTAAAAAAGTGCATTGATCATAATACCAATGATGGTAATAGAAAACAAACTGGTGTTTAAAGAAAACAAAAGTCGTTGGTCCGTCTATCAAAGGCATTTTATTTGAAATTGCAATTCTATATACTTTCATTCACTGCCTTTTATGTAAACGAGCAACCTGAATTTAAGCTGGTTCATTGCTAATACTGTGCCGTTACGATACTGGTATTGTGTGTGATGACATTTAAGCTTTGTCACTAAAAGACTGACAAAATACAATTCTCAAACGCTCAAGCTTTGCTTACATAGCACTTAAATTTCACGAAAACTACGTGTACCAATCCACGTAGTGGCTAGATAAGGATTTAGCTCCCCGGACGAGAGACACAGTCTTAGAAAGAAAAGAATAAATTTAATTTTACTAAATTGTTTTTTGGAAAAAATATATTTTTATTTTATTTTATTGATATAATATAATTTCCCTTTGACGTATAAAATAGGTCAACTTAGATAATATTAGACCTTTTTATGTGAAATGTCTGGTATTATTAAAATGCCTATGCTAAAAATAAACTTATTTCTTTAAATAATGAGAAACGTATACCTGTTCGCTTCTTGTTGTTTAGTCTATAAAAGACATCTGAGCAAGTAATAAATTAGAAATGATAAAAATAATTTACAATTTTCCGCTCGCCTTAAGTTTATGTTTAGATTTCTGCAGAAGAAAGATAAATATGTCTGAAGAATGGGATGGATACTAGTATTAAAAAGGTAGAAAATGTCTTTTGCTTTTGAATCTCGTAACACTTTAGTTTCAATATTAAAAGCTATAGTATAAGCTAATCAACTAACATTGTAATATTAGCTGATTACAAAAAGACAATTAGGAAGCATTTTCTTTGAGTATCAGATTGTCAGAAAAGGAATAACTTCTTCTGATGAGAAATTGATAAATGGGACTGGAGGATCTTTGAAATTTTAAAACAATATATTTTTCTACTTTCATCATTGGTAACACCTGTGAAAACTTTTATCTAGTCATACCGATGAATAAATTTGAATATATTTTTTTATATCATAAGATAGCAAACAAGCAGATGGGTCTCCGAGTGGAAAGAGTCAACCATCGCCTATAGACACCAAAAGTGTTAATGGTGCGTTGCTATCTTGTGGCGAGGTCTAGTGGCAAATGCATAAGTTTACCGGCTACCTTACCCCCAAACCAAAACACGACAGCGACAAGCACTGACGCTATTGCGGTAGGAATAGGTAAGGCGGTGGTACCAGATGTGGACGAGACAATGCAGAACTGTACCACCTAGTAGCCACGATGTTAGTGACTCGTAAATACAATCGGTCGCCTCTTACGACCTGCCTGGCAGAACGGCAGTTGGCCTATTCTCCAAAGGAGCCCGGGACGAACACGGGGTATTTAAATATTTGCACACCAAATCAGGGTAGAATATGTCGGTAACTTTTAATTCATTTATTAACCGACTTCAAAAAAGGAGGAGGTTCTCAATTCGGCCGGTATATATTTTTTTTATGTATGTACACCGATTTCTCCGAGGTTTCTGAACCAATTTACGTGATTCTTTTTTTGTTTGATGCGAAATGGTTTCGAATTAGTCCCATAAAAATTTGATTCAGGTAGGCTCAGTAGTTTTTATTTTATGAGCATTTTTTTAGTTATTTTACCTATCCCGATGTCTGAATTCAAATCTCGCAAGTAAATTTGATCCACTTCCCGGTTACCGATTGAGTTGAAATGACAATGTAAACTTATTATGGCGTAGAGCTGATCTGATGATGGAATCGGAAGGTGACTACAGGAGCTCAGTAATTAAAGAGTTAAAAATCGGTTAACGACAAGATTCTATCGAGTTTGGGCTCGTCTGATTCGTGTTGACGAGCATTTAGATGCTTGGTAGTAACTAGGATCCTCCAGGGTCCGATGATGAAGCCGTCAGGTGGCCATAGGAGCTTAGTAATTAAATGACACAACTCTATCGAGTTTGGGCTCATTTGATTCGTGTTGACGAGCACAATAGTGCTTGGTGGTAACTAGGATCCTCCAAGGTCCGATGATGAAGCCAGAAGGTGGCCATAGGAGCTCAGTAATTAAATGTCACAACTCTATCGAGTTTGGGCTCGTTTGATTTGTGTTGACGAGCGTTTAGGTGCTTGGTGGTAACAAGGATCCTCCAATTTCCGATGATGAAGCCAGATGGTGGCCATAGGAGCCCAGTTATTAAATGTCACCACTCTATCGAATTTGGGCTCGTTTGATTTGTGTTGACGAGCACTTAGGTGATAGGTGGTAACTAGGATCCTCCAAGGTCTGATGATGAAGCCAGAAGTTGGCCATAGGAACTCATTAATTAAATGGCTCAACTCTATCGAGTTTGGGCTCGTTTGATTCGTGTTGACGAACTCTATGGTGCTTGGTGGTAACTAGGATCCTCCAAGGTCCGATGATGAAGCTCAGTAATTAAATGACACAACTCTGTCGAGTTTGGGCTCGTTTGGTTCGTGTTGACGAACACTATGGTGCTTGGTGGTAACAAGGATCCTCCAAGATCCGACGATGAAGCCAGAAGCTGGCCACAGGAGCTCAGTAATTAAATGACACAACTCTATCGAGTTTGGGCTCGTTTGATTCGTGTTAACGAGCGCTTTGGTGCTTGGTTGTAACTAGGATCCTCCAAGGTCCAATGATGAAGCCAGAAGGTGGCCATAGTAGCTCAGTAATAAAATGACACAACTCTATCATGTTTGGGCTTATTTGATTCGTGTTGATGAGCATTTTGGTGCGGTTGGTAACTAGTTATGAAATAAAAGGAAATACTCTTGACGAAAGTTTTCATTCTACGTCTGTCAAGTCGATCAAGTCAGGACGTAAAGACATAACTTCTATGTTGTTTCAGTAGGCCTGAGAAGGAACTTTTTTTTATGGTAGCCGATCAACGGTAGCTACTCCGGAAGGAAATTAAAATGTGCTGTGACTAATGACGTCTATTGTTTTGGATATAATAATTTCTTACAGATTGTACAAGCCACTTCAGTGTATTGACTTATGTTGGTTATAAAATTACGCTCAGTCATTAAATGGAAGTCCTTGTGACGTCTTACGTGCTGCCGCTAGCCGGTTCTCACGTTGCTGAGCAGCTTTCGTATCACTTCTAATCTGTGAGCTCTCTGCTTTGCGGACTCCTTAGATAAACGCTCCTTAATGGAGACCAATTCTATGAGCCTTCTGCTCGGAAGACTCGTTCGATAGACGCTTATTAATGAGATCAAGTCTATTAGCTCTCTGCTCAAAAGACCCATTCGCTAGACGCTCTTGGATCTTACTGAGTCTAGAATTATAGTGTTCAAAAGTTTCTTGACGTAAACGTAATTTCATATATTATGCTTTCATGGCCAACAAACGTTTTTCACGATCTTTAGTAGTCTGAAAAGAACGTGACATTTTGTTACGAAGAGCATTTTTACGGAGACGACTACTTTTATTTCAGTAGAGGAGCCCAAGATGCTAAATGGGTAGTTACTCGAGCGTCGTAGGGACCTATTGGATTTTGTAGACTAAATTATAGGAAAAATAAAAAGTTATATAATGTTTTTCATTTCAATGGTGGGGAAAAAATCTACAGATAAAAAAATGTTTAAAAAAATCAGTGACATGGAAACACTGAAGCGCGTTATATTAGGTTATGGTGGCTTAATTGCCGCTAAAATTTAGAAAATCTGACGATTCCAGTGTAGCGTATGGCAGTGGGAGGGTTACAAGTTTGCAAAGAAAACGTTGTCTTGACATTCTCGAGCGCATGTGAATATTCTTTTATTATGGAGGAAAAGATATAAGAATTACGAAAAAAAAATATAATCTGACAATTTCCACAAGCCGAAGTTATCTTTTGTTTTTTTTCCGCCATAGTTACCCACCTCTATAGAA